>OX451736.1:171271156-172652406 GCA_948472305.1 Vicia faba | reverse complement strand
AAATTTACGCTGATAAGGTGCATGTGTCTCCGGTCCCCTTAAATGTTTTGACAGCCTCGTGGCCCTTTGCAATGTGGGGCATCGACATGATTGGCGAAATCAGGCCCACCACTTCCAATGGACATCGCTTCATCTTAGTAGCCATCGATTACTTCACAAAGTGGGTTGAGGCGACTTTCTTTGCTACAGTTACTAAGAGCATCGTAGCATGGTTTATCCGACACAATCTGATCTGTCGGTATGGCGTGCCAGAGAGAATTATTACTGACAATGGTATGAATCTAAACAACACAATGATCACCGAGCTCTGTAAAAATTCAAGATTCAACATCATAATTCTTCTCCCTACCGGCCGAAGAGGAATGGCGCTGTTGAAGAAGCTAACAAGAACATCAAGAAAATTGTACAGAACATAATGGTGACATATAAAGACTAGCATGAGATGTTACCATTTGCTCTGCATGGGTACCGTACCTCAACATGGACGTTGACAGGGGCAACACCTTACTCTCTGGTATATGGCATGAAGGCAGTCCTACCCATCGAAGTCCAGATCCCTTCTCTGCGAATCATGAAGGATGTGGGTTTGAATGAAGATGACTGGGTCCAGACTCGGCTTGATCAACTGAATCTAATCGATGAAAAGAGACTCACTGCCATCTGCCATGGTCAGATGTATCAAAAGCGAATGATCAAGGCTTTTAACAAGAAAGTCAGGCGTCAAGATTATCAAGTTGAGGATCTAGTAATCAAACGCATCATACTGCCACAAGGTGATCCCAGGGGCAAGTGGACCCCCACGTACGAAGGGCCATTCATGGTTAAAAACATTTTCTCGGGAGGAGCTATGATTCTAACCACTATGGATGGTGAGGACCTGCCTCACCCTGTCAATGCAGGCATAATGAAAAGAAACTACGCCTAACTAAAAGACCTTCTAGGTTGACTGGCCTAGGCAGAAATAAGGGCTTCCCGGCGAACCAAAAGGGTTCGGGAAAAAGTAAGGGATGAAAATAAAAAAACCTGTACACCTAGCAAGTCGAAAACCCGAAAGGGCGGCTTGGGCAAAAGGGGGTATCCCGGTGGACTGAAAACCCGAAAGGACGGTCCAGGAAAAAGTTAGGGATATAAAGCGTACCACTATGTCTCATTGGATCATCTGGTGAATAGACTTTGACATCGACTATCAAGCTCGGACGGTGCCAACCAATCTGATCAACCTTCGGCCAAGAAGCAAAGTGATGAGATGCTTGAAGACATAAAGGCAATAGCAGAGTTGGAACCCAATGGGGTTGTTTCAGATAGCTCTTTGTCTTTCTTTTTACACAAATTATATAAATTCTATCTTTCAGCGGTGTTCTCTTACTAGGACGTTAGCCTCTTTGTACAAAACGCCTATTACGGGCCAACTTCAAAATTCAATACAAGTCATTTTCACAAGAAACTTCAGTTTGTTTTTCTTTTTCTATTTTGTTTTGAAAGAACGTCCATTGATTTATTTTTGATATATGCATTTGAAAATGATTGCTGCTCGTAAATATTTACATAAGAAACAAAATACAAACACTCGTAATTCCTGAAGTAGGAAAAAACAAGAGGTTCCAAGCCCCACGGTTACTCTGCCCAGCAGGTACCGGGTTAAAGCCAATTTAGAAACATAATTGTTGATATGTACACTCCCCACATATTAAGGGTGTCTGAGGGAATTCGATGTCAGATTTCCTGAAACAGGGCATAACTATCCCCAGTCGAGGTTCGTAATCACATGCGAGTCAAAAATTTTCATCTCCCCAAGCAGGGTCTATTTCTCTGGGTACGAAAGCTCAATCTCCAACAGAGCTCAACATCTCGAGCAACGAAATTTCATCCCCGGCTGAGTTTATTCTTCCAGGTCAGCAAGTCTACCTTCAGAAGTATCTCTTCCCCTAAGTAGATCCCCGCAGAATTATCCTCCAGCATCTCATCTCGACATAATGTTTATTCTCCAGCAGCAGTCAGTGATTTATTTTCCCAAACTCGGATGTGTCACAACTAGCATCTCCTGTTCTAACATCATGACATACGCACACATATCATATACAACATAATCTCATTTATTTTGAGAACATCATCTCACCCTGTATTTCATGCATCGCATATGACTAACCCTAATATCTTTTCAGGAAAAGATGATTAGATTGAATGAATCCAGCAGATATGCAGATCACATCTACAGACAACTAATGGAAACTCAGTTCCCGAAATCAAATGGGTCAACTAATCTAAATGATCAAGCGGAGTAACCCTACTACCCAGGTTCCTTCACCAAGCCCTACTATCCAGGCTTTCATCTCGAAGTAACCCTACTACCCAGGTTCCTTCACCAAGCCCTACTATCCAGGCTTTCATCTCGAAGTAACCCTACTACCCAGGTTCCTTCACCAAGCCCCACTATCCAGGATTTCATCTCGAAGTAACCCTACTACCCAGTTTCCTTCACCAAGCCCTATTATCCAGGCTTTCATCTCGAAGTAACCCTACTATCCAGGTTCCTTCACCAAGCCCCACTATCCATGCTTTCATCTCAAAGTAACCATACTACCCAGGTTCCTTCACCAAACCCTACTACCTAGGTTCCTTAGCCAAACCCTACCATCCAGGTTCCTTCTCCCTTATCTCCATACCATAGTTTACAACACTATAAGGCCAGGACTCGACCAGATACAGTCAATTTCACATTTCCCCAGCGAGTCGCTGTACAGCCTGGACCCTGACCAGGTATACGTTCTACCTTCACTTTCTCAGTCAGGAGATAATTCCCCAGTAGAGTAATGGACAATCGAAGCTCATGGACTTTACTTCCCAGTGCATAAATCAATATTCCCCGGTAAAGTCCCCCCAACAGCAGGTATAGGAATTCTCGCCAAGGAATCTCTTACACGACCAATCTTTTCCAGATGGCATCTTTAAGCCCATTTTCGACATCACCAATCAGCAATCATGCATGCGAGTGCAAGTTTCCGGGCACTCTAGTGTTCAATCATCTTTCACCTTCAGATCACGAAAGGCAGACCAACCAATCTACATCCTCAGGTTTAAGAAGATTGAATAGGGGCAACTGTTGTACCCCAAAATTTTCCCTCTCATTTCTCAAAGGATCAACTTGGACCCTCAGGTTTGCTTCCATCCAATTGCAAATCTTGAATTACAATTTTTCCAAGAAAATCATTCACAAGGGCAAAATGGTCATTTGCACACCAAAGGAGTCAAAATATGACTTTTGAATCATAAAATCAAGTTCCAAGAATCATATTTCATTAAGGCATGAAATTGGTTCATCAAAAATCAGAAGTCAGAAGTTACTTTGAAAATTAAATTTTCTAAACATTTAGAAAATTTTCTAAGTGTCTAGAGAATATGACACTTCAGAACTTCTGAGCCAGCCTCTATGCAAGTGCAGTCAAAAGTTGGAAACACGGTTCAGAACATGACGCTTCAATCAGAACATGTAGAAGCGATGCTCTTTGGTCAGAACATGATGCTTCAGTCAGAACATGATTCTTCAACATATGAAGGCTATGTTCAACGCTCCGGTCAGAACATGCCCTTTCGGCATTTGGAGGTTACATTTCTGATCTTCTGCGATCAGAACATCACCAAATCCCAAGACCTCGTTTAAACAACCTGTTGCACTGCTACAGTACAGTACTCTAACCAGCAGTTAATCCAATTCACGCCTGCATTTTCCAAAATCTTGTATTTGCACCAAATACAAAAAGCTGTGATCAAAAAGCAATGGAACAGTGTGCCAAAAAGTTTAAATCCCATCTGTTTTTCCCCCCAAAACCACAACAAATTCATCTATAAATAAGTGGCTCCATCACACTTGCAAGGGGTTGGCTTTTGGAGAGAGAAAAATTGTCAAAAGAGAGAAAAGAAATCTGTGAAACCCCTTCATAAAAAATCCATAAATCCCAAACAGAAAACCAAAACCCTTGTTCTTCCCTTGAAGTAAAAAAACTTGGTATTTTCTCTTTCATTTCTCTTGCTGACTCAAGAATATCTGAAGGCAGCAGCTCAAGTCCCAAACCACGCTCCAGGTTCAAGGTAAGTCTCCCTGACTCTGCATCTTCTCATTCAGAACATCATTAAACATGTAAATACCATAGTATTAATGTTGTCCATATCACTGCGTAAGTAGAAAAAATTGTGGATCAGAACTTCCTGGTTAAGGCTAGACTCAGAACTAGGATCATAACTTCCATAAATTGTTGTGCTTTTATCCTTCTGATTTGTTGTTTGCTGAAAACTGAGTAAGTTATCGTTGTGCTGATTGATATAAGGAAGGAGTTGAAATGTAACACAAAACTTCTATTTTTTTCACTCACCATTCTAACACATAGAACTTCCATGATTCACTCACTGCTCTAACACAACACAAAACTTCTGAGTTCTTCCTACATGGCAAACATACTAAACTTCTGATGTTTCCACTCGTTGTTTTATCACACTCAGAGTTTCTGATTTTTACATACTGACAATACACTGAATTTCTGGGGTTTACTCACTGTTTTAAGTGTAATACATAACTTATGACTTGTGGTCCGCTGTCTGAATACCACCTAGAATTTTTGTGTTTTCCCTCTAACGTGTCTTGCAGGACCTCAGAGTTTACCAACTCAGAACTTCTGATACCCACTGATGTCTCTTGTTGACTCACAATGCTCTTGGCTTCAGAACTTCTGATTCCATTTTGTTTTGCTTATAGCAGCACGCTGGTCTTATATCTCATTTATTTTCCTTTTTATCACTTTCAACATTAAAACTCTTTTCATCAATATAAAAAGAAATAAAAATATTTTTCTTTTATTAATTTTTTTTTCTTTTCATTAAGATAAAAAACCATTTTCTAAACAAGTCCTTTTTCTTTCTTATATTGTACATTTCAATATGGTTGTAATAGTAACTTAGGATTTAATTTTGTTTGCAACCCCCATTCATAAATATGTACCCCCATCCCTAAAATATTGTAATAGCATAGGACTTTATATTTTTCGCAATTTATCATTTTCAAATAAATGCTAGTAATTATGGTGTGTATGGAAAGACATGAAATTGACAAATAGAATACCCTAATCAAGAGTAAAATGCATGCAATCAAACACACTTGCACACACGCACCCTTAGGATAATCTCACTTTGTTGCCTATCAGAAAAATAGTCATGTCCCTCGAACATGGGCGTTTTACCAAAAGACCCTCGGTAAAAGATCGTAGTCCCTCGATGATCCTCAATGTTGCCTTCGATAAACGATCTAGTCCCTAAAAACGACATTGCTAAAAAGTCCCATGGGTTGCCTTCTATGACTATACAAACGTCCCAACATCCATCCCTTCACATCCAACGATGGGGCTTCTTACCAAAACAATGGTAAGATAGCAACATCTAAAGGAGGAGGAAAAGAACATCTAAGACCTTTTGAGTAGGTAGATTCGCTCCTAGTTGCTCGCTTGCTCACAACACAAACATTTTTATACACCCACACTTTCCTTTTGGAAACATTTTCAAAATACAACACATTATACGTGTTCTTATAGAGACGAGAACCATTACAAAGACACCTTTTCAAAATCACTTTAAAAAAAACACATTTCACAAACATCATTTTGAACTATTTTCAAAACAACACTTTGTACGCATTCTTATAGAGACGAGAACCATTACAAAGTCACATTTTCGAAATACTTTCAAAACCCACATCACAAGCACACATTCAAACAAAAGCAAGTGATCTAGCAAGCAACTAAGAGCCCATGGAAAACCATGGATGAAAAGGGTGCTAATACCTTCCCTTTTCATAATCTACCCCCCGAACTCAAGAAAAAATCTCTAAAGGTCTTTCCTGTGCTTTTTCACCTTTCCTTATTGGATAAAAGAAAAGTCGGTGGCGACTCTTGCTAAACCACAACATTTGCGAACACAAATGCAAAAAACCTTCAAGTCAGTTCTCCCACCGTATCACAATGCGTATTTGTGATGTATCAGTGACGTATTGGTGATGTATTTGTGACATAACTATGATGTTTTGATGATTATGATGGTTATGTGATGGTTATATGTGATGCACTGGGAGTTAAGGTGATTAGGAGAATTTTTGGATGATTTGGAATAATTAGAATAATTTTTTAGAATTATTTTAATTAATTAAAAAGAATAATATTGTTAGATAGAGGCCATGAAGGCAAGTAGTAATAAGGTGAAGTAAGTGAGAGTAAGATAGGAAGACCAATTAAGGGTCTAAAGGCTAAGTGAGACAAAATATATTTGGGATTTTAGAAGCACTCATTCTGTATGATAGTTTTGGGAGAAAAAGGCAGAGGCATAACTAGGGCACAAAGAGGCAAGAAGGAGCATATAAATTTTAGTAGAGCACGAAGAGGATTTGATTGCTAACAATAATCTAAGATAAGGGGTGTTTATCATTATTATTATAATCGATCTAAGGTCTAGATAAATGTAAGATGTGTTGGGTTTTGGTGATCGATGACTGTGTCACAATTGATGAATTTGTGTTGGAATTGGTGAAAATACCTTATTAAATTACCATGAGTTTATGTATTTAATGCATATGATATTGTATGGTTATTATATGATGATTATATGTTGAAATATATGAAGATTGGGACTGTTTTGGTGCAAAATCGCAAGAATTGGGATTGGTTTTTATGCAGGAAAACCATGTTTGTCCATAATCGTCGGTCGATGGGAAGTGTCGCCGAGAAATAGTGGTGTCGCATGGCCGTCGCTAGGCGAAAAGAAAAGCGGTGAAGGGTAGAGAAGAGGAATGTTACTGGAGTGCGTCGCTCCAAGCGTCTTCGAGCAAAGCGGATGCGAAGGTGCATCTCCAGGCGATGAAGTGGTGTCATCGGGCGATGGTGCCCAGAATGGAATGGTTGTGCGGGATTTCTTTCAGAAGTCCATAACATGAGTTTTAGAACTCAATTTGAGGTATCGTTCGAAGCGTTGGATAGCTAACGCAATGAACTCCAATTAGATGGAATGAAATGAGTAATAAGAAGTGTATTCCCAGTTCCAAAGTAGAATGAAGTTATGTTTTTTGTGTTAGGTTATGATGATGTTTTGTTTATTATGATATGTGATGATGTTGTGATGATGTTTTATTTATTATGATGATATGATGATGTTGTGATGATGTTTTGTTTATTATGATGATATGATGATGTTTTGATGATGTTTTATTTATTATGATAATATGATTATGTTGTGATGAATTCATGAATGGTGATGCGTTTTTACTAGCTGCGGTCGTATTTATAATGTTGTTGCGCATCATGCCTTCATGGCATAGTTTAGGACTTCGGTCAAATGATGTTATTAGGACTTTGATCTAGTGAAGGTGATAGGAAAATAATCCAGTGAAGGCATCAATCCCATAGTGTGTGTTGTACCCCAAAATTTTCCCTCTCATTTATCAAGTATTTTCTCACAAGATCTCCTTTGGTTCAAGACTGCACTAGGGTTGATCAGCTCAAGACACCTCCTTAAGCATTGATGACTGAAATTAGGGTTTGAGATTTCACAAGGATAATTGAACTCTTAATGACTCATATGACTTTCATGGATCATTATGGACCTTCAAAATTTCTCATGTCAAGTTTCAAGTCTTGGATCACATTTTTGCTCAGCCAATTGATCAGTTGACCTAAAAATCAATTGTATTGGGGAAAAAGTCAAATATGGTCAATTTACAGTCAAACTTCATAATTTTTGATCCATATCAACATTTTGAACTCCTATATTTCATTTGATCAAGTTTGGACCATAATTCCTCAAGAAATATGATAAGATCATCAAAAGGGCAAAATGGTCAAAATTAGGGTTTGGACTGAGAAAGGGCAATTTCTGATTTTTAACCTAGAAAATGGTTGATTGGTTAGAAACATGATCTCAAGGATTCAATTTCATAATTTTGAACTAATGACATGACTCAAAATATTGCTCAAGGTCATTTGATTGATAGTTGATTTTCAGTCAACTGATTAAAAGTCAATTGCACACTAAAAAGTTAAACTTTGACTTTTTATTCAAAATCAAGTGTCAAAGATCATAATTCATCAAAACATTTCAAAATATGAAACTTTTTCATCAAGAAATCAAAAATTCAAGATTTCATTTTGAAAAGTCAAAGTTTCCAAACTTAGAAATTTTTCTAAGTGTTGAAAACTTCATATTTTGTCACAACTTTGAGCCAATTTTTCACCATGATGCAAGATGATTCAAAGAAAATTTTCGACATGAAAGTTGTATATCTCAATGAGATCTAAAAGATTTCTTCACACAACTCCTCCTAGAAATGCTTCGATTTCAAGTTATTAATCCATGAAATCATGGTCATGAAACTAAAACACATAATGAAATTTTGAGCATTTTGGTCAGGATTTTGACCTAACTTCTGAGCCAAGTTTCACATAGTTCCATTTGGATTTTGCAAAAGTGATTTAAATAGGGGTTGTATAGAACATTACAATCTTTCTAAAATGTCAAAGAACTCATTGAGATCATTTTTAAGCAAGGAGAATCGAAGGTCAGAAGTTAGGGTTTCAAGTTATTTTGCAACGCAAAATTTGTGATGCACAGTGAACCAAATCCATAGCCATGATGCATAATATTCACTTTGCAGGCATCAAACTTGTTTGTCACTCCTTAATTTAATGTTTACATAACTGATTGATCAATTTTCCAATTGATTCAAGCACTATCCAAAGCATTTTGCCATTTTAGGGAGAAAGTCACCATTTCCATACTTGTAAAGCAAGCTTTATGTAAAAAGTCAGCTTCTTGAGCTCCTAACTTGTTCTCTTTAAGTACACTCCATCCACAAAGTCAGAAGCAAGCTTGTTTAAAGTCCAACCACTCTACAATAGCAAGTACAAAGGCATGGAAACTTGTTTTGTCAAGAAAGTCACATGTTGAGCTTAAACATGTAAATTCAAATTCTGACTTGTTGTAGAACACAAAACCTCTTGCCTATAAGTACATACACTATTTGCAAGATAAAGCACACATATACAAGCCCTTAAACTCAGTCAAACTCACACAAACTTAAATTGCACACAAAATTCCATTTTTATGCAAAAACTGACCTTACACTCCCATCGCTCAAGTTAATCGTGTGTTTCCTCTCCAAACCATTCCAAAAGTTCCTAAACATCATTCACAACTCATCCCAATACCTGTTGCAGTTCTGTAACTCCATTTCCACCATTGTCCAAACTCAAAAATAGAGCATTGTAAGTGGACTTCTCCAGAACTCCTCATCCACTTTCAGCTCAAGCCAAGAATCACATTAGCTTCCTGGGAACTTGAGGAAGCTAACCCAATCACTGGAACTCATCAAAAGATGCTCAAACTCAAAACACGATACCCTCTTGCAAGGTGAGTTTTCTGACTTTTGAACTATTCATATAGGCATTGTTAGGCTCCCATTTTCAAAGATAAAATGTAGACCTCATTGCCACGAAGATGTACATATCCATAGTTTGCATTTATATGGTTTGAGCTTAGAGAATTTTAGAGTTGAAGTTTCTGAATTTTTAATGTTTCAGATTAGGGCCAATAAAATTCATGTTTATCTTTGATCTCTAGTTTTAATGCTTTAAATTTCTGAAATCGTGAGGAAATTTTCCATAAGTTTCATGTTTATATTTTTGGAAATGTTTGAGGAATGAGCAAGTTACAGATCCTTTGGCTGGAGGTTGAAGATGAAGTACAATCAGGGCAAGTTTTATGTTATGTATTTATTTTTGTGCCAATGTTAACGAATGTTTAGCCACCCCAGTGGTAAGGCAGCATGCTGGTAACCAAGAGGGCGTGGATTTAACACCCAACGCGCTACCTTTTTTCATTTCTCACATTTTCACTTCTTTTTTTGTTTCCAAACAGCACATCTGGGCCTCCACATTGGGCCTTTGTTCTTTTTGCTGGCTTCTAACTCCTTGCCTCACTTCAGCACCCCCTGGCCAAATTTTCATTATTATTTTCTTTTTCTTATTTTATTTTATTTCTTTTTCCTTTATTATTATTTTTATTGTTATTATTATTAATATTATTTTTATTGTTATTAATAAAAATCCAAAAATATTTTATTTTATTATTTTTATACTTATTTAGTTTATTTGTTTTATAGAACTAAAAGAACAAAAACTTTTTTTTTAAAATTAATTTCTTTCTTAATAATTAATATTTAGGTTTAAGTATAATTATTATATCATATTATTTTCTTAAGTTAAAATTAATTTAGAACTTAGTTTTATTTTAGTTAATTAATTTTCCTATTATTTCTTTTATTTAAAACCTTTTTCATAAAAAACCCTAAAAAAATTTCTTTTTTTTAATTAATTTCCTTTTTTAATTAGTTTAAGTTAATTTTATTTGATTTTCATTAATTATTTTCTTAATTAGGTTTAGGTTAAAATCCTTTCATAAAAACTCCAAACAAAATCATTTCTTTTTCCACTTACATTCTTGCATTTTTATTTTCAATTTTGTACAATATTCAATATGGTTGTAATAGTTAATTAGACTTAATTTTCTTGCAAAATCCCCATTTGTAAATTTGTACAACCCCTCCCCTATTGATGTAATAGCTTAGTATTTTTATTTTCCGCAATTTAATGCTTTATATATAAATGCTAGTAAATTAGGGTTTGTATGGAAAGATTAAAATCAACAAGTTAGCAAACCCTAATACAAGACAAATCAAGCATGAAAAAGACACACTTGCACAGTTTGCATCTCTAGGGTTAACTCAACTTGTTGCCTTCAGAAATAAATGGTCATAATACGCATGTAAGATGTCTTAGCAAAAATAAACAAAATACAAGATCATAGTCCCTCGATAACGTTACAAATGTTGCCTTATGAATGATCTTAGTCCCTTAAAGAAAATGCTAAGATATCTTATAAAATTGCTATTCATGACTATACAATGACCCTTGCCCATCCCTTTTACATACAAAGATAAGGTTTCTTACCAAATCAATGGTAGGATAACATTGTCAAAGGAAAGAGGAAATGAACAAGAAAGAATTTTGAGTAGGTAGAATATTCCTAGTTGCTTGCTCATTTTTAAACCAAAACATCCATGTTATTTTCAAAACAAACACCGGCACTTTCAAAAAACATCTTTCAAACTTAAAATATTTTCAAAAGATCAACACTTTGTATACATTCTTACGAACGAGAATCATTGCAAATTTTGCCTAAACAATGACGCCTTTTCAAAATACATTCATAAAATCACAAAAGAACAATTACAAACAAAAGCAAGTGATCTAGAAAGCAACTAAGAGCCCGTAGATAACTATGGATGAAAAGGGTGCTAATACCTTCCCTTTTCATAATCTACCCCCCGAACTCAAGAAAATATCTCTAAAGTTCTTTCATGTTCTTTTCAGCATTTCCTTTTGGATAAAAGAAAACTCGGTGGCGACTCTTGCTATCCGTAACATTTACGATGAAACGTAAAACAACCAAGTCAGTTCTCCCACCGTGTTAAAGAACGGGCGACTCTGCTGGGGAAAATTTTAAAAGTGGGGTTACCTTAGGGCTAGATCATATTTACTTGCTTTCATTATTTGACTTGTATGCTTTACATTTTGATTCTTTATTTGGGTTTAAATCCTCTACCCGGATTTGGGATATCTTATAGGTAAGTAGCAATACATTGTGGAAACTGTGAGGGGTATACTGACATGGTCTAAGCAATAGCTACATTAGTCTGACATATTTGTGGGTACCGTTAGCCCTTGAGTAGTCAAGGAGAATACGGGGCCGCTGAGTGATGTCATGAAACACTAACTGACTTTTAGAACCTTTACTTGACCAACTTGGCCATTAGGACATAGTGAGATGACCGACTTTGATGCAGCCCGAAGTTGGTAGATACTCGATACTACGCTAATTGAGGTTTGGTTTTTTGGGATATTTCGGTCACCATTAAAGAGGCATGCGCTGAAACAATGCTCGATAAAACAAACCAGTGATATTGAGCTCCCTTAGTACCCAATTACTATTGCTAGGACAGGTTTGAGCCAACTAAAATTCAAGAGGGTACTTACCTATGAGACTCCATGAAAGCCTAAACCTAAGGACTTGTTTGTTTTGTTTGTATATATTTACTTGTACATAACATCATAAACATCATAATATCATACTCATACTCACTAACCATTTCAAGTATTTTTGGGATTTATCTTTGTTCTGTTTTGTAGGACATGGATTCTATTCGCAGGAAAACCATTCAAGTCAATCTCGTGAGGATCCCTCCTCAACTTAAAGAGTTAGCATCAAGGGTTCCTGAGAATTCTCCATTTACCGAAAGACATGGTCGCCTCCTAATCTTGGTTACCTCCAACACTGATGAATATATGATGAAGGTGCTCTTCCAATTCTTTGATCCTCTACACCATTGCTTCACATTTCCCGATTATCAACTTGTGTCAACTTTGAAAGAATTCTCCCAACTCTTGAGGATTCTCATTCTCAATCAACTACCCTTCAACGGTACAGAAAGAGATCCAAAACCAGAGGAGATTGCTCAAGCCCTACACTTGCAACAATTTGATGTCACAACTAATTGGGAAACAAAGAGTGGTGTCAAAGGTTTCTTAGCCAAGTTCTTGTTTGAGAAAGCTCAAGACTGTTAGAACTCCTTGGAATTGCAATATTTTGAGGAAATTGTAGCCCTCCTCATCTATGGGATGGTTTTGTTTCCAAATCCTGACCAACTCATAGATGTAAACTCCGTCAAAATCTTCATGTCTCGTAACCCGGTGCCTACTCTGTTAGGAGACATCCTACATTCTTTTCACTCTCGCACTATGAGGAAAAGGGGTATTCTCATGTGTTGTACTCCTCTCTTGGAAAGATGGTTTATTTTGCATCTTCCCTAATCTGTATTGAAGAAAGAGCAAGGTTCAAGGTGGTCACATAGGTTAATGACGCTCATACATTCAAATATTCATTGGTGTTCCAGATCTTTGGAGAATGTTACTATCGTCGACCGTTGTGGAAAATTCCCTAATGTTCCATTGCTTGGAATTAGAGGAGGTGTCACTTACAACCCCTGCTTGGCCTTACGAAAATTTAGTTACGCCCGAAGGGATGGCCCACATGAGATGCTTATTTAAGGGTTTGTATTTGATTACGAGAATGACGATCAAGGTTACTGCCAGAGGTTTATCCGAGCTTGGAGGATGTTGAACAAGATAAATAGCAAGACACTGGGGAACAAGAATTCCATCCCTCTTGAGCCTTATCTCAAATGGGTACAAGCCCGTGCTCAAATTCTTATGATGCCTTACCCTTCCATTCTCCCGGTTATCATAGAGCTTGTTGTGGGAGGAGATGTCCCATACACTATCTTTCATCCTGACATGGCCACCTCTCTCGAAGACTTGCAAAGGGATTGGATACAGCTTAAGGGGGAGCGAGACACTTTCGAGGCCCAATTCTATGCCAGTGAGAAGAAAGTTCTGGAACTCACCAAGCAACTTCATGAGGAGTGGAGTCTGAACGCCTACTTCGCACCAAAGAGGATGCATTCGACTTTTTTATCTTAGAGTTTTGTATTTCTTTGTAAGCCCAAAGAGGCATGATGTACTCAAACTTTGATTTATTAATATAACGTGTGTCCCTTTTTGTCTAAAGAAAATTTAAATCTCTAATTTCCTTGAAATCATTTGCATATGCATCTTCATTCATCATAACACAAACAGGTTTCTTACAACAAGTCTCCTTATCTTTCTACTATTTATTTCAGTGAGATGGATATGGAACAGACAGTAAAAGATCTTCAGGCACAAAACGCTCAGTTCCAACAAATGTTCTTGACTCTGGCCAAAGGACAAGAGGATTTGAAAAATTTACTGATCAAAGAAAAGAAGAAGAAAATGAAGAAATTAACCGGTGTTTTGAATTTGGGAAGAAGGTTCCAAGGGCATGCCAGACGGACCCTAGACTTCGCAACATCATCAGGTGAAGGGGACAATCAAGAAGGGAAAAACAAGGAAGTGACTGACCATCTAGAATTTGAAGAGGAAGAAGAGGATGATTACTCTTAAGAGCAAAATCCTCCAACCGATGAGAAGTACAAACATCTGGAAGAGCTTCTAAGTGAAATGGAGATTCATAAAGTGCCTGGGATGGACTTTGAAGAGATGAGTTTGGTGTCTGGGATTGTTATTCCACCAAAGTTCAAGGCATTAATGTTTGCTAAGTACGACGGGGTTTCGTGTCCCAAGATGCACCTCCGATCTTATGTGAGGAAGATACAGCCTCACACTGCTGACAGAGATTTATGGGTCCACTTATTTCATGATAGTCTATCTGGGACTTAGCTAGATTGGTTCTATCAACTGGAGAGGGCCAATATCCATAATTAGGAAGACCTGGCCGCTACTTTTTATAAGCAGTATCAGTACAACGCAGATCTTGATCCCACCCGTACTCAACTCTAGAGTCTGGCTATGGGTTCAAGCGAGGGTTTCAAAGACTACGCTCAGAAGTGAAGGAACTTAGCAGGAAGAGTCCAGCCTCCCCTGTCTGACAGGGAGCTAGTGGACATGTTTCTGGATACCCTATTCGGTCCTTTCTTTAATCATCTAATTGGAAGCTCCTCAGCCGGCTTCACTGAATTAATCTTGACCGAGGAGAGAGTGGAAGCTAGGATTAAGAGTGGGAAGATCCAAAAGGACGCATCCTCCAGTGCCGTGAGAAAATCATTTTATGGGAAGAAAGAGGTTGGTGTTGTGTACCATCAAAGGAATCAGGATAGAACTGAACGCCGTCCAATGGTAGGGGCCGTCGTGATCCCTAAGCCTGCACCTACTCAACAAAGGAACAACCAGCCTAGAACAGAAAGACCAATAAGACAATTTACCTGGATAAATATGATGTTATCTCAAGTCTTTCCACATTTGTTGACATCTAATCTGGTAACCTTGTGGGAAGCTCTGAAGAATCCCAACACTGCCTCTCCCCGTTATAACCCAAACGCTCGTTGTGCTTACCATTCAGAAAGTCCAGGTCATAATACAAACGACCGTTGGGTTTTTAAAAACAAGGTGCAAGACCTTCTCGAGGCAAAAGAAATTGAATTTGATGCTCCTGAGATCCAAAATGTTATCACCGCTCCTATGCCCAAGCACGACCGTGATGTTAACGATGTTGAATATGATATTTTTGTTACTGTTGTTAATGAGCTTGTTACTCCTCTCTTGACCGTCAAGAGGAACCTGTTGAAGGCCGGTTTATTTCTGGGTTGTGGTGAAGGTTGCCACCTCTGTTTATCTCTACCGACTGGTTGTTATTTATTGAAGGCAAGTGTCCAGCGCCTGATGGATGACAAAGAGATTTTGTTTGAAAAGACTCTCGTTCCAACCATTGCTTACAAGGATGTTTCAATAGTAACCATTTCCGCCAATCCTTCAGGGTCTCCACCAAAAGACCCGTTAGGATTACATCTGTCCTAAAGGTGACTCCACTGATAATTACTATGCCATGGCCAATCCCATACTCCTCAGATGAAATTGTCCCCTAGAACTATGGGGGTGACGTCTACTACCATGACGTCAAGCAAGATTAGCTGGTTGATGAAGACTCGATTTTTGAGAGGGTTGACCCCGACATCAGCAACATTGTGGGAACCAGCAAAATAACCAGAAGTGGCAGAGTGTTCTCCCCTGAGATTTCTCCTCCGAAAACTTTTACCGGTCCTGTCATCATCCCTGCTTTTGTTCTTGTTGATACTACTACTACAATTCTTGTGGTTACCCCTACTGACACCCCTATCACCGAGTCGACCGAGACTCGGGGCAAAGGCATTTTGGTTGAACCTATTCGGATGAAGGCGCAATCATTATCTATCTTAGAGGCTTCCAAGAAGGAGATGGAAGAAAATTTGAAAATTATAAAGATAAGCGACTACAATGTAGTCAAACAGCTAGGGAAGACCCCTTCATAGATTTCTATGCTAGCTTTACTGTTGTGCTCTGAAGCTCATGCGAAGGCCTTGGTGAAATTTCTTAAAACTGCCCATGTGCCACAGGAAACCTTTGCTGACCAATTCGAAGATTGTGTGGCCAGTTTGACAACTGATAGTGGTTTGGCCTTTTCTGATGCTGATCTTACACCTAGAGGAAGGAAACACAATGAGGCGTTGCATGTCTCTATTGAATGCAGGGGCACTACTTTGGCCCATGTCCTAGTAGATATTGGTTCATATTTGAATGTGCAGCCTAAGAAGGCTCTGGATAGACTAGAATGTGAAGGTTTAACCTTAAAACCCATCTACATAGTGGTAAGAGCCTTCGACGGTTCGAAGAGAATGGTGCACGGGGAGGTGGATATCCCCATTAAAGTTGGAACTCAGACCTTTGATTCAACTTTCTATGTAATGGATATTCGCCCTTCCTATTCTTGTTTATTGAGCCAACCTTGGATTCATAACGCTGGTACTGTCACCTCTATATTACATTAGATGTTGAAGTACCCAACCAATGGAAATATCATTACTGTCCATGAAGAGGAGGAATATATAGTCAGTCACCTGAACTCCTTTAGATATATGGAAATGGATGGTGAATTAATCGAAACTCTGTGTCATCATTTCGAGGAAGTCCCACAAACAGTTGCGGAAACCAAGACTATTTCCAAAGTTCCAAAAATTACCAGACCTCCGCTGAAGATGTCTTCTCTAAAAGATGCCAAGGCAATAGTCGAAGAAGGTGGGTGTACTATTTGGGGCCAACTCCCGGATATTCCCTACAAATCTGACAAATTCGGTTTGGGTTTTACTTCAGGATCCCAGAAGGTCGTTCGTCATACTCGTGCCAGGGAACCACCTTTGCAGATCAATAACCATGGAATCAACGCGGTGGAGGATAATGATGACATATGTGACCTGGAAGAATGGATTTTCTCAACTATCAGTGGAGGACTCAACAACTGGGAAGCCAAAGAATTTGTCCCTATTACTTTTATCCAACAATAATTGTCTTTAAATTTTTTCCAGACTTGTAATAATTAAACAATTGAGACTTTTAAAACCGTGTGTCTTACCCGAGGCACAACGGTCCATTTGTAAGGGTTGTTACTTCATTTTCATATGTCATCAATGAATCATGGACGTTTTTACATGCAAATTTTACGCTTTTTGTTCTTCTTTTTCTACATTTTTATTTTTTCAAAGATAGCTATGCTCTTACATACACTCACATATCAAAATGCAGATCCACGTCCACTCAGGATCCCATGGGTAACGATTCTGCTATGGCCTATTATGACTTTGAAAATCTGATCTACCAAACCGAAGACGAAGGTGAGGAAGATTGTGAAGTTCCAGGGGAACCAGCCAGGTTACTACAACAGGAAGAAAGGACCATACAGCCCCACGAAGAACTTGTTGACACAATTAACTTAGGTACCGAAGAGGACAAGAAAGAAGTCAAGGTAGGAGCCAATCTGGAACCTAGTGTCAAGAAGCGCTTAACTCAGTTACTACATGACTATGTTGAGGTATTTGTTTGGTCATACAAAGACATGCCATGACTTGATGCTGATATCGTGGTCCATCGTCTACCGACAAAAGAAGACTGCCCTCCGATAAAACAGAAAGTTCGTCGCATGCAGCCAAAAATGTCAGAGAAGATCAAGACTGAAGTCATGAAACAATTCAACGCCGGTTTCTTAGCCGTCACCTCCTATCCACAATGGGTCTCCAATGTTGTTCCAGTGCCTAAAAAGGACGGTAAAGTATGCATGTGTGTGGATTACATAGATTTGAATAGGGCAAGCCCTAAGGATGATTTCTCGCTTCCCCATATCGATATTCTGATTGACAATACCGCACATCATAAAGTGTTCTCATTTATGGATGGTTTATCAGGCTATAATAAAATCAAAATGGCACATGAGGACATGGAGAAAATGACCTTTGTCACACAGTGGGGCACGTTCTGTTACAAGGTTATGCCGTTCGGGTTGAAAAATGCTGGGCAACTTATCAGCGCGCCATGGTAGCTTTATTTCATAATATGATCCATCACGAGATAGAGGTCTACATGGATGACATGATATCCAAATATCAAACTAAAGAGGAACACCTTGACCATTTACAAAAACTATTTTAAAGGCTAAATAAGTACAAGCTAAGGTTGATCCCGAGTAAATGCACATTTGGAGTGAGGTCCAGTAAACTCCTAGGCTTCATCGTCAGTAGTAAAGGTATCGAAGTGGACCCTACAAAGGTAAAAGCAATACAAGAAATGCCTGCTCCTCGCACCGAGAATGAAGTCAAAGGATTCTTAGGACGACTAAACTACATTGCCAGATTCATTTCTCACTTAACTGCTACTTGTGAGCCAATCTTCAAATTACTAAAGAAAGATCAAGTAGTCAGATGGAATGATGAATGCCAAGCTGCCTTCAACAAGATCAAAGAATACCTTCAAGAGCCTCCTGTTTTGATGCCGCCAGTCGAGGGAAGACCTTTGATCATGTATCTAACTGTCTTGGAAAATTCAATGGGGTGTGTGCTGGGGCAACATGACGAGTCCGGCCGAAAAGAGCATGTTATTTATTACCTGAGAAAAAATTTTACCGACTGTAAAATAAGATATTCACTGCTCCAGAAAACTTGTTACGTTCTGGCATGGGCTGCTCTCCAGCTAAGACAGTATATGTTGACCCATACTACCTTATCGATATCCAAGTTGGATCCAATTAAATACGTATTCGAGAAGCCTGCCCTCTCTGGGAGAATAGCAAGATGGTAGATGATCCTGACTGAATACGACATTCAGTACACTACCCAAAAAGAAATAAAGGGCAGTGTGCTAGCCGATCACCTTGCTCATCAGGCTGTGGATGACTATCAGTCCATGAAATTCGAGTTCCTAGATGAAGACATCATGATGGTAAACAATTGTGAAGAATTCAGACCATATGACGGACCTGAACAAGGATCCCAGTGGACCTTGGTTTTTGACGGAGCTTCCAACGCACTCGGCAATAACATAGGTGTTGTGATCATATCCCCTGAAGGATGTCATACTCCCTTCACTGCAAGAATTTGTTTCAACTATACCAATAATATGGAGGAATATGAAGCGTGTATTATGGGTCTCAAAGATTCCATAGATTTGGGAATCAAGTGCTTAAGTGTATTTGGAGATTCAACCTTAGTCATCACTCAGATCAAAGGAGAATGGGACACAAAACACCCTAATCTCATCCCCTACAAAGAACACATGTTGACATTAATCCCACATTTTGAGGAAATTACCTTTGAGCATTTTCCACGAGAGGAAAATCAACTAGCGGACGCGCTAGCCACTATGTCATCTATGTTTAAACTCAAGTGGGGTAACGAGGCTCCCCAGATCACCATTGAGCGGATGGATGTACCAGCTTACTGTCACGAGATTGATACTGAAGAATTATTGGACAAGCCTTGGTTCCATGAAGTTAAGAGGTATCTCCAGGCCCAAGAATATCCAAAGGGAGCTTCAGTCAATGATAAGAAGTTCTTGAGAAGATTCTCTGCTAAGTTCTTCCTCAGTAATTGCATTCTCTATAAGCGCAACCAAGACTCTACTTTCCTTCGTTGCATAGACAAGGTTGAGGCGGATAAGATCATGGCTAATCTACATGAAGGCACTTTTGGAACCTATTCTATTGGGAATACGATGGCTAAAAAGATCCTACGGGCAGGGTACTACTGGTCTACCATGGAAACAGAATGCCATCAGCATTCACGAACCTGTCACAAGTGTCAGATCTATGCTGACAAAGTACATGTGCCTCCAGTTCCTCTAAACGTCCTGACTGCTCCCTGGCCATTCACGATGTGGGGCATCGACATGATTGGAGAAGTCAAACCTACAGCTTCTAATGGACACCGCTTCATCTTGGTGGCCATTGACTATTTCACGAAGTGTGTTGAGGCAACTTCTTTCGCTTTTGTTACCAAGAACATTATGGCCCAATTCGTCAAACTGAATCTCATCTGTCGATACAGTATCCTGGAGAGAACCATTACGGATAATGGTACCAATCTTAACAATATTATGATCACTGCACTATGCGCGTAATTCAAGATCCAGCATCATAACTCTTCCCCTTACTGGCCGAAGATGAACGGCGTTGTAGAATCCGCTAATAAAAACATCAAGAAAATCATATAAAAAATGACAGTGACCTACAAGGACTGGCATGAGATGTTACCATTTTCTCTCCACGGTTATCGTACCACGGCACACACGTAAACAGGGGAAACTCCTTTCTCTTTGGCATACGGTATGGAAGCCGTCCTACCAATTGAAGTCCAAATACCTTCTCTAAGAATAATAAAGGATGCAAGGATGAATGAAGATGAATGGATTCAAACTCGACTTGACTAGCTGAATTTGATTGATTAGAAGAGGCTTACGACTGTCTGTCATGGTCAGACGTACCAAAAATGTATGATCAAAGCTTTTAACAAGAAGGTCAGACGTCAGGTATATCAGGTTGGTGATTTGGTAATCAAGCGTATCATATTTCCATAAGGTGATCCCAGGGGCAAATGGACTCCTACATACGAAGGACCATTTGTGATCAAAAGCATATTCTATGGTGGAGCAATAATCTTAACCACTATGGATGGCGACGACCTTCCGCACCCTGTGAACGCGGACATAGTCAAAAGATACTACACATGAATAAAGACCTGCTAGGTCGACTGGCCTAGGCGAAAATTAGGGATAAAATACAAAAAAAATATGTACACCCGGCAAGCTGAAAACCTGAAAGGGAGGATTGGGCAAAAAAGGGTATCCCGGTGGACTGAAAACCCGAAAGGGCGATCCAGGCAAAAGTTAGGGAATTAAAGCATATGAATATGTCCCGTTGGATCACCTTACAGGCAACCTTTAGCATCGACTGACAAACTCAAAAGGTTCTAATCAATCCAATCAGCTCCGTACAAAGCAACAAGTGGACGAGACGCTCAGAGACACGAAGGCTATAGTAGAATGGGACCCCCATAGGATTATTTCATATAGCTATCTTTTCTTTGTAATAATTTTCATTTTCTACGACGACACTCTCTTTCTAGAATGTCCGTCTCGTTGTACAAAAAATACTTATTCAAGTTATTACAAAGATATTCCTTTGAAAGTGAAAAACTATCTGTTTTTATTTTATTTCTGTGTTTTGTTTGCAAAAACGTCCAATGATTATTTTTGAACATATGTATTTGAATGTGACAACTGTTTACAAGTGAGCAAAAAAAAGGGAACAGAAAATAGAAATACAATCACTAATGGCTTTAAGAAATAGGATAATATCTTTAGACTATTCCATAAAATCCCCCGCAGATACCTTTCCAACAAGAGTGGAAATCAGGACATCCCACTACAGGATCGCTAACGTATCTCTAAGTATGCATCCTAATGGTATTAAGTGCTCTCACGTCCCCAATGGACCAAAATTTTCGGTTACCGCTCCGAAGATTCCCCAGTAAAAGTCACCCAGTTTCTCAGGATTTCATTGGGTCCACAAGCAATACACGGCGTTTCCCTTTCACAACAAGTTTATTTCTCTAATAAATGGAAGCTCATCCATCAACACTTCAAGATATGAAGACTTACACTTCTCATACCCAGCGGTACTCAGGGATTTATTTTCCCCGACTCCAACAACACTACAACATAACGATTAATGCGTCCATACATTACATCCATACATCATAGCATTGACAACGCAAATTCTTACATCACGATCTCATTTATTTTGAGAAACATCATTGTACCATGCATTTCATACATCATGACATTGCATGCAACTAAGCTTTCATCTTTTCAGGAAAGATCAATCAACAGAAAATTATCGTCAAATTTTCGATAAGTCAATTACAAATCAATTCTCAAGAAAGGATTGGTCGATCATCTATATAATAGATGTTTCCTTCAGACCCCTGCTGGTTCAGATAAATCTCTCAATTGTTTATTTTGATTCTTCTCCAGATCCCTGCCGGTTCAGTTTAAACCTCTCAATGGTTTATTCTAATTCTTTCCCGCAGACATCTTCTCTGGTTCAGATAAACCTCTCAATGGTTTGTTCTGATTCTTCTCCAGATCCCTGCCGGTTCAGTTTAAATCTCTCAACGGTTTATTCTGATTCTTTCCCGCAGACATTTTCTCTGGTTCAGATAAATCTCTCAATGGTTTATTTTGATTCTTCTCCAGATACCTGCCGGTTCAGTTTAAACCTCTCAACGGTTTATTCTAATTCTTTCCCGCAGACACTTTCTCTGGTTCAGATAAATCTCTCAAACATCTACTCTGATTCTCTCCAGATTAAAGAATATTGAAGACCTCTTTTGGTTCAGTCTAAACCTCTCAACAGTTTATCCTGATAATTTCCAAATGAACATTTATGGTTCAGATAAATCGCTCCAAGATTTATTCTGATTCTTCCCAGTCAAACAACATACAAGACTTCTACTAATTTCAGATAAATCGCTCCAAAGATTTATTCTGATTCTTTTCCAGTTGAAATCAAGTTCAGACTTAGTCCATTTTCTATCAACAGTCACCTTTGGATGGCATCTACAATCCCATCTCCGTAAAATCTCCATCATTCCTCCAAATGGCATCTATAAGCCCATTCACGATTTATCTTCGAGTGCAAATTTCTAGGCACTCTAGTGTTCAATCATCTTCCACCTTTAAGTCATGAATGGCAGATCCGCCAATCTAACTCTTCAGGTTTAAAAAGATTAAACAGGGGCATATGTTGTGCCCTAAAATTTTCCCTTTCATATATCAAGTATTTTCTCACAATATCTCCTTTGGTTCAAGACTGCACTAGGGTTGATCAGCTCAAGACACCTCCTTAAGCATTGATGACTGAAATTAGGGTTTGAGATTGCACAAGGATAATTGAACTCTTAATGCCTCATATGAATTTCATGGATCATTATGGACCTTCAAAATTGCTCATGTCAAGTTTCAAGTCTTAGATCACATTTTTGCTCAGTCAATTGATCAGTTGACCTAAAAATCAACTGTATTGGGGAAAAAGTCAATTGTGGTCAATTTATAGTCAAACTTCATAATTTTTAATCCATATCAACATTGTGAACTCCTATATGTCATTTGATCAAGTTTGGACCATAATTCCTCAAGAAATTTGATCAGGTCATCAAAAGGGCAAAATGGTCAAAATTAGGGTTTGGATTGAGAAAGGGCAATTTCTGATTTTTAACCTAGAAAACGGTTGATTGGCTGGAAACATGATCTCAAGGATTCAATTGAATCATTTTTACCTAATTACATGACTCAAAACATTTCTCAAGGTCAATTGATTGATAGTTTATTTTCAGTCAACTGATCAAAAGTCACCTGCATACTGAAAAGTCAAACTTTGACTTTTTGGTCAAAATCAAGTGTAAAAGATCATAATTCATCAAAACATGTCAAAATATGAAACTTGTTCATCAAGAAATCAAAAAGTCAAGATTTCATTTTGAAAAGTCAAAGTTTCCAAACTTAGAAAGTTTTCTAAGTGTTGAAAACTTCATATTTTTTCACAACTCTGAGCCAATTTTTCACCATGATGCAAGATGATTCAAAGGAAACTTTCAACATGAAAGTTGTGAAACTAAAACACTTGTGAAATTTTGAGCATTTTGGTCAGGATTTTGACCTAACTCCTGAGCCAAGTTTCACATAGTTCCATTTGGATTTTTCAAAAGTGATTCAAATAGGGGTTGTAGAGCATATTACAAGCTTTCTAAAATGTCCAAGAAATCCTTGAGATCATTTTTGAGCAAGGAGAATCGAAGGTCATAAGTTAGGGTTTCAAGTTATTTTGCAAGGCAAAATTTGTGATGCATAATGAACCAAATCCATAGCCATGCTGCATAATATTCACTTTTCAGGCCTCAAACTTGTTTGTCACTCCTTAATTTAATGTTTACACAACTGATTGATCAATTGTCCAATTGATTCAAGCATTGTCCAAAGCATTTTGCCATTTTAGGGAGAAAGTCACCATTTCCATTCTTGTAAAGCAAGCTTTATGTACAAAGTCAGCTTCTTGAGATCCTAACTTGTTCTCTTTAAGTACACTCCATCCACAAAGTCAGAAGCAAGCTTGTTTAAAGTCCAACCACTCTACAATAGCAAGTACAAAGGCATGGAAACTTGTTTTGTCAAGAAAGTCACATGTTGAGCTTAAACATGTAAATTCAAATTCTGACTTGTTGTAGCATACAAAACCTCTTGCCTATAAGTACATACACTATTTTCAAGATAAAGCATGCATATACAAGCCCTTAAACTCACACAAACTCAGATTCCACACAAAACTCCATTTTTGTGCAGAAACTGGCCTTACACTCCCATCTCTCAAGTTACTCGTGCGTTTCCTCTCCAAACCATTCCTAAAGTTCCTCAACATCATTCACAACTCATCCTAATACCTGTTACAGTTCTGTAACTCCAATTCTACCATTGTCCAAACTCAAAAACAGAGCACTGCAAGTGGACTTCTCCAGAACTCCTCAGCCACTTTCAACTCAATCCAAGCATCACATTAGCTTCCTGGGAACTTGAGTAAGCTAACCCAATCGCTAGAACTCATCAAAATATGCTCAAACTCAAAACACGATACCCTCTTGCAAGGTGAGTTTTCTGACTTTTGAACTATACATATAGGCATTGTTAGGCTTCTATTTTCAAAGATAAAATGTAGACGTCATTGCCACGAAGCTGTACATATCCATAGTTTGCATTTATATGGTTTGAGCTTAGAGAATTTTAGAGTTGAAGTTTCTGAATTTTTTAGGTTTCAGATTATGGCCAATAAAATTCATGTTTGTCTTTGATCTATAGTTTTAATGCTTTACATTTCTGAAATCGTGAGGAAATTTGCCACAAGTTTCATGTTTATATTTTTGGAAATGGTTAAGGAATGAGCAAGTTACATATCCTTTGGCTGGAGGTTGAAGATGAAGTACAGTCATGGCAAGTTTTATGTTATGTATTTATTTTTATGCTAATGTTAAAGGATGTATAGCCACCCCAGTGGTAAGGCAGCGTGCTGGTAACCAAGAGGGCATGAGTTCAACACCCAGCGCGCTACCTTTTTTCATTTCTCACATTTTCACTTCTTTTTTTGTTTCCAAACAGCACGTCTGGGCCTCCACATTGGGCCTTTGTTCTTTTTGCTGGCTTCTAACTCTCTGCCTCACTTCAGCACCCGTGGCCCAATTTTCATTATTATTTTCTTTTTCTTATTTTATTTTAGTTCTTTTTCCTTTATTATTATTTTTATTGTTATTATTATTAATATTATTTTTATTGTTATTAATAAAAATCCAAAAATATTTTATTTTATTATTTTTATACTTATTTAGTTTATTTGTTTTATAGAACTAAAAGAACAAAAACTTTTTTTCAAAATTAATTTCTTTCTTAATAATAAATATTTAGGTTTAAGTTTAATTATTGTATCATATTATTTTCTTAAATTAAAATTAATTTAGAACTTATTTTTATTTTAGTGAATTAATTTTCCTATTATTTCTTTTATTTAAAACCTTTTTCATAAAAAACCCTAAAAAAATTTCTTTTTTTAATTAATTTTCTTTTTTAATTAGTTTAAGTTAATTTTATTTGATTTTCATTAATTATTTTCTTAATTAGGTTTAGGTTAAAATCCTTTCATACAAAATCCAAACAAAATCATTTCTTTTTCCATTTACATTCTTGCATTTTTATTTTCAATTTTGTACAATATTCAATATGGTTGTAATAGTTAATTAGACTTAATTTTCTTGCAAAATCTCCATTTGTAAATTTGTACACCCCTTTCCCTATTGATGTAATAGCTTAGTATTTTTATTTTCCGCAATTTAATACTTTATATATAAATGCTAGTAAATTATGGTTTGTATGGGAAGATTAAAATTAACAAGTTAGCAAACCCTAATACAAGACAAATCAAGCATGAAAAACACACACTTGCACACTTTGCACCTCTAGGGTTAACTCCACTTGTTGCCTTGATAAATAAATGGTCATAATACGAATTTAAGATGTCTTAGCAAAAACAAACAAAATACAAGATCATAGTCCCTCGATGACGATACAAATGTTGCCTTATGAATGATCTTAGTCCCTTAAAGAAAATGCTAAGATATCTTATAACATTGCTATTCATGACTATACAATGACCCTTGCCCGTCGCTTTTACATCCAAAGATAAGGTTTCTTACCAAATCAATGGCAGGATAACAATGTCAAAGGAAAGAGGAAATGAACAAGAAAGACTTTTGAGTAGGTTGAATATTCCTAGTTTCTTGCTCATTTTTTAACCAAAAAATCCTTTCTATTTTCAAAACAAACACCAACACTTTAAAAAACATCTTTAAAAGTTGAAAACATTGTCAAAAGATCAACACTTTGTATACATTCTTACGAACAAGAATCAAGGCAAAGTTTGCCTAAACAACGATGCCTTTTCAAAATACATTCCAAAAACCACACAAAGCACAATTACAAACAAAAGCAAGTGATCTAGCAAGCAACTAAGAGCCCGTAGATAATTACGGATGAAAAGGGTGCTAATACCTTCCCTTTTCATAATCTACCCCCCAAACTCAAGAAAACGTCTCTAAAGGTCTTTCCTGTTCTTTTCAGCCTTTCCTTTTGGATAAAAGAAAAGTCGGTGCCGACTCTTGCTATCTGCAACATTTGCAATAAAATGCAAAACAACCAAGTCAGTTCTTCCACCGCGTTACAATGTGGATTGATTGCAACATTGCAAAGTGCTCTGGTTCCAAGTGGGAGTCAATCTTATTGGTGGTGATCTTTGGAGATAATGATGGTTGAGTCATCAGTGAAGTTTTGGTACCACATGCATGATTTTATGACGTTGCATTACATTATATGTGACATTGCATAATGAGTTAATTAAATGATGTTTGTTGATAAATGGTGTTTTGATGATATGTTGTTATGTATTAATGATGTTGTGAAGGTGTGAGTATAACATGAGGTTCTAATGAGGTGTGATGCCTTGCCTATGTGCATGTCTACTATATTTATTCCTTATGTCTTTTATAATCATTATGATTTACTCACCCTTTTTGCTTGGAAACGTTGCCTCTATCTGTGGGTAACTTGCAGATGATCAAGAATAGTCCACCAAAGCTTAGAGGATAGCTTCAGATTGTGTTTATTTGCTTTCCTTCGAATAAAGAGAGTCTTTCTCTGATATGTAACATCGGGGTTGGGATCTTTAATTTGCAAACTTTATGTCTCTAGTTTATTTTGAGATTTACAAACTACATTTCTTGGTGTTGTGAACTGTTTTGAATTATGAAGTTTAATTGACGAATTATGACGAGGATTTTTGTGAAGTACCTTAATAATAAGGATTGTTTTGAGACTATGAATCTGCTGCGTTATTTGAAGTGATATGTGATGAGACCAAAGTATTATATGATTTAAAGTGTTTTGCAACCCGTGTTACGGAGCAAGGCTATGTTGGGTATGACGCTTACATGAAGATGTAACACCCTTTTGTGATTTAAAATTGTTTTATTTTCGTAAAAATACATGCAAAATATGTGGGTTAGAAGAGTGTTATATTAGTGGTATCAGAGAAGGTCGGTTTGTCTAGCCAAATTATTGAGTCTATCGTGTATGATAGTGGAATACTGTTGGGATAGTTTCTAACCATTATGACTGTTATTGATGTGAAATGGAGAAATGGCTGGAAGAAACGATGTTGTGATTGCTGCTACTTTGCATGATATGGCTCAGGCTGTGCAACATCAGCCTAATGATGGATCTCGTGTTTTGGAGACGTTTTAGAGGAATCAGCCGCATGTTTTCAAACGTAGGTTCAATCCAGATGAAGCATAAGTTTGGCTCAAGGAGATTAAAATAATCTTACGAGTCATGGATTGCTCAGAAGCGCAAAAGGTGCAGTTCGGTACGCATCAATTGAAAGAGGAAGCTGATGATTGATAGGTTGGCACCCGTCAGAGACTGACAGCGATGGGTGAAGTTATTACTTGGGTTGTGTTCAATAGGGAGTTTTTGAGGAAGTACTTTCTATAGCATGTGCATGGAAAGAAAGAGATTGATTTTCTAGAGCTTAAACAAGGAAACTTGACTGTGATTGAGTGTGTTTTGAGGTTTGTGGAATTGGCCAAGTATTATCCATACTACGGTGAAGCGACTGCTGAATTCTCGAGGTGTATTAAGTTTGAGAATGGTTTGCATCAGGAAATCAAATGGGAAATCGGGTATCAGCAGATCCATGTATTTTCAAAGTTGGTGGACAATTATAGAATTTATGAAGAAGACAACGAAGCTCATTTAGCTCATTACAAGAGTTTGAACGAGAAAAGAGGAAAGCAATATCAAGACCGTAAGAAGCCTTATGATGCCCCAACTGATAAAGGGAAACAAAAGGCTTATGATGGGAATAAGACAAGTGGGGGAGGAGCTCTCACTTCTGTCAAGTGTTACAGGTATGGTGAACATGGTCACCGTTCTAATGAATGTGAGATTAAGGTTCTGAGGTGCTACGAATGTGGCAAGACGGGTCATCATGCTATTGAATGCAAGAATGATGGTCCAACCTATTTCAATTACGGAGAGCAAGGTCATATCAGTACCCAATTTCAAAAGCCAAAGAGGGACGTTGTTGCCAAGACTAACGGTAGGGTGTTCGCTTTGAGTGGATATGAAGATTCTAAGAAGGATAACATGATTCGAGGTACTTATTTTATCAATGGTGTGGACTTGGTTGCTATTACTAATACTGGTACTACACATTCATTTATTTCTCTTGAATGTGCTACTAAGTTGGAACTAAAATTGTCTGATATGAACGGTAGTATGGTAATAGATACTCCTGCTAGTGGTTATGTTACTACTACTTATGTTTGTTCGAAATGCCCCTTGACTATCTATGGCAAGAGTTTTGTGATGGATTTAGTGTGTGTAATATGGTGGGAGAACTGGTTTATTTTTTTGTTTATTCACAAATGTTGCAAATAGCTAGAGTCACCACCGAATTTTATTTTTATCCAATAAGGAAAGAGTGAAAATAATAGGAAAGACCTTGAGATTTCTGAGTTCGGGGGGTAGATTATGTAAAGGGAATGTGTTAGCACCATTTTCATCCGTAGTTATCTACGGGATCTTAATCACTAGCTCACTTTGTTTTGAAAATGCTTTTTGAATGTGTGTTTTGAGAATATTTTGAAATGCCAATAGTAAGGCAAGACTTTGTAATGATTCTCGTATTTTTCCTAGACAATGCATACAAAGTGTTTTTTGTTTGAAAATATTTTTGAAGAGTGTTGTGAAAAGTCTTTTTTTTGAAATATTTGTGAGCAAGCGATTACGTGTGTTCTACCTACTCAAAGTATTTCTTATTCTTTACTTCTCCTTTAGATAATGCTATCCATACCATTAGTTGGTAGGAATCCCTATCGTTAGATGTGAAGGGACGGGTGTGAGTCATCATTCAGTCATAGAAAGCAACTTGCGAGGATGCTTTAGCAATTTATCGTTAAGAGACTAGATCGTTTACCGAAGGTGTTGTACCCCAGCATTTTACCTCTCTTTTCTCAATACATTTCTCACCAAAGATCTTAAATGCTCAAGGGTTCTCAAGGGTTTGATCATACAAGCTCACCTCCTAAGCATTGAGCCTCCAAATTAGGGTTTTGGCTTTCTCAAGGACAATTGGACTTTTGATGCATAAAATGACTTTCATGGTTCATTATAGGTCTCCAATATTACTCATACCAAGTTTCAAGCCTTGCATCACAAATTTTCTCAGTCAATTGCTCGGATAACTAAAACTCAATTGTATTGGGTAAAAAGTCAACTATTGTCAATATACAGTTAAACTTCATGATTTTTGGCCAACATCAACATTTGAAGTCATATTTATCAATTTATCAAGGGTTGATCACAATTCCTCAAGAAAAGCATTTAAATCATCAAATGGGCAAAATTGTCAAAATTAGGGTTTTGATTGAGAATGACTGATCAGTGACTTTTGACCTAGTACATGACCTAATAGCTTGAAGCGTGGTCTTAAATATTCAAACAAAATATCTTGACCTAATCTCATGGCTCAAATAATTTCACAAGATCAATGGATTGACAGTTGAAATTTGATCAATTGATGAAAAGTCAACTGATACATAAAAAGTCAAAATTTGACTTTTTGGTCAACATTGAGTTTCAAAGATCAAAATTTGTCAAGACACTCAAAAATATCAAACTTGGCCAACAAGAATCAAGAAAGTCAAAAAAAGTCCACAAAAAGTCAATGTTTTCAATACTTTGAAAAATTCTAAGTGTTTTTAACCTTGATAATTTCACTACTTCGTGACAATTTTTCACCATGATGCAAGATGATTCAAGGAAAAATTTCAACATGAAAGTTTTAGATCTTGATGAATTATACAACTTTGTCCCTTACGTTTGATGTCTAAAAAATGCTTAAATTTGAAGATATGGGCTCATGAAGTCATGACTTTTTTATATAAACACTTGGTGAAATTTTCATCAAGTTAGGAAGATTTTTTATCCTAACTTCTTGGCCAATTTTCACCTAGTTCCAATTTGATTTTGCCAAAATAGTCAACATGAAGGTTGTAGAGAATGTTTCAAGTTTCCAAAATGTCCAAGAACTTTAATAGATTATGCTTGAGCTAGGAGAATCGAAGAGAAGAAGTTGAGCATCCATTCTTGAATTTTAGGTCATCTTCATGAAGAGCACATAACTAAATCCCATAGCTAGGATGCATAATCTTGCTTTGCATGACTCTTGTGAATAAAAATATAGACACCATAGCCCTGAAGCTAACCATGCATTTAGTTTTCATTTATGTTGCCTGAGTGATGCAAATTTTGAGTTTGAACTTTCTGAAAAAAATAGGTTTTATTTGGTACCAATAGAAATTAAGGTTCATCTTTGATTTATAGTTTAAGTTGTTTACATGGTTGAATTCATATTGAAAAATGGAGCAAGTTTCATGTTTATACTTTTGAAAATGATTGAGAAATGAGCAAGATCAGAAATTCAAAAATCTTGTCAATGGATTTTGGCGCAAGATTAGGGATGAAGCTATAATCAGGATTGGGTTTACTTTAAGTTTATTGCAACTTGTTCTATGAACGGATGAAACAGCCACCCCATGTATGTGCACCATGCGCCTCTCATCCATGCCATCAGATCACTATGCCAAATCCAATGTCTCAAGTATGCTTGCCCACCATGAGCCACCAGAAGCTGATCACAGGGAATCATGCACCGCCTAGAGCCTTGTTGAGTTGGGCTTGGCATTTTGTTATTTTTGCACCCCCATTTTACTTTTCAAATACAAACCCATTTATATTTTTTTTATTTTTCTGATCTCAAACAAAAAAAAAACCACGCTTGGGCTTTTTGCTACTTTTATCTATTCATTTTATTAAAACCAAAAAATACAAAAACATTATTTTTCTTAAATAATTTAATTTAAGCATTTTTTTTTTATTTTTGTAAAATTAAATTTTGTTATTTCTTTTAAATTTTAGAACATTTTCTTAAATAACATTAACAAAAATTATTTTCTAAACAAATTAAATTAGACTTAGGTTTTATTTTAATTAACTTAGATTTTAGGTTTTGATTAAATAGTTAATTAACTTTTTTTTTGTAATTATAATCCATTAGTTGATTTGGTTAATCTTTAAACCTTTCCATCAAAAACCCTAAGAAACAATCTCTTTCTTCCTCTTTACATTTTGTACATTCTATTCATATTCAATGGTTTGTAATAGATAATTAGGGCTTTATTAATTTCTTCCCCCTATTCACAAATTTGTACCCCCCCATTCCCAAAGCGTTGTAATAGCATAGGACATTTAAATTCCTCAATTTATCGCTTTCCCTATTATTGTTATTAATTAGGGTTTGCATGACAAGAACTAAAAATCAAACATTAGCAAAACCCTAATTCAAATATAAAATGTTTGAAATCAAAACACTTTGCACACATGCACCTATAGGGTAACCCACACTTTTTGCCTCTGATAAAAACAACCATGTCCCTCAAACGTGAGATGTTTTAGAAAAATACCCTCGATTAAAAGATCATAGTCCCTCAATGACCCTTCAATGTTGCCTTCGGTAAATGATCTTAGTCCCTATGACAATTGCTAAAATATATTACAAGTTTCCTTCTATAACTGTACAATAACCCACACCTGTCCCTCACGTCCAGTGATATGCCTATCTACCAACCAATGGTAAATAAGCATTATCTAAAGGAGGAGGAAAAGAACAAATACTCTTTGATTAGGTAGATTGCTCGTAATTTCTTGCTCACAAACAAAGCCATTTCACACCTTACACTTTCAAACATATTTCAAAAACAAACATTTTGTATGTATTCTCAAAATATGAGAGTCATTACAAAATTGCCTTACATTGGCATTTTAAAACATCTTTCTAAACATTCCCTTTCAACAAATATTTTCAAAACCAATACTTTTTATACATTCTCAATGAAACGAGACTCATTGCAAAGTTTGTCGAACTTAGGCGTTTTCAAAATATTTTCAAACTTATACAAACACAAAGCATTTCAAAGTGAGCTAGCAATTAAGAGCCCGTATATAACTACGGATGAAAAGGGTGCTAACACCTTCCCTTTTCATAACCTACCCCCAAACTCAAGAAAATATCTCAAAAGGTCTTTCATATTCTTTTCACCCTTTCCTTTATTGGATAAAAGAAAAGTCGGTGGCAACTCTTGCTATCTGCAACATTTGAGATTAAACGCAAAACACCCAAATCAGTTCTCCCACCGTGCCACATAAGGTAACATCGAAAGGGTCATCGAGGGACTACGATCTTTAATTTCAAGGGACAGTGCTAAAGCGTCCCCACATTTGAGGGACATGACTGTTTTTATCGAAAGGCATCAAGGGAGGTAACCCTAGAGGTGCGCGTGTGCAAAGTGTGTTGTTTTCAATTATACTTATCTTTGAAATTAAGGTTCGCTACCATTTTATTTTATCTTTCCATACATGACCTACTTACTAACAATAACAGTAAAAATAGGAAAGCGATAAATAAGCGGAAAGTAAAAGCAGAAAATAAAACCCTAGACTATTATATGGCTTTGGGAGAGGTACATAGGTAATAAAATATGGAAAATAAAACCCTAATTACTATTACAAACTGTGAGAAGTTACAATAATTGTGAAAACGCATGCATAATAAACCACACAAAAATGTAAAGTAGGAAAGAGGGAAAGCGAACAGATTTTTGGTGATTTTTTAATAATAAAAAGTTTTAATGATTAACCTAAAAAAACCTAGTTAATTTTAATTAAAAAATAATTAATTAATTAAATAAAAAAACTAAACCCTAATTTTTATTAGGGTTTGTGAAAAGGTTTTGAAAAAAATTAAATTTAAAGAAAGGTTTTTTGGTTTGGTGAATTTATGATTTGTAAGGTAATAGTGATAAGAAAACAAGGTTTTGAAAAATAATTACCAGGGTTGGATGTTGAACCCACGCCCCCTTCCTGTCCAGCACGCCTCTTTAACACTGCGCCCAATGCTTGTTGGTGTCGAGAATATAAACGTGCTACAATACATATGAAACCTACAAATGATATGAAAAAACAAAGAAATTTTGTAAAAGGCAGGGATCGAACCCACGCCCTAGTGCAGTAATGCCTTAACGTGCGTGCTTCTACCACTTCAGTGGCCATACATCCATTTATTTATTCAAATCAATATATATATATATATATATTTATATATAATAACTCTGATCAGGATGGTCGGAGAAGCGCCGGAGCCCTAGCTTTGGTCGTCTTCTTCGGTAAGCATATTTTCCAAACCTGCAAAACAAAGCATATTAAAAAGAGAGAAGGACCATGTCCCCATAAATTGATCCCCCTGAATCCTATGGTGAGGTTGTTTTGGCCTAAAAGTGGTTGTATTAGGAGTTTCAAAGTAAAACTCAGTTGACGCTCTAATCATGGCAACTCCTTGTCTCTGCGCCAAAGCTCGCATATTATGCATCACACTTGCTCTAATGATGCATATGAACACATGTAAACGTATCAAATTAGTTAATAATGCATAAATCAAAGGTTTGAATTTAAAATAAACTACTTAAACTGGTGAGGATGAACGTGATGTTCTGGGTATAATTTTGGCTACTTGAGGATTGGGATTGATTTCTGGGCACTTTAAGATGATTATACAATGCTTGGTTTCAATTGAGAAGGACTGGAAACAAGGGTTTTGTGTTACCCTAGTTTCTTGAAGTTTTTTAGATTTTTAGGGTGTATATTTGGAGGCAGTATGCGTGTGTCTTCTTTGTCTGAATTGCTGAGTATATATACAAGGGAAACTAGGTCAACTAATCATGGGCTTGGACCTTGTCTAAAAGCTTTTGTTTATTTTACTTATTTTGAATTTTAAATAAATAAAAACAAAAAATAAATAAAATAAAAACCCTAGGGGTGTGTGAACAAGTCTTGAGGTGCATATGGAGTGTAGAACACGCTTGAACTCTGAAACAATAGCCCATTAGCCAAAAACATCAAGTTTGCTCAATTTGAACTTCATGCATTTGTTCAAAATTTCCCAACTTGCACTGGTCATAACCCTCTCAATTTTCATAATTTGAAGGTGATCTTGGACTTTTTAGAAATCTCAAGAAGTCCTCTATAATCTCTATGTTGACCATTTTTGCATTTGAATACTTTATCTTGATGTAAGTTGCCATGACAAAAAGTGTCTTTTTGTTGACTTTTGAAATGACCTATAATGTATTGGCTCATATCTCTCAAATGAAGCATTTTTTGGACTTGAGCTTAGAGTTACGAAGTTGTAGATAATTTAATTTCTTCAAAATTTTATTTGGTTGAGTAAAATCTGATGAAGCATGTGAAAGTTATGCTTGGTCAAAGTTCAGTTGACTTCTCCTAAGGAAACCCTAATTTGGCAATCTTTGACTTTTGATGATTTAAGAGTTTTCCTTGATGAATCATGATCAACCCTTGATCAAATGATGAATGTGACTTCAAAATGTTCATGTTGACTAAAAATCTTGAATTTTGTCTGTATGTTGACCACAATTGACTTTTTGTCCAATATAATTAATTTTTAGTCATCTGAGCCATTGATTGATCAAACTTGTGATGCAAGGCTTGAAACTTGATATGAGCATTCCTTGAGAAATATAAGAGACCATGAATTCCATTTGAGACCATAAATACCCAAATTTCCTTGTGAAAGATGAAACCCTAGTTGTGAACCCATTGCTTAAGAGGAGAAACCTTAAGCACTTGAGAACCCTAGGAGAATGTCTTGAGGAAATAAGAGGGAAAATTTTGGGTTACAACAGTGTGTCTACCCTTACACAAAATAAATTATATCCTTGGGATGAACTGGTTGAAGTTTAACTATGTTCATATCAATTGTTATAATAAGACTTCGAGGTTCCCTAAGTTTGGTGATAATGGAGAATTGATGTTATTGACCGCTAAGTAAGTGAATGAACTTTTAGGAGATGAAGCCTTGATGTTTGCAATGTTTTCATCATTTCAAGTTGATGGTAAAGATGCGAATATGGAGTTACTGGTTGTCTGTGAATTTCCAGAAGTGTTTCTAGATGACATCATTAAATTACCTCCTGGACGTGAAGTGGAGATTTTTTGTAGATTTAGTGCCAGGAACGAGTCCAGTATCAATGAATACTTATAGGATATCGATTTTCGAGCTGAGCGAGTTGAAGAAACAACTACAATAGATGCTTGAGAAGAAGTTCTTGAGACCGAGTGTTTCACCTTAGGGTGTGCCTGTGTTATTGGTCAAGAAGAAAGATAGAAATATGAGACTGTATGTAGATTATAGACAGTTGAATAAGATAACGATTAAGAATAAGTATCCACTTCCAACGATCGATGATTTGATGGATCAGTTGGTGGGTGCTTGTGTTTTTATTAAGATTGACTTAAGGTTAGGTTATCATCATGTTGTACCCCAATTTTTAACCCTAATATTTCTGCATCATACCATATTGTTTCAATCACAACAAAATCACATTAGGGTTTTGGTTCTTCTCCCTATCTTTAGCCTTGCTCTTTTGAGGAGTTACCAAACACCTTGACTTGTTTTATTTTGTTATCATGGATATTTTGCTTTGATTTTCTCTCTAATTAACAAAATGCAATATTGGTTTGTCTTACTTGTTAATAATGTAGGTAAAGGCAATGAGGTTTAGCAAGTTTCTTCATGGGTTCATGAGTTTATTTCCATGCCCTAGTCAATAGCTTTAGAAATTCAAACCTACCATTGAAGTTGTTTTTGAAGAATTGGTATGGAAGTGGTTTTGGTGGCCATGAGTCCTCATCATCATCCTCAACAATTTCTGTTCACAAAGGAAGAATATTAGCACAAAAAGTTTGTTCAAACTTGGCAAAGTTCCTCAAAGCATTCTCTTGATCTAGAGGCTAGGGTTTTGAACTTCAAAGGAGCATATCTTGCTCATCTTTTGGTATTTTTGAGTGATTCCAAAAACATCCTTCTCTTCAAAAAGTTACCAACAAATCACTTCAAAAGTTCCAAGGAGTTTTCATGTGGAAGGAACTTGGTGAAGAAGAAAGATTACAAGTCACCTAGATGAATCCCCAATTTTCCATATGTGACTTCAAATGGTCATAGCTTGGTCAATTTGTATCACCTTGAGCCCATTATTTTTTCATGATGATCCTAAAGATGTGTGCTTCATGCCTTCTTTTATGTGCAAAGTAAGAAAATGGATGGAAGTTGCCATAAGAATGCAAAAGATTATAGGTCATTCATGATTTTTGGACAACTTCAACAAGTCATAACTTGCTCAATTTTTGGAGATTTTGAGTGGTTCAAATTGTAAAATGTCATTCAATAGGTCTACTTCATTCCGTCTTTTTTGGTCAAGAGAAATATCTAAGTGAAAGGCCATGTTTGGATACAAAATATTATAGGTCATTTTTAAAGAAGAATTTGAAATATTTCTAAGTATGGAAAGTCAACTCTTTTTCTTCAAATTTGACTCCATGTAACTTTCAGCTCAAGCATCCATTTGATTTCATTCTTTTTCCATTGAAAAGCTTGTAACCTCATCTTTCCAAAGCATCAAGAATTATGCCATAAGACCCCTTGAGGTGGAAATGCCATGGATTTGAATTTGGTAGTTTGAAACTGAATTTTGCATAAAGTCAGAATTTTGAAATCTTTGTTTTGGCTTGTAATCACAGGATTTCCACGCGTTTTTGTTTCTAATCATGTTTAGCAACTTGCCAGAAGTGATTAGCATCATGAAACGCACGATTTGGCTGAGTTTTGATCAAGTTTGAGTCACACTTTCTTCATGATGCAAACCCACACGAATTCCCTCCAAAACGCATCATTTGCTATTCCTTTTTATCCCATTTACTTCCCTATAAAAAGAGGGTCATCCACCATTCAATTTCCCAAGCTTAGACAGCCAGAATCACCCTGCCAAACTTGCTTCACAACCCAGAATTCAACAACTTTCAAATATATTCTCAAGCCTTTTTCAATCCATTTTTCTCTCAATTCACCTTCCTTGATCTTCCTTGAAGCTAACCATATAATTACATTCAAGAATGTGCCCTATATTGCTCCATAGGTGTCCAGTTTCAGAGCTCTGCAACTCAACTTCAATAGGTAGATTCCTTCATCAATTCTTCAAAACTCTGATATCATTGTGTTGCTCTCATTTCCCTGGTTCTAGTCGCAACACTTACACCTTACTGGAAACACGTTTTGACCATGAATTTTCATATCCCTTTTCAAAACTTTCTTTCCAAATTCCTTGAACTACATTTTATATAAATTTGGCGCGAGGGTGTGGTTGTCTTCGTCTTGAAGAGACGAAGCGAATGGCATAGGTCCGAGCTTTTGATTTTACAATTTGAGAGACCTGCAATTCATGATGGCTGGAGGTTGAAGATGACCAACGTGTCATCTTCGAACCAACGAAGGCGCACCATCTGTATTTTTCAAATTCTGATTTTATTATTGATTTTGTACGTTATTCATTAAAGAACATGATATGCACAGCGCGCCAGATCCTTTGGATTTGATTACTAACACGTTTGGACTCTCATCCAATGGTCCACATCTTTTACTTTTATTTTCTTTTTCTGATTTTTATATTTTAATTGTTTTAAATTTCAAAAAATCATAGAAAATTCATTTTTAATCCAAAAAATATGAAAAAATTATGAAAAATATTTTTGATTATTCTATTTCTGACTTTTATTTTTTCACAATTTAATTTTGTGTTTTGGTATTTTTTATAAATTTTACACTTATTTGATTTGTTTAAAATGTTTAAAAATACTTTTATACAGTTTTAAATTCTGAAAAAATTATGGAATGATCCAATGATATTATGACAAATATTGGTGACCTTATTTTATTTTTGTTTCTGACTTTACTATTTTTGTTTATTTTACCCCATTTATTTTAATTTTTAAAATAGTTTCTGACTTTTAAAAATTATCAAAAATTTTATAAAATTACTTGACCTCTTTTTTTATTTTTCTATGGTCTTATTTTTCATTTCTTGATTAATTTGAATATAATTGACATTTTCCTCATTATTTTTTCATTTTTTTAAACATTTTTAAACCTTTTAATGTATATATTAATTATATTATTATTTTTGTGATTATTTTATGGCTGTCTTGGGTTATTTTTTTATCATGGCTTTATTAACATCATTGGATCCATGGTGTTGAGTTTAACTCCACAAAAATGGATGAATGATTTTAATAATAGTTTGATTAAATATTAATTCCAATGTGGATTCTCTTTTTACCCTAATTCCTCTTCATCTCATTCCCTTCTCATTGCACTAAATGTTGTTGGAGCATGACCTCTATATCATGTCTCAAAACAAATGGTGCATAGATTGCTATTGACCGGCCTCAAAATAGGCGCGACTTCTATATAAGTCCACTTACGATTGCTTAACATAGCGCTAAATTTTGTCCTGATTCGAATAAATGATCATTGGTGGCCCAAACTTATGACTGCAAGCCCAAGTATGTTAATTTGACCTCTTTGATCCAATAACCTTGAGATTCATTATGTGGAGGCTTTGGTTCTACCAATCCTCTAATGGATTTACAACACTTTTGGTCAACACGGATCACTTAAACATCGTTGATCATTAAATGGTACTTATGAGAATTCCAAATGGATGATATACTTGATAAAAAGCAAATGCAACTTGTTGTGTGGAGGCTTTGGTTCTACCAATCCTCTAATGAGTTCCAAATACAAGTTTCAAGATGGTCATCCAACTAACCACTAATTATTGACTTGTTTATTTTATACTTTTATTCTTTTATGCTTTATGTACTATTTATTTTTTAGCATTTTTCATTTCATGTCATTTTCATCTTTGCACATTTGAGCATTTATCTTCTTGCCATTTTTATTTTGCTCACTTGAGCTTTTCTTTTTCTTTCCCTAAGATACTTAATAATTAACATAAACCCTAAAAAACTCTTAATGGTACTTGGACTATTTGGTTACTATCCTTGGCATTATGGAGCATGGGACTTTTTTTCTTGGATTTAGGATTAGAAACCTTGGCCTATCTTGGAGAACTTGTGATCTTATTATTTTGTCTAGAGCTCTTGAGGTTTACCTCAAGACATTGGGTTGCTTGTTTATTTTTGTGTGTAGGTTTTTGTGATTACATCCTTTGTTTGTAATCTAGAATTCACCCATATACAGCCGTTACTCTGCCCAATTTTTGTGAAGACTTAATACATCTCAAGAGGTCTAGTATCTTTGCTTGCTTGGTTTCAATCCAAAGAATGAGAATTTTATCTTGGCTCATAATGTCAAGTTTTGGCTTCTTGTTGGTTAGATGGTTCTTATCCTTAGCTTTCACCTTATGCTTTAAGATAGTCTCTTCTTCTCCTCCCATCTTCTTTAATTTCAGAAAATCTTCTCCCTCCTTTGAAAACCTTTCTTGCTTCGAAACTTAAACACTTTCATAATAAACTTGGACTTATGCCCATGCATTTTAAAAATATTTTCATAAATAAACTCCAATTAATTTAATAATACCTTGACATTTTTTTGTGAGAAGACTAAAAGTCAACCAATCTCATTTCAAACCATTTTGCCACTTTGGCTTATATCTTTAAAACTTTTCTCAAAAGATTAGACTCTTGTCAATCCTTGTAGTGATGCAAACAACTATAGTTCTACAATATGTAGTGAAGAGAGATATTTTCCACTTGGGTGTTGAGTGAGGCATTGTTGATTTTAAAATCCAAACCATATCCTTCACTTTGAGATGATGCAAATTCTCCTTTCTCATGATTGTGGGTAGTAAGTATGTTTTCCACACGGACAATAACGATGATGTCTTATCTCTTAAAATTAACCAACACACTCGTGTTTCAAACTTTTAAAAGCGGAACTACGTGTAACCTGATCCCCTATTGCACGAAGGGTGGTACGTAGGCACTAAAGGTTCGCAATCGCGGCGGGTACAAAAATCATAAAAAATATATTTCTTTTCTGACCTCCACCATCCATTTTATATATGACACATTTTATATAGCCAAAATATACAAATTTTTCAAAGAGGTTCCTGCGGAGTACCGTAGATGTTTAGGGTGCCAACACCTTCCCTTTGCATAACCAACCCCCTTACCTTGAATATTTCCCCATCTTTTGGGTTATTCTCTCTTTTCCCATTCCTTTGGAAACAATAAAGCGCGATGGCGATTTTTATTTTTGATTTGTATAAAGTCTAGTCAATCCAATGGCTTAGTCTTGAACATTTCTACCGCTACAGAAAAATGGCGACTTCACTGGGGATAGATTGACCTCTTGCTGGTCCATTCCTAAGTGGGTTAAGCCTATCTTTATTTATATCTGTATATGTGCTTTTATTGTTTATGTGTTATATTTTGTATATATGTTTGTTCGGATTTTCCTGGTTTTCAGAGTGCTTGGTGATTACTCATAAGTCCTATACCCGGACTTGGGCAAACTTTAAGATAGGACGGGCGGTATAGTCATGTTAACTTTGAGGGAGTAATCCCAAAAAAGGAGGCATGAGATCCCCCACTCAGTGGAGGCCCCTTTCGACCTAGGAGCCTGCTGAAACCGAGGACCGTAGAATACCTAACCCATCTTGGCCTTTTAGGTGTAGTGGAGAAGCTATGACGGAGTAATCCGAAAATAGTTGTTACGCGATACTACGCTCGGACGAGTCTTTCTTAAGAATATTACTAATTACCGAGTTAATCGGGAAGTTGGTAATATCCGAAGGAAGGATGTAGACTCTGGGAACCTCTAGAACCTTGTTAGGCAGGTGATAACTCTTAGACCAACACCTTATGGGTAGTACCTTCGACCTCATGCTAGTGACATTGAACCTATGAACCCTACATGTGTGATCTTGCGTGTGATTGTTGCATTATGCATCCATGCACTCATAAGCATCATTTGAAGAAAACAATATTTCAAGGGATTTAAAGGTTGAATATTTGTGAATATCTCAGGTACTATTAACCATGGATTCTAGAAAGAGAAAGACCGAGAAATACAGTTTCAAGGATCCCAAGATAGATGAGCTGATCAGTCTAATTCTAGAGATCGAGTATTCTGCAGACTTTCAGAAGAAGTATGGGTCCATTATTCCTCTCATGAAGCTGAAGATGAAGGAGGGTATTCTCTCGACCTTGGTCCAGTTCTATGATCCAGTGTATCATTGTTTTACTTTTCCCGATTATCAGTTGATGCCTACACCGGAGGAGTATTCCTATCTATTAGATTTACTTGTTACCGATCGTGTTCTTTTCACTGGTTTGGAGGGTGAGCCAAAACCACATGAGATTGTTGCTTTGATTCATCTGGGGAAGTCTGAGGTGGCAGCCCATATGACTACCAAAGGAGGGATTAGAGGTTTACCATCTCAATTCTTATTGGAGAAAGCTCGTTACTTTTCCAGAATGAAGAGTATGGTTGCTTTTGAGGCCGTCTTTGCTTTACTTGCTTATGGATTATCCTTATTCCCTAATGTGGACAAGTTTGTCGACATTAATGCTATCAGGATTTTCATGATTGGAAACCCGGTTCCTACACTGTTGGGTGATGCTTATTACTCTGTTCATCTTCGGAGTTCCTATCATAGGGGAATGATTATCTGTTGCACGCCATTATTGTACCGGTGGTTCATCTCTCATATGCCTCAGTCTGATGCTTTTTGGGATGTCAAGAAGGAACCCCGTTGGGCTCCTAAGATCATGGCACTTACTCACTCAAATATTGATTGGTATCATCGAGCTTATCAGGATATAGAGATTATTGATAGTTGTGGTAGTTTCCCCAATGTACCTCTTCTTGGTACAAAGGGAGGAATTAACTATAACCCTGTTCTTGCACGGCGACATCTTGGTTATCCGATGAGAGATAAGCCGAACATTATTCATTTGAGTAGTTTCTTTCTGAAGGAAGGAGAAGACCACAAGAAAGCTAGGGATCAGATTGCGAAGGCCTGATGTCACATTCATAAGAAGAGTGGGAAGGATTTGGGACCTATGGGTGCTGTTTCTTTGGAGCCATATCTTCAGTGGATCCGATCGAGAGCTATTCAGTTGAAGATGTTGTATACTCGGGAGACACCCATGCCTGATTTGTTTGTGAAGACCACCCCTCCTTTGTTATATGATCTAGAAGAGTTGTAGCTTGCTTTGGTTAGGATGCAACAGGAAAGGGATGCTTGGAAGAATAAGTGCCAAACTTTAGAGATTTCCTATAGAGTAGGCCTGAAGGAGAAAGATGATTTAATCGAGATCCTTGAGAGTCGAGCAGTAGAGTCTATAGAGAGGAAAGGGGATTTATTTTACCCTAAGCCTCAAACAGGTGTTGATTACTCACTTCCTGCTTCAGATGATTGGAAGGAAGTTGCCATCAGGCATGTGGAAGAAAACCAGAGGTTGAGGGCTCAGATTTCCAGGCTCATAGGGAAGCTCCAGCGTATAGATTGATCTCCATCAATTCTTTTTCTCAGGATTTTTAGATTGTATTTTCATCTTATACTTGGGGTCATTGAAACTTGTAATCCATTTTGAAGTTATTATAATAAAAAAATTCAGTATTTCAAATGCGTTATTATTTTGATGTTTGTAATATGTCTATAAACGTTAAATCCCTTGAAATATTAAATAATAAAGTGAAAATAATCATATGCATTGCATATCATGCATCATATTGCACATATTTCTTGCACTTGTTATGCATACACAGGTGCCTTACCCAGCTTCTTTACTTCATTCAGCAAGCTGACTCAGCACTACAACACTCGGGCTAATTTCAAAAAGAAGATGGACAACTTGGAACAGGAGAATCGCGAGTTGCGCGAAGAAGTTTCTGCTTTGAAGGCTGGCTTGGCCAACTTGACTACTCTGATGGAAGCTCTAGTGGTTGCTCAGAATCAGCCACCGAGTGTTCAACCGCAACCAACAAGGGCAAATGCTGAAGTTCCTACTGTTCTTGTATCCGCTACTCCGACTGTTGTTCAAAACCGTATGCCTCAGGGTTATCCGTGGGGAATGCCAGAGAAATTTGCACATGAAGGTTTCAATTTGGCCCCCCAAGATGCTCCAGTGGTTCAAAATGTTGTTACTCCAGCACCTCCTGTGGTGCATATTGTTCCTGTTGCACCTCCTTCGGTGAATTTGGTTCCATTTGTTAATGAAGATATGTGTCGTCCTTTCCCTCCGCCGAGTGAAGACTTGGTTCTTTATGACAAAATGGATGATTTACAAGAACAGTTTGATAGAATGCAAAGAGAGATGAAGGCTCTTAGGGGAAAAGAGCTATTTGGGAAGAATGTAAATGAGCTGTGTTTGGTCCCGAATGTTAAAGTGCCTGCTAAGTTCAAGGTCCCAGAGTTTGAGAAGTACACGGGAAACACTTGCCCTCGTGCCCACTTGGTGATGTACGTGAGGAGAATGTCTACCCACACTGATGATCAGTGTTTGCTGATTCACTTTTTCCAGGATAGTCTGACCAGCGCAGTGTTGAAATGGTACATGAGTTTAGACAGCGCCAACATCCATACTTTTAATGATTTGGGAGAAGCATTCATTAAACAATACAAGTACAATGTGGACATGGCGCCCGACCATGACCATCTTAGGGCCATGGTTCAGAAAGACAGAGAATCATTCAAAGAGTATGCACAGAGATGGCGCAAAGTGGTTGCACAAGTGATTCCTCCCTTGGAGGAGAGGAAATGACTAAAATTTTTCTAAAGACACTAGGCGCTTTCTACTATGAAAGAATGGTAGCAAGTGCCCCAAGTGATTTTATAGAGATGGTAGGAATGGGTGTCCGCCTAGAAGAGGCAGTAAGAGAAGGCCGTTTGACAAATGGTGAAGGATCCGAAAGTGTGAAAAAGTCGGCTTATGGGTTTACAAAGAAGAAAGAGGGGGATACAAATGCTATTATATAAGAGAGGAGAGTAAACACTCCTAGAAGGAATTATCAGCATCACCAGCAAGTTGCCTCAGTTACTCCTATTATGAACGCCGCTCCGACTACCGTTGCTTATCAAAGACAGTCCCAACAGGGGAACCAAGGGAATAATCAGAGAAGGGAGAATTATGACCCTATTCCCATGAGTTATGCATAACTACTACCAGCACTGATTCAGAAGAAGTTGGTCCAGACACAACCACCTCTAGCCGTACCATCACCATTGCCTTGGTATTACAAAGCAGACCAGACGTGTGCCTTTCATCAGGGAGCACCAGGGCATAGTGTTGAGAATTGTTATCCTTTGAGGAATGAAGTGCAAAGGTTGGTGAAGTCTAGAATTCTATCTTTCAAAGACATGGGGCCTAATGTGAAAGACAATCCTCTACCTAAGCATGGTGGAGTGAATGCTGTGAATATGGTGACTGGTTGTCCAGGTGACTTTCGGATTTTTGACATTAATCTGGTTAGAGGAGATTTAGTGAAGGTGCACGCAGACCACTGTGAATTCAGTTATTATACGCATGACTACGCCGGTTGTGCTGTTTGCAGTACAGACATACAGGGTTGCGAGAAGATAAAGGATGATTTAAAGGAGATGATGGATGAAGGTTTAATCCATATAATCATGCCTAGGGAAGAATATGAAGAGGAAGTGAATATGGTTTCTGGATGTCCGGGTGAATTCAAATTTTTTGATATGGAGCATTTGAATGAGGATCTCGTGCAGTTGCATGCTACCTTCTGTCGTACTACTGGTCAGGTGGAACACCAATATGGATCTTGCATAGTCTGCTTTCGAGACCCCCGAGGATGTTCTATTGTGAGAGAGGGTGTTCAATTGCTGTTATACAATGGAACTATCAAGATCATAGGTCAGAGAGATGATTATCACGAGATTAATATGATTGAAGTTTGTTTGATGGAAGAAGAGTCAGAGGAAGAGTATGCCTCCGCAAATGAGTATTTCTCTTCAGACGAAGATTTGTTTGCCGAAAATAACCTTTTGATGGCTAATTGTGTTGAGGAAGGGGTAAATGTCATTGTACCTTGTTTTGGTGCACCGACTCATCTTGAGGTGGAGTACCATAGCAAACCAGCTGTTACCCCATTGGTAATTAGTCTTCCAGGTCCTGTTCCCTATAAATCAGACAAGGCTGTGACTTACAAATACAACGCTACAACCTTGGAGGATGGGGAGGAAGTTCCCATCCAGCCAATGCTAGATGTTGGAAATATAGCTGATAATAGCAGGGTGACCCGTAGCGGTCGTGTGTTTGTGCCGGTTATTCGAAGAGATGTTGTTGCTGGAAAGGAAATTGTTGAGAATGATGAGCCTAATAAGGCTGCAGGAGAGACTAGTAGAGCTACATTAGAAAAAGAAGTGGATGATATCTTGAAGATAATTAAGATGAGCAACTACAAAATTGTAGATCAGCTACTGCAGACTCCTTCAAAGATATCCATCCTAGCTTTATTGATGAATTCCTCCGCTCATAAAGAATCACTAATGAGAGTACTAGACCAAGCTTTTGTGGAGAGTGACATTCCATTATATCAATTCACTAGCGTAATTGAAAACATTATGTCATGTAAGAACTTGAGTTTCTACGATGATGAGTTACCAGATGAAGGGAGGAATCACAACTTGGCCCTCCACATATCAATGAACTGCAAGAATGACTCGCTATCCAATGTGCTAATTGATAATGGATCCGCGTTGAATGTTATGCCGAGGAGTACTCTCATGAAGTTAAAGTATCAGGGAACACCTATGCACACGAGTGGTATCATTGTGAAGGCTTTTGATGGGTCGAGGAAATCTGTCATCGGTGAAGTGGACTTACCCATCCATATAGGACCATATTTGTTCTTGATAACTTTCCAGGTTATGGACATTATTCCCGCATATAGCTGCTTGCTAGGACGGCCATGGATACATGAAGCAGGGGCTGTCACTTCAACTCTACATCAGAAGCTAAAATTTATGCGTGAAGGGAAGGTAGTGATCAGAAGTGGGGAGCAGGCGTTGTTGATATCCCATCTATCCTCTTTAAGTATTGTAGAAGCGGATGAGGCTGCTGTTGGAACCCAGTTCCAAGCTCTATCCATTGACAACATAAGGAGGAATGATAATTTTGTGGTTTCCCTGAAGGACGCACAACAGGTTGTGCGCAATGGTCATAATGCAGTTTGGGGACGACTTGTGGATCCACCTGTGAACAAAAACAAAGTTGGTTTAGGTTTCTCTTCGAGGAATGGAAAATGAGAAAATTTGAAGTCAAAGTCTTCTGTGAACAGTTATCATGATGTTTTCTGCAGCGGGGGCTACCTCTATCCAATTGGTTCTGGAATTAATGTTGTTGAAGAGGATGAAGTGGAGTAGGAAGTACCGAATTATGTGAGGCATGGAGTCTGAGTTCAGAACTGGGTCACCATTGATGTTCCTTCTTGCATACATGTTTCAAAGTAATTTTTTTTGTTAATCTGTTTCTTTTGTTTGAAAAGCTTTCACTCTGCCCAAGGTGGAAGTATTAATGTTGAAGGGCTTATCTGTTTTCTATAACTTTTAAGATCATTAATAAAAGTTGTCTTTGCTTCCAAAATTATGTCTCTTATTTTCTGCTTTTTTCTTGGGAAATGGTATAAAAAAACCTTTCAAAACAAATAATAAATGAAAATTAATCTGCATGATCACTTGTTATATGTGTCAGTTTCTAAAAACAATCATAAATCACATGTGCAGATTAATTAAAAAACCTGTTGAATACAATGACCCTGCACCCTCTCCCAACTTTGATTGTCCTGTGTTTGGAGCTGAAGAAGAAGATTATGATGAGATTCCAGAAGAGGTCTCACGGTTGCTTAAGCACGAGGAAAATACCATTCAGCCATATAAGGAGCCTTTAGAAGTGATTAATTTGGGTTCAAAAGAAGATCCGAAGGAAGTTAAGATTGGAGCATCATTGCATCCTGATGTAAAGAGCAGGTTGGTTGAGCTGTTGAAAGAGTATGTGGATATTTTTGCTTGGTCTTATCAAGATATGCCTGGTCTAGATACAGACATTGTCGAGCATCGTTTGCCGTTGAATCCAAAGTGTCCGCCAGTTAAACAAAAGTTGAGAAGAACCCACCCGGATATGGCAGTAAAGATCAAAGAGGAGGTCCTAAAGCAGATTAATGCTGGTTTTCTTATGATGTCAGTGTATCCTCAATGGATTTCCAATATTGTCCCAGTACCGAAAAAAGACGGAAAAGTCCGCATGTGCGTAGATTACAGAGATATAAATAAAGCTAGTCCAAAAGATGATTTTCCATTGCCTCACATTGATATGTTAGTGGATAGCACAGCAAAATTCAAAGTATTCTCATTCATGGAAGGATTTTCCGAGTATAATCAAATAAGAATGGCTCCAGAGGACATGGAAAAAACAACGTTTATCACACCCTGGGGAACATTCTGTTATAGAGTGATACCCTTCGGGTTGAAGAATGCTGGTGCAACGTACCAGAGGGCTATGACAACCCTATTCCATGATCTGATGCACAAAGAAATCGAAGTATATGTTGATGATATGATTGCCAAATCCCAAACTGAAGAAGGGCATATAGAAGATTTGTTGAAGTTGTTTCAGCGTTTGAGGAAGTGTCGTCTCCGCTTGAATCCAAATAAATGCACCTTCGGTGTTCATTTAGGGAAATTGTTGGGTTTCATTGTTAGCCAGAAAGAAATTAAAGTTGACCCTGATAAAGTCAAAGCAATTCAAGAAATTCCAGCACCAAGAACTGAAAAGAAAGTCATGGGTTTCCTCGGGCGTTTGAATTATATCTCCAGATTTATTTCCCACATGACTGCAATGTGTGAACCAATCTTTAAGTTGTTAAATAAAGATCAAGGTTGTGTATGGATGGATGACTGCCAAAGGGCATTTGAAAGTATTAAAGAGTATCTGCTTGAACCTCCTATCTTGCTCCCTCCCGTAGAAGGAAGACCATTGATTATGTATCTAACAGTGTTAGATAAATCCATGGGTTGTATTCTAGGACAACAGGATGAAACGGGAAAGAAAGAGTTCTCCATTTATTATCTCAGTAAAAAGTTCACTGACTGTGACTCGCGGTATTCCATGCTAGAAAAAATGTGTTGTGCTTTGGCCTGGGAGGCAAAGAGTTTGCGGCAGTATATGTTAAATAATACCACTTGGTTAATATCCAAAATGGATCCGATCAAGTATATTTTTGAGAAGCCTGCTCTTACTGGAAGAATTGTCCGCTGGCAGATGTTGCTATCTGAATATGATATCGAATACCGCACTCAAAAGGCTATTAAAAGTAGTGTGTTGGCATATTACCTTGCTCACCAGCCGGTGGAGGATCATCAGTCTGCAGAGTATGAATTCCCTGATGTGGATGTGATGTTCCTAAAAGTGAAAGATTGTGATGAACCATTTCCTGAGGAAGTCCCTGGCCCTGAATCTCGTTGGAGTATGATATTTTATGGAGCTGTGAATGCTTATGGTAAAGGAATTGGTGTTGTGATTGTTACTCCTCATGGATCACATATTCCTTTTACCGCGAGGTTAACATTTGAATGCACTAATAATATGTCAGAATATGAGGCTTGCATCATGGGTCTTGAGGAAGCTATTGATCTCAGAATCAAAATTCTAGATGTGTATGGCGATTCAGCTTTGGTAATAAATCAGATTAAAGGAGAATGGGACACTCGTCACCCTGGCTTGATCCCTTACAAAGATTATGCTAGAAGATTACTACCCTTATTCAATAAAGTTAAATTCCATCACATCCCTAGAGATGAAAATCAAATGGCGGATGCTCTGGCAACTTTGACTTCCATGTACCAAGTGAATACTTGGAATGATATACCCCGGATTACAGTTCGATGACTAGATAGGCCCGCTCATGTTTTTACAACAAAGGAGGTAACAGATGAAAAACCTTGGTATTATGATATCAAGCATTTTCTTCAAACTCAGGAATACCCGATTGGTACGTCGAAGAAAGATATAAAGACACTGAGAAGACTGGCAGGCAGCTTCTTCCTCAGTGAAAATGTGTTATGCAAGAGAAATTATGACATGGTCTTGCTCAGATGCATGGATAGACACGAAGCAGACATGTTGATGCATGAGATTCATGAAGGTTCATTTGGCACTCATGCTAATGGACATTCAATGACTAAAAAGATGCTAAGGGCAGGTTATTATTGGTTGACAATGGAATCTGATTGTTATAAATTTGCAAAGAAATGCCATAAATGCCAGATTTATGCAGATAAGATCCATGTGCCTCTGACACTTCTCAATGTGATTTCCTCCCCATGGCCTTTCTCTATGTGGGGTATTGACATGATCAGGATGATAGAACCAAAAGCTTCGAATGGACACTGTTTTATCTTGGTAGCAATTGACTACTTTACCAAATGGGTAGAGGCTACTTCATATGCCAATGTTACCAAACAGGTGGTTGTGCGTTTCATAAAAAACAATCTTATATGCCGGTATGGTGTGCTAGGCAGAATCATCACTGACAATGGCTCGAATTTGAACAACAAGATGATGACTGAACTGCGTGAAGAATTCAAGATTGTTCATCATAATTCATCTCCATACAGGCCAAAGATGAATGGGGTTGTTGAAGCTGCTAATAAGAATATCAAGAGAATTATCCAGAAAATGGTTGTCACTTATAAAGATTGGCATAAAATGCTCCCTTTTGCTCTGCATGGATATCGAACATCTGTTCGCACTTCAATAGGAGCAACCCCGTTCTCCCTAGTGTATGGAATGGAAGTTGTACTCCCTGTCGAGGTAGAGATTCCCTCGTTGCGTGTGATAATGGAAGCCAAGTTGACAAAGGCTGAATGGGTCCAGAACAGGTTTGACCAATTGAATTTGATTGAAGAGAAGAGGATGACAGATTTATGTCATGGGCAGTTATATCAGAAAATAATGAAGAAAGCATTTGATAAAAGGGTCAAACCTCGTGAATTCAGAGAAGGCAACTTCGTGCTCAGGAAGATCATGTCTTTCAACACTGATTTTAGGGGCAAGTGGACTCCCAATTTTGAAGGTCTGTATGTTGTTAAGAAAGCCTTCTCTGGTGGTGCATTAATTCTTGAAACTATAGATGGCGAGGAGTTCCCACATCCCATGAATGCTGACGCAGTCAAGAAATACTTCGCCTAAAGAAATTAAAGAACAGCTCGCTAAGTTGAAAACCCGAAAGGGCAGCTTAGGCAAAAAGGAGTGTCTCGGTAGGCCGAAAACTCGAAATGGCGGTCTTGGCAAAAATTAGAGACATAAACAGAATAAATTTCCCGCTAAGCTGAAAACCCGCAAGGGAAGCTTAGGCAAAAGTTAGGGATTTATCTTGGCAAGTAACTACGTCAGACAAGACTTGATCGTTGAAGCAACAATCTTCTAGGATCCTCACCATACTTCGACAAAAGCTGCTGCTCAGGATTTCAAAAGTTGTTAGGGGGAATAGCGGTCATTGTATCTCAATGTATCTTTTCCATTATGTATTACCATTTCCAAAACTTTGTAATCATCCATGGAGTCTCGCCATTCGCAGACTACAATTCTATTAATGAAATTCGAGCTTTTACCCAATTCTTTGTGTTCTTATTTTTATTTAGCTTGCAAAGACTTCATTTATTACTGATAATAACTGTTAAAGCAAAAAGATTAAAAAAGCAAAATTAACTTTTAAAAAAAAAGAGATCTTTATAATCAATTTACTTTGGGATTTGTGATGAAACAATGACAACAAGAATGGTGATCCCAAGAATGAACGAACTCCGGGTGTTATAGAAGATTTACTCCCTTCATGAAGGTTTTCTCAGGATATTTTACCGGTGTGCACACTCTTTGTGTGTTTCTCAGATAGTTAAAAACGATATCAGTGGGTGCAAGGTACAATATTGGGTTTGTGATCCAATTATCCCCAGTCAAGTCTTGGTTCGCTTTTGACTTTTGGTTTGCATGGTCAGAAGCCTCTATCCCAGATTCCCCTGCGAAGTCTTCCCTCATATAATGAAAGGTTTTATTCCCTTGGTGTGCTGAGATGTCTCTCTTTTTACAAAATTGGCACTAGTGTTGACCTCTTGATTTCCCGGGAAGGTTATCCCAGGGCATCTCTTGTTGGAATAAGTGTTCGTGATGACAATTTTCAATCCGCAGTTTTTTTCTCCAGGGAGGTAGGCTTGAATCCCCCAGTGAGGTTTGGTTGTTTCGGCGTCAGTCTGCTTTATTTGAGGCCGGTCTTGCAATCTCCAGTATGCATGTTGCTTTTGAAAAACTGCTTCTCCAATGAAACCGGAAGAAGGATGTTCTATCCCGGTGTCTGTTTGATTTGGCTACATCCGGATTATGTTTCTCCTCAGTGAAGTTAGGGCAGACAATAGGTTTGGTTTCCGCAGTTGCTTTTACCTTTCTTGGATTGATCTCTCTGGTTGAAGTTTAGCCCAATGTTGTTAGTACCTGAAGCGGCTTTGTTTGATTGTACTGATCATGTATCCTTTTATCAGCATATGCACGATATCACTCATGCATTCATACATACATCATGCATTGCTAAAAATCATTGTTCATTGACACTGTGTTCTGACCTTCCTGCAGCGCTCTTTGCTTAGTTGAATTTGGTTTTCCCTCTTGAGTTTATTTCTCAAAGGATGTATCTTCATTGGCCGTCTTGCTCCAGTTTATTTCTGAATTGGATTTGTGGTTGCATGACAATATTATTTATGTTGGACTTCTGAGAACTTTGAGTTTTGGTTTGTGCATTTATTTTGCACGGGAAGACTTTATCTCCTCAGCAGGAATGTCGTGGCATTTCCCTGGGAAGTCATGTTTCTATCCCCAGGAAGTCATTTCTCTTTGCAATTCCCCTTGACAATGAGTAACAAGTCTCTTTATTTGAGACAGCTTATGTTTGATCCTTTCCAGGCAGATTTCCTTGGTTAAAGAAGAAGTTGAGACCCGTTCTAGGTAAAACGCCAGAATTTTGGGACAACTATGATATATTTTCTCTTTCTACCTTCAGTGAACGTTGGTAGTACATCAGCAGTGAACGTTGGTGTTTGTTATCTTTTTTCTATCCTCAGTGAACGTTGATAGTTCATCGTCAATGGACGGCGGTGATATGATATATTTTCTCTTTCTACCTTCAGTGAACATTGGTAGTACATCGGCAGTGAACGTCGGTGTTTGTTATCTTTTTTCTATCCTCAGTGAACGTTGATAGTTCATCGTCAGTGAACGGTGGTGATATGATATATTTTCTCTTTCTACCTACAGTGAACGTTGGTAGTACATCGGCAGTAAACGTCGGTGTTTGTTATCTTTTTTCTATCTTCAGTGAACGTTGATAGTTCATCGTCAGTGAACGGAGGTGATATGATATATTTTCTCTTTCTACCTTCAGTGAATGTTGGTAGTACATCGGCAGTGAACGTCGGTGTTTGTTATCTTTTTGCTACCTATAGTGAACGTTGATAGTTCCTCGTTAGTGAACGGTGGTGATATGATATATTTTCTCTTTCTACCTTCAGTGAACATTGGTAGTACATCGGCAGTGAACATCGGTGTTTGTTATCTTTTTGCTATCATCAGTGAACGTTGATAGTTCATCATCAGTGAACGGCGGTGATATGATATATTTTCTCTTTCTACCTTCAGCGGACATTGGTAGGACATCGACAGTGAACGTTGATGCTTGTTATCTTCCTCTCTGAGTCTGTTCTTGTGGTTCACCAGTGATTTATTTTCCTGGTGGGGTTGCTCCTCTGTTTTTTCATTTTTGTTGCATCCCCAATGTTACTTTGCGCCTCCTTGGTTCTATTCATATTCATTCATATGCATAAGCATTTGCATGGCATCTTAGGGCCAAAAATAGGGTTTGTTTTATATTTAAGTATCTTCGATCACGTTGACACGAAGATTTTTAACCTTCGTATCTCCGGATAGAAGAAACTTAAATAAGGGCAGTTGTTGTACCCCAATTTTTGCCCCTAAGATTTCTGCATCATACCATATTGTTTCAATCACAACAAAATCACATTAGGGTTTTGGTTCTTCTCCCTATCTTTAGTGTTTCTCTTTTGAGGAGTTACCAAGCACCTTGACTTGTTTTCTTTTGTGATCATGGATATTTTTCTTTGATTTTATCTCTAATTAACAAAATGAAATATTCGTTTGTCTTACTTATTAATAATGTAGGTAAAGGCAATGAGGTTTAGCAAGTTGCTTCATGGGTTCATGAGTTTATTTTGATGCCCTAGTCAATAGCTTGAGAAATTCAAACCTCACCATTGAAGGTGTTTTGGAAGAATTGGTATGGAAGTTGTTTTTGTGGCCATGAGTCCTCATCATCATCCTCAACAATTTCTATTCACAAGGGAAGAATATTGGCACAAAAAGTTTGTTCAAACTTGGAAAAGTTCCTCAAAGCATTCTCTTGATCTAGAGGCTAGGGTTTTGAACTTCAAAGAAGCATATCTTGCTCACCTTTTGGTATTTTTGAGTTATTCCAAAAACACCATTCTCTTCAAAAAGTTACCAACAAATCACTTCAAAAGTTCCAAGGAGTTTTCATGTGGAAGGAACTTGGTGAAGAAGAAAGATTACAAGTCACCTAGATGAATCCCCAATTTTCCATATTTGGCTTCAAATGGTCATAGCTTGGTCAATTTGTATCACCTTGAGCCCATTATTTTTTCATGATGATCCTAAAGATGTGTGCTTCATGCCTTCTTTTATGTGCAAAGTAAGAAAATGGATGGAAGTTGCCTTAAGAATGCAAAAGATTATAGGTCATTTTAGGATTTTTGGCCAACTTCAACAAGTCATAACTTGCTCAAATTTTGGATATTTTGAGTGGTTCAAATTTTTAAATGTCATTCAATAGGTCTACTTCATTCCGTCTTTTTTGGTCAAGAGCAAATTCTAAGTGGAAGGCCATGTTTGGATGCAAAAGATTATAGGTCATTTTTAAAGAAGAATTTGAAATATTTCTAAGTATGGAAAGTTAACTCTTTTTCTTCAACTTTGACTCCATGTAACTTTCAGCTCAAGCATCCATTTGATTTCATTCTTTTTCCATTGCAAAGCTTGTAACCTCATCTTTCCAAAGCATCAAGAATTATGCCCTAAGACCCCTTGAGGTGGAAATGCCATGGATTTGAATTTGGTAGTTTGAAACTGAATTTTGCACAAAGTCAGAATTTTGAAATCTTTGTTTTGGCTTCTAATCACAGGATTTCCACACGTTTTTGATTCTAATCATGTTTAGCGACTTGCCAGAAGTGATTAGCATCATGAAACGCACGATTTGGCTGAGTTTTGATCAAGTTTGAGTCAAACTTTCTTCATGATGCAAACCCACACGAATTCCCTCCAAAACGCATCATTTTCTATTCCTTTTGATCCCATTTACTTCCCTATAAATAGAGGGTCATCCCCCATTCAATTTCCCAAGCTTAGATAGCCAGAATCACCCTGCCAAACTTGCTTCACAACCCAGAATTCAGCAACTTCGAAATCTATTCTCAAGCCTTTTTCAATCCATTTTTTCTCTTAATTCACCTTCCTTGTTCTTCCCTGAAGCTAACCATATAATTACATTCAAGAATCGTGCCTTATATTGCTCCATAGAAGTCCAGTTTCAGAACTCTGCAACTCAACTTCAATAGGTAGATTCCTTCATCAATTCTTCAAAACTCTTATATCATTGTGTTGCTCTCATTGCCCTTGTTCTAGTTGCAACACTTACACCTTACTAGAAACACGTTTTGACCATGAATTTTCAAATCCCTTTTCAAAACTTTCTTTCCAAATTGCTTGAACTAGAGTTTATATAAATTTGGCGCGAGGGTGTGGTTGTCTTCGTCTTGAAGAGACGAAGCGAATGGCATATGTATGAGCTACTGATTTTACAGTTTGAGAGACCTGTAATTCGTGATGGCTGGAGGTTGAAGATGACCAACGTGTCATCTTTTAACAAATGAAGGCGCATCATCTGTATTTTTCAAATTCTGATTTTATTATTGATTTTGTACGTTATTCATTAAAGACCATGATATGCACAGCGTGCCAGATCCCTTGCATTTGATTACTAACGTGTTTTGACTCTCATCCAATGGTCCACATCTTTTACTTTTATTTTTTTTCTTCTGATTTTTATATTTTAATTGTTTTAAATTTCAAAAAATCATAGAAAATTCATTTTTAATCCAAAAAATCTAAAAAAATTATGAAAAATATTTTCGATTATTCTCTTTCTGACTTTTATTTTTTCACAATTTAATTTTGTGTTTTGGTATTTTTTATAAATTTTACACTTATTTGATTTGTTTAAAATGCTTAAAAATACTTTAATACATTTTTAAATTCTGAAAAAATTATGGAATGATCCAATGATATTATGACAAATATTGGTGACCTTATTTTATTTTTGTTTCTGACTTTACTATTTTTTTACTATTTTTGTTTATTTTACCCCATTTATTTTAATTTTTAAAATAGTTTTTGACTTTTAAAAATTATCAAAAAATTTATAAAATTACTTGACCTCTTTTCTGATTTTTCTATGGTCTTATTTTTTATTTCTTGATTAATTTGAATATAATTGACATTTTCCTCATTATTTTTTCATTTTTTAAAACCTTTTAATGTATATATTAATTATATTATTATTTTTGTGATTATTTTTTGGCTTTCTTAGGTTGATTTTTTTATCATGGCTTTATTAACATCATTGGATCCATGGTGTTGAGTTTAACTCCACAAAAATGGATGAATGATTTTAATAATAGTTTGATTAAATATTAATTCAAATGTGGTTTCTCTTTTTACCCTAATTCCTCTTCATCTCATCCCCTTCACATTGCACTAAATGTTGTTGAAGCATGATCTCTATATCATGTCTCAAAACAAATGGTGCATAGATTGCTATGTACTGGCCTCAAAATATGTGCGACTTCTATATAAATCCACTTACGATTGCTTAACATAGCGCTAAATTTTGTCCTGATTCGAGTAAATGATCATTCGTGGCCCAAACTTATGATTGCAAGCCCAAGTATGTTAATTTGATCTCTTTGATCCAATAACCTCGAGATTCATTGTGTGGAGGCTTTGGTTCTACCAATCCTCTAATGATTTACAACACTTTTGGTCAATGCGGATCACTTAAACATCGTTGATCATTAAATGGTACTTATGAGAATTCCAAATGGATGATATACTTGACAAAAAGCAAATGCAACTTGTTGCGTGGAGGCTTTGGTTCTACCAATCCTCTAATGAGTTCCAAATGCAAGTTTCAATATGGTCATCTAACTAACCACTAATTGTTGACTTGTTTATTTTATGCTTTTATTCTTTTATGCTTTATGTACTATTTATTTTTTAGCATTTTTCATTTCATGTCATTTTCATCTTTGCTCATTTTAGCATTTATCTTCTTGCCATTTTTATTTTGCTCACTTGAGCTTTTCTTTTTCTTTCCCTAAGATACTTAATAATTAACATAAACCCTAAAAAACTCTTAATGGTACTTGGACTATTTGGTTACTATCCTTGGCATTATGGAGCATTGGACTTTTTTATCTTGGATTTAGGATTAGAAACCTTAGCCTATATTGGAGACCTTGTGATCTTATTATTTTGTCTAGAGCTCTTGAGGTTTACCTCAAGACATTGGGTTGCTTGTTTGTTTTTGTGTGTAGGTTTTTGTGATTACATCCTTTGTTTGTAATCTGGAATTCACCCGTATACAACCGTTACTTTGCCCAATTTTTGTGAAGACTTAATACATTTGAAGAGGTCTAGTATCTTTGCTTGCTTGGTTTCAATCCAAAGAATGGGAATTTTATCTTGGCTCATAATGTCAAGTTTTGGCTTCTTGTTGGTTAGATGGTTCTTATCCTTAGCTTTTACCTTATGCTTTAGGATAGTCTCTTCTTCTCCTCCCATCTTCTTTAATTTCAGAAAATCTTCTCCATCATTTGAAAACCTTTCTTGTTTTGAAACTTAAACACTTTCATAATAAATTTGGACTTATGTCCATGCATTTTAAAAATCTTTTCATAAATAAACTCCAATCAATTTAATAATACCTTTACTTTTTTTGTGAGAAGACTAAAAGTCAACCAATCTCATTTCAAACCATTTTGCCACTTTGGCTTTTATCTTTAAAACTTTTCTCAAAAGATTAGACTCTTGTCAATCCTTTTAGTGATGCAAACAACTACAGTTCTGCAATACGTAGTGAAGAGAGATATTTTCCACTTGGGTGTTGAGTGAGGCATTGTTGATTTTAAAATCCAAGCCATATCCTCCACTTTGAGATGATGCAAGTTCTCCTTTCTCATGATTGTGGGTAGTAAGTATGTTTTCCACACGGACAATGACGATGATGTCTTATCTCTTAAAATTAACCAACACACTTGTGTTACAAACTTTTAAAAGAGGAACTATGTGTACCCTGATCCCCTATTGCACGAAGGGTGGTACGTAGGCACTAAAGGTTCGAAACCGCGGCGGGTGCAAAAATCATAAAAAATATATTTCTTTTCTCACCTCCACCATCCATTTTATATATAACACATTTTATATAGCCAAAATATATAGATTTTTCAAAGAGGTTCCTGCGGAGTACCGTAGATGTTTAGGGTGATAATACCTTCCCTTTTCATAACCAACCCTCTTACCTTGAATCTTTCCCCCTCTTTTGGGTTATTCGCTCTTTTCCCATTCCTTTGGAAACAATAAAGCGCGGTGGCGATTTTTATTTTTGATTTGTATAAAGTCTAGTCAATCCAATGGCTTAGTCTTGAACATTTCTACCGCTACACATCATATTTGAGTTAAACCATATGATATTCCAAAGATGATTTTCTGAACGAGGTATGGTCATTATGAATACATTGTGACGCCGTTTAGTATATCTAATGTGCCAGGTGTTTTCATGGAGTTTATGAATAGAACTTTTCATTCATATTTGTATTATTTTGTCATGGTGTTCATTAATGATATTCTGATCTATTCTAAATCAGAAGAATAGCATATTGAGAATTTGCAAATAGTGTTGCAAGTTATAAAGGAAAATAAATTATATGCAAAGTTGTGTAAGTGTGAATTTTGGCTGAATGAAGTTAGTTTTCTTGGGCATGTGATTTCTAGTGGAGGGATAGTTATGGATCCTTCTAAGGTTGATGCAGTGTTGCAATTAGAGACTTTGAAGTCTGCAACTGAGATTCGAAGTTTTCTTGGTTTGGCAGGTTACTATCGAAGGTTCATTGAAGGATTTTCTAAGTTGGCTTTTTCGTTGACTCAGTTGACTCGAAAGGGTCAAGCTTATGAGTGAGATGTTGCATATGAAGAAAGCTTTGTAGAATTAAAGAAGAGGTTGACGACTGCTCTTATATTAGTTTTGCCTAATCTGAGTGAGTCTTTTATGGTGTATTGTGATGCGTCGAAGATGGGTCCTGGTGGTGCACTAATGCAAATTGCACAAGTTGTTGCTAATGCTTCTAGACAACTTAGAGTTCATGAAAGGAATTATCCTATGTATGGCTTAGAGTTAGTAGTGGTGGTGTTTGTATTGAAGATTTGGAGACATTACATTTTTGGTTCTAAATTCGAAGTGTTTAGTGGTCATAAAAGTTTGAAGTATTTGTTCTACCAGAAGGAATTAAATATGAGACAGAGAAGGTGGCTTGAATTGTTGAAAGACTATGACTTTGATTTGAGTTACCATCCTGGTAAAGCAAATGTAGTTGATGATGCATTGAGTAGGAAGTTGTTGTATATGTCAATGCTTATGGTTCGAGAGTTAGAGATGATAGAACAATTTAGGGATATGAGCTTAGTATGTGAAGAGACTCCTGATAGTGTGAAGTTCAGAATGTTGAAACTGACTAGTGGTATAATAGAGGAGATCTATGAAGGTCAGAAGTTTGATTTGAGGTTAGTTGACCAATTAACTTTGATTAACCAAGGTAAAGGAGATAAGTTCGGGATTTATGAGAATGGTGTAATGAGGTTTGGAGATATAGTGTATGCTCCGGATATTCCAGAACTTAAGAGAAATATTCTCAAAGAAGAATGTTGAAGTGGGTTGAGTATTCATCCCGGTGCTACGAAGATGTATCAAGACTTTAAGAAGTTATTTTGGTGGCCTAGTATGAAGAAGTAGATATCTAAGTTTGTTTATGCTTGTTTGACTTGTCATAAGTCGAAGATTGAACGTCAGAAGCCTATGGGTCTTATGTAACCTTTGAGTATTCTAGAGTGGAAATGGAACATTGATTCTATGGACTTTGTGTCAGGTTTTCCGAAGACTGATAAAGGCAATAATTTGATTTGGGTGATTGTGGATAGGTTGACTAAGTCGGCTAATTTCTTATCGATGAAGATCAATCATCCTATAGAGAAGCTAGCTGAGATGTATATCGATGAGATTGTGAAGCTACATGGAATACCTTCGAGTATTATGTCGGATAGATGTCTGAGGTTTACATTAAAATTTTGGACAGGTTTGCTGAATACTTTTGGTACTAAGTTGAAGTTGAGTTCTGCATATCATCCGAAGACGGACAGTCAGACATAGAGGAATACTCAGTCTTTGGAGGATTTGCTGAGGGCTTGCATTCTAGGACAAGGGGGATCTCTGGATAGTCACTTGACATTGATTTATTTTACATATAATAACTGTTGTACCCCAAAATTTGCCCTCCCACATTCATCAAGAAATTGCCAAGTCAAGGTCACAAAATTCCCCCAGGGTTGTGCAGCTCAACTGTCTCCTATACAGTCAAAACTAGGGTTTGAGTTCTGGTCAAGCAAATGAACTTCTCAAAGGACCAATCAAGTCTCACATGCTTAAAAAGATGGTCAAGTGTCTTCATATCAAGTTTCAAGGCATTCAGCTCAAAATTGCACAGTCAAAACCCTAGATTGCACTACAGTCAACTGTAGGGGCAAAATGGTCATTTGGCAGTCAAAAGTTCAAATTTTTGGTCAATATATCATTTTGAAGCCACAAACATCATTTGATCAATGCTTGATCATGATTCTCAAAGTTTGGCTCAGAAATCATCAAAGATGCAAAAGTTGCTATATTTGGACAGCTGAAAAAGTCAACTGAAATTGACCAGGGCATAACTTTCACATGGATTATCAGAAAAATTCCATCCAAAGCTCATTTTGAAGAGAAAGACATTTTCTACAATTCATTTTCATGTTCCCAGTCCAAGAAATGCTCTCACAAAAAGTTATCAATTTCAACATTATAGGTCATTTTCAAAAGTCAACAAAAAGTGACTTTAAGTCAAAGGCCATAACTTGAGATTGGTAAATCAAAATGACATGGGACCAAAGGCATTGGTTAAAGGACTCAAAGACCTTTCCAAAATGTCCAAGAACATGTGAAAAGCTTAAAAATTGACCAAGTTATGCCTTGTGGAAGTTGGGAAATTTTTGGAAATTTTTGAAAGTCAACATTGATGCAAAAGGCCTAAAAATGCAAATGGGCCCAATTATCTTCCAAAATTCTTCATGCCAAGCCTATGCACGACCACTAGGCCCAAAGGGAAGTATTCTCATATTTTTTAATTATTTATTTGAATTAATATTAATTTATATTCATTTAAATGATTTTAATTCATGAAAAAATATAATCTTAAGCAAAACAAATCTTTTTATACATGTTTGGATCCAATATTTCGTGCATATCCCATTTAGGAAAGTTTTGGATTGATTTGAACCTAATTGACACAAAGAACATGAAAAAAGATGTGAAAAGATTCTTAACAAAATCAAGTATCAAAAACCATTAATTCATGAGATTTTGTACAGCTTTTTCAACCTAAATCATTCCCTATATGATCAACATCACAACCCTAATGCTAAAAGACTGAAAACTGCGCAGCAAACCAAGACTCAAACTTGGAAAATTTCTCAAAAAATCCAATTCTGAAATCCACCCTAGAGACTGATTCAAAGCTCCATTCCTTTTGCAAAAGCTTTCTTGTGAATTCCTGAACCTTTCTCAATCAAAAACAACAACTCAAACGCCTTGAAACGGTATCTCTAAGTCAAACTGAACCAAGAAAATTTTGAATTCGCATAGCACGATTTAAGCATCCTCATGCATTTTTTTTCATGGATTATTGTTTGTCATGATGTTTCTGTGCTAACCAATATGTTTGATTTCATTTTTGAGCAACATACGCGATTTCGCCATTAACAAGCATTAGGGTTTCACAGCTTTGAATTTAGGGGTTTCCGAATATAGCAAAATTGGACCTTATCAACCCCATGGATGTGTTCAGAGCGTAGAGACGAAGAGATTTCTACCCTCGCGAACAATTTATGAAGCACAGGGTGCTAATCGCTATTTTCCCATAGGCATCTTTAAACCACGCTAAAAAACCGTTCCCCTTGAGTTTTGTTTTACCGGGTGGGGAAGGAGACGAAGATGTGTCCGTCAGCCATTGGACGTTTTGAATTTCGCGCGAATTCTCATAAACACTAACGCGTTCTTTTTATAATATTTATTGTTTATTCCATGTTAATTAAATGCGCTTAGCTCAGCTGGCCAGGGGACAACGCTTGTGACTTCAAAGACCTGGGTTCAAATCCCAGGTCTTGCCATGCCCAATATTATTTTTCAATACGTGATTCTATGCAGGCACTACGTTGGAACGTACCATGTTCCATCAATATCTCACCATACACGCGTTCCACATGATCAGATCAAAGGCTGCAATGCAAAGAACATACCATAGGCTGGTCAACATGCCATACGAAGTCCAGGAAAGTCAGCGCAATCAAGGCTTATTGGGCCAGGCCTCTTGAATTTGAACCTCCATAATGGGACAGCAAACCCCCCCTGGTTTTATCTTGTTTTTTCTTTTTTTCCTAAATTTTCTTTTATCTTTTATTATTTCTAATTGTTTAATTGTTTATTTATTTTCTGATTTGAATTAAATATCTTTTTTTCCAAAATATATAAAAACATTAAAAAATACAAAAAAGGACAAAAAAATACAATTTTTATTTTATTATTGCCATGAATAAATTAGAATAAATTAGTTAGTTTCATTAGATTATTAATTTTAATTTCTCTTTTAATAAAAAATCCAAAAAAACATGTAGAATTAGGTTAATTGATTAGTTTTAATGTCTTTTTAATTTTTATTTTCTCACAATACTATTTATTCATTATTTTATTTTTATAAGTAAATTATACATAAATGAATTAGATTTAATTTTAGGTCATATTTTAATTCTTTCATAATAAATAAAAAATATTAGAATTAGGGTTTGCCGTCTAATTTAATTTCAATTAAATTCTTTTTTTCATTAAATCTAAAAAACACAAAATACCAAAAACAATTAGTCATTTAATTTTTAATTCTCATTAACTTTTAATTATTTGCCAAAGGGTCCAATGCCCTAGTTTCGTTTTAATTATTTAATTCGCGCATTTATTTTAGTATCGCTTATCATAATTATGTAATTGTCCCTAAGCCATGTAATTTACTTTTCGCACTTTATTTCTTCGCATTATTTATTTTTTCGCTAAATCGGGTCCGGTTTAATTTTGGCGATGTGGACCCGCGCCATTTGTAATAGTTTAGAATTTACTTTTCCTCGCAAAATATTTAACTGTTAAATAAATGCATGCAAGAATGAATGACAATAAATAAAAACAAACGCGTAGATCACCTATGACATGACAAGACAAAATAAATGAAAATGACACACAAATCACACACCACCCCTAGGGTACGCCTCACTGTTGCCTTGCCTCGAAAGGTGATCGTCGAGTAGAGGATGTCTTAGTAAGTCCTCATGATCCGGGAACCTGGCATGAGGGTAGCTTCTAAGGTATCTTCCCATTGCTCTGGTGATCACCATGTCCCGAACCTCGAATTGACCCGAACACCTCCAACGGTGGTGCTACCTACCTCTCAATGGTGGGATGGCACTACTTTAAAGGACATTTACACAGACGAATTCCTTAGGGTAGGTAGGTTCTCATAGATACTTGCTCTAATTTCAAAAACAAATCAAAAATACTTTTCACACCAACACATTTTCAAAAAGCTTTCGAAAGCAACTTTTCAAACACTCTTGAGGACCGATACAAGAGTCGAACTGAAATTTTCAAAGAAACTTTTTTTAAACCCACAGTTGAAAAGCAAACAAACCATTTTTGAAAACACAATGAGCAAGTATCTAAGAGCCCATGGATAACCATGGATAGAAAGGGTGCTAACACCTTCCCTTTCTATAATCTACCTCCCGAACCGAGAGCAATCTCTATAAGGAATTTTTCTGTGCTTTTGTCCTTTCCATTTGGAGAAAATAAAAGACGGTGGCGACTCTTGCTTCCGCGACATTTCGCGAACCAGCGTTAAATAGTCAGTTCCAGATCCACCGATCACAGAACTGGCGACTCTGCTGGGGACCCTTTATAAAGTGAGGTGTACCTTAGGGTTAGTTCATAACTGTGTTTTCAATTGTATTGACTTGTCTGCTTTAAATTTGTGGGTTGCATGGGAGTTACATAGATCCTAACCCGGATCTGGGGATACCCTGTTAGGTAGCATAAGCTGTGAGGGACCTGTCCGGCGTAGACCGACACGGGTGAAACAGTGGCTACGTTGGTGTGGCGCCTTGGTCTGTACCGATATCCCTCGCGTTGAAACGGGGAGAATATGGGTCTTCCAAGGAGTCATTAAGCACCAACAACCTTAGAACCTTAAATGACACAACTTGGCCATTAGAACAGTAGCAGTATGCTACGCCCATTGAGGCTAAACTCTCGTGATGGTTCTGGCCGCAAGAAAAGATTGCGATGTCGGAGTTATGACCGATTGAGGGTAGTCAATGATATTGGGATCCTTTAAGAACCCAGTTACGTTTGATTAGGACAGGTATGAACCAACAAACTGAAAGAGGGTACTACCTAGACCTCATGCTGGCCTAAACTCTAAGGGTTTCTCTTGTGTGACTTGCGTGCCTTCGTACTTGACTACTTGCATGTTTTATCTGACACATGAACTACTTGCAGGTTTTGTTTTAGTCCTTAATTGGGACCCATGACAGAGCTTACTAACTTTCTTGCAGGTTTTGTTTGTAGCCCTTAATTAGGACTCATAACAAGGTTTACCGAGTTCTGGCAGGGTTTGTTGTAGCCCTTAATTAGGACTCATAACAAGGTTTACCGAGTTCTGGAAGGGTTTGTTTTAGTCCTTAATTATGACTCATAACAAGGTTTACCGAGTTTCTTGCAGATTTTGTTTATAGTCCTTAATTGGGACTCATAACAGGGTACCCTAAGTTTCTTGCAGGTTTTGGTCTATAGTCCTTAATAAGGACTCATAACAGGGTTTACTCGCATTACCCCATGCATACCATAACATCATACCATTGCATACATCCTAACCCATTTCAAGGATCTCAAGGGCTTGTGATGCAGGTCAGGGTAAATCAAACATCCAGCAAGGGGCAAAGAGGATTTATTTTCCTCTAACCAAAGTGGTCAGGGGCTATGACCCACTTGATATGGTGAGCTCTGACTCCTGAATAAGGTTCCCCTAGCCAAGGTTGTTTGGAAATCAGAACTAGACATGATGACTAAAGTCAGGGGCTATGACCCATTGGATATGGTGAGCCTTGGACCCTTGGAAGAAAGACTCTCAACAACATGCAGTTCCTTCAGTCAAACTACCGGACCCGAGTTCTAACAAATTTTCTTGTTTACCCCGCGGGATCCTTGGAAACATTGCATATGCATACATACACATCATTACATAACAGGTATCCTTGTTGCAGGTCACTTACCTTTGTCGCTGTTTATTTCAGCAATGACTTCCCAACAAGGTAACCAGGACTGTCTTGCTCAAGAGACTCGGTTCGGGGAAATCCTCCTGAATCTATCCAAGGGGCAGGAGGGGCTAAGGACACTTCTCATGGAGACCTTTGTTAGAAACAGTGCTGAGGGTGAAAGGCTGAAACACCTACAAGCTGAGGTGGATGCATTGAAAGCCCAGATGCTGGGGCAGGTGACTGCTATTCAAGGGTTAGCTCAAAGACAAGACGAGCTCTGGTTTCTCGTCAACCAACTGCTTCAGGGTAACCAGCTGGGGCAAAAGTCTAAGGGTAAAAAGCCAGTCATCGTTCGACCACCTTTGAGACAAAGAGGCAAAGAGAGAGCTCCCCAAACGACTCCAGTGTCACAAATTCAACATCGCAACCAACAAAGGAGCGAGAGAAGGCAGTTCACTCGGCTCAGCACGACCTTATCCCAGATATTGCCATAATTGCTGGAGACCAAGCTGGTAACTCTAAAAGAGGCTCCGAAGTTTCAAAATACAACGTCACCAAAGTATAACCCCAATGCTCGCTGTGCTTATCATTCTGATAGCCCGGGGCATGCTACAGAGGATTGTTGGAATTTGAAGAATAAAATTCAGGATCTGATTGAGGAAGGAGCTGTGGAATTCACCCAAGACGACCAGGCTGAGTGCTTCTACCATCCCTACAGGAGGCACCATTTGAAGTGACAAGCTCTGAGATTAGGAAATTTTTGTTCATTCGAATGTTCAAGTTGCAATTTTCTTTTGTTCAAACCTTTATTCATGTTAAACATTGTTATCACATTAATGCATCGCTTATGTCTATTTTGAAACAATATCTTCGTATTCACTATATGCAAATTATTCTCATATTTTTTCTGATGTTAACTCTCGATTAAAAATTCTAAGCCTCTTGAGGGAGGATGACGAAAACGATACCACGATCTTTACAGTATGCTTTTGAACAGACCCCGCTGATGAGGTACAGGCATTGTTTCAATTCCTAAACACTGGAGTTATAAGGAAGATAATCCCTCGTCAACCCATCTGATCCAAAGAAGTAGGAGTTTTTCTTTTCGAAATTTAAAACCCTTAATCATAACCTGGGGCAGGGTAGTCTTCTCAGTTGATCCAGGTGCACAACGAATGGCACCAAAAGAGGTCCTTACAAAACAACGAAAGATAGTGATGGTCCTGAATAATCAATAAAGAGAGGCAGTCATTACTTCTCAAAATAAAAGCCCGATAAGTCAAAACCCATGAAGGAGACTTACCAAACTGGGGCATCCCGCTGACTGTAATTCCAAAAAAAGGAAACAGCTCAGGCAAAAAATAGGGATAACGAAGTCCAAAAAAAAGAGGTCCTATAAACCCTCGACAAAAAAAGGAATGACTGCCCATTCAAAATAAGTTATCAACATCCGAATCATCACCGGAAAATCAGAGCAAAGACTCAAACAAGGTCTAACGTATGATCAACTGAGTTTAGGTTTGGAGAACATCACGAAGAGCGGGTGGGTACAAATATAATTTGAGCCTTTATCCTTTGTTTCTTAAACCGTGAACCAAGCCACGTTATAACCCTTAAAAGTCCTAGCTGAAGCATGGGTTAGTTCGAAAGCATACTGTTACGAAAGGTATCCTGACTCCTTAAGGCTTACTATAAAGAAGGAGTTGACATCATGTTTTACAAACATTCATTTGTTTTATGAAAAAAAGAATGCATTTTCAAAATCTTCAAGACAGACATAGGCTTTGCATTTTTAACATAACTTTGTTTGCATATGACTTTTTGTTTGAACAGCATAGAAGTTCGCACGACGAATGCCTAATGAACAGAAGTACCTCCAATCAAGGGGCAGACATGACCATGGTCCATTATCTGGGGCAATTAAGCCAAGGTTCGGAGAATATCTCAAAGACCAAATAGCCTGGGGCAAATCTCTGCCTGAGTCACTTGGGTCATTTCAACAACGAATCTTGTCTGATCAAACACCTTCTGGTGGCGCGACAAAACACTTCTAACAGGGGCAACTCCCTACATTCTAAGAACATGGACATAGTCGAAAAGATACTACGCATAATCAAAGACCCGCTAGGTTGACGCACCTAGGCAAAAATAAGGGCTTCCCGGCGAACCAAAAGGGTTCGGGCAAAATGAGGGATGAAATGAAAAAAATCTGTACACCCGGCAAGTCGAAAACCTGAAAAAGGCGGCTTGGGCAAAAATGGGTATCCCGGTGGACTGAAAACCCAAAAGGGCGGTCCAGGCAAAAATTAGGGATTAAAGCGTACGACTATGTCCTGTCATCTTGTCACCTGCCTACCAGAAGAAGGTTTGACCCTCAACAACTATCAGCACCTCACAGGTCTTCTTCTCCAACCCCCATAGAAACAGGGGCAATAACGGGTAGTCTAAAGCAATCTAATTGTTCTGTCCTCCAAGGTATCAAGGTGAGCTCAGCTGAAAAACATAACCAGATATCCTAATTCCCCAGAGAATGAGTCAGCAGTCAGTGCACTCTTCCTCAAGCAAAGTTATCAAATCTTAAGGAAGTTGGGTATCCTCCAGCAGATCTCAACATCCCCCAGCAATGTACATGTATCCTTAACAAGCATCCCCGGCAGTCTTGGTCTAAAGATTGTTCCCCGGCGGTATACCACTATTCAAAGGAATCACTTCCCTGCAATTCAAACCTCCCCCAGGAGAGTCCAATCCAGCTTCCCCAGCAAAATTGGAAGTCATATCCCCAAGCAGCAAGCTTATCCCTAGTAGGTTCTGGAAGCTTATCCCTCGCAGAACACGAACGCGTCGTCCCGGCTTGATTTAAAGAGTTATTTCCGTAATAGGATATAACTGGGTTATCCTCAGCCAAAAGCCACGGAAAGAGCGTCCTCGGCAAAGTATCTTCCTACCCCCAGCGAAGTCTGTCAACACTTCCAGCACAACAAGGATATCCCCAGCGGAGTTATCTTCATCAACTCAGCAAAGCATCGCTGTCCCCACAGAGTAGCACTCCCCAGCATGATCGCTAGAGTATCTTTTCTCCCGCAGAATTATTTCATTTGCCAAGTTTATTCCTCAAACGGAGTTATCTTCTCCTACCGGTATTCCTGCAACAATCATCCACAGCGGAAGCAAAAGCTATTCCTCAACATCAGCCCAGGATATGACTTCCCGGCACCCGTCAAGGATTTATTTTCCTGGACGAAAACATACATAAAACTTGACATACACCATCATAGCATGCATAACGCACTGCATCATATCATACGAATCTCATTTATGTTGAGAACATCATTGCTTGATCCATATCATGCATTGCATATGACTGACCTTTACCTTTCAGGAAAGATACAGTTGAAATTCTCAAACATATTTCAAGGATTTCTCTAGTCCAGTTAAATCGACCCCAAACAGATTTTTCTGATAAAGACTCAGTAGAAGTTCTCTTAGGGTCACCTCTCCAACGGCGTGTGAGGCGGTAATTCCTTTTTCAGACATTCTCCTCTCCGGCATGAGCGTGAGGTGATAGTCTCTTATGGTTCCCTCTCCAACGGCGTGTGAGGTGGTAATTCCTTCTTCAGATGTTCTCCTCTCCGGCATGAGCGTGAGGTGATATTCTCTTATGGTCCCCTCTCCAACGGCGTGTGAGGTGGTAATTCCTTCTTCAGATGTTCTCCTCTCCGGCATGAGCGTGAGGTGATATTCTCCTATGGTCCCCTCTCCAACGGCGTGTGAGGTGGTAATTCCTTCTTCAGATGTTCCCCTCTCCGGCATGAGCGTGAGGTGATATTCTCTTATGGTCCCCTCTCCAGCGGCGAGTGAGGTGGTAATTCCTTCTTCAGATGTTTCCCTCTCCGGCATGAGCGTGAGGTGATATCTCCTTTCAGATTATAATTTCCTACAGTTCCCTCTCCAGCGGTGAGTGAGGTGACTCCCTTTGAGATTATAATGTCCTTTGGTTCCCTTCCTGACACTACGAAGATGGTAATTCTCACCAAGATTTTCTCAACGAGCGTTGTTGAGGTTAAAATCATTCAGGTTCTCTTACCATTCATGCTAAGGCAGTAACCATCTCTGGTTCATTCATCAACATTTGAAGCTCCAGACCTCAGTTCCTGTAACCAGTCAGGACATATCTATATCAAGCATCTAAAATCAGCTCCTGCAACGTGTCAGGTACTCATTTTCTCTTTTGCAGGTATACAGGTTCTCGCTAAGGAATCTCCTACGCAGTCAACGTCCAGATGGCATCTATAAGCCCATCATCCTATTCAAACAACATCCAAATGGCATCTATAAGCCCATTCCCTCATCATCATTGCTACTATGTGAGCGCAAATTTCTGGGCACTCTAGTGTCCAATCATCTTCTACCCTCGGATTACGAAAGGCACGTCAGCCAATCTGCATCCTCAGGTCTAAGAAGATTGAACAGGGGCAACTGTTGTACCCCAAAATTTGCCCTCCCACATTCATCAAGAAATTGCCAAGTCAAGGTCACAAAATTCCCCCAGGGTTGTGCAGCTCAACTGTCTCCTATACAGTCAAAACTAGGGTTTGAGTTCTGGTCAAGCAAATGAACTTCTCAAAGGCCCAATCAAGTCTCACATGCTTAAAAAGATGGTCAAGTGTCTTCATATCAAGTTTCAAGGCATTCAGCTCAAAATTGCACAGTCAAAACCCTAGATTGCACTACAGTCAACTGTAGGGGCAAAATGGTCATTTGGCAGTCAAAAGTTCAAATTTTTGGTCAATATATCATTTTGAAGCCACAAACATCATTTGATCAATGCTTGATCATGATTCTCAAAGTTTGGCTCAGAAATCATCAAAGATGCAAAAGTTGCTATATTTGGACAGCTGAAAAAGTCAACTGAAATTGACCAGGGCATAACTTTCACATGGATTATCAGAAAAATTCCATCCAAAGCTCATTTTGAATAGAAAGACATTTCCTACAATTCATTTTCATGTTCCCAGTCCAAGAAATGCTCTCACAAAAAGTTATCAATTTCAACATTATAGGTCATTTTCAAAAGTCAACAAAAAGTGACTTTAAGTCAAAGGCCATAACTTGAGATTGGTAAATCAAAATGACATGGGACCAAAGGCATTGGTTAAAGGACTCAAAGACCTTTCCAAAATGTCCAAGAACATGTGAAAAGCTTAAAAATTGACCAAGTTATGCCTTGTGGAAGTTGGGAAATTTTTGGAAATTTTTGAAAGTCAACATTGATGCAAAAGGCCTAAAAATGCAAATGGGCCCAATTATCTTCCAAAATTCTTCATGCCAAGCCTATGCACGACCACTAGGCCCAAAGGGAAGTATTCTCATATTTTTTAATTATTTATTTGAATTAATATTAATTTATATTCATTTAAATGATTTTAATTCATGAAAAAATATAATCTTAAGCAAAACAAATCTTTTTATACATGTTTGGATCCAATATTTCGTGCATATCCCATTTAGGAAAGTTTTGGATTGATTTGAACCTAATTGACACAAAGAACATGAAAAAAGATGTGAAAAGATTCTTAACAAAATCAAGTATCAAAAACCATTAATTCATGAGATTTTGTACAGCTTTTTCAACCTAAATCATTCCCTATATGATCAACATCACAACCCTAATGCTAAAAGACTGAAAACTGCGCAGCAAACCAAGACTCAAACTTGGAAAATTTCTCAAAAAATCCAATTCTGAAATCCACCCTAGAGACTGATTCAAAGCTCCATTCCTTTTGCAAAAGCTTTCTTGTGAATTCCTGAACCTTTCTCAATCAAAAACAACAACTCAAACGCCTTGAAACGGTATCTCTAAGTCAAACTGAACCAAGAAAATTTTGAATTCGCATAGCACGATTTAAGCATCCTCATGCATTTTTTTTCATGGATTATTGTTTGTCATGATGTTTCTGTGCTAACCAATATGTTTGATTTCATTTTTGAGCAACATACGCGATTTCGCCATTAACAAGCATTAGGGTTTCACAGCTTTGAATTTAGGGGTTTCCGAATATAGCAAAATTGGACCTTATCAACCCCATGGATGTGTTCAGAGCGTAGAGACGAAGAGATTTCTACCCTCGCGAACAATTTATGAAGCACAGGGTGCTAATCGCTATTTTCCCATAGGCATCTTTAAACCACGCTAAAAAACCATTCCCCTTGAGTTTTGTTTTACCGGGTGGGGAAGGAGACGAAGATGTGTCCGTCAGCCATTGGACGTTTTGAATTTCGCGCGAATTCTCATAAACACTAACGCGTTCTTTTTATAATATTTATTGTTTATTCCATGTTAATTAAATGCGCTTAGCTCAGCTGGCCAGGGGACAACGCTTGTGACTTCAAAGACCTGGGTTCAAATCCCAGGTCTTGCCATGCCCAATATTATTTTTCAATACGTGATTCTATGCAGGCACTACGTTGGAACGTACCATGTTCCATCAATATCTCACCATACACGCGTTCCACATGATCAGATCAAAGGCTGCAATGCAAAGAACATACCATAGGCTGGTCAACATGCCATACGAAGTCCAGGAAAGTCAGCGCAATCAAGGCTTATTGGGCCAGGCCTCTTGAATTTGAACCTCCATAATGGGACAGCAAACCCCCCCTGGTTTTATCTTGTTTTTTCTTTTTTTCCTAAATTTTCTTTTATCTTTTATTATTTCTAATTGTTTAATTGTTTATTTATTTTCTGATTTGAATTAAATATCTTTTTTTCCAAAATATATAAAAACATTAAAAAATACAAAAAAGGACAAAAAAATACAATTTTTATTTTATTATTGCCATGAATAAATTAGAATAAATTAGTTAGTTTCATTAGATTATTAATTTTAATTTCTCTTTTAATAAAAAATCCAAAAAAACATGTAGAATTAGGTTAATTGATTAGTTTTAATGTCTTTTTAATTTTTATTTTCTCACAATACTATTTATTCATTATTTTATTTTTATAAGTAAATTATACATAAATGAATTAGATTTAATTTTAGGTCATATTTTAATTCTTTCATAATAAATAAAAAATATTAGAATTAGGGTTTGCCGTCTAATTTAATTTCAATTAAATTCTTTTTTTCATTAAATCTAAAAAACACAAAATACCAAAAACAATTAGTCATTTAATTTTTAATTCTCATTAACTTTTAATTATTTGCCAAAGGGTCCAATGCCCTAGTTTCGTTTTAATTATTTAATTCGCGCATTTATTTTAGTATCGCTTATCATAATTATGTAATTGTCCCTAAGCCATGTAATTTACTTTTCGCACTTTATTTCTTCGCATTATTTATTTTTTCGCTAAATCGGGTCCGGTTTAATTTTGGCGATGTGGACCCGCGCCATTTGTAATAGTTTAGAATTTACTTTTCCTCGCAAAATATTTAACTGTTAAATAAATGCATGCAAGAATGAATGACAATAAATAAAAACAAACGCGTAGATCACCTATGACATGACAAGACAAAATAAATGAAAATGACACACAAATCACACACCACCCCTAGGGTACGCCTCACTGTTGCCTTGCCTCGAAAGGTGATCGTCGAGTAGAGGATGTCTTAGTAAGTCCTCATGATCCGGGAACCTGGCATGAGGGTAGATTCTAAGGTATCTTCCCATTGCTCTGGTGATCACCATGTCCCGAACCTCGAATTGACCCGAACACCTCCAACGGTGGTGCTACCTACCTCTCAATGGTGGGATGGCACTACTTTAAAGGACATTTACACAGACGAATTCCTTAGGGTAGGTAGGTTCTCATAGATACTTGCTCTAATTTCAAAAACAAATCAAAAATACTTTTCACACCAACACATTTTCAAAAAGCTTTCGAAAGCAACTTTTCAAACACTCTTGAGGACCGATACAAGAGTCGAACTGAAATTTTCAAAGAAACTTTTTTTAAACCCACAGTTGAAAAGCAAACAAACCATTTTTGAAAACACAATGAGCAAGTATCTAAGAGCCCATGGATAACCATGGATAGAAAGGGTGCTAACACCTTCCCTTTCTATAATCTACCTCCCGAACCGAGAGCAATCTCTATAAGGAATTTTTCTGTGCTTTTGTCCTTTCCATTTGGAGAAAATAAAAGACGGTGGCGACTCTTGCTTCCGCGACATTTCGCGAACCAGCGTTAAATAGTCAGTTCCAGATCCACCGATCACAATAACCATTTCCATTCTAGTATTGGGATGGAACCGTATGAAGCATTATACGGAAGGAGGTGAAGAACTCCATTGTATTGCTATGAGTCGGGAGAAAGTGGTGTACTCGGACCTGAGATTGTACAAGAGACGACTGAAAAGATAAAAATGGTCCAAGAGAAGATGAAGGCTTCTTAAAGTCGTCATAAGATTTACTATGATAAGAGGAGGAAATATCTCGAGTTTTAAAAAGATGATCATGTGTTTTTGAGAGTTACTCCTGCAACCGGTGTTGGTAGAGCTTTGAAGTCGAGAAAACTCACATCGCGTTTTGTTGGTCCATATCAGATTTCAGAGAAGATAATTGAGGTGCCTATCATATTACTTTGTCACCATCACTTGCGAGTCTGCATGACGTGTTTCATGTGTCTCAGTTGAGAAAGTATATTTCGGATCCTTAACATGTGATTCAAATGGATAATGTACAGGTGAGAGATAACCTGACTGTTGAGGCATTACCATTGCAAATAGAAGGTCGGTAAATGAAGAAACTACGAGGCAAGGACATCGCCTTAGTGAAGGTATTATGGGGTGAACTAGCTGGTGAAAGTTGGACTTGGGAACATGAAGATCAGATGAGAGAATCTTATCTGAACTTCTTTTTGCCAGGTAATTTTCGAGGGAAAAAATTCTTTCAAGTGGAGAAGAGTTGTAACACCCCAAATTAATTAAATTATTTATTTAATTTCTTAATTAGTTATGATGGGTATTTGTGATGTATTTGTGACGTATTGGTGATGTATATGTGATGTACTGGGAGTTAAGGTTATTAGGAGGATTTTTTGATGATTTAGAATAATTAGAATAATTATTTAGAATTATTTTAATTAATTAAATAGAATAATATTGTTAGATAGAGGCCACGAGGGCAAAGTAGTAATAAGGTGGAGTAAGTGAGGGTAAGATGAGAAGAAAAATTAAGGGTCCAAGGGGCTAAGTGAGACAAAATATATTTGGGATTTTAAAAGCGTTCATTCTTTACGATAGTTTTGGGAGAAAAAGGCAGAGGCAGAACTAGGACACAAAGAGGCAAGAAGGAGCATAGGAATTTTGATAGAGCACAAAGAGGATTTGATTGCTAACAATAATTTAAGGTAAGGGGTATTTATCAATGTTACTATAATTGATCTAAAGTCTAGATAAATTTAGGACATGTTGGGTTTTGGTAATTTGATGACTGTGTCGCAATTGATGAATTTATGTTGAAATTGGTGAAAATACCTTGTTAAATTATCATGAGTTTATGTATATAATGTCTATGATATTGTATGGTTATTATATATTGAAATACATGAGATTGGGACTGTTTTAGTGCAAAATCCCAATAATTGGGATTGATTTTTACGCAGGAAATTGCAACAGGAAAACCATGTTCGTGCAGAATCGTCGGGCGATGGGAAGTGTCGCCTAGCGATGGTGGTGTCGCGTGGCCCTCGCTAGGCGAAGCGCGAAGCGATGAAGGGAAGAAAAGAGGAATGTTACTGGAGTGCATCGCTCAAAGCATCGTCGAGCAAAGCGGATGTGAAGGTGTGTCGCTAGGCAATGAAGTGGTGTCATTGAGCGATGGTGCCCATAATGGAAGGGTTTGTGCAAGACTTTTTCATAAGGCCATAACTTGAGTTTTAGAACTCGATTTGAAGTTTCATTCGAAGAGTTGGATAGTTAACATAATGAACTCCAATTAGATGGAATAAAATGAGTAATAAGAAGTTTATTTCCAGTACCAAAGTAGAATGAAGTTAGGTTTCCTGTGTTGGATTATGATGATGTTCTGTTTATTATGATGATATGATGATGTTGTGATAATGTTTTGTTTATTATGATGATATGATGATGTTGTGATGATGTTTTATTTATTATTATGATATGATGATGTTGTGATGATGTTTTTTTTATCATGATGATATGATGATATTGTGATGAATTCATGACAGATAATGTGTTTTGACTAGTCGTGGTCGTATTTATTATGTTGTTGCGCATCATGCATTCATGGCATAGTTTAAGACTTAGGTCCAGTGATGTTATTAGGACTTTGGTCTAGTGAATATGATATGACAATATTCCAGTGAAGGCATCAATCCTATAGTGTGGATTGAGTGCAAAATTACGAACTGCTCTGGTTCCAAGTGGGAATCAATCCTATTGGTGGGGATATTTTGAGATAACAACGATTGAGTCATCAGTAAAGTTTTGGTACCACATGCATGAATATATGACATTTTATTACATTATATATGATATTGCATAATGAGTTGATTAAATGATGTTTGTTGATAAATGGTGTTTTGATGATATGTTGTTATGTATTGGTGATGTTATTAAGGTGTGAGTATAACATGAGGTTCTTATGAGGTGTGATGCCTTGCCTATGTGCATATCTACTATATTTATTCCTTATGTCTTTTATAATAACTATGACTTACTCACCCTTTCTGCTTGGAAATGTTGCTTCTATCTGTGGGTAACTTGCAAGTTGTTGTACCCCAAAATTTGCCCTCCCATATTTCTCAAAATATTTCAAGTAAGATCCTCAAATTGCTCAACGAAGTCCAAGGGTTGGCCAGACAAACCCTCTCCTAAGGCAGTCTACCTCAAATTAGGGTTTCATGTTGCATCAAGATACTTGAGTCCAAAGGGTCTCAGATGCTCACTATTTTCCTAATATGTTCTCAAGATCATCCATGTCAAGTTTCAAGACTTGCAGAGAAAGTTTGCTCAATCAATTGCTCAAAAGGCCTGAAAATCGACTGTGCTAGGGGAAAAGTCAACTGTGGCCCATGTACAGTCAAACTCCAAGATTTTTGGTCAAAATCCTCACTTTGAAGTATTATTCATCATTTTATCAAGGGCTGATCATGATTCCTCAAGTATTGCTCACAATTCATCAAAACCCAAAAGTTGCTAAATTAAGGTTTTACAGGAAAAGTTAACCCAACTTTTACCAAGCATAACCTTCTCATACTTTATTATAAATGACCCATCCAAAGCTCATTTTTAATAGGATGCAATGCCCTACAATTCATCTTCATCTCCCAAGTTCAAAATATGCACCCACAGGAAGTTATGAATTTGGACATTATAGGTCATTTTGAAAGGTCAACAAAAACACCTTTTTTTGTCAAAGCTTCATACATGAACATGGAAGACTCAATTGAGATGATACCAAAAGGGTTGATTAGAGGACATCCTAATATATCTAAAAAGTCAAAGAACACCTCTCTAGGGTCAAAATTGAAGGAGTTATGCATTGGCGAAGTTGACCTTTTTTGCAAAATTGCCAAAAGTCAAATGTGCCTCGAATTGCAATTTTTGTCAAATGGGCCAAACTTTTTGTGCTTGTATTGTGTTTGTAAAATGGTCCACGACCCATGATCCTTCCCACTTGCATTTATTTTATTTTTTCCATTTATTTTGATTTTTATTTCAATTAAATCAAATTAAATCAAAATAAAATCATGAAAATATCAAAATCATTTAAACCTTGAGATTTTGTGTATATTTCAGGTCCATGAATAGCTGGCAATGAGATTAAATCGTGCAAGGCTTGTTTGTACACAAAAAGATTGAATTTTGGATTAATTTGGAAAGATCTTCATGGGAATCAAATCATGATCAAAGATCGTTATTAAAGAAGATTTGAAACAAATTTGTAAACCTAATTCACTCAAGGCTACATATAGAACAAATCCAGACCAAAAGCATAAGGGTTGGAGGCGTGAGAAGCTGAAAAAGAACTTGAAAAAATCACAAAAAGTGTTGAATCAAATTGCAGGTTAGAGGATAATTTACACCATTCTAAGGCTAGCAATCAATTCCCAGCCATCTCCTGAAGCTAACCTGATCATAATCAAGCCTTGATTTGCCCAAAATCCATCTCCACGAACCTCCCGGTTTGACATTTTTTTCAAAATCGTATCCCTTTATTCTTGCATCTTTATCATGTTTCAATGACATATTTGTAATCCTTATCATGTTTGCAAGCTAACAGTACCATTTAATTGCATTTTTGGAAGCCATACTGAGATTCACCATTGTTAGGGTTTGGGTTTCGTTTTTAGGGGTTTTGATTGCAGGTAAAATTGGCCCCAAAGAGGGGTACCATGGTGTTCACAAGGCCAAGACGAACTGGCTTGTAGCATTAGTTTTCGTTTATCATGCTTGTAGGTGATTCTGGAAATATGCAGGGGTTGTACCTACAGAAAACGTCTATAGATAAAAGTCGTTTTACCTAAGAAGACAGACGCTTGGGGAAGATGATGGCGTGGCGTGGCCTGACTGGCCCGTTCAAAAGTTCACGCGTTTTAATATTTCACTTTGCTTGTGTCCAATATATTGTTTATTTGATATCCAATATACAACAAAACGCGTTGGTTCAATTGGTCAGGAGGCATGTGTAAAAGCCAAAGGGCCTGGGTTCGAATCCCAGGTCCCCCATATTATTTCATGATTTTATCACTTGCATGATCAGGCACATGTACAGGCGCAAGGACTACCATATTCCATCATCTTTCAACCAACCAGATGTCCCCAAGCTGGATCCAAAGGCCATCATTTGAAGGTCCATGATGCACCCTGGTCAACATACAACATGGAACCTGAAAGTCAAACGTGGGCCAAGGGATTTTGGGCTCATAATTGCTATGGGTACCCCCCTCAAGTTGCTAGCATAACCAGGCCTAATTCTCTCTTTCTTTTCTTTTATATATTTTCTTTTTCTTTTATTTACTTTGTTTTAATTATTTTCTCACACAAATTCAGTTCTTTTTTTAACAAAAAACTCATAAAAATCAATTTTCACCAAATTAGATTTAGGTTTTATTTTTTATCAAAAATTAACTTAATAAGTTTAATTTAATTTTAGGGTAATTTTAATCTTTTGCAAATAAATTAAAATAAATTAGAAAATTAGGTTTTATTTGATTTAATTTATTTTCTTTTCTTAAAATAATCAAAATACCAAAATAAGTCAAAATTAGTTAATTTTCTTAATTTAATTTAATCAGTAATTAGGTTTGTACATATTTAATTAAAACCTTATTTTCTCAAAATAATCAAAAACAACCAAAAAATGATTCTTCTTTCAATTAGGTTTAGACGGGGTCAAAACCCTATTTTTCTCTCGTTCTCGATTCATCGCGCGTTTATTATATTTTTGCAAATATTAATGTAACTGCTCATGGGATGTAATATTTTAATTAGGACTTTGCTTTTACTTATCGTTTTACGGTTTTTTTGGCTATGAAATTAATCCCCCTCTCTAAAGCCTTGTAATAGCGTAGTTTTATTTCTCGCATTTTAATTTTCGCAAATATTAACTGTTAGATGTATATAGGATTGCATGACAAGAATGTTTGTAATTTTAAAATAGTTAGCAAACCCTAAATGTGCAAAGATAATAACTGAAAAATCAAATCACTCGCACATGCGCACTCCTAGGGTATACTCTCACTTCGGTTGCCTTCGGTAAACGATCATTAAGTATAGGGTGTTTTAGTGGTCGCCCTCTTGTCTAAACAAAGATCAAATGTCCCGTTCGGAAATGTTGCCTCGAAAGTGTTGCCTCGGGAATGTTGCCTCGGAAATGTTTCCTCGAATATGATCTTAAGACATTAGGGTTATTACTAAGACGTCCTAAAATTGCTTTAGTGATCGTACGTCCCTTTCGAATTGACCCTTACAACTCCAACGACGGTGCTAACTACTTACTAATAGTGGGATAACACTGTCTAAAGGAAACAAGAACAGAAACATTCTCTTTTCGAGTAGGTAGATGCTAGTAGGTACTTGCTCAAAATCAAACTTTTTCCATATTTACACTATTTTCAAACAAAGTTTTCAAAACGACTTCGTAACACTCTTGAAGACAGAAGCAAGGGTTAAATCGAAGTAAAACAAAAACTTTTCAAAACACACAAACACGGAAGCAATTTTTTAAAATGATGAGAAAGTACCTAAGAGCTCGTGGAAAACCACGGATATAAAGGGTGCTAATACCTTCCCTTTCTATAATCTACCCTCGTGCTCAAAATCTCGAAAAAGGACTTTTTCTGTGCTTTTGTCCTTTCCAGTTGGATAAAATAAAAGTCGGTGACGACTATTGCTTACCGCGACATTTTGCAAACACAAACGCAAAACGCAAACCAGCATATTCCTAAAACAGTCTGGTTCTGCCACCGTATCACACAACTGATTAGGAATAGTCTATCAAAGCTTAGAGGATAGCTTCAGAGTGTGTTTATTTGCTTTCCATTGAATAAAGGGAGTCTTGGTCTGATATGTAACATCAGGGTTGGGATCGTTGATTTGAGAACTTTATGTATTTAGTTTTTTTTTAGATTTACAAACTATCTTTCTTGGCGTTGTGAAATTTTTTGAATTATGAAGTTTAATTGATGAATTATAACGAGGATTTTTATGAAGTACCTTAATAATAAGGATTGTTTTGAGACTATGAGTTGTACCCCAAAATTTGCCCTCCTATTTTTCCACAAGAAATCACAGCCTCGGGCTTTTCCTGATTTTTCAGATTGGCGTAAGAATCAGTCAAACATACTTTTTCTTATCAGTCTATCCAATTTAGGGTTTTTCATGGACTTTTGAAGCAGTTCAAGCAGATTGCTAGGGTTTGGTTGAGTTTGGCTCAAAGTTTGATCAGACAGACATTTCTTTGGTGTTAAGTCAAGAATTAGGGTTTTGCGCGCGCAGTTTCAGAAGAGTTTGAATCCACAGTGTTTTAATTGGTTGTTACACTGTTTTGACATTGGTTCAAAATTTTTGTCTAAACATCTGGGATAAAGGCTAAGGCATTTGATTTGAGATGGGATAAAAGTTGAGGCATTTGGACTGAGAACTTGCAGGTTTTGATTTAATCAGTAAAGAGGTAGGCATATGGATGTCTGTTTGATTAACTGTGCAATGTTTTGGATTGTTCGGAACGCCGGACGTTTATTAATTATTTCTTTTTTCTAAGTCAGAATAATTGGATTTACTTCCAGTTGTTTTAATTTAAGAAACTCAAATAATTAAATAAACAATTGAAGAGAAATAAAAGAGAATATCTGACAAAGGAGGATTTTTATTCATCTTTAATTATTTGTTACAATTATTATTTGAGCACTGTAAATTTATTTACAGATGTTTACATTAATACTGTTACAATGATTAAAAATAAATTGAAACTATCCTAAAATTTCCTAAGCCTTCATCTTCTATTTTTTGCTCCCCATTGCTCAATTGATTTTACCTGCAAAAAGAAAAGAAGAAAAGTCAAATGCAGATGAAATACGAAAAAGCAGACAGTTAAATTTAAAAGCTCATCATTAAAAGTAACTGGATGGAATCAGTTTATTCACCCTCTCTGCAAATCACAAGATTACTCTCGGTTCACAAAGAGGGATAGAAATATGCCTGCAATAAAAGTATGAAATGCACAAAGTTATAATTTTGCACAAATTCAAATTGTCAACAAGCTGCACAGTTTCAAAACAAACAGCATGTAAAAGTATAAAAGGCAAACTGAACTACACATGCCTAACCAAAGTCCAAACTGGACAGCAAACTAAGCCAAAGATGTCAAACTATCCAAACTGTCCAAGAAATGTCAAAAGGCTGTCAAAAGATATCAAGATATCAAAAGACAAGAAGTTGTCCAAAGAAGATATAGAAAGATATCAAGAAGTACACAATATGCAGGAAATATGGAAAGTATGCAGAGGAAAGGCTAACATACAAGCAACATCCAATTACATCATTTCCCAAGCCAGTACTTTTTCAGAACAAGTACAGATTTAAGCAATATTAAATGCTTTTTAATCTATATATATAGAGAGAGAGAGAGTAGAAGGGGAAGGCTTACAGTACAGCAGGCTAGAGGCAAAAGATATAAGAAAACATATCAGAACAAAGAGGGAGGCAGAACCAACACATAGAAAAAAGCTCACCACAACTGTAATACAAAAACCAGAAGCTTAAGCAAATAACCTGCCTCCAACCACAAGCTCTCAAAGCCTTAACCTGTTCAAACATACAAGCATTTCCAAAACCTTTATCAAGCCTAAAACACAAACAAAAGCCTGTATCAAAATCGTTCAAGCCTTGCTAAGCCTAAAACGAAAGCTTGCCTCAAACTGAAGCAAGCCTCTAAATAGCAAGCTTTAAACCATCTTAAAACCTGTCAAAACTCTTTCAAGCCATAGCCTAACCTGCTTCAAACAAAGCCATAGCCTAACAGCCTTCAAACCACAAGCCTTAAGGGCCTGTAACCTCAAGCCCTGTACAATTTCAATCAACCTGTCAAATACAACAAACTATAACACAAGCCATCCTGCATAAACATAAACCTGTAACCTGTTTCAAGACAGCAAGCCACAAACCTCAACCAAACAACCTCAAAATCTAAGAATACCAAGGCCATACAAAACTGAAGTAACTCAAATCAAACACTGAAGCGTCATAACCAACGAAAACCCTCAGAATAATTTCATCATAGGGTTAGGGCAACAATATTCAGAATCAAGTTCAACACATCATCAACACTCAAAGCCATCACTCAGAAGCAAATAGGGGCAAGCATTCAAAGAAGCAGAAGAGGAAAAGAAGCGATTAAAGCTAAAGGTTTTCAGTTATCATCACAAAACCATCAAAAAAAGCAAAGGTAAAGATACCAGATTTCCAAAGCTAGCCTCATCATCGTGCTCCCTACCTCAGCTGTCCAGGACGCCTCCAAGTCCATTTCTCCATTCCTCCATCTCTAAAAAGTCAGCAAAGGTATAAAATCCTTTCCCTTTCTCTTTTTATACCTCACAAGATGTAGATAATAACACACATAATCAGAAACAAATGAAAACATGCAAAAATGGAAAACTTGAAAACCCTAAGGATGCGTTAAAATGAAACAAGGCTACTTTTTTTTCATCATCGTGGTTTGAATGTTCTTGAGGAGGAAGAAGTGGAAGTTGCGCCTAGTACCTGAGACGGAGGGGAAAGTTCAGAGGCCTTGCTCAGAAGAGATGAAGAGGACGAAAGTGATGAACGACGCCTCTGTAACTCAAGCCAAACCCTAATTCCAAATGACACGAAATAACACAACCCTTACAAATTATCAAAAACATGATGCTGGGCCTTGCCCCATTCTACAAGCCTTAAGCCCAATAAATCTGGACGCACCCCCCCCCCCCCTTTTATTTCTCTTCTCAATTCAGTTTTTGCTTGGGCCAGAATAAAACCTCTAAATCCCATTCCATTCTTTTTTAACTAATACTCTTTTCTCTTTTATCACATTACACCTTTCTTTGTTAAATAAATATACTAATTTTTTCACATTAAATCTTATTAACAATACCCCTTTTATTACATTCAAAATATGTGGATATTAGACTTCTTTAGGTTTAAACATTTTTGATTTATTAAAACCCTTTTTTGTAGTTTATATAAGAAAATGTTAACTAAATGCATAAATATTAATTTTCTTAAACTTAAAACATTTTATTTTTTTTAGTTAAAACTCTTGTACATAAAATATTAACTAAAATATATATATTTACATTAATACATAAAAAATAGAATTTCTTAAAACATTTTCTTTTCTTTTATTAAATATTTTATTTATACATAATTAACAAAAACACAAAAAGAAATAAATAAAATACTTAATTTTGCATCTTGCATCACTTGTAAATAAATCACATACACTTTTACATTACACATTTGCTTATCTTTTATTCTTACACATTGATACATTTTACATTGCAATTGATTCGATTTGGTTGTAAATATATTTGGACACTACTCTCCTAATAAGTCTCATCCCCATTTATAAATATTTGTACCCCCATTCCTGGATACTTATTTGTAATAGCGTAGACTTTAAATTCCCGCAATTTATCGCTTTCAATAATACCATGTTTAGACCTAGGGTTTGCATGTAAATAAAATCAACCGCTAGATAACCTAAACACAAAGATAAATGCATGACAATCAATACACCATTCACACTTGCACCCCTAGGGTAATCCCGCTTGTTGCCTTCCAAAACGGGCCATGCTTGCATGTTGAGTTTCTTTGGCAAAACAAAACAAATCAAAATGATCATAGTCCCTCGATGACGCTTTCGAAAGTTGCCTAAACAAAATGATCATAGTCCCTCGATGACGCTTTCGAAAGTTTCCTAAACAAAATGATCATAGTCCCTTCAAGCAAATTGCCAAAGACACTTGGCACCATTGCATTCATGGTCCATACGATGACTCGCGCCCGTCCCGTTAACATCCTAACACAAGATTGTCCACCAAATGCAATGGTGGAACAATACTGTTAAAAGGGTTAAAACATGAGAAAAATCTTTGAGTAAATTTAGGGGTAGACGACTCTTAGTTACTTGATCAAACTTGCAAAACACACTTGCCTACTTTTCAAAATCCACTCCACAAACACTTTCAAAACAAACTTTCAAAAACATTTGAAATATCTTTTCGAAAAGACACACACCTTTGTAAAACATTCGAGTAAAGAATTGTTACAACAGTTGCCTAGACAAGGCATCTTTTTTTCAAAACATTTTCAAAACACACACACACACACACCACCATTTCAAGCAATTGAAAATCAAAGGCAAAGTGATCTAAAACAAGTAACTAAGAGCCCATGGATAACCATGGATGAAAAGGGTGCTAATACCTTCCCTTTTCATAATCTACCCCCCGAACCCACGAAACATCTCAAAAGGTTTTTCCTGTGCTTTTTAACCTTTTCTTTAGGATAAAATAAAAAGTCGGTGGCGACTCTTGCTAAACCAAACAAGTGCGAATACAAACGCAAAACCTCAAGTCAGTTCTCCCACCGTATCACAGAACTGGCGACTCTGCTGGGGAGTTCTTTAAAAGTGGGGTTACCTTAGGGTTTTAGATCACCTTTACATACTTGCTTTGATTGCCTTGGATTGGTTTACTTGTTGGGTCCTTGTTTGGGTTTGTTGTAAATCCTACACCCGGATTTGGGGCACCTTTTTAGGTAAATAGCAATAAAATTGTGAGGGAACTGTGCGGGGTATACCGACATGGTTGAAGCAGTAAGCTATGTTAGTGTGACATATTTGTGAGTACCGGTAACCCTTGAGTTTAATCAAGGAGAGTACGGGGCCGCTGAGTGATGTCGTAAAGCACTAACGAACTCTTAGAACCTTACTTGACCATCTTAGCCTTTTTAGGGGTAGTGAGATGACCGACTTTGGTGCAGTCCGAAGTTGGTAGATACTCGATACTACACTCATTGAGGGTTGTTTTCTTGGAATATTTTGGTCGCCAGTTAAGTGGCTAACCCAAAATAATGAACACAGAAAACAATCCAATGATATTGAGCTCCTTAGAACCCGGTTTCTATTTTAGGACAGGATGAGCCAACTAACTTCAAGAGGGTACTTACCTACAAACCCCATGCAAGCCTAAACCTAAGGACTTGTTTTCTCTATGTGAATATGATTACCTATATATACACTTACTTGCTTTTGCATACATGTACATAACATCATGACATCATACCATAGCATTTTCAATAACCATTTCAAGGATCTCGAGCGTTCTTTTGATGCAGGGTTACGTTGAACCAGATGTCTACCATGGGGCAAGAGGTTTCTCCTCTAAACAAATGCCATCAAAGATCAAGTGCAACAACTTGAATCAGGGGCTATGACCCACTTGACATGGTGAGCTTGATTCTCGTGGAAAAACATCCACCGGTGCAAAGTTCTCCAATCAAAGATCAAAGTTCAACCTCTAACATTCTCTTGTGTTTACCCCAAGAGATCCTTGAAAACATTGCATATATATCACACATATCATTGCATAACAGGTTTCTCCCATACAGGTCTCCTTATCTTCCTACTGTTTATTTCAGTAAGATGGATATGGAGCAAATGGTGAAAGATCTCCAAGCTCAAAATGCTCAATTCCAACAAATGCTTCTGGCTATGGGGAAAGGGCAAGAGGATCTGACAGCTCTCCTTCTCAAAGACAAGAAGAAGAAGTCCAAGAAGGCAGCGAACATCCTGAACTTGAGAAGAAGGCCTAAAACCCTAGACCTTTCAACTCCACCCAGCATAGGGGCCAGTCTTGAGGAAGACCACAATTTGGAGATTGATGAAGACTACTCCGAAGAACAATATCCTCCCGCTGATGACATGTACAAACAGTTGGAGGATCGCCTCAATGCTATGGAGGTTCAAAAAATACCTGGCTTGGATTTAGGAGACATGGGTTTGGTTCCCAGATAGGTCATCCCTCCAAAGTTCAAAGTCCCTACCTTGGATCTGTATGATGGAGTCTCTTGCCCTAAGATGCATCTAAAGTCTTATGTCCGCAAGATTCAACCATACACAACTGATCCAAAGCTTTGGATCTATTTCTTCCAAGAAAGCCTGGTAGGAGCTCAACTCGAGTGGTTCTATCAATTGGAGAATTCTCGCATCCACACCTGGGAGGATTTAGCTAGGGCTTTTTACAAACAATATCAGTACAATGCTGATCTTGCACCAACTCGTGTGCAGTTGCAGAGCATGACCATGGGTTCCGACGAGAGCTTCAAAAGGATATGCCCAAAGATGGAGAGATCTGGATGGTAGGGTGAAACCCCCTTTAACTGATAGGGAGCTGATTGACATCTTCATGGGAACTTTGACAGGGCCTTTCTTCAATCACTTAATTGGAAGCTCCTCAGCCGGGTTCACTGAGCTAATACTGACCGGCGAAAGGGTCGAAGCTGGCATCAAAAGTGGAAAGATCCAAGGAACTTTACCCTCGAATACTCAGATAATTCCCTACAACGGAAAGAAAGAGTCCAATGCTGTGAACAGTCAGAAGAGTCGTCGTGACCAACATGCAGGGGCAGTCCTGATCTCTGGTTCTACGTCACGCCGACAACAGCCAAAGGGAAGTCAACGAAGGCCAGACGAGCCTAAGAGACAGTTCACCAACATCAACATGCCGCTGTCTCAAGCACTGTAACACTTGTTGAGGATGAATCTGATGGCATTGATAGGGCCTCATCCAAACCCCAAGACTTCATCTCCTAACTACAATCTTAATGCAATATGTGCTTATCATTCTGACAGTCTCGGACATGATACTAACGACTGCTGGGCATTGAAGTACAAGATTCAGAATTTGATTGATGCCAAGGAGATTGAGTTTGGTCCTCCAGAGACTCCAGCGTGATCACTGCTCCTATGCCAAATCATTGAGATTGTCTTTGTTTCATTTGAATTTTCAAAGTTGTAATTTCTTTTGTTATTCAAACAATTATATATTAATGTCAAACTTTGTTTCATTAATGCATTGCATATGTTTGTCTTGATTTGATCCACTCATTTTCATTACACTTGAACTATGCTTTCTACTTTCTTTATGACATTTAACTCTTGATAAAAAGCTGCAAGCCTTTAGAGGGAGGATGACGAAACAATACCATAATCTCATACAGTATGCTTTTAAATAGACCTTGCTGATGAAGTACATGCATTTCTTTCAATTCCCAAACATTGGAGTTATAAGGAAGATAATCCCTAGTCAACCCCTTCGAGCCAAAGAAGTAGGAGTTTTCTGTTCTGAACAAATCAAAACCTTTGATAAACCTTGGGTAGGGTAGTCTCTCAGTTAATTCAAAAAAAGGTGCGCATTGAAGCCGCAAACTCTCAGTTCGTAACACAACGAACGACATCAAAAAAGAGAAAAGCATTCCTTTGGAATCAAAAGACAGTGATGGTTCCCTATCTCATAGGCAGTCATTATCTCTCAAAAAAAAGAAAAATCCCATTGAGCCAAAACCTATAAAGGAGGCTTAAGAAAGCTGGGGCATCCCGTTGACTGTAATCTCGAAAACAGAAACAGTCAGGCAAAAGTTAGGGATAACAAATCAAAAGAACGAGGTCATTACAAATCCTCAACAACATGAAAAAATGTTGCAAAAGAAAAAAAGGAGATGATGACTGTCTTCCAAAATTCAACTGGTGAACCATCACCCAAAAGTCGTTCCAAATTCGAATAGTGTTCGACGCACAATTAACTGAGCTTAGGGTTGAAGAACATCACGAAGAGCGGGTGGGTACAAATATACTTTGAGCCTTTATCCTTTGTTTCTTAAACCGTGAACCAAGCCACGTTACAACCCTTCAAAAGTCCTAATTGAAGCATGGGTTAGTTCGAAAGCATACTGTTACAAAAGGTATCCTGACTCCTGTAAGGCTTTGCCCTAAATCTTGTGTTGATTTTGTCTTATAAAAAGTTTTCTGCTAAAAAACGCATTTTTCAAAACTTCGAGACAAACATAAACTTTGCATTGCTTGAATATCACTGTTTGCATATGGCTATTTGTTTGACAACAGAGAAATTCACACAACGAATATCCGATGAATGAAAGCTCTCTCAGTGAATAAAATCAATTCAAAAAGGATGACACTTCCATTGACAAATCTCCTATCAACAAGGGGCATGACATGTCACTATCCAGCCCACCTGGGGCAGTCCAGTCAAGGTTTCAACAGATCGTTCAAAGTTCAGTTAACCTGGGGCAGTCCAGTCAAGATTTCAACAAAATCTCTCAATTGTAGATTAACCTGGGGCAAGTCTCCCTCACCATCGCTTGGGGCATTCGAATGTCAAAAGTGTTCAACAGTTCCTTCATCACCTGTTGGAAGATGTAGTTTTACACGGACTCATCATGAAGCAACCCTACACCGGTTCCTTCTCAAAACCAGATGCAGTTTTACACGGACTCATCATGAAGCAACCCTACACCGGTTCCTTCTCAACCCGATGCAGTTTTACACGGACTCATCATGAAGCAACCCTACACCGGTTCCTTCTCAAATCCAAGATGCAGTTTTACACAGACTCATCATGAAGCAACCCTACACCGGTTCCTTCTCAATCCAAGATACAGTTTTACACGGACTCATCATGAAGCAACCCTACACCGGTTCCTTCTCAACTCAAGATGCAGTTTTACACGGACTCATCATAAAGCAACCCTACACCGGTTCCTTCTCAACTCAAGATGCAGTTTTACACGGACTCATCATCAGGAAACCCTACACCGGTTCCTTCTCAACTTCAGATGCAGTTTTACACGGACTCATCATCAGGGAACCCTACACCGGTTCCTTCTCAAATTCAGATGCAGTTTTACACGGACTCATCATCAAGAAACCTTACACAGGATCCCAGATCAATGCCTGCAGCGATCAAAAGATTCTTGCAATCCCCAGTGGAGCTAAAACTTCCAACTATCAATCCCCAAGCAGAATGGAGACTCTCCTTCTCAGTTCCTCACAGAATATTCGAATATTCTCTAGTGAAGATCCCCTCAAGACAGGAATCCCTAGTAGATTGGCATACAACCCAAGTTCCTGATTCCCCAACAGTGGTCCCAGGACTTCTCACTTTCAACAATCAAAGATTCTTGCCCTCCCCTGCAGCAGTCAAGGATCGCTTTCCCCGACAGCAGTCAAGATTCTATCCTCAGCAAGACAGCTCATCAGCTTACATGCGCACTCATCACATCCATATCATAAACATTGATATAACATACATTGCGTCATGCATCATGACATTGCATACAACTAAATCTTCACCTTTTCAGGAACGATCAGTCGACAGACAAAGATCATCATCTTCCGAGGTTCTTTCTAGAAATAGTTCAGATGTGACCCAGACATGGCGATATTCTGATACTTATTCCAAATTCTCCCAGAGATAGTTCAGATGTGACCCAGACATGGCGACATTCTGATACTTTTTTCGGATCCATCCAGATGCAGTTTTACACGGACTCATCGTCAGGAAACCCTACACCGGTTCCTTCTCCACTTCTCAACTTTTGAAGACAGTTTACGGACACTTCCCAACAACGGATGTTGCTCTATTGCTTATTCAATTTCAAGACTTCTGAAAACAGTTCACGGGTTCTCCAACAACGGATGTTAATCTATCGCTTGTTCAGATTCTTCAACCTCTGAAAACAGTTTACGGATTCTTTCCAACAACGGATGTTAATCTATTGCTTGTTCAGACTCAACTTTTGAAAACAGTTTACGGACGCTTCCCAACAACGGATGCTGCTCTATTGCTTATTCAACTTCAAGACCTCTGAAAACAGTTTATGGATTCTTCCCAACAACGGATGTTAATCTATTGCTTGTTCAGACTCAACTTTTGAAAACAGTTTACGGACGCTTCCCAACAACGGATGCTGCTCTATTGCTTATTCAATTTCAACTCCTGAAAACAGTTTACGGATTCTCCAAACATAGATGTCAATCTATTGCTTGTTCAGACCTACAGTTCAGAAATGTTCCAAAACATGGATACCTTTCTGATACTCACCTACTCACCAATGTCATACAGTTCAAACAATCACCTTCAGATGGCATCTTTAAGCCCATCCTCCTTCCAACATTTCCAGATGGCATCTTTAAGCCCATCCTTCTATCAGCAATTTCCAGATGGCATCTCTAAGCCCATCCCCCGACAAGATTCTGTCACATCCCTAGATGGCATCTCTAAGCCCATCTCCAAATGGCATCTTTAAGCCCATTCCCTCTACCATCACATCACCAAGTGCAAATTTTTTGGGCACTCTAGTGTCCAATCTCCTTTTACCCTCGAGTCGCGAAAGGCAAACTTTCCAATCTAACTCTTCAGGTTCAAGAAGATTGAACAGGGGCAACTGTTGTACCCCAAAATTTGCCCTCCTATTTTTCCACAAGAAATCACAGCCTTGGGCTTTTCCTGATTTTTCAGATTGGCGTAAGAATCAGTCAAACAGACTTTTTCTTATCAGTCTATCCAATTTAAGGGTTTTCATGGACTTTTGAAGCAGTTCAAGCAGATTGCTAGGGGTTGGTTGAGTTTGGCTCAAAGTTTGATCAGACAAACATTTCTTTGGTGTTAAGTCAAGAATTAGGGTTTTGCGCGCGCAGTTTCAGAAGAGTTTGAATCCACAGTGTTTTAATTGGTTGTTACACTGTTTTGACATTGGTTCAAAATTTCTGTCTAAACATCTGGGATAAAGGCTAAGGCATTTGATTTGAGATGGGATAAAAGTTGAGGCATTTGGACTGAGAACTTGCAGGTTTTGATTTAATCAGTAAAGAGGTAGGCATATGGATGTCTGTTTGATTAACTGTGCAATGTTTTGGATTGTTCGGAACGCCGGACGTTTATTAATTATTTCTTTTTTCTAAGTCAGAATAATTGGATTTACTTCCAGTTGTTTTAATTTAAGAAACTCAAATAATTAAATAAACAATTGAATAGAAATAAAAGAGAATATCTGACAAAGGAGGATTTTTATTCATCTTTAATTATTTGTTACAATTATTATTTGAGCACTGTAAATTTATTTACAGATGTTTACATTAATACTGTTACAATGATTAAAAATAAATTGAAACTATCCTAAAATTTCCTAAGCCTTCATCTTCTATTTGCTGCTCCCCATTGCTCAATTGATTTTACCTGCAAAAAGAAAAGAAGAAAAGTCAAATGCAGATGAAATAAGAAAAAGCAGACAGTTAAATTTAAAAGCTCATCATTAAAAGTAACTGGCTGGAATCAGTTTATTCACCCTCTCTGCAAATCACAAGATTACTCTCGGTTCACAAAGAGGGATAGAAATATGCTTGCAATAAAAGTATGAAATGCACAAAGTTATAATTTTACACAAATTCAAATTGTCAACAAGCTGCACAGTTTCAAAACAAACAGCATGTAAAAGTATAAAAGGCAAACTGAACTACACATGCCTAACCAAAGTCCAAACTGGACAGCAAACTAAGCCAAAGATGTCAAACTATCCAAACTGTCCAAGAAATGTCAAAAGGCTGTCAAAAGATATCAAGATATCAAAAGACAAGAAGCTGTCCAAAGAAGATATAGAAAGATATCAAGAAGTACACAATATGCAGGAAATATGGAAAGTATGCAGAGGAAAGGCTAACATACAAGCAACATCCAATTACATCATTTCCCAAGCCAGTACTTTTTCAGAACAAGTACAGATTTAAGCAATATTAAATGCTTTTTAATCTATATATATATATAGAGAGAGAGAGAAGAAGGGGAAGGCTTACAGTACAGCAGGGTAGAGGTAAAAGATATAAGAAAACATATCAGAACAAAGAGGGAGGCAAAACCAACACATAGAAAAAAGCTCACCACAACTGTAATACAAAAACCAGAAGCTTAAGCAAATAACCTGCCTCCAACCACAAGCTCTCAAAGCCTTAACCTGTTCAAGCATACAAGCATTTCCAAAACCTGTATCAAGCCTAAAACACAAACAAAAGCCTGTATCAAAATCGTTCAAGCCTTGCTAAGCCTAAAACGAAAGCTTGCCTCAAACTGAAGCAAGCCTCTAAACAGCAAGCTTTAAACCATCTTAAAACCTGTCAAAACTATTTCAAGCCATAGCCTGACCTGCTTCAAACAAAGCCATAGCCTAACAACCTTCAAACCATAAGCCCTAAGGGCCTGTAACCTCAAGCCCTGTACAATTTCAATCAACCTGTCAAATACAATAAACTATAACACAAGCCATCCTGCATAAACATAAACCTGTAACCTGTTTCAAGACAGCAAGCCACAAACCTCAACCAAACCACCTCAAAATCCAAGCATACCAAGCCCATACAAAACTGAAGCAACTCAAATCAAACACTGAAGCGTCATAACCAACGAAAACCCTCAGAATGATTTCATCATAGGGTTAGGGAAACAATATTCAGAATCAAGTTCAACACATCATCAACACTCAAAGCCATCACTCAGAAGTAAATAGGGGCAAGCATTCGAAGAAGCAGAAGAGGAAAAGAAGCGATTAAAGCTAAAGGTTTTCAATTATCATCACAAAACCATAAAAAAAAAGCAAAGGTAAAGATACCAGATTTCTAGAGCTAGCCTCATCATCGTGCTCCCTGCCTCAGCTGTCCAGGACGCCTCCAAGTCCATTTCTCCACTCCTCCGTCTCCAAAAAGTCATCAAAGGTATAAAATCCTTTCCCTTTTCTCTTTTTATACCTCACAAGACGCAGATAATAACACACAAAATCAGAAACAAATGAAAACATGCAAAAATGGAAAACTTGAAAACCCTAAGGATGCGTTAAAATGAAACAAGGCTACTTTTTTTTCATCATCGTGGTTTGAGTGTTCTTGAGGAGGAAGAAGTGGAAGTTGCGCCTAGTACCTGAGACGGAGGGGAAAGTTCAGAGGCCTTGCTCAGAAGAGATGAAGAGAACGAAAGTGATGAACGACGCCTCTGTAACTCAAGCCAAACCCTAATTCCAAATGACACGAAATAACACAACCCTTACAAATTATCAAAAACATGATGCTGGGCCTTGCCCCATTCTACAAGCCTTAAGCCCAATAAATCTGGACGCACCCCCCCCCCCCTTTTATTTCTCTTCTCAATTCAGTTTTTGCATGGGCCAGAATAAAACCTCTAAAGCCCATTCCATTCTTTTTTAACTAATACTCTTTTCTCTTTTATCACATTACACCTTTCTTTGTTAAATAAATATACTAATTTTTTTACATTAAATCTTATTAACAATACCCCTTTTATTACATTCAAAATATGTGGATATTAGACTTCTTTAGGTTTAAACATTTTTGTTTTATTAAAACCCTTTTTTTGTAGTTTATATAAGAAAATGTTAACTAAATGCATAAATATTAATTTTCTTAAACTTAAAACATTTTATTTTTTTTAGTTAAAACTCTTGTAAATAAAATATTAACTAAAATATATACATTTACATTAATCCATAAAAAATAGAATTTCTTAAAACATTTTCTTTTCTTTTATTAAATATTTTGTTTATACATAATTAACAAAAACACAAAAAGAAATAAATAAAATACTTAATTTTGCATCTTGCATCACTTGTAAATAAATCACATACACTTTTACAATACACATTTGCTTATCTTTTATTCTTATACATTGATACATTTTACATTGCAATTGATTCGATTTGGTTGTAAATATATTTGGACACTACTCTCCTAATAAGTCTCATACCCATTTGTAAATATTTGTACCCCCATTCCTGGATACTTATTTGTAATAGCGTAGACTTTAAATTCCCGTAATTTATTGCTTTCAATTATACCATGTTTAGACCTAGGGTTTGCATGTAAATAAAATCAACCGCTAGATAACCTAAACACAAAGATAAATGCATGACAATCAATACACCATTCACACTTGCACCCCTAGGGTAATCCCGCTTGTTGCCTTCCAAAATGGGCCATGCTTGCACGTTGAGTTTCTTTGGCAAAACAAAACAAATCAAAATGATCATAGTCCCTCGATGACGCTTTCGAAAGTTGCCTAAACAAAATTATCATAGTCCTTTCAAGCAAATTGCCAAAGACACTTGGCACCATTGCATTCATGGTCCATACGATGAACCGCGTCCGTCCCGTTAACATCCTAACATAAGATTGTCCACCAAATGCAATGGTGGAACAATACTGTTAAAAGGATTAAAACATGAGAAAAATCTTTGAGTAAATTTAGGGGTAGACGACTCTTAGTTACTTGATCAAACTTGCAAAACACACTTGCCTACTTTTCAAAATCCACTCCACAAACACTTTCAAAACAAACTTTCAAAAACATTTGAAATATCTTTTCGAAAAGACACACACCTTTGTAAAACATTCGAGTAAAGAATTGTTACAACGGTTGCCTAGATAAGGCATCTTTTTTTCAAAACATTTTCAAAACACACACACACACCACCATTTCAAGCAATTGAAAATCAAAGGCAAAGTGATCTAAAACAAGTAACTAAGAGCCCATGGATAACCATGGATGAAAATGGTGCTAATACCTTCCATTTTCATAATCTACCCCCCGAACCCACGAAACATCTCAAAAGGTTTTTCCTGTGCTTTTTAACCTTTTCTTTAGGATAAAATAAAAAGTCGGTGGCGACTCTTGCTAAATCGAACAAGTGCGAATACAAACGCAAAACCTCAAGTCAATTCTCCCACCGTATCACACTATGAATCTATTGCGTTATTTGAAGTGATATATGATGAGACTAAAGTATTATACTATTTAAAGCGTTTTGTAATCTGTGTTACGGAGCAGGGCTATGTTTGGTATGATGCTTACATGAAGATGTGACACTCTTTTGTGGTTTAAAATTATTTTATTTTCGTAAAAATACATGTGAAATATATGTGGGTTAGAAGGGGGTTACAATATCTTCTTGCTATAAATTGTGAAGTAAACATATAACTTTATCCAAAAGCATATGGAGTTTCTTCCAAAGTTTTGAACTAGGTCATGGCAGATCCGTTGAGGGAAATTACAAAAGGTTTAAATTTCACCAAGCTTCTAGCCTAGGGATAGATGGAGTTATCTTTTTAAGTTTTTAACTAGGTAATGGAAGCTCCTTTGAGGGACATTAAAAAAAAATTATTTCATCAAGCTCTTGGCCCATGGATATTCAAGTATAGTGTCAACATGCTCAACGTGCTCATCTTGATATCATGTCCCATCATTGGTCTCTAAATTTGGTGGATTCTCCAAAGATCTAGGGATTATGAAGTCAATGATGTGTTTGGTGAATATATTCTATCTATAGTTGAATAGGTGGGATAAGTGGCACCATGCTCGTTTCCCCTTTGAGAATGGTGGGAGGAAGATTTCCTAAGAAGAAGGTCCTCATATGATGGGTGGTTGTTGTCATCACATCAATTGTCCCGAGGAGGAGAATTATGACCACATTAATGACAATGATGAATTTTTTGAAACTCTAATAATATGTTTGGAAGAGACCATACATAGAAAGAATTCACCATCTGAGTGGCTCCAAAATGGTCATATTACAACACATTCATCTGAGATGCAATTTGAGTTGGAATTTTTTGTTGATTTGCTTCGACACGGAGGAGTCTCGTGTTCTGTTACTACATCAGGTTAAAAATGTTTAGCATTAGTTAGTTTGCACTAGGAATTCCTAGTTGGGCTTGGAGTTTTTTAATTTCATGTGATGATTATAGTCTTTAGGATTAGAAATGTGGATGAGGAGGAAGTTCATTTTGCAGCAGAACAATCAAAAGTTAATGTTGGACGAAGGGGTTCTAGAACAAACGAATGATAAGTTGTGATCAAACAAGATGTTAAGATCAATTTAGGGATCCATATCAAAGCTTATAGATCTTAATTCTAAGAGGTTCTTTATTCATGATAGTTAGAATTGGTGTTAAATTATCTTGGAGGATCTAAATAACTGATTGAACATCAAAAACATATATAGCATTGCAGTGAGTCACTAATTAAGTTGCATTAGAATATGCCATCAAAGAAGGAAGTAGAAAACAATTATGTTTGTGGGGAGGTTAACATTGATAAGAGAGGCTAAGGGTGATCAAAACAATTACAATAGTTGTGGAGGTGCACCGGAGAAGATAAGAGAAATTTGGTGAAAATTTCATATGAACCAGAAGACGATTCCCACAAACGGTGCCAATATTCTCTTTTGAAACAAAGAATGAGTAAGAGGTTGAAGATAACCACCATGCAAAAGCTTATGATACGGTGACTGAGGCCTCTGGTAAGTAAATAGGGGTACATGCAAGATTAACACTCTAATGCTCAAGTCAGTATTTGATTATAGATAAAACTATGCAAGTGTGAATGAGAAAAATACTTAGACACAACTCAAAGTCACGTGAGAGATAGTTAAAACCGTTGTAATTCAAAACTAAAAAGTATATGTGCGGCATTAAAGTATGAGTTACCTCACTACACTTGTAATTTCATCTATAAGCAAAAACAACATAATATTCTAAGCATAAATCATCTTTATAGGAAAATATAGGGTCTATTTGTTTTATATTTAAAAAAAATGATTTTTATAATGTGCTATATTTTTGTTTTTAAAAAATTACAAAGAAATTTTTAATAAAACTTTTAAATGAAATAATAGTTTGAATAGTTATTCTTAAAATTTTATTTTAGGTATTTCATCATTTAATTATAAATTTTTAAAATATTAAAATTTCAAAAAAATCACTTAATTTTGAAGCTATTTCAAATAGTTTTTCATAAAAAACATTTTTAGATATAACTTTTTGAAACAATTGTGATTTTGGCTATATTTTGATCTTCAATAATACATGTTTATGTTATAGGATATCAAAATTAATTTTTAATTTATAAAAAAATGAATTTCTAAAACTTTTTATATTTTAAAAAACATCCTTATAAAAATATATTTTAAAAATTGTTCTAGACTGGCCCAATGGCTAAGCAGGATCCAATCCACGTTTAAATGTAGGACATCCCAATAACCTTGACCCAATAAACCGTGAAGAATAAATGATAATTTTTTCCTTCTGCCACTCACTCGAGGAGCCCTGGCCGGCTAACCACCAGGGCCTGCACAGTCGCTTATGTCCGCTCAAACAGGATGGTCCTCGTCCTGCCAAGCCATACGAGGACAGCCACTCAGAAAGGACCAGGAATCACGCTTGCCCGTGAAACACTTCTATGCCTATCATAACAGCTAGTTCTGAGCATCTCTTCCCGTTATAACGGCTAGTTCCTACCAGTTACCTATTTTTGAGGAACCTGAGATCTAGGCCCAAAAATAGAGACCAATGGCCATGCGTCGGGGGCACTATATAAACCCTCACACTTGTGAGGGCCAGGGATCTGATATTCATTCTGAAAACCCTAATATCTTTCTTGTATCTCTTTGCACTCTTTCTTACTTTAGCGTTAGAGTGACTTGCAGGTACACCCTCTCCTCCTATTTAATTCCAACCTTGCAGATGTCATTTGTTGGCCCACTTTAGATTCTAATCAGCCGATAAGATTATTGGCATCGTTTGTGGAAATTATGTCTTTCCCATCTTTCTTTCCTCGAAACTAAAGTTCAAAGCAACATTCAAAGATTTCTATCATGGCCGATCACGATGACAACCACCTCTCTGGAAAAATGGTGCTCTCCCCTGTCTGCAAAGCAGACGAAAGTGGATGACTACTGTTGTACCCCTCCCCTAAGATTCCCCTATCATATCATGTCAACTTGATCATAACAAAATCACATTAGGGTTGGTTCTTCCTCATTTTTTCTATATCCTATCTTTAAGTTTGCTCTTGAGGAATCTCCAAGCACCTTAGTTGTGTATTTTGTATATGCATTGATAATTAACCTCTAACCAAAATACAAAAAATATTTGTCTTTGCCTTTGCATATTTGTGTTTTGTAAGTACCGAGTCGAAGCATCCAACATATAAGGTTTTCCGGTATTATTTCCCTAAAATCTCTTTTTTGCAAAGAAAAATAAAAATAATTAAATTTTTTTCTATTTTTTTTGTTGTTTTGTTTTTTTGTTGACCTGAACAATCGATTGATCTCATAGCGCAATCAATGGCACAGAGTGTATTGTGCACAATCTTTGAAAAAAAACTGTGTTTTCAGCCTTTAAAAATCAAAAAAATTTGTATGTATCGACACATACATGTTATGTGTCGACTCATGCAAAGTTGATTGATTATGTATTGTGTCGAAGTAGCAGCTTGCATCGACCCATAGAGGCTTGTTTCGACTCATCATGCTTTGTATAACTAGTATGTATCGACACATATATGTTATGTGTCGACTCATGCAAAGTTGATTGATTATGTATTGTGTCGAAGTAGCAGCTTGCATCGACCCATTGAGGCTTGCTTTGACTCATCCTGCTTTGTAAAATTTAGTATGTGTCGACACATACATGTTATGTATCGACTCATGCAAGTTGATTGATTATGTATTGTGTCGAAGTAGCAGCTTACATCGACACATACATGTTATGTATCGACTCATGCAAGTTGATTGATTCTGTATTGTATCGAAGTAGCAGCTTGCATCGACCCATAGAGGCTTGTATCGACTCATCCTGCTTTGTATAACTAGCATGTGTCGACACATACATGTTATGTATCGACCCATGCAAGTTGATTGATTCTGTATTCTGTCGAAGTAGAAGCTTACATCGACCCATAGAAGCTTGTGTCGACTCATGTTGTGTTATACAACTAGAATGTGTTGACACATACGACTATTATGTCGACTCATAGCAGCAAAACACACATGATTTTTGAAAAAAGCCAGCAATTTCAAATCTGTCATCTTTTTTGCTCCAATTTTTCTGCATAATTTGAAAATTATATCATTAATTCAATTTTTGGCTCCAAGAATCAATTACCAAATTACCACTAATCCCAATCCTAAACTCTATAAATGGAGCCCTCATCTCATTCAAATAAAAAGCTTTTGAGAGCCAAAATCACTTTGCTAAAAAATCTCTCAATTATCTCCATCTACGAAATTCACTCAAAGCTCCATTTTCAAAAAGTTAGTAAGTTTTGCATTGAGGCTTACTAATCTTTGAGCTAAACCTTCATCCAAACACTTTTTCTTCATCAATTCTCTACATCCAAGCTTTGGTAATTGATTCTTGTGGTCAAATTGAAGCAAATTCTGGAAGTTGTTTGATAACTCTCTAATTCTACCTTTGGTAAGTTGGATCATCGTCTTTCACAATGTGATCTCTTGTGGATTTCTGGTTTTGATTCATTGAGCACTGTTTTATGATTCCATTAGTGTTATTTTCTCATTATTTGATGGAATTTTCATGCTGACTTGGATCCATGATCATAAGGTGTTTGATGAAAAGTTGGAACAAGAATTTGATCCATGAGATGTTGTTTTCGACTGAATTTTACAGGTTGCAATCAATTGTTGTAACATTGAAATTGTTTGTCACATAAAGTTGATTTAAAAAAAACTGCACTGATGCAATTGGTAGTTGTCGAAGCACAATTGATTGTAACAGTGCCGAAAATACTTTTTCTGCCTTATTTTAGGGCTGTTTCGACTCAAATATTTTTTCTGCTCACTCTCTTTGATGGATAATTTGGATTGCAATTTTAAATGTCCAATTTGTCTTTAAACTCAATGTACTTTGTGATGTAGATGAAGTTGGATAAATGTTCATCAATTCAAATCTACCTAAGAGTGAATTATTTAATTCATTTTTGGTGCTTTGGATTAATGATATGTTTAGTGCTTTAATCCATCTAGAGGAGTGGTTGAATTTAAAGATGTATGAATTTTGAGATGGTGATCCAAATTAGCTTATCATTCCCCTCCCTCTTCATCTTATCCCTTTCTTTTTTAATTGTGCTACATGTTAAGGGATGATGATCTCTATATCATTTATCCAAACATGAATTACATAGATTGTTATTGACCGACCTCAAAATAGGTGCGACTTCTACATAAGTCCACTTACAATTGCTTAACATAGCGCTAAATTTTGTCCCGATTCGAATAAATGATTATTCGTGGCCCAAACTTATGATTGCAAGCCCAAGTATGTTAATTTTATCTCTTTGATCCAATAAACTTGAGATTCATTGTGTGGAGGCTTTGGTTCTACCAATCCTCTAATGAATCTACAACACATTTGGTCAACGCGGATCACTTAAACATCGTTGATCACTAAATGTTACTTTTGAGGATTCCAAAATGGATGATATACTTGACAAAAGCAAATGCAACTTGTTGTGTGGAGGCTTTGGTTCTACCAATCCTCTAATGAGTTCCAAATGCAAGTTTCAAGATGGCCATCCAACTAACCACTAATTTCTAACAATTGACTTTACTTTATGCTTTTATTTTTTATGCTTTATGTACCATTTAATTTAAGCATTTACATTTCATGCCATTTTTTATTTTGCTCACTTGAGCATTTACTTTTATATAATTTTTATTTTGCTCACTTGAGCTTTTCTTTTCCTTTTAAATACACCTAATAATTAACATGAACCATAAAAATCTTTAATGATACTTGGACTATTTGGTTACTATCCTTGGCATTATGGAGTATTGGACTTCTTGGACTTAGGATTAGAGACCTTGGCCTATCTTGGAGACTTTGTGACTTTATTTGATATTTTGTCTGGAGTTCTTGAGGTTTACCTCAAGACATTGGATTGTTTGTTTGTTTTGTGTTCAGGTTATTGTGATTACATACTTTGTTGGTAATCTGGAATTCACCTGTATACAGCCGTTACTCTGCCCAATTTTTGCGAAGACTTAATACACTTGAAGTTTGGTTCTCTCAAGAGGTCTAGTATCTTTGCTTGCTTGGTTTTAATCCGAAGAATGGGAATTCTATATTGACTCATAATGTCAAGTATTGGCTTCTTGTTGGTTAGATGGTTCTTATCCCTAGATTTTACCTTATGCTTTAGGATAGTCTCTTCATCTCCTCCCATCTTCTTTAATTTCAAAAATCTTTTCCCTCCTTTTAAAAACTCTTCTCATTTCTAAACTTGAAACACTTTCATAATAAACTTGGACTTAGGTCCATGAATTTTCAAAACATTTTCATAAATAAATTTCAATCAATTTAATAATACCTTGACATTTTTGTGAGAAGACTAAAAGTCAATCAATCTCATTTCAAACCATTTTTGCCACTTTGGCTTTTTTATTTTAAAACTTTTCTTAAAAGATTAGACTCTTGTCAATCCTTGTAGTGATGCAAACAACTATACTTCTACAATATGTAGTAAAGAGAGATATTTTCCCCTTGGGTGTTGAGTGAGGAATTGTTGATTTTAAAATCCAAGCCATATCCTCCACTTTGAGATGATGCAAATTCTCCTTTCTCATGATTGTGGGTAGTAAGTATGTTTTCCACACGGACAATGACGATGATGTCTTATCTTATAAAATTAACCAACACACTTGTGTTTCAAGTTTTTAAAAGAGGAACTATGTGTACCCTGATCCCCTATTGCACGAAAGGTGGTACGTAGGCACTAAAGGTTCGCAACCGCGGCGGGTGCAAAAATCATAAAAATATTTCTTTCCTCACCTCCACCATCCATTTTATATACAACACATTTTTATAGCCAAAATATACAGATTTTTCAAAGAGGTTCCTGCGGAGTAGCGTAGATGTTTAGGGTGCTAATACCTTCCCTTTGCATAACCAACCCCCTTACCTTGAATCTTCCCCCCTTATTGGGTTATTCGCTCTTTTCCCATTCCTTTGGAAACAATAAAGCGCGGTGGTGATTTTTATTTTGATTTGTATAAAGTCTAGTCAATACAATGGCTTAGTCTTGCACATTTCTACCGCTACAGAAAAATGGCGACTTCACTGGGGAAAGATTAACCTCTTGCTGGTCCATCCCTAAGTGGGTTGAGCCTATCTTTGTTTATATATGTATATATGTTATTGTGTTTATGTGTTATATTTTGTATATATGTTTGTCTGGATTTTCCTGGTTTACAGGGTGCTTGGTGATTACTCATAAGTCCTATACCCGGACTTGGGCAAACTTTAAGATAGGACGGGCAGTATAGTCAAGTTAACTTTGAGGGAGTAATCCCAAAAAAGGAGGCATGAGATCCCCCACTCAGTGGAGGCCCCTTTGACTGTAGTGTTGTTTACCGAGTAATCGGAAAGACGTACTACTTTCGACCTGGGAGCCTGCTGAAGCTGAGGACCGTAGATTACCTAACCCATATTGGCCTTTTAGGTGTAGTGCGGAAGCTATGACGGAGTAATCCGGAAATAGTTGTCACGCGATACTACGCTCGGACGAGTCTTTCTTGAGAATATTACTAATTACTGAGTTAATCGGGAAGTTGGTAATATTCGAAGGAAGGATGTAGACTCTGGGAACCTCTTAGAACCTTGTTCGGCAGGTGATAACTTTTTAGACCAACACCTTATGGGTAGTACCTTTGACCTCATGCTCGTGATGTTGAACCTATGAACCCTATATGTGTGATCTTGTGTGTGATTGTTGCATCATGCATCCATGCACTCATAAGCATCTTTTGAAGAAAATGATATTTCAAGGGATTTAAAGGTTGACTATTTGTGAATATCTCAGGTACTGTTAACCATGGATTCTGGAAAGAGAAAGACCGGGAAATATAGTTTCAAGGATCCTAAGATAGATGAGTTGATCAGTCTAATTCTCGAGATTGAGTGTTCTGCAGACTTTCGGAAGAAGTATGGATCCATTATTCCTCTCATGAAGCTGAAGATGAAGGAGGGTATTCTCTCAACTTTGGTCCAGTTCTATGATCTGGTGTATCAATGCTTTACTTTTCCCGATTATTAGTTGATGCCAACACTGGAAGAGTATTCCTATCTATTGGATTTACCTGTTACCGATCGTGTTCCTTTTACTGGTTTGGAGGGTGAGCCAAAACCACATGAGATTGTTGCTTTGATTCATCTGGGGAAGTCTGAGGTTGAAGCCCATATGACTACCAAAGGAGAGATTAGAGGATTACCGACTCAGTTCTTATTGGAGAAAGCTCGTTACTTTGCTAGGATAAAGAGTAACGTTTCTTTTGAGGCCATCTTTGCTTTACCCGCCTATGGATTATTCTTATTTCCTAATGTGGACAAGTTTGTCGACATTAACGCTATCAGGATTTTCATGATTGGAAACCCGGTTCCTACACTGTTGGGTGATGCTTATTACTCTGTTCATCTTCGGAGTTCCTATCATGGGGGAATGATTATCTGTTGCACACCTTTGTTGTACGGGTGGTTTATCTCTCATATGCCTCAGTCTGATGCTTTTTGGGATGTCAAGAAGGAACCCTGTTGGGCTCCTAAGATCATGGCACTTACTCACTCGGATATTGATTGGTATCATCGAGCTTACCAGGATGTGGAGGCTATTGACAGTTGTGGTAGTTTCCCCAATGTGCCTCTTCTTGGTACAAAGGGAGGAATTAACTATAACCATGTTCTTGTACGATGACATCTTGGTTACTCGATGAGGGATAAACCGAATAGTATTCATTTGAGTAGTTTCTTTATGAAGGAAGGAGAAGACCACAGGGAAGCTAGGGAGCAGATTGTGAAGGCTTGGCGTCACATTCATAAGAAGAGTAGGCAGGATTTGGGACCTAGAGGTGATGTTTCTTTGGAGCCATATCTTAAGTGGGTCCGATCGAGAGCTATTCAGTTGAAGATGCCGTATACTCGGGAGACACCCATGCCTGATCTATTTGTGAAGACCACTCTTCCTTTGTTAGATTATCTAGAATAGATGCAGCTTGCTTTGGTTAGGATGCAACAGGAAAGGGATGCTTGGAAGAACAAGTTCCAGACTTTAGAGAGTTCCTACAGAGTAGACCTGAAGGAGAAAGATGATTTGATTGAGATCCTTGAGAGTCGAGCGGTGGAGTATATGGAGAGGCAAGGGGATTTATTTTCTCCTAAGCCTCAAATAGGTGTTGATTACTCACTTCCTGCTTCAGATAATTGGAAGGAGCTTGCCATCAGACATGTGGAAGAAAACCAGAGGTTGAGGGCTCAGATTGTCAGGCTCACAGGGAAGCGCCAGCGTACAGATTGATCTTCATCAAGTTTCTTTCTCTCAGAATTTTTAGATTGTATTTTCATCTTGTACTTGGGATCATTGAAACTTGTAACCCATTTTGAATCTATTATAATAAAAGCTTTTAGTATTTCAAATGCGTTATTATTTTGATGTTTGCAATACGTCTATAAACGTTAAATCCCTTGAAATATTAAATGATAAAGTAAAAATAATCATATGCATTGAATATCATGAATCATATTGCACATATTTCTTGAATTTTTTATGCATATCCAGGTGTCTTACCCAGCTTCTTTACTTCACTCAGCAAGCTGACTCATCACTACAACACTCGGGCTAATTTCAAAAAGAAGATGGACAACTTAGAACAGGAGAATCGCGAGCTGCGCGAAGAAGTTTCCGCTTTGAAGGTTGGCTTGGCCAACTTGACTACTCTGATGGAAGCTCTGGTGGTTGCTCAGAATCAGCCACCGAGTGTTCAACCTCAACCAACAAGGGCAAATGTTGAAGTTCCTACTGTTCCTGTATCCGCTACTCCGGCTGTTGTTCAAAACTGAATTCCTCAGGGTTATCCATGGGGAATGCCATAGAATTTTGCACCTGAAGGTTTCAACCTTGGCCTTCAAGATGCTCCAGTGGTTCAAAATGTTGTTACTCCTGCACCTCATATGGTGCATATTGTTCCTGCTGCACCTCCTTCGGTAAATTTGGTTCCGTTTGTTAATGAAGATATGTGTCGTCCTTTCCCTTCGCCGAGTGAAGACTTGGGTCTTTATGACAGAATGGATGATTTCCAAGAACAGTTTGATAGAATGCAAAGAGAGATGAAGGATCTTAGGGGAAAAGAGCTATTTGGGAAGAATGTGAATGAGCTGTGTTTGGTCCCGAATTATAAAGTGCCTGCTAAGTTCAAGGTCCCAGAATTTGAGAAGTACAAGGGTAAAACTTGCCCTCGTGCTCATTTGGTGATGTATGTGAGAAGAATGTCTACCCACACCGATGATCAGCGTCTACTGATTCACTTTTTCCAAGATAGTCTGACCGGCACAGTGTTAAAATGGTACATGAGTTTAGACAGCGTCAACATCCATACTTTTAATGATTTGGGAGAAGCATTCATTAAACAATACAAGTACAATGTGGACATGGCGCCTTACCGTGACCAGCTTAGGGCCATGGTTCAGAAAGATAAAGAATCGTTCAAAGAGTATGCACAGAGATGGCACGAAGCAGGGGCTGTCACTTCAAATCTGCATCAGAAGTTAAAGTTTGTACACGAAGGTAAGGTGGTGATCATAAATGGGGAGTAGGCGTTGTTGATATCCCATCTATCCTCTTTCAGTATTGTAGAAGTGAATGAGGTTGCTGTTGGAACCCAGTTCCAAGCCCTATCTATTGACAACATAAGGAGGAATGAGAATTTTGTGGTTTCGCTGAAGGACGCGCAGCAGGTTGTGCGCAATGGTTATAATTCAGTTTGGGGACAACTTGTGGATCCACCAGTGAACAAAAACAGAACTGGTTTGGGTTTCTCTTCAAAGAATGGCAAAGGCAAAAGTTTAAAGTCAAAGTCTTCTGTGAACAATTATCATGATGTTTTCCGCAGCGGAGGCTACCTACATCCAATTGGTTCTGGAATTAATGTTGTTGAAGAGGATGAAGTAGAGCAGGAAGTACCGAATTATGTGACGCATGGAGTTCGAGTTCAGAACTGGGTCACCATTGATGTTCCTTCTTGCATACATATTTCAAAGTAATTTGTTTTGTTAATCTGTTTCTTTCTTTTAAAAAGCTTCCACTCTGCCCAAGGTGAAAGTATTGTATGGGCTTATCTGTTTGCTGTGATTTTTAAGATCATTAATAAAAGTTGTCTTTGCTTCCAAACAAATGTATTTATTTTCTGCTTTTTCTTGGGAAATGGTAATAAAAAAAAAGAACCCTTTTCAAAATAAATAATAACTGAAAATTAATTTGCATGATCACTTGTTATATGTGTCAGTCTCTAAAAGCAATCATAAATCACATGTGCAGATTAATTAAAAAACTCGTTGAATACAATGACCATGCACCCTCTCCCAACTTTGAATGTCCTGTGTTTGGGGCTGAAGAAGAAGATTATGATGAGATTCCAGAAGAGGTCTCACGGTTTCTTGAGCACGAGGAAAATACCATCCAGCCATATAAGGAGCCTTTGGAAGTGATTAATATGGGTTCAGAAGAAGATCTGAAGGAAATTAAGATTGGAGCATCGTTGCATTCTGATGTGAAGAGCGGGTTGATTGAGCTGTTGAAAGAGTATGTGGATATTTTTGCTTGGTCTTATCAAGATATGTCTGGTCTAGATATAGACATTGTCGAGCATCGTTTGTCGTTGAAGCCAGAGAGTGTCCCGCCAGTTAAACAAAAGTTGAGAAGAACCCACCCAGATATAGCAGTAAAGATCAAAAAGGAGGTCCTAAAACAGATTAATGCTGATTTTCTTGTGACGTCATTGTATCCTCAATGGATTACCAATATTGTCCCAGTACCAAAACAAGACGGAAAAGTCCGCATGTGCGTAAATTACAGAGATCTAAATAAAGCTAGTTCGAAAGATGATTTTCCATTGCCTCACATTGACATGTTAGTGGACAGCACAACAAAATTTAAGGTATTCTCGTTCATGGACGGATTTTCCGGGTATAATCAAATAAGAATGGCTCCACAGGACATGGAAAAAACAACGTTTATCACACCCTGGGGAACATTCTATTACAGAGTGATGCCCTTCGGGTTGAAGAAAGCTGGTGCAACGTACCAGAGGGCTATGACAACCCTATTCCATGATCTGATGCACAAGGAAATTGAAGTATATGTTGATGATATGATTGCAAAGTCCCAAACTGAAGAAGGGCATATAAAAGATTTGTTGAAGTTGTTTCAGCATTTGAGGAAGTATCGTCTCCGCTTGAATCCAAATAAATGCACCTTCAGAGTTAGATCAGGGAAATTGTTAGGTTTTATCGTTAGCCAGAAAGGAATTGAAGTTGACCCTGATAAAGTCAAAGAAATTCAAGAAATGCCAGCACCAAGAACTGAAAAGCAAGTCAGGGGTTTCCTCGGGCATTTGAATTATATTTCCAGATTCATTTCCCACATGACTGCAAACTGTGAACCGATCTTTAAGTTGTTAAAGAAAGATCAAGGTTGTGTGTGGACGGATGACTTCCAAAGGGCATTTGAGAGTATTAAAGAGTATCTGCTTGAACCTCCTATCTTGCTCCCTCCCGTAGAAGGAAGATCGTTGATTATGTATCTAATAGTGTTAGATAAATCCATGGGTTGTATTCTGGAACAACAGGATGAAACAGGGAAGAAAGAGTTCGCCATTTATTATCTCAGCAAAAAGTTCACTGATTGTGAGTCGCAGTATTCCACGCTAGAAAAAACGTGTTGTGCTTTGGCCTGGGCGGCACAGCGTTTACGGCAGTATATGTTGAATTATACCACTTGGTTGGTTTCCAAAATGGATCCAATCAAGTATATTTTTGAGAAGCCTGCTCTTACTGGGAGAATTTCCCGCTGGTAGATGTTGTTATCTGAATATGATATTGAGTACCGCACTCAAAAAGCTATCAAAAGTAGTGTGTTAGCAGATTACCTTGCTCACCAGCCAGTGGAAGATCATCAGTTTGCAAAATATGAATTCCCCGATGAGGATGTGATGTTCCTAAAAGTGAAAGATTGCGATGAACCATTGCCTGAGGAAGGCTCCGACCCTGAATCTCATTGGAGTATGATATTTGATGGAGCGGTGAATGCTTATGGTAAAAGAATTGGTGTTGTGATCGTCACTCCTCATGGATCTCACATTCCTTTTACTGCAAGGTTAACATTTGATTGCACTAATAATATGGCGGAATATGAGGCTTGCATCATGGGTCTTGAGGAAGCTTTTGATCTCAGAATCAAAATTCTAGATGTGTATGGTGATTCAGCTTTGGTAATAAATCAGATTAAAGGAGAATGGGATACTCGTCACCCTGGCTTGATCCCTTACAAAGATTATGCTAGAAGATTACTAGCCTTCTTCAATAAAGTCGAATTCCATCACATTCCTAGAGATGAAAATCAAATGGAGGATGCTCTGGCAACTTTGGCTTCCATGTACCAAGTAAATACTTGGAATGATATACCCCGTATTACAATTCGACGGCTGGATAGGCCCGCTCGTGTGTTTGCAACAGAGGTGGTAGAGATTCCCTCGTTGCGTGTGATAATGGAAGCCAAGTTGACAGAGGCTGAATGGGTCCAGAACAGGTTTGACCAATTGAATTTGATTGAAGAGAAGAGAATGACAGCTTTGTGTTGTGGGCAGTTATATCAAAAAAGAATGAAGAAAGCATTTGATAAAAAGGTCAAACCTCGTGAATTCATAGAAGGTGACCTCGTGCTCAGGAAGATCATGTCTTTTAATACTGATTCTAGGGGCAAGTGGACTCCCAATTTTGAAGGCCCGTATGTTGCCAAGAAGCCTTCTCTGTTGGTGCATTAATTCTTGAAACTATGGATGGCGAGGAGTTCCCACGTCCCATGAATGCTGACGCAGTCAAGAAATACTTTGCCTAAAGAAATAAAAGAACAACTCGCTAAGTTGAAAACCCGAAAGGGAGGCTTAGGCAAAATGGAGCGTCTCGGTAGGCCGAAAACCCGAAAGGGCGGTCTAGGCAAAAATTAGAGACATAAACAGAATAAATTTCCCGCTAAGTTGAAAACCCGCAAGGGCAGCTTAGGCAAAAGTTAGGGATTTTTCTTGGCAAGTAACTACGTCAGACAAGACTTGATCGTTGAAGCAACAATCTTCTCGGATCCTCACCATACTTCAACAAAAGCTTCTGCTCAGGATTTCAAAAGTTGTTAGGGGGAATGGTGGTCATTGTATCTCAATGTATCTTTTCCATTATATATTACCATTTCCCAAACTTTGTAATCATCCATGGAGTCTCGCCATTCACAGACTACCATTCTATTAATGAAATTCAAGCTTTTGCCCAATTCTTTGTGTTCTTATTTTTATTTAGCTTGCAAAGACTCCATTTATGACTGATAATAATTTTGAAAGCAAAAAGATTAAAAAGCAAAATTGACTTTTAAAAAAAAGGGAGATCTTCACAATTCAATTTACTTTGGGATTTGTGATGAAACAATGACAACAAAAATGGCGATCCTAGGAATGAACAAACTCCGGTTGTTTTAAGAAGATTTACTTCCTTCGTGAAGGTTTTTCTCAGGTCATTTTGCTGGTATGTGCGTAATCTTTGTGTGTTTCTCAGATAGTTAAAGACGATACCAGTGGGTGCAAGGTACAGTATTAGGTTTGTGATCCCATTATCCCCGGCCAAGTCTTGGTTCGCTTTTGATTTTGGGTTTGCATTGTCAGAAGCCTCCGTCCCAGATTCCCCAGCGAAGTTTTCCCTCATATGATGAAAAGTTTTATTCCCTTGGTGTGTTAAGATATCACTCCTTTTTCAGTATTGACATTAGTGTTGACTTCTTGATTTCCCGGGAAGGCTATCCCAGGGCATCTTTTGTCGGAATAGGTTTTCATGATGTAAAGTTTCAATCTGCATCTTTCCCCAGGGGGTAGGATGGAATTCCCCAGTGGGGTTTGATTGTCTCGGCGTCAGTCTGCTTTATTTGAGGCTGGTCTTGCAATCTCCAGTAGGTATGTTGCTTTTGAAAAACTGGTTTCTCCGATGAAACCGGAAGAAAGATGTTCTATCCCGGTATCTGTTTGATTTAGCTACATCTGGATTATGTTTCTCCTCAATGAAGTTAGGACAGGAAGTAGGTTTGGTTTCCGCAGTTGCTTTTACCTTTCTTGGATTGATCTTTCTGGTTGAAGTTTAGCCCAATGTTGTTGGTACCTGAGGCGGTTTTGTTTGTTTGTACTGATTATGTATCCTTTTACCAGCATATGCACGATATCACTCATACATTCATACATGCATCATGCATTGCTACAAATAATTTTTTATTGACATTGTGTTCTAACCTTCCTGCAACGCTCCTTGCTTAGGTGGATTTGGTTTTCCCTCTTGAGTTTATTTCTCAAAGGATGTATCTTCGTTAGCCGTCTTGCTCCAGTTTGCTTCTAATTGGATTCGTGGTTGCATGACGATATTATTTACTTTGGATTTCCGAGAACTTTGAGTTTTTGTTTGTTCATTTATTTTGCACGAGAAGACTTTATCTCCTCAGCAAGAATATCGCGGAATTTCCCCAGGAAGTCATATCTCTTTCCCCAGGAAGTCATATCTATTTCCCCAGGAAGTCATATCTCTTTCCCCAGGAAGTCACATCTCTTTCCCCAGGAAGTCATATTGCTATCCCCAGAAAGTCATTTCTCTTTGCAATTCCCCTTGACAATAAGTGGAAGTCTCTTTATTTGAGACAGATTACGTATTACCCTTTCCAGGCAGAGTGCCTTGGTTAAAGAAGAAGTTGAGACCCGTTCTAGGTGAAACACCAGAATTTTGGGGAAAAACTTGATATTTTCTCTTTCTACCTTCAGTGAATGTTGGTAGTACATTGGCAGTGAACGTCGGTGTTTCTTATCTTTTTTCTATCATCAGTGAACATTGATAGTTCATCGTCAGTGAACGGCGGTGGTATGATATTTTCTCTTTCTACCTTCAGTGAACGTTGGTAGTACATCGGCAGTGAACGTTGGTGTTTGTTATCTTTTTTCAATCTTCAGTGAACGTTGATAGTTCATCATCAGTGAACGGCGGTGGTATGATATTTTCTCTTTCTACCTTCAGTGAACGTTGGTAAGACATCGGCAGTGAACGTCGGTGTTTGTTATCTTTTTGCTATCTTCAGTGAACGTTGATAGTTCATCGTCAGTGAACGGAGATGGTATGATATTTTCTCTTTCTACCTTCAGTGAACGTTGGTAGAACATCGGCAGTGAACGTCGGTGTTTGTTATCTTTTTGCTATCTTCAGTGAAAATTGATAGTTCATCATCAGTGAACGGCGATGGTATGATATTTTCTCTCTGCCTTTAGTGAACGTTGGTAGTACATCGGCAGTGAACGTCGGTGTTTGTTATCTTTTTGCTATCATCAGTGAATATTGATAGTTCATCGTCAGTGAACGACGATGGTATGGTATTTTCTCTCTACCTTCAGTGAACATTGGTAGTACATCGGCAGTGAACATCAGTGTTTGTTATCTTTTTGCTATCTTCAGTGAATGTTGATAGTTACTCGTCAGTGAACGAAGGTGGTATGATATTTTCTCTCTACCTTCAGTGAACGTTGGTAGTACATCGGCAGTGAACGTTGGTATTTCTTATCTTTTTGCTATCATTAGTGAACGTTGATAGTTCATCGTTAGTGAATGGTGGTGGTATGATATATTCTCTTTCTACCTTCAGTGAATGTTGGTAGTACAACGACAGTGAACATCGGTGTTTCTTATCTTTTTTCTATCTTCAGTGAACGTTGGTAGTACATCGGCAGTGAACGTCGGTGTTTGTTATCTTTTTGATATCTTCAGTGAACGTTGATAGTTCATCGTCAGTGAACAGCGGTGGTATGATATTTTCTCTTCCTACCTTCGGTGAACGTCGGTAGGACATCGGCAGTGAACGTCGGTGTTTGTTATCTTTTTGCTATCTTCAGTGAATGTTGATAGTTCATCGTCAGTGAACAGTGATGGTATGATATTTTCTCTCTACCTTCAGTGAACGTTGGTTGTACATCGGCAGTGAACGTCGGTTTTTGTTATCTTTTTGCTATCATCAGTGAATGTTGATAGTTCATCGTCAGTGAACGACGATGGTATGATATTTTCTCTCTACCTTCAGTGAACGTTGGTAGTACATCAGCAGTGAACATCGATGTTTGTTATCTTTTTGCTGTCTTCAGTGAATGTTGATAGTTCATCGTCAGTGAACGGCGATGGTATGATATTTTCTCTATACCTTCAGTGAACGTTGGTAGTACATCGGCAGTGAACATCGGTGTTTCTTATCTTTTTGCTATCATTAGTGAACGTTGATAGTTCATCGTCAGTGAACGGTGGTGGTATGATATATTCTCTTTCTACCTTCAGTGAACGTTGGTAGTACATCGGCAGTGAACGTCGGTGTTTGTTATCTTTTTGCTATCATCAGTGAATGTTGATATTTCATCGTCAGTGAACGGCGATGGTATGATATTTTTTTCTACCTTCAGTGAACGTTGGTAGTACATCGGCAGTGAACGTTGGTGTTTGTTTTCTTTTTTCAATCTTCAGTGAACGTTGATAGTTCATCGTCAGTGAACGACGATGGTATGATATTTTCTCTCTACCTTCAGTGAACGTTGGTAGTACATCGGCAGTGAACGTCAGTGTTTCTTATCTTTTTGCTATCATCAGTGAACGTTGATAGTTCATCATCAGTGAATGGTGATGGTATGATATATTTTCTCTTTCTACCTTCATTGAACGTTGGTAGTACATCATTAGTGAACGTCGGTGTTTCTTATCTTTTTGCTATCATCAATGAACGTTGATAGTTCATCGTCAGTGAACGGCGGTGGTATGATATTTTCTCTTTCTACCTTCAGTGAACGTTGGTAGTACATCGGCAGTGAACGTCAGTGTTTGTTATCCCTTTGCTATCTTCAGTGAACATTGATAGTTCATCATCAGTGAACGGCGGTGGTATGATATTTTCTCTCTACCTTCAGTGAATGTTGGTAGACATCGACAGTGAACGTCGATGCTTGTTATCCTCCTCTCTTATTCAATTCTTTTGGTCCACCAGTGATTTATTTTCCTGGTGGGGTTTCTCCTTTGTTTCTTCATGTTTGTGGCATTCCCAATGATACTTTGCGTCTCTTTTGTTCTGTTCATATGCATTCATAATCATAAGCATTGCATGGCATCTTAAAGACAAAAATAGGGCTTGTTTTATATTTAAGTATCTTCAATCGCGTCGACACGAAGATTTTTAACCTTCGTATCTCCGGATAGAAGACACTTAAATAAGGGCAGCTGTTGTACCCCAATTTTTGCCCCTAAGATTCCCCTATCATATCATGTCAACTTGATCATAACAAAATCACATTAGGGTTGGTTCTTCCTCTTTTTTTCTATCTTCTATCTTTAAGATTGCTCTTGAGGAATCTCCAAGCACCTTAGTTGTGTATTTTGTATATGCGTTGATAATTAACCTCTAACCAAAATACAAAAAATATTTGTCTTTGCCTTTGCATATTTGTGTTTTGTAAGTACCGAGTCGAAGAATCCAACAAACAAGGTTTTCCGGTATTATTTCCCTAAAATCTATTTTTTGCAAAGAAAAAGAAAAAGAATTAAATTTTTTTTTCATTTTTTTTTGTTGTTTTGTTTTTTTGTTGACCTGAACAATCGATTACTCCCATAGCGCAATCAATGGCACAGAGTGTATTGTGCACAATCTTTGAAAAAAAACTGTGTTTTCAGCCTTCAAAAATCAAAAAATTTAGTATGTATCGACACATACATGTTATGTGTCGACTCATGCAAAGTTGATTGATTATGTATTGTGTCGAAGTAGCAGCTTGCATCGACCCATAGAGGCTTGTTTCAACTCATCTTGCTTTGTATAACTAATATGTATCGACACGTATATGTTATGTGTCGACTCATGCAAAGTTGATTGATTCTGTATTGTGTCGAAGTAGAAGCTTGCGTCGACCCATAGAGGCTTGCTTCGACTCATCCTGCTTTGTAAAATTTAGTATGTGTCGACACATACATGTTATGTATCGACTCATACAAGTTGATTGATTCTGTATTGTGTCAAAGTAGCAGCTTGCATTGACACATACATGTTATGTATCGACTCATGCAAGTTGATTGATTCTGTATTGTGTCGAAGTAGCAGCTTGCATCGACCCATAGAGGCTTGTATCGACTCATCCTGCTTTGTATAACTAGCATGTGAAGACACATACATGTTATGTATCGACCCATGCAAGTTGATTGATTCTGTATTCTGTCGAAGTAGAAGCTTACATCGACCCATAGAAGCTTGTGTCGACTCATGTTGTGTTATACAACTAGAATGTGTTGACACATACGACTATTATGTCGACTCATAGCAGCAAAACACACATGATTTTTGAAAAAAGCCAGCAATTTCAAATCTGTCATCTTTTTTGCTCCAATTTTTCTGCATAATTTGAAAATTATATCATTAATTCAATTTTTGGCTCCAAGAATCAATTACCAAATTACCACTAATCCCAATCCTAAACTCTATAAATGGAGCCCTCATCTCATTCAAATAAAAAGCTTTTGAGAGCCAAAATCACTTTGCTAAAAAATCTCTCAATTATCTCCATCTACGAAATTCACTCAAAGCTCCATTTTCAAAAAGTTAGTAAGCTTTGCATTGAATCTTACTAATATTTGAGCTAAACCTTCATCCAAACACTTTTTCTTCATCAATTCTCTACATCCAAGCTTTGGTCATTGATTCTTGTAGTCGAATTGAAGCAAATTCTGGAAGTTGTTTGATAATTCTCTAATTCTACCTTTGGTAAGTTGGATCATCGTCTTTCACAATGTGATCTCTTGTGGATTTATGGTTTTGATTCATTGAGCATTGTTTTATGATTCCATTAGTGCTATTTTCTCATAATTTGATGGAATTTTCATGCTCAATTGGATCCATGATCATAAGGTGTTTGATGAAAAGTTGGAACAAGAATTTGATCCTTGAGATGTTGTTTTCGATTGATTTTTACAGGTTGCAATCAATTGTTGTAACATTGCAATTGTTTGTCACAGAAAGTTGATTTGAAAAAAAACTACACTGATGCAATTGGTAGCTGTCGAAGCACAATTGATTATAACAGTGCCAAAAATACTTTTTCTGCCTTATTTTGGGGCTGTTTCAACTCAAATATTTTTTCTGCTCACTCTCTTTGATGAATAATTTGGATTTCAATTTTAAATGTCCAATTTGTCTTTAAACAAAATGGACTTTGTGATGTAGATGAAGTTGGATAAATGTTCATCAATTCAAATTTACCTAAGAGTGAATTATTTAATTCATTTTTGGTGCTTTGGATTAATGATATGTTTAGTGCTTTAATCCATCTAGAGGAGTGGTTGAATTTAAAGATGAAAGAATTTTGAGATTGTGATCCAAATTAGCTTATCATTCCCCTTCCTCTTCATCTTATCCCTTTCTTTTTTAATTGTGCTACATGTTAATGGGTGATGATCTCTATATAATTTATCCAAACATGAAGTACATAGATTGCTATTGACCGGCCTCAAAATAGGTGCGACTTCTACATAAGTCCACTTACGATTGCTTAACATAACGCTAAATTTTGTCCTGATTCGAATAAATGATCATTTATGGCCCAAACTTATGATTGCAAGCCCAAGTATGTTAATTTGATCTCTTTGATCCAATAACCTTGAGATTCATTGTGTGGAGGCTTTGGTTCTACCAATTCTCTAATGGAGCTACAACACCTTTGGTCAACGCGGATCACTTAAACATCGTTGATCATTAAATGTTACTTTTGAGGATTCCAAAATGGATGATATACTTGACAAAAAGAAAATTCAACTTGTTGTGTGGAGGTTTTGGTTCTACCAATCCTCTAATGAGTTCCAAATTCAAGTTTCAAGATGGTCATCCAACTAACCACTAATTTCTAACAATTGACTTTACTTTATGCTTTTATTTTTTATGCTTTATGTACCATTTAATTTAAGCATTTACATTTCATGCCATTTTTTATTTTGCTCACTTGAGCATTTACTTTTATGTCATTTTTATTTTGCTCACTTGAGCTTTTATTTTCCTTTTAAAGACACCTAATAATTAACATGAACCATAAAAATCTTTAATGATACTTGGACTATTTGGTTACTATCCTTGGCATTATGGAGTATTGGACTTCTTGGACTTAGGATTAGAGACCTTGGCCTATCTTGGAGGCTTTGTGATTTTATTTGATATTTTGTCTGGAGTTCTTGAGGTTTACCTCAAGACATTGGGTTATTTTTTGTTTTATGTGTAGGTTATTGTGATTACATACTTTGTTTGTAATCCGGAATTCACCCGTATACATCAGTTACTCTGCCCAATTTTTGTGAATACTTAATACACTTGAAGTTTGGTTCTCTCAAGAGGTCTAGTATTTTTGCTTGCTTGATTTCAATCTGAAGAATGGGAATTCTATATTGACTCATAATGTTAAGTATTGGCTTCTTGTTAGTTAGATGGTTCTTATCCTTAGCTTTTACCTTATACTTTAGGATAGTCTCTTCATATCCTCCCATCTTCTTTAATTTCAAAAATCTTCTCCCTCCTTTTAAAAACTCTTCTTATTTCTAAACTTGAAACACTTTCATAATAAACTTGGACTTAGGTCCATGCATTTTCAAAATATTTTCATAAATAAATTTCAATGAATTTAATAATACCTTGACATTTTTGTGAGAAGACTAAAAGTCAATCAATCTCATTTCAAACCATTTTTGCCACTTTGGCTTTTTTATTTTAAAACTTTTCTTAAAAGATTAGACTCTTGTCAATCCTTGTAGTGATGCAAACAACTATACTTCTGTAATATGTAGTAAAGAGAGATATTTTCCACTTGGGTGTTGAGTGAGGCATTGTTGATTTTAAAATCCAAGCCATATCCTCCACTTTGAGATGATGCAAATTCTCCTTTCTCATGATTGTGGGTAGTAAGTATGTTTTCTACACGGACAATGACAATGATGTCTTATCTCATGAAATTAACCAATACACTTGTGTTTCAAATTTTTAAAAGAGGAACCACGTGTACCCTGATCCCCTATTGCACGAAAGGTGGTACATAGGCACTAAAGGTTCGCAACCGCGGTGGGTGCAAAAATCATAAAAATATTTCTTTCCTCACCTCCACCATCCATTTTATATACAACATATTTTTATAGCCAAAATATACAGATTTTTCAAAGAGGTTCCTGCGGAGTACCATAGATGTTTAGGGTGCTAATATCTTCCCTTTGCATAACTAACCCCCTTACCTTGAATCTTTCCTCCCCTTTTTTGGTTATTCGCTCTTTTCCCATTCCTTTGGAAACAATAAAGCGCGGTGGCGATTTTTATTTTAATTTGTACAAAGTCTAGTCAATCCAATGGCTTAGTCTTGAACATTTCTACCGCTACAACTACCCCTCCTTGAGGATATCTTTGAGAAGAGAGACAAACAAACTATGTCTCCTTCCTCCATTCAAGCTGATGATGAGGACGTCGAATTCTTGGAGAATCGAAAATGCAAGAAAGTCCCCGAGGATCCTCCAACAACCCTCCAACTAGAGGTGTCTGAGGAGCGATCAAGTGCTGACTCTTCCCTACCACACTTAGAAAGGGAGCCATGGCTTGGTACAAAATCCTCCCCGATGAGTCGATCACGTCTTGGAAAAACCTGGGGAAATAATTCTCTAAGCACCTTACAGCATCTCGCTGTCACCCCAAATCAGAAGCATCATTGGAGGCCATTATCCAGGGTAAGATGAATCCCTCCGAGCATATATAGAAAGATTCAACAAAGAAGCCTTCCAGGTCTACACGAATGACGGGATGAAGAATTATCTCCTCAAATGAGGATTACGCCCTCGTAGTGACTTTGCTAAAGCAGTTGGCATAGAAACTCTTGCAACACTGGATTCCCTCCTGCTCAAGGCATGAGTGTATATCTAGTACGAGGAGAAAGAAGCTGCCAACAACGCGCAAGACTTGCAGCATCGAGAGAATGAAAAAGTTTAAATAACAATGAGCCATCAACATCCTGTCAGAGGAAGAAAAGAAAGGGGGGGGGGGGAGAAACCCCATGACTCGCGGAACTACAAAGGTTCAGTCGGTCGTTTTCACGATTACACACCCTTGAACGCCTTATGCGAGAGGATCCTGACCGACTATGCCAACTCTGAGTTCCATCATGTCGGATTCCGATTTCCTCAACAGACAACATCCAATACAGGGATAGACAAAACCAAATACTGCTGGTTCCACAAGAGCCACAGGAAAACAACAGAAGACTTTATCCACCTAAAGAATTCCATAGAGATCCTCATCCGATATGGGAATCTCAAACAATATAAAAAGAAGGAAGGTCCCCGTGAGGATGCTCATGAGTCCAAGAAAGTTGAGGAAGAGAAGCCCTCCCTCGGCGAAACCCTCATTCCCGTCACCTTGAGCATCACCCGGCCAGAAGATTTCTATATCTCTGACCTGGATAAGGTTCCCTTGTACTTCACTACACACAGTCCCTGGGAGACACTTCCTTTTGCAATGGTTATATCCGACGGTGGGTTCAACAAATTCATCATAGGCTCAGTAAATAGAATCTTTGAGCAACTGATATACGCGAGCTCGGATAAAATGCCACCCTCGATAAATTCAGAGGAAGTTCCATCCCCATCGCTTTTACTGGAAAGAACTGCTCGACGGGGCCCCTGATTCTAGAATTCCTCTACTCATACGAGCACAAATGGTAAATTTTAATGTCAGGCGCATCTTGGTCGACCAGGTTAGTTCGGTTGATATCATGTACTCCCAACAATTCACCACTTTATAGCTCAACAAGACACACTTGACACCTTACATAGGCTCTGACCTTAAAGGATTCAACGAATCAGTCACCAAACCTTGGGGATATGTTGAGTTAATCGTCACATTTGGGACAACAGAAATATCTAGATCCGTCAAGACTCAGATCTTCATGGTAGACTGCCTGTCACTATACTAATGCATCCTAGAGAGGCCTACCCTTTCTGAACTAATATCGGTGCCCTCCACCGTGCATCTGAAGATGAAATAATACACCGCAAAAGGACTTATAGCCACCCTCCATAGAGACATACATGCCACGAGGAGACGCTTCAAAGCAGCCTCCAAGGGTTTAAGCTCCATCAACTCACATCCTAGAGCGACCAACAGACCTGCTCTACCTTGTAGTTCTAAGGAACCAAATCCACTACCATGTGTCGACTTGATTGACCTCGACAACCACTTCTCCAAAGAAGACCTGCGAGAGAAAAAGAAGAAAGAGGCCCAATTAACCATGGAAAGATCTTCCTTACTAATAGGCAATGAGGATCTAATAAATCCTTTATGATTAATTCCAGACAGGGAGTTCAAGATCATTCCCCTCGGCAGCGATCCCGCCAAGGGAGTCAAAATTGGTACTGGTCTCCTCGACCTGGAAAGAAGACAGCTAAAGGCATGCCTAAGGAAGAATGCATATTTGTTCTCTTGGAGTGCAATAGAGATGCCCAGCCTGAACCTAGAGATAGAGTATCACCATCTGACAATAGATCATTCCCTTAAGTCAATCACCCAACGTAGGTGTAAACAGTCTCTGAAGAAAACAGAGACTGCCGAGCAAGCTGTGAAAAAACTCCTATAGGAAAAATTTATTTGTGAAGCCTAATACACAACCTGGATATTCAATGTTGTACTCATAAATAAATCTAATGGAAAATGGCGTATGTGGGTTGATTATACTAGTCTTAATAGAGCTTGCCCCAATGATACTTATCCTTTTGTCGAACATAGATAAATTAGTTGATAATTCTACAAATTTTAAAATGTTTTCTTTTATGGACGTGTATTCTGGGTACAACCAGATCCCCATGGAGAAGATAAACAAAAATTACAGAACCTTCATGGCCGAATCGGGCAACTATTACTACAATGTAATGCCCTTCGGCCTGAAGAACACCGATGCTACATATCAACGGATGATGAACAAGGTCTTCCGAGAAGAAACCGAAGACATACTAGAGTTCTACATGGACGACATGATCGTGAAATCCCAATAGGAAACCGACCATGCCTTCTACCTAAAGAAAATCTTCGACCAAGCAAGGAAATGCAGAATGCGATTCAACCCAAAAAAATGTACCTTCAGCGTACGGGGTAGGCAAGTTCCTTGGTTTCTACCTAATAGAACGAGGAATTGAAGCAAACCCTGACAAATGTCGAGCATTTTATGGGTTTCCAATGCCGAACTCGAAGAAATCAATTCAAAACCTGAATGGAATGCTCACTTCATTATCCCACTTCGTGGAAAAATCTGTCCAGCACGTACTTCCCCTTTTCAAACTTCTTCGCAAAGAGGTAACATTTAAGTGGACTGAGGAATACGAGTGTGCCCTCATCTACTTTAAACAAGCGCTATCGCAACCATCAATCCTTTCATGACCAGACAAGCAGGAAACTCTCTACCTTTATCTGGTCGTGGCATCTGAGGTTGTTAACGCATCCCTCGTTCAGGAAACCCCCGAGGGGCAGAAACTCATTTAATTCACGATCAAAGACTTACAATGTCCTAAAGTAAGATACCAGAAGATCGAGAAAGTAGCCTTGGAGCTCATCAACACGGAGAGGAGGCTAAGACACTATTTCCTAGCACAACAATTATGGTCCGAACAGACCAACTGGTAAAACAATTACTTAGTCGACCTGACATGGCAGATAGAATGCTCAAGTGGTTATTGGAACTCTCCGAGTTCGACATTAAATATGAAAGAAAAAAAGACCTCAAAGCCCAAGTGCTGGCCAACTTTGTGGCATAAATGATCTCGTCGGCCTTCCCCACGAGTGTAGCACACAAATGGACCATCTTTGTCGACGGGGCTTCCATCTCAACAGGAAGCAAGTAGGCATTATATTGGAAAACTAGGAAGGGACCTTGATCGAAGCCTCCCTCCCACTATCCTTCTCGGCCTCAAAAAACCAAGCCAAATACGAAGCATTTCTTGCAGGACTACGCCTGGCCGAAGATCTAGGGGCCAAAGAAGTAAAGATCTTCACATATTCCTAGCTTATCGCCTCCCAAGTACAGGGAGAATACCATGTCAAAATGACCACCTTTCCGAATTCTGGACCCTGGTCTGAGAGAGAATGAAGAAGTTCTACTCCATAGATGTGTAGCATGTTCCCCACGAACATAACACTCGGGAAGATATCTTGTCAAAACTGGCGAGCATAAAGAAGAATGGAGGAAACAAATTTGTAGTGCAGGAAATACTTCATTAACCAAGGATAGAAAAATCCTCCTCGACTCTGGATGTGTGCGCCATCGGCGATAGTAACTGTTGGATGACCCCGATATACGACTACATCACAAAGGGGGAACTCCCATCTGATTAGAAAGAAGCCAGCTTAGTTAGACAAAGAGCCTGCTCCTACGTCCTGGTCGAAGAAAAATCATATAGAAGCGGATTCTCCACCCCCTCCTCAAATGTATCGAGGAAACCAAAATCGCCATGTCTTACGTGTAACGCCTGTAATTTAATTAATTATTTAATTAAATTATTTTTGGAATAATTGTGAAGTTGTGTTGTGTTCAATTGGATTTAATTATTTTATTAAGTGGTGGAATAATATTAGAAGGATAATATTATTTGATGTGGGCTTGTTTTAAAGGAATAAAAGTAGTAAAAGGGGGGGTGTATTAGTTCTAAGCCCATTAAGGTATTAAGAGAATAATAGGTTATATTATTATATTGTTAGAAGTAATAAGAAGAAGAAGCAGTAGAAGAATAAGGGTTAGAGAAAGAACATGAAAGTTGTTGGAAAAGAGGAAAGAGGCAGAACGGAAATTCAACCGGAAGTTGTATAGCAACCTTCAATCCAAGGTAATGGTGGGGTTTTGACTCTATAATAGGGTTCGTGGTAATTGGTATGTGGGGTTAGAGGTGAAATATTGTTGGTTTATGATTGAATTGTATATATGTTGTTGGATGATGAAAATCGATGAGTTATAGATGAAGAATGATGTCCCAATGCTGTATATTTGATGTAAATTTATAGGATGATTATAGTTGATGATTTTCTATGATTAGAGGATGTTTTTAGGGCTTAAAGTATGGAACCCGTAGTGAAAACACAGAGGAATCGCAGAAAATATCCTTAGCAGAGCAGTATATATCAACCCCAAATGTTATATGCCGATAAAAGAATGATGTTAGACTCAGTATGAGTCGACACGAAGGAGTCATGTGTCGATACATGAGGGCTTTCAGACTCAGGATGAGTCGATACGTAAGATCATGTTTCGATACATGCAGTGTGGAAGACTCATTATGAGTCTATACAAGAGAGGATGCATCCTCATGTAGCGCGATCAGCTCAGTACGCGTCGACCCAAGGCGTTATGCATCGATTCATGTTGTCTGGTTTTGGCAAAATCGTTTGGAAAGGGCTGTAACTTGAGTTTTCGGACTCCGTTTGAGGTGTCATTCAAAGTGTTGATTAGATAACGCAATGAAATTCATTATTAAGAATTAAAATGAAGAATAAGAAGGATAATCCTAGTATCCAAGTTAGGAATCAGATTAGTTCCCGTGTTGATCGTTATGTTGGTTTTTATGAAGAATGGTGAGGATGAAACGTTTATAGATTACTGTTTGGTTTGTAATGGTAGGATTAATGATGATAATGATGTAGCATTACAGAATAGTAATATGTAGAGGTCTAGTGATTTAGAAGTAAGCCTTAGTTGATTAACTAGTTATAGGCGAATCATGTTGTAGGCATATGGCCAATGTTGCAAGATTGACGAATTGTTGTTGTAATGTTGTTGTGGCTGAATTGCTGTGAAATATATGATGTATGTATATATGATGTTTGATGAATTATGATGTTAATATATGATGTAGATGAAAGATATTGAGATGCCTCTAATAATTGGCAGCTTTTAAGATGTAGGCTTTTGGCCAATGATGATGTTTGTGTTGAGATGTTGTCAATTACGATGTTGTCATTACATTCATGATTGTGTCGCATACATTGCATTTCAAGATGGAGCTTATGCTCGTTAAAGATGGCCTGTATTGGCGAATATTAAGATGAAGGCTTATGCCTTGTTGATGCCTCTATTTATTAGCAGATTTTTAAGATGGGAGTTCTGCTCCAATGGTACCACATGCATTTGCATAGTATTGAGTCGCATTATATGATTGATAAAAAGGTTGTGTATTGATGTTGTGAATGTATATTATTGATGCAATTATCGTTGATTATGAGATGAGAAGTGGTGATGTTATGTGATCTAATTCAATATATTAATTATCATACGTTTCATTATATTGTTAGATATCTCACCCCTTCTGTTTGAATGTTTCCCTTATGTTGGTAACGTGCAGGTAATCGAGAGTGAAGGTTGTATACCTTCAATAGTTCGAGTTGGTGTCATTGCTCTGATATGTAACACTCGGAGGGATGAACGCTTGTTGCTTTTGATTGTTGATTATTCAGTTGTTGAACTTTAAGTCGATTATTATTAAGTATGTGTTGTTTTGAAGTTGTTGTAACGATGATAAAGATGTTACTAGGAATTTCGCTGCGTAGATGTTAAATTGTTGATTTAAGAGATTTAATTATTATGCTGATGGTTCATACGAAGTTTTAAAGTGTTATGTATCCACGATGAATGCAATGAGTTTTTAATGATGAATTTGTGGCATCCTTATTCGTTTGCATGAATGATTTTATAACTCTGATTTATTTATATAATCTTCGGGTAGAATTGGGGTGTTACAAAGTTGGTATCAGAGCAAAAGGTTGGTCCAACCTTGTCGTCGAGTCGTAGTTGTATAACAATCAAGTATTGTTAATTTGAGTTCTAACCGTTGTTTATGTTGTAGTGATAAGTTGAGATGCATGGAAAGAATGATGTTGCACTTGATGCTGCTTTAGAAGCGATGGCGCATGCGATGGAAAATCAGAAGAATGCTGATGGGAATGTTGGATCTCGTAGCTTGGCGACTTTCCAAAGAGAGAATTCGCCTACCTTCAAGGGAAAGTATGATCCTGACGGAGCGTTGGATTGGTTGAAAGAGATTGAGATAATCTTCCGTGTGATGGATTGCACTCCAGCGCAAAAGGTTCGTTATGGTACTCATATGCTAGTAGTCAAAGCTGATGACTGGTGGCTAGAGACTTGTCAGAGGTTGGAAGTTGTGGGTGAGAATGTCCCTTGGACTATGTTCCGTAAGGAATTTTTGAGGAAGTACTTTCCTGAAGATGTTCGGGGTAAGAAGGAGATTGAGTTCCTTGAGCTGAAGCAAGGGAATACGTCAGTTGTTAAGTATGCTGCAAAGTTTTATAAGTTGGCTAAGTTTTATTCGCACTACACTGAGGCAGATGTTGAGTTTTCGAAGTGTATCAAGTTTTAGAACGGGTTACCCCCGGAGATCAAGAAGGCAGTTGGATACCAGAAGATTTGTGTCTTTGCTGACTTGATTGATAGTTGTAGGATTTATGAGGAGGATAATAATGCTTATTAAAAGATTATCAGTGAGAAGAGGGGTAAGCACCAACAGAATCGTGGTAAGCCTTATGATACCCCAGCTGGTAAAGGTAAACAGAAAGTTGCTCAGGGTCAGAGGACTAGTGGGGGAGATGCTCCGGCTGGTGTAGTTTTTTTTAAATGTTGGAAACGTGGGCATAAGATTAATGTGTGTACTACTGGAGTAAAGAGGTGTTTCCGTTGTGGTAAGAAAGGACATGTTGTATCTGAGTGCAAACATAAGGATGTGATTTTTTTCAACTGTAGTGAAGAAGGGCACATTGGTAGTCAGTGTCAGAAACCAAAGAGGGCACAGACAAGTGGTAAGGTGTTTGCTTTGGTTGAGGATCAGGAAGCTGCTGAGGACAGACTTATCAGAGGTACATGTTTCATTAATATTACTTTTTTAATTAATATTATTGATACTGGTGCTACTCATTGTTTTATTGCTACTGATTGTGTTGAAAGATTGGGTCTTATATTGTCTTCTTTGAATGGAGAAATGGTCGTCGATACTCCAGCCAAGGGGTCGGTGACTACTTCTTTTGTTTGTTTGAAGTGTCCCTTGTTGATCTTCGACAGAGACTTTGTTGTTAATTTGGTTTGTTTACCGTTAAGAGGTTTGGATGTGATTTTGGGTATGAACTGGTTAGAGCATAATCGTGTTCATATTAATTGTTATGACAAGTCTGTGAGGTTTTCTACTCCTGAAGAAGAGGAAGATAGTCCATTGTCTGCTAGACAGTTGGGAAAGTTGATGCAAGAGGAAGCACAAATGTTCTCGTTGATGGCGTCGCTATCTGTAAAGACTCAAGCTATAGTTGAGGAGTTGCAGGTGGTGTGTGAATTTCCTGAAGTTTTCCCCGATGAAATTCCTGATGTACCGCCAAAGAGGGAAGTTGAATTTGCAATTGATCTTGTACCTGGTACCAGACCTGTGTCTATGGCACCATACATGATGCCTGCATCTGAATTGTCAGAGTTAAAGAAGCAATTGGAAGAGTTACTGGAGAAAAAGTTTGTAAGACCAAGTGTATCGTCGTGGGGAGCTCCAGTGTTGTTAGTAAAGAAGGAAGATGGAAGTATGAGGCTTTGTGTTGATTATAGACAGTTGAATAAAGTGACAATTAAGAACAAGTATCCTCTTCCAAGAATAGATGACTTGATGGACCAATTGGTGGATGCTCGTGTATTTAGTAAGATTGATTTGAGGTCGGGTTACCATCAAATTAGAGTGAAGGATAAAGATATCTAGAAGACGGATTTCAGAATGCGTTATGGACATTATGAGTATTCGGTGATGCCTTTTGGTGTTACTAATGCATAGGGAATATTCATGGAATACATGAATCTTATCTTTCATACTTATTTGGATCGGTTTGTAGTGGTGTTCATTGATGATATTTTGATTTACTCTAAGTCAGAATAAGAGCATGCAGAACACTTAAGAGTAGCATTGCATGTTCTGAAAGAGAACCGGTTGTATGCAAAGCTATCCAAGTGTGAATTCTGGTTAAAGGAGGTTAGTTTTCTTGGTCATGTGATCTCAGGTAGTGGCATCGTTGTAGATCCATCGAAGGTTGATGTTGTGTTGCAATGGGAAACTCTGAGGTCAGCTACTGAGATTAGAAGCTTTTTGGGATTAGTTGATTACTATAGAAGGTTTATCGAAGATTTTTCTAAGTTGGCACTTCCACTGACTAAGTTGACTTGTAAAGGTAGAGCTTTTGTGTGGGATGTTCAGTGCGAAGAAAGTTTTACAGAATTGAAGAAAAGGTTGACATCAGCTTCGATTTTGACGTTTCCTAATCCAGGAGAGCCTTTTGTGGTATATTGTGATGCTTCTAAGATGGGTTTAGGAGGTTTGCTAATGCAAAATGATAAGGTATTTGCTTATGCGTCAAGGCAGTTACAGACTCATGAGAAGAACTATCCTACGCATGATTTAGAGCTTGCTGCAGTTGCCTTTGTGTTAAAGATTTGGAGGCATTATCTTTATGGTTATAGATTTGAAGTGTTTAGTGACCATAAGAGCTTAAAGTATTTATTCAATCAGAAGGATTTGAATATAAGGCAACGAAGATGGTTGGAATTGTTAAAGGATTATGATTTCGGTTTGAATTATCATCCAGGAAAATCGAACGTGGTAGCTGATGCGTTGAGTCGAAAGACTTTACATATGTCGACAATGATGGTTAAAGAGTTGGAATTGATTGAACAGTTCAGAGATATGAGCTTAGTTTGCGAGGTTATGCCGCAAAGTGCTATGTTGGGCATGTTGAAGATTAATAATGAATTTCTAGACAGTATCAGAGAAGCTCAGAAGTTGGATGTGAAACTGGTAGATTCGATGGTTGGAATCGATCAGTCTGAGAATAATGATTTTAAGCTACATGCGCAAGGTGTGTTAAGATTTCGTAACCGGATTTGTATTCCTGATGATGCTGAGATGAATAAAGTGATACTTGAAGAGAGTCATAGAAGTAAGTTGAGTATTCATCCAGGAGCTACAAAGATGTATCAATATTTGAAAGGTTTGTTTTGGTGGCCTGGAATGAAGAGTGATATGGCTCAGTTTGTGTATGCATGTTTGACTTGTCAGAACTCAAAAGTTGAACATCCGAAGCCAGCGGGGTTGATGAACCATTAGAAGTTCCAGGATAGAAATGGGATAGCATTTCAACTGACTTTGTGACGGGGTTACCTAATACTATAAGAGGACATGATTCGATTTGGGTGATTGTTGATAGGCTTACGAAGTCGGCTCATTTTATTCCTATTAACATCAGTTTTCGAGTGTCGAAGTTGGCTGAGATTTACACTAGTGTGATTGTGAAGATGCATGGTGTTCCTTTGTGCATTGTGTCAGATAGAGATCCAAGATTTACTTCAGATTTTTGGAAGAGTTTGCAAGAAGCGTTGGGTTCTAAGTTGAGGTTGAGTTCAACGTATCATCCTCAGACAGATGGTCAGACTAAGCAGATTATCCAATCGTTGGAAGACTTGTTGATGGCATGTGTAATTGAGCAGGGAGGTTCGTGGGATACTTATCTTCCTTTGATAGAGTTCACTTATAATAACAATTACCATTCCAGTATTGGGATGGGACCTTTTGAAGCGTTGTATGGTCGAAGATGTAGAACTCCTTTATGTTGGCATGAATCTGGTGAAAGTGTAGTACTTGGACCTGAACTTGTTCGTGAGACTACTGAGAAGGTGAGGTTGATTCGAGAAAAGATGAAAGCTTCCCAAAGTATACATGAGAGTTCTTATGACAAGCGAAGGAAAGACTTAGAATTTCAAGCGGGTGGCCATGTGTTTTTGGGAGTTACACTTGTGACTGGTGTTGGGCGACCATTAAAGTCTAAGAAGCTCACTTCTCGTTTTATTGGACCATATCATATTTCAGAGAGAGTGGGGAATATTGCTTATAGAGTGGCTTTACCGCCTAATCTTTCGAATTTGCATGATGTGTTTCATGTGTCACAACTCCAGAAGTATATTTCAGATCCATCTCATGTGATTCATATGGACGATGTGCAAGTATGGGATAGTCTTATGGTGGAGACGATGCCTGTACGGATCACATATCGTGAAACTAAGACTCTCAGGGGCAAAGAGATTTCTTTGGTTAAAGTGGTTTGGCTAGGGGCTGCCGGAGAAAGCATGACTTGGGAGTTGGAGAGCAAGATGCGAGACTCCTATCATGAGTTGTTTGATTAAGGTAAATTTTCGAGGACGAAAATATTCTAAGTGGGGGAGAGTTGTAACGCCCGTAATTTAATTAATTATTTAATTAAATTATTTTTGGAATAATTGTGAAGTTGTGTTGTGTTCAATTGGATTTAATTATTTTATTAAGTGGTGGAATAATATTAGAAGGATAATATTATTTGACGTGGGCTTGTTTTAAAGGAATAAAAGTAGTAAAAGGGGGTGTATTAGTTCTAAGCCCATTAAGGTATTAAGAGAATAATAAGTTATTTTATTATATTGTTAGAAGTAATAAGAAGAAGAAGCGGTAGAAGAATAAGGGTTAGAGAAAGAACGTGAAAGCTGTTGGAAAAGAGGAATGAGGAAGAACGGGAATTCAACCGGAAGTTGTGGAGCAACCTTCAATCCAAGGTAAGGGTGGGGTTCTGACTCTATAATAGGGTTCATGATAATTGGTATGTGGGGTTAGAGGTGAAAGATTGCTGGTTTATGATTGAATTGTATATATGTTGTTGGATGATGAAAATCGATGAATTATAGATGAAGAATGATGTCCCAATGCTATTTATTTGATGTAGAATTATAAGATGATTATAGTTGATGATTTTCTATGATTAGAGGATGTTTTTAGGGCTTAAATTATGGAACCCATAGTGAAAATGCAGAGGAATCGCAGAAAATATCCTTAGTAGAAAAGTATGTGTCGACCTCAAATGTTATGTGTCGATACAAGAATGTTGTTAGACTCAGTATGAGTCGACACGAAGGAGTCATGTGTTGATACATGAGGGCTTTCAGACTCAAGATGAGTCGATACGTAAGAGCATGTGTCGATACATGAAGTGTGGCAGACTCGGTATGAGTCGATACAAGAGAGGATGCATCGACTCATGTAGCACGATCAGTTCAGTATGCGTCGACCCAAGGCGTTATGCATCGATCCATGTTGTCTAGTTTTTGGCAGAATCGTTTGGAAAGGGTTGTAACTTGAGTTTTTTAACTCCGTTTGAGGTGTCGTTTGAAGCGTTAATTAGCTAACGCAATGAACTTCATTCTTAAGAATTAAAATGAAGAATAGGAAATATAATCCTAGTATCCAAGTTAGGAATCAGGTTAGTTCCTGTGTTGATGGTTATGTTGGTTTTTGTGAAGAATGATGAGGATGAAACATTTATAGATTACTGTTTGGTTTGTAAAAGTAGGATTAGTGATGATAATGATGTAGTATTACAAAATAGTAATATGTAGAGGTCTAGTGATTTAGAAGTAAACCTTAGTTGATTAACTAGTTATAGGCGAATCATGTTGTAGGCCTATGGCCAATGTTGCGAGATTGACGAATTGCTGTTGTAATGTTGTTGTGGCAGAACTGCTGCGAAATATATGATGTATGTATATATGATGTTTGATGAATTATGACGTTGATATATGATGTTGATGAAAGATGTTGAGATGCCTCTAATAATTGGCAGCTTTTAAGATGTAGGCTTTTGGCCAACGATGATGTTTGTGTTGAGATGTTGTCAATTACAGTGTTTTCATTACATTCATGATTGTGTCGCATACATTACATTTCAAGATGGGGCTTATGCTCGTTAAAGATGGCCTGTATTGGAGAATATTAAGATGAAGGCTTATGCCTTGTTGATGCCTCTATTTATTGGCAGATTTTTAAGATGGGAGTTCTTCTCCAATGGTACCACATGCATTTGCATAGTGTTGTACCCCAAAATTTTCCCTCTCACTTATCAAGAATTTACTCACAAGATATCCTTGACTCAAGACTGCATTAGGGTTTGATCAACTCAAGACACCTCCTTAAGCACTGATGACCAAAATTAGGGTTTGAGTTTGCACAAGGATTTTTGAACTTTATATGCCTCATATGATTTTCATGGATCATTATGGACCCCCAAGATTACTCATGTCAAGTTACAAGCCTTGGATCATATTTTTGATCATTCAATTGAGCAGTTGACCTAAAAATCAATTGTATTAGGGAAAAAGTCAACTATGGCCAATTTACAATCAAACATCATAATTTTTATCCCCGTCAACATTTTAAACTCATATATATATCATTTTATCAAGTTTGGACCACAACTCTTCAAGAAATTTGATCAAATCTCCAAAAAGGGCAAAATGGTCAAAATTAGGGTTTTGACTGGGAAAGGGCAATTTCTTATTTTTGACCTAGAAAATGGTTAATTGGTTTAATAAATGATCTCAAGAGTCCAATTGCATCATTTATGACCTAATTACATGGTTCAAAACATTGCAAGTCCATTGGATTGACAAATGAATTTTTCAGTCAACTGATGAAAAGTCAACTGTATATTGAAAAGTCAAACTTTGACTTTCTAGTAAAATTTAAATGCCAAAGATCAAAATTCATCAAAACATGTCAAAATATGAAACTTATTCATCAAGAAATCAAAAAGTCAAGATTTCATTTTGAAAAGTCAAAATTTCTAAACTTAGAAATTTTTCTAAGTTTGGAAATTTAATATTTTTTCACAACTTTGAGCAAAGTTTTCACCATGATGCAAGATGATTCAAGAGAAACTTCCAACATGAAAGTTGTAAATCTCCATGAAATCTACAATTTTCTTCACCAAACTTCTTCCAAAAGTACTTGGATCTCAAGTTATAATTTTATGAATATGTGGTCATGAAACTAAACACTTAGTGAAATTTTGCCCTAATTTGGTTAGGATTTTGACCCAACTTCATGGAACTTTTTCATATAGTTCCAAGGGGAATATTTAAAAGAAATTTAAATATTAGTTTTAGATCACATTGCAAGCTTTCCAAAATGTCCAAGAACTCCTTGAGATCATTTTTGAGTAGGGATAATCGAAGAGATGAAGTTAGGGTTTTATCACTTTAATTACAAGTCATTTTAGTGATGAACAAATTTCAAATTCAAGTTGTGCTGCATTAACTCTACTTTGCAGGCCTCAAACTTGTTAGGCACTCCATAGTTAATGGTTTTCACAGCTGTTAGAGGCCTCACTTCAATCATTCAATGCATGGACATGCTTTATATCCATTTTTGGAAGAAAGGTTACATTGCCATTTTGATAAAGTGACTTTTTGTAAAAAACTTATTCTTGAGCCTTGCACTTGTTCTCTTCTGATCAAACAGGTCCGATAACTCATGATAAATGTTTCAAACACTTACAATCATCCATCCCATGCTTGTACCTCTTCTTGAAATGTGTTTCCCTCTTTTCTTCAAAATCAAGTAACCTAGACAAAAGCTAGAGACTTGTACTTCTGATTGTCCAAAGCTCTCAAACACTTTTGTTTATACATACAAAAACCATTTTGATACAAACACATGAATCCTCAAGCCTTGAAAGAACCTAGAACTCAGAATCACACTTCACACTTCCATTTTCACACAAACTGACCAAAAACTTGAAACTCATAATCTACTCGTGCGTTTCTTGGCCTTTTGGTTTCTAAAGTTTCTAAACATCATATAGAGTTGATCCCACACCCTATTATAGAATGGTAACACCATTAACACCATCCTCCATTTCCAAAAACAGAGCTCTGCACATTGACTTCTCCAAACCATTTCAGCTATCCATTGCTCAAGTTAATCATTGCATTAGCTTCCTGGGACCTCAAGGAAGCTAACCTGATCATCACCATCACTTGAAACAAGCTCAAACTCAAAACATAATTTCCAATTTTGAGGTAAGTTTTCTAACTTTGGAACTCTTCATATAGACATCATCAATGATTTATTTGTGAATAAAACATGTAAATATCATTGCCCTAAAGCTAACCATGTCCATAGTTTCCATTAATTTTGCTTGAGCTTAGAGAATTTTGAAACTGAAATTTATGAGATTTTTAGGGTTCGGATTAGGGCCATTAAAATTCGTGCTTATCTTTTATCTACGGTTTTAATGCATTACATTTCTGAAACTGTGAGAAAATTTGCTAAAAGTTTCATGTTTACAGTTTTCATTTTTGATGAGAAATGAGCAAGTTACAGTTGGTCTGGCTGGAGGTTGAAGATGAAGTCATCAGGGCGCCTTTTGCCTTGTACATTTATTGATTTTCCTATGTTAACGGATGTATAGCCACCCCAGTGGCAGAAGCGCGCGCATGTAACCTTTGAGACCTGGGTTCGAGCCCCAGTGGCACCCTTTTGTGTTTTTTTTACATTTTTTTTTGCTTTTTGACTTTTTTTGCAGGCGCTGGGCTCCAGCTTTGGGCCTATGTTTTTTTGCTGTTCCTCACCCCCCTGCAGGCTATTTGCACCTTGGTCCAATTTTATTTTATTTCTTTATTTTCATTTTATTTATTTTCTTAAAATATTTTCCTAATACTAAAAAATCATAAAAAATACTAAAAAATATTAGATTTTTTATTTTAACTTAGTTTATTTATTTTTCTCACACAAAAATTATTTTATTAATTATACCTTATTTATTTTTACTTATTATCTTGTAAATTTAATTAAAGCTAGGTTATTTACTTATTTTCTTTTACACCAATTAAAATATATTATTTTAATATAAAAAGGCCAAAAACATTTTATAATGCTATAAATATTTTCAAGACAAAAAATACCAAAACACTTTTCTTATAAACTTAATTTCTTTTATTTTAATTAATAGATTTAGGCTTTTGCTTTAAAATATTTTCTTAACAAATTTAGGGTTGACTTTTCATTAATTATTTTCTTTTATTAATTAGGTTAAGACAAATTCCCTTTTCTCATGAAATCCAAACAAATAACAATTTTCTTTACATTTTGCATTTTTGTACATTTATTCATTTTGTACGTTGTATTTATTTAATTCCTTGTACATTGATATCAATTCAATATGGTTGTAATAAACTAATTAGGTTTACCTTCTTGCAATCCCCATTCAATTTATACACCCCTCCCCACAAATGTTGTAATAGCATAGTAACTTTAAATTCCACAATTTATCGCTTTTATATATAACATGCTAGTAATTAGGGTTTGTATGGAAAGACTAAAACCAATACTTATAAAACCCTAATTCAAGACAAAAACAAGCATGAAAATAATACATTTGCACCCAAGCACCCTGTTGTACCCCAAAATTTGCCCTCCATTTTTTACAAGAAAATCACAAACCCAGGGTTTTCTCTGATTTATGAGATTGGCTCAGGAATTGATCAAGCAGACCTTTCTTGGGCAACAAATCCGGGATTAGGGTTTTTGCTCGTATTTCTCAGAAGAAACTGAATCCTCAGAAATTCAGTTAACTGTTACATTGTTTTCACTCTTGTTTCTCAAAACCTAATTATTTGGGATAAGAGCTGAGACTTTTGTTTGGAACATTAAGGCATCTGCTTGATTAGTGGAGTGAAAGGTTTACCGTTTAATGGAATGCTTGTTTGTTTAACTGTAGAATGTATATGTTAATTGGAATACCATGTGTATTGTGATTGATGCAAGGTTGCGAGACTGCAAAGTTTATTGATTATTTATTTTATCTGGATTAGAATTATTGGGATACAGTTCCAATTATTTTGATTTGAGAGTCTTAAATAAATAAATAAACATGCAAGGAAAGATAGGAATATATTTGACAGTAGAATTTTCTTTTGGATAAAGACTGTTTATTCATTTCAAATGTTGTTACAATATTTATTTGAATATTGTAAGCTTACAACTTATAGTATTTACAATAATGATTGCTTACAACAAATGAAAAATCTATCTATTTCTAAGCCTAATCTCCTAAGCTCCAATGCTCCCATGCTTAAGGAATTTTTCTGCTTCCTCTGCTTCCTCTATTGCCCAAGATGCATTCACCTGAAAAAGAAGAAAGAAAAGAAATCAGCACAGTTAATTGAAAAAGATTTTCAAATAGAAAAAGAAAGAAATCATCATTAAAGTTTGTCGGCTGGAATCAGAATGCTATGTTCATCATATTTTATTTTCCTCTCTGCAAATCACAAGAAGATCGCTCTTCTCGGTTCACAGAGAGAAAAATAAAAGATATAAAATATAAGCATACATTTGGTTCAAATACAAAAAACATAAACAAGTCAGCAAAGAAAAGTATACTGCAAACTAAGCCAAACTGCAGTAGTCAAAAAAGTCAGCAAGGCAAACATGAGCAAGCATGGCAAGCTAACTACAATGCATTAACCAAACTAAGTTTCAAACTGCAGTAACCAAGCATGTCAAACTAAGTTACAAAAAGCATAGCAACTAAAGCATACAAGTACAGAGAGTACACAATGTAGAGAGATAAACCAAATTACAAGCAAGAGCTTGTCCTAGCCATCATCACTTTCCAGCCTAGACAAACATTTCAGAATTAAAATAATAAGCAAAAGGTGCTTAGAGAGAGAGAGAGAGAGAAAGATAAGACCTAGTGAAGAGGTTTGCAATTTTGGCTAAGGCAGACTGTCAAAGACAGTAAAAGAAAACAAAAAGATATAAAGAGAGAAGACTGTATAACAGTCCAGGAGGGGGGAGGAAAAGGTTGAGCAAAACCTGCACAAACTCAGCCTGCATAACTGTAACAAAACACAACAAACCTGCACAAAAACTTACAAGCCTGTAAACCACAAGCTCAACAAGGCCAAACGAAACAGTTTTCAAAATCAAACCTGTCAAAAAACTGCATAACTGCACCAGTAACAAACCTGCTTGCTTAAGCCTATAAGCCTGCTAGCACAAAACTTGCAAAACTGCATAACTGCAAACTGGCCAAACCTGCTTGCTCAAGTCAACAAACCTGCTTGCTCAAGTCAAAAAACCTGCTAGCAACAAACTGCAAACTCACAGTAACAAACCTGTCACCAACAAATCAAGCCTGAAATACCAGCTGCAAATCAAATAGCAAAACTGTAACTTACTCAAACCTGTCCAAACTACAGATTCAAGCCAAGCTGGCCAAAATAACAAAGAACTAACCAGAGTTTCAGAGGTTTACCAATCATCATTAACGATCCACAAGGAGGGAGGAAGAGTTTTAGAAGCAAAACAACATAGAGTTTCAGAACACATTTTCATCATTAACAAAAAAACAACCACAAATCATCAAGCTCGGTTTAAACAACACAGTTTGCAGAAGCTAAGTTCATCATCAACACATTCAAAATACAAACAAATCTCAGAGCATCATCATCGTCGACATCAAATAACCAAGAAGAAAGAGGAAGAGTCTTAGAAGCAAAACAACATAGGGTTTTTAGAATCAAATCATCATCAAACATCAACAAAAGTCAGAAGCAAGCAAGTTTTCAGAAAATACTCATCATCAAACAAGTCAAGGAAACAGAGATACCAGAAAAGCAATCATCATCACGTTCTTCCTCCGCCTAGCCTCCTGGGAGCGTAACCGGCCGGTCTCACATCCCTCTCCTTCCATTTTACAGAATAAAACGCTCAAGGTACGTCCCTCAAACCCTTACTACATGTAAACATCAAAAAGCCATATATTAAAACATGCAAGTAATAATCAAGCAAAACGAAAACAAAACTGTAAAAAACCCTAAAGGACAGAACGAACCTTACCCTTTGCATCTAAGGCTTTAAAGAGTTAGGAAGATGAGGGAATGAGAGGCGACGCTCCGGTGGCTAAGGCTCATGGAAGGAGAATCAACGCTTGTTGGACGAGACAGATGAAACGAAGAAGAAGAGAGTGAGAGGAACGGCGCCGCTGTGGCCAAAACTTGCAAACCCTAAAGAATGACTGAACCCTAACAAAACATTGTACAACATTCCACTATGGGCCTAACCCGCTCCTAACCTCTGCCTAAAGCCCACAATGTCCTTGCTAAACACGCCCCCCCCCCTTGCTCATTCTGACTTGCAATTTGTTCTTCTTCATTTTTTATTTGGGCCACAAATCCTAGGCCCATCATCTTTTTCTTTTTAATTTTTGAACTAATACTTCTCTTTATTTTCATTTTTAATAATTTGATTCTTTTTTCTTTTGTTCAATAATAAAACTAAAAAATATATTAAAATTTTGTTTAAATTTTCTTAATATAGTTTTCTTTAATATTTGTTACATTTAATAATATACAAAAAAAAGAACATTTAGTTTAATTTAAATAATTCTTGGTTTTCTTTAAAACTAGTTATTGATTAATAAAAATATGTAAATAATGGAAGATTTAATTTAAATAATCTTTCTTTCTTTAAAACTCTTTGTTTACATAATTCATAAAAAACACAAAAATAATAATAAATACTTAATCTTTATTAGGTTAAATTTTATTTGTTTATTTGTAAATAAATACATGCGTCTCATAATTCTTTGATTTTCTTTATCTTATAAATTGTTATAATTTTACATTGAATTGCGACAGTTCGATTTGGTTGTAACACGTATTTGGACATTATTATTCTGATAAGACTCATCCCCATTTGTAAATGATTGTACCCCCATCCCCAGATACTTTTTTAGTAATAACTTAGACTTTAAATTCCCACAATTTATTGCTTTCAATATACTGTATAGTAATTAGGGTTTGTATGGCAAGATTCAAAATCAATCGCTAGATGACCTACTACAAGAATAAATGCATGAAAATCAATGCACAATTCACACTTGCACTTCTAGGGTAACCTCGCTTATTGCCTCAGAAAATACAATCATGTCCCTCGAATATGAGACACTCTAGCAAATGCCCCTTCGATAAACAAAGATCGTAGTCCCTCGATGACCCTCGATGTTGCCTTCGATAAAACAATTTCGTCCCTTACAAAATTGCTAGAGCGTCTCACAAGTTGCTTTCAATGATTGTATACGATGACCCGCGCCTGTCTCGTTTAACATCCTAACACAAGGTTATTCGCCAAATACAATGGTGAAATAACACTGTCAAAAGGATTGAAAACATAAGAAAGATATTTGAGTAAAATAGGGTAGACAACTCTTAGTTACTTGATCAAACTTGAAAACATCCTTGCTATTTTCAAACTATCACACAATTTCAAAACATTTCCCAAAACAAACTTTCAAAATATTGAAAACTTTTCAAAAGACAAAAACACCTTTGTATATATTCAACCAAGAACCATTACAAAGGTTTCCACAATGATGGCCTCTTTTCAAAAACATTTTTTAAAACCACACACACAAAAGCACCATTTCAATAAATCGAAAAGCAAAGGCTAGTGATCTAAAACAAGTAACTAAGAGCCCATGGAAAACCATGGATGAAAAGGGTGCTAGCACCTTCCCTTTTCATAATCTACCCCCCTGAACCCAAGAAAACATCTCAAAGGTCTTTCCTGTGCTTTTTGACCTTTCCTTAGGATAAAATAAAAAGTCGGTGGCGACTCTTGCTAAACCGCACAAGTGCGAACACAAACGCGAAACCTCAAGTCAGTTCTCCCACCGTATCATAGAACTGGCGACTCTGCTGGGGATCTTGAAATTTATAAAAGTGGGGTTACCTTAGGGTTTTAGATCACCTTTACATGCTTACCTTGATTTCTTTGATTGCTTTACTTTTTGGGTTCCTTGTTTGGGTTTGTTTTAAATCCTACACCCGGATTTGGGGGGCACCTTTTAGGTAAGTAGCAATAAACTGTGAGGGAACTGTGTGGGGTATACCGACATGGTTGAAGCAGTGGCTACGTTAGTGCGACATATTTGTGAGCACCGGTAGCCTTTGAGTCAATCAAAGAGAATGCAGGGCCGTTGAGTAATGTCATGAAGCACTAATGAACTCTTAGAACCTTACTTGACCATCTTGGCCTTATTAGGGGTAGTGAGATGATCGGCTTTGGTGCATTCTGAAGTTGGTAGATACTCGATACTACACTCATTGAGGATTGTTTTCTTGGAATATTTTGGTCGCCAGTTAAGTGGCTAAACCAAAACAATGAACACAGAAAATAATCCAGTGATATTGAGTTCCTTAGAACCCGGTTTCTATCTATAGGACAGGTTAAGCCAGCTAACTTCAAGAGGGTAGTTACCTACAAACCCCATGCAAGCCTAAACCTAAGGACTTGTCTGCTTTGTGTGAATATGATTACCTGTATATATACTTGCTTACTTTTGCATACCTGTACATAACATCATAACATCATACCATAGCATTTTCAATAACCATTTCAAGGATCTCGAAGGTCTTTGATGCAGGGTCACGTTGAACCAGACGTCTACCAAAGGGCAAGAGGTTTCATTTTCCTCTAAACAAACACCGTCAAAGATCAAGTGCAACAACTTGAGTCGAGGGCTATGACCCACTCGACATGGTGAGCTTGATTCTCGTGGAAAAGACATCCACCAATACAAAAGTTCTCCAATCAAAGATGTTGATCGAAGTTCAATCTCTAATATTTTCTTGTGTTTACCCCGAGAGATTCTTGAAAACATGCATCCACATATCATGCATTGTATCATAACAGGTTTTCCCTTTCAGGTTTCCTTATTCTCCTACTGTTTATATCAGTAGAGATGGCTCTAGAGAGGACTGTCGAAGATATCTAGGCTCAGAACGCTCAACTTCAAGAAATGTTCTTGAACCTGTCCCAGGGGCAAGAAGAAGTGAAATCTCTCCTCACAAGGGGCATGGTCCTAGGAAATCCAGGCGGCATCAGGAATGATCAATTGGAAGGGCTACAGATTGAGTTGGCAACAATGAAAATCCAGATGATGGGACAACTGGTGGGCCAGATGGCTCTCATTCAAGACCTGGCTCAAAGACAAAACGAGCTCAGGGTCCTCGTCAACAAACTGCTTCAAGATAACCAAGTGAGGAAAACAACTAGGGTTGAAGATCAAGTCATCATTCAACCTCCTTTGAGACAAGAAGACAAGGGAAAGGCTCCCCAGATTGCTTCAGGGTCACAAGCCCAACAACAACCTCGCCAGCATCAACAAGGTAATCGGCGTAAGCAAAATACATCTGGAAGACATTTCACTGAGACTGACATACCATCATCTCTAATACTGAAACGCTTGTTAGAGGTCAACCTGCTTACTTTAAAGGATCCTCTTCGGAATCCCAATTCCTCTGCTCCTGGCTATCACCCTGATGCATTTTGTGTATACCAATCCTATAGTCCTGGACATGACACCGACGACTGTTGGGCTTTGAAAAACAAAATTCAAGATTTGATTGACAGAGGAGTGCTGAAATTCATGCCAGATGGCGAGATGAAAATCTTCCGCTGAGGGTTCTCCACCTGAAATGACAAAGTTCGAACTAAGAGACTTTTGTTTTATTTTAATTTTCAAGTTGTAATTTCTTTTGTTATTCAAACAATTATCTGTTGATGTCAAACTCTGTTTCATTAATGCATTGCATATGTTTGTCTTGAATTCATCCATTCGTTTTCACTATTCTTGAACTATGCTTTCTACTTTCTTTATGACATTTAACTCTTGCAAAAAGCTACAAGCCTTTAGAGGGAGGATGACGAAAACAATGCCATAATCTCATACAGTATGCTTTTGAGACCTTGCTGACGATGTACAGGTGTTTCTTTCAAATCCTAAACACTGGAGTTATAAGGAAGATAATCCCTAGTCAACCCCTTCAAGCCAAAGAAGTAGAAGTTTTCTTTTTTAAACACAAATTGAAACCTTTAATCAAACCTGGGGCATGATAGTCTCTCAGTTAATTCAAAAGATGCGCATTAAAGTCGCAAACTCTCAGTTCGTAATACAACGAATGACATCAAAAACATTCCTTTGGAACAAAAAGACAGTGACGGTTCCCTATCTTATAGGCAGTCATTATCTCTCAAAAGAGAAAAGCCCACTGAGCCAAAACCTACAAAGAAGGCTTAAGAAAGTTGGGGCATCCCGCTGACTGTAATCTCGAAAACAGGAACAGTCAGGCAAAAGTTAGGGATAATAAATCAAAGGAAAGAGGTCATTGCAAATCCCCAACAACATGAAAAATGTTGCAAAAATGACTGCCTTCCCATAAAATTCAACTTGTGTGGACCATCACCAAAACGTCGTTCCAAACTTGAATAGAGTTCGATGCACAATTAACTGAGTTTAGGATTGAAGAACATCATGAAGAGCGGGTGGGTACAAATATACTTTGGGCCTTTATCCTTTGTTTCTTAAACCGTGAACCAAGCCACGTTACAACCCTTCAAAAGTCCTAATTGAAGCATGGGTTAGTTCGAAAGCATACTGTTACAAAAGGTATCCTGACTCCTGTAAGGCTTTGCTCTAAATCTTGAGCTGAATTTGTCTTATAAAAATTTTTCTGCTAAAAAGCGCATTTTTCAAAACTTCGAGACAAGCATAAACTTTGCATTATTTGAATATTGTTGTTTGCACATGGTTATTTGTTTGACAGCGAAGAAATTCACACAGTGAATGTTCGGATGAACGAAATATCTCTCAGTGAATAAGATCACTTCAAATAGGATGACACTCCCATTGCAAAAATCTCCCATCAACAAAAGGGGGCCTGATATGATATTGTCCAGTAAACATGGGGCAGTCCAGTCAAGATTTTAACAAATCACTCAAGTTCAGTAAACCTGGGGAAGTCCAGTCAAGATTTCAAGAAATCTCTCAATTGTAGATAAACCCAGGGCAAGTCTCCATCACCATCACTTGGGGAATTAAAACGTCAATCTCATCAAAGGGTTACGTACAATACAAATTTCCTGGCAATGTCACAACCATCTGATACTAGGGGCAATGACGAATCTCTCCAAAGTCCTTCTGAAAAGGAATTCAAGCATCCTCGAGAAGTTCATCACCTCTCTAGCAGACCAACATTCATGGGTTTATTTCCCCAACACTTGTCAAGGATTTATTCTCCAAAACAAAATTACATTTCAGCAAGGTTCGTGCATATGCAGATTGATCAACAGGTAAAGATACCTTCATCACCTGTTGGAAGTTACGATCATCGAAGATTCCTTCATCACCTGTTGGAAGTAACGGTCGTTGAAGATTCCTTCATCACCTGTTGGAAGTAACGGTCGTCGAAGATTCCTTCATCACCTGTTTGAGTTACAGTCGTCAAAGATTCCTCCATCATCCGGTTGAATCAAAGTTAATCCAAGACCCTCTCTATTTTGGTCAGATCGACACTAAGATCTCCCTGATTCTTATGCCAGTGGAAGATCTTCCGGGTTTTTGATATTTCAGATAAATCTCTCAGCGATTTATTCTGATTTTCTTCACTATCAGAGATGAAGAATCCAACTCTTTTCTCCTTCACCAGCTCGAGATTTATTTTCCCCATCGAAAGGTCGTCTTGAAAAATATTACACCTCAGTGCATTAGGACATCATGCAACGCAATCTCATTTATTTTGAGAACATCATTGTTTGATATATGCCACTAACCTTTACCTTTCAGGAAAATTAAAATTAAATTCAAGCGATAAAGTTTTTACTTTAGTTGAATTACGGACGAATTCCTAAATCTCAACAGAAACAACCCACCAACAGAATAATGGACAAATGAAGCTCCTGAAATTTTGTTTCTCTTAAAAATAAAGATTCTCATCCTTGAAACCTCAAGCGATTGGTATAGTCCCAAGCTCCTGATACCCTTAACAGAATGAAGATTCTCATCCTTGAAACCTCAGAAGATTGGTATACTCCCAAGCTCCTGATACCCTTAACAGAATGAAGATTCTCATCCTTGAAACCTCAGAAGATTGGTATACTCCCAAGCTCCTGATACCCTTAACATAATGAAGATTCTCATCCTTGAAACCTCAGAAGATTGGTATACTCCCAAGCTCCTGATACCCTTAACAGAATGAAGATTCTCATCCTTGAAACCTCAAGAGATTGGTATACTCCCAAGCTCCTGATACCCTTAACAGAATGAAGATTCTCATCCTTGAAACCTCAGAATATTGGTATACTCCCAAGCTCCTGATACCGTTAACAGAATGAAGATTCTCATCCTTGAAACCTCAAGAGATTGGTATACTCCCAAGCTCCTGATACCCTTAACAGAATGAAGATTCTCATCCTTGAAACCTCAGAAGATTGGTATACTCCCAAGCTCCTGATACTGTTAACAGAATGAAGATTCTCATCCTTGAAACCTCAAGAGATTGGTATACTCCCAAGCTCCTGATACCCTTAACAGAATGAAGATTCTCATCCTTGAAACCTCAGAAGATTGGTATACTCCCAAGCTCCTGATACCCTTAACCGAATGAAGATTCTGATCCTTGAAAGCTCAAGAGATTGGTATACTCCCAAGCTCCTGATACCCTTAACAGAATGAAGATTCTCATCCTTGAAACCTCGGAAGATTGGTATACTCCCAAGCTCCTGATACCGTTAACAGAATGAAGATTCTCATCCTTGAAACCTCAAGAGATTGGTATACTCCCAAGCTCCTGATACCCTTAACAGAATGAAGATTCTCATGCTTGAAACCTCAGAAGATTGGTATACTCCCAAGCTCCTGATACTGTTAACAGAATGAAGATTCTAATCCCTGAAACCCCAGTAGATTGGCATACTCCCAACCTCCTGACCCAAACGCCTGAATGAAGATTCTCATTCTCAAAGTGGCATATAACCTAGATTACCGATATTCCCGACAGAATGAAGATTCTCATTCTCAAAGTGGTATACAACTTGAGTTCCTGATATTCCCGACAGAATGAAGATTCTCATTCTCAAAGTGGCGCATGATCTTAACTCCCGAACTTCTTCCAAACAGGAATAAGCTTTTTCCAGAGTCCTGAGTTTTACTCTCCAATAGGATATCTACTCTTCAACAGTATGGCTATTCCCCACAGAGTTCTTACTCCCCGACAAAATCAAGATTCTCACCCTTGATTCTCCGGAGCTTTCTTTACTCTCAAGCATGAATTTGTCAGAATTTCAAATCCCCTGCAGATCGAAGATTCTCGTTCTTGGCTCCTCAACACCAATTCCCCAAGCAGAATGAAGACTCTCATTCTCAATTCCTCCCGGAGTTTTCAGATATTCCCCGGCGAAGATCTCCTCAAAACAGGAATCCCCAGTAGATTGGCATACAACCCAAACTCCTGACTTTCCCCAGCAATATAACTTCTCCCCGCATAGGTTGTCAAAAAGTTAGAAGACACGCATACTCTTCAACAGTGGTCCCAGGACTTCTCACTTTCAACGATCAAAGGATTTTCAATCCCCAGCAGCAGTCAAGGATTTATTTTCCCCGACAGCGGTCAAAGATTTTATTATCTCCAGCTATCCAGGATTTATCTTCCTCAGCAAGACAGCTAATCATCTTACATTCACATTCATTTGCATTCATATATCATAAGCATTGATATAACACATACATTGCATCATACAGCATAACTTTGTGTTTCAGCTAATATTTTACCCGTCGCAGGATAAGTTTAGCAAGTTTCAAACTTCAAGGATTTCTGAAAACAGTTTATCGATGCCTCCCGACACGGATGCTAATCTATTGCTTATTCAGACCCCCAGCTCAGAGATGTTCCAAACACGGATACCTTTCTGATACTCATTCTTTCACCTACAACATACAATTCAACAAACATTCTTGGATGGCATCTTTAAGCCCATCTCTGACAAGATTTTGTCACATCTCCAAATGGCATCTTTAAGCCCATTCCTTCAACTATGCTTTGACGAGTTCAAATTTATGGGCACTCTAGTGTCCAATCATCTTTTACCTTCGAGTCACGAACGGCAAAATTGCCAATCTAACTCTTCAGGTTCAAGAAGATTGAACAGGGGCAACTGTTGTACCCCAAAATTTGCCCTCCCTTTTTTACAAGAAAATCACAAACCCAGGGTTTTCTCTGATTTATGAGATTGGCTCAGGAATTGATCAAGCAAACCTTTCTTGGGCAACAAATCCGGGATTAGGGTTTTCGCTCGTATTTCTCAGAAGAAACTGAATCCTCAGAAATTCAGTTAACTGTTACATTGTTTTCACGCTTGTTTCTCAAAACCTAATTATCTGGGATAAGAGCTGAGACTTTTGTTTGGAACATTAAGGCATCTGCTTGATTAGTGGAGTGAAAGGTTTACCGTTTAATGGAATGCTTGTTTGTTTAACTGTACAATATATATGTTAATTGGAATACCATGCTGTTGTACCCCAAAATTTTCCCTCCCATTTCATCAGCCTTTTCTCACCACAAGACCCTTGGAGCTCAAGATCAAGTTAGGGTTTGCACTGCTCAAGACTCCTCCTTGCACTGTTGACCTAAATTAGGGTTTGAGTTTGCACAAAGATGTTTTGACCTAAAATGCCCAAAATGATTTTCATGCTTCATGTTGGACTCACAAGTTTATCCATACCAAGTTTCAAGCCTTGATTCCAACCTTTGCCCAGTCAATTGGACAGTTGACCTAAAAATCAGTTGTATTGGGGAAAAAGTCCACTGTAGCCAATTGACAGTCAAACCTCATGATTTTTGACCCACATCAACATATTGAACTCATATGAACCATTTGGTCAAGTTTGGATCACAATTCCACAAGAAAATTGATCAGATCACCAAAAGGGCAAAATGGTCATTTTTAGGGTTTTGACTGCACAGAGGCAATTTTTGACTGTTTGACCTAACCAATGGCAAACCAAGCTCATATATGGACTCAAGGACTCAATGGCATGGTCTTGACATATTCAACAAGTTCAAAAGATCCCAAATGCACAGGATTGACAGATGAATTTTTCAGTCAACTGATCAAAATTTGACTGTATACTGAAAAGTCAAACTTTGACTTTTTGGTCAAAATCAAGTGCCAAGATTCATTTTTCATCAAGACATGTCAAATTATGAAACTTGTTCATCAAGAAACCCAAAATTGCAAATTAGGGTTTAAAATGAAGAAATTTCATAACTTAGAAATTTTCTAAGTTATAAAATTTCCTTATTTTTTCCTAACTTTGTCCCATTTTTTCATCAAGATACATTTGGATTCAAACAAAACTCAAAACATGAAAGTTGTAGTCCATTGAAAAATCTACAACTTTGATTCACAAAGTTTCCTCAAAAGAAGCTTGTAGCTCAAGTTATGATTTTTGGAACAAGGGTGCAAAACATTCTTAACTTAGAAAAATTTTGACCTATTCTAGGTAGGATTTTTGCCCAACTTCATGGCCACTTTTCACATGCTTCCACTTGGAATTTCAACTTGAATTACAAAGATGGATTGTATTACACATTCCAATATTTCCAAATTGTCCAAGAACTTCTCAAACACCCTTGTGGTTAGGGAGAATCGAATTTGCAAAGTTGGGCAAAATCCACTTTTGTTCTTGACCAAGGCATGTTCATACACTTTGCATTTTCAAACTCAACATGGTTCAAGCTATATTACAGGCCTCTAATCCCATTCACACTCAATAATTAAATGCCAATCCATTGTGTTCTAGCATTATTTTGTTCATATAGTCATTACACAAAGAATTAACCTTTAAATGGAAAAAGCAAGTTTGCCATTTTGGAAAAGCAATGCTTTATGTCAAAGTCCATATCTTGGAAGTACAAGCAGATCTTTGAGGCACAAGTTTGTGGACAAATCCCACTGATCAAGAAGAGAAAATGCAGCATGCTTGAGGGGCTTGTATGAGCCTATAACCCAACTTGACAATCTTTGCTTAGAAAAGAAGAAAACTTGCAAACAGAACCATAACTCTCATGCCTGCAAAGACCAACTAAAACAAACTTTGTAAACACATTTCATACTCCCTAACTGACCTAAAGCACGACCAAACCACAGCTCAAACCTTCTCATTCATCAAAACACCATTTTTTTTGCAAGAAATAGGGCATTCTGCATTTTGACTTGGTCAGCATCATTCACTCGTGCGTTTTTGCCCAGACAAGTTCCAATACACTCCATACCATCCATTAAAGTTGTCCCAAGCCTTAGATACAAGCTGTAACATCCATAGCCAAGTTTGCCATTTTCACTTTTCATTGTTGCAGGTTGACTTCCATAGCCTGATTCAGAAGGATTCAAGGCACACCAAGCATAGAGGAAGCATCCTTGGACCTCAGGCAAGTTGTACAAGTCCTCAAACACCATTGAAGTTGGCCATATTACTCTGTTCGAGTCAAGCTGAAACAGGTAAAATGTGAACTTCTATCTCTCTATCCAAGCATATTTAGGCTTTAGTTTGTGAAGAAAGTATGTTCTACTCATAGCCCTGAAGTTATCCATATACTTATTTTTCATTTATATTGTGTGTGCTAAGAGAATTTTGGACCTGAACATGGAAGAAAACTTAGGTCAGAAATTGGGGGAGGAGAAATTCTCTCTCATTTCTGAGAGTTAGAACAACTTCTTTATATGTTTAGAATCATGACATAATGCTCTACATTATTGATGTTATAAGTTTTTGCTAAAAGTCAAAGAATCAGGAAGTTTGAATCAAGCATGGAGGGCGCGCGTTTTTTGACAGAAATGGCTGGAGGTTGAAGAAGGTGGACTTGGGCTGGGCCTGAGTTTGTTTTTTCTGTTTGCACCCTCATTTTCCACTTACACCCCCTTGGCCCATTGTGTGATATTTTGATTATTTTTTACTTTTCTTTTTTTCTCCTGACTTATTATTTTTTGTCAAAATATAAAAAACATTAAAATTATTTTTTCACCCATTTTTGTATTTATTTGGCATTTGTTTGTTTATTTAAGTATATATATATATATATATATATATATATATATATATATATATATATATATATATATATATATATATATATATATATATATATATATATATATATATATATATATATATATATATATATATATATATATATATATATATATATATATATATATATATATATATATATATATATATATATATATATATATATATATATATATATATATATATATATATATATATATATATATATATATATATATATATATATATATATATAAACCAATGTATTTCCTTTTATTTAAAACACAAAACAATAATACAAAAAAATATATTTTTAGTTATTATTTTTCTTTATTTGCATTTTTGAAAACATTTTCTAAAAATATAATTTTTTTTTGTAAATAAGTAATATTTTTATTTTTGTACATATTTAGTATATTTGATAAATAATATAAATACTTATATATATTTTGTTAAATATTTAGGACAAAAATATGAAAATAATATATTTTTATTTTTATTAATATTTGACATTAAAAATACTTTTTTACAATATACTTATTTTTTTATTTTTTATATATAATTAACAAATATTGTATATAATATAATTAATAAATACTATTTATTTAGAAAACTAGGGTTTTACTCTAAAAACCATAAAAATATCAAAAATTAACCTTTTCATTTTTGTTTATATTTTGCATTGAAAAACACTTTTACATACATAAAAAAAAACATTTTTGTGCATAATACATCTTTGCATATTTATTATATTTGTCTTAATATTGTACAATTTTAAATATTTGTATATTCAATATGGATGTAATAGCTTAGATTTAAATTTCTTGCTAAATATACCCCATTCAAACATTTGTACCCCCATCCCCATAATCATGTTGTAATAGTCTAGGGCTTTAAAATTCCGCATTTAAAAGCTTTCTAATTATGCCATGATAGACCTAGGGCTTGTATGCAAAAATCAAATAACAAATAGCTTGACCTAATTCAAAGATAAACAAGCATGAAAATGGACAACACCAATCACACTTGCACCCTTAGGGTTACTCCACTTGTTGCCTTCAATAATGGGTCATGCTTGCATGTTGAGTGTCTTTGGCTAAACAAAAACAAATCTAATGATCATAGTCCCTCGATGACGCTTTCTCAAGTTGCCTAAAAATGATCAAGTCCCTTAAAGGAAAAGTTGCCAAAGATACTTGGCACCATTGCCTTCATGGTCTAAACGATGACCCGCGCCCGTCCCGTTAACATCCTAACACAAGATTGTCCACCAAGTACAATGGTGGAACAATACTGTTAAAAGGGTTAAAACATGAGAAAAATCATTGAGTAAATTTAGGGGTAGACAACTCTTAGTTACTTGATCAAACTTGCAAAACACACTTGCCTACCTTCAAAAACACACATCACAACACAACTTTCAAAACATTTAAAACTTTTCAAAAGAAAAATACACCTTTGTATACATTCAAACATGAATCATTACAAAGGTTGCCACCACCATGGCCTCTTTTCAAAATATCTTTCAAAACACACACAAAGCACCATTTCAAACAATTGAAAGCACCATTTCAAACAATTGAAAATGCAAGGCAAGTGATCTAAGCAAGTAACTAAGAGCCCATGGATAACCATGGATAGAAAGGGTGCTAATACCTTCCCTTTCTATAATCTACTCCCCGAACCCAAGAAAACATCTCAAAGGTTTTTGCTGTGCTTTTTAACCTTTCCTTAGGATAAAATAAAAAGTCGGTGGCGACTCTTGCTAAACCGAAACATTTGCGAAAACAAACGCAAACCTCAAGTCAGTTCTCCCACCGTATCACACATGCGTATTGTGATTGATGCAAGGTTGCGAGACTGTAAAGTTTATTGATTATTTATTTTATCTGGATTAGAATTATTGGGATATAGTTCCAATTATTTTGATTTGAGAGTCTTAAATAAATAAATAAACATGCAAGGAAATATAGGAAGATATTTGACAGTAAAATTTTCTTTTGGATAAAGACTGTTTATTCATTTCAAATGTTGTTACAAAATTTATTTGAATATTGTAAGCTTACAACTTATAGTATTTACAATAATGATTGTTTACAACAAATGAAAAATCTATCTATTTCTAAGCCTAATCTCCTAAGCTCCAATGCTCCCATGCTCAGGGAATTTTTCTGCTTCCTCTATTGCCCAAGATGCATTCACCTGAAAAATAAGAAAGAAAAGAAATCAGAACAGTTAATTGAAAAATATTTTCAAATAGAAAAAGAAAGAAATCATCATTAAAGTTTGTCGGCTGGAATCAGAATGCTATGTTCATCATATTTTAATTTCCTCTCTGCAAATCACAAGAAGATCGCTCTTCTCGGTTCACAGAGAGAAAAATAAAAGATATAAAATATAAGCATACATTTGGTTCAAATACAAAAAACATAAACAAGTCAGCAAAGCAAAGTGTACTGCAAACTAAGCCAAACTGCAGTAGTCAAAAAAGTCAGCAAGGCAAACATGAGCAAGCATGGCAAGCTAACTACAATGCATTAACCAAAATGAGTTTCAAACTGCAGTAACCAAGCATGTCAAACTGAGTTACAAAAAGCATAACAACTAAAGCATACAAGTACAGAAAGTACACAATGAAGAGAGATAAACCAAATTACAATCAAGAGCTTGTCCTAGCCATCATCACTTTCCAGCCTAGAAAAACTTTTCAGAATTAAAATAATAAGCAAAAGGTGCTTAGAGAGAGAGAAAGAGAAGACCTAGTGAAGAGGTTTGCAGTTTTGGCTAAGGCAGGCTGTCAAAGACAGTAAAAGAAAACAAAAAGATATAAAGAGAGAAGACTGTATAACAGTCCAGGAGGGGGGAGGAAAAGGTTGAGAAAAACCTGCACAAACTCAGCCTGCATTACAAACCTGCATAACTGTAACAAAACACAATAAACCTGCACAAAAACTTACAAGCCTGTAAACCACAAGCTCAACAAGGCCAAACGAAACAGTTTTCAAACTCAAACCTATCAAAAAACTGCATAACTGCACCAGTAACAAACCTGCTTGCTCAAGCCTGTAAGACTGCTAGCACAAAACTTGCAAAACTGCATAACTGCAAACTGGCCAAACCTGCTTGCTCAAGTCAACAAACCTGCTTGCTCAAGTCAAAAAACCTGCTAGCAACAAACTGCAAACTCACAGTAACAAACCTGTCACCAACAAATCAAGCCTGAAATACCAGCTGCAAATCAAATAGCAAAACTGCAAACTTGCTTGCAAAACTGCAACTTACTCAAACCTGTCCAAACTACAGATTCAAGCCAAGCTGGCCAAAACAACAAAGAACCAACCAGAGTTTCAGAGGTTTACCAATCATCATTAACGATCCACAAGGAGGGAGGAAGAGTTTTAGAAGCAAAACAACATAGAGTTTCAGAACACATTTTCATCATTAACAAAAAAACAACCACAAATCATCAAGCTCAGTTCAAACAACACAGTTTGCAGAAGCTAAGTTCCTCATTAACACATTCAAAATACAAACAAATCTCAGAGCATCATCATCATCGACATCAAATAACCAAGAAGAAAGAGGAAGAGTCTTAGAAGCAAAACAACATAGGGTTTTCAGAATCAAATCATCATCAAACATCAATAAAAGTCAGAAGCAAGCAAGTTTCAGAAACGTGTTCATCATCAATAAAAGTCAGAAGCAAGCAAGTTTTCAAAAAATACTCATCATCAAACAAGTCAAGGAAACATAGATACCAGAAAAGCAATCATCATCACGTTCTTCCTCCGCCTAGCCTCCTGGGAGCGTCACCGGCCGGTCTCACATCCCTCTCCTTCCATTTTATAGAACAAAATGCTCAAGGTACGTCCCTCAAGCCCTTACTACTTGTAAACATCAAAAAGCCATATATTAAAACATGCAAGTAATAATCAAGTAAAACAAAAACAAAACTGTAAAAAACCCTAAAGGACAGAACGAACTTTACCCTTTGCATCTAAGGCTTTGAAGCGTTAGGAAGATGAGGGAATGAGAGGCGACGCTCCGGTGCCTAAGGCTCATGGAAGGAGAATCAACGCTTGTTGGAAGAGAGAGATGAAACGAAGAACAAGAGAGTGAGAGGAACGGCGCCGTTGTGGCCAAAACTTGCAAACCCTAAAGAATGACTGAACCCTAACAAAACATTGTACAACATTCCACTATGGGCCTAACCCGCTCCTAACCTTTGCCTAAAGCCCATAATGTCCTTGCTAAACACGCCCCCCTCCCCCCTTGCTCATTCTGACTTGCAATTTGTTCTTCTTCATTTTTTATTTGGGCCACAAATCCTAGGCCCATCATCTTTTTCTTTTTAATTTTTGAACTAATACTTCTCTTTATTTTCATTTTTAATAATTTGATTCTTTTTTCTTTTGTTCAATAATAAAACTAAAAAATATATTAAAATTTTGTTTAAATTTTCTTAATATAGTTTTCTTTAATATTTGTTACATTTAATAAAATACAAAAAAAAGAACATTTAGTTTAATTTAAATAATTCTTGGTTTTCTTTAAAACTAGTTATTGATTAATAAAAATATGTAAATAATGGAAGATTTAATTTAAATAATCTTTCTTTCTTTAAAACTCTTTGTTTACATAATTCATAAAAAACACAAAAATAATAATAAATACTTAATCTTTATTAGGTTAAATTTTATTTATTTATTTGTAAATAAATACATGCGTCTCATAATTCTTTGATTTTCTTTATCTTATAAATTGTTATAATTTTACATTGAATTGCGACAGTTCGATTTGGTTGTAACACGTATTTGGACATTATTATTCTGATAAGACTCATCTCCATTTGTAAATGATTGTACCCCCATCCCCGGGTACTTTTTTAGTAATAACTTAGACTTTAAATTCCCGCAATTTATTGCTTTCAATATACTGTATAGTAATTAGGGTTTGTATGACAAGATTCAAAATCAATCGCTAGATGACCTACTACAAGAATAAATGCATCAAAATCAATACACAAATCACACTTGCACTTCTAGGGTAACCTCGCTTGTTGCCTCGGAAAATACAATCATGTCCCTCGAATACGAGACACTCTAGCAAATGCCCCTTCGATAAACAAAGATCGTAGTCCCTCGATGACCCTCGATGTTGCCTTCGATAAAACGATCTCGTCCCTTAAAAAATTGCTAGAGCGTCTCACAAGTTGCTTTCAATGATTGTATACGATGACCCGCGCCTGTCTCGTTTAACATCCTAACACAAGGTTATTCGCCAAATACAATGGTGAAATAACACTGTCAAACGGATTGAAAACATAAGAAAGATCTTTGAGTAAAATAGGGTAGACAACTCTTAGTTACTTGATCAAACTTGCAAACATCCTTGCTATTTTCAAACTATCACACAATTTCAAAACATTTCCCAAAACAAACTTTCAAAACATTGAAAACTTTTCAAAAGACAAAAACACCTTTGTATATATTCAACCAAGAACCATTACAAAGGTTTCCACAATGATGGCCTCTTTTCAAAAACATTTTTTAAAACCACACACACAAAAGCACCATTTCAATAAATCGAAAAGCAAAGGCTAGTGATCTAAAACAAGTAACTAAGAGCCCATGGAAAACCATGGATGAAAAGGGTGCTAGAACCTTCCCTTTTCATAATCTACCCCCCCGAACCCAAGAAAACATCTCAAAGGTCTTTCTTGTGCTTTTTGACCTTTCCTTAGGATAAAATAAAAAGTTGGTGGCGACTCTTGCTAAACCGCACAAGTGCGAACACAAATGTGAAACCTCAAGTCAGTTCTCCTACCGTATCACACACCCCTAGGGTTATTCCACTTGGTTGCCTTATACAAAATGACCATATTACGCATGTAAGGTATCTTAGCAAAAACAAAGCAAATACAAGGTCATAGTCCCTCGATGACGCTATCTAAGTTGCCTTTCAAATGATCTTAGTCCCTAAAAAGAATGCTAAGATACCTTGCAACATTAATAATCATGGTTATACAATGACCCACGCTCGTCCCTTTACATCCAAAGATAGGGTTGCTTACCAAATCAATGGTAAAACAACAATGTCAAACGAAAAGAAAATGAACAAGAAAGACTTTTGAGTAGGTAGAATGTATGATACAGTGGCAGAACCGGCTGTTAATACTGGTTTGCATTTTGTATTCACAAATGTCGCGGTAAGCAAGAGTCGCCACCGACTTTTATTTTATCCAATCAGGAAAAGGAAAAAGAACAAAAAAAACCTTTTTCAAGATGTTTATGAGTACGGGGGGTAGATTATAGAAAGGGAAGGTGTTAGCAGCCTTTCTATCCATGGTTTTCCATGGGCTCTTAGGTACTTTCTCCTTTTAAAATTTCTTGTGTGTGTGCTTGTTTTGAAAAAAAGTTTTACTTCGTGATAACCCTTGCATCAGTCCTCAAGGGTTTAATGAAGTTGTTTTGAAAATTGTTTTAAAAAAGTGTTTGTGTGAAAAGTTTTGTTTAATTGATTGAGCAAGTACTTAAGAGTTAATCTACCTACTCGAAAAAAGTCTGTTCATTTTCCTTTTGACAGCGTTATCCCATTATTAAGGAATAGGTAGCTCCGTCGTTGGAGTTTTTAAGGGATGTTCGAAAGGACAGATACGATCACAAAAGCAATGTTAGGGAATTTTAGTAATCCTCCTAAAGCCTTAAAGATCTTTTCCGAGGCAACATCTGAATGGGTCATTTTTAGATCTTTCGGGGCTAGAGGACGACCACTAATAAACCCTATACCTCATGACCGTTTAATCGAAGGCAACCAGAGTGGAGTAAACCCTAGGAGTGAGCATGTGCGACTGAATTTTTCAGTTAATTTGTCTTTGCACATTTAGGGTTTTTCTACTGTTTTAATTTTCAGTTAGTCTTTCCATACAATCCTATTAACATACATCTAGGCAGTTTATAATTGCGGAAATTAAATGTGGAAAGTTTAAAGTTCTAGCTATTACATGGCTTTCGCAGATACAGAATTTTTTTTACTGTAAAATAAATGGCGGAATTAAAACCTAATTAAAGCTATTACAAACTCGGAGCAGTTACAAGAATAATAAAAAAGTAATTAAAATGCGCGCGACGAATTAAATGCGAGGATAATTATAAAACCTAAAAATCTAATTGAGAAAAATATTTAAGTTATTTTTTGAAGAAAAAATTAATTATATACAAAATTAAACCCTAATTTCTAATTGATTTTAATTACAAAAAAAAGAGTTAAATTATCCTAATTTTTAATTAAATTAACTAATTCAAGTAAATAAAATATTTTTTATGAAAAATATTTTTGGTGTTTTTTGGGATTTTTGATTTAATAATAAAAAAATGATTTATGTGTTATTTTGATAAAGGAGAGAATAATTAGTAAATAAATAAATAAATAAAAATATGAAAGAAGAAGATTTGGGCCTGTAAGAATAAACCCAGGGGGGGTGCATTGTTGAAATTGCTTAGGCCCAAAGAGCTGGTCAGCCCAATCCCTGCGTTGCATTCCATGTGATGCTCTTCCGGTGGTTTACTATGGTCCTTAAATGGTATGCGTTAGATCTGGACAGAGATGCATCCATTGGATGGATGATGGTATCACATGGTAGGCGTTTAGACAAGTGGGACACAAGATCTGCAAAGCAGAATCAAAATAAAGAAAGTTTGTTGGGACCTGGGATCGAACCCAGGTCCTCACGTTCAACACCAACGTGCCTAGCCATCTGGGCTATCTCTTTTATTTGTTAAGACAATAAGAATATAATATAATATGTGAAACAAAGTGGTTAACTGGAAAACACGCGCGAAATTCAAATGGTCCAATGGGGTTTAGACACGTTGTTATCTTCTTCCTCCTCTGTCGTATTAGGTATCAAACTTATACCTACGGACAGCTTTCCATGGTTGTAAACCTGTGAACTTCAAAAATCACCAAAATGCATGATAAATAAATTCTAATTACATGGTTCAATTTGTCTTGATGTCACGAGCATCATAGTACCCTTTTTGTTGGCCAATTTAACCTGTATGGAGAAGCCCTAAAATGGCCTCTCAAACCCTAATAATGGTAACTCTCAAACCCTAATAATGGCAAATCTGGATATAAGCATCAAAACACAAAATCAAGTAAACCAAAACATTGCAAATTACAATATAAACATAATGCAATGTTTAAGAATGATTAATCATGCGTAAATTAAGAAATCAAACTCAAGCTTAGAGATGCAAACCGTGAGTCTGTAGCTTGTGATTCTGGGCGTGGAAATGCTTGCAATTGATTGAGACACGTTGTGGAGATGTCTAGGAGTCTATAGGTAGTCTTAGAATGGCTTGAATCATCTTCTATGTCCAAGAACGGATCCTTACTTTCTTGCAAATTTTTTAGTTTTGCTTTATGCTTTCCACGACTACTAGCCCTCATTTTCGTGCCTGTTCTTGCTCACTATATATCATTGAATGAATTAGGGTTATAAAAATAACATGTATCTTTGAAGTTTTTGAAGATTTGATTTCATTCCTCCCTTGTATGATATGTTTCCAAATTAGGCCAAATCATGCCATTCTTGCTCCAGTCAACCTTGATATGATTTGATCTTGATATGCTAGCATAATTAGCTTGTGATTCTGTCCAAAAATCAGATCAAAACAAATCTTTGCTATTATTTGTCATTTATTTGATTTAATTTGAATTTTTAATAATAAAAATCAAAATAAAATAAATAATGAAGCAAATAACATGTGGGTAAGTAATTGGGTTGTGGACCATGTTATGAGTGAGGTGCAAGCATAAAAAGTTAGGCCCATTTGGCAAAAAATGCATCTTTGAGCACATTTGACTTTTGGCAATTTTCAAAAATGGTCAAATTTGACAAGGCATATCTCTTCGAATTTTAACCCTAGAAAGGTATTCTTGGACTTTTTAGAAAGCTTATGATATCCCCTAAACAATCCTTTTGGTCTCATTTCAATTGGGTCTTCCATGTTCATGTAAGAAGCTTTGACCTAAACAATGTTTTTATTGACTTTTCAAAAGGACCTATAATGTAGAAATTCATATCTTTTTGTGAGCGCATATTTTGAACTTGAGGGATGAATATGAATTGTAGGTAATTGCATCCTATTCAAAATGAGCTTTGGGTGGAAACTTTCTGATAAACTATGAGGAAGTTATGCTTGGTCAAAGTTTGGTTGACTTTTCCTAAAAAACCCTAATTTAGCAACTTTTGAGTTTTGATGAATTAGGACAATTCCTTGATGTATCATGATCAACCCTTGATCAAATGATGAAAGTTACTTCAAAATGTTGATGTTGACCAAAAAAATTGAGGTTTGACTGTGTGTGGGCCACAATTGACTTTTGACCTAATACAGTCGATTCTCAAGCATTTGAGCAGTTGACTGAGCAAACTTCTTTTGCAGAGTATTAGATTTGACATGGATGACCTTGAGAGCATATTAGGACCATGGAAAGAATTTTAGGCCTTTGGAGTACACACATCCTGATGAAAATGGAAACCCTAATTTGAGACACATTGCCTTAGGAGAGAGTTTGTCAGGTCAACTCTTGGGCAACCTTGAGAAAATTGAGGATCTCAATGGGCATGTGCTGAGTAAAATGAGAGGGAAAATTTTGGGGTACAACAGCTTCCCCTATTCAATCTTCTTAAACCTGAGGATGTAGATTGGCTTGTCTTCCTTTCGTGATTTGAAGGTGGAAGATGATTGAACACTAGAGTGCCCAGAAATTTGCACTCGTATAATGTGAGTGTCGATCGGTGGTATTAGGAATGGGCTTAAAGATGCCATTTGGAAAGCGACGGAGAGTTGTCAGGGATGGGCTTAAAGATGCCATCCAGAGAAAATATTGGTCGCATAAGAGATTCCTTTGTGAGAATTCCCGTATTAGCCGTTGAGGAGAACTTCGTCGAGGAATGTTGATTTGTGCCCGAGGAAATAGAGTATAGGAGCTTCGGTTGTCCATTGCTCTACTGGGGAATTAACTCTTAATTGATGAGGTGGAAGTAAGCTTCATATCTATTCGGGGTCCAGGTTGCACAACGACTTACTGGGGAAATGTGAAATCGATCGTATCTAATCGGGTCCAAGTCTTACAGTGTTGTAAACTATTGTCTAGAGATAAGAGAGAAGGAACCTGGATAGTAGGGTTTCTTAGAGATGAAATCCTGGATAGTAGGGATATGAGAAGGAACTTGGGTCGTAGGGTTACTTTTAAATGAGAGCCTAGATAGTAGGGCTATGAGAAGGAACCTGGGTCGTAGGGTTGCTTCGAAATGAAAGCCTGGATAGTAGGGCTATAAGAAGGAACCTGGGTCATAGGGTTACTTCGAAATGAGAGCCTATATATTAGGGCTATGAGAAGGAACATGGGTCGTAGGGTTACTTCGAAATGAGAGCCTGGATACTAGGGCTATGAGAAGGAACCTGGGTCGTAGGGTTACTTCGAAATGAAAGCTTGGATAGTTGGGCTATAAGAAGGAACCTGGCTTGTAGGGTTGCTTCGAAATGAAATCCTGGATAGTAGGGTTATAAGAAGGAACATGGGTCGTAGGGTTACTTCGAAATGAGAGCCTGGATAGTAGGGCTATAAGAAGGAACCTGGGTCATAGGGTTACTTAGAAATGAGAGCCTGGATAGTAGGGATATGAGAAGGAACCTGGGTCGTAGGGTTGCTTCGAAATGAAAGCCTGGATAGTAGGGCTATAAGAAGGAACTTGGGTCGTAGGGTTACTTTGAAATGAGAGCCTGGATAGTAGGGTTATGAGAAGGAACCTGGGTCGTAGGGTTACTTCGAAATGAAAGCCTGGATAGTAGGGCTATGAGAAGGAACCTGGGTTGTAGGGTTACTTCGAAATGAAATCCTGGATAGTAGGGTTATAAGAAGGAACCTAGGTCGTAGGGTTGCTTCGAAATGAAAGCCTAGATAGTAGGGCTATAAGAAGGAACTTGGGTCGTAGGATTACTTCGAAATGAGAGCCTAGATAGTAGGGCTATAAGAAGGAACCTAGTTCGTAGGGTTACTTTGAAATGAGAAACTGGATAGTAGGGCTATGAGAAGGAACCTGGGTCGTAGGGTTACTTCGAAATAGGAGCCTGGATAGTAGGGCTATGAGAAGGAACCTAGATCGTAGGGTTACTTCAAAATGAGTTTGGGTAAAACTTCAAAGGGAACCTGGGTAAGGTTACTTTGTGATGAGTCTGAGTAAAACTTCAGGAGGAACCTGGGTAAGGTCGCTTTGATGAGTCTGTGCAGGACCACATTAGGTCGCGCAGATAATTACTCTATTTAGTTTCAGGAACTAATCTTGGACCTGCTGGAAATTGTTGATGATAACCCTCTTTCCTAAAAAGGTACAAGATTAATTATATGCGATGCATGAAATGCATTGTGTGAGGATGTTCTCAAAATAAATGAGATTATGATGTTATGCAATATGTGTGCGCATGTCATAATGTATGCACATGAAATGCTATTGTGACATGTCTGAGTCTGGGAAAATAAATCCCTGACTGCTGCTGGAGAATATAGCATTCCTGATTGTGGTAGAGGATTGTGATCCTTCTACTTCCGTCGGGGATGGTGAACGGAGACGACTATGCTGTAGATTTGCTCCTTGTTTGTGAATATTCTGTCGGGGAGAGACTCTGCTTGAGAATAACTCTGCGGGGAATAACTCTGTTAGAAGGTGAACTTCCGTATCTGAAGGAATAAACTCTGTCGGGGATTTAGTTTCTGTGTCCAAAGAAATAAACTTTGCTTGGGAGATAAAAAATTACTGATTCACTCGCGACTATGAAATTCGGCTGGGGAAGATACGTCAGGTTTCTGAATGACCCTGGATGGGGAGAGTAATTCCTATTTGGGGAAGCAGAGATCAAAACTTTTGTTGCCTCTATTCTGTGGGTAGTGTAGATGTTACTGGGATGCATGTTGAGGATACGAAAATGACTTTGCATCAGGACTTTTCTGCCCCTGTACCTGCTGGAGAAAGTGCCTACGGAGGCCTTGTGGATCGAGTGTTATCCAAACTTATGAGGTGCTTGGTAACTGCCGATCAGAATGATAAGTCTTCTACTGATAGGCAAGTGACAAGATGACGGGACATAATCGTATGCTTTAATCCCTAACTTTTGTCTGGACCGTCTTTTCAGATTTTCAGTCCACTGGGATACCCTTTTTTTGCCCAAGCCGCCTTTTCAGGTTTTCGACTTGCCGGGTGTACAAATTTTTCATATGTATATCCCTAACTTTTACCTAGGCCAGTCAACCTAACGGGTCTTTAATCATGCGTAGTATCTTCCGACTATGTCCACGTTCACCGGGTACAGAGAATTGTCACTGTCTATAGTAGTGTTGTGGGGCTGTCAAGAATGTTTTCTTCATGGTGCATGATTCGTTGCTAGAATGCATGCATAATGTCCCAAGTGATTCAGATGGAGATCTGCCCCTGGTCATTTTGCATCTTTGAGAGATTCCTTGAATCTTGACTTGACTGCCCTAGATCAGCTGGACATCATGCCATTCCCCTTAATTATGAAAGGCCTACCAATGGAATGTCATTCCATCCGAGGTGATTTTGTTCATTGAGAAGATCTTTGTTCATTGAATATCTGTCGTGCGAATTTCTCTGCTGTTGAACAAATAGTCATATGCAAACGATGGTATTTTAAGAATGCAAAGCTTATGTCTATCTTTAAGTTTGAAAATTCATTTTTTAGTAAAACAAACAAATTTTGTAAAAGTGTGATATCAACTCGGGATTTATAGCGAACCCTACAGGAGTCAGGATACCTTTTGTAACAATATGCTTTTGAACTAACCCATGCTTTAGCTAGGACTTTTAAGGGTTATAACGTGGTCTGGTTCACAGTTCAAGAAACAAAGGATAAAGGCTCAAATTTTATTTGTACCCAACCCACTCTTCGTGATGTTCTTCAGTCTTATGCTCAGTTAATTGTGTGTTTAAATCCCGATTGAGTCTGGCATCTTGTCCTTGATATTCTGGTGATGGTTCGGATACTTACAATTTATTTTGAATAGGCAGTCATCTTTTTTGTCGAGGATTTATAGGACCTCCTTTTTTGATTTTGTTATCCCTTCTTTTGCCTGAACTTTTTCTTTTTGTGATTACAGTCAACAGGATGCCCCAATTTTTTCTTAAGTCTTCTTCATAGGTTTTGACTTAATGGGTTTTTATTTCGAGAGATAATGACTTCCTGTCTTGATGATTATGCGGAACCATCACCGCCTTTTAATTTGGAAGGACGTCTTCGAGGCCATGCATTGTGTACGAAGCAGATGATTGCTACTGAATGCGCGTCTGAATTGACTGAGAAAACTACCCTGCCACAGGTTATGATTAAGGGTTTTAATTAGTGTGAAAAGAAAAACTCCTACTTATTGGGCTCAAAGGGGTTGACTAGGGATTATCTTCCTTATAACTCCACTATTTGGGATTTGAAACAACGCATGTACATCGTCAGCGGAGTCTGTTCAAATGCATATTGTAGAGATTGTGGTATCATTTTCGTCATCCTCCCTCTAAAGGCTTACAGATTTTTAATCGAGAGTTGAATATCACAAAAAGGAACGGAGTTTAAATATAGTTAATACAAATGAATTGATTCAAAATGGACATATGCAATGCAATTATAAAGTAACAAAGTTTGACATGAATAAATATTCGAACAATCAAAAGAAAATTACAAATTCAAAATTCTAATGAATGAAAAGCCCTCTTGTTAGAACTTGTCACTTCAAATGGTGGGCCTTGGAGGATTTATAGAAACATTCCAGTTGACCATCTTGTATGAATTCCAATGCTCCTTCATCAATTAGGTCTTGAATTTTGTATTTCAACCTCCAACAGTCGTCAGTATCATGCCCCGGACTGTTGGAGTGATATGCATACCTTACATCAGGATTGTAGTTAGGTGAAGAAGTCTTGGGATTCAGATGAGGCCCTATCAATGTAACAAGATTCATCCTCAATATGTGTTGTAAAGCTTGAGACATCGGCATGTTGAGTTTGGTAAACTGCCTCTTGGGTGTATCTGGCTTACTTTGATTAACCCGTTATTTTTGGCGAGGTTGTTGTTGGACCCGTGAGGTAGTAGCAATTTGGAAATTTCCACTCTTCACCGAACCAAACTCTTGTCTTCTTGGAGGTTGATCAATGACTTGGTCCCCAGCCTCGACTGCTTGCTTCATACGGTTGTATCCATCTTGATGAAGTTTATTGATAATGGTTCTCAGCTCTTCTTGTCCCCGGGCTAGGCATGGTTAAGAGCCCTTTTCCCCAGCATCTGGGTTCTCATTGTTTCAACTTCAGCCTGCATTTTTTCCCACCATTCGTCCTTATTGTCTTCAAGACTTTTCATGGCCAGGTTCACGACGAGAAGTGATTTTAACTCTTCCTGCCCCTTGGATAGGTTTAGGAACGTTTCGATGAACTAAGCTTCTTGAGTTTGGAGATCTCTATTTTCTTGTTTGAGAGTCATTGCTGAAATAAACAGCGAAGAAGATGAGAAACCTGTACTGGAGATTACCTGTTATGCAATGACATGTATGATATGCAACGATTTTCAAGGATCTCGCGGGGTAAACAAGAAAAATGTTAGGCGTTGAACTTTACAGCTTTGATTGAAGCACTTTGTATTGTTGAAGGTCCTTTTACAAGAGTCAAGCTCACCATATCAAGTGGGTCATAGCCCCTGACTCAAGTTATCGTGTTTTGGTCTTTTGACGACATTGGCTAGAGGAAAATAAATCCCTTTTCCCCTTTCTAGACATCTGGTTCATCATAACCTACATCACAGGCCCTCGAGATTGTTGAAATGGTTAGTATGATATGTCATGTTATGATGCTATGATGTGTATGCTATGCATCAAGCAAAAATGCAAGGGGAAACCAATTTATTTGATTTATACAAACAAGGTCCTGCAAGGAATACAAACAAAGCCCTGCAATGAGTTCAAATTGTTAGGAAAAGAAAGAAAACAAGTCACACAAGTAGCCTTAGGTTTAGGCTTGCATGGATTCCATAGGTAAGTACCCTCTTGAAGTGTAGTTTTGGTTTCAAGCTTGTCTTAGAAAAGTAATCGGGTTCTAAGGATTCTCAATATCACTGATCATCCTTTATCGGGCATAGTTTCAGCTCAGGCAATCTTTTCTTGCAGCCAAAATATCTCGAAAGTCTGATCTCAATGAGTGTAGTATCGAGTATCAACTAATCCTCAGCTTTATACCGAGGCCGGCTATCTCACTACTTTCTAATGGCCAAGTTTGTTCAACTAAGGTTCTAATGTCCGTTAGTGCTTCACGACACCATGCGGAGGCCCCGTATTCTCCTCGTTTCAACATGAAGGATACCGATACCAACCAAAGTATCACACCAACACATCCATCACTTAAACCATATCGGTCTATGTCGTACAGTCTCCACGATCTATTTCTGTTTACCTAAAGAGTGTCCCCATATCCGAGTGTAGGATCTTCAACAATACCCAAGCAAAAACCCTTAAAGATAAAGTAGGCAAAACAAACAAAAAAGTAATTTAAAATGACCTAGATCCTAAGGTATACCCCACTTTAAAGAGTCATATCCCCAGCAGAGTCGCCATTTCTGTGATACGGTGGCAGAACCGACTAATAATACTGGTTTTCATTTTTATTCGCAAATGTTGCGGTAAGCAAGAGTCACCACCGACTTTTATTTTATCTAATCAGGAAAAGGAAAAAGAACATAAAAAACCTTTTACGAGATGTTTATGAGTAAGGGGGTAGATTATAGAAAGGGAATGTGTTAGCACCCTTTCTATCCATGGTTTTCCATGGGCTCTTAGGTACTTGCTCATTTTAAAATTGCTTGTGTGTATGCTTGTTTTGAAAAAAAGTTTTACTTCGTGATAACCCTTCTATCAGTCCTCAAGGGTGTGACGAAGTTGTTTTGAAAATTGTTTTGAAAAAATGTTTGTGTGAAAAGTTTTGTTTGATTGATTGAGCAAGTACTTAAGAGTCAATCTACCTACTCGAAAAAAGTCTGTTCATTTTCCTTTTGACAGCGCTATCCCATTATTAAGGAATAGGTAGCTCCGTCGTTGGAGTTTTTAAGGGATGTTCGAAAGGACAGATACGATCACAAAAGCAATGTTAGGGAATTTTAGTAATCCTCATAAAGCCTTAAAGATCTTTTCTGAGGCAACATCAGAATGGGTCATTTTTAGATCTTTCAGGGGCTAGAGGATGACCACTAATAAACCCTATACCTCATGGCCGTTTAATCGAAGGCAACCAGAGTGGAGTAAACCCTAGGAGTGAGCATGTGCGAGTGAATTTTTCAGTTAATTTATCTTTGCACATTTAGGGTTTTTCTACTGTTTTAATTTTCAGTTAGTCTTTCCATACAATCCTATTAACATACATCTAGGCATTTTATAATTGCGGAAATTAAAATGCGGAAAGTTTAAAGTTCTAGCTATACATGGCTTTCGCAGATAGAGAATTATTTTTGACTGTAAAATGAAAGGCGGAATTAAAACCTAATTAAAGCTATTACAAACTCTGAGCATTTACAAGAATAATAAAAAAGTAATTAAAATGCGCGCGATGAATTAAATGCGAGGATAATTATAAAACCTAAAGATCTAATTGAGAAATATATTTAAGTTATTTTTTGAAGAAAAAATTAATTATATACAAAATTAAACCCTAATTTCTAATTGATTTTAATTACAAAAAAAAAGAGTTAAATTATCCTAATTTTTAATTAAATTAATTAATTCAAGGAAATAAAATATTTTTTATAAAAAAGATTTTTGGTGTTTTTTGATTTAATAATAAAAAAATGATTTATGTGTTATTTTGATAAAAGAGAGAATAATTAGTAAATAAATAAATAAAAATATGAAAGAAGAAGATTTGGGCCTGTAAGAATAAACTCAGGGGGGTGCATTGTTGAAATTGCTTAGGCCCAAAGAGCTGGTCATCCCAATCCTTGTGTTGCATTCCATGTGATGCTCTTCTGATGGTTTACCATGGTCCTTCAATGGTGTGCGTTAGATTTGGACAAAGATCTATCCATTGGCTGGATGATGGTAGCGCATGGTAGGAGTTTAGACAAGTGGGACACTAGATCTACAAAGGAGAATCAAAATAAAGAAAGTTTGTTGGGACCTGGTATCGAACCCAGGTCCTCACGTTCAACACCAACGCGCCTAGCCATCTGGGCTATCTCTTTTATTTGTTAAGACAATAAGAACAGAATATAATATATGAAACAAAGTGGTGAGCTGGAAAACACGCGTGAAATTCAAATGGTCCAATGGGGTTCAGACACGTTGTTATCTTCTTCCTCCTCTGTCGTATTAGGTATCAAACTTATACCTACGGACAGCTTGCCATGGCTGTAAACCTGTGAACTTCAAAAATCACCAAAACGCATGATAAATAAATTCTAATTACATGGTTCAATTTGTCTTGATGTCACGAGCATCATATTACCCTTTTAGTTGGCCAATTTAACCTGTATGGAGAAGCCCTAAAACGGCCTCTCAAACCCTAATAATGGAAACTCTGGATATAAGCATCAAAACGCAAAATCAAGTAAACAGAAACGTTACAAATGACAATGTAAACACAATGCAATGTTTAAGAATGATTAATCATGTGTAAATTAAGAAATCAAACTCAAGCTTAGATATGCAAATCGTGGGTTTGTAGCTTGCGATTCTGGGCGTGGAAATGCTTGTAATTGATTGAGACACGTTCTAAAGATGTCCAGGAGTCTATTGGTAGTCTTAGAATGGCTTGAATCACCCTCTAAGTCCAAGAACGAATCCTCACTTTCTTGCAAATTTTTGAGTTTTGCTTTGTGCTTTTCACAACTGCTAGCCCTCGTTTTCGTGTCTGTTCTTGCTCACTATATATCCTTGAATGAATTAGGGCTATAAAAATAACATGTATCTTTGAAGTTTTTGAAGATTTGATTTCATTCCTCCCTTGTATGATATGTTTCCAAATTAGGACAAATCATGCCATTCTTGCTCCAATCAACCTTTATATGATTTGATCCTGATATGCCAGCACAATTAGCTTGTGATTCTGTCCAAAAATCAGATCAAAACAAATCTTTGCTATTATTTGTCATTTATTTGATTTAATTTGACTTTTTAATAATAAAAATCAAAATAAAATAAATAATGAAGCAAATAACATGTGGGTAAGTAATTGGGTTGTGCACCATGTTATGAGTAAGGTGCAAGCATAAAAAGTTAGGCCCATTTGGCAAAAAATGCATCTTTGAGCACATTTGACTTTTGGCAATTTTGCAAAAATGGTCAAGTTTGACAAAGCATATCTCTTCCAATTTTAACCCTAGAGAGGTGTTCTTGGACTTTTTAGAAAGCTTAGGATATCCCCTAAACAATCCTTGTTTTCTCATTTCAATTGGGTCTTCCATGTTCATGTAAGAGGCTTTGACCTAAACAGTGTTTTTGTTGACTTTTCAAAAGGACCTATAATGTAGAAATTCATACCTTTTTGTGAGCGCATATTTTGAACTTGAGGGATGAATATGAATTGTAGGGTATTGCATCCTATTCAAAATTATCCTTGGATGTAAAATTTCTAATAAAGTATGAGGAAGTTATGCTTGGTAAAAGTTTGGTTGACTTTTCTTGAGAAACCCTAATTTAGCAACTTTTGAGTATTGATGAATTAGGAGCATTCCTTGAGGTATCATGATCAACCCTTGATCAAATGATGAAAGTTACTTCAAAATGGTTATGTTTACCAAAAATTTTGAGGTTTGACTGTGTGTGGGCCACAGTTGACTGTTGACCTAATACTGTCGATTCTCAAGCATTTGAGCAGTTAATTGAGCAAACTTCTTATGCAAGGTATGAGATTTGACATGGATTACCTTGAGATAATATTAGGACCATGGAAAGAATTTGAGGCCTTTGGAGTACACACATCCTAATGAAAATGGAAACCATAATTTGAAACACATTGCCTTAGGAGAGAGTTTGTCTAGTCAACTCTTGGGTAACCTTGAGCAAATTGAGGATCTCAATGGGCATGTGCTGAGTAAAATGAGAGGGAAAATTTTGGGGTACAACAAAATGCTCCTAATTACTTTCTCAATTTAAAAACAAAACATCCTTGCTATTTTCAAAACAAAACATCCTTGCTATTTTCAAAACAAACACCTACACTTTCAAACCATCTTACAAAACTTGAAAACATTTTCAAAAAGATCAAACATCTTTATATACATTCTTACAAACAAGAATCATTACAAAGATTGCCTAAACAATGACCTCTTTACAAAATACTTTGAAAAACCACACCAAGCACAATTTCAAACAAAAGCAAGTGATATAGCAAGAAACTAAGAGCCCATGGAAAACCATGGATGAAAAGGGTGCTAATACCTTCCCTTTTCATAATCTACCCCCAGAACTTAAGAAATAATCTCAAATGTCTTTCCTGTGCTTTTTCACCTTTCCTTTTGGATAAAAGAAAAGTCGGTGGCGACTCTTGCTAACCGCAACATTTGCGATCAAACGCAAAACCTTCAAGTTAGTTTTTCCACCGTATCACAGAACTCGCGACTCTACTGGGGAAAATTCTAAAAGTGGGGTTACCTTAGGGTTAGATCACATTTACTTTATTTCATTGTTTGACTTGTATGCTTTACATTATGGTTCTTTGTTTGGGTTTGAATCTTCTACTCGGATTTGGGATACATTATAGGTAAGTAGAAATATATTGTGGAAACTGTGCGGGGTATACCGACATGGTCTAAGCAATAGCTATGTTAGTGCGCCATATTTGTGGGTACCGATAGCCTTTAAGTTAATCAAAGAGAATACAGGGCCGCTGAGTGATGTCATGAAGCACTAATGAACTTTTAGAACCTTTACTTGACCAACTTGGCCTTTAGGATGTAGTGAGATGACCGGCTTTGGTGCAGTCCGAAGTTGGTAGATACTCGATACTACACTCATTGAGGTTTGGTTTCTTGGGATATTTAGGTCTCCATTAAAGAGGCTTGTGCTGAAACAATGACCAAGGAAACAAACTGGTGATATTGAGCTCCTTAGAACCCAGTTACTATCACTAGGACAGGTTGAGCCAACAAAACTTCAAGAGGGTACTTACCTATGAGACTCCATGCAAGCCTAAACCTAAGGACTTATTTTATTTGTTTGTATATACATACTTGTACATAACATCATGAACATCATAACATCATACTCATTCACTAACCATTTCAAGGATTTTGGGATTCGTCTTTGTTCTTGTTTTTGTAGGATATGGATTCTCTTCACATGAAAACTATTCAAGTCAACCTTATAAGGATCCCTCCACAACTTAAGGAACTAGCTTCAAGGATTCCAGAAAACTCTCCATTCACCGAGAGACATGGTCGCCTACTCAACTTGGTCACCTCCAACACAGATGAGGACATGATGAAGGTGCTCTTTCAGTTCTTTGATCCTTTACACCATTGCTTCACATTTCCCGACTATCAACTTATGCCTACTTTGGAAGAATTCTCCTGACTCTTAAGGATTCCCATTCTCAGCCAACTACCTTTCAACGATACGGAAAGAGACCCAAAGCCAGAAGTGATTGCTCAAGCTCTACACTTGCACTCATCTGATGTCACTACTCATTGGGAAATAAGGAGTGGTGTCAAAGGTTTCCTAGCAAAGTTCTTGTTCGAGAAAGCCCAAAACTGTTGGAATTCCTTGGATTTGCAAGCCTTTGAGGAAATTGTGGCTCTCCTCATCTATGGGATGGTTTTGTTTCTAAATCCTGACCAAGTCATAGATGTGAACACCGTCAAAATCTTCATGTCCCGCAACCCGGTGCCTACTTTGCTAGGAGACATCCTAAACTCTTTTCACACTCGTACTATGAGGAAAAGAGGTGTCCTTATGTGTTGAACTCCTCTCTTGGCAAGATGGTTTATTTCTCATCTTGCCCAATCTATATTAAAGAACGAGCAAGGTTCAAGGTGGTCACAAAGGTTGATGACGCTCAAACATTCAGACATTCATTGGTGCTCCTGATCCTTAGAGAATGTTACTATTGTTGACCGTTGTGGAGAGTTCTCTAATGTCCACTTACTTGGAATTAGGGGAGGTATCACCTACAACCCCTGTTTAGCTTTAAGGCAGTTTGGTTACGCCCTAAGGGATGGCCCGCATGAGATGCTGATTCAAGGTTTGGTATTTGACTATGACAACACTGATCAAGATCTTCGCCAGAGATTTATCCAAGCTTGGAGGATGTTGAACAAGGTAGATAGAAAGACTTTGGGGCATAAAAATTCAATCCCTCTTGAGCCTTACCTCAAATGGGTACGAACTCGTGCTCAGAGTCTTATGATGCCTTATCCCTCCATTCTCCCGGTAATCATTGAGCCTGTCATGGAAGGAGATATTCCATATACTACCCTACAACCTAACATGCCCACCACTCTTGAAGATCTACAAAGGGATTGGATACAACTCAAGGGGGAGCGAGATACTTTCGAAGCCCAATTCTACGCAAGCGATAAGAAGGTTTTGGAATTCACTAAGCAACTTCATGAGGAGCAGACTCTGAATTCCTACATCGCACCAAAGAGGATGCGTACTACCTTTCTATCTTAGAGTTTTTGTATTTGTTTTTCCCAAGGAGGCACTGATGTACTCAAAGCTTTAATTTATTAATATAACGTGTGTTTCCTTTTTGTCTAAAACAAATTTGAATCTTAAGATCCTTGAAATCATTTCGTACGCATTTATCATTCATCATAACATAAGCAGGTTTCTTGCAACAAGTCTCCTCATCTCTCTACTGTTTATTTCAGTAGGATGGATCTCGAGCAGACGGTGAAGGACCTCCAAGCTCAGAATGCACAGTTTCAACAATTGTTCTTAACTCTGGCCAAAGGACAAGAACAATTGAAGACCTTGTTGGTTGAGGAGAAGAAAAAGAAGACGAAGAAAATAACCTGAATTCTGAACATGGGAAGAAGATTCCAAGGGCAAACAAGAAGGGCCTTAGACTTTGCAAATACATCCAGTGAGAAAGACAATCAAGATGGGAAGGGCAACGAAACAGTTGTTCAGTCTGATTCAGAAGAGGAAGAGGAAGAAGAAGACTATTCTGAAGAACAATACCCTTCAGCCAACGACAAGTATAAGCATCTAGAAGAACGGTTGAGTGCAATGGAAATCCAAAAAGTTCCTGGATTGGACTTTGAGGAGTTGGGATTAGTATCGGGGATTGTCATTCCTCCAAAATTCAAAGCACATGTGTTCGCCAAATATGACGGAGTCTCATGCCCCAAAATGCATCTCCGGTCCTATGTGAGGAAGATTCAGCCCCATACTGCTGATAAAGATTTATGGGTACATTTCTTCCAAGACAATCTGTCTGGAACTCAACTTGATTGGTTTTATCAATTAGAAAGACCCAATGTTCATAACTGGGAAGATCTTATTGCTACCTTTTACAAACAATACCAATACAATGTTGATCTTGTGCCTACCCGTACTCAACTCCAGAGTATCTCCATGGTTTCAAGTGAAGGCTTCAAGGACTATGCACAAAAATGGAGGGATTTGGCCGGAAGAGTTCAACCTCCCCTATCTGAAAGAGAGTTGGTAGACATGTTTTTGGGCACCTTGTCCGGTCCTTTCTTCAATCACTTAATTCGGAGTTCATCGACAAGTTTTACTGAATTGATATTTACCGGAGAAAGGGTAGAAGCCGGGATAAAGAATGGAAAGATTCAAAAAGATGCATCCTTTGTTGTTGTAAGGAAGCCATTCATCGGAAAGAAAGAAGTGGTTGTTGTATATCCTCAGAGAAATCAAGATAGGGCCAAACGCCGTCCAATGGTTGGGGTTGTTATGATTCCTAAACCTGCGCCTGATCAGTAAAGAAACAACCAACCAAGAATGGAAATACCAGTCAGACAATTCACCAGAATTAATATGACACTATCTCAAGTATTTCTGCATTTGTTAAGATCCAACCTAGTGACCTTGAAAGAAGCTCCAAAGAACCCTAACACAACCTCTCCTCACTATCATCCTAATTCCCACTGTGCATACCACTCTGAGAGTCTCGTCCGTGACACTAACAACTATTGGGCTCTAAAGAACAAAGTACAAGACCTCCTTGAAGCCAAAGAGATTGAATTCGATGCGCCATAAAAGCCCAATGTCATTTTCGCCCCTATACCCAAGCACATCCATAATACCAACGCCATTGAGGAAGATATGTTTGTTACTTCAGTTGTTGAACTAATGACCCCACTCCTGATTATCAAAAAGAACTTATTGAATGCCAATGTTTTCCCAGGCTGTGATGAAAGTTGTCATTTTTGTTTGTCCTTACCAACCAATTGTCCTTTGTTGAAAGAAGGCGTTCAGTGCCTAATAGATAACAAGGAAATTTTGTTCGAGAAGGCTTCAATTCCAACTATTTCTTATAATGATGTTTCCATCGTGACCATTTCCGACAATTCTTCCAGGGTCTCCACCAAAAGACCCGTTATAATTACATCAGTTCCAAAAGTAGCTCCTTTGATAATACAATGCTTAGACCAATCCCGTATTCGTCAGAAAAAACCGTACCATGAAATTATGGAGGGGATATTTACTACCATGGTATCAAGAAAGATTGGCCAGCTGCTGAAGATTCAAGTTCTGAGAAGGATGAATCCAATATCAATAATATTGCAGGGACTAGCAAGATTAACCGAAGCGGAAGGATATTCTCTCCAGAAATTTCTCCCCCAAAAACAGTTTCTAGACCCGTAATCATTCTTGTTGTTGTTGCTCCTCCAAAGGTTGTTCCCAGTCCTACAATCATCTCTGCTAATACTCCTGCTGACAAAGCTATTACAATCCCTGTTATTACTCTTACTGACATTCCTACTACCGAGTCAACCGAGACTCGAGGTAAAGGTATTTTGATTGAGCCTGTCCGGACGAAGGCACAATCATTGTCTATTCCTGAAACTTCCCATAAAGAGATGGAGGAAATCCTAAAGATCATAAAAGAAGCGACTACAATGTAGTCGAGCAACTGGGGCAAACTCCATCAAAAATTTCCATGCTGGCTCTATTACTATGTTCCGAGGCTCATGCAAAAGCCTTGGTAAAATTCTTGAAAACTGCTCATGTACCCCAAGAAACATCTGTCGATCAGTTCCAAGACTATAATAGCCAGCTTGACTGAAAATAATGGTCTAGGTTTTTCGGATGCTGATTTGACGCCAAGAGGAAGGATGCATAATGAGGCATTGCATGTCTCAGTGGAATGCAGGGGCACAACCTTGGCTCATGTTTTGGTGGACACTAGGTCGTCTTTGAATGTGTTTCCGAAAAAGGCTCTTGATAGGCTTGACTGCGAGGGATTGACATTGAAGCCAAGCAACATAGTAGTGAGGGCCTTTGACGGCTCAAAAAGGATGGTGCATGGGGAAGTGGATATCCCCATAAAAGTTGGAACCCAAACATTTGATTTAATTTTTTATGTAATGGATATTCACCCTTCATATTCCTGCTTTCTAGGCCGACCATGGATTCACAATGTCGGCGATGTTACTTCTACGTTGCACGAAATGCTGAAGTATTTGATTCAAGGGAAAATCATCATCGTTCATGGAGAAGAAGAGTATATGATCAGCCATCTCAATTCCTTCAGATATGTGGAATTAGATGGTGAATTTATTGAAATTCCATTCCAGCACTTTGAAGAAGTCCCGCAATATATGGCAGTGACCAAAGCCGTGTCTCAGGTTCCCAAGATCACAAGGCCTCCACTCAGGATGTCATCTTTGAAGGACGCCAGGGAAGTGATAGAAGAAGGTGGGTGCACTATTTGGGGACAACTGCTAGATATCCCATACAAATCTGACAAGTTTGGCATGGGTTTCACTTCAGGTGCCCAGAAGGTTGTACGCCGCGCTCGTGCTGGAGGACCACCCTTGAAGATCAGCAACCGCGTAGTCAATGCAGTGGAGGATGATGAAGATACCTATGACCTAGAGGATTGGATTTTCTCAGCTGTCAGTGGACGGCTCAGCAACTGGGAGGCTAGAGACTTTGTCCTGATCACTTTTATCCCACAGTAATTTGTCTTTACATTTTGTTGGATTTGTAATATTAAAACAATTCAGACTCTTAAAACCTTGTGTCTTACCCGAGGCACAATGGTCCATTTGTAAGGGTTATTATCTCATTTCCATATGACATCAATGAATCATGGACATTTTTGCATACAAACTTTGCGCTCATTGTTTTTCTTTTTTACATTTTCATTTCTTTCAAAGATAGTTATACCCTTACACACACTCACACTCACAATGCAGGTCTACATCCATTCGGGATCCCATGGGTAACAGTTATGCTATGGCCTTTTGTGACTCTGAAAATCTAATCTACCAAGCCGAAGACGAAGGTAAGGAAGATTGTGAAGCACCAGGGGAACTCGCCAGGTTACTATAACAATAAGAAAGGACCATTCAGTCCCACGAGGAACAAGTGCACACAATCAACCTAGGTATCGAGGAAGACAAAAGGGAAGTTAAGGTGGGTGCCAATCTGGAACCCAGTGTCAAGGAGCGTCTGATTCAATTTCTACACGAGTATGTTAAGGTCTTTGCTTGATCGTATGAAGACATGCCAGGACTTAATGCAGATATTATGGTACATCGTCTACCTACAAAAGAGGACTGCCCACCATTAAAACAAAAGGTCCGTCTGTGATACAGTGGGAGAACTAACTTGAGGTTTTGCGTTTGTGTTTGCAAATGTTTTGGTTTAGCAAGAGTCGCCACCGACTTTTTATTTTATCCTAAGGAAAGGTCAAAAAGCAGAGGAAAGACCTTTGAGATATTTTCTTGGGTTCGGGGAGTAGATTATGAAAAGGGAAGGTGCAAGAACCCTTTTCCTCCATGGTTATCCATGGGATCTTAGTTACTTGTTTAGATCACTTACTTTTTCTTTTCAATTGTTTGAAATGGTGCTTTGTGTGTGGTTTTGAAAGATGTTTTGAAAAGAGGCCATCATTGTGGCAACCTTTGTAATGATTCTTGTTTGAACGTATACAAAGATGTTTTGTCTTTTGAAAAGATTTCAATGTTTGAAAGTTTGATTTGGGTCATGTTTTGAAATTGTGTTGTGAAGTGTATTTGAAAATAGCAAGGATATTTTTGCAAGTTTTTGGTCAAGTAACTAAGAGTTATCTACCCTATTTTACTCAAAGATCTTTCCTATACGTTTTTTAACCCTTTTTGACAGTGTTGTTTTACCATTGTATTTGGTAAACAACCTTGTATTTGGATGTTAAACGGGACAGGTGCGGGTCATCGTATAGACCATGATAGCAATTGTGTCAAGTATTTTTGGCGAAATTTTGAGGGACTTGATCATTTTATTTAGGCAACCAAGATAGCATCATCGAGGGACTATTATCTTTTGTTTTGCTTTTGTTTTGCCAAAGTACCCAACATGCATAACATGGCCCTTTTGTTTGGGCAACCAAGTGGAGATACCTTAAGGGGTGTTTGTGTGCAAGTGTGTTTTATTGCATGCATGATTTTATCTTGAATTAGGATTTTCTATTTCATTGATTTTATCTTGCCATACGTATCCTAATTACTAGCATTTACATTTTGAAAGCAATAAAACGAGGAAATGTAAAATCCTACGCTATTACAACATTTAGGGGATGGGGGATACACACTCGTATATGGGGGTGGTTCAACGAGAAAAATAGATAAGAAAGGAAAATAACAAGGGGAAGAAAAAGATAAAGAGAGAGAGAGGGCTAGTGCACTGCTGAGAGGAAGTCAGAAGTTCTGACCCAGGCCTGCTGCAGGATTATCAACTTATTAGTGAAAATGTATGAGTCAGAACTTCTGACTCTGGTGCCCTGCAAAACAGAAACCTGTTAGTGGGAAGGTCAGAAGTTCTGACCCCCATGCGCTGCAAGACAAAAGTTTGTTAGTAGGGAGGTCAGAAGTTCTGACCCCCATGCGCTGCAAGACAAAAGTTTGTTAGTGGGGAAGTCAGAAGTTCTGACCCTGTTGGAAACACAATAATTTTCAGAAGTTCTGATGTTATTGACAGCAAAACAGGCCTTAGAAGCGCTGACGTCAGAGTCAGAGCTTGATTTCCCCCTGTGCTAGCCAGAACATCTACAATTTTATTATTTTTCCATAAAACAGAAGGCATGCCTAGGATGATCTCAGCAGGTGTCAAAGTGTTTTAGAAGGCAGAACCAACAAGGTCACAAACAAGTTCTACACTGATTCACTTCCTACTTAAGCATTCAGAGGTGTGTAAATCCTCAGAACGCATACAACAGCAACATGATATTTACATTGTGTTTATTGAGCATGCAAAGCTGATGATGCTTAGCAGCATGATGAAAGTCAGTAGGTGCTTACCTTGCTGTTGGAAGAAAATTTGTGAGTTGGAGCTGACTTTAGCTCTGATGGTATTCTGGACAGGTTCTTTTTAGGATGGGTGGATGGAGAAGATATGTGTATGTATGGGTGTTCCCTAGTCAGGAAGCAAACTGAGTATCAATGAAGTTTGGAGGCAAGAAGTTCAAAGTTATGAAGCACTGGGGATTTTGGCAGAGTTTCACAAGGTTTCCTTCACTAGAGTTTTCTGTTCCTCTTCTAGCAATTTTTTCTGGATGTTTTTTCACGTCCCTTTGTGATGGATAATGGTGTCCTGTTTATAGGCAAGGCTTTGTGGATTTTTGAATGTTAAATGGCGCCCATATTATGCAGTAGAGGTTAACTTGTTTTTGAAGGAAGTTCATGAAAAGTTGTGATGATGGACAGCTTTTCAGCCTAGGTTGGAACAGTAAGCGAGGATTAAGGAGAAGTGACACCTATAGGCGAAAAGTGGCGCCTAGACCCATGCCTAAGCCTGCACAAAGGTGTTTAACAAGCCACACGTGGAGATACCCCTTGGATGAATGTTCAGGAGTGGTTGTGAGCATTAATGAGCATTAAATGGTGATGAGATTTATCAAAATCCAAAATCTTGTAATAGGAGATTTTGCATCATTACCTAAAACCTGAGCCAGTAGTTCTGCTTCAAAAAGAACAACGTAAACCAAATTCTGACCTTGGCCTCTTGCTTCCTCAGCAAATTCTGAGAGTTTTCCAGTATACACCTTTGATCTGCTTTTAAAGACTCTGGACTTAGTGATCCTGCTTCAGTATTTTACCCAATCTGCTGATCCCATTACCTTCTGATCTCGGTGCGTTATGAAGGAGTTTCAGGCTTTGTTGCCTTCTTTACACTTCTCTAACAAACTCTGGCTGAACTTTTGCGTAACTGCTGAAAGAGCCATGTTCTGTTTAAAGATCACGTGTTGAACCACTTTTACAATCTCTGACTGAGTTGGTGTAGCTGCTGAAGAACCACCTTCTGACTGAATGTTATGTGTTGAGCCAAATTTGCAACTTCTTACTGTTTCTGCCTGGAGGGTGATCCAGAAGCTCTGAGGTGCCACTTTCTTCTTAAACACTTTTCCCCCTTTTTTTAAGAAAAATTCTAAGTATTTGGAATTTAACTTTTCCAAGGTAAAAGTTTTGACTTTTGAGCTTGCAAATGACCATTTTGCTCTTGTAAATTGTTTACTTGGAAAGGAATGATAATAAAGGGCTTGGATTTGTTTAAGAGAAAGTCTGAGAGTTCATGATGAATTCCTGAAGGATGAGAGGGAAAATTTTGGGGTACAACACCGTCGAATGCGACCAAATATGTCAGAGAAGATTAAAGCTGAAGTCATGAAACAATTCAATGCTGGATTCTTGGCGGTCACCTCTTATCCGCAATGGGTTGCCAATGTTGTTCCAGTTCCCAAAAAAGACGACAAGGTACAAATGTGCGTGGACTACAGAGATTTGAGTAGGGTAAGCCCTAAGGATTATTTCCCACTTCCCCACATTGACATACTAGTTGACAATACGGCACAACACAAAGTGTTTTCCTTCATGGACGGTTTCTCAGGTTACAACCAAATCAAAATGGCGCCCGAGGACATGGAGAAAACCACCTTTGTCACACAGTGGGGCACATTCTGCTACAAGGTGATGCCATTCGGATTAAAGAATGTTGGGGCAACCTATCAGCGTGCCATGGTAGATCTATTTCACGACATGATACATCACGAAATAGAGGTCTATATGGACGACATGATAGCTAGATCTCAAATATAAGAAGCGCATCTTGATCATTTACAGAAACTGTTTGAGAGACTAAAGAAGTATAAATGAGGTTGAACCCAAATAAATGCACATTTGAGGTGAGGTCTGGTAAACTTCTAGGCTTTGTCTTCAGTAATAAAGGTATTGAAGTAGATCCTGCCAAGGTGAAAGTAATACAAGAGATGCCTACTCCTCGTACTAAGAAGGAAGTCAGAGGATTCTTGGGACGTTTGAACTACATTGCCAGATTCATTTCTCACCTGACAGCTACTTGTGAACCAATCTTCAAATTACTAAAGAAAGATAAAGTAGTCAAGTGGAATGATGAATGTGAAACTGCTTTCGACAAGATCAAAGAGTATCTGCAAGAGCCTCCTGTTTTGATGCCACTAGTCGAGGGAAGACCATTGATCATGTATCTGACTATTTTGGAAAATTCAATGGGGTGTGTGCTGGGGCAGCATGACGAGTCTGGCCGAAAAGAGCACGCTATTTATCACCTGAGCAAAAATTTTACTGACTGTGAAACAAGATATTCACCGCTCAAGAAAACTTGTTGCGCTCTGGCATGGGCTGCTCGCCGACTAAGACAGTATATGCTGACCCATACTACCTTGTTGATATCTAAAATGGATCCAATAAAATACATATTTGAGAAACCTGTTCTCTCTGGGAGAATAGCGAGATGGCAGATGATCCTGACAGAATATGACATACAGTACACTACCCAGAAAGAAATAAAGGGCAGTGTACTAGCTGATCACCTTGCTCGCCAAGCTGTAGAAGACTATCAGTCCATGAAGTTCGAGTTCCCAGATGAATACATCATGATGGTAAACAACTATGAAGAATTCAAACCATATGACAGACCCGAACAAGGATCCCGATGGACCCTGGTTTTTGATGGGGCACCTAACAGACTCGGCAATGGTATTGGTGTTATACTCATATCTCCTGAAGGATGTCATACTCCCTTTACTGCAAGACTTTGCTTCAATTGTACAAATAACATGGCGGAATACGAAGCGTGCACCTTTGGTCTCAAAGCTGCCATAGACTTGGGGATCAAATCTTTAAATGTATTTGGAGATTCAGGTTTGGTCATTAGCCAGATCAAAGGGGAATGGGACACCAAACACCCTAACCTTATCTCTTACAGAGAACATGTTTTGACATTACTCCCACATTTTGAGAAGATTACCTTTGACCACTTCCCGCGAGAAGAAAATCAGCTAGCAGACGCACTAGCCACAATGTCGTCCATGTTTAAACTTAAATGGGATAACGAGGCTCCCCAGATCACCATTGAACGGATGGATGAACTAGTACCCTATCACGAGATTAATACTGAAGAAGTAGTGGACCAGCCTTGGTTTCACGAAGTCAAGAGGTATCTCCAGGCTCAAGAATATCCAGAAGGAGCTTCAGTCAATGATAAGAAGTTCTTAAGGAGATTCTCTGCTAAGTTCTTCCTGAGTAACGACATTCTTTACAAACGCAACCATGACTCTGTGTTATTTCGGTGCGTAGACAAGGTTGAAGCTGAAAGGATCATGGCCGAGTTACATGAAGTAACTTTTGGCACCCATTCCAGTGGGATTATGATGGCAAAGAAAATCCTATGGGCAGACTATTACTGGTCTACCATGGAAGCAGATTGCTATCAACACTCTCGAACATGACACAAGTGTCAGATCTATGCTGACAAGGTGCACGTACCTCCGGTTCCTCTGAATATCTTGATGACTGCTTGGCCCTTTGCTATGTGGGGGATTGATATGATTTGGTAAATCAAGCCAACATCATCCAATGGACACTGCTTCAATTAAGTGGCCATTGACTATTTTATAAAGTGGGTAGAGGCAGCTTCTATCACTTCTGTTACCAAGAATGTTGTCGCCCGGTTCATCAAGCAGAATCTCATCTGTCGTTACGGTATCCCGGAGAGAATCATTACAGAAAACGGTACAAACTTGAACAATACTATGATCACCACCTTGTGCGAGCAATTCAAGATCCAGCATCACAATTATTCCCCTTACCGGCCGAAGATAAGTGGTGTTGTCAAAGCCGCGAATAAGAACATTAAAAAGATCATACAGAAAATGACAGTCACATACAAAGACTGGCATGAGATGCTACCATTCTCTCTCCACGGGTATTGTACCACAGCTCGCACATCAATTGGGGCAACACCCTATTCTCTGGTATACGGTATGGAAGTTGTCTTGCCTATTGAGGTTCAGATCCCCTCTCTGAGAATTATGAAAGATGTAGGGTTGAATAAAGAAGATTGGATCCAGACTCGACTTGATCAACTAAACTTGATTGATGAGAAAAGGCTTACTGATGTCTGTCATGGTCAAATGTATCAAAAGCGGATGATCAAGGCTTTCAACAAAAAGGTCAGACGCCAAATGTATCAAGTTGGAGATATGGTGATCAAACGTATCATACTGCCGCAAGGTGATCCCAGTGGCAAATGGACTCCTACATACGAAGGACCATTTGTAATCAAAAATATATTCTCTGGTGGAGAAATGATCTTGACAACCATGGATGGCGACGACCTGCGGCACCCTGCGAACGCAGACATAGTCAAAAGATACTACGCATAAGAGACCCGCTAGGATGACACACCTAGGCAAAACAAGGGCATCCCGGTGAACCAAAAAGGTTTGAGAAAAAATTAGGGATAAAACAAAAAAATATGTACACCCGGCAAGCTGAAAACCTGAAAGGGAGGCTTGGGCAAAAAAGGGTATCCCGGTGGACTAAAAATCCGAAAGGACGGTCCAGGCAAAAGTTAGGGAACTAAAGCGTATGACTATGTCCTGTTGGATCACTTTACGGACAACCTTTAGCTTCAATCGACAAACTCAGCGGTTCTGATCAATTCAATCATCTTCGGATGAGGCAATAAATAGACAAGATGGTCAGAGATACGAAGGCTATAGCAGAATAGGAACCCCATGGGATTATTGCACATAGCTATTTTTTCTTTGTAGCAAAATTTTCATCTTTTACAACAACATTCTCTTACTAGAATGTTTGTCTCATTGTACAAAAATACTTACTCAAAGTCAATGCAAAGATATCTCTTTGAAAGTGTAAAACTATTTGTTTTTCTTTACTCTTGTTTTGTTTACAAAAACGTTCAATGATTTATTTTTGAACATATGCATTTGAATATAATTATTGTTTACGAATAGACAAAATAGAAAGACAAACCCTGATGGCTTTAAGAGGTGGGGAAATCTCTCTATGCTATTTCCATAAATCCCCCGCAGTGTGCAGTTTAGTCCCCAGCGGAACAAAGCTTCCAGTTATCAATCCCCAGTATAAGTCACCAAGTTTCTCAGGGTTTCCCAACGGGATTTTACAAGCAGTGCACGACATTTCCCTTACAGTAGAGTTTATTTCTCTAAGTGGAAATTCATCAACACTTCAACTTCATAACATGAAGACTTACATATCCTCAGCAGTGGCCAGGGATTTATTTTCTCTAATACAAGCAGTGCAGCAGTTTAGCTCACACACGTATACATCGCATCCATGTATCATAAACATTGATAACACAAATGCATCATACCATGCATTTCATACAATATGACTCTACATTTTAGCTAACATTTTACCCTTTTCAGTATAAGGTTAACAGCTACCATTAACAATGTTCAAAGTTTTCAAATACAGTATAGATACGCTCCAGACGCGGATTCCATTCTGATAATCATTCAGATTCAATCTTCAGATACAGTTAAGATACGCTCCAGACATGGATGCCATTCTAATACTCATTCAGATTCAATGTTCAGAGACAGTTCAGATGCGCTCCAGACACGGATGTCGTCCTGAAACTCATTTCAACTTCCAGATACAGTATAAATATGCTCCAGACACGGATGTCATTCTAATACTCATTCAGAGTCTCTTCCAGATATAGTATAGATACGCTCCAGACACGGACGCCATTCTAATACTCATTCAGAGTCTCTTCCAGATATAGTTCAGATACGCTCCAGACACAAACTCCATTCTGATACTCATCCAGTTTCAGTTTACAAACACAATTCAGCAATAACTTATGGATGACATCTACAAGCCCATCTCCAATAACTTTCTATCATCTCTATAAATGGAATCTTTAAGCCCATTCCCTCTACCCTCACATCACTGAGTGCAAATTTCTAGGCACTCTAGTGTCCAGTCATCTTCCACCTTCGAGTCACGAATGGCAAAACTCGCCAGTCTAACTCTTCAGGTTTAAGAAGATTGAACAGGGGCAGCTGTTGTACCCCAAAATTTTCCCTCTCGCTTATCAAGAATTTACTCACAATATATCCTTGACTCAAGACTGCATTAGGGTTTGATCAACTCAAGACACCTCCTTAAGCACTGATGACCAAAATTAGGGTTTGAGTTTGCACAAGGAATTTTGAACTTTCTATGCCTCATATGATTTTCATGGATCATTATGGACCCCCAAGATTACTCATGTCAAGTTGCAAGCCTTGGATCATATTTTTGATCAGTCAATTCAGCAGTTGACCTAAAAATCAGTTGTATTAGGAAAAAAGTAAACTATGGCCAATTTACAGTCAAACATCATAATTTTTTATCCCCATCAACATTTTAAACTCATATGTATCATTTGATCAAGTTTGGACCACAACTCCTCAAGAAATTTGATCAAATCTCCAAAAAGGGCAAAATGATCAAAATTAGGGTTTTGACTGGCAAAGGGTAATTTCTGATTTTTGACCTAGCAAATGGTCAATTGGTTTAAGACATGATCTCAAGAGTCCAATTGCATCATTTCTGACCTAATGACAAGGTTTAAAACATTGCAAGTCCGTTGGATTGACAAATGAATTTTTTCAGTCAACTGATGAAAAGTCAACTGTATACTGAAAAGTCAAACTTTGACTTTTTAGTCAAATTCAAATGCCAAAGATCACAATTCATCAAAACATGTCAAAATATGAAACTTTTTCACAACTTTGAGCAAAATTTTCACCATGATGCAAGATGATTCAAGAGAAACTTCTAACATGAAAGTTGTAGATCTCCATGAAATCTATAACTTTTCTTCACCCAACTTCTTCCAAAAGTGCTTGGATCTCAAGTTATAATTTTATGAATATGTGATCATGAAACTAAACACTTAGTGAAATTTTGCCCTAATTTGGTCAGGATTTTGACACAACTTCATGGTACTTTTTCATATAGTTACAAGGGGAATCTTCAAAAGCAATTCAAAGATGGGTTGTAGAGCACATTGCAAGATTTCCAAAATGTCCAAGAACTCCTTGAGATCATTTTTGAGTAGGGAGAATCAAAGAGATGAAGTTAGGGTTTTATCACTTTAATTACAAGTCATTTTAGTGATGAACAAATTTCAAATTCAAGTTGTGTTGCATTAACTCTACTTTGCAGGCCTCAAACTTGTTAGGCACTCCATAATTAATGGTTTACACAGTTGTTATAGGCCTAACTTTAAGCATTCAATGCATGGACATGCTTTATATCCATTTTTGGAAGAAAGGTTACATTGCCATTTTGATAAAGTGACTTTTTGTACAAAACTTGTTCTTGAGCCTTTCACTTGTTCTCTTCTGATCAAACAGGTCCTATAACTCATGAGAAATGTTTCAAACACTTACAATCACCCATCCCATGCTTGTACCTCTTCTTGAAATTTTTTCCCTCTTTTCTTCAAAATCAAGTAACCTAGCCAAAAGTTAGAGACTTGTACTTCTGATTGTCCAAAGCTCTCAAACACTTTTGTTTATACATACACAAACCATTTTGACACAAACACACGAATGCTCAAACCTTGAAAGAATCTAGAACTCAGAATCACACTTCACACTTCCATTTTCACACAAACTGACCAAAAACTTGAAACTCATATATCTACTCATGCGTTTCTTGGCCTTTTGGTTTCTAAAGTTTCTAAACATCATATAGAGTTGATCCCACACCCTGTTATAGAAAGATAACACTATTAACACCATCCTCCATTTCCAAAAACAGAGCTCTGCATATTGACTTCTCCAAACCATTTCAGTTATCCATTGCTCAAGCTAATCATTGCATTAGCTTCCTGGGACCTCAAGGAAGCTAACCTGATCATCACCATCACTTGAAACAAGCTTAAACTCAAAACACGATTTCCAGTTTTGAGGTAGGTTTTCTAACTTTGGAAGTATTCATACAGGCATCATAAATGATTTATTTGTGAATAAAACATGTAGATATCATTGCCCTAAAGCTAACCATGTCCATAGTTTCCATTAATTTTGCTTGAGCTTAGAGAATTTTGAAACTGAAATTTATGAGATTTTTAGGGTTCAGATTAGGGCCATTAAAATTCATGCTTATCTTTGATCTATAGTTTTAATTCTTTACATTTCTGAAACCGTGAGAAACTTTGCTACAAGTTTCATGTTTACAGTTTTCATTTTTGATGAGAAATGAGTAAGTTACAGTTGGTCTGACTGGAGGTTGAAGATGAAGTCATCAGGGCGCGTTTTGCCTTGTATATTTATTGATTTGCCTATGTTAACAAATGTATAGCCACCCAAGTGGTAGAAGCGCACGCCTGTAACCTTTGGCACCTTGGCCCAATTTTATTTTATTTCTTTATTTTTATTTTATTTATTTTCTTAAAATATTTTCCTAATACTAAAAAATCATAAAAAATACAAAAAAAATATTAGATTTTTATTTTAACTTAGTTTATTTATTTTTCTCACACAAAAATTATTTTATTAATCATACCTTATTTATTTTTACTTATTATCTTGTAAATTTAATTAAAGCTAGGTTATTTACTTATTTTCTTTTACACCAATTAAAATATATTATTTTAATATGAAAAGGCCAAAAATATTTTATAATGCTATAAATATTTTCAAGACAAAAAATACCAAAACACTTTTCTTATAAACTTAATTTCTTTTATTTTAATTAATAGATTTAGGGTTTTGCTTAAAAATATTTTCTTAACAAATTTAGGGTTTACTTTTCATTAATTATTTTCTTTAATTAATTAGGTTAAGACAAATTCCCTTTTCTCATGAAATCCAAACAAATATTCATTTTCTTTACATTTTGCATTTTTGTACATTTATTCATTTTGTACATTGTATTTATTTAATTCCTTGTACATTGATACCTATTCAATATGGTTGTAATAGACTAATTAGGTTTACCTTCTTGCAATCCCCATTAAATTTGTACACCCCCTCCCCACAAATGTTGTAATAGCATAGTAACTTTAAATTCTGCAATTTATCGCTTTTATATATAACATGCTAGTAATTAGGGTTTGTATGGAAAGACTAAAACCAATACTTAGAAAACCATAATTCAAGACAAAAACAAGCATGAAAACAATAAATTTGCACACAAGCACCCCTAGGGTTATTCCACTTGGTTGCCTTATACAAAATGGCTATATTACGCATGTAAGGTATCTTAGAAAAAACAAAGCAAATACAAGATCATAGTCCCTCGATGACACTATCTAAGTTTCCTTTCAAATTATCTTAGTCCCTAAAAAGAATGCTAAGATACCTTGCAACATTGCTAATCATGGTTATACGACGACCCACGCCCATCCCTTTACATCCAAAGATAGGGTTGCTTACCAAATCAATGGTAAAACAACAATATCAAAGGAAAATAAAATGAACAAGAAAGACTTTTGAGTAGGTAGAATGCTCCTAGTTACTTGCTCAATTTCAAAACAAAACATCCTTGCTATTTTCAAAATAAACGCCTACACTTTCAAAACATCTTACAAAACTTGAAAACATTTTCAAAAAGATCAAACATCTTTGTATACATTCTTACAAACAAGAATCATTACAAAGATTTCCTAAACAATGGCCTCTTTACAAAATACTTTCAAAAACCACACCAAGCACAATTTCAAACAAAATCAAGTGATCTAGCTAGTAACTAAGATCCCATGGAAAACTATGGATGAAAAGGGTGCTAATACCTTCCCTTTTCATAATCTACCCCCCGAACTCAAGAAATAATCTCAAAGGTCTTTCCTGTGCTTTTTCACCTTTCCTTTTGGATAAAATAAAAGTCGGTGGCGACTCTTGCTAACCGCAACATTTGCGATCAAACATAAAACCTTCAAGTCAGTTCTCCCACCGTATCACACATAGTATTGAGTCGCATTATATGATTGTATAAAGAGGTTGTGTATTAATGTTGTGAATGTGTATTATTGATGCAATTATCGTTGATTATAAGATGAGAAGTGGTGATGTTATGTGATCTAATTTAATATATTAATTATCAACTTTTTATTATATTGTTAGATATCTCACCCCTTCTGTTTGAATGTTTCCCTATGTTGGTAACGTGCAGGTAATCGAGAGTGAAAGTTGTATACCTTCAATAGTTCGAGTCGGTGTCATTGCTCTAATATGTAACACTCGGGGGGATGAACGCTTGTTGCTTTTGATTGTTTATTATTCAGTTGTTGAACTTTAAGTTGATTATTATTAAGTATGTGTTGTTTTGAAGTTGTTGTAACGATGATAAAGATGTTACTAGGAATTCCGCTACGTAGATGTTAAATTGTTGATTTAAGAGATTTAATTATTATGCTGATGGTTCATCCGAAGTTTTAAAGTGTTATGTATCCACGATGAATGCAATGAGTTTTTAATGATGAATTTTTGGAATCCTGATTCGTTTGCATGAATGATTTTATAACTCTGATTTATTTATATAATTGTTGGGTAGAATTGGGGTGTTACACTACGCGAAATCCACGAAGAAATCAACGCCCAACACCTAGGTGGAAGATCCCTCTCCAAAAAAGAATTACTAGAAGGATACTACTGGCCTACCATGTAGCACGATGTTAAAGAGCACATAAAGAAATTTGACAAACTCCACTGTCACGGGGACATGCACTTGACACCCCCAAACGAGCTCAAGTCTCTCTCATCCCTCTGGACCTTTGCATGGTGGGGAATGGACATCCTCGGGCCATGCGTAGTAGGATCAAATAAAATTAAGTACATGATAGTAGGCGTGGATTAATTCACAAATTAGATAGAGGCAGAAGCACTGGCCAAAATCATAACACAAAACATCATTCGTTTCTACAAGAGAAACATTCTTGCCCATTTTGACATACCCCAGCAAATTGTCACTGACAATGGGACACAATTCACGGACAAGAATTTTCAGGAATTCTTCGCCAAATTGGGTACTATATGGGTGTTACGACAAAAAGGGAAAAATCCCCCAAAATAAATATTACAAGTTACGGTGTGTAGACCAAACAAAAGAAAATAACATTAACATTGGTAAGTTTTTGGGCTGAGGTTTCTCTTCACAGGCATGCTCCCCATGGGTAGGCTACTCGCCCTCTTCATCTTCTCCAAAATTGAGGAACTCAGGGACAACAATCTTCCCATCATCCATGCTATAAAGAAACCCGATCCCGGCCACGCTAAACTCGATGCTAGGGTTGGAAATCTCCAACTGCTATATTACATTATTGAAGCTCTCCTCGCTAATATCCACAAGATCCTTCTCATCTTGACGGAGGCGGGAAACCAATTATGCAAGGGTCCTCAATTGCTGCAGCTCCTCGGTCTCACCCTCAGCCGAGGCCGCGTCAGCTTCCATGACAGCGACCATGTCCTCAAACTCCTTGTTCACCTTAACCAACTTTTCATTCTTCTTGGACATTATTATTTTTTGTTTGCCCAACTCCTCCTTATCAAACTTCAACTTAGTCACCTTCTCCTGAAGAGCCATGTTGGCCGCACGAAGGTCCCTCACCTCCTTAGCAGTGGGGGTCCCCTCCTCGGTATGGATAACCACTAGCTCCAGTATCCTCATAATTTCTGCCGCATCCTGGGCAAGAGTTTTCCTCTTACTCGGTTGATCCAAGTTTTCCAAGTGTAGGGACTCTTCCCGCGGCAACAGGGAGGCAATTCACATTTATCCGGAAACCTATCCAGGTTCAAGTCCATGGTGTTCCCGCCAACCCGGTGACATTTCCTATCCGAGGTCACATGCTGAGGAGAAGGATGTTCCACAGTAGGAGCAGATGAAGAATTCACTGAGCCTGCTGGAGGAGGAACCACAGTGCCACCCAGGACATTCTTCTGAAGCTCGACTTTCTTCATCTTTTTCAACTTGTTAGATGCTTTCTCCTTGACTATGCGCTCTTGGGCATTCGATATTCTATCTGCAACAAGCAACAAAGACAAGTCAGTAAAACAAAGAAAACAAACAAGGAGATGATAACAACATGGAAGCTACCTAAAAGCACTAGGGCATCCTCGTAGGTAGCAAAGTCGAGGAGCCCATTCGTGTTAAAAAGTCGAGCTACGAGAAGAGGCTTCAGGTCCTCGCCAAGAATAATTTCCCTGTGCTTGGTCATGCATTGGACGGAGACAAAGTTATCAATGAAAGCCACAAATTTGTAATAGCTTGCACATTCATCCTCCTCTAGGTCGTCCAGACAAACGATATACTCGTCAGTCTATTGATCAAAATGATCACAACTTCAGGAGAAACAGAACCTTTGGACCCGATGTCTCCTCTGCCTACCTTTCTCTCTATTGCACCCTAAAATTTACCCTCTTGTTTTTTATAACTTTAAAGGCTTATGTTTCATCATATACATTCATGCATTGTGATATGATCACGGTATTTTGATTCTGAAGTTTTTTTACAAGCTATGAAAGATGGTTGTATTATCAATCAATGAAAATATGGGTCTCATGCCCTTAATCTTTGAGTCACTCAAGCTACAAAGGTTTCTCATACCTCAAGACATCTCAATTGTCTTTTGGTCCATCAGAAGATTGAATTTGCAAGAGTATTGAAGTGAATGACTGTTCTCCTATTCATTTTTTGAGATTAGAGTTTTGGCCAGATGAAGTGTTCGATGCTTTTGTGAATCAATTCCTTGAATAATTATCTTCTCATTGTCATATGAGACATCTTTGTTCAAGAAGCTCTTTATCATGTTCCATGGAACTAGGGTTTTGAGACTGGATCATCACCTTCTAACACAAAGGACCAAATTAGGGTTTTGGATTTAATCAGGATTTATCTGAGTTTTTGGGCTACACTTGATTCCATGTTTCTCTACATGTTTCTAAGAACCAGTGGTTGAAGAATTTAGCATCAATTTTGATTGTAAGAGATTCAATTGATCAATTAGGGGTAAAACAGTCATTTGAGGAAAAGTCAATAAAAGTCAATTATTAACCAAGTGGACTTATGGTCAAAGTTGAGGTCAATGATCATGTTGCAACATCATATGGCCTATGGTTGAAGAAATTCAAGAGAAAGATGGATTTTGAAGTTAACTTGTTCATGAAGGTATCTTGGTGAAATTTGAAAATTTGCTAAGTATGGTAACTTAGAAGGCTGAATTTCAAAAGTTCATAACTTCTTCATTTATTATTGAAAATGTGCAAACTTTACATGGTTGGAAATATAAAAATAAGATTTACAATTTTATCAATGTGATCTCATGTCCAAAAAATGATTATTCTGAGAGTTTTAGTGCATAGAAAATCTTGACATTTAGTAAAAAGCTCAATTCTTCATGGCCATTTTAAGGAATCCATTTGAACTCAAATCAAGAAATAATAAACATTAGAATTAAAGTTCTCTTCTTCAACTTTGATTTAAATATTGCAGCTGTAGCGGTAGAAATATTGAGACCAAGTCATTGGATTGAATTGACTCGTACAGATCAAATAAAAATCGCCATCGCGCTTTATTGTTTCCAGAGGAATGGGAAAAGAGAGAATAACCCAAAAAAGAGGGGGAGAGAATCTAAGTTCGGGGGTTGGTTTTGCAAAGGGAAAGTATTAGCACCCTGAACATCTGTGGTACTCCACAAGAACCTCTTTGTAAATTTGTGTATTTTGTCTATAAGAGTTGTATATAAAAATAGATGGTGGGGATGAGAAAAGAAAGTATTTTTTACAATTTTTGCATCCTCCGCAATTGCGAACCTTTAGTGACTACGTACCACCTTATGTGAAATTGGGGATCATGGTACTCGTAGTTCACCTTTAAAAAATTTAAAACACAAGAGTGTTGGTTAATTTTAAGAGACGAAACACCATCGTCTTACCCAAGTGGAAGAACATACTTTCTACCCACGATTATGAGAAAGGATAATTTGCATCATCTCAAAGTGTATGATATGGCTTGTATTTTTAAATCAACAAATCCTCGCTCAATACCCAAGTGTAAAATATCTTACTTCCTTTCATATCGTATAAGTATAGTAGCTCGCATCACTACAAGGATTGATAAGGGTCTAATCTTTTGAGAAAAGTTTTAAAGTAAAAAGCCAAAGTGGAAAAATAGTTTGAATGAGATTGATTGACTTTTAGTCTTCTCACAAAAAATGTAAAAGTATTGTTAAGTTGTTTAAAAATTGATTAAAGAAAATATTTTTGAAAATGCATGGACCTAAGTCCAAGTTTATTATGAAAGTGATTTAAGTTTTGAAAACAAGAAAAGTTTTGAAAAGGAGGGAGAAGATTTTTGAAATTAAAGAAGATGGAAGGAGATGAAGGGACTATCCTAAAGCATAAGGTAAAAGTTAGGGAAAAGAACCATCTAACCAACAAGAAGCCAACACTGGACACAATGAGTAAATGTAGAATTCTCATCCTTTGGATTGAAATCAAACAAGCAAAGATAATAAACCTCTTAAGAAAACCAAGCTTCAGATGTATTTAGTCTTCACAAAAATTGGACGGAGTAACGACTGTATACAGATGAATTCCCGATTACAGACAAAGCATATAATCAAAATAACCTACAAGCAAAGAAATAAACAACCCAATGTCTCAGGGTAAATCCCAAGAACTCCAGACAAAATAGCAATATGATTCATAAGGTCTCAAGGTAGGTAAAGGTCTCTAATCCTAAGTCCAAGAAGTCCATAACTCCATCATGCTAAGGATAGTAACCAAATAGTTCAAGTAACCTTAAAGTTTTTTATTGTTCAAGTTGGTTATTAGGTATCTTCAAAAAGAAAAGGAAAATCTCAAGTGAGAAAAATAAAAATACATAAAGATAAATGGTCAAGTGAGCAAAGATGAAAATAGTATGAAATGTAAATGCTAAGATAAATGGTACTTAAAATAAAAGCATAAAGTAAAAGCATGGAAATAAAATTCAATTGTTAATGAGTTAGAAATTAGAGGTTAGTTGAATGACCATCTTGAAACTTGCATTTGAAAACACATTAGAAGATTGATAAAATCAAAGCCTCTCAACAACAAGTTTCATTTTCTTTTGTAAAGTATATCATTCATTTCAAAAATCTCAAGGCAACAATAAATGATCAACGATGTTTAAATGATTCACTTAGTTCAAAAAATTATGAAGATTCATTAGAGGATTGATAAGACCAAAGCCTACTAACAATGGACCTCAAGGTTATTGGATCAAAGGTTTCAAATTAAACATACTTGGGCTTGCAAGCATAGGTTTGGGCCACGAATGATCATTTCTCAAATCGGGATAAAATTTAGCACTATGTTAAGCAATCATAAGCGGACTTATATAGAAGTGTCATCTATTTTGAGGTTGGTCAATAGCAATATATGTGCCATATATTTGAAGTGATGATATGTAGATCATCCTCTAACAACATGTAGCACGAAAGAGAAGAGGATAAGATGAAAAGGGAGGGGATATATTTGAATCGAAAACTTTGATCAAAACTATCATTAAAATCATCCATCCATTTTGGTGGAGTTAAACTCAACACCCAAGATCCAATGATGTTAATGAAGTTTTTGATCAACAATCACATAGTCAGAATATATTAAAAAAATAAATTACATTTAATGAATAAAATAAAAAAAAGACAGATGACTTTTAAATTGTTTTTTAAAATGAAAATAAGAGGTAAAATAGCAAACTATTTTCAAAGTAACAAAGAAAATTTTAAAAAGACCATAGAAAAATCAGAAATGACCTCAAATATTTTAATAAATTTTTTGGTAATTTTTTAAAATAGAAAAGTATTTTAAAATTAATTAAAATCTCTCAAATAAGTGAAGAAAAAGATAAATAAATAATAGAAATCAAGATAAAATTCTAGAAAAATTTCAGAAAGTCAAAAATGAGTAAAATGATTTTTATTAATTTTTTCAGAATTTAAAAACATCAAAAAGAATTTTTAAATAATTAAAAACAAGTTGAAATAAAGGAGAAATCATAAAATATGTCAAATCTGAAAATAAAATTATGAAAAAATAAAAACCAGGAAGAGAACATTTGAAAATACTTTTGTGAATTTTTTCATAATTTTTTAGTCAAAAATGAATTTTCTATGATTATTTGAAGTTTAAAACAAATAAATTTAAAAAAACAGAAAATAAAATAAAGTCAAAGAAATGTGGACCACTGGATCATTGTCAAAATGTGTTAGTAAGCAGATCCAAGAGATCTGACACGCTGTGCATGATATGGTCACTATTAGCAATCACACAAAATTAATTATTAAATCAGATTTTAATAAAATAAAAGGAAAAAATATGGTCCATTGGATGAAAAGTCAAAACGTGTTAGTAAACAGATCCAAAGGACCTAGCGCGTTGTGCATATCATCGACCTTCAGTCAAAACACGCTGAATCAAAAAACAAGCAACCAATAAAAATAAAACAAATGTCCAACATTCATTGGTTGAAGAACGACACGTAAGTCGTCTTCAACCTCCAGACACCCTGTGCGTGGGATTTTCTTAGATTCTTCAAACGGAAACGTTAGAAGCTCAGACTAATATCATTGGATTCGTCTCTTTCAAATGATACTAACCTCACCCTCGCGAATAATTTATATAAACTGAGCAAAGAGAAAAATGCAGAATATCAAAAATAATAGCAATCACTTTAGGTTAGGATTTCTCACTCAATTCTCAATGATTTTAAAAATTGTAAGAAGAACAAGGATCAGAAGGATGAGTAGAGTAGAATAGGATTTTATTTGGAACGATTTGGTTAAGAAAACTACCTGAACGAGGCTCATGAAAATAGCTCTAAAAGTGAACTTCTGTAACCCAGAATATGGTCCGATTTATTTGGTTTAAGTGTTGGAGAGTTTGTGTGTTTATGGAAGATGATGAATATGTAAAGAAATTGTGAAGAGAGGGCTTGAAACTGTGAATGGAAATTTAAATTTCTGAGTTGCGAATGAACTTTGGCAGGGTGTATTTGGCTTTCCAAGCTAGAGAAAACGAATTCAATATGTCCCTCTATTTATAGGGAAGTGAATGGGAATGAGAATTGAAAGAATTAGTGGAGTTTGGAGGGAAATTGTGTAAAGTTGCAAGCATGAAAAGTGTGACTCGTCTTTTTCTCAAAACTCAATCAAAACTTGCATTTCAAAGTGCTAATCACTTTTTGAAGATTGTTAAACATGATTAGAAGTAAAAACGCGCAAGAAATTAGTGATTAGAAGCTGAATTGTGCATTTCAAATTCTGACTTGGAGGAAAAAGTCAGTTTCAAGATACCAACTTTGAATCAATGGTACTCACAACTCAAGGAGTCTTAGGGAATGATTCTTGAAGCAATTGAAAGATAAGTTCACTAACTTTACAATGTGAAAAGAATGGGATCAATTGGATACTTGAGCTAGAAGTTGTGATGAGTCAAAGTTGAGAAAAATATGTTGACTTTTTGTACTTAGAGAAATTCTAAGTTTTTCTTCAAAAATGACCTATAATGTTTTGAGTTAACAAGGCCTTCATCCAAAATTGAGCTTTGATCATTGATTCTATTTTAAATTAGACCTCCCAAATAGCATTGTGAAACTTGAATCACTCAAAAATACCAAGTCTTGAAAAAGTTATGGTCTTGCAAAATTGGTGAAAATTCATGAGGTGGCCTATAATCTTTTGGGTTCTTAGGACATCGTATACTTATTTTACAGATTTTCATATAAAATAAGAGTTGAAGTTCACATCCTTAATATCATTGTGGAAAAATAATGGGCTCAAGGAGATAAAAATCGACCAAGTTATGATCTTTTGAAGTCACATAAGAGAATTTGATGGCCTATCTAGATGACTTGTAACCTTTCTTCATCATCAGGTATCTTCCACACAAAACTTTCTTGAAATTTTTGAAGTGATTTGTTGATAACTCTTTAAAGAGAAGCATGTCTTTGGAATCACTCGAAAATACCAAAATATGAGTAAGATATAGCCCTCAGAAGTTCAAAACCCTAGCTCCTAGAGCACCAAAATGACTTGGAAACCCCTTTCAATTTTGAAAAACTTTATTGCATAATTACTCTTGCCATGTGAATATAAGTTGTTGTGGATGATAATAAGAACCCATAGAAACAAAAAAAAAACACCTCCAAGTGTTAATAATTGAGAGAGTTATGCACTTGTGATCAAGAAATCAAGAACTTGTCCAATTAGGTCAAACTTCTTGAATCAACTCTTGCATCTTTTTATTTTCTTTGAAAAATTGAAGCATGATGAATCATAGTAGACCTTTTCATTATATTACTTCAAATTATCTTCAATGATGAATCTTGAATCTCAATGAAGCTTTGTTGAAGAAGGCATGGAAATAAACTCGTGAACCTATAAATCACACTGATGAAATGTGTTGTGCCCTTACCTATAACATCATCAATTAGAGAAAACATTCATTGTATTTATTAGATAAAACTTAATCAATACAAAACATAGATGATCACAATAAATAAATCAAGGTGCTTGGTGATTCCTCATGAGCAAACCTAAAGATATGGAGAAGAACCAAACCCTAGTGTGATCTTGTTGTGATTGATTTGATATGAGATGATAGAAGAATATTATGGGCAAAATTGCAGGAAAATTGTGATCAAAAGCGCATCGGAATTTAAAATTTTCCTTTAGCGATCCTTACGAATGAGCATGGTCAGTGATAGAAATATTTACCTCTTATGGCGATTCATACCTTTGATGTTGTGATCACGAGCGTTGATGAAGAACAACGCCTCTACTCAGTCCACACGAACAGATCGCTTCCGATCACAGTGCTAGCTGATCACGAACGAAAACCTTGAGTGAGAGAGAGAATCAAAAACGAAATTTCATCAAGTGAAATTGCTTCATCACAAGGGATCTATTTATAGAATCACTCGTGTGGGCTATAAGCTAAAAGCCCAATTAAGCTTATGGACATCATACCTTATGATGTACCATATATCACTTATCCACGTGGTACCTTACCACTTTCCGTATTACACTTAAGTGCATCGTATCTTACGGTGTTCCTTATTTATTTTATCTCTCATCAACCTGTCCTTATGTGTGTGACCCTGTAGGTTTTCGCGACGTTGGAAATTATATTAAATCACACATTTAATATAATAAACAGTGAGCGGTATCTAGCAACACATCACTGTTACCCAAGTCACGAAAATGTCATGTGATCTGACCAAACCTTTTCCGTGATAATATTTGTGTTGTACAATTACCCTTTTGCCCTCATGTCTATATTGAACACAAGGCATACACTGTGTCACCCTTGTCCAGTTCAATATTGGGCCCTTAGACATTTATCCTGTTATGCAGGATGAGCAAATTCCATCTAGGTCACTCATGTCCCTTAGCATGCTTTGTGAAGTACCCATCAACCGTCTTTATAGTCATCCAGTTACGAATGACGTTTGATCAGCAATAAAGTACTTGACTCTACATCTAGGGTCCATAGTGGTTTCAGGTCGAAGGGTGGTATACACCATTATCATCATGAGAATAACTTATGACACTTTGCATAACATTCTATGTAGTATTCTCATAGCGGGTCAATCCAGTATAAATATTACTCCTAATATTCATACCTATGTCAAGACTTGATAACTCCTTATCTATGATCCATGAGATGTGATCATCAATCTATCTTCATAATAATCTTAATGCTTTAATGTTATCCCACTTCACATTAAAGCTTGACTACGGATACTTTAAGAATAGTGTCTTATGTTTAATGGGATCTCGTGATTAAGTCACACTTAACATTTCATTAAACAAATAAACCATTCTAGGGACTTTATTATTTTGGAAAGCAAACATAATAAAGAAATGCCTTTTATTATTAATAAATAATTCGATACAAGTACCAAAAGTATTGGCCTCTAGGGCTTACACCAACAATCTCCCACTAGCACTAGAGCCAATCAGGCATACCCCTAATACCCATAGATCTAGTATGTCCATCATGCTTCAGCTGCGCAAGAGGCTTTGTTAATGGGTCAGCAACATTGTCAAGTGTAGGTACTCTGCATATTTTCACATCTCCCCGATCGATTATCTCTCGAATGAGATGATAACGCCTAAGTATGTGTTTGGATCGTTGGTGAGATCTAGGCTCCTTAGCTTGTGTGATAGCACCATTGTTATCACAATAGAGATCAATGGGATCCACAATGCTATGGACTATGCCAAGTTCACTAATGAACTTCTTGATCCAAACAGCTTCCTTTACTGCAGTTGAGGCAGCAATATACTCAGCCTCGGTTGTAGAATCAGCAACTGTATCTTGCTTTGAACTTTTCCAGCTCACAGCGCCACCATTTAAACAAAACACATAACCAGATTGTGATCTAAAGTCATCCTTATCTATCTGGAAGCTAGCATCGGTGTATCTAATTACAGCAAGCTCTTCCTGATCTCCATATATCAAGAATGAGTCCTTAGTCCTTCTCAAGTACTTAAGGATATTCTTGACAGCTACCCAATGAGCATCACTGGGATTAGACTAGTACCTACTCGTTGCACTTAAATAATACGAGACATCTGGTCGAGTACATAGCATGGCATACATGATAGATCCTATTGCAGATGCATATGGAATCTTATCCATGCGATCCCTTTCTTCCTTACTTGAAGGGGATTGTGTTTTTGACAGACACATGCCATGTTGCATAGATATGAATCCTTTCTTAGAATCATGCATATTAAAGCATCTCAACACTTTTTCTATGTATGTACTCTGACTTAGGCCAAGCAGTTTTTGTGACCTATCTCTATAGATCCTGATTCCTAATATATAGGCTGCTTCACCTAGGTCCTTCATTGAAAAGCATTTCCCTAACCAAGTCTTCACTTGTTGCAAGGTAGGGACATCGTTTCCAATGAGTAATATGTCATCTACATATAATACCAGGAATACGATCATGCTCCCACTAACCTTCTTGTAGACACAAGGCTCATCTTCATTCTTGATGAATCCATATTGTTTTACTGTTTCATCAAAACGAAGATTCCAGCTTCTGGAAGCTTGCTTCAATCCATAAATTGATCGTTGTAACTTACATATCTTTTGGGCTTCTTCTGGTATGTCAAATCCTTTAGGTTGTGTCATGTACACATCCTCAAGAAGATTCCCATTAAGGAAAGAAGTTTTGACATCCATCTGCCATATTTCATAATCATGATATGCAGCGATAGCAAGTAAAATCCGAACAGATTTAAGCATTGCAACTGGTGAAAAGGTTTCATCATAGTCAACCCCATGAATTTGTTTATAGCCTTTTGCAATCAGTCTTACCTTATAGGTATGTACCTTACCATCCATGTCTCTCTTCTTTTTGAAGACCCACTTGCATCCTATAGGGTTAACTCCTATAGGAGGCTCTACCAAGGTCCAAACCTGGTTTGTGTACATGGAATCCATTTCAGATTTCATGGCTTCTAGCCACTTCTCGGACTCAGGACCAGTTATGGCCTCTTGGTAGGTCACAGGCTCATCTTGATCCATGAGTAATACATCACCCTGATCACTTATGAGATATCCTTATCTCTCAGGTTGTTGACGTATCCTGCTTGACCTACGCTGGTCTTGTTCTACTTGAGCAGGTTTCTCTTCCACAACTACTTGTGTTTCCTGCTCTAATTCCTCCATAGGTGTATCAATGCTTTGTGGTTCTTGAATTTCTTCAAGATCTATTTTCCTCCCACTGATTCTTTTGGAAATAAAATCCTTTTCCATAAAAACTCCAGTTCGAGCGACAAACACTTTGCCCTCAGAAGGATTGTAGAAGTAATACCCTCTTGTTTCTTTAGGATACCCCACAAATAAGCATTTGTCAGATTTAGGCTCAAGCTTAGTTGAAATTTGTCGTTTCACATAAACTTCGCAACCCCAAATCTTCATGTAAGACATATGTGGTTTCTTACCACTCCATATCTCATATGGTGTTTTCTCAACCTTTTTGGATGGAACCCGGTTAAGTGTGTAAGCTGCAGTCAATAGTGCATGTCCCTAAAAGGAGTTCGGAAGATCGGCGTGACTCATCATGGATCGGACCATGTCTAACAAGGTTCGATTTCTTCTCTCAGATACACCATTCCATTGTGGTGTTCTGGGAGGAGTAAGTTGGGATAAAATCCCACATTCCTTTAGATGGTCATCAAACTCTAGGCTTAAATATTCACCGCCTCGATCTGATCGAAGAACTTTAATATTCTTACCTAGTTGGTTTTGTACTTCATTCTTGAATTCCTTGAATTTTTCAAAGGTTTCAGATTTGTGTTTCATTAAATACACATAACCATATCTATTGAAATCATCAGTAAATGTGATAAAGTATTGAAAACCTCCTCTGGCTGGTATGTTCAGTGGTCCACATACATCAGTATGTATGAGGGCCAAAAGATCATTAGCCCTTTCACCTTTTCCTGTGAATGGGGACTTTGTCATCTTTCCAATTAAACAAGATCTGCATGTCTCATATGATTCATAATCAAAAGAGTCCAAGAGTCCATCTTTATGGAGTTTGGAAATGCGTTTCTCATTTATGTGGCCTAAGCGACAGTGCCAAAGGTAGCTTGGATTTAACTCATTAGGTTTAATCTGTTTAGTATTAATGTTATAAATTGGCATTTCAAGATCAAGGACATATAGTCCATTGTTCATTTGTGCAGAAGCATAGAATATATCATTCAAATAAATAGAGCAACAATTGTTCTTTATTATAAATGAAAAACCAAACTTGTCCAAACAAGAAACGGAAATAATATTCCTACTAATTGCAGGTACATAATAACAGTTCTCTAACTAAATTATTAAACCACTAGGTAAAGTCAAAACACAAGTTCCTACGGCTAAAGCAGCAACCTTTGCTCTATTTCCAACTCGTAGGTCAACTTCACCTTTTGCCAAATCTCTACTCCTTTTTAGCCCCTGCACATTAGTACAAATGTGAGAACCGCATCCAGTATCTAATACCCATGATGCAGAAGTAGATAAATTAATTTCAATAACAAAAATACCTGAATTTGAAGTCCCTACTCCATTGTTCATATCTTCCAAGTACTTTGGGCAGTTTCTCTTCCAATGTCCGGTCTTACCGCAATGGAAGCAAGTGCCCTCCTTTGCTATGCCTCCACTAGGCTTCAAAGCAGGAACAATAGGTTTAGGCTTGGCAACTTCCTTGCCTTTCCCTTTACCAACCTGCTTGGTAGGCCTCTTGTTCAGCTTCTTTCCATTACTGACCATCAGAATGGACTTCCCTTTTGTCTTCATATTCTGCTCAGCAGTTTTCAACATGCTTAGCAATTCTGGAAGACTCTTATCCATGTCATTCATGTTGAAATTCATGACAAACTGATTAAAGCTATCTGGCAACGATTGCAAGATAAAATCAGTTGCAAGTTCCTTTCCAAGCGGAAACCCTAACCTTTCAAGGTTCTCCACATACCCAATCATTTTGAGTACATGGGGACCTACAAGGTTTCCCTCAGATAACTTGTTGTTAAAAAGGGCCTTTGAAACCTGAAACCTTTCGTTTCTTTCCTGCTTTTGATAGAGCATTTTCAGATGTCCGATCATATCGAACGGTGACATGTTCTCATGTTGCTTTTGTAACTCCGAGTTCATAGTAGCTAGCATGAGACAAGCGGCTTCGTTAGCATCATCAAAATGCTTCTTATAAGCATCTCTTTCTGCCTTAGGTGCCGAACTAGGCGGTTCCTCTTCAGGAACAGGTGTCTCCAAGACATACAGCTTCTTATCGTGCTTGAGGACAATCCTCAGATTTCGGTGCCAATCCAGGAAATTTGTCCCAGACAATTTTTCCTTATCTAGGATTGATCACAAAATATGGTTGTTTGTTGTCATGGTAATCTACAAAAAAATGAAAATATAAGTATCATTAAAACAACATATTTAATTAGGCCTTTAATCAAATATGCTCCCACTATTTTACTCAAACCAAATGAACCTCATCATTTGATTCGGAAAATCCCGTTGGAAGACTTTCTAGTGGGTCGAGATCCACATTTCACTTCGTTCTAAGTCAGCATTAGGCTGATTACACAAAACTAGGTTATTTAGGTAGGAACTCCTTCCAATTGTATCTCATACAACTCTCGAATATTTTCAGTTGGGTGAATAACTCCTTATTCTAATTCATCATATGAATCATTCCCAACTCTTGCTTCTAAACATGTATAATCTTATTATAATGTGTTTAGTTAAGTTTGACCCATTGTTTTAGCAGTTGGATATTACAATTATCCCATTGCACCTTACTAATATAGAACATGCACCTCGCGTAGGAGAAACCTACATTGTTCGATACTAGTCTTGATGAGTGCTAAAACTTGGAAAGCATGAACTTAATATTTAACTTGAGGGATTTTTGTTATTAGTTTGATCTCACCGGCTTAACATGCAATTCGTCTCTCTCATGCATCAACATACAAACACATGCATCAATATACATAAAAGGATACAGTTATGGCCCCTAGCGCAATTGTTCTCCCAAGCCAATGAGAGAACCTAAGCTAACCTAATAACGATCTAAACTTCTTCAAGCAAGATCTCCAAGGTTATCCTCCTTTGATATTGTATTCTTCTCTTTCTTCATAACATTACATTACATAAAAGAAACTCGTTTTACATACGAGGGAGTGAGATGAGAAAAGAAGTTACATCAAGAATTTTAGAGAGAGGCACGACACGCAGGCCATATTTTACAATCCCAAAACAAAATAAAGGAAAAAAATTTAATGGGGGCAACGCCCCGACGCAAAATTTTAATGAACAATTCATTTGAAATCGGCGTCATTTTCGCACAACTCTTGTGCATTCACAACCCTAATCGCATAACTCTGCAACAACACAACCCTTGTGCCGTCATGAACCCTAATGCAACAGTTTCATGCTGTCAAACACATTTCGATTGATAATTCAGTATGATTAATCACATGACATTGATTCACCATACTAATGTCGGATCCCGAAGCATATGAACAGTGATCGGTCAAAGGAATAACAATCATCAAGTGTTTGAATGAACGAAACAGAAACAGTATATCCTATATACCATCGTTGCATCAGATTTACTTATATCATATATAAAAGTGATTGATCTTATTTGTGTAACCTATGGACGATCGATGTATCGCTGCTTCACCATACTAATGTCGGATTCCGAAGCATAGTCAACATCAATCATCCAAATCGTACACAACAGATGCCAAATTTAATTACTCGTTTATTATTCAATTCATTCTGGTTTTAATCGAATCAAAACAGAAAATATAGAACATAAACAACTATCAGATCCATGGTTCCGTAAGTGGCTCTGATACCACTGAAGGAAAATTGCGATCAAAAGTGCAGCGGAATTTAAAATTTTCCTTTAGCGATCCTTACGAATGAGCATGGTCAGTGATAGAAATATTTACCTCTTGTGGCGATTCAGACCTTTGATGTTGTGATCACGAGCGTTGATGAACAACAACGCCTCTACTCAGTCCACACGAACAGATCGCTTCCGGTCACAGTGCTAGCTGATCACGAACGGAAACCTTGAGTGAGAGAGAGAATCAAAAACGAAATTGCATCAAGTTAAATTGCTTCATCACAAGGGATCTATTTATAGAATCACTCGTGTGGGATACAAGCTAAAAGCCCAATTAAGGCTATAAGCTAAAAGCCCAATTAAGCTTATGGACATCATACCTTATGATGTACCATATATCACTTATCCACGTGGTACCTTACCACTTTCCGTATTACACTTAAGTGCACCGTATCTTACGGTGTTCCTTATTTATTTTATCTCTCATCAACCTGTCCTTATGTGTGTGACCCTGTAGGTTTTCGCGACGTTGGCAATTATATTAAATCACACATTTAATATAATAAACAGTGAGTGGTATCTAGAAACACATCATTGTTACCCAAGTCACGAAAATGTCATGTGATCTGACCAAACCTTTTCCGTGATAATATTTGTGTTGTACAATTACCCTTTTGCCCTCATGTCTATATTGAACACAAGGCATACACTGTGTCACCCTTGTCCAGTTCAATATTGGGCCCTTAGACATTTATCCTGTTATGCAGGATGAGCAAATTCCATCTAGGTCACTCATGTCCCTTAGCATGCTTTGTGAAGTACCCATCAACCGTCTTTATAGTCATCCAGTTACGGATGACGTTTGATCAGCAATAAAGTACTTGACTCTACATCTAGGGTCCATAGTGGTTTCAGGTCGAAGGGTGGTATACACCATTATCATCATGAGAATAACTTATGACACTTTACATAACATTCTATGTAGTATTCTCATAGCGGGTCAATCCAGTATAAATATTACTCCTAATATTCATACCTATGTCAAGACTTGATAAGTCCTTATCTATGATCCATGAGATGTGATCATCAATCTATCTTCATAATAATCTTAATGCTTTAATGTTATCCCACTTCACATTAAAGCTTGACTACGGATACTTTAAGAATAGTGTCTTATGTTTAATGGGATCTCATGATTAAGTCACACTTAACATTTCATTAAACAAATAAACCATTCTAGGGACTTTATTATTTTGGAAAGCAAACATAATAAAGAAATGCCTTTTATTATTAATAAATAATTCGATACAAGTACCAAAAGTATTAGCCTCTAGGGCTTATACATAAAAGGATACAGTTATGGCCCCTAGCGCAATTGTTCTCCCAAGCCAATGAGAGAACCTAAGCTAACCTAATAACGATATAAACTTCTTCAAGCAAGATCTCCAAGGTTATCCTCCTTTGATATTGTATTCTTCTCTTTCTTCATAACATTACATTACATAAAAGAAACTCGTTTTACATACGTATGTCAAGATCTCCAAGCTTATACCTATGTCAAGACTTGATAACTCCTTATCTATGATCCATGAGATGTGATCATCAATCTATCTTCATAATAATCTTAATGCTTTAATGTTATCCCACTTCACATTAAAGCTTGACTACGGATACTTTAAGAATAGTGTCTTATGTTTAATGGGATCTCATGATTAAGTCACACTTAACATTTCATTAAACAAATAAACCATTCTAGGGACTTTATTATTTTGGAAAGCAAACATAATAAAGAAATGCCTTTTATTATTAATAAATAATTCGATACAAGTACCAAAAGTATTGGCCTCTAGGGCTTATACATAAAAGGATACAGTTATGGCCCCTAGCGCAATTGTTCTCCCAAGCCAATGAGAGAACCTAAGCTAACCTAATAACGATCTAAACTTCTTCAAGCAAGATCTCCAAGGTTATCCTCCTTTGATATTGTATTCTTCTCTTTCTTCATAACATTACATTACATAAAAGAAACTCGTTTTACATACGAGGGAGTGAGATGAGAAAAGAAGTTACATCAAGAATTTTAGAGAGAGGCACGACACGCAGGCCATATTTTACAATCCCAAAACAAAATAAAGGAAAAAAATTTAATGGGGGCAACGCCCCGACGCAAAATTTTAATGAACAATTCATTTGAAATCGGCGTCATTTTCGCACAACTCTTGTGCATTCACAACCCTAATCGCATAACTCTGCAACAACACAACCCTTGTGCCGTCATGAACCCTAATGCAACAGTTTCATGCTGTCAAACACATTTCGATTGATAATTCAGTATGATTAATCACATGACATTGATTCACCATACTAATGTCGGATCCCGAAGCATATGAACAGTGATCGGTCAAAGGAATAACAATCATCAAGTGTTTGAATGAACGAAACAGAAACAGTATATCCTATATACCATCGTTGCATCAGATTTACTTATATCATATATAAAAGTGATTGATCTTATTTGTGTAACCTATGGACGATCGATGTATCGCTGCTTCACCATACTAATGTCGGATTCCGAAGCATAGTCAACATCAATCATCCAAATCGTACACAACAGATGCCAAATTTAATTACTCGTTTATTATTCAATTCATTCTGGTTTTAATCGAATCAAAACAGAAAATATAGAACATAAACAACTATCAGATCCATGGTTCCGTAAGTGGCTCTGATACCACTGAAGGAAAATTGCGATCAAAAGTGCAGCGGAATTTAAAATTTTCCTTTAGCGATCCTTACGAATGAGCATGGTCAGTGATAGAAATATTTACCTCTTGTGGCGATTCAGACCTTTGATGTTGTGATCACGAGCGTTGATGAACAACAACGCCTCTACTCAGTCCACACGAACAGATCGCTTCCGGTCACAGTGCTAGCTGATCACGAACGGAAACCTTGAGTGAGAGAGAGAATCAAAAACGAAATTGCATCAAGTTAAATTGCTTCATCACAAGGGATCTATTTATAGAATCACTCGTGTGGGATACAAGCTAAAAGCCCAATTAAGGCTATAAGCTAAAAGCCCAATTAAGCTTATGGACATCATACCTTATGATGTACCATATATCACTTATCCACGTGGTACCTTACCACTTTCCGTATTACACTTAAGTGCACCGTATCTTACGGTGTTCCTTATTTATTTTATCTCTCATCAACCTGTCCTTATGTGTGTGACCCTGTAGGTTTTCGCGACGTTGGCAATTATATTAAATCACACATTTAATATAATAAACAGTGAGCGGTATCTAGAAACACATCATTGTTACCCAAGTCACGAAAATTTCATGTGATCTGACCAAACCTTTTCCGTGATAATATTTGTGTTGTACAATTACCCTTTTGCCCTCATGTCTATATTGAACACAAGGCATACACTGTGTCACCCTTGTCCAGTTCAATATTGGGCCCTTAGACATTTATCTTGTTATGCAGGATGAGCAAATTCCATCTAGGTCACTCATGTCCCTTAGCATGCTTTGTGAAGTACCCATCAACCGTCTTTATAGTCATCCAGTTACGGATGACGTTTGATCAGCAATAAAGTACTTGACTCTACATCTAGGGTCCATAGTGGTTTCAGGTCGAAGGGTGGTATACACCATTATCATCATGAGAATAACTTATGACACTTTGCATAACATTCTATGTAGTATTCTCATAGCGGGTCAATCCAGTATAAATATTACTCCTAATATTCATACCTATGTCAAGACTTGATAACTCCTTATCTATGATCCATGAGATGTGATCATCAATCTATCTTCATAATAATCTTAATGCTTTAATGTTATCCCACTTCACATTAAAGCTTGACTACGGATACTTTAAGAATAGTGTCTTATGTTTAATGGGATCTCATGATTAAGTCACACTTAACATTTCATTAAACAAATAAACCATTCTAGGGACTTTATTATTTTGGAAAGCAAACATAATAAAGAAATGCCTTTTATTATTAATAAATAATTCGATACAAGTACCAAAAGTATTGGCCTCTAGGGCTTACACCAACAATCTCCCACTAGCACTAGAGCCAATCAGGCATACCCCTAATACCCATAGATCTAGTATGTCCATCATGCTTCAGCTACGCAAGAGGCTTTGTTAATGGGTCAGCAACATTGTCAAGTGTAGGTACTCTGCATATTTTCACATCTCCCCAATCGATTATCTCTCGAATGAGATGATAACGCCTAAGTATGTGTTTGGATCGTTGGTGAGATCTAGGCTCCTTAGCTTGTGCGATAGCACCATTGTTATCACAATAGAGATCAATGGGATCCACAATGCTATGGACTATGCCAAGTTCACTAATGAACTTCTTGATCCAAATAGCTTCCTTTACTGCAGTTGAGGCAGCAATATACTCAGCCTCGGTTGTAGAATCAGCAACTGTATCTTGCTTTGAACTTTTCCAACTCACAGCGCCACCATTTAAACAAAACACATAACCAGATTGTGATCTAAAGTCATCCTTATCTGTCTGGAAGCTAGCATCGGTGTATCTAATTACAGCAAGCTCTTCCTGATCTCCATATATCAAGAATGAGTCCTTAGTCCTTCTCAAGTACTTAAGGATATTCTTGACAGCTACCCAATGAGCATCACTGGGATTAGACTGGTACCTACTCGTTGCACTTAAATAATACGAGACATCTGGTCGAGTACATAGCATGGCATACATGATAGATCCTATTGCAGATGCATATGGAATCTTATCCATGCGATCCCTTTCTTCCTTACTTGAAGGGGATTGTGTTTTTGACAGACACATGCCATGTTGCATAGGTATGAATCCTTTCTTAGAATCATGCATATTAAAGCATCTCAACACTTTTTCTATGTATGTACTCTGACTTAGGCCAAGCAGTTTTTGTGACCTATCTCTATAGATCCTGATTCCTAATATATAGGCTGCTTCACCTAGGTCCTTCATTGAAAAGCATTTCCCTAACCAAGTCTTCACTTGTTTCAAGGTAGGGACATCGTTTCCAATGAGTAATATGTCATCTACATATAATACCAGGAATACGATCATGCTCCCACTAACCTTCTTGTAGACACAAGGATCATCTTCATTCTTGATGAATCCATATTGTTTTACTGTTTCATCAAAACGAAGATTCCAGCTTCTGGAAGCTTGCTTCAATCCATAAATTGATCGCTGTAACTTACATATCTTTTGGGCTTCTTCTGGTATGTCAAATCCTTTAGGTTGTGTCATGTACACATCCTCAAGAAGATTCCCATTAAGGAAAGAAGTTTTGACATCCATCTGCCATATTTCATAATCATGATATGCAGTGATAACAAGTAAAATCCGAACAGATTTAAGCATTGCAACTGGTGAAAAGGTTTCATCATAGTCAACCCCATGAATTTGTTTATAGCCTTTTGCAACCAGTCTTGCCTTATAGGTATGTACCTTACCATCCATGTCTCTCTTCTTTTTGAAGACCCACTTGCATCCTATAGGGTTAACTCCTATAGGAGGCTCTACCAAGGTCCAAACCTGGTTTGTGTACATGGAATCCATTTCAGATTTCATGGCTTCTAGCCACTTCTCGGACTCAGGACCAGTTATGGCCTCTTGGTAGGTCACAGGCTCATCTTGATCCATGAGTAATACATCACCCTGATCACTTATCAGATATCCATATCTCTCAGGTTGTTGATGTATCCTGCTTGACCTACGCTGGTCTTGTTCTACTTGAGCAGGTTTCTCTTCCACAACTACTTGTGTTTCCTGCTCTAATTCCTCCATAGGTGTATCAATGCTTTGTGGTTCTTGAATTTCTTCAAGCTCTATTTTCCTCCCACTGATTCTTTTGGAAATAAAATCCTTTTCCATAAAAACTCCAGTTCGAGCGACAAACACTTTGCCCTCAGAAGGATTGTAGAAGTAATACCCTCTTGTTTCTTTAGGATACCCCACAAATAAGCATTTGTCAGATTTAGGCTCAAGCTTAGTTGAAATTTGTCGTTTCACATAAACTTCGCAACCCCAAATCTTCATGTAAGACATATGTGGTTTCTTACCACTCCATATCTCATATGGTGTCTTCTCAACCTTTTTGGATGGAACCCGGTTAAGTGTGTAAGCTGCAGTCAATAGTGCATGTCCCCAAAAGGAGTTCGGAAGATCGGCGTGACTCATCATGGATCGGACCATGTCTAACAAGGTTCGATTTCTTCTCTCAGATACACCATTCCATTGTGGTGTTCTTGGAGGAGTAAGTTGGGATAAAATCCCACATTCCTTTAGATGGTCATCAAACTCTAGGCTTAAATATTCACCGCCTCGCTCTGATCGAAGAACTTTAATATTCTTACCTAGTTGGTTTTGTACTTCATTCTTGAATTCCTTGAATTTTTCAAAGGTTTCAGATTTGTGTTTCATTAAATACACATAACCATATCTACTGAAATCATCAGTAAATGTGATAAAGTATTGAAAACCTCCTCTGGCTGGTATGTTCAGTGGTCCACATACATCAGTATGTATGAGGGCCAAAAGATCATTAGCCCTTTCACCTTTTCCTGTGAATGGGGACTTTGTCATCTTTCCAATTAAACAAGATCTTCATGTCTCATATGATTCATAATCAAAAGAGTCCAAGAGTACATCTTTATGGAGTTTGGAAATGCGTTTCTCATTTATGTGGCCTAAGCGACAGTGCCAAAGGTAGCTTGGATTTAACTCATTAGGTTTAATCTGTTTAGTATTAATGTTATAAATTGGCATTTCAAGATCAAGGACATATAGTCCATTGTTCATTTGTGCAGAAGCATAGAATATATCATTCAAATAAATAGAGCAACAATTGTTCTTTATTATAAATGAAAAACCAAACTTGTCCAAACAAGAAACGGAAATAATATTCCTACTAATTGCAGGTACATAATAACAGTTCTCTAACTGAATTATTAAACCACTAGGTAAAGTCAAAACACAAGTTCCTACGGCTAAAGCAGCAACCTTTGCTCCATTTCCAACTCGTAGGTCAACTTCACCTTTTGCCAAATCTCTACTCCTTTTTAGCCCCTGCACATTAGTACAAATGTGAGAACCGCATCCAGTATCTAATACCCATGATGCAGAAGTAGATAAATTAATTTCAATAACAAAAATACCTGAATTTGAAGTCCCTACTCCATTGTTCATATCTTCCAAGTACTTTGGGCAATTTCTCTTCCAATGTCCGGTCTTACCGCAATGGAAGCAAGTGCCCTCCTTTGCTATGCCTCCACTAGGCTTCAAAGCAGGAACAGTAGGTTTAGGCTTGGCAACTTCCTTGCCTTTCCCTTTACCAACCTGCTTGGTAGGCCTCTTGTTCAGCTTCTTTCCATTACTGACCATCAGAATGGACTTCCCTTTTGTCTTCATATTCTGCTCAGCAGTTTCAACATGCTTAGCAATTATGGAAGACTCTTATCCATGTCATTCATGTTGAAATTCATGACAAACTGATTAAAGCTATCTGGAAACGATTGCAAGATAAAATCAGTTGCAAGTTCCTTTCCAAGCGGAAACCCTAACCTTTCAAGGTTCTCCACATACCCAATCATTTTGAGTACATGGGGACCTACAAGGTTTCCCTCAGATAACTTGTTGTTAAAAAGGGCCTTTGAAACCTGAAACCTTTCGTTTCTTTCCTGCTTTTGATAGAGCATTTTCAGATGTCCGATCATATCGAACGGTGACATGTTCTCGTGTTGCTTTTGTAACTCCGAGTTCATAGTAGCTAGCATGAGACAAGCGGCTTCGTTAGCATCATCAAAATGCTTCTTATAAGCATCTCTTTCTGCCTTAGGTGCCGAACTAGGCGGTTCCTCTTCAGGAACAGGTGTCTCCAAGACATACAGCTTCTTATCGTGCTTGAGGACAATCCTCAGATTTCGGTGTCAATCCAGGAAATTTGTCCCAGACAATTTTTCCTTATCTAGGATTGATCGCAAAATATGGTTGTTTGTTGTCATGGTAATCTACAAAAAAATGAAAATATAAGTATCATTAAAAAAACATATTTAATTAGGCCTTTAATCAAATATGCTCCCACTATTTTACTCAAACCAAATGACCCTCATCATTTGATTCGGAAAATCCCGTTGGAAGACTTTCTAGTGGGTCGAGATCCACATTTCACTTCGTTCTAAGTCAGCATTAGGCTGATTACACAAAACTAGGTTATTTAGGTAGGAACTCCTTCCAATTGTATCTCATACAACTCTCGAATATTTTCAGTTGGGTGAATAACTCCTTATTCTAATTCATCATATGAATCATTCCCAACTCTTGCTTCTAAACATGTATAATCTTATTATAATGTGTTTAGTTAAGTTTGACCCATTGTTTTAGCAGTTGGATATTACAATTATCCCATCGCACCTTACTAATATAGAACATGCACCTCGCGTAGGCGAAACCTACATTGTTCGATACTAGTCTTGATGAGTGCTAAAACTTGGAAAGCATGAACTTAATATTTAACTTGAGGGATTTTTGTTATTAGTTTGATCTCACCGGCTTAACATGCAATTCGTCTCTCTCATGCATCAACATACAAACACATGCATCAATATACATAAAAGGATACAGTTATGGCCCCTAGCGCAATTGTTCTCCCAAGCCAATGAGAGAACCTAAGCTAACCTAATAACGATCTAAACTTCTTCAAGCAAGATCTCCAAGGTTATCCTCCTTTGATATTGTATTCTTCTCTTTCTTCATAACATTACATTACATAAAAGAAACTCGTTTTACATACGAGGGAGTGAGATGAGAAAAGAAGTTACATCAAGAATTTTAGAGAGAGGCACGACACGCAGGCCATATTTCACAATCCCAAAACAAAATAAAGGAAAAAAATTTAATGGGGGCAGCGCCGCGACGCAAAATTTTAATGAACAATTCATTTGAAATCACCGTCATTTTCGCACAACTCTTGTGCATTCACAACCCTAATCGCATAACTCTGCAACAACACAACCCTTGTGCCGTCATGAACCCTAATGCAACAGTTTCATGCTGTCAAACACATTTCGATTGATAATTCAGTATGATTAATCACATGCCATTGCTTCACCATACTAATGTTGGATCCCGAAGCATATGAACAGTGATCGGTCAAAGGAATAACAATCATCAAGTGTTTGAATGAACGAAACAGAAACAGTATATCCCATATACCATCGTTGCATCAGATTTACTTATATCATATATAAAAGTGATTGATCTTATTTGTGTAACCTATGGACGATCGATGTATCGTTGCTTCACCATACTAATGTCGGATTCCGAAGCATAGTCAACATCAATCATCCAAATCATACACAACAGATGCCAAATTTAATTACTCGTTTATTATTCAATTCATTATGGTTTTAATCGAATCAAAACAGAAAATATAGAACATAAACAACTATCAGATCCATGGTTCCGTAAGTGGCTCTGATACCACTGAAGGAAAATTGCGATCAAAAGCGCAGCGGAATTTAAAATTTTCCTTTAGCGATCCTTACGAATGAGCATGGTCAGTGATAGAAATATTTACCTCTTGTGGCGATTCAGACCTTTGATGTTGTGATCACGAGCGTTGATGAACAACAACGCCTCTACTCAGTCCACACGAACAGATTGCTTCCGGTCACAGTGCTAGCTGATCACGAACGGAAACCTTGAGTGAGAGAGAGAATCAAAAACGAAATTGCATCAAGTTAAATTGCTTCATCACAAGGTATCTATTTATAGAATCACTCGTGTGGGCTACAAGCTAAAATCCCAATTAAGGCTATAAGCTAAAAGCCCAATTAAGCTTATGGACATCATACCTTATGATGTACCATATATCACTTATCCACGTGGTACCTTACCACTTTCCATATTACACTTAAGTGCACCGTATCTTACGGTGTTCCTTATTTATTCTATCTCTCATCAACCTGTCCTTATGTGTGTGACCCTGTAGGTTTTCGCGACATTGGCAATTATATTAAATCACACATTTAATATAATAAACAGTGAGCGGTATCTAGAAACACATCATTGTTACCCAAGTCACGAAAATGTCATGTGATCTGACCAAACCTTTTCCGTGATAATATTTGTGTTGTACAATTACCCTTTTGCCCTCATGTCTATATTGAACACAAGGCATACACTGTGTCACCCTTGTCCAGTTCAATATTGGGCCCTTAGACATTTATCTTATTATGCAGGATGAGCAAATTCCATCTAGGTCACTCATGTCCCTTAGCTTGCTTTGTGAAGTACCCATCAACCGTCTTTATAGTCATCCAGTTACAGATGACGTTTGATCAGCAATAAAGTACTTGACTCTACATCTAGGGTCCATAGTGGTTTCAGGTCGAAGGGTGGTATACACCATTATCATCATGAGAATAACTTATGACACTTTGCATAACATTCTATGTAGTATTCTCATAGCGGGTCAATCCAGTATAAATATTACTCCTAATATTCATACCTATGTCAAGACTTGATAACTCCTTATCTATGATCCATGAGATGTGATCATCAATCTATCTTCATAATAATCTTAATGCTTTAATGTTATCCCACTTCACATTAAAGCTTGACTACGGATACTTTAAGAATAGTGTCTTATGTTTAATGGGATCTCATGATTAAGTCACACTTAACATTTCATTAAACAAATAAACCATTCTAGGGACTTTATTATTTTGGAAAGCAAACATAATAAAGAAATGCCTTTTATTATTAATAAATAATTCGATACAAGTACCAAAAGTATTGGCCTCTAGGGCTTACACCGACAATCTCCCACTAGCACTAGAGCCAATCAGGCATACCCCTAATACCCATAGATCTAGTATGTCCATCATGCTTCAGCTGCGCAAGAGGCTTTGTTAATGGGTCAGCAACATTGTCAAGTGTAGGTACTCTGCATATTTTCACATCTCCCCAATCGATTATCTCTCGAATGAGATGATAACGCCTAAGTATGTGTTTGGATCATTGGTGAGATCTAGGCTCCTTAGCTTGTGCGATAGCACCATTGTTATCACAATAGAGATCAATGGGATCCACAATGCTATGGACTATGCCAAGTTCACTAATGAACTTCTTGATCCAAACAGCTTCCTTTACTGCAGTTGATTGTGACATATTTCCTTCACAAACCTAAAGCTAACAATGTCTATACTGAGAGATAGAACCTCATGAAGATACCTGTTCAGTTGGAATCGTGCTTTGCAATGGAGGAGTTTTCAGAGCAAGATGATGATTTGTATAGCTTCCTTGAAGTGTGAGGATGTTGTTCCAAGTTCTACTTTGTCTTGAAACTCCCTGAATCGTGCTGGAGAACTTCAACTGCAAAACAGAAAAAAACAAAAATGGTGAAGTGGCTTGAAGGTGTTACAGATCGTGCTTTAGCTTTTGGATAGCTTGCATAGGTGGTAAGGAAGGTATGTGAACTGGTTTGGGCAAGAATGCTTGAAAGGATTGAGAGTTGGAACTCAATCTGCAGAGGTTGCTCTGTTTGAGCAGTTTCAAGGTGATTCTGAGTTTTGGGAGGGATGAGAGGTGTTAGGGTCGTGCAATAGCTTGGTTCTGATCTTTGGAAGGTGTTTGATAACTTTGTCTAAGTGTTTGTAAACTGGTTTGTGAGTTGGTATTGAAAAACTGGTTTTCTGGTTTTTGACACTTTTTACACTATACTTCCACCAGTGGAAGTTGTATTGAAAAACTAGTTTTCTGGTTTTTGACACTTTTTACACTATACTTCCACCAGTGGAAGTTGTATTGAAAAACTGGTTTTCTGGTTTTTGACACTTTTTACACTATACTTCCACCAGTGGAAGTTGTATTGAAAAACTGGTTTTCTGGTTTTTGACACTTTTTACACTATACTTCCACCAGTGGAAGTTGTATTGAAAAACTGGTTTTCTGGTTTTTGACACTTTTTACACTATACTTCCACCAGTGGAAGTTGTATTGAAAAACTGGTTTTCTGGTTTTGTGTTTGTATATGCAGGTTGTGGTTAGGCTTCAAGCTTAGCAGGTTTATGCTTGCTTAGCAGTTTTGTATATCTCTTTGGTGTTTTTTTTGTTTTGACAGTTATGATGCTGAGGCCGTTTGTATCTCAGTTTTGTATTGGTTTTCCCTTTTTTCTGTTTTGGAAAAGTTCCCCCTTTTTTGAACTGTGTTGTTCTTCTTGTATATCTTTCTCTCTATCTCTGCCTGCCTAAGCCTGAAAACCTGCATCTTTTTGTCTTGATCAGAGTGTTATGTCCATGAATCTTGTGTCCAAAGATATGCATTGTACCATTTGATTTGCAAACTTGACATAAAGTTCTTCTTTTCAAAAATGGATAAACCACTTTTTCCAATTAAGGCTTAATTCCTTGTGTAATGACTATATGAACAAAACAAAGCTAAAACACAATGGATTGGCATTTAATTATTGAGTAAGAAAAGGATTAGAGGCCTGTAACTAGCTTGCCCATGCTGATTTGAAAAAATTGCAAAGTGTATGAACATGTACATGGCCATGAATCAAAGTGACTTTTGCCCATTTTGCAAAATTCGATTCTCCCTAACCATGAGATTGTTTGAGAAGTTCTTGGACATTTTGGAAAGCTTGGAATGTGTACTACAATCCATCTTTGAAATGCAAATTGAAATTCCAAGTGGAAGTGTAGGGAAAATGGTCTTGAAGTTAGGTAGAAAACCTTGTCAAAAAGATCAAATTTTCACTAAGTTATGAATGGTTTAGTGCCCTTATTCAAAAATTTGTAACTTGAGATACAAGCCTCATTTGGGAAAACTTTGTGAATCAAAGTTGTAGATTATGTAACAAGCTACAACTTTCATGTTTTGACTTTTGTTTGAATCCAAATGAATCTTGGTGAAAAAATGGGGCAAAGTTGGAAAAAATTAGGGTTTTCCATAACTTAGAAAAATTCTAAGTTATGAAAAATTCCATTTCAAACCCTAATTTGCATTTCTTGGTGGAAAAATGCGAGGGCAAATTTTGGGGTACAACAGTTGCCCCTGTTCAATCTTCTTGGACCTGAAGAGTTAGATTGGCAAGTTTGCCTTTCGCGACTTGAAGGTAAAAGAAGATTGGACACTAAAGTGCCCAGAAAATTTGCACTCGGCGATATGATGGTAGAGGTGAATGGGCTTACAGATGCCATTTGGTGATGGGCTTAAAGATGCCACCTGGTGCGATAGAGTCTTGTCAGGGGATGGGCTTAGAGATGCCATCTGGTGACTGCTGGTAGGAGGATGGGCTTATAGATGCCATCTGGTGACTGCTGGTAGGAGGATGGGCTTATAGATGCCATCTGGACATGTTGGACTGTATGTCAAAAGTGAGTGGGCAAGTATCAAAATGGTATCCATGTTTTTGGAACATCTCTGAATTAGGGGTCCGAATAAGCAACAGATTGACGTCCATGTCTGGAGAATCCGTAAACTAATTTCAGGAGTTGGGATTGAGTGAGCAATAGAGCGGCGTCCGTTGTTGGGAAGCGTCCGTAAACTGTTTTCAAAAGTTGAGAAGAGTCTGAACAAGTCAGTAGATTGACATTCGTTGTAGGGAAGAATCTGTAAACTGTTTTCAGAAGTCTTGAAGTTGAAGAGGAACCGGTGTAGGGTTTCCTGATGATGCGTCTGAATGGATCTGGAATAAGTATTAGAATGTCGCCGTGTCCGGGTCACATCTGAACTATTTCTGGATGAATCTCGGGAGATGATCTGCGTCTGTCAACTGCTCTTACCTGAAAAGTAAAGGGTTAGTCATATACAATGTCATGATGCATGATGTAATGTATGTGGCATCAATGTTTATGATATGAATGTGATGAATGTGCATGTGAGCTGATGAGCTATCTTGCTGAGGATAAATGAATCTGAGATGGCTGAAGATAAAAGCATCTGGACTGCTGCCGGGGAAAATAAATCCTTGGCTGCTGCTGGGGAAGAGAATTCCTGATGACCTCTACTGGGGAGTTCCAATCTAATAGACTCATGCTGGGGAGGTAAGACTGAGAATCTTCAGCTTGGTGGGAAGTAACTCTGGCGACTTCACTGGGGAACTTAAGATTTGCCCTCCCAAAACTCTGTGGGGAGAAGGTTCAATGGTCTGGCTCCGCTGGGGATTGATAATTTGAAGTTTTAGCTTTGCTGGGGATAATGAAACTTGACTCTGAGTGGAGTTAGCTTCCGAAAGGTTCTCTGGCTGGGGATTGCGAGAATCCTCTGATTGCTGTAGGTGTTGGTCTGGAATAAGTTACTGAATGTCGCCATCTCTGGGTCACATCTTGAACTATATCTAGAAGCAAATCTGAATAATTTATAGAATGTCGCCATGTCTGGGTCACATCTTGAACTATATCTTGAAAGTCTGAATGAGTTATAGAATGTCGCCATCTCTGGGTCACATCTTGAACTATATCTTGAAAGTCTGAATGAGTTATAGAATGTCGCCATCTCTGGGTCACATCTTGAACTATATCTTGAAAGGAATCTCTGAATGAGTCATAGAATGTCGCCATGTCTGAGTCACATCTTGAACTATATCTTGAAAGGAATCTCTGAATGAGTCATAGAATGTCGCCATGTCTGGGTCACATCTTGAACTATATCTGGAAGCAGGCTTGGATAAGTTATAGAATGTCGCCATGTCTGGGTCACATCTGAACTATATCATAGATGAAATTCTGAATGAGTTATAGAATGTCGCCATCTCTGGGTCACATCTTGAACTATATCTTGAAAGTCTGAATGAGTTATAGAATGTCGCCATCTCTGGGTCACATCTTGAACTATATCTTGAAAGTCTGAATGAGTTATAGAATGTCGCCATCTCTGGGTCACATCTTGAACTATATCTTGAAAGTCTGAATGAGTTATAGAATGTCGCCATCTCTGGGTCACATCTTGAACTATATCTTGAAAGGAATCTCTGAATGAGTCATAGAATGTCGCCATGTCTGGGTCACATCTTGAACTATATCTTGAAAGGAATCTCTGAATGAGTCATAGAATGTCGCCATGTCTGGGTCACATCTTGAACTATATCTGGAAGCAGGCTTAGATAAGTTATAGAATGTCGCCATGTCTGGGTCACATCTGAACTATATCATAGATGAAATTCTGAATGAGTTATAGAATGTCGCCATCTCTGGGTCACATCTTGAACTATATCTTGAAATTCTGAATGAGTTATAGAATGTCGCCATCTCTGGGTCACATCTTGAACTATATCTTGAAAGTCTGCATGAGTTATAGAATGTCGCCATCTCTGAGTCACATCTTGAACTATATCTTGAAAGTCTGAATGAGTTATAGAATGTCGCCATCTCTGGGTCACATCTTGAACTATATCTTGAAAGTCTGAATGAGTTATAGAATGTCGCCATCTCTGGGTCACATCTTGAACTATATCTTGAAAGTCTGAATGAGTTATAGAATGTCGCCATCTCTGGGTCACATCTTGAACTATATCTTGAAAGTCTGAATGAGTTATAGAATGTCGCCATCTTTGGGTCACATCTTGAACTATATCTTGAAAGTCTGAATGAGTTATAGAATGTCGCCATCTCTGGGTCACATCTTGAACTATATCTATCTTCTGAGGTGATAAGGAAATTGTTGAACACTTTTGACATTCGAATGCCCCAAGTGGTGATTAAGGAGTCTTGAATTAGATTACTCTGCGAATTGAGAGATTTCTTGAAATCTTGACTGGACTGCCCCAGGTTAACTGAACTTCGAAAGATCGGTTGAAACCTTGACTGGACTGCCCCATGTAATGCCCCTTGTTGATAGGAGATTTGTAATGGAAGTGTCATCCTCTTGAAGTGATTTTAACTTACTGAGAGAGTTTTCGTTCCTCCGAACGTTCGCTGTATGAATTTCTTCGCTGTCAAACAAAAAGGTCAAATGCAGACGGTGATATTCGAATAATGCAAAGTTTATGTTTGTCTCGAAGTTTTGAAAAATGCGTTTTTAGCAGAAAACTTTTCATAACACAAGACTTAGAGCAAAGCCCTACAGGAGTCAGGATACCTTTTGTAACAGTATGCTTTCGAACTAACCCATGCTTCAATTAGGACTTTCGAAGGGTTGTAACGTGGCTTGGTTCACAGTTTAAGAATCAAAAGATAAAGGCTCAAAGTATATTTGTACCCACCCGCTCTTCGTGATGTTCTCCAACCTAAGCTCAGTTAATTGCGCGTCTTACTCTGTTTTGAGTTTGGGACGACCTTTGGGTGATGGTTCACCAGTTGAATTTTGGGAGACAGTCATCATCTCCTTTTTCTTTTGCAACATTTTTCATGTTGTTGAGGATTTTGTAATGACCTCACTATTTTGATTTTGATTTGTTATCCCTAACTTTTGCCTGACTGTTACCGTTTTTCGGGATTACAGTCAGCGGGATGCCCCAGCTTTCTCAAGCCTCCTTTATAGGTTTCGGCTCGGCGGGCTTTTCTCTTTTGAGAGATTGACTGTCTATGTGATAGGGAACCACCCCTGTCTTTTGATTCCAAAGGAATGCTTTCTTTTTTGACATCGTTCGTTGTATTACGAACGGAGAGTTTGCGACTTCAATGCGCATTTTCTTTTGAATTAACTGAGATACTACCCTGCCCCGGGTTTATATCAAAGGTTTTGATTGTTTAGAACAGAAAACTTCTACTTCTTTGGCTCGAAGGGGTTGACTAGGGATTAACTTCCTTATAACTCTAGTGTTTGGGAATTGAAAGAAATGCCTGTACATCATCAGCAAGGTCTGTTCAAAAGCATACTGTATAAGATTATGGTACTGTTTCGTCATCCTCCCTCTAAAGGCTTACAGCTTTTTATCAAGAGTCAAATATCATAAAGAAAAGAATAAGAGTAGTGAAACGAATGGATGAATCCAAGACAAACATATGCAATGCATTAATGAAAACAGAGTTTAACATCAACAAATAATTGTTTGACAGCAAAAGAAATTACAACTTTGAAAATTCAAAAAGAAGCAAAAGTCTTTCAGTTTGAGCTTCGTCACTTCAAGTGGAGAACCCTTTAACGGAAGATCTTCATCTCACCGTCTGGCATGAATTCCAGCACCCCAATGTCGATCAGATCTTGAATCTTGTTCTTCAAGGCCCAACAGTCGTTGGTGTCGTGTCCCGGGCTGTAGGAGTGGTAAACACAAAATGCATCGGGATGATAGTTGGGAGAGGAGGTATTGAGCTTCTGAGGAGGGTCCTTTACGGTAAGCAAATTGACCTCCAACAGACGCTTCAGTATGAAGAATGATGGTATTTCAGTCTCCGTGAACTGTCTTCCCGACTTTTCTTGCTTACGTCGATTACCCCTTTGACGCTGGCGAGGTTATTGACGGGCTTGTGACCCTGAAGCAAGCAAATGAGCTTTCCCTTTGTCTTCTTGAGTGGATGGAGGTTGAGCGGTGACTTGCTCTTCGACCTCAGATGCTTCCCCCAGTTGGTTGTTTGGAAGCAGTTGGCGGACAAGAACTCTGAGTTCCTCTTGTCTTTGAGATAGGTCCTGGATGAGAGCCATCTGGCCCACCAACTGTCCCATCACTTGGGTCCTCAGTGTTGTCAGATCAAACTGCAGCTCCGCAAGCTGATCACTCCTGGCATTGTTGGAATTCCCCAAGCCCTTGGTGAGGAGAGCTTTCATCTCTTCTTGCCCCAGAGACAAGTTCAGGAACATCTCCTGCAGCTGAGCAGTCTGGTCTTGGATGTCTTTGACAGACCTTTCTAGAGCCATCTCTTGCTGAAATAAACAGCAGGAGAGTAAGGAAACCTGAAAAAGGAAAGATTGTCAAAATGCAATGCATGATATGTGGATGCATGCTTTCAAGGATCTCTTGGGGTAAACACAAGAAAATGTTAGAGGTTGAACTCTGCTCTTGGATTGGAGATCTCTGCACCGGTGGACGTCTTTCCACGAGAATCAAGCTCACCATGTCGAGTGGGTCATAGCCACTGATTCAAGTTGTTGTTCTTGAACTTTGATTGGAGAGCTTTGTATCGGTGGATGTCTTTCCACGAGAATCAAGCTGACCATGTCGAGTGGGTCATAGCCACTAATTCAAGTCGTTGTTCTTGAACTTTGATTGGAGAGCTTTGTATCGGTGGATGTCTTTCCACGAGAATCAAGCTCACCATGTCGAGTGGGTCATAGCCACTGATTCAAGTTTGTTGTTCTTGAACTTTGATTGGAGAGCTTTGTATCGGTGGATGTCTTTCCACGAGAATCAAGCTCACCATGTCGAGTGGGTCATAGCCACTGATTCAAGCTGTTTGTACTTGAACTTTGATTGCATTGGTTAGAGGAGAAACCTCTTGCCCCTTGATAGGTGTCTGGTTCAACGTAACCCTGCATCAACAGAACCCTCGAGATCCTTGAAATGGTTATTGAAAATGCTATGGTATGATGTCATGATGTTATGTCCATGTATGCGAAAAGCAGGCAAGTGTATATACAGGAAAACATATTCACACAAAGCAAACAAGTCCTTAGGTTTAGGCTTGCATGGGGTTCAGGTACTACCCTCTTTCAGTTCGTTGGTTAAAACCTGTCCTATCAAAAGTAACCGGGTTCTAGAGAATCTCATATCATTGGCTACCCTCAATCGGTCATAACTCCAGCATCGCAACCTTTTCTCGCGGCCGGAACCATCGCGAGAGTTTAGCCTCAATGAGCGTAGCATACTGCTACTGTTCTAATGGCCAAGTTGGTCAATTTAGGGTTCTAAGGTTGGTTGGTGCTTAATGACTCCTTGGAAGACCCATATTCTCCCCGTTTCAACACGAGGGATATCGGTACAGACCAAGACGCCACACCAACGTAGCCACTGCTTCACCCATGTCGGTATACGCCGGACAGGTCCCTCACAGATTATGCTACCTAAAAGGGTATTCCCCAGATCCGGGTTAGGATCTATGAAACTCCGATACAAAGCCCATAAATGTAAAGCAAACAAAACAATCAATTGAAAATAAAGGTGATCTAAACCCTAAGGTAACCCCACTTAAAAATTTTCCCCAGCAGAGTCGCCAGTTCTGTGATACGGTGGGAGAACTGACTTGAGGTTTTGCGTTTGTTTTCGCAAATGTTTCGGTTGAGCAAGAGTCGCCACCGACTTTTTATTTTATCCTAAAGGAAAGGTTAAAAAAGCACAGCAAAAACCTTTTGAGATATTTCATGGGTTCGGGGAGTAGATTATGAAAAGGGAAGGTATTAGCACCCTTTTCATCCATGGTTATCCATGGGCTCTTAGTTACTTGGTTTTTTAGATCACTTGCCTTGATTTTTTTGATTGCTTGAAAATGGTGTGTGTGTGTGTGTGTGTGTATTTTTGAAAATGTTTTGGAAGAAGATGCCTTGTCTTAGGCGACCAATGTATTTGACTCATGTTTGAGTGTTTTACAAAAGTGTGGATCTTTTCGAAAAGATGTTTCAAATGTTTTTGAGAGTTTGTTTGAAAGTGTCGTGGATTGTGGTTTTTTTGAAAAGAAGGCAAGTGTTTTTGCAAGTTTGATCTCAAGTAACTAAGAGTTTTATCTACCCTATTGTACTCAAAGGTTTTTGTTATGTTTTAACCCCTTTTAACAATTTCGTTCCACCATTGGATTTGGTGGACAATCTTGCATTTAGGAAGTTTATTCGGGACGGGCGTGGGTCATCGTATGGACCACGAATGCAATGGTGCCAAGTGTCTTTGGCAATTTGCTCTGAAGGGACTATGATCATTCCGTTTAGGCAACACTTTGAGAGACTTATGACCATTTGATTTTGTTTTGCCAAAGAAACTCGACGTGCAAGCATGGCCCATTTTGGAAGGCAACATGTGGGATTACCCTAGAGGGTGCAAGTGTGATTGTGTATTGATTTCATGTATTTGTCTTGTATTAGGTTATCTAGCGTTTGATTTTATATACATGAAAACCCTAGGTCTAACCATGGTATAATTGAAAGCGGTAAATTGTGAAAATGTAAAGTCTACGCTATTACAAAATAGTATCCGGGAGTGGGGGTACAATATTCACAAATGGGGATGAGACTTATAGTATCCAATAAGTTACAACCAAATCGAATTTGCGATCAAATGTAAATGACGAATATACAAATATGAGATAAACAAATGTGTATAGGAGCAATGTGAACGTGTTTGTATTGTGTAAGTGTGAGATGTATTGTGTATATGTGATTATTTACATGTGCGGAATGTGAAATTTGAACATGTATTAAATATTGTTTAATTATTGATCTTGTATTTCTTTTAATATGTACAAAAGAAATGTTTTAATTAAATGTTCAAGTTCTAATTAAATTATGTATAAAAATGATGTTTTAAGAAAAGAAAATATTTCTAAGCTTTAATTATGTATACAAAAAGTATTTTTCATTTGTTATGAACAAATTAAATGAAAAGTGTTTTCAATATTTATTATATGGTGTAAAAATGTATTTTATTATTTATGTACAAAAAGTATTAAATGTCAAGAATTGAATTATGTATATATAAAAAAAGAAGTGTAATTTTATATTGTTATGTACAAAATATTTTAATTAAAAAGAATTATGCAAAATGTAGGTTTACTTATTATGTACAAAAGTATATTTAAAAGAAAAAGGTATTTTCAAATATATTGTATGATATGTACAAATATATGTTTTAATTAAAAGAGAAAAAAAAGTATTTTCAAATTTAATTATATGGTCATGTTCAGGGCTATGATTGTGACATATTTCCTTCACAAACCTAAAGCTAACAATGTCTATACTGAGAGATAGAACCTCATGAAGATACCTGTTCAGTTGGAATCGTGCTTTGCAATGGAGGAGTTTTCAGAGCAAGATGATGATTTGTATAGCTTCCTTGAAGTGTGAGGATGTTGTTCCAAGTTCTACTTTGTCTTGAAACTCCCTGAATCGTGCTGGAGAACTTCAACTGCAAAACAGAAAAAAACAAAAATGGTGAAGTGGCTTGAAGGTGTTACAGATCGTTCTTTAGCTTTTGGATAGCTTGCATAGGTGGTAAGGAAGGTATGTGAACTGGTTTGGGCAAGAATGCTTGAAAGGATTGAGAGTTGGAACTCAATCTGCAGAGGTTGCTCTGTTTGAGCAGTTTCAAGGTGATTCTGAGTTTTGGGAGGGATGAGAGGTGTTAGGGTCGTGCAATAGCTTGGTTCTGATCTTTGGAAGGTGTTTGATAACTTTGTCTAAGTGTTTGTAAACTGGTTTGTGAGTTGGTATTGAAAAACTGGTTTTCTGGTTTTTGACACTTTTTACACTATACTTCCACCAGTGGAAGTTGTATTGAAAAACTAGTTTTCTGGTTTTTGACACTTTTTACACTATACTTCCACCAGTGGAAGTTGTATTGAAAAACTGGTTTTCTGGTTTTTGACACTTTTTACACTATACTTCCACCAGTGGAAGTTGTATTGAAAAACTGGTTTTCTGGTTTTTGACACTTTTTACACTATACTTCCACCAGTGGAAGTTGTATTGAAAAACTGGTTTTCTGGTTTTGTGTTTGTATATGCAGGTTGTGGTTAGGCTTCAAGCTTAGCAGGTTTATGCTTGCTTAGCAGTTTTGTATATCTCTTTGGTGTTTTTTTTGTTTTGACAGTTATGATGCTGAGGCCGTTTGTATCTCAGTTTTGTATTGGTTTTCCCTTTTTTCTGTTTTGGAAAAGTTCCCCCTTTTTTGAACTGTGTTGTTCTTCTTGTATATCTTTCTCTCTATCTCTGCCTGCCTAAGCCTGAAAACCTGCATCTTTTTGTCTTGATCAGAGTGTTATGTCCATGAATCTTGTGTCCAAAGATATGCATTGTACCATTTGATTTGCAAACTTGACATAAAGTTCTTCTTTTCAAAAATGGATAAACCACTTTTTCCAATTAAGGCTTAATTCCTTGTGTAATGACTATATGAACAAAACAAAGCTAAAACACAATGGATTGGTATTTAATTATTGAGTAAGAAAAGGATTAGAGGCCTGTAACTAGCTTGCCAATGCTGATTTGAAAAAATTGCAAAGTGTATGAACATGTACATGGCCATGAATCAAAGTGACTTTTGCCCATTTTGCAAAATTCGATTCTCCCTAACCATGAGGTTGTTTGAGAAGTTCTTGGACATTTTGGAAAGCTTGGAATGTGTACTACAATCCATCTTTGAAATGCAAATTGAAATTCCAAGTGGAAGTGTAGGGAAAATGGTCTTGAAGTTAGGTAGAAAACCTTGCCAAAAAGATCAAATTTTCACTAAGTTATGAATGGTTTAGTGCCCTTATTCAAAAATTTGTAACTTGAGATACAAGCCTCATTTGGGAAAACTTTGTGAATCAAAGTTGTAGATTATGTAACAAGCTACAACTTTCATGTTTTGACTTTTGTTTGAATCCAAATGAATCTTGGTGAAAAAATGGGGCAAAGTTGGAAAAAATTAGGGTTTTCCATAACTTAGAAAAATTCTAAGTTATGAAAAATTCCATTTCAAACCCTAATTTGCATTTCTTGGTGGAAAAATGCGAGGGCAAATTTTGGGGTACAACAGTGTCTTCTCAACCTTTTTGGATGGAACCCGGTTAAGTGTGTAAGCTGCAGTCAATAGTGCATGTCCCCAAAAGGAGTTCGGAAGATCGGCGTGACTCATCATGGATCGGACCATGTCTAACAAGGTTCGATTTCTTCTCTCAGATACACCATTCCATTGTGGTGTTCTGGGAGGAGTAAGTTGGGATAAAATCCCACATTCCTTTAGATGGTCATCAAACTCTAGGCTTAAATATTCACCGCCTCGATCTGATCGAAGAACTTTAATATTCTTACCTAGTTGGTTTTGTACTTCATTCTTGAATTCCTTGAATTTTTCAAAGGTTTCAGATTTGTGTTTCATTAAATACACATAACCATATCTACTGAAATCATCAGTAAATGTGATAAAGTATTGAAAACCTCCTCTGGCTGGTATGTTCAGTGGTCCACATACATCAGTATGTATGAGGGCTAAAAGATCATTAGCCCTTTCACCTTTTCCTGTGAATGGGGACTTTGTCATCTTTTCAATTAAACAAGATCTGCATGTCTCATATGATTCATAATCAAAAGAGTCCAAGAGTCCATCTTTATGGAGTTTGGAAATGCGTTTCTCATTTATGTGGCCTAAGCGACAGTGCCAAAGGTAGCTTGGATTTAACTCATTAGGTTTAATCTGTTTAGTATTAATGTTATAAATTGGCATTTCAAGATCAAGGACATATAGTCCATTGTTCATTTGTGCAGAAGCATAGAATATATCATTCAAATAAATAGAGCAACAATTGTTCTTTATTATAAATGAAAAACCAAACTTGTCCAAACAAGAAACGGAAATAATATTCCTACTAATTGCAGGTACATAATAACAGTTCTCTAACTGAATTATTAAACCACTAGGTAAAGTCAAAACACAAGTTCCTACGGCTAAAGCAGCAACCTTTGCTCCATTTCCAACTCGTAGGTCAACTTCACCTTTTGCCAAATCTCTACTCCTTTTTAGCCCCTACACATTAGTACAAATGTGAGAACCGCATCCAGTATCTAATACCCATGATGCAGAAGTAGATAAATTAATTTCAATAACAAAAATACCTGAATTTGAAGTCCCTACTCCATTGTTCATATCTTCCAAGTACTTTGGGCAGTTTCTCTTCCAATGTCCGGTCTTACCGCAATGGAAGCAAGTGCCCTCCTTTGCTATGCCTCCACTAGGCTTCAAAGCAGGAACAGTAGGTTTAGGCTTGGCAACTTCCTTGCCTTTCCCTTTACCAACCTGCTTGGTAGGCCTCTTGTTCAGCTTCTTTCCATTACTGACCATCAGAATGGACTTCCCTTTTGTCTTCATATTCTGCTCAGCAGTTTTCAACATGCTTAGCAATTCTGGAAGACTCTTATCCATGTCATTCATGTTGAAATTCATGACAAACTGATTAAAGCTATCTGGCAACGATTGCAAGATAAAATCAGTTGCAAGTTCCTTTCCAAGCGGAAACCCTAACCTTTCAAGGTTCTCCACATACCCAATCATTTTGAGTACATGGGGACCTACAAGGTTTCCCTCAGATAACTTGCTGTTAAAAAGGGCCTTTGAAACCTGAAACCTTTCGTTTCTTGCCTGCTTTTGATAGAGCATTTTCAGATGTCCGATCATATCGAACGCTGACATGTTCTCGTGTTGCTTTTGTAACTCCGAGTTCATAGTAGCTAGCATGAGACAAGCGGCTTCATTAGCATCATCAAAATGCTTCTTATAAGCATCTCTTTCTGCCTTAGGTGCCGAACTAGGCGGTTCCTCTTCAAGAACAGGTGTCTCCAAGACATACAGCTTCTTATCGTGCTTGAGGACAATCCTCAGATTTCGGTGCCAATCCAGGAAATTTGTCCCAGACAACTTTTCCTTATCTAGGATTGATCGCAAAATATGGTTGTTTGTTGTCATGGTAATCTACAAAAAAAATGAAAATATAAGTATCATTAAAACAGCATATTTAATTAGGCCTTTAATCAAATATGCTCCCACTATTTTACTCAAACCAAATGACCCTCATCATTTGATTCGGAAAATCCCGTTGGAAGACTTTCTAGTGGGTCGAGATCCACATTTCACTTCGTTCTAAGTCAGCATTAGGCTGATTACACAAAACTAGGTTATTTAGGTAGGAACTCCTTCCAATTGTATCTCATACAACTCTCGAATATTTTCAGTTGGGTGAATAACTCCTTATTCTAATTCATCATATGAATCATTCCCAACTCTTTCTTCTAAACATGTATAATCTTATTATAATGTGTTTAGTTAAGTTTGACCCATTGTTTTAGCAGTTGGATATTACAATTATCCCATCGCACCTTACTAATATAGAACATGCACCTCGCGTAGGCGAAACCTACATTGTTCGATACTAGTCTTGATGAGTGCTAAAACTTGGAAAGCATGAACTTAATATTTAACTTGAGGGATTTTTGTTATTAGTTTGATCTCACCGGCTTAACATGCAATTCGTCTCTCTCATGCATCAACATACAAACACATGCATCAATATACATAAAAGGATACAGTTATGGCCCCTAGCGCAATTGTTCTCCCAAGCCAATGAGAGAACCTAAGCTAACCTAATAACGATCTAAACTTCTTCAAGCAAGATCTCCAAGGTTATCCTCTTTTGATATTGTATTCTTCTCTTTCTTCATAACATTACATTACATAAAAGAAACTCGTTTTACATACGAGGGAGTGAGATGAGAAAAGAAGTTACATCAAGAATTTTAGAGAGAGGCACGACACGCAGGCCATATTTTACAATCCCAAAACAAAATAAAGGAAAAAAATTTAATGGGGGCAGCGCCCCGACGCAAAATTTTAATGAACAATTCATTTGAAATCGGCGTCATTTTCGCACAACTCTTGTGCATTCACAACCCTAATCGCATAACTCTGCAACAACACAACCCTTGTGCCGTCATGAACCCTAATGCAACAGTTTCATGCTGTCAAACACATTTCGATTGATAATTCAGTATGATTAATCACATGCCATTGCTTCACCATACTAATGTCGGATCCCGAAGCATATGAACAGTGATCGGTCAAAGGAATAACAATCATCAAGTGTTTGAATGAACGAAACAGAAACAGTATATCCCATATACCATTTTTGCATCAGATTTACTTATATCATATATAAAAGTGATTGATCTTATTTGTGTAACCTATGGACGATCGATGTATCGCTGCTTCACCATACTAATGTCGGATTCTGAAGCATAGTCAACATCAATCATCCAAATCGTACACAACAGATGCCAAATTTAATTACTCGTTTATTATTCAATTCATTCTGGTTTTAATCGAATCAAAACAGAAAATATAGAACATAAACAACTATCAGATCCATGGTTCCGTAAGTGGCTTTGATACCACTGAAGGAAAATTGCGATCAAAAGCGCAGCGGAATTTAAAATTTTCCTTTAGCGATCCTTACGAATGAGCATGGTCAGTGATAGAAATATTTACCTCTTGTGGCGATTCAGACCTTTGATGTTGTGATCACGAGCGTTGATGAACAACAACGCCTCTACTCAGTCCACACGAACAGATCACTTCCGGTCACAGTGCTAGCTGATCACGAACGGAAACCTTGAGTGAGAGAGAGAATCAAAAACGAAATTGCATCAAGTTAAATTGCTTCATCACAAGGGATCTATTTATAGAATCACTCGTGTGGGCTACAAGCTAAAAGCCCAATTAAGGCTATAAGCTAAAAGCCCAATTAAGCTTATGGACATCATACCTTATGATGTACCATATATCACTTATCCACGTGGTACCTTACCACTTTCCATATTACACTTAAGTGCACTGTATCTTACGGTGTTCCTTATTTATTCTATCTCTCATCAACCTGTCCTTATGAGTGTGACCCTGTAGGTTTTCGCGACGTTGGCAATTATATTAAATCACACATTTAATATAATAAACAGTGAGCGGTATCTAGAAACACATCATTGTTACCCAAGTCACGAAAATGTCATGTGATCTGACCAAACCTTTTCCGTGATAATATTTGTGTTGTACAATTACCCTTTTGCCCTCATGTCTATATTGAACACAAGGCATACACTGTGTCACCCTTGTCCAGTTCAATATTGGGCCCTTAGACATTTATCTTGTTATGCAGGATGAGCAAATTCCATCTAGGTCACTCATGTCCCTTAGCATGCTTTGTGAAGTACCCATCAACCGTCTTTATAGTCATCCAGTTACGGATGACGTTTGATCAGCAATAAAGTACTTGACTCTACATCTAGGGTCCATAGTGGTTTCAGGTCGAAGGGTGGTATACACCATTATCATCATGAGAATAACTTATGACACTTTGCATAACATTCTATGTAGTATTCTCATAGCGGGTCAATCCAGTATAAATATTACTCCTAATATTCATACCTATGTCAAGACTTGATAACTCCTTATCTATGATCCATGAGATGTGATCATCAATCTATCTTCATAATAATCTTAATGCTTTAATGTTATCCCACTTCACATTAAAGCTTGACTACGGATACTTTAAGAATAGTGTCTTATGTTTAATGGGATCTCATGATTAAGTCACACTTAACATTTCATTAAACAAATAAACCATTCTAGGGACTTTATTATTTTGGAAAGCAAACATAATAAAGAAATGCCTTTTATTATTAATAAATAATTCGATACAAGTACCAAAAGTATTGGCCTCTAGGGCTTACACCAACAATCTCCCACTAGCACTAGAGCCAATCAGGCATACCCCTAATACCCATAGATCTAGTATGTCCATCATGCTTCAGCTGCGCAAGAGGCTTTGTTAATGGGTCAGCAACATTGTCAAGTGTAGGTACTCTGCATATTTTCACATCTCCCTAATCGATTATCTCTCGAATGAGATGATAACGCCTAAGTATGTGTTTGGATCGTTGGTGAGATCTAGGCTCCTTAGCTTGTGCAATAGCACCATTGTTATCACAATAGAGATCAATGGGATCCAGAATGCTATGGACTATGCCAAGTTCACTAATGAACTTCTTGATCCAAACAGCTTCCTTTACTGCAGTTGAGGCAGCAATATACTCAGCCTCGGTTGTAGAATCAGCAACTGTATCTTGCTTTGAACTTTTCCAGCTCACAGCGCCACCATTTAAACAAAACACATAACCAGATTATGATCTAAAGTCATCCTTATCTGTCTGGAAGCTAGCATCGGTGTATCTAATTACAGCAAGCTCTTCCTGATCTCCATATATCAAGAATGAGTCCTTAGTCCTTCTCAAGTACTTAAGGATATTCTTGACAGCTACCCAATGAGCATCACTGGGATTAGACTGGTACCTACTCGTTGCACTTAAATAATACGAGACATCTGGTCGAGTACATAGCATGGCATACATGATAGATCCTATTGCAGATGCATATGGAATCTTATCCATGCGATCCCTTTCTTCCTTACTAGAAGGGGATTGTGTTTTTGACAGACACATGCCATGTTTCATAGGTATGAATCCTTTCTTAGAATCATGCATATTAAAGCATCTCAACACTTTTTCTATGTATGTACTCTGACTTAGGCCAAGCAGTTTTTGTGACCTATCTCTATAGATCCTGATTCCTAATATATAGGCTGCTTCACCTAGGTCCTTCATTGAAAAGCATTTCCCTAACCAAGTCTTCACTTGTTGCAAGGTAGGGACATCGTTTCCAATGAGTAATATGTCATCTACATATAATACCAGGAATACGATCATGCTCCCACTAACCTTCTTGTATACACAAGGCTCATCTTCATTCTTAATGAATCCATATTGTTTTACTGTTTCATCAAAACAAAGATTCCAGCTTCTGGAAGCTTGCTTCAATCCATAAATTGATCGCTGTAACTTACATATCTTTTGGGCTTCTTCTGGTATGTCAAATCCTTTAGGTTGTGTCATGTACACATCCTCAAGAAGATTCCCATTAAGGAAAGAAGTTTTGACATCTATCTGCCATATTTCATAATCATGATATGCAGCGATAACAAGTAAAATCCGAACAGATTTAAGCATTGCAACTGGTGAAAAGGTTTCATCATAGTCAACCCCATGAATTTATCTATAGCCTTTTGCAACCAGTCTTGCCTTATAGGTATGTACCTTACCATCCATGTCTCTCTTCTTTTTGAAGACCCACTTGCATCCTATAGGGTTAACTCCTATAGGAGGCTCTACCAAGGTCCAAACCTGGTTTGTGTACATGGAATCCATTTCAGATTTCATGGCTTCTAGCCACTTCTCGGACTCAGGACCAGTTATAGCCTCTTGGTAGGTCACAGGCTCATCTTGATCCATGAGTAATACATAGCCCTGATCACTTATGAGATATCCATATCTCTCAGGTTGTTGATGTATCCTGCTTGACCTACGCTGGTCTTGTTCTACTTGAGCAGGTTTCTCTTCCAAAACTACTTGTGTTTCCTTCTCTAATTCCTCCATAGGTGTATCAATGCTTTGTGGTTCTTGAATTTCTTCAAGCTCTATTTTCCTCCCACTGATTCTTTTGGAAATAAAATCCTTTTCCATAAAAACTCCAGTTCGAGCGACAAACACTTTGCCCTCAGAAGGATTGTAGAAGTAATACCCTCTTGTTTCTTTAGGATACCCCATAAATAAGCATTTGTCAGATTTAGGCTCAAGCTTAGTTGAAATTTGTCGTTTCACATAAACTTCGCAACCCCAAATCTTCATGTAAGACATATGTGGTTTCTTACCACTCCATATCTCATATGGTGTCTTCTCAACCTTTTTGGATGGAACCCGGTTAAGTGTGTAAGCTGCAGTCAATAGTGCATGTCCCCAAAAGGAGTTCGGAAGATCGGCGTGACTCATCATGGATCGGACCATGTCTAACAAGGTTCGATTTCTTCTCTCAGATACACCATTCCATTGTGGTGTTCTGGGAGGAGTAAGTTGGGATAAAATCCCACATTCCTTTAGATGGTCATCAAACTCTAGGCTTAAATATTCACCGCCTCGATCTGATCGAAGAACTTTAATATTCTTACCTAGTTGGTTTTGTACTTCATTCTTGAATTCCTTGAATTTTTCAAAGGTTTCAGATTTGTGTTTCATTAAATACACATAACCATATCTACTGAAATCATCAGTAAATGTGATAAAGTATTGAAAACCTCCTCTGGCTGGTATGTTCAGTGGTCCACATACATCAGTATGTATGAGGGCCAAAAGATCATTAGCCCTTTCACCTTTTCCTGTGAATGGGGACTTTGTCATCTTTCCAATTAAACAAGATCTGCATGTCTCATATGATTCATAATCAAAAGAGTCCAAGAGTACATCTTTATGGAGTTTGGAAATGCGTTTCTCATTTATGTGGCCTAAGCGACAGTGCCAAAGGTAGCTTGGATTTAACTCATTAGGTTTAATCTGTTTAGTATTAATGTTATAAATTGGCATTTCAAGATCAAGGACATATAGTCCATTGTTCATTTGTGCAGAAGCATAGAATATATCATTCAAATAAATAGAGCAACAATTGTTCTTTATTATAAATGAAAAACCAAACTTGTCCAAACAAGAAACGGAAATAATATTCCTACTAATTGCAGGTACATAATAACAGTTCTCTAACTGAATTATTAAACCACTAGGTAAAGTCAAAACACAAGTTCCTACGGCTAAAGCAGCAACCTTTGCTCCATTTCCAACTCGTAGGTCAACTTCACCTTTTGCCAAATCTCTACTCCTTTTTAGCCCCTGCACATTAGTAAAAATGTGAGAACCGCATCCAGTATCTAATACCCATGATGCAGAAGTAGATAAATTAATTCCAATAACAAAAATACCTGAATTTGAAGTCCCTACTCCATTGTTCATATCTTCCAAGTACTTTGGGCAGTTTCTCTTCCAATGTCCGGTCTTACCGCAATGGAAGCAAATGCCCTCCTTTGCTATGCCTCCACTAGGCTTCAAAGCAGGAACAGTAGGTTTAGGCTTGGCAACTTCCTTGCCTTTCCCTTTACCAACCTGCTTGGTAGGCCTCCTGTTCAGCTTCTTTCCATTACTGACCATCAGAATGGACTTCCCTTTTGTCTTCATATTCTGCTCAGCAGTTTTCAACATGCTTAGCAATTCTGGAAGACTCTTATCCATGTCATTCATGTTGAAATTCATGACAAACTGATTAAAGCTATCTGGCAACGATTGCAAGATAAAATCAGTTGCAAGTTCCTTTCCAAGCGGAAACCCTAACCTTTCAAGGTTCTCCACATATCCAATAATTTTGAGTACATGGGGACCTACAAGGTTTCCCTCAGATAACTTGCTGTTAAAAAGGGCCTTTGAAACCTGAAACCTTTCGTTTCTTGCCTACTTTTGATAGAGCATTTTCAGATGTCCGATCATATCGAACGCTGACATGTTCTCGTGTTGCTTTTGTAACTCCGAGTTCATAGTAGCTAGCATGAGACAAGCGGCTTCGTTAGCATCATCAAAATGCTTCTTATAAGCATCTCTTTCTGCCTTAGGTGCCGAACTAGGCGGTTCCTCTTCAAGAACAGGTGTCTCCAAGACATACAGCTTCTTATCGTGCTTGAGGACAATCCTCAGATTTCGGTGCCAATCCAGGAAATTTGTCCCAGACAATTTTTCCTTATCTAGGATTGATCGCAAAATATGGTTGTTTGTTGTCATGGTAATCTACAAAAAAATGAAAATATAAGTATCATTAAAACAACATATTTAATTAGGCCTTTAATCAAATATGCTCCCACTATTTTACTCAAACCAAATGACCCTCATCATTTGATTCGGAAAATCCCGTTGGAAGACTTTCTAGTGGGTCGAGATCCACATTTCACTTCGTTCTAAGTCAGCATTAGGCTGATTACACAAAACTAGGTTATTTAGGTAGGAACTCCTTCCAATTGTATCTCATACAACTCTCGAATATTTTCAGTTGGGTGAATAACTCCTTATTCTAATTCATCATATGAATCATTCCCAACTCTTGCTTCTAAACATGTATAATCTTATTATAATGTGTTTAGTTAAGTTTGACCCATTGTTTTAGCAGTTGGATATTACAATTATCCCATCGCACCTTACTAATATAGAACATGCACCTCGCGTAGGCGAAACCTACATTGTTCGATACTAGTCTTGATGAGTGCTAAAACTTGGAAAGCATGAACTTATTATTTAACTTGAGGGATTTTTGTTATTAGTTTGATCTCACCGGCTTAACATGCAATTCGTCTCTCTCATGCATCAACATACAAACACATGCATCAATATACATAAAAGGATACAGTTATGGCCCCTAGCGCAATTGTTCTCCCAAGCCAATGAGAGAACCTAAGCTAACCTAATAACGATCTAAACTTCTTCAAGCAAGATCTCCAAGGTTATCCTCTTTTGATATTGTATTCTTCTCTTTCTTCATAACATTACATTACATAAAAGAAACTCGTTTTACATACGAGGGAGTGAGATGAGAAAAGAAGTTACATCAAGAATTTTAGAGAGAGGCACGACACGCAGGCCATATTTTACAATCCCAAAACAAAATAAAGGAAAAAAATTTAATGGGGGCAGCGCCCCGACGCAAAATTTTAATGAACAATTCATTTGAAATCGGCGTCATTTTCGCACAACTCTTGTGCATTCACAACCCTAATCGCATAACTCTGCAACAACACAACCCTTGTGCCGTCATGAACCCTAATGCAACAGTTTCATGCTGTCAAACACATTTCGATTGATAATTCAGTATGATTAATCACATGCCATTGCTTCACCATACTAATGTCGGATCCCGAAGCATATGAACAGTGATCGGTCAAAGGAATAACAATCATCAAGTGTTTGAATGAACGAAACAGAAATAGTATATCCCATATACCATTTTTGCATCAGATTTACTTATATCATATATAAAAGTGATTGATCTTATTTGTGTAACCTATGGACGATCGATGTATCGCTGCTTCACCATACTAATGTCGGATTCCGAAGCATAGTCAACATCAATCATCCAAATCGTACACAACAGATGCCAAATTTAATTACTCGTTTATTATTCAATTCATTCTGGTTTTAATCGAATCAAAACAGAAAATATAGAACATAAACAACTATCAGATCCATGGTTCCGTAAGTGGCTCTGATACCACTGAAGGAAAATTGCGATCAAAAGCGCAGCGGAATTTAAAATTTTCCTTTAGCGATCCTTACGAATGAGCATGGTCAGTGATAGAAATATTTACCTCTTGTGGAGATTCAGACCTTTGATGTTGTGATCACGAGCGTTGATGAACAACAACGCCTCTACTCAGTCCACACGAACAGATCACTTCCGGTCACAGTGCTAGCTGATCACGAACGGAAACCTTGAGTGAGAGAGAGAATCAAAAACGAAATTGCATCAAGTTAAATTGCTTCATCACAAGGGATCTATTTATAGAATCACTCGTGTGGGTTACAAGCTAAAAGCCCAATTAAGGCTATAAGCTAAAAGCCCAATTAAGCTTATGGACATCATACCTTATGATGTACCATATGTCACTTATCCACGTGGTACCTTACCACTTTCCGTATTACACTTAAGTGCACCGTATCTTACGGTGTTCCTTATTTATTCTATCTCTCATCAACCTGTCCTTATGTGTGTGACCCTGTAGGTTTTCGCGACGTTGGCAATTATATTAAATCACACATTTAATATAATAAACAGTGAGCGGTATCTAGAAACACATCATTGTTACCCAAGTCACGAAAATGTCATGTGATCTGACCAAACCTTTTCCGTGATAATATTTGTGTTGTACAATTACCCTTTTTCCCTCATGTCTATATTGAACACAAGGCATACACTGTGTCACCCTTATCCAGTTCAATATTGGGCCCTTAGACATTTATCCTGTTATGCAGGATGAGCAAATTCCATCTAGGTCACTCATGTCCCTTAGCATGCTTTGTGAAGTACCCATCAACCGTCTTTATAGTCATCCAGTTACGGATGACGTTTGATCAGCAATAAAGTACTTGACTCTACATCTAGGGTCCATAGTGGTTTCAGGTCGAAGGGTGGTATACACCATTATCATCATGAGAATAACTTATGACACTTTACATAACATTCTATGTAGTATTCTCATAGCGGGTCAATCCAGTATAAATATTACTCCTAATATTCATACCTATGTCAAGACTTGATAACTCCTTATCTATGATCCATGAGATGTGATCATCAATCTATCTTCATAATAATCTTAATGCTTTAATGTTATCCCACTTCACATTAAAGCTTGACTACGGATACTTTAAGAATAGTGTCTTATGTTTAATGGGATCTCATGATTAAGTCACACTTAACATTTCATTAAACAAATAAACCATTCTAGGGACTTTATTATTTTGGAAAGCAAACATAATAAAGAAATGCCTTTTATTATTAATAAATAATTCGATACAAGTACCAAAAGTATTGGCCTCTAGGGCTTACACTAACAAAAATTGAGGTAAAACAACAACAAATGGTGCACCATAGAGAGAGAGAGAGAGATATAATGATTAGGTTTTGAAGCTCCAAAGGGTCAAAATTGCTAGCATAAGAGGCCCATGCACGCGTGTCAGGCCTGGACTTTCATCAAACAACTTTTGGGCACATGTTCATAACCATTTTTCTTATTGAATCACACATCATTTTTAAAAGTGATCAACATAAGAAATGAAATTTGAAGTCTACTCTTCAACTTTAATTTAAACATTTTTGCATTTGGTGCATTGAGGAGGAAGATATTATGTTTATGTTTCAAAGGCTCAAAATGCTAATTCTATAAAGCATCATTTTCAATTTTCATCAACATCAATGTTGAAGTTCATCATCACAACTTTCCAATGATCCCAAGTTTGTGAAAAATAGACGAGGGATGAGGAAGATACAGTATTTAGGCTGGAGCATTTCTTCATATGCATGATGCTTGCAGTATGACCAATCATGGTTGAGTGTTGTACACAAGTTTTGTTGCATTAGATGATGTTGTTCATCAACTAGGTGACTTTTCTTGTGAAAGAAGTTTTATATTCTTACTTGGTTACTATTGAGTCTCATATTGAGTTAACTTATTATACAAGTTAAACATTTCATAATTCTTCAATTACGCTCTCCTGTTTTGATCTTTACTTGTTGCACTAAACATGTTTGCTTGTCTCCTTTAGCCATTGTGTGCTATGTATGAATTCCTTTCTCCATGCTTGTGATGTTTGAATGTTTTCTCTTAGATATCATTTTACACTGACTTGTATGCTTTGAAACCTTCTGAACATGTTCCCTCTTCATCTATCCATTTCTTGTGCTTCACTCACCTTTAGGAACATGTTAGGGTTTGGTTTTGACCTAGTCTCGCCTTAACTTTTGATGTGTTTTAATAGTTATTCCTTAGGGTTATTAGAGGCCTTTGATGTGTGTTATCTCTAAGTGTTTTCTTCTGACTTCACTCTTACTTGACATGTCTTTCCATGTTCACTTGATCACACACTTGTTCTCACCTCACATCACAATTTTGATTGAAGCTAGTTTGTGTACTTTGGTGTTTGTATCATGTTTTCAATTACTATTTGAACTTCTTATTGACCATAAGGTTTATGCTAAGTTTATAACATGTCTATGTTTACCCCTTCTTCTTCTTCTCATTACCTCTTATTTTCTAATTTGTTTGCTTGTTAGGAATGCATGAGGACTTATGTCCACTTAGAGTTGATTGTGATCCTTTCTTTGCATAATTTTGATGTGAATCTTTATCAAGTGTGTTTATGTTATGATTATGAGTACTTGGTATGTTTGCTTCTTACGTATACAATTCTCCATCTATCTCACTCCATTTCACCTTCTTACATCATGCTTGGTTAGACACTTGACACACGAAAGCACATATGCTAGTATGTTTCCTTTTTTACTTTTCTTATGATCTTTAGATCTCTACCTCTTGTGAATGACCTTTATGGATTGTTTTTACATGTCTAACTTTTATCTTTGATGTCATATTGTTTCCCCTTTTTGTTTTGTCACTTACTTGAGACACAAGTCTTATCTTATCATTCATCTACACTTCATCTTTTTCTACTATGCTTACTTGTTTGTTTAAAAGTATGTTGGATAATATGTAATATACTGGTGATAATTTGTGATGTCTTAAAAAATGTTTATACTTAGGTATCTTCCTCTTGTCTCATCCTTGCTTGTATGTTTTGTCATGTATTAAAGTTTTGTCTTGTAAATGCACACTTGCACTTCTACTTGTCTAGTTAGACAATTTCTTCATATTCTTGACCCATGTTGTCATACTTGGGGTAGTCTAAGGTGTATAACATGTTAAGGTCAGAACCTATATCATGTCTTGATGTTCTTTTATTCCATTCCTCTTTGTTTTATTATTATTGCTCTCTTATCCCCCTTCTTCACTTCTTCAAGTATGTTTGTGATATCTTTATCTCTTTTGTGTTTTACCACATGAACTTGTATGTTCAATGATGTTTTATCATCCTTCTCTTTTATTTTATACTTTATGTTTTTTCATCTTAATGCATGTGTGCTTGATGTTTTATCATCTTCCTTTTTGATGTTTTATCATCTTTATGTTATGTTTTATCATATCTTCTCTTATGTGTTTTACCACATTGGCTTGTGTGTTTAGTGATGTTGTATCATCTTTCTATTTTCTTTGAGACTTGATGTATTTTCATCTTAATGTGTGTGTTCTTGATGTTTTTTAATCTATCCCTATTATCTTGCTTTCTAGTTTAGGTATCTACCTATGGGCTTGTTTACTCGATGTTTTGTCATTTTCAATTTGAGGTATTACCATCATTAATTCTTGATGTCTTTTCATACTTGTTTGATGTATTATCATATTTATGTGATGTTTTATCATCTCTTCTCTTATGTGTTTTATCACATTGTTTTATGTGTTTGATGTTTTATCATCTTTATGTGATATTTTATCATCTCTTCTCCTATGTGTTTTATCATATTGTTTTATGTTCTTTATGTTTTATCATCTTCTTTCTTGATGTTTTATCATCTTTATGTGATGTTTTATCATCTATTCTCTTATGTATGTTATCATATTATTTTTGTGTGCTTGATGTTTTATCATCTCTTACTTGATATATTACCATATTTGCTCTACTTGATGTATTATCATCTTTGTGGGATGTTTTATCATCTTCTCTCTTATTTGATGTTTTATCATCCCCCTTTATCTTGATGTTTTATCATCCCTTCTATACTTGTTACTTGATGTTTTATCATATTTTCTTAGGTATCTATCCTAAATTGCATGCATGTTTATATGATGTTTTCTTTCTCTCTTATCTAAGTGTGATTGCTTGTTTCTTCTTCCTCTTCTTCTATTTTATGAGATTGTCATGTTCCCCATATGATCTTTAGTTCATGCTTCTCCAAGTTTGAATTAAATAGATCCTATGTTTGATATCCATGCATGATAACATTAGGGATCTCCCTCTTATCCTAACTTTAGGTCCACAAGCATGACAACTTATAGGATTGAGATCCGTTTTTGTTAGTCTTTTCTGTTTTGCATCCACATTAAAACTAAAAATTCTTTTTCTTTTCAAACTCTCAAAACACTTAATAATAATTGATGAGAATCACACTTTTACATAGAAATGAAGATGATAAGCGGGTTTCTTCTTGATCTTATCGTTCTTTCATTCTTAGTCTTTTGTGTGGTTCAAGTCTCAAAGACTCTTTTCATTAATAAAGTGGATAAGTGGCTAATATCTCTCTCTTGAGGTTAACTAGCTATTATTCATAACAAATATACCAACCGATGTAAACCTTTTTGTCTTCGAACTTTTTCTTTTAAAACCTTTTCAAAAAGGACATGCTTCGCTAGCATTATTCATAAAAAACATGCAACTCACCAAAACCTTTGAGGTGAACTATGAGTGCCTTGATCCCCATTGCATGGTCGATGGTATGTAAGCACAAAGATTCACAAGTGCAGAAGACGCGACTAATAAAACTTTCTTTTTGTATATACTTTGCATACATTCCATTAGCATTAAGCTCTAGACTTATACTTTTACACGCCCTTAGATTAGAACAAACTTAAGTGGATACTGTGCAGTAGCACAACTGTAAGGTGTGCTAATACCTTCCCCTCGCGTAACCGACTTTCTTACCCTTTTCTCTTGGTCGCGATGACCATGCTCTTTCCTTCCCTTAGGTTTACTCAGTGTTTCCTTTCCCTCTCTTGGGATAAATAACATTGATGGTGACTCTTCTATTTTTCGCCTTCGTTCGCGCTTCATTGAAAATCTCATACACGGCACTTTCTCAGCACAAGTTTCCCATCATCATCTGTCATAACCATATAGTACCTGTTCTTAAATGTTCAGATAGACTCCAACTACGCCTTGAACAGTTCCCTCGACCTCTTCAAGGAAACCCAACCAAACAGACCATCTAGGGTCATCTACTGTTGGAGATGGAAACAAGCGAAGAACAGAGGGACAATGGCCCCAATCTTTAGATAGTCGCAGATGATCTTGAATGCTCGGGTGAAGGCCAAAGAGTCTGGATTAAGCTGTGAGGACACCAGGTCCAAATGGACAAGAACTACCACCTGAAGGTCTGAGAAGGGCAACCAAATCCCCATCTCTCTGAAAACATATTCATATACAGGAAATTGATCAGTCTCAAATAGCAAACAAAGTCGCTCGTTTTCCCCAGGAAACACGACTTTCCACTCCTGATCGGCGTTTGACGAACTCGTTTCACCTCTTACTGCTGTAAAAGCCTCACCGGGGAAGAAGGAGAAAAGCGAGGTTATTCCCCTTGGCTCGGGAAATCCACTCGTTAGGGTCCGATGAGGGAGATGCTTCCCCAGAAGTCTCGCTCTCCTCGACTATAATTTCACTCGGAATCTATTGACATCTTCACCTGAAAAGCAGAGGACAAAAGTGAATTCAATGATCAAATTAAATCCCCCTTTCCACCGCTAAATCATACGAAAATGCGTATGAGGACATAAGAACGATGTCCTCGGCCAAAAAGCCCTTACTCAAGCATCGAGCGAGGACCCATAAAATCATGCTCGACCAACCTAAAACTCCCCCAATGGGTAAAACCTATAAACCCTAACGAAGAAAGCCTCCCCGACACATTAACCCAGACTTCCATTTGAAGATTCATCAGAAACTTCATACATTCATCGCAAACTTCATACATTCATCGGAAACTTTATGCGTCCACCGGAAAACTCATGAGTTTACCATAAATTCATGGACTACAAAGACGACAAGTTAAGCTCTCCGCCATGACTACGGCCCTAGAATGACCAAAATGCACAGTTCTTTGCTCAAGCTCACCCTCTCCCGACGATAGTGCCAGAAAGTGGATTAACCACCATCAAACACCAACAAGTCACCAAAAAAATGTTCATCCTAACTCACTCTACCCTATCTGTATGCATTTCAGTCAACAACAAATCTAAAAGCTAAAACTAAACAAAGAGAAGCAAGGGTCTTACGTGCTCAGAGAGCTTGAAACCATGGTCAGACAACTCTACAGCGGCGAAGGACGGAAGTGCACGGTGGCAACAACAAGAAGAAGTAAACAGAGAGAGTGAAGAAGAGAGAGAAGCGAAAAATGTGATTGAACTGCATTCTACCCTATTTATAGAGCGATCTCAGCACACATGCCCGCACATACGCAATCTAGGACAGCGTAGGGGTCATCATTAACCCTAGCCCCCTAGACTGCCATTACTGCGCATTAATGATAACACATGGCTCGATGCATGCGTGACACACAATCTCTCAAAGTCTAATCAACCATTCAGCTCCCCGTGCGCCAAACACATGAAGTCACGTTTGGGCTCCCCGAACACGCATATCCCCGGATACATCCTGAAACGTCCTTGTCTCCTACAACAAGCGCCAACGACATTATCGCCTCCTTGACTCACGAGCTGACTCTAAGTCATCACTCCTACGACCAGGAGTAACGATTTGGGGGCTCTTGTTCTAGACTGGCCCAATAGTTAAGCAAGTACCAATCTGCTTCTGCATGTAGGACAACCCAATAACTTTGGCCCAATAAAATGTGAAGGATAAAGGACACTTTTCCCTTCTGCCCCTCATTCGAGGAGCCCTGGCCGGCTAACCACCATGGCCTGCGCATTGGCTTCTTCCTGCTCAAACAGGTTGGTCCTCGTCCTACCAAGCCATACGAGGACAACCACCTAGGAATGACTAGAAACACGCTTGACCGTGAAACACTTCTTTGTCCGTCATAACGACTAGTTTCGAACATCTCTACCCATTATAACGGCTAGTTTCTGGCAGTTGCCTATTTTTTAAGAACATGATATCTAGGCCCAAAAATAAGGAACAATGGCCAAGCGTCGGGGGCATTATATAAACTCTCATACTTGTGAGGGTCAGAAATCTGATATTCATTCTGAAAATCTTAATCTTTTTTTGTATCTCTTTACACTATTTCTTACTTGAGCGTCAGAGTGCCTTGAAGATACACTCATTCCTCCTATTTAATTTCAACCTTACATACGTCATATGTCGATCCACTTTATTCTCTGATCAGCCGGAATTTATTTTTTTTTTTTAGTTAAAACAAACCTACTTATATTCTCATAAATGCAACTTTCACCAAATATGTCTCTAGTTTAATCCTACCTTAAAACTAATTCCGTTTTTTATTTTATTTTAAGCATCTTTGTTTCTTTTTTCTAGTTGAAAAAAAAATTTAAATTAAAAAAATTATTAGTTAAAATGGCATTAGTTACCCTATAACAAAAGGTTATTTAAACTAAAAGTTGTTTGGAAAGTGTGCCTAATGGTTTGAATTGGCACTAAAAAAAATTGTTTGTGCCATTTTGTAAGTGATCTTTTTTTATATATGTTAAGGTCATGGTGAAGTAATTTGACGGGAATATCTTAGAAACCTCTGTTTTTTTCCTGTCTTATACTATACGTGCTTGTTACTAAAATATATTGTATTGAATTCTAATTTTGAAGAAAATCAAATTACAAATTGTTATGAACTTTATTTAGTTTCACATTATTTGAGAGTCTCACTTAAATGTAATTATCTACAACATTCATATTCTTCAATTTATCATCTCTCAAGCAGCCGCACAACTCTATTTTTCTCTTGTTTTTCCTTCCTTAAAGATCGCTGAATTAAGATTAATTGTTTATTCAAAATCACTTATTTAAATTTTCTTTTCTTTTTATTTTCATTTAAATAAGTAATTTCACATATATTTTTTGTTTTTTTCTTCGTGATTTCACCGTCTTAACGTGATATTGTGTTGATTGTCGTCTTATTACGACGTTATTTTGTTTTTTTGTCTTGTTATAACGTTTGTTCGATTTAAATTAACATATTAGTTTCGGTTCAGTGTATATTCAACTAATAACTTTGACGTTGCCAAAGCTGCAAATTCGAAGACATTAGTATTCTAAACATTTTAATTTTGTCATATTTGTAGACTTTGTAATATTTATAGATATTTTTTTGGTTATATGCTATTAATATGGGTGTTGTGAGTTTGTTCACAAATTCATTATTTTCAATTTATAATGATTTCGAATTAATTTTATTCGATGTATTCCAATAACACTAATTTGTGATCGATTTGAATGTGAATAAGATGCCAACACAACATTAATTTCCAAATTGTAGAACAAATTTGTGATGGGGAAGTTTGTTAACAGCCAATCAAAAGACAAATTACCAAAATTCCAATGACAAACTTTAAGTTTAGAGTTTGTTCATGAATTTGTTGTGGTGTATATGTCATTTCTTTGACTTAAAATAAGTGGATTACTGTGTATCCAATCCATTGAATAATTAGTAAATATGTTAGATGAGAATCGTTGTACTTTACAAAAAATAGTTAGACCAAACCCAATATCTGATGATGTGGTCACCCAGACCAACAGAAAGAAAAAGAAAATAAAAATGTAAAGGTATATATTCAAATATCTTAGCTTCAAAAAGTGTCTTGGTTGATGGAGATAACTACTTTATGTGACCCACAAGAAAAATCATATATATGTTTTGGGCAGCATATCTTTTGGTTTTCTGGTGTAGACTGCTAATTTTAATTTTGAATGAAATTACTAGAAAAAATTAATTTGTGTAAAAAATTTAAAAGGAAAAAAAAAATGAAACTCCTCTAATGAAATGAAATTAGAGAAATTATTTTTAAGACATAATTACTCCAATCAAGGGTCTTTTAGGTTATTTTATCGTAACATGTTATTCTTTTAAATTTTTTTTTAATAATTTGATCTTTTAAATTTTTTTTGTGAATTAAAATCTGACTTTATATTTTTTAGATGCTACTTTATGTATTTAGGATGTTAATATATAAATTTTATTACAATTTTATGTATTTTGAATAATTGATTTAATTTAAAATTTAAAAAAAATGATAAAAAAACACGTTAGTTAATTTAAAGAATTTATTTATAACATAAAAATTTTTTTAAAAGATTATTTTATTACAATAAAATAACTTAAAAGATTATATTTTTTCCTATTTTTAATTTTTTTTCCTTTAATTTTATTTTATTAAACTTTATATAAAAGTATGTATAATAACATTTATAATTATGATACAAGTGATCTAATGTAAAGTCAGCTATTCTTTTACTATTTTAAATTATATATATATATAAATATATATATATATATATATATATATATATATATATATATATATATATATATATATATATATATATATATATATATATATATATATATATATATATATATATATATATATATATATATATATATATATATATATATATATATATATATATATATATATATATATATATATATATATATATATATATATATATTAGAATTATTGATTAATAAATAAATGTTGTGGTAAAAAATTAATCAGTCGTTTAAATACATTTAAATCAACTATTGTATATAAGTTTCACAAATGAAATTTTGGATATACTATGTAATGATTTTTGATATTGCTAAAATTGCATAGACTATCATGAATACTATTTAAAATCACGTTTATTTTAAGTTTTTTTCCAACCAACTTGTTAAAAGGACTTAACAACAAAGAGCACCATACTATATAAGATTGTTCCATCCTCCTCAATTTGCATAGTGAGTTCCACCATTTTTCTAGGTAGCTTCTCTGCATATTTGTGTACAAGCAAGCAAAAACAATTCAAAGAAGTGATCATGGAGATGACATTGTTTACAATTATATTCCTACTAGCTGCTTATTGCATGCTTCCTCTATCAGTAGAAGCCATGGTTCGCCACTACAAATTCAACGTAAGTGCATTTTAATTAATTACATTTCCAGTGTTATTAATCAAGTTTATTAACTTGATTAAATTAGAATGCATGCATACAATAATCCTAAGAATATTTTGGTTTTGTTTTCTGAATGAATAATGTTGATGTTAATTCAGGTGGTGATGAAGAATGCCACAAGAATGTGTTCAACCAAGCCCATTGTTACTGTAAATGGGAAATTTCCCGGCCCCACAATCTATGCTAGAGAAGATGACACTGTTCTTGTAAAAGTAGTTAATCATGTCAAATACAATGTTAGCATCCATTGGTGAGTTTGTTACAATTCATAATTATGTGATTTCTGATAAATTGAACTTTTATATATGTACTAATATTTTTTCTAATAATGATGAATTGATATTGAATAGGCATGGAATCAGACAGTTGAGAACAGGCTGGGCTGATGGGCCTGCATATATAACCCAATGCCCGATTCAACCGGGCCAAGTGTATATGTACAACTTTACCCTCACAGGACAAAGAGGAACACTTTGGTGGCATGCACATATACTCTGGCTTAGAGCAACTGTACATGGTGCTATTGTCATTTTACCTAAGCTTGGAGTACCTTACCCTTTTCCTAGACCTCACATGGAACAAGTTATAATATTGAGTCAGTTCTTTTTTTTCTACTAAATAATTTTTTTGAATTAGGTTAAGCATCATATTGCATAAATCTTATTACTTTTAATTTTTTTCATTTGGTTAAGGTGAATGGTGGAAATCAGATACCGAGGCTATAATAAATGAAGCTTTGAAATCTGGATTGGCCCCTAATGTCTCTGATGCGCATACCATCAATGGTCATCCAGGACCTGTTCAACATTGTGCTTCACAAGGTAAATCTATGAAATTGCGGTCGTAAAATCATTTCTATAATATTGTGTCTGTAATTTAAAATGATGATGTCGATGTCTAACTTTTAAACTATTAAATGCAAGTGTTATTGGTGTATCCGATAAAGCGGATGAGCTTTATTGGATATTATAAGTGGTTGAATAGTCTTGTTGTCACGATCTATTGAGATTAAATTCTTGTCGTTATGATTCATAAAAAAGAAATACAATATAAATAAAATATCATTAATTTGTTAAAAATACCTACATTTTATCAACATTTTTCATTTATGCAGGAGGATTCAAACTCGAAGTTGAACCAGGAAAAACCTATTTACTAAGAATAGTAAATGCAGCACTAAATGAAGATCTATTCTTCAAAATTGCCGGACACAAACTAACCGTTGTTGAAGTTGACGCAGCATACACAAAACCATTCAAAACAGACACAATAGTAATAACACCGGGACAAACAACAAATGTACTTCTCAAAACCAACCATGTTTCCGGCAAATACATGGTAGCAGCTTCAACTTTCATGGATGCACCAATTGCAGTTGACAACGTAACCGCCATAGCCACATTAAATTACCCAAATACCCTCAGTTCCACCATCACAAAACTCACTTCACTCCCTCCAAGAAACTCAACAACAATTGCTGAAAATTTCCTTGACTCAATAAGAAGTTTGAACTCACCAAAATACCCTGCTAGAGTCCCTACAAAAATCGATCATTCTTTGATTTTTACAGTTAGTCTTGGTGTTAACCCTTGTGCTACATGTGTCAATGGTAGTAGAGTTGTTGCAGCTATAAACAATGTTACATTTGTTATGCCGAAAATTTCTCTTCTTCAAGCACATTTTTTTAACATGAGTGGTGTTTTTAGTGATGATTTTCCAGAGAAACCTGAAATTGTGTATGATTTTACAGCGAAAAAACAGCCGACAAATCTTAGTACTAATAGAGGTACTCGGGTTTATAGACTTGCTTATAACTCAACTGTTCAGTTGGTTTTGCAAGATACTGGAATGATAACTCCTGAGAATCATCCTATTCATCTGCATGGATTCAATTTCTTTGTTGTTGGTATAGGACAAGGGAATTTTAAGGCTAAAAAGGATGCTAAGAAGTTTAATTTGGTTGATCCTGTTGAGAGAAATACAGTTGGTGTTCCAGCTGGTGGATGGACTGCTATCAGATTCAGAGCTGATAATCCAGGTAAAGTTATCAATTTAGTTTTTTTTGGAAAGTAAGGATACAAAATTTTAATTGTTTTAGTTTGGTAGTTTAATTATCATAATATCACTAGTCCTAGATGTCACAAATTCAAATCTGCGGCTCAGCAATCAAATGTCTCTATACAACTAATTATCAACTGTGTTGCAATAACATATTTAACATAAATGTTAGAAGGCTGTAAAATTTATAAAATGAATAATAATTGAAGTTGGTTATTAGTATTAAAGATTCAAGTATTTCTATATCATAAGTTTTATCTTACATGATATATTGATATGTGGTGGTGTTGATTTTGTTAGGGGTGTGGTTTATGCATTGCCATTTAGAAATTCATACAACATGGGGATTGAAGATGGCATTTGTTGTTGATAATGGTAATGGACCAAATGAATCTCTACTACCACCTCCAAGTGACTTTCCCAAGTGTTGAAAAGATTAGTACCAGTTTACAATATTTGCTTTAAGAGAAAGAGGAGAAACACACATACAAGGAAAACTCTATACATTCCAAAGGAATAAACAATCAAAGCTAATGATAGCAAAGATTTTCTTGGAAAATAAGACCAACTAACATGTCCTCACTTTCTTTATTTTTTTTCTTTCTCATTTGATGTATTGTCTATATCAAATATTTTCTCTTGAAGAATAATTTTGGTTTCATGTAATTATACAATAGTGCTAAACAAAATACAAAAGATTATGCAAAGCAAATGTGATTTTGTTTTAATTTAAACTCGTTAATACTTTTGTTCTAGTCAACCTAAGGTTCGCGCCACTACACTTATAAAGTATTGCCCGTTTTGGATAGAAAAATCTTAACAATTTTGTTTTTTAGAAAATGTTGTTGACTTGAGATGCATAAGTATTGTGTATAAGTTACTTTTAACCTCAATTTCTAAGCAATGTGAGACTATTTTAGTTAGTCTAAAACATTTGTATCCTGTCATGACTCCTCCTTCCCGTGTCAATGTTTCCATCAACTTTAATTTTGCGTCACTACGACTACTAGGTATTGTCTCTTTTGTATGTGAGATCTCTCACGATTTTATTCTTTAAAAAAATCATAAAGATTTTTACATCCAATACGAAATATATTTCATAGCTTCGGTCATTGAACTTGAGACAGATCAAAATATTTATTTTTAATTTAAGAAGAAACACTCCTCAACAAATGCAACAATAACACAAATAATTAATAGTATTGTCTAATGGATAATAAAAAAGTTGAGAGTTCGAACCACACTACTAATAAAATACTGTATTTACTATTTAAAATATAATAATTGGTATTAATGCAATTTCTATAAGCTATAAGTGATTCGAAAGACGATTATCAACATCGTGTTTTAGATGATTTCTTACCGTAAAACTTCAATTCTAATATACTATTAACTAGTTAAATACAAATGCATCTGTACTGGTTAAAGTTATTTTGTACGACACAATCATACTTAAATATATGTTAAAATTTGAGAACAATATATATGTATGTTTTCCATGATACAAACAATTTTACATTGATGTGAAATCCTTGTAGTTGAATTTTTCAGGAGTATAAATTTGTTATAAATATGTGAAAATTACAATAATCAAATTGAAATAATTGAAATAACTGACTCAAAAAGCTTAGAAATCAAACAGAATATATTCTTCTACTTTATTTCATAATAAAATGCATAAAGTTAATATATTTCTTTAAACAGTAATGAATACATCTGAACATACAAACAACTCCATATAAATGCCAAATTTGTATAGTTGCAATGTGTGGGAGTATGAATCTGTTACATATTTAAAAATAAGAGCCCGTTGCAGAATTTAAACAAACATGTGGTGGGCATATACTTGTTCTACTTCAACATTATTATCTTTAGATATTGATCTTTGTAGTTTAGCTTCAGGAGGTCCTCATATCCATAACTTTGGATCCAACAAGCATGTATCGTACTATTATTATTGTCTTTACCTAAACCATGTGAATCTCTTAGCTCATACTTCATGTGTGAGTGTGAGTGCCTGGACACAAATTTATTGTCATCCACAGCAAAGTTGAAATCTTGTAATATTCTTAACTTGTAGGAATTTCATAGAGAAATCTTATGACTTCTCTCCAATCTAACTCCAACCCCCCCCCCCCAAAAGAACATAAATTGACTTCAGTGTCCTTGGATGGACTCTATGTTGTATGTCTTAATTCACTATAAATATCTATGAAAATCCAAAATGTTAAGACCAATTCAAACATGAAAAAATATGTTGAAACATATGATAAGCACATATTGAAGCAAATTTAGTACCTCCCTGCAATGTATACCCAATAATTCGTAAACTAATACAGACGCAGTCGTTGGCAGATGAACAAGAATGAGCATAAAATTTCTATAACCTCATAATCTTGGGGTTTCAAGCGGTAAAGCCTTTATATGTTTTTGAACTGTTAGAAAGAGGTTTTTACCCAAGAAATATGAAGAGAATGAGAGTAGACTATGAACTTCTTCTTTTATATATATTGTCCAACTAACTTTTAAAAATGAGATACAATGTGACTTATATAGAGTCACATGATAGAATATTTAAAGTTACAGTATTTACTATTTCTAGGTCCCAAAGGAATATATTTTCCACTGTCCAAGGGAATCTGACTTTTGATTTACCCAAGACTGATTTGAATTTAACCAACTAAATCCCCCCATAAATTCAAATATTCATTTGATCCATCATGCCTAGCATTTTCTTGTCTCTGTCGAAAAGCTCATTCTATAGTGATTTTGTAAGGATGTCTGCTGCTTGATCTTTGCTTGCAACATGCTTCAGTTCAATGCATCCATCCTTCACATGTTCTCGAATAAAATGGAATCGAACATCAATGTGCTTACTTCGTTTATGGTTGACTGGATTCTTCGCCAGTTTGATTGCAGATTTGTTGTCAACTTGAATTATTGTTGCGTCTTCCTGTTTCGATTCCATCTTGCTCAACAATCTTCTCAGCCATATTGCATGACATACACATCAGGATACTGCTACGTACTCTGCTTCACAGGTCGAAAGAGTTACAATGAGTTGCTTTCTTCGCAGTCAGGTGAAAGCAGTGTTTCTCATGAAGAATACATATCCTGAAGTGCTCTTCCGATCATCAATGTCACCACACCAATCGCTATCAGAGTAGCCAGTTAACTTGTATTCTTTTGCTTTCGAATAGAACATTCCAAGTGACACAGTTCCTTGGACATATCAAAGGATTCTCTTTAGAGCTTTCTAGTGTGCAACAACTGGTTCTTCCATGAAACGACTCACAATTCTAACACTCAACGAAAGATCTGGCCTTGTGCATGTGAGGTATCGAAGACTTCCCACCAAGCTTCAAAATTTGTTTGCTTCGACACGCTCTCCCCCATCAAATTTCGAAAGCTTTGCTCCTGGCTCCATTGGTGTCGAAAATGGGATTGCAGCTATCCATCTTAAATCTTTTTAGAATGTCTTTTGAATACTTTTCTTGTGAGATGAAGATTCTTGTTTCTTCCTGTTGAACCTCCAGAATAAGAAAGTATTTCATCAGGCTTAAGTCAGTCATCTCAAATTCTTGTGTCATTGTGCCTTTGAAATCTTCGATCATCTGATTGTTGTTTCCCAAGAAAATCAAATCATCAACATAGAGAGCAACAAGCAGTATTTTCTCTTTTTTCTTCTTCACATACAAGGCATGTTCCAAGGGACATTGCTGAAATCCATTTTCTTTGAAGTATGTGTCAATTCGAGTACTCCATGCTCGTGGTGCCTGCTTCAGGCCATAAAGAGCCTTCTTTAACTTTAGCACATTTCCTTCATTTTCGATTTTCATGAATCCATGGGGTTGTTCGATGTAAACTTCATCTTCGAGCATGCCATTCAGAAAGGCGGACTTGACATCCATCTGATGTATTTTCCATTTGTATTGAGAAGGTTGAGATATGAGCAGTCGAATAGTATCCATTCTCCCAACAGGTGCGAAGACTTCATCATAATCGATTCCTGCTTTCTTCCTGTATCCTTTCACCACAAGTCAGGCCTTGTATCTTTCAATTTCACATTGTGCGTTTATCTTTTTCTTAAACACCCATCTCACACCAATTGTTTGACTTCCTTTTGGTAACTCTGCTAGTTCCCAACTATTATTGCGTTCGATGACCTTGATTTCTTCATTCATAACATCCTTCTAATTTTTGTTCTTTATTTCTTCTTCGAAACTGACATCTTCAGTGTCTGCCAACAAGCATACGAGATGCACTTCATATGTGTTTTCATACAAGTCTTGTAAACTTCGTAACCTGGGCTGTGAGGGTCCTTCTTCATCATTAGAGTTTTCTGGTTCTGTCGAAGTATCTTTTGATATAGCATTTGGTACTTCGACCATAACTTTAGTTGAATTGTCTCAGTCCCACTTGCTTTCTTCGTTCACTCGAACATCTCTACTCACTATCACCTTTTTGTTTATTGGGTCGAAAATTCTATAACCTTTCGTTTTCTCATCATACCCAATGAGTATGTATTTCTGAATCTTATCTTCCAGCTTTGTTCTTCTTTGATCAGGTACATGTGTATAAGCCACACTTCCAAACACTTTGAAGTGAGACACAGTTGGCTTTCGACTACTCCAAACTTCTTGAGGTGTTAAATCTCCAAGCTTCGAATATGGACATCTATTCTGAACGTAGATTGCACATTTTACTGCTTCTGCCCAAAACTCCTTCGACATGTTTTTTGCTTTTCAGTATTGATCGAACCATGTCAAGGACTGTTCGATTCTTCCTTTCTGCTACACCATTTTGTTGGGGTGAGTAAGCTGCAGTCAAAAATCTTCTTATGACTTGTTCTTCACAGTACTTCATAAAAGCTATCGAAGTATACTCCACCCCTATGTCTGATCGAAGGGCTTTGATGTGCTTGTCTGTTTGTTTTTCAACTATTGTCTTAAACTTCTTGAATACTTTGAAGGCTTCAGATTTTTCTTTCAGAAAGTACACCCAAGTTTTCCTTGAGAAGTCATCAATAAAGGATATAAAGTATTTTTTGCCACTGAAGGATTCTGGGGTAATTGGTCCACATATATCAGTGTGAATCAATTCCAGAATTTGTTTGGCCTGATATTCTGCCTTCGATTGGAATGAGGTTCTCATCTGTTTGCCAAACACACAATCTTCACAGAATTTTCCTTCGAATTCCACGTCTGGCAGTCCATGCACCATATTTTTCTTTGCTAACCTCCTTAGTCCAGCTTGATGTAAATTACCAAAACGAAGATACCACAGGGATGCTTGGTCTTTGACATTGATTTGCAAACATTTTTCTCGAATGCTTCTCAAGTTCAACCTGTACATTCGATTTCTCCCCATTTCGGCTTGAGAAACCAGATGTCCTGACTTGTCTTTTAAGTGCAAGCTTCGATCTTCCATGAGAATAGAATAACCCTTTTCTGTGAGTTATCCCAAACTCAAAATATTTGCTTTGAGATTTGGTACATAATACACATCTTGGATAGATCCTATCAAATCATCCTTCTGCAAGAAATTGATTGTTCATTTTCCTTCGACTCTTACTTTCGACGCTTCTCCAAAAGAAACATGACCATCATCAATCTTCTTTATTTCTTTGAACAGGTGCTTATGACCACACATGTGGTTTCTTGTTCCTGAGTCCAGGTATCACATAGTGTTATTTTCTGCATCTGCTTCCTTTTGAGTCATTAAAATAAATCCTTCATTCGATTCTGTTTCTAGGGAAAGATTCGTTGTTTCTTCTACCTTTCTTCTGAGACGACAATCTTTTGCAAGATGTCCCATTTTACCACAGTTATAGAAACTGTAGGAGTTGAAATCTTTCGCATAGTGCCCCTGTTTGTTACTGTTGTACCCCAAATTTTTCCCTCCTATTTTGACACAAGACATACTCCTAGAGGTTCTCAGTTGCTCAAGGTTGACCAAGAATTGAACAGACAATTCTCCTCCTAAGGCAATGAACCCCCAACTAGAGTTTCAATTTTAATCAAGATGGTTGAGCTCCAATGGTCTCAAATGCTTCCCATGGTCCTAATATTCCTTCAATATTATCCATGCCAAATTTCATGCCTTGCACAATAAGTTTGCTCAGTCAATTGCTCAAGTATTGAAAAATCACCTATGCTAGGTCAAAAGTCAATTGTGGCCCATGTATAGTTAAACTTCAAGATCTTTGGTCAACATCAACATTTTGAAGTGATGTCCATCATTTTATCAAGGGTTGATCATGATTCCTCAATAAATGCTCCTAACTCATCAAAAGTCAAAAATGGCAAATTAGGGTTTATATATGAAAAGTCAACCAAACTTCGACCAAACATAACTTTCTCATACTTTATCAAATTTTTTTCAACCAAAGCTCATTTTGAAGAGAACCCAATTCCCTACAACTTCTATTCAGCCCCAATATAAATAAATGCATAATTTGAAAGATACAAGCTCATACATTATAAGTCATTTTCAAAAAGTCAACAAACGCCACTTTTTTCCAAGACCTTTTACATCAAGATAACATCTTCAAATGAAAAATTAATCAAAAGAGGGATTGAAGTAGACACATTGGAATTTCCATAAAGTACAAGATCATCATCATGATATAAAAATTGAGCAAATTATGGTTTTCCCAAGTTGGGAAAATTTTGGAAATTTCAAGATTGGTGCATTGAGCAAATTTGGATTTTTGAGTCAATGGCCTAACTTTTTAAAGTTCAAATATCTTCCTAAGGTCATAGAGGAACTATAATATTATTTTTGCATGGACTTAATGTTGTACCTCAAAATTTTCCCTCTCACTTATCAAGAATCTTCTCACAAGATCTCCTTTGAATCAAGACTGCATTAGGGTTGATCAGCTCAAGACACCTTCTCAAGCACTGATGACCAAAATTAGGGTTTGAGTTTGCACAAGGATTTTTGAACTTCCAATGCCCCATATGACTTTAATGGATCATTATGGACCACCAAGACTACTCATGCCAAGTTTCAAGCCTTGGATCACTCTTTTGCTCAGTCAATTGAACAATTGACCTAAAAATCAGTTGTATTGGGAAAAATGTCAACTATGGCCAATTTACAGTCAAACTTCATAATTTTTTATCCACATCAACATTTTAGACTCATATGTATCATTTGATCAAGTTTGGACCACAATTCCTCAAGAAATTTGATCAAATCTCCAAAAGGGCAAAATGGTCAAAATTAGGGTTTTGATTGGGAAAGGGCAATTTCTGATTTTTGACCTAGCAAATGATCAAATTGGTTTAAGTCATGATCTCAAGAGTCCAATTGAACTATTTTGACCTAATGACATGGTTCAAAACATTGCTCAAGATCAATTGATTGACAGATGAATTTTCAGTCAACTAGTCAAAAGTCAACTGTACAGTGAAAAGTCAAACTTTGACTTTTTGGTCAAATTCAAGTGCCAAAAATCACAATTCATCAAAAAATGTCAAAATATGAAACTTATTCATCAAGAAATCAAAAAAAATCAATATTTCATTTTGAAAAGTCAAAATTTCTAAACTTAGAAATTTTTCTAAGTGTAAAAAATTTCTTATTTTTTCATAACTTTGAGCAATTTTTTCATTATGATGCAAGATGATTCAAGAGAAAATTCCTACATAAGTTGTAGATATCCATGAAATCTACAACTTTTTCTTCACACAACTTCTTCCAAAAGTGCTTGGATCTCAAGTTATAATTTTTTGAACATAGGGTCATGAAACTAAACACTTAGTGAAATTTTGCCCTAATTTGGCCAGGATTTTGACCTAACTTCATGGAACTTTTTCATATAGTTCTAAGGGTAATATTCAAAAGAAATTCAAAGATTGTTTATATATTACATTGCAAGCTTTCCAAAATGTCCAAGAACTCCTTGAGATCATTCTTGAGTAGGGAGAATTGAAGAGATGAAGTTGGTGTTTTGTCATTTGAATTACAAGACATTTTGTGATGAACAAAAATCCAATTTCAAATCTATGCTGCACAATATTGTTTTGAAGGATTCTAAACCTCAAGATCTCTCCATAATCATAAGATTGCACTTGCTTTTGAGCTATTATCTGAGTGTTCCAAGCATTGTCCAAGCGAATTTGTCATTTTTGGAAGAAAGTTACCATTCCATTCTTGAAAAGTTGCTTTAATCACAAAGTCAACTTGTCTTGAGCTTCTAACTTGTTCTTTCTGCACACACAACTCCTATAAACTAAAATCAATGTGTCTAAGACCTAAGAAAGATTAGAACATGCTTGTACAATACTTAAGATTTGTCATTTCACTTTTCTTCAAAAGAAAGTTATAGAGCCATAACCCTATAACTCAGAAACCTGGAGTGATTTTGTGCTCTAATCTTTTCCATACATATTAACAAGTTTATTGCAAGCTAAGGCACGATTTCAAGCATCCTAAAACTCTCCCAAACACCCTTACTGCACAAGACTGCTCAACTTGACAGTTTTGAGCCAAAACTCTCCGTCTCCATTTCCACTCGTGCGTTTTGATTCTTAATCATTCAAACACCTTACATACATCATACACAAGTGATCCAGGCCCCTGTTTCAAGACTGTAACCCCTCCATCACTATCCACCATTTTCAAATATCAAGCTTGCAGGTTGACTTGAGTAGGGAGATTCAGGGACTTTCAAAGCAAAGTAAGAGTTGGAATACACTCAAGGAGTTCCAGGCAAGCTAAACAGATCATCAGGTCATCTCCAAAGTTGCTCAAACTCCATTCACGACTCCAGCTGCAAGAGGTAAGTTTTCAAACTCCCATCTCTTCATACATGCATCATTTCTTTCTGATTTGTGAAGATAAAATGTAGATATCATTGCTCTAAAACTGACCATGTTCATAGTTTTCATTTATATTGATTGTATGTAGAGAATTTTAGATTTGAACTTTATGAAAAAATTAGGTTCCAATTTAGGGCCAGCAAAATTAATCTTCATCTTTGATTGCTAGCTTACATGATTTATATGGTTGGATTCGTGAAAAAAATGGAATAACTTTCATGTTCACATTTTCCATTTTGGTTGAGAGATGAGGAAGTTGCAGGTTTTCTGGTTGGAGCGTGAGGTTGAAGATGAAGTTCAGGTCATGGACTTGATTTGTAACATGTATTTATTGTTTCATTTTAATTAACGGATGTATAGCCACCCCGGTGGTAAGGCAGCGCGCTGGTGACCAAGAGGGCGTGGGTTCAACACCCAGCGCGCTGCCTTTTGTCATTTTCATACTTCTTTCCATTTTTTTTTGTTCTTTACAGCGCATGGGCCCAGTTTTGGGCTTTCCATCCTTTTTGCTTTCACTAACTCCCTGTTCTATTTTCACACCTCCCTGATTTTCTCTTCATATTTTATTTTTATTTTATTTTCTTTATCATCTTTATTATTAATATTATTATTATTATTATTATTATTATTATTATTATTAAATATTTTTTATAGTTATTAATAAAAATCCAAAAAATATTTTTTATCTTTACATTTATTTAGTTTATTTTGTTTTATAAAATCAAAAGAAATAAAAAAACTTTTCTTTAATAAATTAATTCCTTTTTTATATACTTAGATAATAAATCTTGACTATTATGTATATTTTATTCTTTTCTGGAAAATTAAAATAAATTTAGAACCTAGGCTTATTTTGGTTAATTAACCTTTTTGTATTTTAATTAAATTCACAAAAACCCTAAAAAATACTTTTCTAAATGAATTTTATTTCTTTTAAAAAATTAGGTTTAGTTCCCTAAATTTAATTTGGACCAATTGATCATCACCCTTTAGTTTGATTAAGGCCAAAACATTTTCTTAACAAAAATCTAAAATAAATCAATTTCTTTTCCTTTTATACTTGTATATTATATTCATTTCATTTCTTGTATATTTATGCAATTCAATATGGTTGTAATAGATAAATAGATTTATTTTCTTGCAAATCCCCATTTGTAATTTGTACACCCCCTACCCTAAATTATATAATAGCGTAGTAATTTTAATTCCCGCAATTTATCGCTTTATATACAAATGCTAGTAATTAGGATTTTGTATGGAAAGATTAAAACCAACTAAATAACAAACCCTAATCAAAGACAAATCAATGCATGTAAATAAACACATTTGCACACATACACCCTTAGGGTAAATCCACTTTGTTGCCTTACAAAAATGGTCATATTATGCATGTGAGATATCTTAGCAAATACAAGATCATAGTCCCTCGATTACGCTATCCATGTTGCCTTTCAAAATGATCTTAGTCCCTAAGGAAAATGCTAAGATACCTTGCAACATTGCTAATCATAGCTATACGATGACCCACGCCCGTCCGTTTACATCCAAAGATAGGGTTACTTACCAAATCAATGGTAAAACAACAATGTCAAAGGAAAAGAAAATGAACAAGAAAGACATTTGAGTAGGTAGAATGCTCCTAACTACTTGTTGTTGTACCCCAAAATTTGCCCTCCCATATTCTGCAAGATTTGCCAAAAGCATGCTTCAAAATCTCCTAAGGGTTGCACAGTTCAAGGGCCTCCTAACAGTCAAAAATTAGGGTTTTGGTTCTGACAAAGAAAATGAAGTTTCCAAGGGTCCAATCAAGTCCCACATGCCTATAAACATGGTCAAACATCCTCATACCAAGTTTCAAGACTTACAACACAAAATTGCACAGTCAAAAACCCTAATTGCACTACAGTCAACTGCAGGGGCAAAATGGTCATTTGACAGTCAAAAGTTCAAATTTTTGATCAACATCTCATTTTGAAGCCACAAACATCATTTGATCAATGCTTGATCATGATTTTAAGGTATGGCTCAAAAAGTCTCGAGATGCAAAAGTTTCCATATTTGGACAGTTGAAAAAGTCAACTGTAACTTGACCAAGGCATAACTTCCACATGGATTATCATAAAAATTCCATCCAAAGCTCATTTTGAAGAGAATGACATTTCCTACAACTCCTCTTCACACTTCAAGTCCAAGAAATTCTCTCACAAAAAGTTATCAATTTCAACATTATAGGTCATTTTCAAAAGTCAACAAAAAGGGACTTTAAGTCAAAGGCCATAACTTGAGATTGGTAGATCAAAATGACATGGGATCAAAGGCATTGGTTAGAGGACTTCAAGACCTTTCCAAAATGTCCAAGAACATGATCACAGCTTAAAAATTGAGCAAGATATGCCTTGTGGAAGTTGGGAAATTTTTGGATATTTTGAAAAGTCAACTTTGCTTCAAATGCCTTAAAATTGCTAATGGGCCACATTTTCTTCCAAGATTCATCATCCAAAGCATGTGCACGACCATTTGGCCCAAAGGGAAATTATGCATCATTTTTATTTATTTATTTGAATTTTTAAATTGCTATTAATTCATTTAAATAAAATAAATATGTGGAAAATACCAAAACAAACTTTTTAAATCTTTTTATGCATGAAATATCTCCAAGATTTCGTGCATTATCAGATAGGGAAAGAATCAAGGTAATTAGACATGATTGGTATCAAATATGCATGGAAAAGATTGAAAAATATATGCATGAAAATCAAATATCTTGTACATCAATGCAAAGGTTTTTTGGATCCAAATCTTTACCCTAATCATTCCATACATAAGCCTAATGCAAACCCTAGTGCTGGACACCTCTAAGCTGCGCCAGAATTCAAGAACAAAGTTGGTGTTTTTTGTCAAAAATTCTAAAACTGAAAACGTGATTCCAAGGCTTTTCAAGGCAAGGAAACCATCCTATTGTGTTCCTGAGGCTTCAAGGAACGTGCCTGAATCAAAATCATAAGCTCTAACACCAAGAAACGGTAGAAGCATGTCCCACTTTTCAGAAATATATTCATAATCGCATATTGAATTACATACATTTTTCATGTGTTTTCTTTACTGATTTACACTAATCTAAGCATTCTAAAGCTAACCATATGTTTTAATTGAGTTTTCATGCATCATATGAGAATCCACCATTGGAGCGTTTTAGGGTTGCAGAGGTTCAAATTTGGGGCTTTACGTTCAAAGAAAAATTGAGACACGAGACTGGTACCATTAGAACCAAGAGCTTCCAACGAATTCAATGCTTAGGTCGCGCCCAATTTCTGATCAAAGACGGGCTAATCGCTATTTTTCTATATACCATGTAGTGGGGGTTTAAAACCCCCGCAATCTTGTTTATGTTTTTCAAGCAAACGCAGGGCACTTGGAGAAGAAGGTGAGGTGTGTTCAGGGGATTGGCTCATTTGAATTTTTGCGCGAAAATTAACCACTGACCATTATTTTGCATTATATTATTTATTTGTTACATTATATACAAAGCGCGTGAATGGCATAGTTGGTGGACGAAGCACTTGGTAAACTCTGGGACCTGGGTTCGATTCCCAGGTCCCCTCACTTTCTCCCTATTATTTTTCTTTTTATGCTAACCTGCAGCGCACACTCCAGAAGTGCATCATATACTTCATGCTCTAGCATGCCATTTGTCCCACAACCTCCATCCAATGGCCAGGATCTGAGGTCTATGGAACACTGCAGTCAACGCATACACATGCTCCCATGAAAAGTCAGAAAGGGCCTTAAATCACTGGGCCTAATTGCCACAATATGACCTCCAAACCGGGGTCAGCACCCCCAAGGGTTTGCTCTCTTTCAATTTCTTCTCTATTTTTATTTATTTTCTTTAGTTTTAATTTAATTCTTTAAATCAATATTTTAATTTAATTCTTTAAATCAATATTCTCATTAATTAATTTAGCTTTTTAAATTTAGGTTTAATTCAAATATTTTTCTTAATAAAATAAAAAAAGTGTAGAATTAGGGTTTTAAGTATTTTTCATTCTTTTTCTTTTTTCTCTCACCATAATTAATTATTAAATATTATTTTTGTAAATAAAACTTGCCATTAATTAATTAGGTTAATTTTAGGTTAACTTTAACATGTTTTTCTAATAAATTAAAAAATAGCTAGAACTAGGTTTTAAATTTAATTTAACTCTCATAAAAATCATAAATACCAAAAAACTCAAAAATCTTTTCTTTTTATTTTAATTTAATTAAAAAGGGTCCAACGCCCTCGCTTTCGATTATTAATTTGTTTCGCACATTTTATTTCTTATAATATTAATGTAATTCTCCCAAAGCCGTGTAAATTTATATTTCTCGCATCTTTATTTTATGTCAAATCGGGTCCTGGATTTAATTTGGCGATGTGGACCCGCGCCTTTGTAATAGTTTAGGAACTTTATATTTCTCGCAACTTTTTAACTGCTAATAAATTGCATGCAAGAATGAAGGTTAAAATAAAAACAAAAGCGTAGATCACCCATGACATGAACAAGACAAAATATCTGAAAACGACACACAAATCACACACCACCCCTAGGGTACGCTTCACTGTTGCCTTGCCTCTCGAAAGGTGATCGTCGAGTAGAGGATGTTTTAGTAAGTCCTCATGATCCGGGAACCTGGCATGAGGGTAGCTTCTAAGGTATCTTCCTATTGCTCTGGTGATCACCATGTCCCGAACCTCGAATTGACCCGAACACCTCCAACGGTGGTGCTACCTACCTCTCAATGGTGGGATGGCACTACTTTAAAGGACACTTACACAGACGAATTCCTTAGGGTAGGTAGACGACTCTAGATACTGGCTCTAATTTCAAAACAAATCAAAAAAATACTTTTCACACCGACACCTTTTCAAAAAGCTTTCGAAAGCATTTTTCAAACACTCTTGAGGACCGATACAAGAGTCGAACTGGAATTTTCAAAGAAACTTTTTTAAAAAACCACAGTTGAAAAGCAAACAAACCATTTTTGAAAACACAAATGAGCAAGTATCTAAGAGCCCATGGATAACCATGGATAGAAAGGGTGCTAACACCTTCCCTTTCTATAACCTACCTCCCGAACCGAGAGCAATCTCTTTAAGGAATTTTTCTGTGCTTTTGTCCTTTCCATTTGGAGAAAATAAAAGACAGTGGCGACTCTTGCTTCCGCGACATTTCGCGAACCAGCGTTAAACAGTCAGTTCCAGATCCACCGATCACACTTGCCCAATTTCAAACAAAACATCCTTGATATTTTCAAAACAAACACACACATTTCTCATCTTCCCCAGTCAGTCTTAAAGAATGAGCAAGGTTCAAGGTGGTCAGAAAGGTTGATGACGCTCAAACATTCAGATATTCATTAGTGTTCCCGATCCAAGGAGAATGTTGTCATTGTTAACCGTTGTGGGGAATTCCATAATGTCCCTATACTTGGCATTAGGGGAGGCATCACCTACAATCCATGCTTAGCTTTAAGACAGTTTGGTTACGCCCGAAGGGATGGCCCGCACGAGATGCTGATTCAAGGTTTGGTATTCGACAACGACAACGACGATCAAGGTCTTCTCCAGAGATTCATCTGAGCTTGGAGGATGCTAAACAAGGTGGATAGAAAGACTTTGGGGCATAAGAATTCCATCCCTCTTGAGCCTTACCTCAAATTGGTACGAACCCGCGCTCAAAGTCTTATGATGCCTTATCCTTCCATTCTTCCGGTAATTATTGAGCCTGCTAAGGAGGGAGTAGTTCCATACACTATCCTACATCCTGACATGCCCACATATCTTGAAGACCTACAAAGGGATTGGATACAACTTAAAGGAGAACAAGATACTTTCGAAGCCCAATTCTACGCAAGTGAGAAGAAGGTTTTGGAACTCACTAGGCTACTTCATGAGGAGCGGACTCTAAATGCCTACATTGCACCAAATAGGATGCACAGTAATTTTTATCTTAGAGTTTTGTATTATTTTGTCCAAGAGGGCATTGATGTACTCAAACTTTATCTTATTAATATAACGTGTGTTTTCTTTTTATCTAAAACGAACTTGAATCTTTGAAATCCTTGAAAACATTGCATATGCACATATCATTCATCATAACATAAATAGGTCTTTTGCAACAAGTTTCCTTATCTCTCTACTGTTTATTTCAGTAAGATGGATCTCGAACAAATAGTCAAAGAGCTCCAAGCTCAGAACACGCAGTTTCAACAGTTGCTCATGACCCTAGCCAAGGGGCAAGAAGAATTGAAGACTCTGCTAGCCGAAGAGAAGAAAAAGAAAACAAAGAAGGTAAATGGAGTCTTGAACATGGGGAGAATATTTCATGAGAAGACGAGGAGGACTTTGAATTTTGCAACAACATCCAGTGAAGGAGAGGGGAAAGGAAAGGAAACAGCGGTCCCGTCAGAATCTAAAGATGGGGAAGAAGAGGAAGACTACTCTGAGGAACAATATCCTCCAGCTGATGATAATTACAGACATCTCGAAGAGCGTTTGAGCGCGACGGAAATATAAAAGATGCCAGGCTTAGACTTTGAATAATTGGGACTAGTGTCGAGAATTGTAATTCCTCCAAAATTCAAAGTGCCTTCGTTCGCAAAATATGATGGGGTGTCATGTCCTAAGATGCACCTCCGATCATATGTGAGAAAGATCCAACCACACTCCGCTGATAAAGACTTGTGGGTGCATTTTTTCCAAGATAGTCTATCTGGAACACAACTCAACTGGTTTTACCAACTAGAAAGAGCCAATGTCCATAATTTGGAAGATCTTGCCGCAACTTTCTATAAGCAATATCATTACAATGCTGATTTTGGCACCTACCCGTACTCAACTTCAGAGTATGGCTATGGCTTCCAATGAGGGTTTCAAGGATTACGAACAGAAATGGAGAGATCTGGCTGGAAGAGTGCAACCCCCTCTGTCTGAAAGGGAATTGGTGGACATGTTCTTAGGCACTTTATCAGGTCCTTTCTTTAACCATTTAATCAGAAGTTCTTCTGCAGGCTTTACTGAATTAATACTAACCGGAGAGAGGGTGGAAGCTGGTATAAAAAGTGGAAAGATTCAGAAGGATTCATCTTCTTCTACAGTTGTGAGGAAGCCTTTTATTGGGAAGAAAGAGGTAGCTGCTGTATATCCGCAAAGAAACCAAGAGAGAGCCGAACACCGACCAATGGTAGGGGTTGTTATGATTCCAAAGCCTACGTCTGATCAACAAAGAAGTAATCAACCAAGGGTGGAAAGGCTAGTCATGCAATTCACCAGAATCAATATGACTCTGTCTCAAGTATTACCGCATCTTCTGAAATCCAATTTGGCAACCTTGAAAGAAGCTCCGAAAAACCCCAACACAGCGCCCCTCATTATCACCCAAATGCCCGTTGCGCATATCACTCTGAAAGTCCTGGTCACAATACTAATAACTGTTGGGCCTTGAAGAACAAAATACAAGACCTAACTGAAGCAAAAGAAATTGAGTTTGATGCGCCCGAGAAGCCAAAGTCATTTCTGGTCCTATGCCCAAACATGGTCACAACACCAATGATATTGAAGAAGATTTGTTTGTTACCACAGTTGATGAACTCATGACTCCACTCCCAACCATTAAGATAAACTTGTTGAAAGCCGGTATATTCTCGGGTTGTAATGTGAAGAAGTGAAAAACACAAGAAGGGGGGTTGAATTGTAAAACTTGAAATCATATGCAGACAACACGTTATTTTTATCCTGGTTCGTTTGATCTCAAACTACTCCAGTCCACCCGTCAAGGTGATTTCGCCTCTCTCCAACGAGGTCTTAATCCACTATATTCAACTGAATACAACAACTGCTTTAACAACTGCTAAAGCCTTCTTGAGTCTAACCACAAACCGTTTTATCTCAAGGTAATTCTCTTACAGATAAATGAACAAATGTGTGTTTGATGTTTTCTAGAAAAACTATATATCACAACTGTGATAATACACAATATTAAGCTTATTAAGAACTAGACTGCTAATGCTATTGAGTTGGCGTGGTTGAAAGCTTTAGCAATTTGAGTGAGAGAGATTTCGTATGCGTGCGTGCGTAAAGAGTATTAGCCATTTCTTTTCTCACAGATTTGTTTATATAGCCTTGGAATAGATACGTTGCTGTCCATAATTCCATTTCAATGCTCATAACGTTCTTTCCTTTTTGAGAAGATCTTTGTCTTGGAATAAAGCCGTTGGTAATTAATCTGTCTTGAATGCATAGTAACATTGACACTTCAGAGTATTCTGCTAATGCTAATCAGAGTGTTCTTGGCTTTAGCTTATTCTGGCGTTTCTGAGTGCTGATGACATGGTTAGGATCTTTATCAGAGTCAGAGTATGTTAAGCGCAGATTTTGTTCATCAGGCTTCAACGTAGCACTTGTATTGATCTTCTGATGCTGACGTATATTCTGATGTTGATGTTGATACTGATATTCTGATGCTGATTCCATCAGAGTTTCTACAAATACACAACATAATTTTAAGTAGCATCTATGTCTTATATAAATCTCATAATTCATTTAATCTTGTATTTTGTTATCATCAAAACTCTAACTGAGGGTTGTAGAATCAAACTATGTTCTAACAATCTCCCCCTTTTTGATGATGACAAAAACCAGATTTTTTCAATTAAAATAAAATGATGAAAGTTATCAGAGATTAAGGATAGAGAGGAAACGGTATCAGAGATAATAAATTAACAAATAAAAGGTATCAGAGTTCAGAAGATAAGGAATAAAAAGTATCAGAGTAATGAAGAGAAAAACTCCCCCTGAGTTGATTACTTCCCTTTAGTTCCTTGAGACCTTGAGCATCAGAACTTTACTGAACTTTCTTTGAGCATCAGAACTTTGCTTTATCAGAGTTCATCAGATTCTTGTACCTGTAAGCTTTTCAGAACAAAGAAATTCAAATATGTAAGTATGTTAGAATGTTTGAGACTTCTGTCTCAGTAATCCGTTATTGAAAAATATCATTCTTTCTCCCTCTTTTTGCCAGTTATCAAAAAGCACAAATAATCAGAGTTAAAATGATCAGAGCAAAAAATGTTTGTATTAAAACAGAAGTAATGATAGTTTAGAACAAGTAGAAATATTACAGACAAACATGTAAAGAAAACAAGGAAAACACAGGAAGATTCTAAGAAGAAGGAGGAAGTCGTGTGAATAGAGCTTCCAACATGCTCTTGATTTGCTCGCTGGTTTCCTGTTGCTTAGATACCATGTTTGCTATAGAATCAATCTTGATATCCTGCTTGTCCATCCTTTCATTCATCAGCATATCTGATCTCTTCAAATCCTCCAGAGCCTGCCTGTCAAGAGAGGAAGCTTGAGGATCTTCAGATACAGGCTGCTTCTCAGAGCTTTCTGTAGTTTCTTCTGCTTGACCCAAGTCTTCGGCTTGAATAACCTGTTCTTCTGCAGGTTGAACTGTAGATGCTGGACGCTTTTCAGACCAGGGCGCAATGTCCAGATGGAGAACTTCTTCCTTCAGAAGCTTACTCAGAACTGGACCTTCCATTTCCTTCAGCAGATTGCTGAAGTTCTGTTAAGCCTGTCCATAGCTCTGGTCTTGCAACTTAAAGGTTTCAGCGCATACCCATCTTCTGAATTGTGTCCAGAGGAGATCTGATACAGCCGGATCAACCACTTCCAGACTTGCTTGTTTTAAAGAAGTGATCCACTTCTGCATATCTGTTTCAAAGTTCAAAATGCTGGAACCAACATCTGGTTGTTTCGGTTTAGGGATGGCTGTTTTCTGGTTTATTGCAGCAAGGCATTCAAATACTGTTAGATCAATGACCGTCTTGCTGTGGTCATCTGAATTTTTCTTAGGTGAGGGAGTGGGAGAGTCAGAAATAACGATTGGACTTGATGGGGTATTTGGTGGAGTTGTTTCTTGTGAAGAGGGAAGTTGAGACATATTCACAGTGGTACCACAGGGCAATTGAATGGCCAAAGGTTGTGGTTCAGGGGACTCAGAGGTTTGAGCCTCAGAGTTTTGAGTCTCAGGTTGTGGAGATTGTTCATGTTGAGGAGAGGGTGGATTAATATCTGGTTGAGGAGATGAAGGTTGTGGGATTTCTGGTTCTGGAGAGAGTGGAGTTTCTGGTATAGGTGAGAGTGGAATGTCAGGTTGTGGCGAGATGGGAATTTCTGTGTTTGGATTTTCTGATTGGGGAGCGGAGGAGTGTTGGTCAATATCAGAAAGAACTTGTGCAAGTTCTGGTTCTGGTATGGTTGCAGTATTTGGATATTGTGGTTTGGAGCGGGATCTTCTGAGGGTTAATGACTCAGAAGGGTCAAAGTTAAATTCAAAATCATCAAAGGTTTGTGGTGTTGGGATATCAGCTGGTTTGTTAGAATGGGAATGGGAATAGATGTGGAAACATCAGGTGAATTTAAAATAGTAACAGAAACAGGATTACCTCTTTTCTTTGGAGTCTGTTGAGATGATCCTTCTGGAGCAGCTTTTCTCTTCTTCGTCTTCTTCAGAACAACCTCTGGTGCCTTCTGCTGAAGATCTTGAATATTCAGATTAGGTGTTGTACCATCAGCTTTACACGCATCCAAATATCTCATAATGATTTGAGGCTTAGAGTCAATCTCTGAGAACATAGGGAAGTCATCCAGAGGGACTCTTCTGCTGGAGATTTCAGCAAAAGGAGTGACGCTGGGCTCCTTCTTAATGTTCTTTATCAGCTTCATCTTCTTCAGATTTTTGGCATTCAGCTGCTTGACAACAGAAGGTTCCAGGGTGTTGATTTCTTGTGCCTCTGTCAAATGTTCAATAAGCCTATTCTCAGTTAGAATATCTGATATCAATCTTCCCAAGGGTATCCAATCCCTTTTAGTACGTTCCTCTTCCCTTGTTTCCTTGACGCTTGTTCTGAGATGGTTGAACAGAAGATGAGCTAGATTAATCTTGACCTTCTGGGAGATAAAATAGATCAGAAACTACTGATCTATGTTTATGTAATCAGGAGAGCTGGTAGGCTTCATGTGGTTGAAACAGCCCAGAATAATCTTTGCCCAAATTATGTGCTTGTCCTTCAAATCTCTTATCTTGCTGGAGGGAAGCCCCAGCGTGAAAATCTCCCTTGCAATTAGGGCAACATCTTGACACCTTTCTGCCATATCTATGCAACGAATACCACCTCCATTGTACCCTATCAATCTTGCAATCAAGTCTTCAGTAATCACAATCTTCTTCACCATGATGTAGGAAGTGACCTGATGGTTTGAGGAAGAAGTGTGAATCCAAAATTCCTTTACCAGAATAGGAAATGTTGGACCCACCAACCTGTGAAAGTATTTTTCCCATCCTTGAGCTTGATTCTCTTCTGATAAATCAAAACCATTTTCCTTGAGACTATTGAAATCCACTATTATCTCCGATAGAACTTCAAGGTTCTTGATAGGAGTGAGTAGTGTTCTGAGAGGAACTTCATATTGCTCAGATGATGCATCTTTCTGGGAACCTGATGAAGGATTGCTGAAAGAAGCCATGTTTACACGAGGATTTTTTGAAAAAGCTTGAAAGGTTTTCTTGAGAAAGTAAGAACACATAAAACAGAAATGTTGATTGAAAACGAAGGTGACGGTAAAGTGTGTGAATGGTGTGAAGTGTTTAAATAGATTTCTAAAAAGTTTTTGAAAACATAAACGTTTAAGAGAGAGAAATAAATCATGATTATTAGCATTTAATGATTGCTGATTTTAGGGGATTTCAGAAAGATACTTAAACGGTTACCCATGACATGTGTCTCAATGCATCCAATCAGCATTTTGCCTTTTCAGAAGCGTGAATGCGTGTTCAGCCTTAGGAAATAGCTGATGACTGGATGACACTTGTTTGCTTGAGTGAACAACACATCTATCCTTGAACTGAAGCGCTCAGATCTTCATGGATAGATTATGATACAATCTGCATTTCTAAAATTCTGAAAGAGGATTGATCAGAAGTTCACAGAGAAATAAACACAATTCTGAAGGTTAATATATAAAATTAAAACAGTTTTATTCTGGACAGAGCTTCATGCTGAGATGATTCAGAATGAAGTTGAACCTATCTTCAGAAAGTGGTTTTGTGAAAATATCAGCCCATTGATGGTCTGTGTTAATAAATTTTAAATTTTAAATCCCTTTCTGAATATAATCCCTAATAAAATGATGTTTTATTTCTATATGCTTAGCCCTAGAATGCAAAATTGGATTTTTACTTAAGCAAATAGCAGAGGTGTTATCACAGAGAATAGGAATGTTACTCTCATATATCTGGAAGTCCTCAAGTTGACTTTTCATCTAGAGCATTTGTGTGTTACATCCAGCTGCTGCTATATATTCAGCTTCTGCTGTTGATAGAGCAATTGTGGATTGTCTTTTGCTGGACCATGAGATCTGATTTTCTCCCAGAAACTGGCAGCTTCCAGAAGTGCTTTTACGCTCTACTCTGTCTCCAGCAAAGTCAGCATCACAGTATCCTACTAAGCTGTAATCACTTGATTTTCTATAAAACAGACCCAGATTAGTAGTACCTTTTAGATACTTGAAAATTCGCTTAACAGTTGTTAAGTGAGATTCTCTAGGATCTGATTGGAATCTTGCACAAATGCATACACTGAATAAAATATCAGGCCTTGAAGTTGTCAGATAAAGAAGAGAACCAATCATACCTCTGTAGACCTTCTGTTCTACCTTTTTGCTTACCTCTTCTCTTTCCAGAATGCATGTGGGATGCATTAGAATCTTTGATGGCTTACATTCTGAGAGATCAAATTTCTTCAGAAGTTCTCTGACATATTTGCTCTGATGAATGTAAGTTCCTTCTGGGGTTTGATTGATATGAATGCCCAGAAAGAATTTCAGTTCCCCCATTAGGCTTATCTCAAATTCTGCCTGCATACACTTAGCAAACTCTCTTCCCAGAGAAGATTTAGTAGATCCAAATATTATATCATCAACATAAATCTGACAGACTAGAATGTCATTCTTAATTGTCTTACAGAATAAGGTTGTGTCCACCTTCCCTCTGGTGAATTCCTTTTCTAACAGGAAGTTACTTAGTCTTTCAAACCAAGCTCTGGGAGCTTGTTTCAGACCATATAGTGACTTCTTTAGTTTGAAAACATATTCTGGATTTTTTGAACTTTCAAAATCAGGGGGTTGGTGCACATATACCTCTTCTTCTATATATCTATTTAAGAATGCACTCTTAACATCCATCTGATACAGAGTGATGCCTTTATTAACAGCAAAAGAAATTAAAAGTCTGATAGATTCTAACCTGGAGACTGGAGCAAAGATTTATGTATAGTCTATCCCCTCTTGCTGACTATAACCTTGTGCTACCAATCGTGCCTTGTTTCTGATGACTTCACCTTGTTCATTCAGTTTGTTTCTGAACACTCATTTAGTTCTAATGACGTTGAATCCTTTTGGTTTGGGAACTAGACCCCATATGTCATTCCTTGTGAATTGATTCAGCTCCTCTTGCATTGCTAGAGTCCAGTCATTATCCAGAAGTGCTTCATCAATTGTTGATGGTTCAATCAGAGAGACAAGTCCCATGAGGGATTCTTCAGAGTTTCTGAAGCTGGCTCTTGTTCTGATTGGATCTTCCTTTCTTCCTAAGATAGTTTCTTCAGGGTGATCCATGCTGCTTCTGGATGGTCTTTTATGAGATTGATCAACAGAAGGTGCTGGATTGCTTGCAGTGCCTCTTTATGATGTTGAGGGAGTGTCTCTGTTAATAGCTTCTGATGACTTGTCTTCAGTACCTGTGAATTCAACTTCCATACCTGTAAGTAACTCATTCTGCTTTTACTTTTGAGAGTCAAGCTTATCATCAAAACAAACACTGATTAATTCTTCCACAATATGCATTTCTGTATTGTATACTCTGTATCCTCTTGAGCATTCAGAGTATCCTAACATAATACACTTCTGTGCTTTAGAGTTAAACTTGTTCAAATAATTTTTAGTATTCAAAATAAAACAAGTACATCCAAATGGATGAAAATAAGAAATGTTGGGCTTTCTGTTCTTCCACAATTCATATGGAGTCTTTTCCAGAATAGGCCTTATAGAGATTCTATTCTGAATGTAGCACGCTGTGTTTATTGCCTCTGCCTAGAAGATCTTAGCAACGTTAGTCTCGTTGATCATGGTTCTGGCCATTTCTTGCAATGTTCTGTTCTTTCGTTCTACAACTCCATTTTGCTGGGGAGTTCTAGGACAAGAGAAATCATGCAGAATGCCTTTGTCATTAAAGAATGACTCAAAATATTTGTTTTCAAACTCTCCACCATGATCACTTCTGACTTTGACGATTCTAAGATCCTTTTCATTCTGAACTTGGTTGCAGAAGGTGACAAACACAAAGTGTGACTCGTCCTTGTGTCTTAAGAACTTTACCCATGTCCATCTGCTATAGCCATCTACGATTACTAACCCATACTTCTTGCCACTGACTGAAGCAGTTTTAACTGGTCCAAATAAGTCAATGTGCAGAAGTTCTAATGGCTTAGAGGTGGAAACAACATTTTTAGATTTGAAAGCTGGTTTTGCAAACTTGCCTTTCTGACATGCTTCACACAGAGCATCTGAATTGAACTTCAGGTTAGGAAGTCCTCTGACCAGATTGAGTTTGTTAATCTGAGATATTCTTCTCATACTAACATGTCCCAATCTTCTGTGCCAGATCCATTGCTCGTTGTTAACAGACAGAAGACACTTTACATTCTGACTTTTCAGTTCAGAGAGTTTGATTTTATAAATGTTGTTTCTCCTCTTTCCATTAAACAGGATAGTCCCATCTTTCTGACTAACAGCTTTACATGAATTTTGATTAAAGATTATATCATAACCGTTATCACTTAATTGACTTATGGATAACAGGTTATGCATTAATCCATCTACTAATAAAACATTACTTATAGAGGGAAGATTTACATTACCTACAGTTCCAGAGCCAATGATCTTTCCCCTCTGATTGCCTCCAAAGCCTACGTGGCCTCCAGGCTTAAGTTCCAGGCTTTGGAACATATGCCTTCTTCCCGTCATGTGTTGTGAGAAGCCAGAGTCCAGGTACCATGACTGGTGTTTCTGCTTTACTGCTAAAGATATCTGCAACATGTATTATTTTATCCTTAGGTACCCATATTTTCTTGGGTCCTGATTTGTTAGTTTTACCAAAACTCTGGTTGAATTTTGGTTTGACAGAATAATTACTACTAGTATATTTGATGTCGTGTGTGTGCCCATATACAAAGTATGAATTAAGTGGAGTTCGTTTAATAACTAAATCCATGGCATTCTTTGGTGTAGGTACCTTACCTTGGTATCCTATTCCTTTTCTGCCATTTCTGCTAACTCCATAGATCATTGAAGCCATTTTGCTTCTATCTATGTTTCTAGCTAGAAACTTCTGAAAGTTGTGATCATACTCCTTTATGATCTCATCAGCACTACTGGGAGTTTCAAGAATTGTTTCCTTCTAAGAGTTTTGTAATAGATTTTCTAATTTTTAAACTTTATCTTTCAACTCAGAATTCTCCAATTTGAGACTCTCAGTTTTATTAGAGTCAGAAGCAAGATTCCTTTTCAGGTTTCTGAATTTGAATTTGATCTGCTGATATCTTTCCAGAATCTCATTAAGGCTTTCAGCTAGTTCAGCCTTAGTAAAATTAATAGAAAAGTCAGGAAATACCTCTTCTGTTCTGATTCAGAGTCTGATTCAGAAGCTTCACTGTCTTCTGTTATGTTTTCCATGAGAGCTATGTTTGCTCTCTCATCATTTGATTCTGAGTCAGCTTCAGATGTGTCAGATTCATCCCATGTAGCCATGAGACTTTTCTTCTTTTCCTTGCCAAACTTCTTTTTGGGCTTTTCCCTCTGAAGCTTTGGGCAGTCACTCTTGTAGTGTCCTTGCTCGTTATATTCATAGCAGATGATGTCTTTGTTGTTTGGCTTTCTGCTTCCTGAAGAGCCTTCAGATCTTCTGTATCCAGAGGAGGATTCTGACCTTCTGTATTTGGAGGAGGATTGATTCTGATTCTCTGATCTTCTTGGATTCCTGAACTTTCTTTTCCTCTGCTTCCACAGTTGGTTCACCCTTCTGGAGAGGAGAGACAATTCATCTTCTTCTGATGAGGACCCATCAGAGGTTTCTTCTACAGCCTGCAAAACTTTGGAGTCAGATTTTCTGTTAGACTTTAAAGCTAATGGCTTACCTTGCTTTTGAGGTTCATCAGCTTCTAGCTCTATCTCGTGACTTCTGAGGGAGCTGACAAGTTCCTCAAGAGAGATTTTTTTGAAATCCTTAGCTAGCTTCAGCGCTGTGACCATTGGCCTCCACTGTTTTGGAAAGCTTCTGATGATCTTCTTAACATGATCAACAGTAGAATACCCTTTGTCCAGAACTTTGAGACCAGCAACCAGAATTTGAAATCTTGAGAACATCGTTTCAATTGATTCATTTTCTTCCATCTTGAATGCCTCATACTTCTGAATGAGCGCAAGAGCTTTAGTTTCTTTAACTTGAATGTTGCCTTCATGCGTCATTCTCAGAGAGTCAAACATGTTCTTCGCAGTGTCTCTGTTTGATATCTTTTCATATTCAGAGTAAGAGATGGCGCTGAGAAGAATTGTTCTTGCTTTGTGATGATTTCTGAAATCACGCTTTTGTTGATCAGACATTGCTTTCCTGTCAATCTTCTGAACACTTGCATTCACTGGGTGCGTGTATCCATCAGTCACCATATCCCACAGATCAGCATCGTGGGCCAGAAAGAAGCTTTCAATTCTGTCTTTCCAGTAATCAAAGTTCTCTCCATCAAAGACTGGAGGTTTTCCACTGAATCTGTCTCTTTCTTCATTGTTGTCATTGCTGTGTTTTGATGTGTTCCTGCCATAGTGTTTTTCAACGTTGGATCTTGTACTGACACGATTAAGTGTTATAAGCTCAGAACCAGGCGCTCTGATGCCAATTGAAGAAGTGAAAAACACAAGAATGGGGGTTGAATTATAAAACTTGAAATCAAATGCAGACAACACGTTATTTTTATCCTGGTTCGTTTGATCTCAAACTACTCCAGTCCACCCGTCAAGGTGATTTCGCCTCTCTCCAACGAGGTCTTAATCCACTATATTCAACTGAATACAACAACTGCTTTAACAACTGCTAAAGCCTTCTTGAGTCTAACCACAAACCGGTTTATCTCAAGGTAATTCTCTTACAGATAAATGAACAAATGTGTGTTTGATGTTTTCTAGAAAAACTATATATCATAACTGTGATAATACACAATATTAAGCTTATTAAGAACTAGACTGCTAATGTTATTGAGTTGGCGTGGTTGAAAGCTTTAGCAATTTGAGTGAGAGAGATTTCGTATGCGTGCGTGCGTAAAGAGTATTAGCCATTTCTTTTCTCACAGATTTGTTTATATAGCCTTGGAATAGATACGTTGCTATCCATAATTCCATTTCAATGCTCATAAAGTTCTTTCCTTTTTGAGAAGATCTTTGTCTTGGAATAAAGTCGTTGGTAATTAATCTGTCTTGAATGCATAGTAACGTTGACACTTCAGAGTGTTATGCTAATGCTAATCAGAGTGTTCTTGGCTTTAGCTTATTCTGGCGTTTCTGAGTGCTGATGACATGGTTAGGATCTTGATCAGAGTCAGAGTATGTTAAGCACGGATTCTATTCATCAGGCTTCAGCGTAGCACTTGTATTGATCTTCTGATGCTGACGTATCTTATGATGCTGATGTTGATACTGATATTCTGATGCTGATTCCATCATAGTTTCTGCAAATACACAACATAATTTTAAGTAGCATCTATGTCTTATATATATCTCATAATTCATTTAATCTTGTATTTTGTTATCATCAAAACTCTAACTGAGGGTTGTATAATCAAACTATGTTCTAACATAATGAAGACTTCCACCTCTGCTTATCCTCACCAACAAATTGCCCTTTGTTGAAAATAGGCATTCAACGCTTGATAAACAACAAAGAGATTCTGTTTGAAAGTACTCCTGTTTAACCTGTTCCTGTTGAAGATGTTTCAATCATTACCATCTCCGCCAATTCTTCCAGGGTCCCCAAAAGTCCCGTTAGAATTACATCGGTTCCAAAAACAACTCCTCTAATAATCACAATGCCTGGGCCAGTCCCATATGAATCAGACAAAACTGTGTCGTGGAATTACGGTGGGGACATTTACTACCATGGCATCAAACAAGATGGGTCGGACGCCGAAGATATAAAATCCGAAGAAGAAGATTCCGACATTAGCAATATTTCCGGAACTAGTAAAATTACCCAAAGCGGTAGGATCATTTCTCCAGAAATTTCCCCCCAAAGGCAATTTATGGACCCGTGGCTGCTCCAAAGGTTACTTTCATACCCATAATCATCTCTACAAGTGCTCCTATTGACGAAGCCGTTACAACCCCTATTTCCATTCCTACCAACACTCCTACTGCTGAAAATCGAGGAAAAAGTATTCAAGTGGAGTCTGTCCGGACGAAGGCTCAATCACTGACTATCCCCGAGACATCCAAGAAAGAAATGGAGGAGATCCTAAAAATTATAAAAAGGAGCGACTACGATGTAGTTAAACAGTTGGGGAAAACTCCCTCCAAAATCTCCATGCTGGCATTACTACTGTGTTCCGAGGTACATGCGAAAGCCTTGGTGAAGTTTCTAAAGACAACCCATGTGCCTCAAGAGACGTCTTCTGGTCAATTTCAAGACTGCATGGCCATCTTGACAGCAGATAACGTCCTAGGCTTCTCGGATGCTGATCTGACACCAAGGGGAAGAAATCACAACGACGCATTGCATGTCTCTGTGGAATGTAGGGGCACCACTTTGGCCCATGTCTTAGTGGACACTGGCTCATCTTTGAATGTCTTACCGAAAAAAGCTTTTGACAGACTTGACTATGAAAGACTGACGTTAAAGCCAAGTAACATAGTAGTAAGGGCATTTGATGGCTCAAAGAGGATGGTACACGGGGAGGTGGATATCCCCATAAAGGTTGGGACTCAAACTTTCAATTCAATCTTTTATGTAATGAACATCCGCCCTTCATAGTCTTACCTGCTAGGACGGCCATGGATCCATAATGCTGGCGCTGTCACCTCTATATTACACCAGATGCTGAAGTATCCGGTTCAAGGAAAGATTATCATTGTCCATGGAGAGGAAGAATACATGGTTATCCATCTCAATTCCTTCAGGTATGTGGAATTGGACGGCGAGTTCATTGAAACTCCTTTTTAACACTTCGAAGAGGTCCCCCAAGAGGTAGCAGTGACCAAGACTGCGTCCCAGATTCCCAAGATTACAAGACCTCCACTCTGGATGTCATCTCTGAAGGACGCCAAAGTAGTAGCAGAAGAAGGTGGATGCACCATCTGGGGGCAACTTCCGAATATCCCATATAAGTCTGACAAGTTTGGCTTAGGTTTCACTTCAAGTGCTTAAAAGGTTGTACGTCGTGCCCGTGCTGGAGGGCCACCCTTGAAGATTAGCAACCGAGAGGTCAGCGCGGTAGCAAATGGTGAAGAGGATTGCAACTTGGAGGATTAGATCTTTCCGACTATCAATGGAGGACTCCGCAATTAGGAGGATAGAGACTTCATCCCAATAAATTTCATCCCTCAGTAACTTATCTTTACATTTTGTTAGATCTGTAATATTCAAAAACAATTCGCACTCTTAAAACCTTGTGTCTCGCCCGAGGCACAATGGTCCATTTGTAAGGGTTATTATTTCATATTCATATGACATTCAATGAACCATGGACTTTTTTTGCATACAAACTTTTGTGCTCATTATTTTTCTTTTACATTTTATTTTTAAGGATGGCTATACCCTTACATACACCCACACTCACAAATGCAGGTACCCCTCCATTCTGGATCCCATGGGTAACGATACTGCTATGGCCTTTTGTGACTCTGAGGATCTAATCTACCAAGCCGAAGACGAGGGTGAGGAAGATTGTGAAGTTCCAGGGGAACTTTCCAGACTACTACAACAAGAGGAAAGAACCATTCAGCCTCACGAGGAACCTGTGGATACAATCAACCTGGGTACCGAGGAGGATAAAAAAGAGGTCAATGTGGGTGCCAATCTGGAACCCAGTGTCAAGGAGCGTCTGATTCAGTTGCTACATGACTATGTTGAAGTTTTTTCCTGGTCATATGAAGACATGCCAGGACTTGATACAGACATTGTGGTACATCGTCTGCCTACAAGAGAAGATTGTCCGCCAGTAAAACAAAAGGTTCGCTGTATGAGACCTGATATGTTAGAAAAGATTAAAGCGGAGGTCATGAAACAATTCAATGTTGGATTCTTGGCTGTCACTTCCTACCCTCAATGGGTTGCCAACATTGTTCCCGTACCTAAAAAAGATGGCAAAGTATGAATGTTTGTGGATTATAGAGATTTGAATAAGGCGAGCCCTAAAGATGATTTTCTGCTCCCCCACATTGATATCCTGGTTGACAATATGGCACAACACAAAGTGTTTTCCTTCATGGACGAATTCTCAAGTTATAACCAAATTAAAATGGCACCTGAGGACATGGAGAAAAAAACATTTGTCACACTTTGGGGCAAATTCTGCTACAAGGTGATGCCATTCGGATTGAAGAATGCTGGGGCAACCTATCAGCGCACCATGGTAGCTTTATTTCACGACATGATACATCATGAAATAGAGGTCTACGTAGACGATATGATAGCCAGATCATAAACAGAAGAAGAGCACCTGGATCACTTACAAAAGCTGATTGAGGGACTGAAGAAGTACAAGCTGAGGTTGAATCCAAACAAGTGCACATTTGGAGTACGGTCCGGTAAACTCCTAGGCTTTGTCGTCAGTAACAAAGGTATTGAGGTCGATCCTGCCAAAGTTAAAGCAATACAAGAGATGCCTGCTCCTCGTACTGAGAAGGAAGTCAGAGGATTCTTGGGACGCTTAAACTATATTGCCAGATTCATTTCTCACCTAACAGCTACTTGTGAGCAATCTTCAAACTATTGAAGAAAGATCAAGTAGTCAAATGGAATGATGAATGCCAAGTTGCTTTTGACAAAATCAAAGAATACTTACAAGAACCTCCTTTATTGATGCCACCAGTAGAGGGAAGACCTTTGATCATGTATCTGACTGTTTTAGAAAACTCGATGGGGTGTGTATTGGGGCAGCAGGACGAGTTTGGCCAAAAAGAGCATGTTATTTATTACCTAAGCAAAAAGTTTACCGACTATGAAACCAGATATTTACTGCTCGAGAAAATTTGTTGCGCTCTAGCATGGGCTGCTCGCCGGCTAAGACAGTATATGCTGACTCATACTACCTTGTTGATATCTAAGATGGATCCGATAAAGTACATCTTCGAAAAGCCTACTCTTTATGGGAGAATATCGAGATGGTAGATGATCCTAAAGGAGTACAACATACAGTACACTACCCAGAAAGCTATAAAGGGAAGTGTACTAGCTGATCACCTTGCTCACCAAGCCATATAAGACTAACAGTCCATGAAGTTCGATTTTCCAGATGAAGACATCATGACATTAGACAACTACGAAGAATTCAGGCTATATGACGGACCTGAACAAGGATACCGATGGACCCTATTCTTTGATGGGGCATCTAACGCACTCGATAATGGTATTAGTGTTGTACTCATATCTCCATAAGGTTGTCATACTCCCTTTACTGCCAGACTTTGCTTCAACTGTACAAACAACATGGCAAAATATGAGGCATGCATCTTTGGTCTAAGAGCTTCCATAGACTTGGGAATCAAATCTTTAGATGTATTTGGAGATTCATCTTTGGTCATCAGTCAGATCAAAGGGGAATGGGACACTAAGCACCCAAACCTTATCCCTTACAAAGAACATGTTTTGACATTGCTACCACATTTTGAGAAGATTACCTTCGAGCATTTCCCGCGAGAAGAAAATCAGCTAGCAGACGCTCTAGCCACAATGTCATCTATGTTTAAACTTAATTGGGATAACGAGGCTCCCAAAATCACCATCTAACGAATGGACGAACCATCACATTGTCACGAGATTAATACTGAAGAGGTAGTGGACCAGACTTGGTTTCATGAAGTCAAGAGGTATCTCGAGGCTCAAGAATATCCAGAAGGAGCTTCAATCAATGATAAGAAGTTCTTAAGGAGGTTATCTTCTAAATTCTTCCTTAGTAATAGCATCCTATACAAACGCAATCATGACTCCATTTTGCTTCGGTGTATGGATAAAGTTGGAGCTGAAAAGATCATGGCTGAATTACATGAAGGTACTTTTGGCACCCACTCCAGTGGGCATACGATGGAAAAGAAAATCCTACGGGCAGGTTATTATTGGTCTACCATGGAAGCAGATTGCTATCAACATTCTCGAACCTATCATAAGTGTCAAATTTATGCTGACAAGGTGCACGTACCTCCGGTTCCTCTGAATGTCTTGACGGCTCTTTGGCCCTTTGCTATGTGGGGAATTGATATGATTGGAGAGATCAAGCCTACAACCTCTAATGGACACCGCTTCATTTAGTGGCCATTGACTATTTTACAAAATGCGTTGAAGAAGCTTCCTTCGCTTTCGTCACCAAGAATGTTGTTGCCCGCTTCATCAAGCAAAACCTTATTTTCCGATATGGTATCCCGAAAAGGATCATCACTGACAATGGTACAAATCTCAATAACACTATAATCACCGCTTTATGCGAGCAATTTAAGATCCAGCATCATAATTCTTCTCCCTATCGGCCAATGATGAATGGTGTTGTCGAAGCTGCAAATAAAAACATTAATAAGATCATACAGAAAATGACAGTCACATACAAAGAGTGGCATGAGATGTTACCGTTCGCTCTCCACAGTTATCGTACCACGGCTCGCACATCAACCCGGGAAACACCCTATTCTTTGGTTTACAGCATGGAGGTTGTCCTACCTATTGAGGTTCAGATCCCCTGTCTGAGAATTATGAAGGATGCAGGTTTGAATAAAGACGATTGGATCCAGACTCGACTTGATCAACTAAATTTGATTGATGAAAAGAGACTTACTGCTGTTTGCCATAGTCAAATGTATCAAAAACGGATGATCATGGCTTTCAACAAGAAAGTCAAGCGCCAAGTATATCAAGTTGGGGATCTAGTGATCAAATGTATCATCTTGCCACAAAGTGATCCCAGGGGCAAATGGACTCCTATCTATGAAGGACCATTTGTAATCAAAAACATATTCTCCGGTGGGGAAATGATCTTGACCACCATGGATGGAGACGACCTGCCACACCCTACGAACGCGAATATAGTCAAAAGATACTACGCATAAGAGAACCGCTAGATTGACATATATAGGCAAAACAAGGGCATCCCAGCAAACCAAAAGGTTCGGGCAAAAATTAGGGATAAAATGAAAAAAAATTGTACACCCGGCAAGTTGAAAACCTGAAAGGGCGACTTGGGAAAAAAAGGGTTTCCTGGTGGACTGAAAACCCGAAAGGGCGATCCAGGCAAAAGTTAGGGAATTAAAGCGTATGACTATGCCCCGTCGGATCACTTGACGGACAACCTTTGGCTTCCACTAACAAAATCAGAGTTTCTGATCAATTTAATAATCCTCGGACAAGGCACAGATAGACAAGATACTCAGAGATGCGAAGGCCATAGCAGAATGGAAACCCCATGGAATTTTTTATACACGTAGCTATCTTTTCTTTGTATCAGAATTTTCTACGATAACATTCTCTTACTAGAATGTTTGTCCCCTTTGTACAAAATGTTTATTCAAAGTCAATACAAAGATATCCCTTTTAAAGTGAAAAAAAACTATTTTTCTTTTTCTTTACACTTGTGTTTTGTTTACAAAAACGTCCAATGATTCATTGTTGAACATATGCATTTGAACATGATTACTGTTTACAAATAAACAAAATGAGGAAGACAATTACCGATAGGCTGAAAGAATAGGAAAATGTCTCTAGGCTATTCCATAAGTGATCCCTTACAGTACATCATTTAAATGCCCAGCGGAACGAAGCTCCCAGTTTACCAATCCCCGGTAGAAATCATCCAATTTCTCCAGACTCCCCAAGCAGATTGTGCAAGCAGTACATGGCATGGCCCTCACAATAAATTTTTACTTCTCTTAACAAAAGTTCATCAGTACTTCCACTTCAAGACATGAAAATTCACATATCCTCAGCGGCATTCAGGGATTTATTTTCCTCGATCAAACATCAATGCAGCAAATTAGTTCACATGCGCATACATTGCATCCATATATCATAAACATTAATAAAGCAAATACATTGCATCATACATTTCATGCAGACATAACTTTGTATTTTAGCTAACATTTTACCCTTTTCAGGATAAGATTAACAGCCACCATTAACAGTATGCAACCTTGATACAGTTCAGATAAGCTCCAGACACGGATGCCATTATGATACTCATTTAGATTCAACTTTTAGATACAATTCAGATACGCTCCAGACATGAATGCCATTCTGATACTCATTCAAATTCAACTTTTAGATACAGTTCGGATACGCTCTAGACACGGATGCCATTCTGATACTCATTTAGATTCAACTTTCAGATACAGTTCGGATACGCTCCAGACACGGATGCCATTCTGATACTCATTCAGATTCATCTTTCAGATACAGTTCAGATATGCTCCAGACACGGATGCCATTCTGATACTCATTCAGATTCAGTTTTCAGATACAGTTCAGATACGCTCCAGGCAGGATACCATTCTAATACTTAGTCAAAATCAGCTCCCAGATACAGTTTAGGTGCGCTCCAAGCATGGACGCCATTCTGATACTCATTCTTTCGGCTCACAAATTACAAATCAACAAGCATTCTTGGATGGCATCTACAAGCCCATCTACCAACAAGACTATATCACCTCTCCAAATGGCATATTTAAGCCCAATCCTTCAAACTACACATTGTCGAGTGCAAATTTCTAAGCACTCTAGTGTCCAATCATCTTTCACCTTCGAGTCACGAATGGCAAAACTCGTCAATCTAACTCTTCAGGTTTAAGAAGATTGAACAGGGGCAGCTGTTGTATCCCAAAATTTTCCCTCTCAATTATCAAGACTTTTCTCACAAGATCTCTTTGACTCAAGACTGGATTAGGGTTTGATCAGCTCAAGACATCTCATCATGCACTAATAACCCAAAATTAGGATTTGGGATTGCACAAAGATTTTTGGACTATCAATGCTTCATATGACTTTCAAGTATCATTATAGACCCCTAAGATTACTCATGTCAATTTTCAAGCCTTGAATCACATTTTTGATCAGTCAATTGGATAATTGACCTAAAAATCGGCTGTATTGACGAAAAAGTCAACCATGGCCAATTTACAGTCAAACTTCATAATTTTTGATCCACATCAACATTTTAGACTCATATGAATCATTTGATCAAGTTTGGACCATAATTCTTTAAGAAATTTGATCAAATCATCAAAAGGGTAAAATAGTCAAAATTAGGGTTTTGACTGAGAAAGGGCAATTTCTGATTTTTGACCTAGCAAATGATCAATTGAATTAAAGCATGATTTAAATAGTTAAATTGAATCATCTTGACCTAAATCCATGGTTCAAAAACATTGCAAATCCATTGGATTGACTGATGAATTTTTCAGTCAACTGATCAAAAGTCAACTGTATACTGAAAAGTCAAACATTGACTTTTTGGTCAAATTCAAGTGCCAAGGACCACAATTCATCAAAATATGTCAAAATGTGAAACTTTTTCATCAAGAAATCAAAGATTGAAGATTTTGTTTTGAAATTTGAAATTTTCTTAACTTAGAAAATTTTCTAAGTATAGAAAATTTCTTATTTTTTCTCAACTTTAAGCCAAATTCTCACCATGATACAAGATGATTAAAAGGAAGTTCCCAACATGAAAGTTGTAGATTTCCATGAAATCTACAACTTTTCTTGATACATTTTTTCCTAAATATGCTTGGATCTCAAGATATAATTTTGTGAATACATGCTCATGAACTAAAATAACTTAGTGAAATTTTGTCCTAATTTAGGCAGGTTTTTGACCTAACTTCATGGTAACTTTTCACCTAGTTCCAAGTGGAATCTTGGAAAGCAATTCAAATATAAGTTATAGAGCATATTACAAGCTTTCCAAAATGTCCAAGAACTCATTGAGATCATTCTTGAGTAGGGAGAACCGAAGAGATGAAGTTGGCAATTTCTCACTTTGATTTCAAGCCATTTCATGAAGACCAAAATTCAAATCCAAACCTAGGCTGCATAATTCTTGCTTTGCAGGTCTCAAACTTATTCCTCACTCCATAATTTAATGCTTACAAAGTTGATAAATCTTTAATCCATGCATGAGAGCCTTTGTCCAAGCTTTAATTCCCTAAATGGCACAAAGTTGCCATTTCCATTTTAGAAAAGCACAACTTTTGCATTTGTCAACTCCTTGAGCTTTGCACCTGTTCCTTCTGTACACACAAGTCCTATAAACCAAAAGCAAAGTGCCTAAGACTTGTACCAACTCAGATCAGGCTTGTACAAGCATGTAGGGAGTCGTCTCCTCACTTTTCTTAAAAGGCAAGCAATAGAGCAAAAAGTCTATAACTCAAAGCCTGGTGTGGAATTGATCTGAAACCTTTTCTATACTTATACACAAATATATTACAACCTAACACACGATTTTAAAAGCTCAAAAAACTATCCCAAACTCTCTATCACCAAAAACTTGCCATAACTTGCAATTTTGCATCAAGCATATCAATCTCAAGATTTACTCGTGTGTTTCAAGTTCTAATCACCTAAACACTTAACCTATATCATATCTAAGTGTTCCAGACCATCATCCCTTCACTATAACTCCTCCTTCTCCATATGCCATTTTTGCATTTCAAGCTTGCAGTTTGACTTGGGTAGGGAGATTCAGACACTTTCAAGGCAAGGTAAGGATTGGAACACACTCAGGGAGGTCCAGGCAAGCTAAAGGGATCCTCAGGCCTTCTCAAAACTCACTCAAACTCCATTCACGATCTCATATGAAAGAGGTAAGAACTCTAACTTCTATCTCTTCATACAGGCATCCTTTGGTCTCGATTTGTGAAAATAAAATGTAGATATCTTTGTGCTAAAGCCAACCATGATCATAGATTTCATTTATATTCATTGTGTATAGAGAATTTTAGATTTCAAATTTATGTAAAAGTTAGGTATGAAATTAGGGCCAGTGAAATTAGCTTTGATCTTTGACTGTTAGCTTACATGAGTTACATGGTTGAAATCGTGGGAAAGAGTACTATCATTTTCATGTTTGAAGTTTCCATTTTCATGGAGAAATGAGAGAGATATGGTTGGTCCGGCTAGCTAGAGGAAGAAGACAAAGTATAGGGCAAGGAAGCACTTTGTGTTATGTATTTTCAGTTTCATTTGAACTAACGGATGTACAGCCACCCCAGTGGCAAGGCAGCGCGTGTAAATACCATAGGTCATGGGTTCGAACCTTGGCGCTGCCTTTTGCATTTTTCATATTTTTTCAGCTTTGTTTTTTTTATTGGTTGGCAGCGTGGGCTTCAACATATGGGCCTCATTTTTTTTCTAACATCCACCTCCTTTTTCTTAACAGCACCCCTGGCCCATACATTTTATTATTTATTTTTATTTTCATTTCCATTTTATTAAATATATTTTCCTTAACATAAAAAAATCATAAAAAATATAAAACATGATAAATTTTACATTTTGTTTAAAATATTTTATTTTCTCATAAAAAATATTTTTATTAAATTATATATTAACTATTTTTCTTAAATAAACTTGTAAAATAAAATAGAATTAGGTTAATATTTATTTCTTTTCTCTCACACTTGTAAATATTTTATTTTAATATATAAAAATACCAAAATATTTCATAAATACTATCTATAATTTTTAAGATAAAAAATACAAAAAAAATAATACTTAAAGAACTTTATTTTCTTTTAACAAATTAGAATTAGGGTTAACCAATTTCTAAGAAATAATTTTTTTCTTCTTAAATTGTTAGGTTTAGTTTAAAACTCTTTTTCACATAAAAAACAAAACAAAAATCTATTTTTTTGCACATATATATATATATATATATATACCTTTGCACATTTAATTTATATGGTATATTATTTATTCAAATATTTGTACAAATTCGATTTGGTTGTAATTGCTTAATTAGATTTACATTATTGCAAATCCCCATTTATAATTTGTATACCCCCTCCCATAAAATGTTGTAATAGTATAGTAATCTTTAAATTACGCAGTTTATCTCTTTTACATAACATGCTAGTAATTAGGGTTTCTATGGCAAGATAAAAACAATCAAATAGAAAACCCTAATCCAAGACAAAATGAAGCATGAAAATAACACACTTGCACACAAGCACCCTTAGGGTTACTCCACTTGGTTGCCTTACACAAAAATGGCCATATTACGCATGCGAAGTATCTTGGCAAAACAAACAAATATAAGATCATAGTCCCTTGATGACGCTATTTTAAGTTGCCTTACAAAATGATCCTGGTCCCTTAAAAATGCTAAGATACTTTGCAAACATTGCTAATCATGGTTGTACGATGACCCATGCCCGTCCCATTAAACATCCAAAGATATGGTTGCTTACCAAATCAATGGTAAGACAACAATGTCAAAGGAATAGAAAATGAACAAGAAAGACATTTGAGTAGGTAGATTACTTCTAGTTACTTGCTCCATTTCAAAACAAATATCCTTGCTATTTTCAAAACAAACACACACATTTCCAAACATCTTACAAATATTGAAGACATTTTCAAAAAAGACAAACATCTTTGTATACATTCTTACGAACGAGAATCATTACAAAGATTGCCTAAACAATGGCCTCTTTTACAAAATACTTTCAAAACTACAAAGCACAATTTCAAAACAAAAGCAAGTGATCTAGCAAGTAACTAAGAGCCCATGGAAAACCATGGATGAAAAGGGTGCTAATACCTTCCCTTTTCATAATTTACCCCTCGAACTCAAGAAACAGTCTCAAAGGTCTTTCCTATGCTTTTTCACCTTTCCTTTTGGATAAAAGAAAAGTCGATGGCGACTCTTGCTAACTGCAACATTTGCGATAAAACGCAAAACCCTTAAGTCAGTTCTCCCACCGTATCATAATAAGGAGTTGAGTTCTTTGTTTCCTATGGGGATAGTGACCGAAGATGATTAGCTGGGGATTCATATCCATTCTGCTTGAGAACATTCCGCGGAAGAGACTCTGTCTAAGAATAATCCTACGGGGGAATGACTCTGTGGGGAAGAGAGATACTCAGTTGGAAGATCTACTGATTTGGAGAAATAAACTCAACTGGGGATGAACTTCCATTGCTGGAGAGAAGAGCTCTGTTGGAGATTGAGCTTTCGCTGTCAGAGAAATAAACTCTGCTCGGGAGATGGATTTATAAACTGCTCATGGTTATAAAACTCGGCTGGGGAATGCAGATATCAGCTTTCTGAAGGAACCTATTAGGGAAGGAATTCCTGCTTGGGGATACGGAGGTCGGACCTTGGTTGTCCTTACTCTGTGGGGAATATAGGTATCACTGGCTTGTATGTGATAGTGACTTTGATTCCAACTGTCTCCGCCCCTTGTACCATGCTGGAAAAAGTACATGCGGAGATTTTGTGGATAGATCTATGTCATGATTGTACTTGAACATGTATTTAATGAGTGTCAGGATGACATCCGTCTTTGGATCGTATCTGAACTGTACTTGAAACATGTGTTGAATGAGTGTCAGAATGACATCCGTCTCTGGATCGTATATGAACTGTACTTGAAACATGTGTCGAATGAGTGTCAAAATGACATCCGTCTCTGGATCGTATCTGAATTGTATTTGAGACATGTGTTAAATGAGTGTCAGAATGGCATCCATATCTGGAGCGTATCTGAACTGTATCTGAAATCTGAATTTGAATGAGTATCAGAATGGCATCCATATCTGGAGGGTATCTGAAATGTATCCGAAAGCTGAATCTGAATGAGTATCAGAATGGAATCCGTATCTGAACTGTATCTGAAAGCTGAATCTGAATGAGTATCATAATGGCATCCGTATCTAGAGCATATCTGAACTATATCTGACAGCTGAATCTGAATGAGAATCAGAATGGCATCCGTATCTGGAGTGTATCTGAACTGTATCTGAAAGGTGAATCTGGATGAGTATCAGAATGGCATCCATATCTGAAGCGTACCTGAACTGTATCCGAAAGCTGAATCTGAAGGAGTATCATAATGGAATCCGTATCTGGAGCGTATCTGAACTGTATCCGAAAGCTGAATCTGAATGAGTATCAGAATGGCATCCGTATCGAGAGCGTATCTGAACTGTATCTGACAGCTGAATCTGATAGAGTATCAGAATGGTATCCGTATCTGGAGTGTATCTGAACTATATCTGAAATCTAAATCTGGATGAGTATCAGAATGGCATCCATATCTGGAGCGTATCTGAACTGTATCCGAAAGCTGAATCTGAATGAGTATCAGAATGGCATCCGTATCTGGAGCGTATCTGAACTGTATCTCGAAACTGAATCTGAATGAGTATCAGAATGGCATCTGTATCTGGAGCGTATCTGAACTGTATCTGAAAGCTGAATCTGAATGAGTATCAGAATGTCATCTGTATCGGGAGCGTATCTGAATTGTATTTGAAAGCTGAATCTGAATGAGTATCAGAATGGCATCCGTATCTGGAGCGTATCTGAACTGTATCTCGATTATGGTGCTCTTGATGAATGTTGATCAAGGTATAAGTCTTCCATTGATAGACAGGTGACGGGACATAGTCATACGTTTTAAATCCCTAACTTTTTCCTGGACCGCCCTTTTGAGTTTTCAGTCCACCGGGATACCCTTTTTTGCCCAAGCCGCCCTTTCGGGTTTTCGACTTGCCGAGTGTACATATTTTTTCATTTTTTATCCCTAATTTTGCCCAAACCCTTTTGGTTCGCCGGGATTCCCTTATTTTTGCCTAGGTGTGTCAACCTAGCGGGTCTTTTTTTCATGCGTAGTATTTTCCGACTATGTCCATGCTTTCAGGACGTAGAGTTGTCACTGTCCATGGTGTTGTGTTGTAGTACTGTCAAAAATGTTTTCTTTATGGCACCTGATTCCTTGCTGGAATGCGTGCGTAATGCCCCAAGCGATCAGATGGAGATCTGCCCCTGGTTATTTGGCACTTTTGGAGAGACTTCCCCAGGTGTGTTTAGACATCATGTCATGCCCCTTGCTTATGGAAGACCTGTTATTGGAAGTTTCTTTCTCGCTGAGGTGATTCTGTCCATTGAGAGGATGTTTGTTCATTGAATATCCCTTGTGCGGATTTCTCAGCTGTCAAACAATTAGTCATATGCAAACAATGTCATTTAAAGAATGCAAAACTCATGTCTGTCTTGAAAAAAATATTTGAAAATGTGTTTTGTGTATTAAAACGAAATTTGCAAGAATGTGATATCAACTCAGTATTCGTAACAAAGCCTACAGGAGTCAAGATACCTTTGTAACAGTATGCTCTCAAACTAACCCATGCTTCAGCTAGGACTTTTAAAGGTTATAATGTGGCCTGGTTCACGGTTCAAGAAACAAAGGATAAAGGCTCAAATTTTATTTGTACCCAACCCGCTCTTCGTGATGTTCTTCAGTCCTATGCTCAGTTAATTGCGCGTTTAGATCCCGATTGAGTCTGGAATCTTTGATCTGATACTTGGTGATGATTCAGAAATTGAACATTTGTTTTGAAAAGACTGTCATTTTTGTAATCTTCTTTTTGTCGAGGATTTGTAGTAACCTCTTTTTTTTGGTTTTCGTTATCCCTTCTTTTTCCTGAACTGTTTCTTTTGTGATTACAGTCAGCGGGATGCCCCAATTTTCTCTTAAGTCTCCTTCATAGGTTTTGACTTAATGGGATTTTATTTCGAGAGATAATGACTGCATGTCTTGACGATTATACGGAACCATCGCCGTCTTTTGTTTTGGAAGGACGTCTTCGATGCCATTCATTATGTACAAAGCGGAAGATTGTGACTGAATGCGTCTCTGAATTAACTGAGAAAACTACCCTGCCCCAGGTTATGATTAAGGGTTTTAATTTGTGCGAAAAGAAAAACTCCTACTTCTTTGGCTCGAAGGGATTGACTAGGGATTATCTTCCTTATAACTCCACTGTTTAGGATTTGAAACAACGTCTGTACATCGTCAACAAGGTCTGTTTAAAAGCATATTGTAGATATCTTGGTATCATTTTCATCATCCTCCCTCTAAGGCTTAGAGTTTTTAATCGAGAGTTGAATATCACAAAAGTAAATAAGAACACATTTTTGAAATAGTGAATACGAATGAATTGGTTCAAGACAAACATGTGCAATGCATTGATGAAATAACTAGGTTTGATATGAATAAATGTTCAAACAAATCAAAAGAAAATTACACATTGAAAATTTTAATGAACGAAAAGTCTTCTTGTGAGAACTTATCACTTCAGATGGTATGCCTTGGAGGGATGGCAGAAGAACTCAGCTTGACCGTCTTGTGCGAATTCTAGCTCTCCTTCATCGATCAGGTCTTGAATTTTATTTCTCAATGCCCAATAGCTGTTGGTGTCATGGCCAGGACTGTTGGAGTGGTACGCACATCTTGCATTTAGATTGTACCTTGGGGAGGCTATGTTGGGATTCTGAGGAGGGTCCCTTAACATAACCAACTTGGCCTTCAACAGGCGTTGCAATGCTTAAGCCAATGACATGTTGATTTTGGTGAAGCGTCTTTCGGATGTATTCTTCTTATGCTGACTGCCCCTGTTGTCGTTGGCGAGGTTGTGGTCGGGCTTGTGATGTAGTAGAAATCTGGAAAGTTCTATTCCCAACCTCTTCTCTCACTGGGGGCTGATTAATGCCTTGATCCATAATTTTAACTTTTTGTTTCATGGATCTGCATCCATCTTGGTGAAGCTTGTTGAGGAAGGCTCTTAGCCCCTCTTGTCCTCGAGCTAAGTTTTGGATAAGAGCCATCTGCCCCAGCATCTGGATTCTCATTGCTTATACCTCAGCTTGCAGTTGTTCCAATTGTTCATCCTTGTTGTTGTCAGGACGTTCCTTGGTCAGATTCCCGGCGAAGAGTGTTTTTAGGTCTTCTTTCCCCTTGGATAGATTCAGGAGAAATTCCTTGAACTAGACATCTTGAGCTTGGAGATCTCTGTTGTCTTGTTGGAGAGTCATTGCTAAAATAAATAGCGAGAACGTGAGAGACCTGCTTTAAAACCTGCTTATGCAATGGTATGTATTATATATGTACGTAATGTTTTCAAGGATCTCGCAGGGTAAATAAGAAAATGTCAGAAGTTGAATTTTGCAGCTTTAATTGAAGCACTTTGTATCATTGAGAGTCCTTCTACAAGAGTCAAGCTAACCATATCAAGTGGGTCATAGCCCCTGACTCAAGTTGTTGAGTTTTGATCTTCTGACGACATTGGCTAGAGGAAAACAAATCCCATTTCCCCTTGTTAGACATCTGATTTATCATAACCTGCATCACAGGCCCTCGAGATCCTTGAAATGGTTAAGGAAATGTTAAGGCATGATGTTATGATGTGTATGCTATGCTTTTAAGAAAAGGTGTAAAGTGATGTAAGCAAGTAAACCCTGCAAGAAATCCAAGTTATTGGATAATGACTGTAAACAAAACCTGCAAGGAACTCATGTTGTCAGGTAATAAAACTCTGCAAGTAGTTCAAGTTGAAAGCACACAAGTCACGCAAACAACCTTAGGTTTAGGCCTGCATGAGTTTTAAGGTCATACCCTCTTGAATTTAGTTGGTTTCAAACCTGTCTTAGAAAAGTAACCAGGTTCTAAAGATTCTTTATATCACTGATCATCCTTTATCGGGCATTGTTTCAGCTCAAGCAATCTTTTCTTGCGGCCGAAATATCCCGAAAGTCTGATCTCAATGAGTATAGCATCGGGTATCAACCAATCCTCAGCTTTATACCGAGGTCGGCTATCGCACTACTTTCTAATGGCCAAGTTTGTTCAACTAAGGTTCTAAGGTCTGTTAGTGCTTCACGACACCACGTGGCGGCCCCGTATTCTCCTTGTTTCCTCACGAAGGATACTGGTACCAACCAAAGTGTAACACCAACACATCCATCGCTTAAACCATATCGGTCTACACCGTACAGTCTCCACGATCTATTGCTGTTTACCTAAAAAGTGTCCCCAGATCCGGGTGTAGGATACTTAATAATACCCAAACAAAACCCTTGAATTTAAAGCAGGAAAAACAAACAAGAAAGCAATTTAAAAATGACCTAGATCCTAAGGTAAACCCCACTTTATTTTAGTTCCCAGCAGAGTCGCCAGTTCTGTGATACAGTGGCAGAACCGACTGTTAATACTGGTTTGCGTTTTTTGTTCGTAAAATGTCGCGGTAAGCAAGAGTCGCCACCGACTTTTATTTCATCCAACAAAGGAAAAGGAAAAAGAACAGAAAAAACATTTTTCGAGAATGTTTCTGAGTACGGGGGGTAGATTATAGAAAGGGAAGGTGTTAGCACCCTTTCTATCCATATTTATCTATGGGCTCTTAGGTACTTGCTCATTTTGAAATTGCTTGTGTGTGCTTGTTTTGAAAAGTTTTGTTTTACTTTGCTTTAACCCTTGTTTCTATCCTCAAGAGTGTTACGAAGTTGTTTTTGAAAACTTTGTTTGAAAAGTGTTTGGTGTGAAAAAGTTTGTTTGTTTGAGCAAGTACTTAAGAACTAATCTACCTACTCGAAAAAGACTGTTCATTTTCCTTTAGACAATGCTATCCCATTATTGAGAAATAGGTAGCACGGTCGTTGGAGTTTTTAAAGGGACGTTCCAAGGGACAAAATAGTCTCTGAAGGAAACAAGTAAGGATACCTTAGTAGTTTGAAGGGACTATCATCATATATTCGTAGGCAACATCGAGGGACAAGATCATTTCTCGTAGGCAACTCGTAGGACATTAAGGGACTATGATCTTTATGATGATTTTTAGATTGAGGGTCTTTTGCTAAGATATCTCTACGTTCGAGGGACATGACCATTGTTTTCCGAGGCAACCAAGTGGGGAGTACCCTAGGGGTGCAAGTGTGCAACAATGTGTTTTTTCAGTTATATTTATCTTGTAATTAGGGTTTTCTATCGTTCATTTTTATCTTTCTATACAATCCTAATTATCTAAGCATTGCATAAAATATAGTAGCAGGAGATAAAGGCGGAAATGTAAATCTAAGCTATTACAGAGCTTTGAGGCAATTACATAATAGTGAAGAGGGTGGAAAAGAAATCCTAAAACTATTACATCCCGGAAGCAATTACATGATAATGATGGGAAAAAAAGCAGGAAAAATAAAGCTACGCTATTACAATTGAACGCGCCCTATACACTTTATCTAGGAAAATAAAAATAAGATGAAAATAGCAAAGAAAATGTTTTGGTGATTTTTTATGAAAAAAATTATTTATGATAATTAATTAAATAAACTAAAAAAAAACCTAATAAATTTTAATTAGTAAAAAATATGTTACTTTTGAAAAAAGTTAATTAAAATATCTAAATTCTAATTAGTTTTAATTAAAAAAAAAGGTTAATTTTGAAAAAAAAGTTTAAAAAAAATAAAATTAATTAACCTAAAAATTAAATTACGTTTTTTGTAAAAAAAAAGTTTGTGAAAAAAGTTTTGTGGTTAAGTGAATTTAAGATTGAAAAAGACAAATTGGTTAGAAACCAAAAACAAACAATGAAATTAAAAACCTAAAATTAAATTAAAACCTAAAATTAAATTAAAACAATCTAAAATTAAATTTAAAAAACCTAAAATTAATTATTCGAGTTTAGGAGGAAAAATCAAAGGTTTGTGAAAAATATTAGGTTTTATGAAAAAGGTTTTAAACAGACAGAAGGAAAATAGGTAAAATAGATAAAAGGAATGGAAGAAAACCAAAACCAATAGTGGTGGTTGTTGAACCCACGCCCTTAACCTTCTCAGGATGTCTGTCTCGCCATGCATTAGTGGTTATTCTATTTTGGCCTCAGCGTTTTGTAATAACCCTGCACGGGATCCTGTCTAAATCTGCAGTGTTGAATCTCATGAACACATTAAATAAATTACTATATCATGAAATACAAATAAAGCAAATATATGAAATTTTGTAATATTAAAACTGATATGACATGTATGAATGCTTCTATACCCTTTTGATCATGGAGATCAAACCAGCCTTACCCTTACTGAAGAAGTAGTGAGATGTGGGTTTGTAACAAGGATGACTTGTTTGTAGTGAGATGGAGGTTTGTAATAAGGATTTCAAGGTTTTTATGGTTCTTGAAAGAATTTGATATTTTGACAAGGTTGTGGCAAAGATTTTTTCTTCTCCTGTTGTTTGTGTGAAAGGAATGAGATTATCTAATAGAAATTAGAGGAAAAAATGGACTTTGAATGTACAATTGGGCCTCCAATAACCACAAGCAATAGTGCAAATTTTTATTCACTTGAGTCCGTCACGTTCCAGGCTAAATCGCAGGGGCTTAAGTGCAATTTTTGAAGTTAAAATGTGGGAAAAAAATGTAGCCGACATCGAGAAATAACTCATGTCCGAAAATGAGCTCAATCGGATAAAAAGTGAATTAGTTATGAATTTTTGAAGTTTTGGCTCAAACAAACTTATTTTGGGCTCCAGTGTCAACTCTGACACGTTCTTCAATAAAAACTGGTATTGATTGGAGCATAACCTGGTCTCGACTTTGGAAGCAAAGTTGTAGAATTCTGAGTCAGTAACTTTGTGTAAAAAGATGGGCCCGATCCGATAGAAATTGACTGAGTTATGAATTTTCGAAGTTTCGACCCAGATGAAATAATATTCAGCATTCAGGATTTTTGGCGCGTCATGCGCACTCTAGGCAAAAAACGAAAGTCTTTTGGATACTGTTAGAACTCGATACCTCCTGTGAAAACATAGTCAACTCAATTTTTGAAATTTTGGCGCTGGAACAAGCTCGATACGAAGAAAATCGACCAAGTTATGATTTTCTGAACATGACGCAAATAAACTTCTGTCACAAATTTTCTGTATGCAAATACTTGATAAATCCGCATTTTTGAGGATCTTCTGATCGAAATTGGCTTCCATCCGTGAGAGGTTAAAATGTAGATGACGTCAATACGGAATTTTAGCCACCGGAACAGGTTCAAAACAAGCCATGATCTTCAAGTTATGAATTTTTTAGTGCGTAAAAACTGCACTTTCAACATACTTTTTCACCACATTTCTTCGAGAAAATTCATACATTCGGAGACCTTCTTTAAAGAATTGACTCTTGAGACGAACCTGAATTTGAGAATATGTTATCAGAGATACTTGGCGAAATAACACCTGAATATGACACACCGGGTTGGACTTGTGAATCTTTGAACCCCGAATCGTTGCAAAACGGCGAACTGATCTTCAGCATGGAAAATATTCTGAGAACATCCATTGGCGAAATAAACGTCACTTGTAACCTGACAAAGCTTGATAGATATACCTTTATTCCATAACCATAAAACTAATAATATGCGTGTATGAAAAGAGGGTAAATTTTGGGGTACAACAGCAGTGTATTAGCTGACCACCTTGCTCACCAAGCTGTAGAAGACTACCAGTCCATGAAGTTCGAATTTCCAGATGAAGACATCATGACATTGGACAACTGTAAAGAATTCAGGCCATATGACGGACCTGAACAAGGATCTCGATGGATCATGTTCTTTGATGGGGCATCCAACGCACTTGGAAATGATATTGGTGTACTCATATCTCCTGAAGGGTGTCATACTCCCTTTACCGCAAGACTCTACTTCAATTATACAAACAACATGGCGGAATACGAAGCATGCATCTTTGGCCTCAGAGCTGCCATAGACCTAGGGATCAAATCTTTGAGTGTGTTCAGAGATTCAGCTTTGGTCATCAGTCAGATAAAAGGGGAATGGGACAATAAACACTCTAACATGATCCCTTACAAAGAACATGTTTTGACATTGGTACCATATTTTGAGAAGATTACCTTCGAATGTTTCCCGCGAGAAGAAAATCAGCTAGCAGACGCACTAGCCACAATGTCATCCATGTTTAAACTTAAATGGGATAACGAGGCTCCCCAAATCACCATCAAACGAATGGATGAACCAGCACACTGTCACGAGATTAATACTGAAAAAGTAGTGGACCAGCCTTGGTTTCACGAAGTCAAGAGGTATCTCGAGGATCAAGAATATCTGGAAGGAGCTTCAGTAAACGATAAGAAGTTCTTAAGGAGATTCTCTGCTAAATTCTTCCTTAGTAATGGCATTCTCTACAAATGCAATCATGACTCTGTGTTACTTTGATGCGTAGAAAAGGTTGAAGCAGAAAGGATCATGGCTGAGTTACATGAAGGCACTTTTGGCACCCATTCCAGTGGGCATACGATGGCAAAGAAAATCCTACGGGCAGGCTATTACTGGTCTACCATGGAAGCAGATTGTTATCAACACTCTCGAACCTGCCACAAGTGTCAGATTTATGCTGATAAAGTGCACGTACCTCCAGTTCCTCTGAATGTCTTAACGACTCCTTGGCCCTTTGCTATGTGGGGAATTGATATGATTGGGGTAATCAAGCCAACGGCCTCCAATGGACACCGCTTCATCCTAGTAGCCATTGACTATTTTACAAAGTGGGTGGAGGCAGCTTCCTTCACTTCCGTTACCAAGAACGTTGTCGCCCGGTTCATCAAGCAGAATCTCATCTGTTGTTATGGTATCCGAAAAGGATCATTATAGACAATGGTACGAATCTAGACAATACAATGATCACTTCCCTATGCGAGCAATTCAAGATCCAGCATCACAATTCTTCCCCTTACCGGCCGAAGATGAATGGTGATGTCAAAGCTGTAAATAAGAACATTAAAAAGATCATACAGAAAATGACACTCACATACAAAGACTGGCATGAGATGCTAACTTTCGCTCTCCACGAGTATCGTACCACGGCTCGCACATCAATCGGGGAAACACCCTATTCTCTAGTTTACGACATGGAGGTTGTCTTGCCTATCGAGGCCCAAATCCCCTCTCTGAGGATTATGAAGGATGCAGGGCTGAACGAAGACGATTGGATCCAGACTCGACTTGATCAACTAAACTTGATTGATGAGAAGAGACTTACTGCTGTTTGCCATGGTCAAATGTATCAAAAACGAATGATCAAGGCTTTCAACAAGAAGGTCAGACGCCAAGTGTATCAAGTTGGGGATCTAGTGATCAAACGCATCATACTGCCACAAGGTGATCCCAGGGGCAAATGGACTCCTACCTATGAAGGACCATTTGTAATCAAAAAAAATTTCTCTGGTGGGGCAATGATCTTGACCACCTTGGATGGCGACGACCTGCCGCATCCTGCGAACGCGGACATAGTCAAAAGATACTACGTATAAGAGACCCGCTAGGTTGACACACCTAGGAAAAACAAGGGCATCCCGGCGAACCAAAAAGGTTCGGGCAAAATTAGGTATAAAACAAAAAAATCTGTACACCCTGCAAGTTGAAAACCCGAAAGGGTGACTTGGGCAAAAAAGGGTTTCCCGGTGGACTGAAAACCCGAAAAGGCGGTCCAGGAAAAAGTTAGGGAATTAAAGCGTATGACTATGTCCCGTTGGATCACTTTGAGGATAACCTTTGGCTTTAACTTGTGAACTCGACATTTCCGACCAATTCAATCATCTTCTGACAAGGCAACAAATAGACAAAATACTCAGAGATACAAATGCTATAGCAGAATGGGAACCCCATGGGATAAATACACATAGATATCTTTTCTTTGTATTAAAATTTTCACTTTTTCTTACGACGGCATTCTCCTACTAGAATGTTTATCTCACTGTACAAAAATGCTTACTCAAAGTCAATACAAAGATATTCCTTTGAAAGTACAAAACTATCTGTTTTTCTTTACTCTTGTGTTTTGTTTACAAAAACGTCCAATGATTCATTGTTGAACATATGCATTTGAACATAATTATTGTTTACAAATAAACAAAATAAAAGACAATTACTAATGGCTTTAAGAGGTAGGGAAATCCCTCTAAGCTATTTCCATAAATCCCCCACAATGTGCAGTTTAATCCCCAACGGAACAGAGCTTCCAGTTATAGGTCCCCAGTAGAAGTCGTCAAATTTCTCAGAATTCCCCAATAGGATATTACAAGCAGTATACGGCATTTCCCTTACAACAAAGTTTATTTCTCTAAGAAGAAATTCGACAACACTCTGACTTTACAACATGAAGACTTATACTCCATATCCTCAGCAGCAGTCAGGGATTTATTTTCCCCAATCCAACAGCAGTGTGGTAGATTAGCTCGCATGCGCATACATCGCATCTATATATCATAAACATCGATAAAAACGAATGCATTATATCATACATTTCATACAACATGACCTTGCATTTTAGCTAACATTTTACCCTTTTCAGGATAAGATTAACAACTATCATTAACAATGTTCAGATTTCTCAGATACAGTTCTGATACGCTCCAAATACGGATGCCATCCTGATACTTATTCGGATTCAACTCTCAGATACAGTTCAGATACGCTCCAGACACGGATGCCATTCTGATACTCATTCGGATTCAACTTTCAGATACAGTTCAGATACGCTCCAGACACAAATGCCATTCTGATACTCATTCAGATTCAACTTTCAGATACAGTTCAGATACGCTCTAGACACGGATGCCATTCTGATACTCATTTGGATTCAACTCTCAGATACAGTTCAGATACGCTCCAGACACGGATGCCATTTTGATACTCATTTAGATTCAAATTCTCAAATACAGTTCAGATACGCTCCAGACATGGATGCCATTCTGATACTCATTCAGATCCAACTTTCAGATATAGTTCAGATATGCTCCAGACACGAATGCCATTCTGATACTCATTCAGATCCAACTTTCAAATACAGTTCAGATACGCTCCAGACACGGATGCCATTCTGATACTCATTCAGATCCAAATTTCAGACACAGTTCAGATACGCTCCAGACACGGACGCCATTCTGATACTCATTCAGATTCAACTTTTCAGATACAGTTCAGATACGCTCCAGACACGGATGCCATTATGATACTCATTCAGATTCAACTCTCAGATACAGTTCAGATATGCTCCAGACACGGATTCCATTCTGACACTCATTTAAAACTAGCTTTTAGATACAGTTCAGATACGCTCCTGACACGGATTCCATTCTGATAATCATTTAAAATCAGCTCCCAGATACAGTTCAGATACGCTCCAAACACGGATGCCATTCTGATACTCATTCACATCCAACTTTCAGACACAGTTCATATACGCTCCAGACATGGATGCCATTCTGATACTCATTCAGATTCAACTTCTCAAATACAATTCAGATATGCTCCAGACACGAATGCCATTCTGATACTCATTCAGACTCAACTCTCACATACAGTTCAGATACCCTCCAGACACGGATGTCATTCTAACACTCATTCAAAACTAGCTTTCAGATGCAGTTCAGATACACTCCAGACACGGATGCCATTATGATAATCATTCAAAATCATCTCCCATATACAGTTCAGATATGCTCCAGACATGGACGCCATTCTGATACTCATTCTTTCAGCTTACAAATTACAATACAAACAATCACTTTTAGATGGCATCTTTAAGCCCATCTCCTATAAATTTCTATCACATCTTCAAATTGCATCTTTAAGCCCATTCCCTCTACCACCACATCTCCGAGTGCAAATTTCTGGGCACTCTGGTGTCCAATCATCTTCCACCTTCGAGTCACGAATGGAAAGACATGCCCATCTAACTCTTCAGGCTTAAGAAGATTGGACAGAGGAAGTTGTTGTATTCCAAAATTTTCCCTCTCACTTGTCAAGAATCTTCTCACAAGATCTCCTTTGGATCAAGACTGCATTACGGTTAATCAGCTCAAGACACCTTCTCAAGCACTGATGACCAAAATTAGGGTTTGAGTTTGCACAAGAATTTTTGAACTTCCAATGCCCCATATGACTTTAATGGATCATTATGAACCCCCAAGACTACTCATGCCAAGTTTCAAGCCTTGGATCACTCCTTTGCTCAGTCAATTGAACAGTTGACCTAAAAATCAGTTGTATTGGGAAAAAAGTCAACTATGGCCAATTTACAGTCAAACTTCATAATTTTTGACCCACATCAACATTTTAGACTCATATGTATCATTTGATCAAGTTTGGACCATAATTCCTCAATAAATTTGATCAAATCTCTAAAAGGGCAAAATGGTCCAAATTAGGGTTTTGACTGGGAAAGGGCAATTTCTGATTTTTGACCTAGCAAATGATAAAATTGGTTTAAGTTATGATCTCAAGAGTCCAATTGCACCATTTTGACCTTATGACATGGTTCAAAACATTGCTCAAGATCAATTGATTGACAGATGAATTTTCAGTCAACTAGTCAAAAGTCAATTGTACACTGAAAAGTCAAACTTTGACTTTTTGGTCAAATTCAAGTGCCAAAGATCACAATACATCAAAACATGTCAAAATATGAAACTTATTCATCAAGAAATCAAAAAAGTCAAGATTTCATTTTGAAAAGTCAAAATATCTAAACTTAGAAATTTTCCTAAGTGTCAAAAATTTCTTATTTTTGCATAACTTTGGCAATTTTTTCATTATGATGCAAGATGGTTCAAGAGAAACTTCCAACATGAAAGTTGTAGATCTCCATGAAATCTACAACTTTTCCTCACACAACTTCTTCGAAAAGTGCTTGGATCTCAAGTTATAATTTTGTGAACATAGGGTCATGAAACTAAACACTTAGTGAAATTTTGCCCTAATTTGGCCAGGATTTTGACCTAACTTCATGGCACTTTTTCATATAGTTACAAGGGGAATCTTCAAAATAAATTCAAATATGGGTTGTAGAGCACATTGAAAGCTTTCCAAAATTTCCAATAACTCCTTGAGATTATTCTTGAGTAGGGAGAATCGAAGAGATGAAGTTGGTGTTTTGTCACTTGAATTACTGGGCATTTTGTGGTGAACAAAAATCCAATTTCAAACCTATGCTGCACAATCTTGTCTTGCAGGCTTCTAAACCTTAAGATCTCTCCATAATCAGAAGATTACAATTGCTTTTGAGCTATTATCCAAGTGTTCCAAGTATTGTCCAAACCAATTTGCCATTTTTGGAAGAAAGTTACCATTCCATTCTTGAAAAGTTGCTTCAATCACAAAGTCAACTTGTCATGAGCTTCTAACTTGTTCTTTCTGCACACACAACTCCTATAAACCAAACGCAATGTGTCTAAGACCTAATAAAGCTTAGAACATGCTTGTACAATACTTGAGATTTATCATTTCACTTTTCTTCAAAAGCAAGTTATAGAGCCATAACCCTATAACTCAGAAACCTGGAGTAATTTTGTACTCTAATCTTTTCCATACATATTAACAAGTTTATTGCAAGCTAAGACACGATTTCAAGCATCCTAAAACTATCTGAAACACCCTTACTGCACAAGACTGCTTAACTTGATAGTTTTGAGCTAAAACTCTCCATCTCCATTTCCACTCGTGCGTTTTGATTCTTAATCATTCAAACACCTTATACATCATACACAAGTGATCCAGGCCCCTATTTCAAGACTGTAACCCCTCCATCACTATCCACCATTTTCAAATATCAAGCTTGTAGGTTGACTTGAGTAGGGAGATTCAGGGACTTTCAAAGCAAAGTAAGAGTTGGAATACACTCAAGGAGGTCCAGGCAAGCTAAACAGATCGTCAGGCCATCTCCAAAGTTGCTCAAACTCCATTCACGACTCCAGCTGCAAGAGGTAAGTTTTTAAACTCCCATCTCTTTATACAAACATCATTTGTTTCTGATTTGTGAAGATAAAATGTAGATATCATTGCTCTAAAACTGACCATGTTGATAGTTTTCATTTATATTGATTGTATGTAGAGAATTTTAGATTTGATCTTTCTGAAAAAACTAGGTTCCAATTTAGGGCCAGCAAAATAAATCTCCATCTTTGATTGTTAGCTTACATGATTTATATGGTTGGATTCGTGAGAAAAAATGGAATAACTTTCATGTTCACATTTTCCATTTTGGTTGAGAGATGAGCAAGTTGCAGGTTGTCTGGCTGGGGCGTGAGGTTAAAGATGAAGTTCAGGTCATGGACTTGATTTGTAACATGTATTTATTGTTTCATTTTAATTAACGGATGTATAGCCACCCTAGTGGTAAGGCATCGTGCTGGTGACCAAGAGGGCGTGGGTTCAACACCCAGCATACTGCCTTTTGTCATTTTCATACTTTTTTTCCACTTTTTTTTGTTCTTTATAGTGCCTGGGCCCAGTTTTGGGCTTTCCATCCTTTTTGCTTTCACTAACTCCCTATTATATTTTCACACCTCCCTGATTTTCTCTTCATATTTTATTTTATTTTTATTTTATTTATTATCTTTATTATTATTATTATTATTATTATTATTATTATTATTATTATTATTAATAATAATAAATATTTTTTATAGTTATTAATAAAAATCCAAAAAATGTTTTTTATCTTTACATTTATTTAGTTTATTTTGTCTTATAAAATCAAAAGAAATAAAAAAAAACTTTTCTTTAATAAATTAATTCCTTTTTTTATATACTTAGATAATAAATATTGACTATTATGTATTATTTTATTATTTTCTTGAAAATTAAAATAAATTTAGAACCTAAGCTTATTTTGGTTAATTAACCTTTTTGTATTTTAATTAAATTTAAAAAAACCCTAAAAAATACTTTTCTAAATCAATTTTATTTCTTTTAAAAAATTAGGTTTAGTTCCCTAAATTTAATTTGGACCAATTGATCAATACCCTTTAGTTTGATTAAGGCCAAAATATTTTCTTAACATAAATCCAAAATAAATCAATTTCTTTTCCTTTTATACTTGTATATTATATTCATTTCATTCCTTGTATATTTATGCAATTCAATATGGTTGTAATAGATAAATAGATTTATTTTCTTGCAAATCCCCATTTATAATGTGTACACCCCCTCCCCTAAATGATGTAATAGCATAGTAATTTTAATTCCCGCAATTTATTGCTTTATATACAAATGCTAGTAATTAGGGTTTTGTATGGAAAGATTAAAACCAACCAAATAGCAAATCCTAATCAAAGACAAATCAATGCATTTAAATCAACACATTTGAACACATACACCCTTAGGGTAAACCCATTTTGCTGCCTTACAAAAATTGCCATATTACGCATGTGAGATATCTTAGCAAACACAAGCAAATACAAGATCATAGTCCCTCGATGATGTTATCCATGTTGCCTTTCAAAATGATCTTAGTCCCTAAGGAAAATGCTAAGATACCTTGCAACATTGCTAATCATGGTTATACGATGACCCACGCCCGTCCCATTTACATCCAAAGATAGGGTTACTTATCAAATCAATGGTAAAACAACAATGTCAAAGGAAAATAAAATGAACAAGAAAGACATTTGAGTAGGTAGAATGCTCCTAATTACTTGCTCAATTTCAAACAAAACATCCTTGTTATTTTCAAAACAAACACATAGACTTTCAAACATCTTACAAAATTGAAAATATTTTCAAAAGATAAAACATCTTTGTATACATTCTTACAAACAAGAATTATTACAAATATTGCCTAAACAATGGCCTATTTACAAAATACTTTCAAAAACCACACAAAGCACAATTTCAAACAAAAGCAAGTGATTTAGAAAGTAACTAAGAGCCTGTGGAAAACCATGGATGAAAAGGGTGCTAATACATTCCCTTTTCATAATCTATCCCCTGAACCCAAGAAATAATCTCAAAGGTCTTTCCTATGCTTTTTCACCTTTCCTTTTGGATAAAAGAAAAGTCGGTGGCGGCTCTTGCTAACCGCAACATTTGCGATCAAACGCAAAACCTTCAAGTCAGTTCTCTCACCGTATCACACTTACATTTTCTACTTATTTTTACATATTTATTTTAATTTATTTCAAATAAATATAAAATAAATGGTACAAAATAATTGGAAATGAGCTTAGGCACTTGGGCTGTGGTTTTGACTTGTCTTGAAGCCTAAGATTTCGTGCACAAGTGACCAGGTTCATCCAAGCAAGGATAAGGCATGTTTTCACAAATTTGGAAGGCCTTGAATTGGTTGGATTCTTGTTGGAAAACATGAGTTATGGCCATAATCTTTTCCATTCAATGGTGTCCCCTCCTTCTATACTATAAGAACAACACTCAGGCCAGCCAAATAGATGCACAAAAAGCCTAAAGAATTGCTGCACATTTCACTAAAAAATTCCAAAGTTGTTAAACCTGAATTTCAAATTGCAGTTGGTTTTGATCCCAAACAAAGGCTCAAACATATTCCTGGAAGCCTCCTGGACCGTTCCCAGCCATTCCCAAGTCCTAAAACAGTCTGAAACGTGTTTCAACCACCCCACGGTTTGCATTTTTTCTTGACTTTGATTTCCTTAATTTACATGATATAAACGTATTTTAATCACGCATTATTGATAACTCTTGTGTTTGCAAGCTTTCTATATGGTTAGATTTGAGTTTTGATGCAGGAATCGAGTAACACCATTGCTAGGGTTCTAAGCTCAAAATTGGGGTTTCTTGAAATACCCAAAATTAGGACCAACCAAGGGTACCATTGTGCTCAGGAGGTTGAGGCCAATCAGTCTATGGCCTCACCATGAATTTATCATGCGTATATTTGTTTTTTTTTATTTACAGGTGCTATAGTCACAGATAAAAACTGTCACTATAGGTCCAAGGCTAAGACGAAGGACAAAGGTGGAAGATGAATGCGTGGCAGACTCTTACTGGATCATTCAAAGTAGCGCGTGCTTTTTTTTTTGAATATTTATGATTAACTCTAGTATATAATATTGTTTTCTTATTTGGATCAATGAATGACCAATAGCTCAGATGGTGATGAGGTGTGTGTATAAGGGTGAGGACCTGGGTTCGAGCCCCTGGTCCAACATATTATTTTTCTAACGTTTGTCAACTGCGTATTCAGTACATGTTAGATATGCCAGTCCAGCATACGCCTCCAGATCATCACCACTAGATCTTGGTTGATCTGGATCAAAAGGTCTCACATGCAGGTGTACCATGGGCCATCAAAGACGCTCCTCACTGAATCCCAGTACAGCCTGGGTTCTCCATTTGGGCCCAGTTTGTTTTCCAAACAACACCCCCCTCCATTTTTGTTTTTGGCCAGGCCCATTGTTTTGTTTTTTATTTTCTCATTTTTATTTTGTTTTGTTTATCATTTTAAAAGGTCTTTTTTAATAAGTCATAATAAATAAATAAAAAATAATAATAAGGTTTAGTTTCTTTCTAAAATTATTAATTAATTAATTATTTTAATGCTATTTCATCAATTTAAAATCAAATTAGACTTAGGTTCTTTATTTAATTTAAATTATTTTCTTAACAAAAAATACAAAAATATTAGAACTAGGATTTATTTCATCCAAAGTTTTTTTACCACTCTAATTAAATTTTAGATATTTATTTCACTTAGTTGTTTTATTAAAATCAAATAAAAAAACAAAAATATGTTCTTGTTTACTTAGGATTTATTTAGTTTTTTTCTTTATTCCGCACGCTTATATTATTATGTATCTGCTTATGGTTTGTAAATTCATCGCGCGCGCATTTCGTTTCCTGATTTTGTATCTGCCCATGCGTTGTAATAATTTAGGATTTAAATTTCCGCACTTTTAATTTCCGCACTTTACATTTTAGTCAGATATAACTGTCATTATCCCGAAGCCTTGTAATAGCTATAAGGCTTTATCTATCGCTTTATATTTCGTATATGCCTGTATATAAACTGTTAAGTTGCATGACAAGATTAATCAATTAACCATTAGATCACTAATCTCAAGATAAATATCTGAAAAAAGCACTATTGCACACTTGCACCCTTAGGGTACTCCTCACTTGGTTGCCTCAGAAAATAATGGTCATGTCCCTCGAACGTAGGGATATCTTAGCAAAGACCCTCAGTTTAAAAGTCATCATAAAAGATCATGGTCCCTTAATGTCCCTCGAGTTGCCTACGAGAGATGATCTTGTCCCTCGATGTTGCCTATATGATGAGAGTCCATTCGAAATGTTAAGGTATCCTTATATGTTGCCTTCAATGACCATAAACGTCCCTTTCGATAGCCCTCAACATTCAACGATAGGACTACCTACTCACTAATAGTAGGATAGCATTATCTAAAGGAAAGGAGGAAAAGAACATCCTTTTTTGAGTAGGTAGACAGTTCTTAAGTACTTGCTCAAATCTGATTCTTTTACACTTACAAACTTTCAAACTTCTTTTCAAAAACGCTTTATCACACTCTTGAGGACTGATACAAGAGTTACCATAAAGCAAACAAAATCTTTCAAAGCACGCAAACACAAACAGTTTTAAAAAATCAGCAAGTACCTAAGAGCCCGTGGAAAACCACAGATGGAAAGGGTGCTAACACCTTCCCTTTCCATAACCTACCCCCTTACTCAGAAAATCTCGAAAAATGTCTTTTTCTGTTCTTTTCACCCTTTCCTTTGTTGGATAAAAGAAAATTCGGTGGCGACTCTTGCTTACCGCGACATATGCAAACAAAAAAGCAAAGCAGTATTAAACAGTCGGTTCTGCCACCATATCACAGAACTTGCGACTCTGCTGGGGACTGTTATAAAGTGGGGTTTACCTTAGTGTCTAGATCATTTTGCTTCTTTGTTTGTTTGTTTGCTTTACTTTTAAGGGTATTATTTGGGTTACTATAGATCCTACACCCGGATCTGGGGAAACCTTTTAGGTAAGTATCAATAGATCGGGGAAATTATGCGGGGTATACCAACACGGTTGAAGCGATGGCTACATTGGTGCGACACTTTGGTTGGTACCGGTATCTCTTGAGTTAATCAAGGAGAATACAGGGCCGCTGCGTGGTGTCTTGAAGCGTCAACTGACCTTAGAACCTTTAAATGAACAACTTGGCTATTAGGACATAGTGAGATGGCCGTCTTTGGTGTATTCCCAAAGTCGGAAGATACTCGATGCTACACTCATTGAGATTTGACTCTTGAGTTTTGTTTGGTTGCGAGTCAGTCTCCTATTGAACGAAACTTGTGGGAAAGATCAGTTATATTGAGATCCCATACAACCCGGTTACTATTTATAGGACAGGTTGAACCAATCCAACTTCAAGAGGGTATGACCTTAAAACCCATGCAAGCCTTAAACTTAAGGTTTTTGGTGTGATTTGATTGTGCTTGTTATATCTGTGATTTCTTGGCATAATCATGACATCATGACATGACATATCATACTAACCATTTTAAGGATTTTCTTCGGCTTATCTTTGTCTTGTTTTGTAGGACATGACATCCGCTCGCATGAACACTATCCAGATCAACCTTGTGAAATTACCTCCTCAACTCAAGGACTTAGCATCAAGGATTCCTGAAAGCTCTCCCTTCACTGAAAAACATGGTCGACTTCTCAACTTGGTCACTTCAACCCCTAATGAAGAAATGTTAAAGGTGCTCTTTCAGTTCTTTGACCCGTTGCACCACTGCTTCACTTTTCCCGATTACTAGTTAGTGCCTACTATGGAGGAGTTTTCTCAATTATTGGGGGTACCTATCCTTAATCAGTTATCATTCAGCGGCACGGAAAGGGACCTAAAGCTAGAAGAGATTGCTCAAGCTCTGTCCTTACAACGATCTGATGTAGTGGAAAATTGGGAAACCAGAAGAAGTGTCCAGGATTTCCAGCTAAGTTTCTATTTGAGAAATCCCACTATTTTTGGGATAGCCTGGATTTACAAGCTTTTGAGGAGGTGTTGGCCCTTCTCATCTATGGGATGGTACTATTCCCTAACACGGACCAACTCATAGATGTGAATGCGGTTAAGATGTTTCTGTCTCATAATCCGGTACCTACCTTACTTGGGGATATTCTACACTTTCTGCATAGTCGCACTCTAAAGAGAAGAGGGACCCTTCTGTGTTGCACTCCTCTATCGGCTAGGTGGTTTATTTTCCACCTACCTCGGTCTGTTTTGAGAAATGAGCAGGGTATGAGGTGGTCTCATAGGCTGATGTCCCTTACACATTCAGATATTCATTGGTGTTCATGATGCTCGGAGAATGTTACCATCATTGATCGCTGTGGGGAATTCCCTAATGTCCCTCTCTTGAGTATTAGGGGAGGAATCACTTATAACCCTTGTTTGGCATTACGAAAATTTGGTTATGCTAGAAGGGATACTCCTCACGACACACTTGTCCAGGGAATCACATTTGACTATGAGAATGATGTGCAAGGTTATTGTAAGAGGTTCATTCGAGCTCGGGGTATGATAAACAGAGTTAATAGCAAGACACTGGGGCACAATAATTCCATCCATCTTGAGCCTTACCTCAAATGGGTGCGAGCTTGTGCTCAATGTCTTATGATTCCTTACCCCTCCATATTACTTGTGATTATGGAGCCAATTGCTGAGGGAGACACTCCTTACACTGTGCTTCATCCTGACATGCCAACTGATCTTGAAGAGCTACGGAAGTCTTGGATCCAACTCAAAGAAGAACGGGGTACTTTAGAAACCCAATTCTACGCCAGCGAGAAGAAGGTTCTAGAGCTCACCCGATTACTTCACGAGGAGAGGAATATAAATGCCTACATTGCACCGAAGAGGATGCGCATGTAGGAAACTTGAGTCTTATTTTGCTTGGAGAATTTTATTGTTGCTTTGTTCCCTTTGTGAGCCCAAGAGTCATTATTGTGATCAATAAAATATCTTAATACAATTAACGTTTGTTCTCTTTCTGTTTAAGCAAATTTGAGTCTTAGAAATCCTTGAAAACATTGCATATATATATCATACATATCATTGCATAAGCAGGTTTCAAAGCAGGTTTCTCATCATCTTTGCTGTTTATTTCAACAATTGCTCTAGAACAAACAATGAAGGATCTACAGACTCAGAATGCTCAGTTTCAACAGATGATCATGGCTCTGGCCAAGGGGAAAGAAGAACTGAAAGCCCTGCTTGTTAAAGAAAAGAAGAAGCCAAGGAAACCAGCTGGTGTGGTGAACTTGGGAAGAAGGATCAGAGGACCAGTACGACGAGCCTTTGAACTGGTAACTTCATCAAAGGAAGGAGACAATCAAGAGGAGGAAACAAGAGAGGAAGACTCCAATCCAAAAGAATCTGATGATGAATCTGACTATGATGAGGAGCAGTATCCTCCCTCTGATGAAAAATACAAACAGCTGGATGATCATTTGAATGCATTGGAGGTCCAGAAGGTACCGGGTCTGGATTTTGAAGAGTTGGGTTTGCTCTCTGGGGTTGTCATCCAAGAAAAGTTCAAGGTGCCAGTGTTTTCCAAATATGATGGGGTTTCATGTCCATAAATGCACCTCCGATCATATGTGAGGAAGATCCAGCCTCACACTGTTGACAAGGACTTATGGGTCCACTTTTTTCAGGATAGTTTGTCCAGAACTCAACTATAATGGTTCTACCAGCTGGAAAGGGCCAACATTCGTAATTGGGAAGACCTGGCTGCTGCTTTCTACAAGAAATATCAGTATAATGCAGACCTTGCTCCCACCCATACACAATTCCAAAGTATGTCTATGGGTTCGAGCGAGGGCTTTAAAGACTATGCTCATAAGTGGAGGGACTTAGCAGGAAGAGTCCAACCCCCTGTGTGATAGGGAGTTAGTGGATATGTTTCTGGGTACCCTGTCTGGTCCATTTTTCAATCATCTGATTGGAAGTTCCTCAGCCGGCTTCACTGAATTGATCTTGACAGGAGAAAGAGTGGAAGCTGGAATTAGGAGTGAGAAGATTCAAAAGGATGCATCCTCCAGTGTAGTAAGGAAGCCATTTTCCGGGTAAAAAGAGGTTAGTGCTGTGTACAATCAAAGAAATAAGGACAGAACTGAACACCGTCCAGTGGTAGGGGCTTTTATGATCTCTAAACCTGCACCTACTCAACAAAGGAATAATCAGCCTAGAGCAGAAAGGCCTTTGAGACAGTTTACCCGGATTAATATGACCCTGTCTCAAATTTTGCCGCAATTATTGAAGTCCAATATGGTAACTCTGAAGGAAGCTCCGAAGAATCCTAATACTGCCTCTCCCCGCTATAATCCAAATGCTCGATGCGCCTACCATTCTGAGACTCTGGGGAATGACAGAATGACTGCTGGGCTTTGAAGAACAAGGTACAAGATCTGATCGAGGCAAAGGAGATTGATTTCGATGCTCCAAAAACTCCCAACGTCATAACTACACCCATGCCCAAGCACGACTCAGGAATCAATGCTATTGAAGTTGTCTCCGCCATGGAAGATGCTGACAATGACTCTAACGTGGATAGCTGGATCTTCCCTACTACCAACGGTGGACCCAGTAACTGGACAGCAAAAGACTTTGTACCAATTACTTTTATTCAGAAGTAATTGTCTTTCTTGTTTTTTGGATATGTAATAAACAATATAAGCTTTTTGGCCATGTGTCTTACCCGGGGCACAATGGTTTCATTTGTGAGGGTTCTCATGTTTAATTTCATATGGCATTAATAAAGCATTGGACGTTTATGCATACAAATTTTACGCTCTCTGTTTATTTTTTCTGCTTTTTTACTTTGTCTATATAGCTATGCTCTTACACACACTCACATATCAAACTGCAGATCCATATCCACTATGGATCCCATTGATAACAGTTCTGTTATTGCGGGTTATGACTTTGAAAATCCGATCAACCAAGCCGAGGACGAAGGTGAGGAAGATTGTGAGGTACCCGGAGAATTTTCCAGACTGTTACAACAAGAAGAAAGGGCTATACAGCCTCATGAAGAGCCAGTTGAGACAATGAATTTGGGAACAGGAGAGAACATAAAAGAGGTCAAGATAGGTGAAAATTTGGAGCTTCGTGTCAAATAGCATTTGACTCAGATGTTGCATGATTATGTTGAGATCTTTTCCTGGTCATATGAAGACATGCCAGGACTGGACACAGATATTATGGTTCATCGTCTGCCAACTAAATAAGATTGCCCTCCGGTAAAGAAGAAGGTCCGCCGTATGCGCCCTGAAATGTCAGAGAAGATCAAAGTAGAGGTTATGAAATAGTTCAACACTGGGTTCCTAGCTGTCACTTCTTATCCCCAATGGGTTACTAACGTAGTCCCGGTACCTGAAAAGGACGGAAAGGTACGGATATGTGTGGACTACCGATATTTGAACAGGGCAAGCCCCAAGGATGAATTTCCGCTTCCCCATATTGACGTTCTGGTTGACAATACCGCCCAACACAAGATCTTTTCCTTCATGGACAGTTTCCCTGGTTACAATCAGATCAAGATGGCACCCAAAGACATGGAGAAGACAACCTTCGTCACACAATGGGGCACTTTCTGTTACAAAGTGATACCGTTTGGGTTGAAGAACGCTGGGCCAACCTATCACCGAGCCATGGTAGCTTTGTTTCATGACATGATTTACCATGAGATAGAGGTCTACGTTGATGACATGATAGCCAGGTCTCAAACTGAAGAAGAGCACCTTGATCATCTACAAAAGTTGTTCGATAGGTTGAAGACGTACAAGCTGAGGTTAAATATGAACAAATGCACCTTCGGGGTAAGGTCTGGAAAACTTTTGGGTTTCATTGTTAGTGACAAGGGAATTCAGGTAGACCCTGCAAAGGTGAAGGCGATACAAGAGATGTCGGCTCCTCGCACCGAGAAGGAGGTTAGAGGTTTCTTGGGACGCCTAAATTACATTGCCAGGTTCATCTCCCATCTAACTGCTACTTGTGAGCCAATCTTCAAACTCCTGAAGAAAGATCAAGTGTTAAAGTGGAATGACGAATGCCAGACCGCCTTTGAGAGAATCAAGGAATACCTTCAAGAGCCTCCAATTCTGATGCCTCTGATTTAATGAAGACCTTTGATAATATACTTAACAGTGCTAGATAATTCAATGGGGTGTGTGCTGGGCAACATGACGAGTCCGGTCGAAAAGAGTATGCAATATACTACCTTAGCAAAAAGTTTATCGATTGTGAAACAAGATACTCACTGCTCGAGAAAACTTGTTAAACTTTGGCATGGGCTTCTCGCCGACTGAGACAGTATATGTTGACCCACACCACTTTGTTGATATCTAAGATGGATCTGATCAAGTACATCTTTGAGAAGCCCGCTCTCTCCCGAAGAATAGCAAGATGGAAAATGATCTTGACCGAATATGACATCCAATACACGACCCAGAAAGCAATCAAGGGAAGTGTATTAGCTGATCATTTGGCTCATCAGGATGTGGATAACTACCAGTCCATGAATTTTGAGTTCTCGGACGAGAATATCATGTTAGTAACTGACTGTGAAGAACCTGGACCGGATGAAGGACCTGAGGAAGGATCCTGATAGACTATGGTTTTTGATGGGGCCTCCAACGCACTCGGCAATGGCATCGGTGCTGTAATTATATCTCCTGAGGGATGTCATACTCTCTTCACCGCTAGATTATGTTTCAATTGTACCAACAATATGGTGGAGTATGAAGCATGCATTATGGGTCTCAAAGATGCTATTGACCTGAGGATCAAGTTCTTGAGCATCTTCGGGGATTCAACCTTGGTAATAAGCCAAATCAAAGGAGAGTGGGACACGAAGAACCCGAATCTCATCCCTTATAAAGAACATGTGCTCACATTGCTTCCACACTTTGAAGAGATCACCTTTGAACATTTCCCACGAGAAGAAAATCAGTTAGCGAACGCGCTAGCTACCATGTCATCTATGTTCAAGGTCAAGTGGGACAATGAGGCTCCCTGAATCACTATCGAGAGGTCGGATGAACCAGCATACTGCTATGAGATTGACACTGAAGAAGTAGAATACAAACCTTGGTTTCATGAAGTGAAGAGGTATCTTGAGGCTCGGGAATATCTCGAGGGGGAATCTATCAATGATAAGAAGTTTCTGAGAAGATTCTCCGCGAAGTTCTTCCTCGGCAATGGAATCCTCTACAAGCGCAACCATGACTCTACTTTACTTTGGTGTGTAGACAAGAGCGAGGAAGAGAGGATTATGGTAGATTTACATGAAGGTACCTTTGGTACCCACTCTAGTGGGCATACCATGGCTAAAAAGATCCTACGGACAGGATACTATTGGTCCACTATGGAAGCAGATTGTTATCAGCATTCCTGAACTTGTTATAAATTCCAGATCTAAGCTGATAAAGTGCATGTACCTCCGGTTCCTTTGAACGTCTTGACGGCTCCCCGGCCCTTTGAAATGTGGGGCATTGACATGATCAGAGAGATTAGACCTATCGCTTCCAATGGAAATCGCTTCATCCTAGTGGCCATTGATTACTTCAGGAAGTGGGTTGAGGCTGCCTCTTTTGCTACTGTTACCAAGAATGTTGTGGCGCATTTTATCAAGCATAACCTGATTTGTCAGTATGGTATGCCAGAGAGAATCATCATGGACAATGGTATGAATCTCAATAATACAATGATCACCGAACTCTGTAAACAATTCAAGATCCAACATCATAATTCTTCCACTTACCGGCCGAAGATGAATGGTGTTGTGGAGGCTGCTAACAAGAATATCAAGAAAATCATACAGAAGATGACGGTGACATACAAAGACTGGAATGAGATGTTACCATTTGCTCTTCATGGTTACCGTACCTTAGCACGAACGTCAACATGGGAAACACCTTATTCTCTGGTATATGGTATGGAGGTTGTCCTGCCTATTGAGATCCAGATCCCTTCTTTAAGGATCATAAAGGATGCGGGTTTGAACAAAGACGATTGGATCCAGACTTGACTTGATCAACTGAATCTGATTGATGAGAAAAGGCTTGTTGTTGTCTGTCATGGTCAGATATACCAAAAGTGAATGGTCAAGGCTTTCAACAAAAAGATCAGACGGCAAGTATATCAAATGGGTGATCTGGTAATCAAGCACATCATACTGCCACAAGGTGATCCCAGGGGAAAATGGGCTCCCACGTACGAAGGGCCATTTGTGATCAAAAGCATATTCTCCGGTGGAGCCATGATTCTAACCACCATGGATGGTGACGACCTTCCTCACACTGTTAATGCGGACATAGTGAAAAGATATTACACGTAAATAACGACCCTCTAGGTTGACTGGCCTAGGCAAAAATAAGGGCATCCCAGTGAACCAAAAGGGTTCGGGAAAAAATTAAGGATAAATACAAAAAAAAAATTGTACGCCCGGCAAATCGAAAACCTGAAAAGGCGACTTGGGAAAAAAAGGGTATCTTGGTGGACCGAAAACCCGAAAGGGCGGTCCAGGAAAAAGTTAGGGATTTGAAGCATATCAATATGTCCCATTGGATGACCTTGTGACCAGACTTCAGTCGCAACTATCAAGCTCAAATGGTACTGATCAATCCAGTCAGCTTCGAACGAGTAGTAAAGTGATGAGACACTCAAAGACATAGGGGCAATAGCAGAATTAAAACTCAATGGGATTGTTACATATAGTTGTTTTCTCTTTGTACACTATTTTGTGTAATTTTCATTTCTTACGACGGTGTTCTCCTACTATAACGCCAGTCTCTTTGTAAAAAATGTCTATTATAGGCAAACTTAGAAATCAATACAAATCACTTATTTGAAAGTACAAAACTATTTGTTTTTTGTTTTGTTTTGCAAAAATGTCCAATGATTTATTTTTGACATATTCATTTAAATATGATCACTATTCACAAATACTTGCATAAAAAACAGAAAGACAGTTGCTAATGACTTTAAGGAATGGAGCAAAGTCTAAAAAACAATTTGCAGTCCCGACAATTACTCCCTCCAACAGGTACAGGGGCAGAGACATTTTGAGACAAAGTCGCCATTACAATGCGACCCCGCGATGTCTATATTCCCCACATAGTAGAAACAATCAATGTTCTGATCTCCTTCTTCCTCAAGCAGGAATTACCTTCTACAGTTGAAATCTGTATTCCCCAGCCGAGTTTCATAATTTCAAACAGTTTATAAAACCTCCTCCCAGGTAGAGTTTATTTCTCTAACTGTGGAAGCTTATTCCCCAACAGAGTTTATGTCTCTACAATGGAAAAACCTTCCAACAAAGCATCATCTCCCTCCATGGAGTTATTCTCAAGAAGAATCAATCCCCGACAGAATATTCTCAAACAGAAAGAGGAAAACCCCATCAAATCATCTCCATTCATCACCCCAAACATAAATGAAGGATTCAGATTCCTTATACTCATCAGCAGCAGTCTGGCATTTACTTTCCCAGGCTAAAGAAACATTGCAATGGAATTCCATATTCATACATCATGGCATGCACATACAGACCGCATACAACATAATCTCATTTATTTTGAGAACATCATCACAATGCATTTCATACATCATGACATTTCATATGACTAACTCTTTACCGTTTTCAGGAAAGATCAAATCAATAAGCATAGTTGACTACTTATGTGACCTGGTAGTCTTCTCAAAATTTATGTCTAACGAAGGGCTATTTCAACATTTTCCTCAGAAAGACATTCTCAAAATACCTTCTCTGGTTCAGTCAGATCGACACTGAAATCTCTCTGATTTCTATTCCAGTTGAAGATATTCCAAGACTTTTGTCTGGTTCAGTTGAATCGACCCTAAGGTTCTTCTGATTTCCATTCCAATCAAAATTAATCCAAGACCTTCTATGGTTCAGTCAGATCGACACTAAGATCTCTCTGATTTCTATTCCAGTTGAAGATATTCCAAGACTTTTGGTTCAGTTGAATCGATGCTAAGATTCTTCTGATTTCCATTCTAGTCAAAGTTGATCCAAGACCTTCTCTGGTTCAGTCAGATTGACACTAAGATCTCTCTGATTTCTATACCAAATGAAGATATTCCAAGACTTTTTTCTGGTTCAGTTGAATCAATGCTAAGATTCTTCTGATTTCCATTCCAGTCAAAGTTGATCTAAGACCTTCTCTGGTTCAGTCAGGTCGACACTAAGATCACTCTGATTTCTATTCCAGTTGAAGATATTCCAAGACTTTTGTCTGGTTCAGTTGAATCGATCCTAAAATTCTTATGATTTCCATTCCAGTCAAAGTTAATTAAAGACCTTTTCTAGTTCAGTCAGATCAGCACTAAGATCTTTCTGATTTCCATTCCAGTTGAAGATATTTCAAGACTTTTGTCTGGTTCAGTTGAATCGATTCTAAGACTCTTCTAATTTCCATTCCAATCAAAGTTAATAAAGGACCTTTCTCTGGTTCAGTTAAATCGACACTAAGATTTTTCTGATTTCTATTCCAGTTTAAGAAACTGCAAAGCCTGGAGCACGACCAGATAACAGTTTAATCTGATTCCCCCAGTAAGTCGCTCTGAAGCCTAGAATACGACCAGATAGCAGTCAACCTTATCATCCTTAACAAGTCACTGCGAAGCCTGGATCCTGACCAGATAGCAGTTCACTCCTGTCTCTTCAGTCAAGAGATGAATCCCCAGTAGAGTAATGGACAACCGAAGCTCCTAGACTTTATTCCCCTAAAAAACATTCCCCAGCAGACTCCTCCTCGGACAGCAGGAACAGGAATCCCCACAAAGAGATTTCTTATGAAGACATCATCTATTTTGGATGGCATCTTTAAGCCCATCTCCGACGACTCTCTGTCATACTCCTTGGATGGCGTCTTTAAGCCCATCTCTGACAGTCTTCTATCATCTTCTCCAAATGGAATCTATAATCCCATTCCCGATATTATCTACACACAAGTATCATTTCAGTCGAGTGCAAATTTCTGGGCACTCTAGTGTTCAATCATCTTCCACCTTCAGATTACGAAAGGCAAACAAGCCAATCTAAATCTTCAGGTTTAAGAAGATTGAACAGGGACAGTTGTTTTACCCTAAAATTTTACGTCCCATTTTCACACAAGACATACTCCTAGAGGTTCTCAATTGCTCAAGGTTGACTAAGAATTGGCCAGACAATTCTCCTCTTAAGGCAATGAACCCCCAAATAGGGTTTCAATTTTCATCAAGATGGTTGAGCTAAAATGGTCTCAAATTCTTACCATGGTCCTAATATGCCTTCAAGATTATCCATGCCAAATTTCATGCCTTGCACAATAAGTTTGCTCAGTCAATTGCTCAAGTATTAGAAAATCACCTGTGTTAGGTCAAAAGTCAATTGTGGCCCATGTACAGTCAAACTTCAAGATATTTGGTCAACATCAACATTTTGAAGTGATATCCATCCTTTGATCAAGGGTTGATCATGATTCCTCAAGAAATGCTCCTAACTCATCAAAAGTGAAAAATGGCAAATTAGGGTTTCCATAGGAAAAGTCAACCAAACTTTGACCAAACATACCTTTCTCATACTTTATCAGAAAATTTCCAACCAAAGCTCATTTTGAAGAGAAACCAATTCCCTACAACTTCTCTTCAGCCCCCAAGATCAAGAAATGCACCATTTGAAAGATACAAGCTCATACATTATAGGTCATTTTCAAAAAGTCAATAAAAGCCACTTTTTTCCAAGACCTTTTACATCAAGATAACATATTCAAATGCAAAATTGATCAAAAGAGGGATTTAAGTAGACACCTTGGGCTTTCCAAAAAGTACAAGATCATCATCATGAGATAAAACTTGAGCAAGTTATGGCTTGCCCAAGTTGGGAAAATTTTGGAAATTTAAAGATTGGTGTATTGAGCAAATTTGGATTTTTGAGTCAATGACCTAACTTTTTAAAGTTCAAATATCTCCCTAAGGTCATAGAGGACCTCTAATATTATTTTTACATGGCCTTACATTTTGTACCTATTTTTTACATATTTATTTTAATTTATTTCAAATAAATATAAAATAAATGGTACAAAATAATTAGAAATGAGCTTAGGCACTTGGGTTGTGGTTTTGACTTGTTTTGAAGCCCAAGATTCCGTGCACAAGTGACCAGGTTCATCCAAGCAAGGATAAGGCATGTTTTGACAAATTTGGAAGGCCTTGAATTGGTTGGATTCTTGTTGGGAACATGAGTTATGGCCATAATCTTTTCCATTCAATGGTGTCCCCTCCTTCTATACTATAAGAACAACACTCAGGCCAGCCAAATGGACGCACAAAAAGCCTAAAGAATTGTTGCACATTTCACTCAAAAATTCCAAAGTTATTAAACCTGAATTTCAAATTACAGTTGGTTTTGATCCCAAACAAAGGCTCAAACATATTCTTGGAAGCCTCCTAGACCGTTCCCAGCCATTCCCAAGTCCTAAAACAGTCTTAAACGTGTTTCAACCACCCCACGATTTTTATTTTTTCTTGACTTTGATTTCCTTAATTTACATGAAATAAACATATTTTAATCATGCATTATTAACCACTCTTGTGTTTGTAAGCTTTCTATATGGTTAGATTTGAGTTTTAATGCAGGAATCGAGTAACACCATTGCTAGGGTTCTAAGCTCAAAATTGGGGTTTCTTGAAATACCCAAAATTAGGACCAACCAAGGGTACCATTATGCTCAGGAGGTTGAGGCTAATCAGTCCATGGCCTCACCATGAATTTATCATGCGTATATTTGTCTTTTTTGATTTACAGGTGCTATAATGAAAAACAAAAACTGTCACTATAGGTCCAAGGCTAAGACGACGAACAAAGGTGGAAGATGAATGTGTGGCAGTCTCTTACTAGATCATTCAAAGTAGCACACGCATTTTTTATTTTTTTGAATATTTCTGATTAAATCTAGTATATAATATTGTTTTCTTATTTGGATCAATGAATGACCAATAACTCAGATGGTGAAGAGGCATGTGTATAAGGGAGAGGACCTGGGTTCGAGCCCCAGGTCCAGCATATTATTTTTCTAACGTTTGTCAATTGCAGATTCAGTACATCTTAGATACGCCAGTCCAACATACGCCTCGAGATCATCAGCATTAGATCTTGGTTGATCTAGATCAAAAGGTCTCACATACAGGTGCACCATGAGCCATCAAATACGCTCCTCACTGAATCCCAGTACAGCCTGGGTTCTCCATTTGGGCCCAGCGTTTTTTCCAAACAACACCCCCCGTTTTTGTTTTTGGCCAGGCCCATTGTTTTGTTTTTTATTTTCTCATTTTTATTTTGTTTTGATTATTATTTTCAAAGGTCTTTTTTTAATAAGTCATAATAAATCAAAAAAATAATAATAAGGTTTAGTTTCTTTCTAAAATTATTAATTAATTAATTAATCATTTTAATGTTATTTCATCAATTTAAAATCAAATTAGACTTAAGTTCTTTATTTAATTTAAATTATTTTCTTCACAAAAATACAAAAATATTAGAACTAGGATTTATTTCATCCAATTTTTTTTACCACTCTAAATAAATTTTAGATATTTATTTCACTTAGTTGTTTTATTAAAATCAAATAAAAAAAGAAAAAATATGTTCTTGTTTACTTAGGATTTATTTAGTTTTTTTAGACATTTCTTTATTTCGCACGCTTATATTATTATGTATCTGCTTATAGTTTGTAATTTCATCGCGCGTGCAGTTCATTTCCTGATTTTGTATCTGCCCATGCATTGTAATAGTTTAGGATTTAAATTTCCGCACTTTTAATTTCCGCACTTTACATTTTAGTCAGATATAACTGTAATTGTCCTGAAACCTTGTAATAGCTGTAGGACTTTATTTATCGCTTTATATTTCTTATATGCCTGTATATAAACTGTTAAGTTGCATGACAAGATTAATCAATTAACCATTAGATCACTAATCTCAAGACAAATATATGAAAAAAGCATTATTGCACACTTGCACCCTTAAGGTACTCCTCACTTGGTTGCCTCAGAAAATAATGGTCATGTCCCTCGAATGTAGGGATATCTTAGCAAAGACCCTCAGTTTAAAAGTCATCATAAAAGATCATGGTCCCTTAATGTCCCTCGAGTTTCCTACGAGATATGATCTTGTCCCTCGATGTTGCCTATACGATGTCAGTCTCTTAGAAATGCTAAGGTATCCTTACATATTGCCTTCAATGCCCATAAAAGTCCCTTTCGATAGCCCTCAACATCCAACGATGGGACTACCTACTCACTAATAGTAGGATAACACTATCTAAAGGAAAGGAGGAAAAGAACATCCTTTTTTGAGTAGGTAGACAATTCTTAAGTACTTGCTCAAATCTGATTCTTTTACACTTACACACTTTCAAACTTCTTTTCAAAAACTCTTTATCACACTCTTGAGGACTGATACAAGAGTTACCGTAAAGCAAACAAAATCTTACAAAGCGCACAAACACAAACATTTTTCAAAAATGAGCAAGTACCTAAGAGCCCGTGAAAAACCACGGATGAAAAGGGTGCTAACACCTTCCCTTTCCATAACCTACCCCCCTTACTCAGAAAATCTCGAAAAAGGTATTTTTCTGTTCTTTTCACCCTTTCTTTGTTGGATAAAAGAAAAGTCGGTGGCGAATCTTGCTTACCGCGACATTTGTGAACAAAAAACGCAAAGCAGTATTAAACAGTCAGTTATGCCACCATACCACAGTTACATTTGTAACATTCAATATTATTGTAATTCTATCTACCATCTCTCTGGCCACGTCCTCTTCCACGCCAATTTTGTTGACTTGATTGTCCTTTGTCGAAGTTTTTATTTTGGTAACTTCGACCACCGTTACGTCCTCCACGACCATGTGCTCTCCCACGCCAATTTTGAGAGAAAAGTGTCTTTTCATCTCTGTTGGGTTCTGCATCCTCAAGTGCCTCCTCCTTCTTCTTTATTTTGTGTTGTTCATGTGCCTCAAGCGAACCAGCCACTTCTTCGACAGTGATTGTCGAAAGGTCCTTTGCTTCTTCTATTACACATACTATATTTTCAAACTTATCTGTCAAAGATCTCATAATCTTTTCGATAATACGAGCATCAAACATTGCTTCTCCATTTCGATTGAGTTGATTTTCCACTGTCTGCACACGAGTGATATAGTCCGATACGGACTCTGTTTCCTTCATCTTCATTCTCTCCATTTCTCCTCGGAGAGTCTGCAATCGAACTTGCTTGACTCTATCTGCTCCTTTGAAAGCTTTTTCTAGTGTGTCCCACGCCTTCTTCGATGTAGTTGAACCAACTATCTTTTCGAAGACTAATTCGTCAACTGCTCTGAATAGCATGTGCAATGCTGTTTTATCCTTTGCTCGTGTTTCTTTCAACGCCTGTTCTGAGCAGCTGTGTTTACCGTTGTATTTGATGGTTCTTAAAACCCATTGTTAGTTACTTCCCATACATCTAACGATCCCAGCAGCGCCTTCATCTGGATACTCCGGTTCTCATAATTAGAATTTGAAAGTCGTGGCAGTGGCATTTGTCCCAACATATTTTCCATGCGCTCTGATACCAATTTGAAGAAATATGAAGGGAATGAGAGTGGACTATGAACTTCTTCTTTTATATATTGTCCAACTAGCTTTTAAAAATGAGATACAATGTGATTTATATAGAGTCACATGATATAATATTTAAAGTTGCATCATTTACTATTTTTAGGTCCCAAAGGAATATATTTCCCACTGCCCAAGGGAATCTGACTTTTGATTTATCTAAGACTGATTTGAATTTAACCAACACTCACTCACCCTGGCGACTGGAACAAAGAGTTTGTGTTTAGTCTACACGACAACATTAATATTCACATTATGATACCCGTAGAAAAACATAATAGTAGGCGCTAAATTTAAAGCCATTCAAAAAATTATGGCAATCCATACATTTAAAAATTGTTAACTTACTGGCGAATATAGTCATTTGTCCATGAACTGTTACACTGAGGAACTTTACGGAGAGCCAAAGAAGCAGCCTGAAATACAAAAGACAAGTATGAAACTTAGTTTATATTGTACACAATACTCTTTTCTGCACAAGACATATTGTTTAAGCTAAAGAAGTCTCTTTTTTGCAACTTAAGAGAATTTTTTAGACAAATTGCAACTAATATCCAATTATCACAAAACCCACAAAATATGACATATCCAAATATCACAACTCTCAATCTCAAAAACAGAATATTAGAAACAACATAGTAATGTAATTAGAGTGTGAGAAGGAAATAAGAGGGTACACATATTTTGCAAGTGTTATGAATGGCAAGAATAACTGTTGGATCGGTTCGATTATAATTGTCTCAACTTTTCTCCTTCACAATATCATTTTAGACGCTTCTGTTTTCTACATCATTCCATCCATCTTTTCATTCTCTCTCTCAATGCTTCATTATTCTGCAATTCTTTTCCAATATCACTCTTCCATCATCAACTTCTTCTTCATGGTACTCTATCATCTTCTTCTCAATACTTCACCTGGCATATTTTCTTATGGTACTTTAGGGTTGAAATTTTCTATTTTCAAATCCTTTCCATTTTTTGTTTTCATTTTTATCTTATTAAACCCTTTACATTTTTCTCTTCATTTTCTCTACTACTTTATCCTGATTATTTTTTCTCTAATCTTAACAGGTAGTAGACCAACAATATCAAAAAATATCTCATTTTTACGTCTTTCTTCTTCGTTCTCCTTTTGTTTTTTCATTCTCCTCTTAATCACTTTCCCAATAACAGGTATATACATCATCTTTTTCATTATTGTTGAGAAAATAGTTTATATTTTTTTCATCATTTTTTTATTAGGGTTCATGTTGAAATAATGTTTTCGGACAGGTTTGTTGTGAGCGTAACTGTTCTTCTTCTTGGCCAAATTGCAGGTAATGTTATTTTCATTGGTACAAGCTTAAATCATTAACATCTCTTCAACAACATTGATTATGCTGGGGAATGATACCAGTAAATCCTTACTATTACCTCATGTTTGTTTTCTTTTATTCACATCACATTGCTTCTTTTAAAGAGATAAATAATGTAGCTTACCATGTTCGTATTAGTGTATTCTCCCACTGATTTTGACAGCTTGACAATTTGCGTAGTTTCTACCATAATCATTTTTACATCTTTGAAAGTTTGGTGTTTTTATGAAGTTTTTCATCTTTCAATGATTTTCTATCAGTGGGAAATCCCTGCGTCTGCACGGGTATAGGTGTGAACTGTGGAATTGTCACCAATTTGTTATAGAAAATAATAAAATATTATTGGAAAAAATAAAAAATAAAAAATAAACTGGAAAATAATTGTATAAGTTTTTAAAAACATCTATAGTTAAGAAAAACTATTAAACATAGACTTTGTAAAAAGAATTGTGAAAAAAATGTTTTTTAGGGTCGATAGAGTTGTAATAATAAAATGATTTATAAAGTTTAATAAATGAGACAAATAAATATTCAAAATTAGAATTAGTTGAAAATTAATAGAAAAATAATTTTACATAAAAATCTAAAAAGAGAATGATCTAAAAGAATTAAGTTTAATATTGTAGTTATTAAATTTTGGACTATGGTTTAAAATATATAAAAAAAATCAGTAGTACAACTGACATAAGTTTTACTTATATTTTATTTAATTGTATAAAAAATGTAAAAATGTGTGTTCGCACGGATTTTGGTATAATTACCTGTGCGTCCGCACGAGTACTAGTGTGCTACGCACACCTTTCTTTTAAAAGTAAAATAAAAATGTCAATAAGAAAAACAAATTTGTTTTACCCAAAAAGTTTATTAATTTTAAAAGAAAGACATATTTTTAAAAGAAAAACAAAATTGTTTTACATCAATAATATATGTACTAGATTGGGCCTGAGCAGGGCCCAATGTCGGGCACGGCCCAAATCATCTTTGCGCACACAACGACCCAATTGGTGGCCCATCCTCTTGGAGACCAACCTAGGCGTGCGCTGCTCGCGTGCCCTTCTTCCAAGGACACGTCACCAGCTTGCTTCGCACTCTCCGGAGATATTACACCCTGTGAAACTGATAAGTGTAAAGTGTAGTTATTTTTTGTATATACTTTTTGTTACACTTATCGACTTTTTGTTTGTAATTTTGTTGAATAATCTCGACTTTTGTGTAAATACGTTTAGTTTATGTTTATTTATGTTTTTGTGTACATATTGTATCGTTTGATGTTTTTCCATTCATTTTGTAGGTATTTGTTGTATTTTGGAGCATTGAGGAATAAGGTGTCGAAGGCACGGCTCCGAATGCGTGTTTTCAGAATAAAAGATCAATTTTAGGACGTGTTGTCCAGGAGAGCCCGCTTAGCGCGCAGGAGGATGCTAAGCGCGAGTGGAGCTCAACGCATTTTGTAGTGCGCTTCTTGCGTTTTACTGTTTTGGTAGAACCAAAGTTTTGAAGCCCGCTTAGCACGGTTTAGGTCGGTTTAATGTGTAAATATCGCGCATCCCACTTAGCACGTTGAGGCCGCTTAGCGCGATCTACTGAAATTTGTTTTATAACTTCATTTTCAGTCATTTTTAGGTTATGGTTTTGGGGGATTTTTTGCTTCCAACTCCATCAACCTCATTTTTGTAGTGGATTATCTTAGATAACAACTATGAAGCTAACTTACGGATGATCTGGGGTGGATTGCTCTTAGATCGGCACTGATAAACTAGTAGATCCGTGGTTCATTTCTCTTCCTCTTTGTGTAATCTTCTATAGTTGGGTTTGTATCTATATTTTCTTTGATCTAGTGTATATATGTCGCCCTTGGCATTATATAAAACTTGCTTTATGAATCTTTGTGGATTATTGTCCTAGATTTTTGCTCCGTGCTAGGGGTTTGAGTTGTTATAGACATATACTTCTTAGGTTCTTATATAGGATGATTAATCTGTTAGTTTCTGAACTCTAGAGATAGATTTAGAGTCGACAATCTACTTGGGTATTGGAGCTTAAAGCCTCGGTTGTTTGTGTCGTTCTGAGAGATCGTCGACACAGGCGAGCCCGGTTGACTTCTGTGTTATCGAGGTGGTTGAGAGATTGCTACCGAGGTGATGGAGTAGGCCTCTCAATTTGGGTTAGAAATGACTTAGGTTGTGAGTGATACGTAGTGACATTGATGAGTAATGTTAGGTTGAGTGTAACAGGACGATAGGTTTAAGTCAGTGAGAAGTAGTATATATGCATACCTGATAAGTTCTTCGTTAGTTTTTCCTTTTGTTTACATTCATTTTCTGTTAATAACATTTCCTTTACAAAACCCATTCAACCCCAAACTCATTAACAATAATTTGTCGAACGACGAATCAATAACCAATTTCTATGGACACGATACGATATAACCTAAATATCACCCGCTAAATTAAGAACTTACTTTTTGATTTCCTCTCTACCGCGGCAACAAAATGCCACCGTTATCGGGGATTGGTTCTATTGTTTTTGCATTGTGATAATTCTTTTGTTTTTGAGTTTTGTAATTAATGTATATGTTGTATAGAAATTGTACATTAACTTGTATATGATATTTGTGCATATATGTGTTTTTTTTGTTTTCACGTATTATTGTGAATTATCTCATTTTCGTAACGTTTGTTGTGTGGATGTTAGGATACTTTCTTTAGGTTTGCACGGTATGACAATACCATGGCATGATGAGAGCTTGCACAATAAAGGCGTCGAACTTACGATGTAAAACAAGCACGTTGTATTGTTTTTATTTGTATTCGTTTTTGTTATGTGTTGACTTGTGTTTTAACAAGTTTAACTCGAATTAGTTTTTAAATTTCAAATTTTCACTTTTCAACTTGTTAAATACACTTTCAATTTTTGTGTTTCGTTATGTAAAATTGTGTTTTTCCGAAAGTTTGTCGTGTTTAGCTTGTGGAAGTGTGTTTGTTAATGTTGTAAATATTGCAATTTATGTGTATAGAGTGTGTTGGTGATGGTGGAGTTACATAGAAGCTGCACCAGATGTTGTTGTCTTTTTTCTGCATCTGGTGTAGCACGTTAAGCGCGCTCTGCTGTGCAGAGCCAGTAAATTCTTTTTAAATTTTTGCTTGGATTTTCTTTTTCCCACTTCCACCTAGGCCTTGTAGTAGTAAATATTATTAGTATAATCAATTCTTTTGTTGTTGTTTGGACTCAATTTTGGTTCGATAGCTTGAAGTCACTTTTGGTGATTTTCCAAGTTTGAGTGTTTCAACTTGCCAATGCGTGGTAATGATTTTGTTAAATTTTTGTACACGTTCGAGGTATGTGTTTATCGCTTTCTATACCTTATCATATTCATGATACTTAGACATTTTACAATTTTTATGTCATTCATTCTTTTGTACACTTGTTCATTTGTGAATCACTTTATTTCATACCCTTTTTTGTGAGGTAGCTTTCCATTGTTCACATATGTTGGAGACCACAATGCTTGTTTTAACTAGATTTTATTATATTTAATCTTTTATTTGTGTTGATTGTATGAATGCAAGAAAGTGATCAGGGAATTTTTGGTTCCATTTTGAGAAAAAAATACCCCTTATCCAAATAGTCAATTCACCTTGTGAGTGTGTGATCACTTGTAACCCTTTGAGCTTTTTATTGATATCCATGTTGTTTTTGCTAAATACTTGTCTATGAGTGTTTAGTTTCCATTTTTGCATGGATGTTGATTCTTCTTGAACCCTTAACTATGATTTGTAGTTGAATGTTTACCTTGCCTTAGAAAGTAGGGAGTATTCACATTATGATGATGGTTGGATTCAAGTTGGGGGGGAAAATGATTGCGTTATGTTGTGATTTCTATGAGGTTGAGAAAGAAAAAAAAATGTGAAAAAAAGAAAGAAAAAAAAAGAAGAGAAAAAGCTTTGAAAAAGAAAAACAAAAAGATTTCTAATAATGTTGTGTTAATAAGTGATGTGCTTTGGTGTGAAATTTGGGATTCATAAGAAGTTTAATTGGAATTCTGTGTTTGAATCTTTGGTGAATTGATCACTCCCTTAGGTTTAGGAAAGTTTTTGTTTCAATTAGCCTTAGGATTTATCACTTGTTTGTTAACCAAGCCACATTACAACCTTGAAAAGCCCTTGAGATTCTTGCTTTTATATTTTCAATGTAAATTTTTGGATGAATGCATAATTTAGTCTATTGTTTGCAAGATTGTTGGATGAGTGAAAATACCTCATTTTTGTGTGTTTTTCATCTACCGGTGATTATGTTTGCTAGGTGTGATTCATTTGTGAACTAGTATTGTTTTAGAATGTTTGGCATATTCTTTGAATTTAGCATTCGTTTCATGTTTACGTTATCGTTGTAGTTTAGTGGTAAGTATATTTCTTCGTGTGTACCATTTTTCATTTGAGCCATTGCATTTGTTTTCCATTTTCAAAACTTGTTGATTCACGATTCTTTAGTTTATTACTTTTGGTACTTTGAGTTGTTTGGTCTTGTTTAAGGACAAATAAGTTCAAGTTGGGGAGAGTTTGTTAAGTGAAAAGTGTAGTTATTTTTGTATATACTTTTTGTTATACTTATCGACTTTTTGTTTCTAATTTTGTTGAATAATCCCGACTTTTGTGTAAATATGTTTAGTTTATGTTTATTTGTGTTTTTGTGTATATAGTGCATTGTTTGATGTTTTTCCATTTATTTTGTAGGTATTTGTTACATTTTGGAGCATTGAGGAATAAGGTGTCGAAGGCACGGCTCCAGATGCGCGTTTTTAGAATAAAAGATTAGTTTTGGGACTTGTTGTCCAGAAAAGTCCGCTTAGCGCGCATGAGGCCGCTAAGCGTGAGTGACGCTTGGTGCATTTTGTAGCACACTGCTTGCGTTTGACTGTTTTAGCAGAACCAAAGTTTTGAAGCCCACTTAGCGTGGATAGCGCGCTTAGCGCAATTCAGGTCGGTTTAATGTGTAAATATCGTGCAGCCCGCTTAGCGCACTGAGGCCGGTTAGCACGGTCTGCTGAGATTTGTTTTATAACTTCATTTTCAGTCATTTTTAGGTTATGGTTTTGGGGAAGTTTTTGCTCCCAACTCCATTAACCTTATTTTTATAGTGGATTAGCTTAGATAACAACTATGGGGCTTGCATACGGATGATCCGAGGTGGATTGCTCTTAGATCGGTGCTGACAAACCGGTAGATCTGTGGTTCATTCCTCTTCCTCTTTGTGTAATCTTCTATGGTTGGGTTTGTATGTATATTTTCTTTGATCTAATGTATATTTTTCGCCCTTGGCATTAAATAAAACTTGGTTTATGAATCTCTGTGGATTGTTATCCTAGATTTTTGCTCTGTGTTAGGGATTTGAGTTGTTATAGACATATACTGCTTAGGTTCTTATATAAGATGATTAATCTATTAGTTTCTAAATCCTAGAGATAGATTTAGAGCTGACAATCTACTTGGGTATTGGAGCTTAAAGCCTCTGGTGTTTGTGTTGTTCTGAGAGATCGTCGACACAGGCGAGCATAATTGACTTCTGTGTTGTCAAGGTGGTTGAGGGATCGCTATTGAGGTGATGCAGTAGGCCTCTCAATTTGGGTTAGAAATGACTTAGGTTATGAGTGATATATAGTGACATTTATGAGTAATGTTAGGTTGAGCGTAATAGGACGATAGGTTTAAGTTAGTGAGAAGTAGTATATATGCATGCCTGATAAGTTCTTTCTTAGTTTTTCCTTTTGCTTACATTCATTTTCTGTTAATAACATTTTCTTTACAAAACCCAATCAACCCCAAACTCATTAACAATAATTTGTCAAATGGAGAATCAATAACCAATCTATGTGGACACGATACGATATAACCTAAATATCACACGGTAAATTAATAACTTGCTTTTTGCTTGTCGCTCTACCGCAACAACAGTAGATGATGTGGTCAACCCATCACCCGAAAACCGAGGAGCAAGTTGACCCAGGACAAAGACCACGTCTGGTCTTCCCTACCCATGTAGATCCTGACAGTCACCCATTTTGGGCATGTAAATCCAGCTCATGATTGGGACCTTGGCCGAGCACTAGGGCCTCTATAAATACCCTCTTTCACTATAAGGTCAGGTATTTTGTTATATTCACTCTCACTTTCAGTACTTGCTCTCTGTTACTCAGAACCTTACTTTGGCATCGGAGTACCTTGCAGGTACACCCCTCATTCACTTTGACAACCGTAGAAGACCAAGTGTTGTAGGCCACTGAAGATCCTTCTAATATCGGTAAGATCAGTGACACCGTCTAAGGGAGTCCTTTGTCCCCCATCTTTTTTTGACTAAAGACTAAAGCAAGTTCATCCTCAATACCTACTGATCATCATAGCCATCCAACACAACAACGCTAACATGAACGAGACTGTCTTCCCCACCTCCACTAATGGCGGCAACCTTAGTAACAACAAGCCAACTGGTCATGAGTAGGGTGACCCTAGGGACGGGCTAATTACCTCCTCCCTGTCTCACGGTGTGGAAAACACCACCATCCAGCAGTATGATGAACCTGGAATGTACCAAGAAATCCTTGTGCTGCCCAATGCGGACCCCACTATAGTGGCCCTATTCGTAGGCGTCAACCATACCAACTACTTAATTTTCCAACAGAGTGAACACATTTGGATGCTGGAGAAGAACCACCGATCACGCACCCCCTCGAGGAGACGTTGACGGCCTGATTCTTATAGCCTGTCCCTGTGGCAGCGAGACGCCCACTCACATTCTCCCCCGCGGAGACAAAAAAGAATGAGTCTCAGAGCCCCTATCTATGACCAAATAGACACTGCCCTCGGATGGAGAGGCCAAAACCTGCAGTCCTTAAGAAGTGCGAACGCACTCCACCGTGCAGGGAACGATGATCCCTTGTTCTCAAGAGAAACAAGGTCGACGGGCAGCCAGACTAGCCGAAGAGTGGATCAAGAAATTTTCCTCGCCACAACAGAGGCCATCGACTCGACTCATCTTTGTCACACTCACCAGCCCAGAGTGATGAGGAGGACCCCCACGGTTCACTGTTTCATTCTATAATGGAGAATCCACTCCCTATCGGGATGGAAAAACCACCGCCTTTGGCGATCTATGACTGTACAATAGACCCGACGATCACATGTAGAACATCAATGCGATGCTCGAATACCGCAACGCCAGGGGAGCCATCAAGTGCAGACTTTTCCCCACAACCATGAGGAAAGGTTCCATAGCATGGTACAAAAGCCTTACCCTAGAGTTTGTCTCCTCCTGGAGGGATATGAAGACTTAGTTCACCAAGAATTTCACCGCCTCCCAACGACACCCAAAATCGAAGGTGTCACTCGAGGCTATCATCCAGGGGAATGATGAACCCCTACGGGCATACATTGAGCAGTTTAATCGTGAAGCCATCCAAGTCCCCACGACTGGCCGCATAAAGAGGTACCTTCTCGATAAAGGGCTATGTCTTGGCAGCAATTTCAGAATGACAATTGGCATCGAGATACCCTGTTTGCTAGATGAACTTAACCTCGAGTCCTAGTCTTATATCCAATGTGAGGAGAAAAAGACAGCCAACACACTTGAGACTGGAGGAATCGAGAAACCACCCGGGTCTAGAAGAATGAAGACATTGTGGCTCCTTGACAAGGCAGGAAGAAGAGACGAGATGATAGGCCTCGCGACTCCCACGAGCACAGAGGACCAACAAATCATTTTATTGAGTACACTCTATTAACCTCTCTCCACGAGCGTATCTTGGCCGAGTGTATCAACTATGAATTCAAACATAATGGGGTTCGGCTCCCTAGGCCTACTCCCTCTAAGATAAATGTCAACAAAACCAAGTACTATTGTTTCCAAAGGAGTCACAGCCACATAACCAAAGACTGCATCCACCTCAAGGATGTGATCGAAACCCTCATCAAGGAGGGTTGACTAAGACAATACACCAAGAGGAGCGAGCCTCCCCGACAGGAAATCCGCGAGGCTAGGAAGGTCGAGGAGGAAACATAACCCTCTGACGATGTCTCTACCCTGCAGATAGCCATATGTGTCTCTCAACCTGAGGACTTCTATGTCCCCGATGAGGCCGACATGTCATTGTCCACCCATAGCCCCTGGGAAAAGTTCCCCTCCACCATGGTCATATCCATCGGGGATTCAACAAGCTCACTGTCGGGTCGGTGAAAAGAAAATTTGAGGAGTTGATCGACGTGAGCTCAACTTAGTACACAACTCTCAATAGGTTCCAGGGAAAATCTGACCCCATCACATTCTATCTCAAATATTTTACTAGTGGATCTCCCAACTCTAGCATCACTTTACTGGCAAGATCAAAAATGGTAAACTTCGACGTTCGTCGCATCCTGGTTGACAGAGGAAGCTCCATCGACATTATGTATGTACATTTGTTCACCACTCTAAAGCTTGACAACACTCACTTGACACCGTATGTGGGTTCTGACTTACAGGGTTTCAATGGCATGACCACCAAACCTTGGGGTTACTTGAGTTGCTCGTCACCTTTGGGGAGGAAGAAATGGCTAGACAAGGCAAAATCCGATTCTTGGTCATTGAATGCCCATCTTTATACAATTGCATATTAGGAAGGCCAACTCTGGCCAAGCTGACCGTTGTGCCATCCACGATCCACTTGAAGATGAAGTACTATACAAAGAGGGGTTGCATCGTCACCCTACACGGGAATATCGAGGTTGCAAGAAGATGCTTCGAAGAAGTTGCTAAGTGACAGAATTTTATCAATACTACATCCAAGACTTCCAACAAGCAAGCTAAACACGTGGATAACAAGCCAACTCGAATGAAGGAGTAGAAGCCGGCACCTCACGTCAGCTCGGTTGACCTCGACACCTGCCTAACCAAGGACAACATGAAGGAGAAAAAAGGAAAGAAGGGAATGCTCGACTAGAGGCTGAAGGGGAGCCTCTCTATCCTGTGTGCTCCATTCCAGACAAATATTTGAAGTCATCCTCCTCGGTAATGAACCGAACAAAGGTGTGAAGATTGGGACAGGACTCCCCGACTTGGCGAGGAAGCAACTTAAAGAATGCCTGAGAGAGAACACTGACCTGTTCTCATGGAGAACCGCAAAGATTCTCGAACTCGACCCTGAGTTCGCTTGCCATCGTATGACCATATACCCCGCCTCAAGGGAAGTAGTTCAATGTAGGAGGAGGCAGTCTCCTGAGAAAGCGGAGGCTGCTGAAAGAGTTGTAAAAGACCTCCTAGAAGCAAATTTTATTTGAGACCCAGTACACAACCTGGTTGTCTAACATTGTATTAGTTAAAAATTCTAATGGAAAATGGAGAATGTGTGTTGACTATACCAATCTTAATAGGGCTTTCCCCAAAGATGCATATCCTTTGCCTAACATTGATAGACTAGTAGATAATTCTGCCGCGTATAAAATTTTATCATTCATGGATGCATATTCAGGTTACAATCATGTCCCAATGGTGAGGAGCGACAAACAATGCACTGCCTTTATGACCGAGTCGGGCAACTATTACTACAACGTAATGCCCTTCGGGATAAGAACACTGACGCTATCTATCAACAAATGATGAACAAAGTATTCCGAGGAGAAATCAAGGATATGCTTGAAGTCTACATGGACGACATGATCGTGAAGTGCCGTGAAGAAACCGACCATACCTCTCACCTAAAAAAGGTCTTCGACCAGGCAAGGAAGAGCAAAATAAGGTTCAATCTAGAGAAGTGAACTTTTGGCGTACGGGCAGGCAAGTTCCTCGGTTTCTACCTAATGGAACGGGGAATTAAAGCCAACCCCGATAGGTGCAGGGCTTTCACCGAGTTCCCAACACCAAACTAGAAAAAAATCCATCCAATCTCTAAACGGGATGCTCACCTCGTCGTCTCGCTTCATGGGAAAATCTAATCAATATGCAATCCCATTTTTTAAACGGCTACAAGGAAGAAACGTTCGAATGGACGGAGGAATGTGAGCAAGACCTCATCCATCTCCAACAAGATCTCTCGCAATTGTTGGTCCTCTCATGACCAGAAGGAGGAGAGACTTTGCACCTTTACTTGGTCGTTTCCACCGAAACCATTAGCGCAACACTTATCTGTGAAACCCCAGATAGATAGAAGCCAATATATTTCACGAGCAAAGCTCTTCAAGGTTCCTAACTCAGGTACCAACATATTTATAAGATTGAATTAGCCCTCGTCAATGCAGCGAGAAGGCTGAGGCACTGCTTCCTAACCCACACGCTTGTCGTACGAACCGACCAACCCGTGAAGTAATTGCTCGGCCGTCCAGACATGGCCGGTAGAATGCTAAAATGGTCGATGGAATTGTCGGAGTTTGATATCCAGTACGTGAGCAAGGTGGTCCTTAAGGCCCAAGCCCTGAAAAAATCCATGGTAGAAATGACCACCCCCTCTTCCCTGACAAGCGGAGCCCACAAGTGGACAATTTTCATAGACAGAGCCTCTAGCTCGACAAGAAGCAAAGCGGGTATCATTCTCGAGAACAAGGAAGGAATCCTAATCCAAGTATCCCTCACCTTGTCATTTCCGTTGTACCCCAAAATTTTCCCTCTCATTTTAATCAACAAATGTCATGTGAGGTCCCCAAGTTGCCCAAGGAAGTCCAAGAGTTGACCAGACAAACTCTCTCTTAAGGCAGTGCACCTCAAAATTAGGGTACCTATTTTCATCAAGATGGGTGAACCAAAAAGGCCTAAAATTCTTTACAAGGTCTTATCATGTTTCCAAGATCATCCATGCCTAGTTTCAGGCCTTTCATAAGAAGTTTGCTCAACCAACTACTCAGGTGCTTGAGAATCGACTGTACTAGGTCAAAAGTCAACGGTGGCCCACATACAGTTAAACCTTAAGATTTTTGGTCAACATCAACATTTTGAATTTATATCCATCATTTGATCAAAGGTTGATCATGATTCCTTAAGGAATGCTCCAAATTCATCAAAATCCAAAAGTTGCTAAATTAGGGTTTTGTAGGAAAAGTCAACCCAACTTTGACCAAGCATAACTTCTTCATACTTTATCAGAAATTTTCCATCCAAAGCTCATTTTTAAGAGGATACAATTCCATACAATCAATCTTCATCCCACAAGTTCAAAATATGCAATCACAAAAATATATGAATTTTGACATTATAGGTCCTTTTGAAAAGTCAACAAACACACCTTTTGAGTCAAAGCTTCATACATGAACATGGAAGACTCAATTGAGATGAGAACAAAAGGGTTGCTTAGGGGACATCCTAAGCTTTATAAAAAGTCTAAGAACACATCTCTAGGGTTAAAATTGGAGGAGATATGCCTTGTCAAAGTTGACCTTTTTTGCAAAATTGCCAAAAGTCAAATGTGCTCAAAAATGCATTTTTTGCTAAATGGGCCTAACTTTTTATGCTTTCACCTCACTTATAATGTGGTCCACCACTCAAAAATTCACCCACACATTATTTGCTTCATTTTTCAAATTTATTTTGATTTTTTATTAATTAAAAAGTGAATTAAATCAAATAATTGATGAATAATAGCAAAGATATGATTTGATTTGGTTTTTGGACAGGTTGGCAATCAAAATATGCTGAATTATCAAGGCCAAAACGAATCAAGCATAATTGGTACAAGAAAGGAAAGATTTGGCTCAAAATAGCAAGTTTTCATAAGCTTGAAAATCAAATCAAATCTCTTATAATTGCAAATATTCAGTCCAAATTTGTAACCCTAATTCATTCCTAGATATATAATAGACAAGAACAAAGCATGGCATAAGGTTTTTGGAGGTGCAAGCTTCCAGAACAAAACGGAAAATTTGAACAAAAAGTGTGAAACTGAATTCCATCTTAGAGCCACTCTCAAGGGGATTTGAGGCCAACAATCCACTCCTAGACACTTTCTAGAGCTACTCCATTCATTTGCAGGCTTCCAAAGGTCCAGAATCTCATCCTACAACCGTCACGGTTTGCATAAAATCTTAAACTTGATTCTAACAATTTACTCATCATAAACATGTTCTAAGCATATATTTGCGTTTATCATTATGTTTGCCACGTTTCTGGATTGTTTGATTAGAGTTTAAGTGTAGGTACGAGCGATTGCCATTGTTAGGGTTTTAAGGTCCACTTTGGGGCTTTTCAGTACAGGGAAAATTGGGCCAAGAAAGGAGTACCATCACATTTGTGAGGTCAAGACGAGTAGATCTGTGGCTTTAAATTATATTTATGTTTCTTGTGGTAGAGTTTTGAAATGCGCATGGTTTTAGTTACAGCCATGAACCATAGGTAAAAACTTAATGCCTAAGACGACGGTTACAGGAAGAAGACGATGTGTGTCACAGCGTGGTTGGTCCATTTGAATTTGGCGCGCATTTTCTGGCCACTAACTTGTTTTCCAATATATTATATGTTCGTTATTATATTAACAATTGAGACTAATAACACAGTTGGTCAGAGGAAGGAAGTATGAAGCTCATGTCCTGGGTTCGATCCCAAGCGTGAGCTTTTGGCATTTTCTCCATTATATTCACCAGATCCAGCACACCTCACCTTCTGAGGATTATCACGTGCCCTCTGATCTCATCCTCTGGATCCATCTCCAGCCAGATCCAACGCCAGCATACGCAGGTCCACCATGAGTCCCCAGAAGATGGTCTCATTGGATCAGGCGCCAGACTCTGGTCCATCCTTATGGGTTTCAGAAGTTCAATATACACCCCCAGCACACCTCACCTTTTGTGGATCATCACGCGCCCTCTGATCTCATCCTCTGGATCCATCTCCACCCAGATCCAACGCCAGCATACGCAGGTCCACCATGAGTCTCCAGAAGATGGTCTCATTGGATAAGGCGCCAGACTCTGGGCCATCCTTCTGGGTTTCAGAAGTTCAACATACACCCCCAGTTTGCCTCATCACTCCAGGCCCAAAACTTTCTCTCTTTTTTTTAAAATTTTTTTTATTGGTTATTTTTAATTATTTTCACAACAAAAATCATTTTTTTAATCATAAAATCAGAAAATCACTAAAAAATTAGATTTTAGTTTTTTTTCATAAAAATATTTAATTACAATTAATTAATTAGCTTAATTAGATTAATTCAAATTCTTTTTTTATAATTAAAATTAATTAGACAAATTAGGTTAAAATTTCAAATATTTTTCGCAATAATAAAATACAAAAAAATATTTCCTCTTTAATTGATTAGATTTTTTAGGACTCAGACTTTATTCTCGTATGTAATTCGTCACGCACGCCTTGACTTTCTTTTAATTTAAATTATTGTAATTGTTTCACGGTTGTAATAGTTTTAATTAGGGTTTTAAATTTCGCACTTTTATTTCCCGTCAAGACAATTATGTAACTGTCGAAGCCTTGTAATATCTAGGTTTATTTCCGCTTTTACTTTCAGCAAACTTTTAACTGTCTAGATGTATGGCTAATAGGATTGTATGGCAAGAATGCATGAAAAATTAAAACAGTTATAAAACTCTAATGCGCCAAGATTAAATAACTGAAACAAATCACTTGCACATATTCACTCCTAGGGTTTACCTCACTTCGTTTGCCTTCGGTAAACAAACATTAAGCATAGGAGATTTTAGTGGTTACCCTCCAGTCTAAAGAGATCAAAGTGTCCCATTCGAATGTTGCCTCAGAAATGTTACCTCAGAAATGTTGCCTCGAAAAGATCTTAAGACTCTAGGGTTACTACTAAAGTTTTCTAACTATTGCTTTAGTGATTGTATTCGTCCCTTTCGAACGTCCCTTACTAACTCCAACGACGGTGTTACTTACTCCTTAATAGTGGGATAGAGCTGTCTAAAGGAAATAGAACAAAAACAATCTTTTTTCGAGTAGGTAGATGCTAGTAGGTACTTGTTCAAAATAAAACTTTTCACACAAACACTTTTCAAAAACAGTTTTCAAAACAACTTCATCACACCCTTGAGGACTGATACAAGGGTTATCACGAAGTAAAACATTTTCAAAGCAAGCACACACACAAGAAATTTTAAAAATATGAGCAAGTTCCTAAGAGCCCATGGAAAACCATGGATAGAAAGGGTGCTAACACCTCCCCTTTCTATAATCTACCCCCCATACTCAGAATATCTCGAAAAAAGGTTTTTTTCTGTTCTTTTTCCTTTTCAATGATTGGATGAAATAAAAGTCGGTGGCGACTCTTGCTTACCGCGACATTTTATGAACACAAAATGCAAAACGCAAACCAGTATTAAACAGTCGGTTCTGCCACCGTATCACAGAACTGGTGACTCTGCTGGGGAGTTAAAGTGGGGTAAACCTTAGGATCTAGGTCATATTTAATTTCTTTCTCTTGATTGTCTTACTTGCTTTACATTTATGGGAACTGTTTGGGTTATTTGATCCTACACCTGTATCAAGGAAACACCTTTTAGGTAAGTAGAAATAAACTGTGAGGGAACTATGCTGGGGGTATATCGGCACGGTTGAAGCAGTAGCTACGTTGATGTGGCACTTTGGTTGGTACCGGTAACCCTTGAGTCAATCGGGGAGAGTACGAGGCCGCCGCGTGGTGTCATGAAGCATCAACTGACCTTATAACCTTTAATTGCCCAACTTGGCCATTAGAAAGTAGTGAGATATCCGGCCTCGGTGTAGAGCTGAGAACTGGTTGATACTCAATGCTACACTCATTTTGATCAGACTTTCGGGATATTTTATACGTAAGAAAATATTGTGTGAGTTGAGACAATGCCGTTAAAGGATGGTCAGTGACATTGAGATCCTCTAGAATCCGGTTACTATTTCTTAGACAGGTTAAAACCAACTAACTTCAAGAGGGTATTACCTTTGACCTCATGCAAGCCTTAAACTTAAGGGCTTTGTGTGATTTGACTGTGCTTGCTATACCTGTGTTTGCTATACCTATGTTTTATCAATACATCATGCATCATAACATAGCATCCATTATTATTGAACTAACCATTTCAAATACCAAGGGAATTATCTTTTCCCTGTTTTGCAGATCATGGCTTCTGTATGTAGAAACACTATCTGAATCAGCTTTGTGAAGATACCTTCCCAACTCAAAGAGCTAGTATCAAGGGTTTCTGGAACTTCCGCGTTCACCAAGAGACATGGTCGACTTCTCGACCTGGTTACTTCAAACTTTGATGAAAAGATGATGAGTGTACTTTTTCAGTTCTTTGATCCCAAGCACCACTACTTCACCTTTCCAGACTATCAGTTGGTACCTACCTTGGAAGAATTCTCTCAGCTATTGGATATACCCATTCTCGAGCAGTTACCCTTTACAGGTTTAGAAGAAGCTCCTAAGCCATAAGTCATTGCCTCAGCTTTGCACCTGAAACGGGCCGACGTGGTATCCAATTGGGAAACAAGAAGCGGAGTCAAGGGTTTTCTAGCTAAGTTTCTGATAAACAAAGCACAGTTGTTTTGGGATAATGCGGATTTTCAGGCTTTCGAGGAGATCTTGGATCTTCTAATTTATGGGTTAGTCCTATTCCCTAATCCGGGCTCGTTCGTAGACGTGAATGCTATCAAGATCTTTCTCTCTCGCAACCCGGTGCCTACTTTGCTCGGAGATATTTTGCATACTCTCCATACTAGTACCATGAAGAGAAGAGGGATTCTTATGTGTTGTATGCCATTGCTGTTAAGGTGGTTTATTTCTAACCTCCCTGAGTCCACACTGAAGAATGAAGAAGGTTTGGGTTGGTCGCACAGGATAATGTCGCTGGCCCATACGAATATTCTCTGGTGTTCTCGAGCTATGGAAAATACTGCCATTATTGATCGCTGCGGAGAATACCCCAATGTCCCACTACTTGGCATCAAAGGAGGTATAAACTACAACCCTTATTTAGCCCTGCGACAATTTGGTTATGCTCGAATGGATGTTCCCTATGAGTTACTTATCGAGGGTATTGTATTCAACTATGAGGATGATGTCAAGGAGTATCGTCGGAGATTCATACGAGTCTGGGGAGTGGTAAACAGATTTGACGTTGGGGCTTTGGGACCAAAGACTTCCATTCCTATGGAACCTTACCTACAATGGGTATGAGCTCGTGCCCAGCAGCTTATGATGCCCTATGTGGCTGTTTTGCCAGTAATTGTGGAATCCACTACAGAGGAGGGTATTCTTTACACAGTTCTCTATCCTTATATGCCCACTGGTCTTGGAGAATTATAGAGGTCTTGGATGTAGTTGATGGAGGAGAGGGATGCTTACAAGGATCAGTTCCATGCTCAGAAGAGGAAGGTCTTAGAGCTCACGAAGCAGTTGCATGAAGAAAGAGGACTCGATGACTATTCCGGCACAAAGAGGAAGCATCTATAGGAATTTCTTATTGTCTTTTATAGTTTCAGATTCATTTTTCTTAAAATTGTAACACCTAAAAGGCATTTGAACTTAAAATTGTAACACCTAAAATTGTTTATTGTGGTTTGCAAATTTAAATTTCTCGAAGTCTTTGAAATCATTGCATTCGCATTCCATGCATAGCACATCATTACAGGTACCATTACAGGTTTCTCATCTTCTTCGCTGTTTATTTCAGTAGAAATGTCTTCTGAACAAAGCATCAAGGACCTTCAAGCACAAAACACCCAGTTCCAACAAATGTTCATCAGTCTGGCAAAAGGGCGGGAGGATCTGAAAGCCCTCATTCTGAAAGAGAAGAAGAAGAAGAAGGATGTCGGTATTCTAAATATGGGAAGAAGGTTCAGAGAGAGGTTGAAGCGTCAAACTGATATGACCTCTTCATCCAAGGAAGGGGAGAATCAAGAAGGAGAGAAGGACCCTAGTCCTGCAGTCTTTGATAATGATACTGATTACAATGATGAGCAATATCCTCCTGTTGAGGATAGATACAAACAGTTGGAAGATTGTCTGAGTGACATGGAAGTTCAGGGGATACCTGGATTGGATTTTAAAGAATTGAGTTTGGTGTCGGGAGTGGTCATCCTGCAGAAGTTCAAAGCTCCAGTTTTTGCCAAGTATGATGGGGTATCTTGCCCAAAAATCCATCTCCGTTCTTATGTTAGGAAGATCCAGCCCCACACAGCTGATAGAAATATGTGGGTTCACTTCTTTCAAGATAGTCTGTCAGGGACTCAACTTGAATGGTTCTACCAGCTAGAAGGAGCAAACATCTGAAACTGGGAAGATCTGGCTGCTACTTTCAACAAGCAGTATCAGTACAATGCCGACCTTGCTCCCACTCATACTCAACTCCAGAGTATGTCCATGGGTTCAGGTGAAGGTTTTAAAGATTACGCGCAAAAATGGAGAGACTTGGCTGGGAGAGTTCAACCCCCGTTGTCTGATAGGGAGTTGGTTGACATGTTTCTGGGGATGCTATCTAGTCCATTTTTCAATCATTTGATCAGCAGTTCATCAGCTGGATTCACTGAGCTGATCCTAACTGGAGAAAGAGTAGAAGCAGGGATTCGAAGCGGCAAAATATAGAAGGATGCCTCTTCAAGTTCATTAAAGAAGCCTTTTGCTGGTAAGAAGGAAGCCAATTTCGTCTATAGCCCGAGGGGTCAAAACAGGGCTGAACAACATCAGACAGTAAGTGTCGTGATAATACCTAGACCTGCAGCCACTCCACAACGCAATAATCAACAAAGGTTGGAGAGACCACAATGATAATTTACCCGTATCAACATGACATTGGCTGAAGTCCTACCTCATCTGCTGAGATCTAACCTGGAAACCTTGAGAGAGGCTCCCAAGAATCCAAATACTGCATCTCCCCGAGATAATCCAAATGCCCAGTGTGCCTATCATTCTGAGAGTCCTGGCCACGATACAAATGACTGTGGGGCTATGAGAAACAAAATACAAGACTTGATTGAAGCTAAGGAGATAGATTTCGATGCTCCGGAGAAGCCGAATATCATAACTGCTCCCATGCCTAAGCACGGCCGTGGAGTTAATGCTATTGATACTGATTTCTTGTTACCTCTGTCGATGAATTTCTACTCCTCTCATGATTTTCAAGAAGAATTTGCTATTGACCAGTTTATTTCCGGGTTGCCACATGTGTTCGCTTCTACCTTCTTGTTGTCGTTTCTGAAGTTAGGTATCCAACGCCTGATATATAGCAAAGAGATTCTGTTTGAGAAGTCTATGATTCCTGTTGTTCCAAATGAAGACGTTGCCATTATAACCATTTCCGCCAATCCTTCCAAGGTTTCCTCGAGAAGACCTGTTAGGATTACATCCGCTCCAAGAATTGCTACACTGATAATTACTGTTCCTGGTCCTGTCCCATATGTCTCAGATAAAGCTGTCCCGTGGCATTATGGTGCCGATGTGTACTATCATGGCATCAAACAAGACTTGAAAGATGAAGAGGCTGATCCTGATATTGGTAACATTGTCGGAACCATCAAAGTTACCCGAAGTGGAAGGGTTTTCTCTCCCGAGATTTCCCCTGAGACTGTCAACAAGCCTATTATTATTCCATCTGTTGTCCCTGCTAGTACATCTGCTAATGTTCTTGTTAGTACTCCAGTTGTTACCCCTGCCGGCGAATCGTCTGATACCCGCAGAAAAGAAGTTATAGGTGAGCCTGTCAGGACAGAGGCGCCTAGAAAAATCATTGTGGAAGCCTCTAAGCAAGAAATAGAGGAGATACTGAAAATCATTAAGAAGAGTGAATATAATGTGGTCGAGCAGCTGGGGCAGACCCCATCGAAGATATCCATGTTGTCTTTGCTATTGTGTTCTGAAGCCCACGCGAAGGCTTAGTTTTCATTTCTCAAGACTGCGCATGTGCCGCAGGAAACTTCAGCTGATCAGTTCAAAGATTGTGTGGCCAACCTGACTGTCGATAATGGGCTGGGTTTTTCAGATGCGGATTTCACACCAAAAGGAAGAAAGCATAATGATGCTCTGCATGTCTCGATTGAATTCAGGGGCACCACTATGGCTCATGTGTTGGTAGATACTGGGTCTTCGCTGAATTTTCTGCTGAAGAAGGCATTGGACTAGTGGGATTGCGAGGGTTTAACTCTAAAGCCCAGTAACATTGTGGTAAGGGCTTTTGACATATAGAAGAGAATGGTACACGGGGAAGTGGACATCCTTGTCAAAGTAGGTTCTCAGACTTTTGGGTCCACTTTCTATGTGATGGATATTAGGCCATCATATTCTTGCTTGCTGGGTCGTCCTTGGATCCACGAGGCTGGGGCAGTCACCTCCATACTCCACCAAATGCTGAAATATCTGGTGAAAGGAAAGATTGTCATAGTGCATGGTGAAGAAGAATACATGGTGAGTCACCTCAACTCCTTCTGCTACATAGAGATAGACGGGGAATTCATTGAAACTCCTTGTCATAATTTTGAAGAGGTCCCTCAGATCTTGGCATCAACTAAAACTGCTAGCAACAAACCTCCTCTGAAGATGGCTTTTCTCAAAGATGCCAGGGCTGTGGTTGAAGAAGGTGGGAGTGCCAATTGAGGTCAGCTCCCTGATTTCACTCATAAAACTGACAAATTTGGTTTGGGCTTTACTATAGGGGCTCAAAAGGCTGTTAGACGCGCTCGGGATGGAGGACCTCCCCTACGCATCAACAATCGTGGGATTAACGCCATTGAATACAGTGAAGAGGAATCAGACATTGATAGCTGGATCTACCCGACTACCAACGGTGGACCGAGTAACTGGACGGATAGGGACTTCATACCTGTTTCTTTTATTCCGTAGTAATTGACTTTTTTTAAAAAAATTTGTAATAAACAATTTGAAACTTTACGGTCCTGTGCCTTGCCCGAGGCACATTGGCTTTGCTTGTGAGGGCTATTGTTTGTCATTTCATAATCATTAATAAAGCATTGGACGTTTCTTGCATACAAATTTTGCGCTCTCTATTTTTCTTTTCTGGTTTTCACTTTATCAAAACAGCTATTCTCTTACACACACTCACGTATCACAATGCAGATCCATATCCACTATGGATCCCATTGATAACAACTCTGCTATTGCTAGTTATAACTTCAAAAATCCGATCAACCAAGTCGAGGACGAAGGTGAGGATGATTGTGAGGTTCCTGGAGAATTTGCTAGATTACTACAGCAGGAAGAAAGGGCCATACAGCCTCATGAAGAGTCGATTGAGACAGTGAACTTGGGTACTGAGGAAGATAGAAAAGAGGTTAAAATAGGTGCAAATCTGGAGCTTAGCGTCAAACAGAGGCTGATACAGATGTTGCATGACTATGTTGAGATCTTCTCCTAGTCCTACGAAGACATGCCTTGCTTAGACACTTATATTGTGGTACACCGCCTGCCGACTAAAGAAGAATTTCCTCAAATTAAACAGAAGGTCTGTGGTATGCGCCCTGAAATGTCAGAGAAGATAAAGGCAGAGGTCATGAAACAGTTCAATGCAGGATTCTTGGTTGTCACTTCTTATCCGCAGTGGGTTGCCAACGTCGTCCCGGTACCTAAGAAGGACGGTAAGGTACGGATGTGTGTGTATTATAGAGATCTGAACAGGGAAAGCCCCAAGGATGACTTCCCACTTCCTCACATTGACGTTCTGGTTGACAACACCGTGCAACACAAAATCTTATCCTTCATGGATGGTTTCTCTGGCTACAACCAGATCAAGATGTCTTCTGAAGACATGGAGAAGACAACCTTCGTTACACAGTAGGGCACTTTCTGCTACAAAGTAATGCCTTTTGGGTTGAAGAATGTTGGGGCAACCTATCAATGCGCCATGGTCGCTTTGTTTCACGATATGATTCACCATGAGATCGAAGTGTATGTTGATGACATGATAGCCAGGTCTCAGACTGAGGAAGAGCACCCGGACCATCTCCAAAAGTTGTTTGATAGGTTGAAGATATACAAGCTGAGGTTGAATCCGAACAAGTGTACCTTCTGGGTAAGGTCTGGTAAGCTTCTGGGTTTTGTCGTTAGTGATAAGGGTATTCAAGTAGACCCTGCAAAGGTGAAATCCATACAAGAGATGTTGGTTCCCCGTACAGAGAAGGAGGTTAGAGGTTTCTTGGGACGTCTGAATTACATCGCCAGGTTCATTTCACATCTGATTACTACTTGTGAGCCAATCTTCAAGCTGCTGAAGAAAGATCAAGTGGTAAGGTGGAATGATGAATGGCAAACTGCTTTTGAAAGAATCAAGGAATACCTTTAAGAACCACCCATTATGATGCCTCCAGTTGAAGGAAGACCTTTTATGATACGGTGGGAGAACTGACTTGGGTTTTGCGTTTGTGTTCGCAAATGTTTCGGTTTAGCAAGAGTCGCCACCGACTATTTATTTATCCTAAGGAAAGGTCAAAAAGCACAGGAAAGACCTTTGAGATGTTTTCGTGGGTTCGGGGGGTAGATTATGAAAAGGGAAGGTGCTAGCACCCTTTTCATCCATGGTTATCCATGGGCTCTTAGTTACTTGTTTTAGATCACTTGCCTTTGCTTTTCAATTGTTTGAAATGATGCTTTGTGTGTGTGGTTTTGAAAATGTTTTGAAAAAGATGCCTTGTCTAGGCAACCTTTGTAATGATTCTTGTTTGAATGTATACAAAGGTGTATGTCTTTTTGAAAGGTTTTCAATGTTTTGAAAGTTGTTTTGAAATTGTGTTGTGGAGTGTGTTTTAAAAAATAGCAAGGATGTTTTGCAAGATTTTTGATCAAGTAACTAAGAGTTGTCTACCCTATTTTACTCAAAGATCTTTCTTATGTTTTTAACCCTTTTAACAGTGTTGTTTCACCATTGTATTTGGTGAACAACCTTGTGTTAGGATGTTAACGGGACATGCGCGGGTCATCGTATGACCATGATAGCAATGTTGTGAAATGACTTAGCACTTTTCTGTAGGGACTAAGATCATTTTGAAAGGAAACTTTGATAGCGTCATCGAGGGACTATGATCTTTTTTCAATCCGTTTGTGCTAAGACATCCCACATGCATAACATGGCCATTTTTGTAAGGCAATAAGTGGAATTACCCTAAGGGTGCATGTGTGCAAGTATGTTTGATTGCATGCATTTTGTCTTTGATTTTTTGGTTGTCTACTTGTTGATTTTATCTTGCCATACACATCTAATTACTAGTATTTGTACAAAGCAATAAAAATGCAGGAAATAAATATCCTACACTATTACAACCATATTGAAAGGAAAGAAAATGTAAAGGCAAAGAAACAAAATAAAAGAAAGGAAAATGAGCTCTTCGACTCAGGCAGGAGCACCCTTCGATTTGCATTCTGTTGGCCTCCTTCGATTGGGGACTGGCATCAGTAAGGTCTTGTCCTTCGATTGGGAACTGGTTCTAGTGAGGTCCTGTCCTTCGATTGGGAACTGGTTCTAGTGAGGTCCTGTCCTTCGATTGGCCCAGAAACCAGTGCATGGTGAAGCCCAAGGTTCTGCCTTGTTGCCTTCTTCGATTGAGGCTAGAAGCAGTGAGGGAATGCCTTTCGACTGAACCTGGAATCAGTGAAGGCATGCTTTTCATATGGGCCTAGAAGTCAACATGGTTTTCCTCCTGGTTGTCTCTTTCGTTTGACCTGGAGAATGAGGGTAGAATCCAGAAGCTTCGTTCCCTATTTCCTGTTTCCTGTCCTTTCATTTAAAGCATTAAATGGCAACATGGCCTGAGGCCATGCTAGTATTTGTCTTGTAACAGTTTAATAGTTAAAGCAAATTCAGGTAAACAGAAAGCAAAACGAAAGGGTTAGCTCTGAAAAATATGTTAAAAATGTGGAAACGAAAGGAACAATGGTATGTACAATGTTTCAAACAAAAAGGAATTGTATTTACATGTTATGAAACGAAAAGTTCAAAGGTAAGAATAACTTACCTTGCTTCAGGCCTTGAATGGATGTGGGACCTTGAGTGAAGGCCCAGGATTCTGGATTTGAAAGAGGGGGCCAACAGTTGTGCTTGGAATGCTGGATTCGAAGGAAGGAAAGAAACAAGTCTTATGTTTCTTTCCAGACTGGATTCGAAGGATACTGAAGAGTATTTGTTCTTCAGAATCAAAGGAAGTAAGTATGTGATTCTAGGTTTGTTCTCACAAGTGTTGAAGGGACTTGAGAGATTTGTGGTGTTTGAGAAAATTTGGGAGATTTGTTCCTCTGGTCCAAAGATCCTCTCTTAGCTTTGCAAGAATTCCTCTATTTATAGAGGAAAAGAATGGACATGTTGTCCAAAGCCAGCCTTGCAAATAAATGATAGAATAATGTAACGTGACAGTACATGTGGGGGGCCTGTTGGCAGTTGGGGTGCAGAAAATAATAAAATAAGGCCCAGCTGGAAAGTAAATGTCCACTTGTGCCACAAAAGCAAGATGAATGGTTCAGATGGGGTTGCTTCCTTCTGAAGGAAAATAGGCGCAAGGCTCAAGACAAACTTTTCTAAAAGGTAGTACTGTGCTATTAAGTGCAAGTGGTCTTAGACAACAAATGGGTACATGCCTAAAAAGGGAAGACACGTGGCCTAGCCTATGGGTCTGAATGTTCAACTTGATCTTTTGAGTCGAATCCTCCATCTTTCTACACCTTTCGACCAGACTAGGACAACACGACATTCGTTTTCACCAGCTGTGTGTCCTTCGAATGGATTTCTTATGTACCCTTCGAATGGGCCTTCTTTGCCAGCTTCAAAGTCCAATTCGAATCTATTTAGAACATTCCCTATTAGACAACTTCGACCAGCCCTTGGCCTTGTGATGAGTCTAAGTTCTGATTCGAAGTGTTCAGAACTTCCTTCATCAGAGCATCTTAGATTAAGAGAAACTCTGCACTGAAATGCCATTCGAAGGTCATTTCATTCTGATGTTCTTATTAAGGGAAAATCTGAAGTTCCAGTTGAAGGACACTATGAAGTTCCAGTCCAAGGACCTTTTGAAATGCCAATTGAAGGGTATTTATCCATATACCAATCAAAGGGTACTTGTTAAAATTCCAATCGAAAGGCTTTGTTAACAGGCCAATCGAAAGGTGCTGTTCATGCTAATCGAAGGACATGGTTAACATGTCTGTCGAAGCTGCCTTGACACAATGCTAAATCGAAGGATCCTGTGGCATGCCAATTGAAAGGCTTGGCCCAGGGTGCCAAACGAAAAGGTTTTTCGTAATTCCAATCGAAGGCCTTGACACAATGCCAATCGAAGTGCTTGTCCATAATGCCAATTGAAGCATTTTTGGAAAGTCAATCGAAGTGCTTGCCCATAATACCAATCGAAACATCTTTGGAATGTCAATCGAAGTGCTTGTCCATAATGCCAATCGAAGGGAATTATCCATGCCAATCGAAAGGCTCCTTCAGAATACCAATCGAAGGGTCTTTCAGAATGCCAATCGAAAGGTACTTAAAGCACCACTCAAAAATTTTCTTTTTCCTTAGGCAAGGTTTTCTGGTCAACCATGCAGGGGGAAGACTTTGGAAAACATGAGAGGGCAAATTTTGGGGTACAACAGCTGCCCCTGTTCAATCTTCTTGAACCTGAAGAGTTAGATTGGCAGTTTTTCCATTCGCGACTCGAAGGTAAAAGATGATTGGACACTAGAGTGCCCAAAAAAATTTCACTCGTCAAAGCGTAGTTTGAGGGAATGGGCTTAAAGATGCCATTGGGAGATGTGACAGAATCTTGTCGGAGATGGACTTAAAGATGCCATCTGGAGATGTGACAGAATCTTGTCGGGGATGGGCTTAAAGATGCCATCCAAGAATGTTTGTTGTAAGTGCAATGTTGTAGGTCAAAAGAATGAGCATCAAAATGGTATCCATGTCTGGAATGCATTTGAACTGTATCTGGAGACTGAATTTGTATGAGCAAAAGAATGGCGTCCGTGTCTGGCGCGTATCTGAGCTGTAACTGTATTTGTATTTTGAATGAATATCAGAATGACTGCCGTGTCTGGAGTGTATCTGTATTCTGAATGGGTAACAGAGAAATATTTGTGTATGGAGCAACTGTGTGCTGAGGATAAGTTCTGAATGAGTGACAAAATGGCAACCGTACCTGGAGCTTATTTTGAATGAGTGACAGAATGACATCCGAGTCTGGATCGTATCTGGACTGTATTTTGAATGAGTGACAGAATGACATCCGAATCTGGATCGTATCTGGACTGTATTTTGAATGAGTGACAGAATGACATCCGAATATGGATCGTATCTGGACTGTATCTAGAGTTGAGATCTGTATGAGTAGCAAAATGACTTCCATGTCTGGAATGTATCTGAAACTGTAACTGGGATCTGAATGAGTGACAGAATGGCAACCATATCTGGAGCGTATCTGGACTGTATCTGGAGTTTGAGATCTGAATGAGTAGCAGAATGACTTCCGTGTCTGGAGTGTATCTGAAACTGTAACTGGGATTTGAATGAGTGACGGAATGGCAACCGTATCTGGAGCGTATATGGACTGTATCTGGAGTTTGAGATCTGTATGAGTAGCAGAATGATTTCCATGTCTGGAATGTATCTGAAACTGTAACTGGGATCTGAATGAGTGACAGAATGGAAACCGTATCTGGAGCGTATCTGGACTTATCTGAAGTTTGAGATATGTATGAGTAGCAGAATGACTTCCGTGTCTGGAGTGTATCTGAAACTGTAATTGGGATCTGAATGAGTGACAGAATGGCAACCGTATCTGGAGCGTATCTGGACTGTATCTGGAGTTTGAGATCTGTATGAGTAGAAGAATGACTTCCATGTCTGGAATTTATCTGAAACTGTAACTGGGATCTGAATGAGTGACAGAATGGCAACCGTATCTGGAGCGTATCTGGACTGTATCTGGAGTTTGAGATCTGTATGAGTAGCAGAATGACTTCCATGTCTGGAATGTATCTGAAACTGTAACTGGGATCTGAATGAGTGACAGAATGGCAACCGTATCTGGAGCGTATCTAGACTGTATCTGGAGTTTGAGATCTGTATGAGTAGCAGAATGACTTCCGTGTCTGGAGTGTATCTGAAACTGTAACTGGGATTTGAATGAGTGACAGAATGGCAACCGTATCTGGAGCGTATCTGGACTGTATATGGAGTTTGAGATTTGATGAGTAGCAGAATGACTTCCATGTCTGGAATGTATCTGAAACTGTAACTGGGATCTGAATGAGTGACAAAATGGCAACCGTATCTGGAGCGTATCTGGACTGTATCTTGGAGTTGGGTTGTTTGAGCTGGTCGAGTAGATAGTTGTCCTGTCTGGTTTCAGGTATTAATCTCTGACCTGAGAAAGAAAGATAGTTTCCTGGCTTGTTATAGGTGTTAATCTTCAATCTCTTCATGTAGATAGTTTTCCTGGCTTGTTACAGGTATTAATCTACAATCAGTCATCCACAGATAGTTTTCCTGGCTTGCTAAAGGTGTTAATCCGGAACTTGAAAAGGTTGGCCAATGAGATAGTTGTCTTGTCTGGTTTCAGGTATTAATCTCTGACCTGAGAAAGAAAGATAGTTTCCTGGCTTGTTACAGGTGTTAATCTTCAATCTCTTCATGTAGATAGTTTTCCTGGCTTGTTACAGGTATTAATCTACAATCAATCATCCACAGATATTTTTCCTGGCTTGCTACAGGTATTAATCCGAAACTTGAAAAGGTTGGCTGATGAGATAGTTGTCCTGTCTGGTTTCAGGTCTTAATCTCTGACCTGAGAAAGAAAGATAGTTTCCTGGCTTGTTACATGTGTTAATCTTCAATCTCTTCATGTAGATAGTTTTCCTGGCTTGTTTCAGGTATTAATCTATAATCAGTCGTCCACAGATAGTTTTCCTGGCTTGCTACAGGTATTAATCCGGAACTTGAAAAGGTTGATGGTAGCCATCTGTTGATTGGCATTTTCCTAAAAAGGTAAAACGTTAGTTGTATGCAATGTCATGATGTATCAAATGCATAATGTCATGATGTTCTCAAGAGTAAATGAGATTGTGTTGTATGCACTTATCATGTATGTAAATAGGATGTATGAAATGTGAAATGTTAATGAATGTATTTTTGTCTGGGAAAATAAATCCTTGACAAAAGCTAGGGAGTCATTAAATCCTGGACTGCTGTTGAAGAGTATGTGTGTCTTCAAACTTTGCTTAGAATATTTCCAATGGATTCCTGTTTTGTTGTTTGAGGAGAACTCCGCTGGGGAAGTTGAAAACTCTGTGGGGAGTATGTTTATTTCTGCTTGGAAAAGGAGTTTAAGAGTCTTAGTCGTCTGTTGCTCTACTGGGGAGTCGAAGTTGAACTGATATCTGGTCGGGTCCAGGTTTCGCAGTAACTTGCTGGGGATTGTAGAGTAGTCTACTGGGGAAGAGGAGTTGTGGTCCTTTGATTTGTAGTAGTCGGAGAGGAAAACTCAAGCTGGGGAATCCTGGTGTTGTTGGGGAAATAAACCCTGTCGTCAGTCCGCTAGAGAGGTGACATCTTCGTTGGGGGAAATCCTCGAGGATTCTTGAGGTTGATTCAGCTGGGAAAAGGGGGTCAGAGATTATACTCTTGCTGGGGAATCATCCTATGAGAAGGATTTTGGGGAGATTTGTCCCTGCCCCTAGCAGCGAGTGTTTGTGGCATTGCCAAAAAGTTTGATTGTATGTAACCCTTTGTTAGGGTTGACGTTCAATGCCCCAAGTGACAGAGATGGAGACTTGCCCCTGGTTACTCTGCACTTCTTCAGAGATTTCTTGAAATCTTGACTGGACTGCCCCAGGTGTGCTGGATAGTGACATGTTAAGTCCCCCTGTTGATAGGAGATTCGTCAATGGAAGTGTCATCCTACTTGAAGTGATTTTGTTCACTGGGAGATCTTTCGTTCATCGGATATTCATTGTGTGAATTTCTCCGCTGTCAAACAAATAGCCAAATGCAAACAGTGATATTCAAGTAATGCAAAGTTTATGCTTGTCTCGAAGTTTTGAAAAATGCGTTTTTTAGCAGAAAACTTTTTATAAGACAAATTCAACACAAGATTTAGGGCTAAGCCTTATAGGAGTCAGGATACCTTTTGTAACAGTATGCTTTCGAACTAACCCATGCTTCAATTAGGACTTTTGAAGGGTTGTAACGTGGCTTGGTTCACGGTTTAAGAAACAAAGGATAAAGGCTCAAAGTATATTTGTACCCACCCGCTCTTCGTGATGTTCTTCAATCCTAAACTCAATTAATTGTGCGTCGAACTCTATTCGAATTTGGAATGACGTTTTGGTGATGGTTCACACAAGTTGGATTTTGGAAGGCAGTCATTTTTGCAACATTTTTCATGTTGTTGAGGATTTGTAGCGACCTCGTTCTTTTGATTTGTTATCCCTAACTTTTGCCTGACTGTTCCTTTTTTCGAGATTACAGTCAGCGGGATGCCCCAGCTTTCTTAAGCCTCCTTTATAGGTTTTGGCTCAGTGGGCTTTTCTCTTTTGAGAGATTGACTGCCTATGAGATAAGGAACCACCACTGTCTTTTGATTCCAGAGGAATGCTTTTGATGTCGTTCGTTGTATTATGAACTAAGAGTTTTGCGACTTAAAGCGCATTTGAATTAACTGAGAGACTACCCTGCCCCGGGTTTTGATTAAAGGTTTCAATTTGTGTTAAAATAGAAAACTTCTACTTCTTTGGCTCGAAGGGGTTGACTAGGGATTATCTTCCTTATAACTCCAGTGTTTAAGACTTGAAAGAAATGCCTGTACATCGTCAGCAAGGTCTGTCCAAAAGCATACTGTATGAGATTATGGCATTGTTTTCGTCATCCTCCCTCTAAAGACTTGTAACTTTTAGCAAGAGTTGAAAGTCATAGTTTAAATGTAATGGAAATGAGTGGATCAAATCAAGATAAACATATGCAATGCATTAATGAAAACAAAGTTTGACATTAATAGATAATTGTTTGAATAAGCAAAGAAAAATACAACTTCAGAATTCAGATGAACAAAAGTCTCTTAGTTTGAACTAGTCATCTCAGATGGAGAATTGTCAGCGGAAGATTTTCATCTCGCCATCCGGCATGAACTCCAGCACTCTTCCGTCAATCAAGTCTTGGATCTTGTTCTTCAGAGTCCAACAGTCGTCGGTGTCATGTCCAGGACTATGGGAGTGGTATACACAAAATGCACCGGGACGATAGCCAGGAGCAGAGGTGTTGGGATTCCGGGGAGGATCCTTTAAAGTAATCAGATTGACCTCCAACAAGCGTTTCAGTATTAGAGATGATGGTATATCAGTCTCAGAGAAATGTCTTCCAGATGTATTCCACCTACGCTGATTACCCTGTTGACGCTGACGAGGTTGTTACTGGGCTTGTGACCCTGAAGCAAGTTGAGGAGCCTTTCCCTTGTCTTCTTGTCTCAAAGGAGGTTGAATGATGACTTGATCTTCAACCCTATATGTTTTCCCCACTTGGTTACATCCATCTTGACGAAGCTTGTTGATGAGAACCCTTAGCTCCTCTTGTCCTTGTGCCAGATTTTGGATAAGAGCCATCTGGCTCACCAGTTGCCCCATCATTTGGACCTTCATTTGTAGCCACTCCAACTGGTCATCTCTGTCGTCCCCAGGATTTCCCATGATCATGCCCCTGGTGAGGAGCGCCTTGACCTCTTCTTGTCCCTTGGATAGGTTCAAGAACATCTCTTGAAGTTGAGAGTTTTGAGCCTGGATGTCCTTGATAGTCTGCTCTAGAGCCATCTCTACTGAAATAAACAGTAGGAAGATAAGGAGACCTGTGTGGGAGAAACCTGTCATGATATGATGCATGATATGTAGATGCATGTTTTCAAGGATCTCGCGGGGTAAACACAAGAAAATGTTAGAGATTGAACTTTGATCAACATCTTTGATTGGAGAACTTTGTATCGGTGGATGTCTTTCCACGAGAATCAAGCTCACCATGTCGAGTGGGTCATAGCCCCTGATTCAAGTTGTTGCACTTGATCTTTGACGGCGTTTTTTTAGAGAAGAGCCCTCTTGCCCCTTGGTAGACATCTGGTTCAACGTGACCCTGCATCGAAAGACCCTCGAGATCCTTGAAATGGTCATTGAAAATGCTATGGTATGATGTTATGATGATATGTACATGCATGCAAAATTAAGCAAGTGTATATACAGACAATCATATTCACACAGAGCAAACAAGTCCTTAGGTTTAGGCTTGCATGGGGTTTGTAGGTAAGTACCCTCTTAAAGTTAGTTGGCTCAACCTGTCCTAAAATAGAAACCGGGTTCTAAAGAGCTCAATATCACTAGATTATTTTCTATGTTCATTATTTTGGTTTAGCCACTTAACTGGCGACCAAAATATCCCAAGAAAACAATCCTCAATGAGTGTAGTATCGAGTATCTACCAACTTCGGACTGCACCAAAGTCGGTCATCTCACTACCCCTAAAAAGGCCAAGATGGTCAAGTAAGGTTCTAAGAGTTCGTTAGTGCTTCATGACATCACTCAGCGGCCCCGTATTCTCCTTGACTACTCAAGGGCTACCGGTACCCACAAATATGTCACACTAACGTAGCTACTGCTTCAACCATGTCGGTATACCCCGCACAGTTCCCTCACAGTTTATTGCTACTTACCTAAAAAGGTGCCCCCAAATCCGGGTGTAGGATTTACAACAAACCCAAACAAGGAACCCAAAAAAGTAAAGCAATCAAAGCAATCAAAGCAAGCATGTAAAGGTGATCTAAAACCCTAAGGTAACCCCACTTTTAGAAACAATCCCCAGCAGAGTCGTCAGTTCTGTGATACGGTGGGAGAACTGACTTGGGTTTTGCGTTTGTGTTCGCAAATGTTTCGGTTTAGCAAGAGTCACCACCGACTTTTTATTTATCCTAAGGAAAGGTCAAAAAGCACAGGAAATACCTTTGATATGTTTTCGTGGGTTCGGGGGGTAGATTATGAAAAGGGAAGGTGCTAGCACCCTTTTCATCCATGGTTATCCATGGGCTCTTAGTTACTTGTTTTAGATCACTTGCCTTTGCTTTTCAATTGTTTAAAATGATGCTTTGTGTGTGTGGTTTTGAAAATGTTTTGAAAAAGATGCCTTGTCTAGGCAACCTTTGTAATGATTCTTGTTTGAATGTATACAAATGTGTATGTCTTTTTGAAAGGTTTTCAATGTTTTGAAAGTTGTTTTGAAATTGTGTTGTGGAGTGTGTTTTGAAAAATAGCAAGGATGTTTTGCAAGATTTTTGATCAAGTAACTAAGAGTTGTCTACCCTATTTTACTCAAAGATCTTTCTTATGTTTTTAACCCTTTTAACAGTGTTGTTTCACCATTGTATTTGGTGAACAACCTTGTGTTAGGATGTTAACGGGACAAGCGCGGGTCATCGTATGACCATGATAACAATGTTGTGAAATGACTTAGCACTTTTCTGTAGGGACTAAGATCATTTTGAAAGGCAACTTTGATAGCGTCATCGAGGGACTATGATCTTTTTTCAATTCGTTTGTGCTAAGACATCCCACATGCATAACATGGCCATTTTTGTAAGGCAACAAGTGGAATTACCCTAAGGGTGCATGTGTGCAAGTATGTTTGATTGCATGCATTTTGTCTTTGATTTTTGGGTTGTCTACTTGTTGATTTTATCTTGCCATACACATCTAATTACTAGTATTTGTACAAAGCAATAAAAATGCAGGAAATAAATATCCTACACTATTACAACCATATTGAAAGGCAAGAAAATGTAAAGGCAAAAAAACAAAATAAAAGAAAGGAAAATGAGCTCTTCGACCCAAGCAGGAGCACCCTTCGATTTGCATTCTGTTGGCCTCCTTCGATTGGGGACTGGCATCAGTAAGGTCCTGTCCTTCGATTGGGAACTGGTTCTAGTGAGGTCATGTCCTTCGATTGGGAACTGGTTCTAGTGAGGTCCTGTCCTTCGATTGGCCCAGAAACCAGTGCGTGGTGAAGCCCAAGGTTCTGCCTTGTTGCCTTCTTCGATTGAGGCTGGAAGCAGTGAGGGAATGCCTTTCGACTGAGCCTGGAATCAGTGAAGGCATGCTTTTCGTCTGGGCCTAGAAGTCAACATGGTTTTCCTCCTGGTTGTCTCTTTCGTTTGACCTGGAGAATGAGGGTAGATGCCAGAAGCTTCGTTTCCTATTTCCTGTTTCCTGTTTCTTTCATTTAAAGCATTAAATGGCAACATGGCCTGAGGCCATGCTAGTATTTGTCTTGTAACAGTTTAATAGTTAAATCAAATTCAGGTAAACAGAAAGCAAAACGAAAGGGTTAGCTCTGAAAAATATGTTAAAAATGTGGAAACGAAAGGAACAATGGTATGTACAATGTTTCAAACGAAAAGGAATTGTATTTACATGTTATGAAACGAAAAGTTCAAAGGTAAGAATAACTTACCTTGCTTCAGGCCTTGAATGGATGTGGGACCTTGAGTGGAGGCCCAGGATTCTGGATTTGAAAGAGGGGGCCAACAATTGTGCTTGGAATGCTGGATTTGAAGGAAGGAAAGAAACAAGTATTATGTTTCTTTCCAAACTGGATTTGAAGGATACTGAAGAGTATTTGTTCTTCAGAATCAAAGGAAGTAAGTATGTGATTCTGGGTTTGTTCTCACAAGTGTTAAAGGGACTTGAGAGATTTGTGGTGTTTGAGAAAATTTGGGAGATTTGTTCCTCTGGTCCAAAGATCCTCTCTTAGCTTTGCAAGAATTCCTCTATTTATAGAGGAAAAGAATGGACATGTTGTCCAAAGCCAGCCTTGCAAATAAATGATAGAATAATGTAACGTGACATTACATGTGGGGTGCCTGTTGGCAGTTGGGGTGCAGAAAATAATAAAATAAGGCCCAGCTGGAAAGTAAATGTCCAATTGTGCCACAAAAGCAAGATGAATGGTTCAGATGGGGTTGCTTCCTTCTGAAGGAAAATAGGCGCAAGGCTCAAGACAGACTTTTCTAAAAGGTAGTACTGTGCTACTAAGTGCAAGTGGTCTTAGACAACAAATGGGTACAGGCCTAAAAAGGGAAGACACGTGGCCTAGCCTATGGGTCTGAATGTTCAACTTGATCTTTTGAGTCGAATCCTCCATCTTTCTACACCTTTCGACCAGACTAGGACAACACGGCATTCATTTTCACCAGCTGTGTGTCCTTCGAATGGATTTCTTATGTACCCTTCGAATGGGCCTTCTTTGCCATCTTCAAAGTCCAATTCGAATCTATTTAGAACATTCCCTATTAGAAAACTTCGACCAGCCCTTGGCCTTGTGATGAGTCTAAGTTCTGATTCGAAGTGTTCAGAACTTCCTTCATCAGAGCATCTTAGATTAAGAGAAACTCTGCACTGAAATGCCATTCGAAGGTCATTTCGTTCTGATGTTCTTATTAAGGGAAACTATGAAGTTCCAGTTGAAGGACACTCTGAAGTTCCAGTCCAAGGACCTTTTGAAATGCCAATTGAAGGGTATTTGTCCATATACCAATCAAAGGGTACTTGTTAAAATTCCAATCGAAAGGCTTTGTTAACAGGCCAATCGAAAGGTGTTGTTCATGCTAATCGAAGGACATGGTTAACATGTCTGTCGAAGCTGCCTTGACACAATGCTAAATCGAAGGATCCCGTGGTATGCCAATTGAAAGGCTTGGCCTAGGGTGCCAAACGAAAAGGTCTTTCAGAATTCCAATCGAAGGCCTTGACACAATACCAATAGAAGTGCTTGTCCATAATGCCAATTGAAGCATTTTTGGAAAGTCAATCGAAGTGCTTGTCCATAATACCAATCGAAGCATCTTTGGAATGTCAATCGAAGTGCTTGTCCATAATGCCAATCGAAGGGAGTTATCCATGCCAATCGAAAGGCTCCTTCAGAATACCAATCGAAGGGTCTTTCAGAATGCCAATCGAAAGGTACTTAAAGCACCACTCAAATTTTTTCTTTTTCCTTAGGCAAGGGTTTCTGGTCAACCATGCAGGGGGAAGACTTTGGAAAACATGAGAGGGAAAATTTTGGGGTACAACAGCTGCCCCTGTTCAATCTTCTTGAACCTAAAGAGTTAGAATGGCAGTTTTGTCGTTCGTGACTCGAAGGTAAAAGATGATTGGACACTAGAGTGCCCAAAACATTTGCACTCGTCAAAGCGTAGATTGAGGGAATGGGCTTAAAGATGCCATTGGGAGATGTGACAGAATCTTGTCAGAGATGGACTTAAAGATGCCATCTGGAGATGTGACAGAATCTTGTCGGGGATGGGCTTAAAGATGCCATCCAAGAATGTTTGTTGTAAGTGCAATGTTGTAGGTCAGAAGAATGAGCATCAAAATGGTATCCATGTCTGGAATGCATTTAAACTGTATCTGGAGACTGAATTTGTATGAGCAAAAGAATGGCGTCCGTGTATGGTGCGTATCTGAGCTATAACTGTATTTGGATTTTGAATGAATATCAGAATGACTGCCGTGTCTGGAGTGTATCTGTATTCTGAATGGGTAACAGAGAAAAATCTGTGTATGGAGCAACTGGGTGCTGAGGATAAGTTCTGAATGAGTGACAGAATGGAAACCGTGTCTGGAGCGTATTTTGAATGAGTGACAGAATGTCATCCGAATCTGGATCGTATCTGGACTGTATTTTGAATGAGTGATAGAATGACATCCGAATCTGGATCGTATCTGGACTGTATTTTGAATGAGTGACAGAATGACATCCGAATCTGGATCGTATCTGGACTGTATCTGGAGTTGAGATCTGTATGAGTAGCAGAATGACTTCCATGTCTGGAATGTATCTGAAACTGTAACTGGGATCTGAATGAGTGACAGAATGGCAACCGTATCTGGAGCGTATCTAGACTGTATCTGGAGTTTGAGATCTGTATGAGTAGCAGAATGACTTCCATGTCTGGAATGTATCTGGACTGTAACTAGGATCTGAATGAGTGACAGAATGGCAACCGTATCTGGAGCGTATCTGGACTGTATCTGGAGTTTGAGATCTATATGAGTAGCAGAATGACTTCCATGTCTAGAATGTATCTGAAACTGTAACTGGGATCTGAATGAGTGACAGAATGACAACCGTATCTGGAGCGTATCTGGATTGTATCTGGAGTTTGAGATCTGTATGAGTAGCAGAATGACTTCCATGTCTGGAATGTATCTGGACTGTAATTGGGATCTGAATGAGTGACAGAATGGCAACCGTATCTGGAGCGTATCTGGACCGTATCTGGAGTTTGAGATCTGTATGAGTAGCAGAATGACTTCCATGTCTGGAATGTATCTGAAACTGTAACTCGGATCTGAATGAGTGACAGAATGGCAACCGTATCTGGAGTGTATCTGGACTGTATCTGGAGTTTGAGATCTGTATGAGTAGCAGAATGACTTCCGTGTCTGGAGTGTATCTGAAATTGTAACTGGGATCTGAATGAGTGACAGAATGGCGACCGTATCTGGAGCGTATCTGGACTGTATCTGGAGTTTGAGATTTGTATGAGTAGCAGAATGACTTCCATGTCTGGAATGTATCTGAAATTGTAACTGGGATCTGAATGAGTGATAGAATGGCAACCGTATCTGGAGCGTATCTGGACTGTATCTGGAGTTTGAGATCTGTATGAGTAGCAGAATGACTTCCATGTATGAAATGTATCTGAAACTGTAACTGGGATCTGAATGAGTGACAAAATGGCAACCGTATCTGGAGCGTATCTGGACTGTATCTGGAGTTTGAGATCTGTATGAGTAGCAGAATGACTTCCGTGTCTGAAGTGTATCTAAAACTGTAACTGGGATCTGAATGAGTGACAGAATGGCAACCGTATCTGGAGCGTATCTGGACTGTATCTGGAGTTTGAGATCTGTATGAGTAGCAGAATGACTTCCATATCTGGAATGTATCTGAAACTGTAACTGGGATCTGAATGAGTGACAGAATGGCAACCGTATCTGGAGCGTATCTGGACTGTATCTTGGAGTTGGGTTGTTTGAGCTGGTCGAGTAGATAGTTGTCCTGTCTGGTTTCAGGTATTAATCTCTGACTGAGAAAGAAATATAGTTTTCCTGGCTTGTTACAGGTGTTAATCTTCAATCTCTTCATGTAGATAGTTTTCCTGGCTTGTTACAGGTATTAATCTACAATCAGTCATCCACAGATAGTTTTCCTGGCTTGCTACAGGTATTAATCCGGAACTTGAAAAGGTTGGCCGATGAGATAGTTGTCCTGTCTGGTTTCAGGTATTAATCTATGACCTGAGAAAGAAAGATAGTTTCCTTGCTTGTTACAGGTGTTAATCTTCAATCTCTTCATGTAGATAGTTTTCCTGGCTTGTTACAAGTATTAATCTACAATCAGTTGTCCACAGATAGTTTTCCTGGCTTGCTACAGGTATTAATCCGGAACTTGAAAAGGTTGGCTGATGAGATAGTTGTCCTGTCTGGTTTCAGGTCCTAATCTCTGACCTGAGAAAGAAAGATAGTTTCCTGGCTTGTTACAGGTGTTAATCTTCAATCTCTTCATGTAGATAGTTTTCCTGGCTTGTTTCAGGTATTAATCTACAATCAGTCGTCCACAGATAGTTTTCCTGGCTTGCTACAGGTATTAATCCGGAACTTGAAAAGGTTGATGGTAGCCATCTGTTGATTGGCCTTTTCCTGAAAAGGTAAAACGTTAGCTGTATGCAATGTCATGATGTATCAAATGCATAATGTCATGATGTTCTCAAAAGTAAATGAGATTGTGTTGTATGCACTTATCATGTATGTAAATAGGATGTATGAAATGTGAAATGTTAATGAATGTATTTTTGTCTGGGAAAATAAATCCTTGACAAAAGCTGGGGAGTCATTAAATCCTGGACTGCTGTTGAAGAGTATGTGTGTCTTCAAACTTTGCTTAGAATATTTCCAATGGATTCCTGTTTTGTTGTTTGAGGAGAACTCCGCTGGGGAAGTTGAAAACTCTGTGGGGAGTATGTTTATTTCTGCTTGGAAAAGGAGTTTAAGAGTCTTAGTCATCTGTTGCTCTACTGGGGAGTCGAAGTTGAACTGATATCTGGTCGGGTCCAGGTTTCGCAGTAACTTACTGGGGATTATAGAGTAGTCTACTGGGGAAGAGGAGTTGTGGTCCTTTGATTTGTAGTAGTCGGAGAGGCAAACTCAAGCTGGGGAATCCTGGTGTTGTTGGGGAAATAAACCCTGTCGTCAGTCTGCTAGAGAGGTGACATCTTCGTTGGGGGAAATCCTCGAGGATTCTTGAGGTTGATTCAGTTGGGAAAAGGGGGTCATAGATTATACTCTTGCTGGGGAATCATCCTATGAGAAGGATTTTGGGGAGATTTGTCCCTGCCCCTAGTAGCGAGTGTTTGTGGCATTACCAAAAAGTTTGATTGTATATAACCCTTTGTCAGGGTTGACGTTCAATGCCCCAAGTGACGGAGATGGAGACTTGCCCCTGGTTACTCTGCACTTCTTCAGAGATTTCTTGAAATCTTGACTGGACTACCCCAGGTGTGCTGGATAGTGACATGTTAAGTCCCCCTGTTGATAGGAGATTCGTCAATGGAAGTGTCATCCTACTTGAAGTGATTTTGTTCACTGGGAGAGCTTTCGTTCATCGGATATTCATTGTGTGAATTTCTCCGCTATCAAACAAATAGCCAAATGCAAACAGTGATATTCAAGTAATGCAAAGTTTATGCTCTTCTCAAAGTTTTGAAAATGCGTTTTTTAGCAGAAAACTTTTTATAAGACAAATTCAACACAAGATTTAGGGCTAAGCCTTATAGGAGTTAGGATACCTTTTGTAACAGTATGCTTTCGAACTAACCCATGCTTCAATTAGGACTTTTGAAGGGTTGTAACGTGGCTTGGTTCACGGTTTAAGAAACAAAGGATAAAGGCTCAAAGTATATTTGTACCCACCCGCTCTTCGTGATGTTCTTCAATCCTAAACTCAGTTAATTGTGCGTCGAACTCTATTCGAATTTGGAATGACGTTTTGGTGATGGTTCACACAAGTTGGATTTTGGAAGGCAGTCATTTTTGCAACATTTTTCATGTTGTTGAGGATTTTTAGCGACCTCGTTCTTTTGATTTGTTATCCCTAACTTTTGCCTGACTGTTCCTGTTTCGAGGTTACAGTTAGCGGGATGCCCCAGCTTTCTTAAGCCTCCTTTATAGGTTTTGGCTCAGTGGGCTTTTCTCTTTTGAGAGATTGAATGCCTATGAGATAAGGAACCACCACTGTCTTTTGATTCCAGAGGAATGCTTTTGATGTCATTCGTTGTATTATGAACTGAGAGTTTTGCGACTTAAAGCGCATTTGAATTAACTGAGAGACTACCCTGCCCCAGGTTTTGATTAAAGGTTTCAATTTGTGTTAAAATAGAAAACTTCTACTTCTTTGGCTCGAAGGGGTTGACTAGGGATTATATTCCTTATAACTGCAGTGTTTAAGATTTGAAAGAAATGCCTGTACATCGTCAGCAAGGTCTGTCCAAAAGCATACTGTATGAGATTATGGCATTGTTTTCGTCATCCTCCCTCTAAAGGCTTGTAACTTTTAGCAAGAGTTGAAAGTCATAGTTTAAATGTAATGGAAATGAGTGGATCAAATCAAGATAAACATATGCAATGCATTAATGAAAACAAAGTTTGAAATTAATAGATAATTGTTTGAATAAGCAAAGAAAAATACAACTTCAGAATTCAGATGAACAAAAGTCTCTTAGTTTGAACTAGTCATCTCAGATGGAGAATTCTCAGCGGAAGATTTTCATCTCGCCATCCAGCATGAACTCCAGCACTCTTCCGTCAATCAAGTCTTGGATCTTGTTCTTCAGAGTCCAACAGTCGTCGGTGTCATGTCCAGGACTATGGGAGTGGTATACACAAAATGCATCGGGACGATAGCCAGGAGCAGAGGTGTTGGGATTTCGGGGAGGATCCTTTAAAGTAATCAGATTGACCTCCAACAAGCGTTTCAATATTAGAGATGATGGTATATCAATTAGCTCATTAGGCCGTGGACGACTACCAGTCTATGAATTTTGAGTTCCCGGATGAGAATATCATGTTTGTAACTGACTACGAAGAACCTGGACCGGATGAAGGACCCGAGGAAGGATCCCGATGGTCTATGTATTTTGATGGAGCCTCAACGCACTGGGTAACGACATTGGCGCTGTAATAATATCTCCCGAGGGCTGCCATACTCCATTCACCGCCCGATTATGTTTCTGCTGCATCAATAACATGGCGGAGTATGAAGCGTGTATTATGGGTCTTCGAGCTGCTATTGACCTGAGGATTAAGTTCTTAAGTGTATTCGGGGATTCCGCTCTGGTGATAAGTCAGATCAAAGGCGAGTGGGATACGAAGCACCCGAATCTCATCCCTTACAGAGAGTACGTACTGACATTGCTCCCACACTTTGAGGAGGTAACCTTTAAACATTTCCCACGAGAAGAGAACCAGTTGGCGGACGCGCTAGCTACCATGTCTTCTATGCTCAAAGTTAGGTGGGACAATGAAGCTCCCTAAATTACCATTGAGAGGTTGGATGAACCCGCACACTACTGTGAGATCGACACTGAAGAAGTGGCAGACAAACCCTGGTTTCACGAAGTCAAAAGGTATCTCGAGGTTCAGGAGTACCCGGAAGCGGCATCTGTCAATGATAAGAAGTTTCTGAGAAGGTTCGCTACGAAGTTCTTTCTTAGTAATGGGATCCTCTATAAATGCAACCATGACTCCATATTGCTACGGTGTGTAGACAAGAGCGAAGCAGGGATGATCATGACTGTTGTACCCCAAAATTTGCCCTCCCATATTCTTCAAGATTTGCAAGGAGCATGCTTCAAAATCTCCCCAAGGGTTGCACAGTTCAAAGGCCTCCTAACAGTCAAAAACCCTAATTGCTCAACAGTCAACTACAGGGGCAAAATGGTCATTTGACAGTCAAAAGTTCAAATTTTTGGTCAACATCTTATTTTGAAGCCACAAACATCATTTGATCAATTCTTGATCATGATTCTCAAGGCATGGTGTGATCGGTGGATCTGGAACTGACTGTTTAACGCTGGTTCGCGAAATGTCGCGGAAGCAAGAGTCGCCACCGTCTTTTATTTTCTCCAAATGGAAAGGACAAAAGCACAGAAAAATTCCTTAAAAGAGATTGCTCTCGGTTCGGGAGGTAGGTTATAGAAAGGGAAGGTGTTAGCACCCTTTCTATCCATGGTTATCCATGGGCTCTTAGATACTTGCTCAATGTGTTTTCAAAATTGTTTGCTTGCTTTTCAATGTGGGTTTAAAAAAGTTTCTTTGAAAAATTTCAGATCGACTCGTACGTCAGAGTGTTTGAAAAGTTTGTTTTGAAAGCTTTTGAAAATGTGTTGGTGTGAAAAGATTTTTGTTCGTTTTTTGAAGAGAGCAAGTATCCTTGAGAACCTACCTACCCTAAGGAATTCGTCTGTGTAAATGTCCTTTAAAGTAGTGCTATCCCACCATTGAGAGGTAGGTAGCACCACCGTTGGAGGTGTTCGGGTCAATTCGAGTTTTAGGGACGTGGTGATCACCGGAGCAATGGGAAGACACCTTAGAAGCTACCCTCATGCCAGGTTCCCGGATCATGAGGACTTACTAAGACGTCCTCTACTCGACGACCACCTTTCGAAAGGCAACAGTGAGGCGTACCCTAGGGGTGGTGTGTGATTTGTGTGTCGTTTTCATTTATTTTTGTCTTTTGTCAAAGTGATCTATGCGTTTGTTTTTATTTTATCATTCATTCTTGCATGCTTTTTAACAGTTAAATATTTGCGAGGAAAAATAAATCTACGACTATTACAAAGGCGCGGGTCCACATCGCCAAAATTAAACCGGACCCGATTTAGCGGAAAATAAATAAAGCGATAAATAAAAGTGCGAGAAATTTAAATTACAATGCTTTGGGAGAGATACAAAATTATAATAAGCAATAAAGTAAATACGCGAAATAAAATAATTAAACAATGGGCGTTGGACCCTTTTGCAGAATATTAAATTACAAGAGTTCATTAATTAGAATTAAATGGAGAATTAGAATTAAATTTAAAGGTTTTTTTGTTTTTGGTATTTAGATTTAATAAGAAAAAAGGAGTTAATTGAAATTAAGCTAAAAGGCAAACCCTAATTCTAATGTTTTTATTTATTATGAAAGAATTAAATTAAAACCTAAATTAAACCCTAATTTATTTATGTACAATTTAAATATAAAAAATAAATAAATAAATAATTATTACTGTGGAAAAAAAAAAGTTAAAAGGAATGAAAATGGTTAATTAACCTAATTCTACGTTTTTTACATTTTGTTAAAAAAAGAATTAAGTTTGTAACCTAGTTAAAACTAAATAATTACAAGCATTTATTTATGAAAATAATTATAATATAAATATTTGGTCTTTTCTGATTTTTTAATGTGTTTGTATTTTGTAGAAAAAAGATAAATTAATTAAATTAAGATAATAAAATAAATGAAATAAAAATAAAATGTAAGAAGAAAAATAGAAAAAAAGATGCAAACCAGGGGGGGGGGGGTAGCCCCAAACTGTGAGGTTCAGGCCTAGCAATTCAGGCCCAGTTGATTTTGAATTCGTTGACATTTCTGGATTTTGTATGGCATGTTGACCAGCACTTATGGTGTTCAGCAATCTTGGCCTTTGATTTGGCTTCGTTAGACATGCGTGTGGTTGGATGGTGATGGTATATCGTACGCCTACGTTACTGAAGTGCATAGGATTGGTGAATGAAAAGTAATATGGAATTTGTTCAGACCTGGGATTCGAACCCAGGTCTTGGACTTTGCAATGTAACACCTGTGCCACTGAAGCGTTTGAATTTCAATTAATATATAATGATCAATAAATATTATAAAAGAAAAAGGTTAGTGCCCTTTGAAATGCGCGCGAGATTTTGAATTGGCCTGTCCCCCTATGACACGACATCATCGTCTTCGTCTTCCTGAAACATAAAACACATTGGCCACGGTTTTAACGCGTAGCATTAGGCAAGTTTACAGAAAATAGCGACTAGCGCTATGGTAATCATAAATTGATCGCGAGGCTTGTGTCTTCTTCGTCCAGACCTACTGTATTCAACCATGGTATTCATGAGCCCTAATTTTTCCTCTATGCAAAAGCCCTAATTCAGAAAACCTGCAACCCTAAAAATCGCGCATGGTAGAATCACGTATGTAACACAAAAACTCAATTAAACATATCAGTTAGCTTTGAAATCATGTCAGGAATAAGAATTAATCAATGAAATGTCATGAAAATGCATAGAATATAGAATACGATTTTGGAATTTTCATGGAATTTCTTGAGTTCTGTCCACCGGTTCCTTGCCTTTTGATGAGGGTTATGAATTGGAAAGTGATCAGGGAACCACAAGGAAGCCTTTGGGATGGAAATTAAGGCCTGAATCAACTTGTAACCTTGAAATCAGATTTGAGTTTCTTTCACAAATTTTCAGATTTGTATATGGTTTCTGAGCGCAGCTTGGAGTCTCAGGCAATTAGGTTTTTGGTCAGGGTTATGTAGTGAGATGATTAGGTCAACAAAACTTGATACAATCTCTTGCAATTATGGATTAAGATATTTGATTTTCTTAAGATTTTTCCAAATCTTTTCCATGTGCATTTTGCTCTCAATCATGCCAATCAGCTTCAAATCTTTCCCCTTTTGTATTTACACGAAATATTGAGTCCAAACCTGCATAAAAAGATTTGTTTTCATTAGGTTTGTATTTTTTATGCATTTTATTTAATTAAATGAATTATAAATGATAAATAATCCGAATAAATAAATAAAAATGGAGAAAAACTTCCTTTTGGGCCTAATGGTCGTGCATAGGCTTGGCATGAAGAAACTTGGAAGAAAAATGGGCCCATTTGCATTTTTGGATCATTTGAAGTAAAGTTGACTTTCAAAAATTTCCAAAAATTTCCCAACTTCCACAAGGCATAACTTGCTCAATTTTTAAGCTTTTCACATGTTCTTGGACATTTTGGAAAGTTCTTTGAGTCCTTTAACCAATGCCTTTGGTCCCATGTCATTTTGATTTACCAATCTCAAGTTATGGCCTTTGACTTAAAGTCCCTTTTTGTTGACTTTTGAAAATGACCTATAATGTTGAAATTGATAACTTTTTGTGAGAGCATTTCTTGGACTTGGAATATGAAGATGAATTGTAGGAAATGTCTTTCTCTTCAAAATGAGCTTTTGATGGAATTTTTCTGATAATCCATGTGAAAGTTATGCCCTGGTCAATTTCAGTTGACTTTTTCAGCTGTCCAAATATAGTAACTTTTGCATCTTTGATGATTTCTGAGCCAAATCTTGAGAACCATGATCAAGCATTGATCAAATGATGTTTGTGGCTTCAAAATGATATGTTGACCAAAAATTTGAACTTTTGACTGCCAAATGACCATTTTGCCCCTACAGTTGAATGTAGTGCAATTTAGGGTTTTGACTGTGCAATTTTGAGCTGAATGCCTTGAAATTTTGTATGAGGATACTTGACCATCTTTGTAGGCATGTGAGACTTGATTGGGCCTTTGAAAACTTCCAATTCTTGATCAGAACACAAACCCTAGTTTTGACTGTATAGGAGACAGTTGAACTGCACAACCCTTGGGGAATTTTGTGACTTGGCTTGGCAATTTCTTGAAGAATATGGGAGGGCAAATTTTGGGGTACAACAGTTGCCCCTGTTCAATCTTCTTAGACCTGAGGATGCAGATTGGCTGACGTGCCTTTCGTAATCCGAGGGTAGAAGATGATTGAACACTAAAGTGCCCAGAAATTTGCGCTCACATAGTAGCAGTGTGATGATGGGAATGGGCTTATAGATGCCATTTAGAGGTTGCTGGATAGGGTGATGGGCTTATAGATGCCATCTGGATGTTGATTGCGTAGGAGATTCCTTAGCGAGAACCGGCATACCTGCAAAAGAGAAAAATGAGTACCTGACACGTTGCAGGAGCTGACTTTAGATGCTTGGTATAGATGTGTCCTGACTGGTTACAGGAGCTGAGTCTGGAGCTTCAAACGGCGATGAAAGAACCAGAGATGGTTACTACCTTAGCATGAATGGTAAGAGAACCTTGGGCGACTTTAACTTCAACAACGCTCGTTGAGAAAAATCTTGGGTGTCTTTAACTTCAACAACGCTTGTTGAGAAAAATTTTGGGTGTCTTCTACTGGAATAAGAATCAAGGAGATCTTAGGGTCGATCTGACTGAACCAGAGAGGCCTTTGACTGGGTAAGAATCAGGAAAATCTTAGGATCGATTTAACTGAACCGGTCTAGGTCTTGAAACATCTTCAACTGGATAAGTATCAGAGAGATCTTAGGGTCGATCTGACTGAACCGGTCTAGGTCTTGAAACATCTTCAACTGGATAAGTATCAGGGAGATCTTAGGGTCGATCTGACTGAACCAGAGAAGGCCTTTGACTGGATAAGCATCAGGAAAATCTTAGGGTCGATTTAACTGAACCGGTCTAGGTCTTGAAACATCTTCAACTGGATAAGTATCAGGGAGATCTTAGGGTCGATCTGACTGAACCAGAGAAGGCCTTGGACTGGGTAAGAATCAGGAAAATCTTAGGGTTGATTTAACTGAACCGGTCTAGGTCTTGAAATATCTTCAACTGGATAAGCATCAGGGAGATCTTAGGGTCGATCTGACTGAACCAAGAGAAGGCCTTTGACTGGATAAGTATCAGGAAAATCTTAGGGTTGATTTAACTGAACCGGTCTAGGTCTTGAAATATCTTCAACTGGATAAGCATCAAGGAGATCTTAGGGTCGATCTGACTGAACCAAGAGAAGGCCTTTGACTGGATAAGCATCAGGAAAATCTTAGGGTCGATTTAACTGAACCGGTCTAGGTCTTGAAACATCTTCAACTGGATAAGTATCAGGGAGATCTTAGGGTCGATCTGACTGAACCAAGAGAAGGCCTTTGACTGGATAAGTATCAGGAAAATCTTAGGGTTGATTTAACTGAACCGGTCTAGGTCTTGAAATATCTTCAACTGGATAAGCATCAGGGAGATCTTAGGGTCGATCTGACTGAACCAAGAGAAGGCCTTTGACTGGATAAGTATCAGGAAAATCTTAGGGTTGATTTAACTGAACCGGACAAGGTCTTGGAATATCTTCAACTGGATAAGCATCAGGGAGATCTTAGGGTCGATCTGACTGAACCAAGAGAAGGCCTTTGACTGGATAAGCATCAGGAAAATCTTAGGGTCGATTTAACTGAACCGGTCTAGGTCTTGAAACGTGATTGAGACTTTAAACTGCATCTTTCCTGAAAGGTAAAACTCAGTCATATGCAATGCATGATATGGATCAAGCAATGATGTTCTCAACATAAAGGAGATTTGTATGATGCAGTGCGTTATGCATGCTATAATGATGTATGTGAAGTTCTATGTATGTTTTCGTCTAGGAAAGTGAATCCTTGACAGGTGCCGGGAAGTTGTATCCTGGGCTGACGTTGAAGAATAGATTTTGCTTCCGCTGGGGATGATAACTGCAAGAATACCGATAGGAGAAGATAACTCCGTTGAGGAATAAACTTGGCAAATGAACGATTCTGCGGGGAGAAAAGATACTCTTGTGACCATGCTGGGAAGCAATACTCTGTGGGGATAGAGATGCTTTGCTGAATGTTGATAGCTTGCTGAGGATACCCTTGTTGTTGGAAGTGTTAATGGACTTCGCTGGGGGTAAGAAGATTATGTCGATGACGATCTTTCCGAGGCTTTTGGCTGAGGATAACCCAATTATTTCCTGTTAAGGAAATAACTCTTTAAATAAAGCCGGACGACGCGTTCGTGCTCTGATAGGGGATAAGCTTCCAGAATATACTGGGGATAAGCTTACTGCTTGGGGATACGAATTCCAACTTTCCTGGTGAAACCGGGTTGGACTGGACTCTTTGGGGAAGTTTTGGACTGCGGGGAAGTGATTCCTTTGAATGTTGGTATGCCGCCGGGGAACAATCTTTAGACCAAGACTGTCGGGGATGCTTGTTAAGAATATATGTATTGCTGCTGGGGAATGTTTGAGATCTACGGGAGGATACTCAATTCCCTTGAGATTTGATGATTTGGAGAAGAATGTATTGTTTTATTGAACCACTCTCTGGGGAATTAAGGTATCTGGTTATGTTCTTTAGCCGAACCTACCTTGGTACCTTGGAAGATAGAACAAGTGGATTGTTTAGACAACTCTTTATTGCCCCTGTTTCTAGTGTCACCTGCAATTAATTCCTTTGTTTCGTATGCAAATATTTATGAGTTAGCAAATTATTGTCAATGCATATATCACAAATTGAACCTTGGACGTTCTTCGCAAAACAAAACAGAAAAAGAAAAACACTTGGCACGTTTAACTGAAGATATATTTTTATTGATTTTTGAATGGCCCGAAAATAGGCGTTTTGTATACAAGAGGCTGACGTCCTAGTAAGAGGTACGTCGCCGAACAAAAGAGTTTATACAAATTTTGTATAAAAGAGAATAAAACAGCTGTGTGAAAGATGAATGATCCACCGGGTTTCAACTCTGCTATTGCCTTTATAACTCCGAGCGTCTCATCACTTGATGACCTTGGTTGAAGGTTGAAGCTGACTGATCGATGCCGTCTGAACTTGATGTAGATACCGGATTCTGGATGCAAAGTGATCCAATGAGACATAGTAGTACGCTTTTATCCCTTATTTTTGCCTGGACCGCCCTTTCGGGTTTTCAGTCCACCGGGATACCCATTTTTGCCCAAGCCGCCTTTTCAGGTTTTCGACTTGCCGGGTGTACAGATTTTTTCATTTTCATCCCTTCATTTTGCCCGAACCCTTTTGGTTCGACGGGAAGCCCTAATTTTTGCCTAGGCATGTCAGCCTAGCGGGTCTTTTTCATGCGTAGTATTTTTTAACTATGTCTGCATTGGCGGGGTGAGGAAGGTCGTCACCATCCATATTAGTTAATATCATGGCTCCTCCTGAGAACACATGCTTAACCACAAATGGCCCTTCGTATGTAGGGGTCCATTTGCCCCTTGGATCACTCTGAGGAAGGATGATTCTCTTGATTACCAGATCCCCAACTTGATATTCCTGTGGTCTGACCTTTTTGTTAAATGCCCTGATCATCCGTTTCTGATACGTCTGACCATGACAGATAGCAGCAAGTCTCTTTTCGTCAATGAGGTTGAGTTGGTCAAGTCGTGTCTGGATCCAATCATCTTCGTTCAGATTTGCATCCTTCATTATCCGGAGAGAGGGAATTTGCACTTCGATCGGCAAGACTGCCTCCATGCCATAAACCAGAGAGAAAGGAGTTGCCCCGGTTGACGTCCTAGCTGAGGTACGGTACCCATGCAGAGCGAACGGTAACATCTCGTGCCAATCTTTATAGGTCACTGTCATTTTCTGCACGATCTTCTTGATGTTTTTATTAGCTGCTTCTACAGCCCCATTCATCTTCGGTCTGTAAGGAGAAGAATTGTGGTGCTGTATCTTGAACTGTTCACAGAGCTCAGCAATCATCTTATTGTTCAGATTAGTACCGTTGTCTGTAATAATTCGCTCAGGGACGCCGTATCGACAGATCAGATTGTGCCGAATAAACCGTGCCACAACAGTCTTGGTTACTGTAGCATAGGATGCTGCTTCGACCCACTTTGTGAAATAATCAATCGCCACTAGGATGAAGCGATGTCCATTGGATGCCGTAGGTCTTATTTCACCGATCATGTCTATGCCCCACATTGCAAACGGCCAAGGCGCGGTCAGAACATTCAGGGGAATCGGAGGAACATGCACCTTGTCTGCATAAATCTGGCACTTGTGGCATGTCCTGGAGTGTTGGTAACAGTCAGCTTCCATTGTGGACCAGTAATATCCTGCCCGTAGGATTTTCTTAGCCATTGTATGTCCACTGGAATGTGTACCAAAGGTCCCTTCATGTAGCTCTTCCATGATTCGTTCCGCTTCAATCTTATCCACACAACGCAGTAAGGTTGAATCATGGTTTCTCTTGTACAAGATGTCGTTGCTTAGGAAGAACTTGGCTGCGAACCTCCTCAGGAATTTCTTATCGTTGACAGAGGCACCTTCAGGGTATTCCTGAGCTTCCAGATATCTCTTCACTTCGTGGTACCAAGGCTTCTCAGTTACCAATTCAGTTTTGAGATCACAACAGTATGCCGGTTCGTCCAATTTCCAGATGATGATCCGGGGAGCTTCATTATCCCATTTGACCTTGAACATTGAAGACATTGTAGCTAACGCGTCCGCCAACTGATTCTCTTCTCTTGGAAAGTGTTCAAAGGTTATCTCCGTGAAGTGGGGAATCAGGGTCAACACACATTCTCTGTAAGGAATCAGGTTTGGATGTTTCGTATCCCACTCTCCTTTGATCTGATTGATCACAAGAGCGGAATCTCCGAAAACACTTAGAAATTTGATCCTTAGGTCAATTGCAGTTTGAAGACCCATGATACACGCCTCATACTCCGCCATGTTGTTGGTACAGTTGAAACACAGCCGGGCAGTGAGTGGAGTATGAGTACCTTGAGGAGATATGATGATGGCGCCGATACCATTTCCCAAAGCATTGGAAGCTCCGTCAAAGTGCATAGACCATCGGGATCCTGGTTCAGGTCCTTCATCCGGTCCAGGTACTTCACAATCAGTTACAATCATGATGCTTTCATCCGGAAACTCGAAGTTCATTGATTGGTAGTCATCTACAGCTTGATGAGCTAAGTGGTCTGCCAATACACTCCCCTTGATGGCTTTATGGGTTGTGTACTGAATGTCGTATTCCGTCAAGATCATCTGCCATCTTGCAATCCTCCCAGACAGAGCAGGCTTTTCGAATATATACTTTATAGGATCCATTTTTGAGATCAACAAGGTAGTGTGAGTCAGCATATACTGTCTCAGCCGGCGAGCAGCCCATACCAAAGCGCAGCAAGTTTTCTCAAGCAGTGAGTATCGGGTCTCACAGTCGGTAAACTTTTTGCTAAGGTAATAAATGGCATGCTCTTTTCGGCCAGACTCGTCATGCTGCCCCAGCACACACCCCATTGAGTTGTCCAGCACTGTCAGGTATAGTATCAGAGGTCTCCCTTCAACCGGTGGCATAAGGATAGGTGGTTCTTGGAGGTACTCTTTGATTTTGTCAAAAGCAGCCTGACATTCATCGTTCCAACGTACTACCTGATCTTTCTTCAGCAGCTTGAAGATTGGCTCACAGGTAGCAGTCAGATGAGAGATGAATCGAGCAATGTAATTCAGGCGTCCTAAAAAGCCTCTGACTTCCTTCTCTGTCTTGGGAACTGGCATCTCTTGAATAGCTTTGACCTTAGCAGGGTCCACTTGAATGCCTTTATCACTGACCACGAAGCCTAGCAACTTCCCAGATCTTACCCCGAAGGTGCACTTGTTCGGGTTCAATCTCAGCTTGTACAGTTTCAACCGGTCAAACAGTTTCTGCAGATGATCTAGGTGCTCTTCCTCAGTCTGGGACCTTGCGATCATGTCGTCCACATACACTTCGATCTCATGATGGATCATATCATGAAATAAGGCAACCATGGCACGTTGGTAGGTTGCCCCAGCATTCTTTAATCCGAACGGCATGACCTTGTAACAGAAGGTGCCCCACTGAGTAACAAATGTAGTCTTTTCCATGTCTTCAGGTGCCATCTTGATCTGATTGTAGCCTGAAAAGCCATCCATGAAAGAGAATACCTTGTGCTGAGTTGTATTATCAACAAGGACATCAATGTGAGGTAAGGGGAAGTCATCTTTGGGGCTGGCCCTGTTCAGATCCCTGTAGTCAACACACATTCTGACCTTTCCATCCTTCTTAGGTACCGGCACCACATTAGCAACCCACTGCGGGTAAGAAGTTACTGCAAGGAAACCGGCATCAAACTGTTTCATGACTTCGGCTTTAATCTTCTCGGACATCTCTGGACGCATCCGACGAACCTTTTGTTTAACTGGGGGGCAGTCTTCCCTAGTCGGCAAATGATGGACAACAATATCGGTATCCAACCCGGGCATGTCTTCGTAGGACCAGGCAAAGATCTCCATATAGTCATGCAACATCTTGGTTAACCGTTGCTTCACACTGAGCTCTAGGTTGGCACCAATCTTTACCTCTTTTCTATCTTCCTCAGTACCCAGGTTTATAGTTTCCACTGGCTCTTCATGGGGTTGAATTGCCCTCTCTTCCTGAAGCAACAATCTTGCGAGCTCGCCAGGCACTTCGCAATCATCTTCACCTTCGTCTTCGGTTAAGTTGATCGGATTTTCGAAGTCATAACTGGCATTAGCAGAGCTGTTATCAGTGAGATCCAGAGTGGATTGGAACCTGTATGAGTGAGTGTGTGTGTAAATACAGCTGTTTTGAAAATTATGTAAAGGAATGGAAAGACAGAAAAGGAACACAATATTTGCAATGCGAAAAATACGTCCAAGATTTTCATTCATGATGTATAAAATGACAGTTTGTATGCCCTCACAAATAGAACCACGGTGCCTCGGGTAAGACACCGGGCCATAGAGTTTATCATTGTCTATTACAAAATAACAAAACATAGGAATTCATTACTTAGTAACAAAAGAAACAGGGAGATTGTCCTTTGCGCTCCAATTGTTAAGTCCTTCGTCAGTTGCCGGGTAGATCCAGCTATCAAACTCAGCTTCATCAACTTCCTCTTCATCCCCGATAGCATTAACTCCATGAGCAGGCAGGGGAGCTGTCACTACGTTAGGCTTGTCAGATGCCTCAAACTGTACCTTCTTAGCGTCAATGAGGTCCTGCAGCTTGTTCTTCAACGCCCAACAGTCATCAGTAGAGTGCCCCGGGCTTTCTGAGTGGTAAGCACAACGAGCATTCGGGTTGTACTTGGGGGATGCAGTATTTGGAAACTCCGGCGCCTCCCTGACAGTCACTAAATTAGTTGCGAGCAACTGTGGCAGGATCTGCGACAAGGTCATGTTTAAACGGGAGAATTCTCTCCGGGGTCTTTCAACCTTCTGAGTATTGTTTGGCCGGGGAGCGGCAGCAGGCTTAGCAATCATTACCGCACTGACAGATTGGCGGTGTTCATTTCTTTCTGATCTTCTGGAACCATACACGGCACTAGACTCCTTTTTAAACGGTTTCTTTTCTGAACTAGATGATGCAGCCTTTGCAATCTTCCCAGATTTCAACCCAGCTTCAATCCTTTCTCCAGTCAAGATCAAATCAGTGAAACCAGCAGAAGAATTCCCAATGAGATGGTTGAAGAATGGCCCAGATAGGGTCCCCAAGAACATGTCAACCAACTCCCGATCAGTCAATGGTGGCTGCACCCTGCCAGCCAGGTCTCTCCACTTCTGAGCGTACTCCTTAAAACCTTCGCTTGCACCTAACGCCATACCCTGGAGTTGGGTACGTGTGGGGGCAAGGTCGGCATTATACTGATACTGCTTGTAGAAAGCAGTAGCCAGCTCCTCCCAGTTACGAACTTTGGTCCCATCCAGCTGATAGAACCATTCGAGATGAGTCCCTGAAAGACTCTCCTGGAAGAAGTGGATCCATAGATTCTTGTCCGCAGAGTACGGCTGAATTTTCCGAACATAGGACCTTAAGTGCAGCTTGGGACAAGACGCCCCGTCATACTTCGAGAAGGATGGTGCTTTGAATTTATGCGGGATAATCACACCAGTCGACAAACCCAGATCTCCGAAATCCAGCCCAGGTGCCTGTTGCACCTCCATAGCCTTCAACCTGTCCTCCAGTTGTTTGTACCTGTCATCTGCAGGAGGGTACTGCTCTTCATCAAAATCTGTCTCGTTGTCGGAGACCACTGGAGTAGGAACCTTTACTTCTGCCTGAGAAGGACTCCTGCCAACAGAAGAACCAGCCTCTTCATGCTGCAGAGTATTACCAAACCTTCGGCCCGAGTTGAACATAACAGTTCTTCTTTTCTTCTTCTTCTCCTTCTTCAGGAGCATAGCCTTCAGTTCTTCTTGGCCTTTAGCTAGACCCTTGATTAATTCCTGGAATTGCGCGTTCTGCGCCTAAAGAGCCTTGATTGATGTCTCGGTTGATTCAGATCCGGGATTCATGGTGCTGAAATAAACAGCGAAGAACTGTAAGCAACCTGAAAAGGGGAAAAACCTGCTATGCACATGATGTATGAAATGCGTATGGATTATGTTTTCAAAGACAATCGGGAATCAACTTTGTAGACAAAAAAGGAACACACTTTATTAGATTCAACTTTGCAACTGAAATTATTCAACAAGTTGCCCTTAGGCGTTTACATGAAATGAAACAACTGGAAAGGAAATAAAAACTGTAAAGGCACATTCAGAATTCCTCATTGATCCCATGGTCTCCTCTTCTCAGTACGGAGGTAGGCATTCAGAGCTCTCTCATTCTCCAACTGCTTTGTCAGCTTCTGGATCTTTGATTCCTGCTCGTTGAACTTTTCCCGGTAAGAATCCCGCTCTTCTTGCAGCTGCGACCAAGATCTCTTCAATGTCTCATAATCAGTAGGTATCTGAGGAGGAAGGACAGTTGGAGGAACACCATCTTTATCAGGACACTCAAGAATGACGGGTCTGACAGCTTCATACGGCATACCTAACTTCTGAGCACGGATGCGGACCCATTTGTAGTAGGCTTCCATAGGTAAAGAAGTCTTTGGCCCTAGCTCTTGTGGGTCAGCTTTATGAACCTTGTCCCAAGCCTTGATGAACCTACGACGCAGCTCATCACTATCCACCTGAAACTCGAAACTGATGTGAGGCACCAACATCTCATGGGGGCCCGCTCTTCTTGCTCTTCCAAACTGACGGAGTACTAGACATGGATTGTAAGAGATCCCTCCTTGAGTACCAATCAGAGGAACATTAGGATACTCCCCGCATCGATCAATAATAGCTATCTTATCCAAACCTCTGCAAGCCCAAATGATGTCTTTATCGGTGAGAGACATTAACCTGTGAGCCCAACCTCTTCCTTCTTGGTTCTTCAGTACGAACTTAGGGAGGTGCGAAATAAACCACCTCACCAACAAAGGGATACAACACCATAGGGTTCCTCGTCTTCGGGTAGTACGGGCATGAAGTTGTTGCAAGATGTCACCCAAGAGAGTGGGCACTGGATTCTGAGACATAAAGATCCTTATGGCAGTGACATTGATGAAGTTGTCAGGATTAGGAAACAGGACTAACCCATAGATTAGGAGAGCCAAGATGTCTTCATATGCCCTAAAGTCCAGGTCATTCCAGAAATTGTTAGCTTTGCCAATTAGGAACTTGGCCAAGAAACCCTTAACTCCGCTTCTAGTTACCCAGTTGTCTGTTACCTCTTGATGGGTCAAAGGAAGAGTTGCAGCAATGTCCTCAAGCCTGAGGGTCTTTTCCCAACCAGTAAAGGGAGTCTGATCCAAGATAGGGATGCTAAGTAAATCAGAGAACTCTTCCAGGGTAGGGACCAGCTGGAAGTCTTGAAAGGTGAAGCACTGGTACTGAGGGTCATAGAACTGGGTCAGAACACTCATCAACTGTTGATCCCGCTTTGCAGTGACTAAACTGAGAAGAGAACCATGCCTCTGAATGAAGGAGGTGGTATTTGGAATTCTGCTAACCAATTCATCAAGCAACTCAGGTGAACGAACAAAGTTGAACCGGATAGTATTCCTTCGCACAGGCATCATAATGTCCTACAAAACAGAGCAAAGATGAAACCCTCTTGTCTTTGAAACGGTCAGTTCTTATGCAGGATGCATGCAATGCTCATGATGCTATGATGTTATGATAAAGCACACCACATACAGATACAAAGGCAAACATAGTAAGGCACACAAGTCACACAAGGCAAGCCCCTAAAGTTTAGGCCAGCATGAGGTCTAGGTACTACCCTCTTTCAGTTTGTTGGTTCATACCTGTCCTAATCAAAAGTAACCGGGTTCTTAGAGGATCCCAATATCATTGACTACCCTCAATCGGTCATAACTCCAGCATCGCAATCTTTTCTTGCGGCCAGAACCATCACGAGAGTTTAGCCTCAATGGGCGTAGCATACTGCTACTGTTCTAAAGGCCAAGTTGTGTCAATTAAGGTTCTAAGGTTGTTGGTGCTTAATGACTCCTTAGAAGACCCATATTCTCCTCGTTGCGACACAAGGGATATCGGTACAGACTAAGGTGCCACACCAACGTAGCCACTGTTTCACCTGTGTCGGTCTACGCCGGACAGGTCCCTCACAGCTTATGCTACCTAAACAGGGTATCCCCAGATCCGGGTTAGGATCTATGTATCTCCGATGCAACCACAAATTTAAAGCAAGCAAAGAAAACAATTGAAAACACAGTTATGAACTAACCCTAAGGTACACCTCACTTTAAGTTTAATTTCCCCAGCAGAGTCGCCAGTTCTGTGATCGGTGGATCTGGAACTGACTGTTTAACGCTGGTTCGCGAAATGTCGCGGAAGCAAGAGTCGCCACCGTCTTTTATTTTCTCCAAATGGAAAGGACAAAAGCACAGAAAAATTCCTTAAAAGAGATTGCTCTCGGTTCGGGAGGTAGGTTATAGAAAGGGAAGGTGTTAGCACCCTTTCTATCCATGGTTATCCATGGGCTCTTAGATACTTGCTCAATGTGTTTTCAAAATTGTTTGCTTGCTTTTCAATGTGGGTTTAAAAAAGTTTCTTTGAAAAATTTCAGATCGACTCGTACGTCAGAGTGTTTGAAAAGTTTGTTTTGAAAGCTTTTGAAAATGTGTTGGTGTGAAAAGATTTTTGTTCGTTTTTTGAAGAGAGCAAGTATCCTTGAGAACCTACCTACCCTAAGGAATTCGTCTGTGTAAATGTCCTTTAAAGTAGTGCTATCCCACCATTGAGAGGTAGGTAGCACCACCGTTGGAGGTGTTCGGGTCAATTCGAGTTTTAGGGACGTGGTGATCACCGGAGCAATGGGAAGACACCTTAGAAGCTACCCTCATGCCAGGTTCCCGGATCATGAGGACTTACTAAGACGTCCTCTACTCGACGACCACCTTTCGAAAGGCAACAGTGAGGCGTACCCTAGGGGTGGTGTGTGATTTGTGTGTCGTTTTCATTTATTTTTGTCTTTTGTCAAAGTGATCTATGCGTTTGTTTTTATTTTATCATTCATTCTTGCATGCTTTTTAACAGTTAAATATTTGCGAGGAAAAATAAATCTACGACTATTACAAAGGCGCGGGTCCACATCGCCAAAATTAAACCGGACCCGATTTAGCGGAAAATAAATAAAGCGATAAATAAAAGTGCGAGAAATTTAAATTACAATGCTTTGGGAGAGATACAAAATTATAATAAGCAATAAAGTAAATACGCGAAATAAAATAATTAAACAATGGGCGTTGGACCCTTTTGCAGAATATTAAATTACAAGAGTTCATTAATTAGAATTAAATGGAGAATTAGAATTAAATTTAAAGGTTTTTTTGTTTTTGGTATTTAGATTTAATAAGAAAAAAGGAGTTAATTGAAATTAAGCTAAAAGGCAAACCCTAATTCTAATGTTTTTATTTATTATGAAAGAATTAAATTAAAACCTAAATTAAACCCTAATTTATTTATGTACAATTTAAATATAAAAAATAAATAAATAAATAATTATTACTGTGGAAAAAAAAAAGTTAAAAGGAATGAAAATGGTTAATTAACCTAATTCTACGTTTTTTACATTTTGTTAAAAAAAGAATTAAGTTTGTAACCTAGTTAAAACTAAATAATTACAAGCATTTATTTATGAAAATAATTATAATATAAATATTTGGTCTTTTCTGATTTTTTAATGTGTTTGTATTTTGTAGAAAAAAGATAAATTAATTAAATTAAGATAATAAAATAAATGAAATAAAAATAAAATGTAAGAAGAAAAATAGAAAAAAAGATGCAAACCAGGGGGGGGGGGGGGGTAGCCCCAAACTGTGAGGTTCAGGCCTAGCAATTCAGGCCCAGTTGATTTTGAATTCGTTGACATTTCTGGATTTTGTATGGCATGTTGACCAGCACTTATGGTGTTCAGCAATCTTGGCCTTTGATTTGGCTTCGTTAGACATGCGTGTGGTTGGATGGTGATGGTATATCGTACGCCTACGTTACTGAAGCGCATAGGATTGGTGAATGAAAAGTAATATGGAATTTGTTCAGACCTGGGATTCGAACCCAGGTCTTGGACTTTGCAATGTAACACCTGTGCCACTGAAGCGTTTGAATTTCAATTAATATATAATGATCAATAAATATTATAAAAGAAAAAGGTTAGTGCCCTTTGAAATGCGCGCGAGATTTTGAATTGGCCTGTCCCCCTATGACACGACATCATCGTCTTCGTCTTCCTGAAACATAAAACACATTGGCCACGGTTTTAACGCGTAGCATTAGGCAAGTTTACAGAAAATAGCGACTAGCGCTATGGTGATCATAAATTGATCGCGAGGCTTGTGTCTTCTTCCTCCAGACCTACTGTATTCAACCATGGTATTCATGAGCCCTAATTTTTCCTCTATGCAAAAGCCCTAATTCAGAAAACCTGCAACCCTAAAAATTGCGCATGGTAGAATCACGTATGTAACACAAAAACTCAATTAAACATATCAGTTAGCTTTGAAATCATGTCAGGAATAAGAATTAATCAATGAAATGTCATGAAAATGCATAGAATATAGAATACGATTTTGGAATTTTCATGGAATTTCTTGAGTTCTGTCCACCGGTTCCTTGCCTTTTGATGAGGGTTATGAATTGGAAAGTGATCAGGGAACCACAAGGAAGCCTTTGGGATGGAAATTAAGGCCTGAATCAACTTGTAACCTTGAAATCAGATTTGAGTTTCTTTCACAAATTTTCAGATTTGTATATGGTTTCTGAGCGCAGCTTGGAGTCTCAGGCAATTAGGTTTTTGGTCAGGGTTATGTAGTGAGATGATTAGGTCAACAAAACTTGATACAATCTCTTGCAATTATGGATTAAGATATTTGATTTTCTTAAGATTTTTCCAAATCTTTTCCATGTGCATTTTGCTCTCAATCATGCCAATCAGCTTCAAATCTTTCCCCTTTTGTATTTACACGAAATATTGAGTCCAAACCTGCATAAAAAGATTTGTTTTCATTAGGTTTGTATTTTTTATGCATTTTATTTAATTAAATGAATTATAAATGATAAATAATCCGAATAAATAAATAAAAATGGAGAAAAACTTCCTTTTGGGCCTAATGGTCGTGCATAGGCTTGGCATGAAGAAACTTGGAAGAAAAATGGGCCCATTTGCATTTTTGGATCATTTGAAGTAAAGTTGACTTTCAAAAATTTCCAAAAATTTCCCAACTTCCACAAGGCATAACTTGCTCAATTTTTAAGCTTTTCACATGTTCTTGGACATTTTGGAAAGGTCTTTGAGTCCTTTAACCAATGCCTTTGGTCCCATGTCATTTTGATTTACCAATCTCATGTTATGGCCTTTGACTTAAAGTCCCTTTTTGTTGACTTTTGAAAATGACCTATAATGTTGAAATTGATAACTTTTTGTGAGAGCATTTCTTGGACTTGGAATATGAAGATGAATTGTAGGAAATGTCTTTCTCTTCAAAATGAGCTTTGGATGGAATTTTTCTGATAATCCATGTGAAAGTTATGCCCTGGTCAATTTCAGTTGACTTTTTCAGCTGTCCAAATATAGTAACTTTTGCATCTTTGATGATTTCTGAGCCAAATCTTGAGAACCATGATCAAGCATTGATCAAATGATGTTTGTGGCTTCAAAATGATATGTTGACCAAAAATTTGAACTTTTGACTGCCAAATGACCATTTTGCCCCTACAGTTGACTGTAGTGCAATTTAGGGTTTTGACTGTGCAATTTTGAGCTGAATGCCTTGAAATTTTGTATGAGGATACTTGACCATCTTTGTAGGCATGTGAGACTTGATTGGGCCTTTGAAAACTTCCAATTCTTGATCAGAACACAAACCCTAGTTTTGACTGTATAGGAGACAGTTGAACTGCACAACCCTTGGGGAATTTTGTGACTTGGCTTGGCAATTTCTTGAAGAATATGGGAGGGCAAATTTTGGGGTACAACACATGGCTCAAAAAGTCTCAAGATGCAAAAGTTGCTATATTTGGACAGTTGAAAAAGTCAACTGTAACTTGACCAAGGCATAACTTCCACATGGTTCATCAGAAAAATTCCATCCAAAGCTCATTTTGAAGAGAAAGACATTTCCTACAACTCCTCTTCACACTTCAAGTCCAAGAAATGCTCTCACAAAAAGTTATCAATTTCAACATTATAGGTCATTTTCAAAAGTCAACAAAAAGGGACTTTAAGTCAAAGACCATAACTTGAGATTGGTAAATCAAAATGACATGGGACCAATAGCATTGGTTAGAGGACTTCAAGACCTTTCCAAAATGTCCAAGAACATAATCAAATCTTAAAAATTGAGCAAGATATGCCTTGTGGAAGTTGGGAAATTTTTGGGAATTTTAAAAAGTCAACTTTACTTCAAATGCCTCAAAATTGCTAATGGGCCACATTTTCTTCCAAGAATCATCATCCAAAGGCTATGCACGACCATTTGGCCCAAAGGGGAATTATTTCATCATTTTTTATTATTTATTTGAATTTTTAATCACCATTAATTCATTTAATGAAATAAAATATGACAAAAATACTAAACAAATGTGTTTGAATCTTTTTATGCAGTATAATCACTCATCAAAACCTCAAGATCTCGTGCACATCAAAAAAGGAAAGATTTGGTGCAAATTGGCATGTTCTTCATGAAGAAAATATTGAAAAAGATTCCATAGAAATCAAATATTGGATTCATCAATGCAAAGGGTTATGGACTCAAATTCTTACCCTAATTCGTCCCATACTTATACAGGATGCTAAACCTAATCACAACAACCTGGAAGCTGCGCCTAAAAACTCATACACACTTTGCATTTTTTGTCAATTTTTTCAAAACTGATTTCACACATAGAGCGTGATTCAAAGCTTCTAACCAATTCCAAAAGCTTTCTGAGGCATCACTGAACCTAACTGAAACCTTTTCCGCGCTTCTAACGCAAAGAATTGGTAACATGATGTCGTCCTGTTCTTAACATTTGTCAAATTCGTGTTTCAATTTATACGCATCCTCATTGCATTTTTTTGTTGATTTATACTAATTGAATCATTCTGAAGCTAACCATGCCACTCAATTGAGTTTTCGTGCCTTATATGGGAATCCACCATTGGAGCTCGCTAGGTTTTCTAAACTGTGAAATTAGGGCTTTCCTCTTCAGGAAAAATTGGCCAACAAGACCTGGACCACTGAACTCACGACCTTCATACGAATTGATTACACTAGTCACGCTCAATTTATGAGCCACCATACGCTAATCGCTATTATCATATTCTTCATTTAGTGGGGGTTTAAAACCCCCGCTATCCATCTGTTTTTTTCAGGCCAAAGCAAACGAGTGGAGAAGAAGATGAGGTGTAAGCCAGCGGTTGGTGCGTTTGAATGTTTGGCGCGTTTATCAGCGTAGTGGATGTTTTCCCATATTATGTTTTCTTATTATATTGCATACGAATAAACGTGTTAGCTCAGATGGCTGGATGTGTATTTGGTAAGTCTTGGGACCTGGGTTCGATTCCCAGGTCCCCTCCCTTTCTCATATTATTTTGTTTTTCATGTTCCTACGCAGCGTGCATTCCAGGGGTTCACCATACACCCAATGCCAAAGCTTGCCAAATGTCCTGGAAGATGAATCTGAAGGTCAGGATGGGAGGTCCAGGGAACACCCCAGTCAACGCATATGCACGTGGCCAGAAAAGTCAAAAGAGGCCTCCAATAAATGGGCCAGATTGCTGGCAATTCACCTCCTAAATTGGGGTCAACACCCCCCATTGGTTTGCATTTTTCTTTCTCTTTTTATTTTTTTCCTCTTATTTATTTTAATTACATCATTTAGTTTTATTTCAATTCTTTAAATTAATTTTTCATAACATAAAAATACCAAAAAATTAGAAACTATAAAAATAAAAAATATATTTTATTTTATGTTATTTTGTAAATAAATTTTATTAATTGATTTAGTTTTAATTCTAGGTTTAATTTTAAATGTTTTTTTTAATAAACTAAAAAATGTAGAATTAGGGTTTTAAATATTTTTATCCTTTTTCTTTTCTTTTACCATTATTTAATAATTAATTATTTATTTTGTAAATAAATTTTCCATTAAATAATTAGGTTAAAACTAGGTTAAATTTAAACATTTTTTTAATAAATTAAAAATAGTTTAGAATTAGGGTTTTAATTTCATTTAATTTTCTTACTAAATTCCATAAATACAAAAAACTCAAAAATAATTTCCTTTTCTCATTTAACTTAATTAATTTATTAATTGTAATTTAATTTCCTTAAAAGGGTCCAACGCCCTCACATTCGATCATAATTCTATTTCGCGCGCTTATTTTATTTCCTTTTTATAAATTTCATGTAATTATCCCAAAGCCATGTAATAGATTAATTAGGATATTTATCTTTCCGCATTTTTATTTTTCAAATCGGGTCTTGGATTAATTTGGCGATGTAGACCCGCGCCTTTGTAATAGCGTAGGACTTTTAAATTCCGCATCTTTTAAACTGTTAATAATTTGCATGAAAGAATGAATGCCAAAATAAAAGCAACGCGTAGATCACCAATGTATGAACAAGATAAACATAAATGAACATGACACACAAATCACACACCATCCCTTGGGTACGCCTCACTGTTGCCTTGCCCCTCGAAAGGTGGTCGTCGAGCAGAGGACGTTTTAGTAAGTCCTCATATCCATCAACATGGCATGAGGGTAGCTTCTAAGGTGTCTTCCTATTGGTCTGGTGATCACCATGTCCCGAACCCTCGAATTGACCCGAACACCTCCAACGGTGGTGCTACCTATCTCTCAATGGTGGGATGGTACTACCTTAAGGACATTTACACAGCCTAATTCCTTAGGGTAGGTAGATGACTCATAGATACTTGCTCTATTTCAAAAAACAAATCAAAAACTCTTTTCACACCGACACTTTTCAAAAAGCTTTCGAAAGCAACTTTTCAAACACTCTTGAGGACTGATACAAGAGTCGAACTGAAATTTTCAAAGAAACTTTTTAAACCCACAGTTGAAAAGCAAACAAACAATTTTGAAAACACAGTGAACAAGTATCTAAGAGCCCATGGATAACCATGGATAGAAAGGGTGCTAACACCTTCCCTTTCTATAAATCTACCTCCCGAACCGAGAGCAATCTCTATAAGGAATTTTTCTGTGCTTTTGTCCTTTCCATGTTGGAGAAAATAAAAGATGGTGGCGACTCTTGCTTCCGCGACATTTCGCGAACCAGCGTTAAACAGTCAGTTCCAGATCCACCGATCACAAAACTGGCGACTCTGCTGGGGATACTCTTATAAAGTGAGGTGTACCTTAGGATAGTTCATAACTGTGTTTTCAATTGTATTGGCTTGCTTGCTTTAAATTGTGGGCTGCATGGGAGTTACATATATCCTAACCCGGATCTGGGGATACCCTGTTTAGGTAGCATAAGCTGTGAGGGACCTATCCGGCGTAGACCGACACGGGTGAAGCAGTGGCTACGTTGGTGTGGCACCTTGGTCTGTACCGATATCCCTTGTGTTGCAACGAGGAGAATATGGGTCTTCCGAGGAGTCATTAAACACCAACAACCTTAGAACCTTAAATGACACAACTTGGCCATTAGAACAGTAGCAGTATGCTACGCCCATTGAGGCTAAACTCTCATGATGGTTCTGGCCGCAAGAAAAGATTGCGATGCTGGAGTTATGACCGATTGAGGGTAGTCAATGATATTGGGATCCTCTAAGAACCCGGTTACTTTTGATAGGACAGGTATGAACCAACAAACTGAAAGAGGGTAATACCTAGACCTCATGCTGGCCTAAACTCTAAGGGTTTCTCTTGTGTGACTTGTGTGCCTTCGTACTTGACTACTTGCATGCTTGTTATCTGACACATGAACTACTTGCGGGTTTTGTTTATAGTCCTTAATTGGGACTCATAACAGGGTTTACTAAGTCTCTTACAGGTTTTAATTGGGACTCATAACAGGGTTTACTGAATTTCTTGCAGGTTTTGTTTACAGTCCTTAATTGGGACTCATAACAGGGTTTACCTACATTACCCCATGCATAGCATAATACCATAACATCATACCATTGCATACATCCTAACCCATTTCAAGGATCTCAAGGGTCTGTGATGCAGGTCATGATGAACCAACTATCCAGCAAGGGGCAAAGGGGATTTATTTTCCTCTAGACAAGGTTGTCAGGGGCTATGACCCACTGGATATGGTGAGCCTTTGACCCTTGAAGAAGGACTCTCAACAACATGAAGTGCCTTCCATCAAGCTACAAAATGCAAACTCTAACAAATTTATTGTTTACCCTGCGAGGTCCTTGAAAACATTGCATACATATCATACATCTCATTGCATTACAGGTACCCTCTGTACAAGTCACTTACATCCTCCACTGTTTATTTCAGCAATGGCTTCCCAACAATACAACCAGGACTTCCATGCTCAAGAGACTCGGTTCCGGGAAATCCTCCTGAATCTATCCAAGGGGCGGGGGGAGTTGAGAGCACTTCTCATGGGGACTTTGGTCAGGAACAGCGCTGAGGACGAACGACTGAAACATCTGCAAGCTGAAGTGGATGCATTGAAAGCCCAGATGCTGGGGCAGGTGACTGCCATTCAAGGTTTAGCTCAAAGACAAGAAGAGCTCGGAGTTCTCATCAACCAACTGCTTCGGGGTAACCAACTGGGGCAAACATCTAAAGTTGAAGGGCCAGTCATCGTTCAACCACCTTTGAAACAAGGAGATAAGGGGAGAGCTCCTCAAATGGCTTCAGGGTCACAAACTCAGCAGCAACTTCACCAGCTTCAGCCAGGCAAGCCTAGGAGGCAATTCACCCAGCTCAACATGTCGCTGTTTCAAGCTTTACAATGCTTGTTGAGATTGAACCCCAACACAGCATCTCCTACCTATCATCCCAATAAAAGGTGTGCCTACCACTCTGCCAGTCCAGGGCATGATACAAATGAGTGTTGGGCTCTGAAGAACAAGATCCAGGACCTGATTGATGAAGGAGTATTGGAGTTTACACAAGATGGCCAGGCTGAGTTTTTCTACCATCCTTCCAAGGCTCGCCATTTGAAGTAACAAGCCCTGAAGATGAAAAGACTTTTGTTCATTAGGATTTTCAAGTTGTAATTTTCTTTTGTTCAAACATTTACTCATGTTAAACGTTGTTATTCCATTAATGCATCGCATACGTCTGTTTTGAAGCAATATATTCGTATTCACTATATGCGAATTATTTTCATATTTTTTCTGATGATCAACTCATGACTAATAATTCTAAGCCTCTTGAGGGAGGATGACGAAAACGATACCACAATCTACAGTATGCTTTTGAACAGACCCCGCTGATGAGGTACATGCATTGTTTCAATTCCTAAACACTGGAGTTATAAGGATGATAATCCCTCGTCAACCCCTCTGAGCCAAAGAAGTAGGAGTTTTTCTTTTCGAAAATTAAAACCCTTTATCATAACCTGGGGCAGGGTAGTTCTCTCAGTTGATCCAAGTGCATAACAAATGGCACCAAAGAGGTCCTTATAAAAAAAAAAGAAGACAATGATGATTCCGAATAATCATAAGGATAGGCAGTCATTATATCTCAAAAATAAAAACCCAATAAGTCAAAACCTATGAAGGAGACTTATAAAACTGGGGCATCCCACTGACTGTAATCACAAAAGAAACAGTTCAGGCAAAAAATTTAGGGATAGCAAAATCAAAAAGAAAGAGGTCATATAAACCCTCAACAAAAACAAAAAATGACTGCCCATTCAGAATAAACCATCAATATCTGAACCATCACTGGGGCATCGAAGCAAAGACTCAAACAAGGTCTAACGTATGATCAACTGAGTTTAGGTTTGGAGAACATCACGAAGAGCGGGTGGGTACAAATAAAATTTGAGCCTTTATCTTTTGTTTCTTAAACCGTGAACCAGGCCACGTTATAACCCTTAAAAGTCCTAGCTGAAGCATGGGTTAGTTCGAAAGCATACTGTTACAAAGGTATCCTGACTCCTTAAGGCTCACGGTAAAATACAGAGTTGACATCACGTTTTACAAACATTCACTTGTTTTATGAAAAAGAATGCATTTTCAAAATCTTCAAGACAGACATAAGCTTTGCATTTTTAACATAACTTTGTTTGCATATGACTTTTTGTTTGAACAGCATAGAAATTCGCGCGACGAATGCCTAATGAACATAAGCACTTCCAATCAAGGGGCATGATATGATCATGGTCTATTATCTGGGGCAGTCCAATCAAGATTCGGAGAATCTCTCAAAGGCCAAACAGCCTGGGGCAAATCTCTGCCTGAGTCACTTGGGGCATTCCAACAACGAATCTTGCCTGATCAAACACCTTCTGGTGGCATGACAAAACACTTCTAACAGGGGCAACTCCCTACATTCTGAGAGCGTGGATATAGTCGAAAAGAATACTACGCACAATCAAAGACCCGCTAGGTTGACATACCTAGGCAAAAATAAGGGCTTCCCGGCGAACCAAAAGGGTTCGGGAAAAATGAGGGATGAAATGAAAAAATCTGTACACCCGGCAAGTCGAAAACCTGAAAAGGCGGCTTGGGCAAAAATGGGTATCCCGGTGGACTGAAAACCCGAAAGGGCGGTCCAGGAAAAAGTTAGGGATCAAAACGTACGACTATGTCCTGTCATCTTGTCACCTGCCTACCGGAAGAAGGTTTGACCCTCAACAACTATCAGCACCTCACAGGTGCCTTCTCCCACTAAAACTGGGGCAATAATGAGTGGTCTAAGCGATCTAATTGCTCTGTCCGCCGAAGTAGCAAGGTAGATTCAGCTGAAGAACATAACCAATACATCTCAATTCCCCAGAGAGTGAGTCAGCAAGTCAATACACTCTCCCCAAGAAAAGCTATTATCAGCCTTAAGAAGTTGGGTTATCCTCATCCAAAAGCCATGGAAAGATCGTCCCCGATGAAGTCTTCTTATCCCCAGCGAAGTTACCATCAACATTCCAACAAAGTACCTCTCTCCCCACAGAGTATTGTTTCCCAGCAAGATCGTTAGAGTACTTTTCTCCCCGCAGAGTAATCCATTCGCCAAGTTTATTCCCCAACGGAGTTATCTTCTCCTACCGGTATTCTTGCAACTATCGTCCCCAGCGGAAGCAAAGATCTATTCTTCAACATCAGCCCAGGAGTGACTTCCCGACACCCGTCAAGGATTTATTTTCCTAAGACGAAAAGATACATTCATAAACAACACATTTCCATACATTATAGCATGCATATATGCATCATATCTTACAAATCTCATTTATGTTGAGAACATCATTGCTTGATCCATATCATGCATTGCATATTACTGACCTTCACCTTTCAGGAAAGATCCAGTTAAGTTCTCAGCTATATTCCAAGACTTTAGTCTGGTTCAGTTAAATCGACCCTAAGATTTTCCTGTTTCTTATCCAGTCAAAGGCCTTCTCTGGTTCAGTCAGATCGACCCTAAGATCTCCCTGTTTCTTATCCAGTTGAAGATTTCAAGACCTTGTCCGGTTCAGTTAAATCGACCCTAAGATTTTCCTGTTTCTTATCCAGTCAAAGGCCTTCTCTGGTTCAGTCAGATTGACCCTAAGATCTCCCTGTTTCTTATCCAGTTGAAGATTTCAAGACCTTGTCCGGTTCAGTTAAATCGACCCTAAGATTTTCCTGTTTCTTATCCAGTCAAAGGCCTTCTCTGGTTCAGTCAGATTGACCCTAAGATCTCCCTGTTTCTTATCCAGTTGAAGATTTCAAGACCTTGTCCGGTTCAGTTAAATCGACCCTAAGATTTTCCTATTTCTTATACAGTCAAAGGCCTTCTCCGGTTTAGTCAGATCGACCCTAAGGTCTCCCTGATTCTTAGCCCAGTAGAAGACATCCAAGATTCTCTCAGCGTTACTGTTGAGGTTGAGGTCGCCTATGATTCTCTCAGCGTTACTGTTGAGGTTGAAGTCGCCCAAGATTCTCTCAGTGTTACTGTTGAGGTTGAAGTCGCCCAAGATTCTCTCAGCGTTACTGTTGAGGTTGAAGTCGCCCAAGATTCTCTCAGCGTTACTGTTGAGGTTGAAGTCGCCCAAGATTCTCTCAGTGTTACTGTTGAGGTTGAAGTCGCCCAAGATTCTCTCAGCGTTACTATTGAGGTTGAAGTCGCCCAAGATTCTCTCAGCGTTACTGTTGAGGTTGAAGTCGCCTATGATTCTCTCAGCGTTACCGTTGAGGTTGAAGTCGCCCAAGATTCTCTCGGCGTTCCTGTTGAGGTAGTAATCGTCCAAGGTTCTCTCATCGTTACTGTTGAGGTAGTAATCGTCCAAGGTTCTCTCATCGTTACTGTTGAGGTAGTAATCGCCCAAGGTTCTCTCACCGTCCCGTTGAGGTAGTAACCATCCCTGGTTCATTCATAACCTTTTGAAGCTCCAGACCTAATTCCTGTAACCAATCAGGGTGCATCTATACAAAGAGTTTGAAGACTAGCTCCTGTAACAGGTCAGGTAATCATTTTCTTTTTCAGGTACGCAAGTTCTCGCTAAGGAAACTCTTACGCGATCGACACCCAGATGGCATCTATAAGCCCATCCACCTTCCATTACCTCCCAGCATGGCATCTATAAGCCCATCATCCTATCCATCAATCTCCAAATGGCATCTATAAGCCCATTCCCACCATCACATTACTATGTGAGCGCAAATTTCTGGGCACTCTAGTGTTCAATCATCTTCCACCTTCGGATTACGAAAGGCACGTCAGCCAATCTGCATCCTCAGGTTTAAGAAGATTGAACAGGGGCAACTGTTGTACCCCAAAATTTTCCCTCCCATATTCTTCAATATTTGCAAGGAGCATGCTTCAAAATCTCCCCAAGGGTTGCACAGTTCAAAGGCCTCCTAACAGTCAAAAACCCTAATTGTTCAACAGTCAACTGTAGGGGCAAAATGGTCATTTGACAGTCAAAAGTTCAAATTTTTGGTCAACATCTTATTTTGAAGCCACAAACATCATTTGATCAATTCTTGATCATGATTCTCTAGGCATGGCTCAAAAAGTCTCAAGATGCAAAAGTTGCTATATTTGGACAGTTGAAAAAGTCAACTGTAACTTGACCAAGGCATAACTTCCACATGGTTCATCAGAAAAATTCCATCCAAAGCTCATTTTGAAGAGAAAGACATTTCCTACAACTCCTCTTCACACTTCAAGTCCAAGAAATGCTCTCACAAAAAGTTATCAATTTCAACATTATAGGTCATTTTCAAAAGTCAACAAAAAGGGACTTTAAGTCAAAGACCATAACTTGAGATTGGTAAAACAAAATGACATGGGACCAAATGCATTGGTTAGAGGACTTCAAGACCTTTCCAAAATGTCCAAGAACATGATCAAAGCTTAAAAATTGAGCAAGATATGCCTTGTGGAAGTTGGGAAATGTTTGGGAATTTTGAAAAGTCAACTTTACTTCAAATGCCTCAAAATTGCTAATGGGCCACATTTTCTTCCAAGAATCATCATCCAAAGGCTATGCACGACCATTTGGCCCAAAGGGGAATTATTTCATCATTTTTTATTATTTATTTGAATTTTTAATCACCATTAATTCATTTAATGAAATAAAATATGACAAAAATACTAAACAAATGTGTTTGAATCTTTTTATTTAGTATAATCACTCATCAAAACCTCAAGATCTCGTGCACATCAAAAAAGGAAAGATTTGGTGCAAATTGGCATGTTCTTCATGAAGAAAATATTGAAAAATATTCCATAGAAATCAAATATTGGATTCATCAATGCAAAGGGTTATGGACTCAAATTCTTACCCTAATTCGTCCCATACATATACAGGATGCTAAACCTAATCACAACAACCTGGAAGTTGCGCCTAAAAACTCATACACACTTTGCATTTTTGTCAATTTTTTCAAAACTGATTTCACACATAGAGCGTGATTCAAAGCTTCTAACCAATTCCAAAAGCTTTCTGAGGCATCACTGAACCTAACTGAAACCTTTTCCGCGCTTCTAACACAAAGAATTGGTAACATGATGTCGTCTTGTTCTTAACATTTTTCAAATTCGTGTTTCAATTTATACGCATCCTCATTGCATTTTTTTTGTTGATTTATACTAATTGAATCATTCTGAAGCTAACCATGCCATTCAATTGAGTTTTCGTGCCTTATATGGGAATCCACCATTGGAGCTTGCTAGGTTTTCTAAACTGTGAAATTAGGGCTTTCCTCTTCAGGAAAAATTGGCCAACAAGACCTGGACCACTGAACTCACGACCTTCATACGAATTGATTACACTAGTCGCGCTCAATTTATGAGCCACCATACGCTAATCGCTATTATCATATTCTTCATTTAGTGGGGGTTTAAACCCCCCGCTATCCATCTGTTTTTTTTCAGGCCAAAGCAAACGAGTGGAGAAGAAGATGAGGTGTAAGCCAGCGGTTGGTGCGTTTGAATGTTTAGCGCGTTTATCAGCGTAGTGGATGTTTTCCCATATTATGTTTTCTTATTATATTGCATACGAATAAACGTGTTAGCTCAGATGGCTGGATGTGTATTTGGTAAGTCTTGGGACCTGGGTTCGATTCCCAGGTCCCCTCCCTTTCTCATATTATTTTGTTTTTCATGTTCCTACGCAGTGTGCATTCCAGGGGTTCACCATACACCCAATGCCAAAGCTTGCCAAATGTCCTGGAAGATGAATCTGAAGGTCAGGATGGGAGGTCCAGGGAACACCCCAGTCAACGCATATGCACGTGGCCAGAAAAGTCAAAAGAGGCCTCCAATAAATGGGCCAGATTGCTGGCAATTCACCTCCTAAATTTGGGTCAACACCCCCCATTGGTTTGCATTTTTCTTTCTCTTTTTATTTTTTTCCTCTTATTTATTTTAATTACATCATTTAGTTTTATTTCAATTCTTTAAATTAATTTTTCATAACATAAAAATACCAAAAAATCAGAAACTATAAAAATAAAAAATATATTTTATTTTATGTTATTTTGTAAATAAATTTTATTAATTGATTTAGTTTTAATTCTAGGTTTAATTTTAAATGTTTTTTTTAATAAACTAAAAAATGTAGAATTAGGGTTTTAAATATTTTTATCCTTTTTCTTTTCTTTTACCATTATTTAATAATTAATTATTTATTTTGTAAATAAATTTGCCATTAAATAATTAGGTTAAAACTAGGTTAAATTTAAACATTTTTTTAATAAATTAAAAATAGTTTAGAATTAGGGTTTTAATTTCATTTAATTTTCTTACTAAATTCCATAAATACAAAAAACTCAAAAATAATTTCCTTTTCTCATTTAACTTAATTAATTTATTAATTGTAATTTAATTTCCTTAAAAGGGTCCAACGCCCTCGCATTTGATCATAATTCTATTTCGCGCGCTTATTTTATTTCCTTTTTATAAATTTCATGTAATTATCCCAAAGCCATGTAATAGATTAATTAGGATATTTATCTTTCCGCATTTTTATTTTTCAAATCGGGTCTTGGATTAATTTGGCGATGTAGACCCGCGCCTTTGTAATAGCGTAGGACTTTTAAATTCCGCATCTTTTAAACTGTTAATAATTTGCATGAAAGAATGAATGCCAAAATGAAAGCAACACGTAGATCACCAATGTATGAACAAGATAAACATAAATGAACATGACACACAAATCACACACCACCCCTTGGGTACGCCTCACTGTTGCCTTGCCCCTCGAAAGGTGGTCGTCGAGTAGAGGACATTTTAGTAAGTCCTCATGTCCATGAACATGGCATGAGGGTAGCTTCTAAGGTGTCTTCCTATTGCTCTGGTGATCACCATGTCCCGAACCCTCGAATTGACCCGAACACCTCCAACGGTGGTGCTACCTATCTCTCAATGGTGGGATGGCACTACCTTAAGGAAATTTACACAGCCTAATTCCTTAGGGTAGGTAGATGACTCATAGATACTTGCTCTATTTCAAAAAACAAATCAAAAACTCTTTTCACACCGACACTTTTCAAAAAGCTTTCGAAAGCAACTTTTCAAACACTCTTGAGGACTGATACAAGAGTCGAACTGAAATTTTCAAAGAAACTTTTTAAACCCACAGTTGAAAAGCAAACAAACAATTTTGAAAACACAGTGAACAAGTATCTAAGAGCCCATGGATAACCATGGATAGAAAGGGTGCTAACACCTTCCCTTTCTATAAATCTACCTCCCGAACCGAGAGCAATCTCTATAAGGAATTTTTCTGTGCTTTTGTCCTTTCCATGTTGGAGAAAATAAAAGACGGTGGCGACTCTTGCTTCCGCGACATTTCGCGAACCAGCGTTAAACAGTCAGTTCCAGATCCACCGATCACAAAACTGGCGACTCTGCTGGAGATACTCTTATAAAGTGAGGTGTACCTTAGGATAGTTCATAACTGTGTTTTCGATTGTATTGGCTTGCTTGCTTTAAATTGTGGGTTGCATGGGAGTTACATAGATCCTAACCCGGATCTGGGGATACCCTGTTTAGGTAGCATAAGCTGTGAGGGACCTGTCCGGCGTAGACCGACACGGGTGAAGCAGTGGCTACGTTGGTGTGGCACCTTGGTCTGTACCGATATCCCTTGTGTTGCAACGAGGAGAATATGGGTCTTCCGAGGAGTCATTAAGCACCAACAACCTTAGAACCTTAAATGACACAACTTGGCCATTAGAACAGTAGCAGTATGCTACGCCCATTGAGGCTAAACTCTCGTGATGGTTCTGGCCGCAAGAAAAGATTGCGATGCTGGAGTTATGACCGATTGAGGGTAGTCAATGCTATTGGGATCCTCTAAGAACCCGATTACTTTTGATAGGACAAGTATGAACCAACAAACTGAAAGAGGGCAATACCTAGACCTCATGCTGGCCTAAACTCTAAGGGTTTCTCTTGTGTGACTTGTGTGCCTTCGTACTTGACTACTTGCATGCTTGTTATCCGACACATGAACTACTTGTGGGTTTTGTTTATAGTCCTTAATTGGGACTCATAACAGGGTTTACTAAGTCTTTTACAGGTTTTAATTGGGACTCATAACAGGGTTTACTGAATTTCTTGCAGGTTTTGTTTACAGTCCTTAATTGGGACTCATAACAGGGTTTACCTACATTACCCCATGCATAGCATAATACCATAACATCATACCATTGCATACATCCTAACCCATTTCAAGGATCTCAAGGGTCTGTGATGCAGGTCATGATGAACCAACTATCCAGCAAGGGGCAAAGGGGATTTATTTTCCTCTAGACAAGGTTGTCAGGGGCTATGACCCACTGGATATGGTGAGCCTTTGACCCTTGAAGAAGGACTCTCAACAACATGAAGTGCCTTCCATCAAGCTACAAAATGCAAACTCTAACAAATTTCTTGTTTACCCTGCGAGGTCCTTGAAAACATTGCATACATATCATACATCTCATTGCATTACAGGTACCCTCTGTACAGGTCACTTACCTCCTCCGCTGTTTATTTCAGCAATGGCTTCCCAACAATACAACCAGGACTTCCATGCTCACGAGACTCGGTTCGGGGAAATCCTCCTGAATCTATCCAAGGGGCAGGGGGAGTTGAGAGCACTTCTCATGGGGACTTTGGTCAGGAACAGCGCTGAGGACGAACGACTGAAACATCTGCAAGCTGAAGTGGATGCATTGAAAGCCCAGATGCTGGGGCAGGTGACTGCCATTCAAGGTTTAGCTCAAAGACAAGAAGAGCTCGGAGTTCTCATCAACCAACTGCTTCGAGGTAACCAACTGGGGCAAACATCTAAAGTTGAAGGGCCAGTCATCGTTCAACCACCTTTGAAACAAGGAGATAAGGGGAGAGCTCCTCAAATGGCTTCAGGGTCACAAACTCAGCAGCAACTTCACCAGCTTCAGCCAGGCAAGCCCAGGAGGAAATTCACCCAGCTCAACATGTCGCTGTTTCAAGCTTTACAATGCTTGTTGAGATTGAATCTGATCACATTAAGGGCTTATCCCCGGAACCACAACACAACATCTCCTACCTATCATCCCAATAAAAGGTGTGCCTACCACTCTGCCAGTCCAGGACATGATACAAATGAGTGTTGGGCTCTGAAGAACAAGATCCAGGACCTGATTGATGAAGGAGCATTGGAGTTTACACAAGATGGTCAGGCTGAGTTTTTCTACCATCCTTCCAAGGCTCGCCATTTGAAGTAACAAGCCCTGAAGATGAAAAGACTTTTGTTCATTAGGATTTTCAAGTTGTAATTTTCTTTTGTTCAAACATTTACTCATGTTAAACGTTGTTATTCCATTAATGCATCGCATACGTCTGTTTTGAAGCAATATATTCGTATTCACTATATGCGAATTATTTTCATATTTTTTCTGATGATCAACTCTTGACTAATAATTCTAATCCTCTTGAGGGAGGATGACGAAAACGATACCACAATCTACAGTATGCTTTTGAACAGACCCCGCTGATGAGGTACATGCATTGTTTCAATTCCTAAACACTGGAGTTATAAGGATGATAATCCCTCGTCAATCCCTCTGAGCCAAAGAAGTAGGAGTTTTTCTTTTCGAAAATTAAAACCCTTTATCATAACCTGGGGCAGGGTAGTTCTCTCAGTTGATCCAAGTGCATAACAAATGGCACCAAAGAGGTCCTTATAAAAAAAAAGACAATGATGATTCCGAATAATCATAAGGATAGGCAGTCATTATATCTCAAAAATAAAAACCCAATAAGTCAAAACCTATGAAGGAGACTTACAAAACTGGGGCATCCCGCTGACTGTAATCACAAAAGAAACAGTTCAGGCAAAAAATTTAGGGATAGCAAAATCAAAAAGAAAGAGGTCATACAAACCCTCAACAAAAACAAAAAATGACTGCCCATTCAGAATAAACCATCAATATCTGAACCATCACTGGGGCATCGAAGCAAAGACTCAAACAAGGTCTAACGTATGATCAACTGAGTTTAGGTTTGGAGAACATCATGAAGAGCGGGTAGGTACAAATAAAATTTGAGCCTTTATCTTTTGTTTCTTAAACCGTGAACCAGGCCACGTTATAACCCTTAAAAGTCCTAGCTGAAGCATGGGTTAGTTCGAAAGCATACTGTTACAAAGGTATCCTGACTCCTTAAGGCTCACGGTAAAATACGGAGTTGACATCACGTTTTACAAACATTCACTTGTTTTATGAAAAAGAATGCATTTTCAAAATCTTCAAGACAGACATAAGCTTTGCATTTTTAACATAACTTTGTTTGCATATGACTTTTTGTTTGAACAGCATAGAAATTCGCGCGACGAATGCCTAATGAACATAAGCACTTCCAATCAAGGGGCATGATATGATCATGGTCTATTATCTGGGGCAGTCCAATCAAGATTCGGAGAATCTCTCAAAGGCCAAACAGCCTGGGGAAAATCTCCGCCTGAGTCACTTGGGGCATTCCAACAACGAATCTTGCCTGATCAAACACCTTCTGGTGGCATGACAAAACACTTCTAACAGGGGCAACTCCCTACATTCTGAGAGCGTGGATATAGTCGAAAAGAATACTACGCACAATCAAAGACCCGCTAGGTTGACATACCTAGGCAAAAATAAGGGCTTCCCGGCGAACCAAAAGGGTTCAGGCAAAATGAGGGATGAAATGAAAAAATCTGTACACCCGGCAAGTCGAAAACCTGAAAAGGCGGCTTGGGCAAAAATGGGTATCCCGGTGGACTGAAAACCCGAAAGGGCGGTCCAGGCAAAAGTTAGGGATCAAAACGTACGACTATGTCCTATCATCTTGTCACCTGCCTACTGGAAGAAGGTTTGACCCTCAACAACTATCAGCACCTCACAGGTGCCTTCTCCCACTGAAACTGGGGCAATAATGAGTGGTCTAAGCGATCTAATTGCTCTGTCCGCCGAAGTAGCAAGGTAGATTCAGCTGAAGAACATAACCAATACATCTCAATTCCCCAGAGAGTGAGTCAGCAAGTCAATACACTCTCCCCAAGCAAAGCTATTATCAGCCTTAAGAAGTTGGGTTATCCTCAGCCAAAAGCCATGGAAAGATCGTCCCCGACGAAGTCTTCTTATCCCCAGCGAAGTTACCATCAACATTCCAACAAAGTACCTCTCTCCCCACAGAGTATTGTTTCCCAGCAGGATCGTTAGAGTACTTTTCTCCCCACAGAGTAATCCATTCGCCAAGTTTATTCCCCAACGGAGTTATCTTCTCCTACCGGTATTCTTGCAACTATCGTCCCCAGCGGAAGCAAAGATCTATTCTTCAACATCAGCCCAGGAGTGACTTCCCGGCACCCGTCAAGGATTTATTTTCCTAAGACGAAAAGATACATTCATAAACAACACATTTCCATACATTATAGCATGCATATATGCATCATATCTTACAAATCTCATTTATGTTGAGAACATCATTGCTTGATCCATATCATGCATTGCATATGACTGACCTTCACCTTTCAGGAAAGATCCAGTTAAGTTCTCAGCTATATTCCAAGACTTTAGTCTGGTTCAGTTAAATCGACCCTAAGATTTTCCTGTTTCTTATCCAGTCAAAGGCCTTCTCTGGTTCAGTCAGATCGACCCTAAGATCTCCCTGTTTCTTATCCAGTTGAAGATTTCAAGACCTTGTCTGGTTCAGTTAAATCGACCCTAAGATTTTCCTGTTTCTTATCCAGTCAAAGGCCTTCTCTGGTTCAGTCAGATCGACCCTAAGATCTCCCTGTTTCTTATCCAGTTGAAGATTTCAAGACCTTGTCCGGTTCAGTTAAATCGACCCTAAGACTTTCCTGTTTCTTATCCAGTCAAAGGCCTTCTCTGGTTCAGTCAGATCGACCCTAAGATCTCCCTGTTTCTTATCCAGTTGAAGATTTCAAGACCTTGTCCGGTTCAGTTAAATCGACCCTAAGATTTTCCTGTTTCTTATCCAGTCAAAGGCCTTCTCCGGTGTAGTCAGATCGACCCTAAGGTCTCCCTGATTCTTAGCCCAGTAGAAGACATCCAAGATTCTCTCAGCGTTACTATTGAGGTTGAGGTCGCCTATGATTCTCTCAGCGTTACTGTTGAGGTTGAAGTCGCCCAAGATTCTCTCAGCGTTACTGTTGAGGTTGAAGTCGCCCAAGATTCTCTCAGCGTTACTGTTGAGGTTGAAGTCGCCCAAGATTCTCTCAGCATTACTGTTGAGGTTGAAGTCGCCCAAGATTCTCTCAGCGTTACTGTTGAGGTTGAAGTCGCCCAAGATTCTCTCAGCATTACTATTGAGGTTGAAGTCGCCCAAGATTCTCTCAGCGTTACTGTTGAGGTTGAAGTCACCTATGATTCTCTCAGCGTTACCGTTGAGGTTGAAGTCGCCCAAGATTCTCTCAGCGTTCCTGTTGAGGTAGTAATCGTCCAAGGTTCTCTCATCGTTACTGTTGAGGTAGTAATCGTCCAAGGTTCTCTCATCGTTACTGTTGAGGTAGTAATCGCCCAAGGTTCTCTCACCGTCACGTTGAGGTAGTAACCATCCCTGGTTCATTCATAACCTTTTGAAGCTCCAGACCTAATTCCTGTAACCAATCAGGGTGCATCTATACAAAGAGTTTGAAGACTAGCTCCTGTAACAGGTCAGGTAATCATTTTCTTTTTCAGGTACACAAGTTCTCGCTAAGGAAACTCTTACGCGATCGACACCCAGATGGCATCTATAAGCCCATCCACCTTCCATTACCTCCCAGCATGGCATCTATAAGCCCATCATCCTATCCATCAATCTCCAAATGGCATCTATAAGCCCATTCCCACCATCACATTACTATGTGAGCGCAAATTTCTGAGCACTCTAGTGTTCAATCATCTTCCACCTTCGGATTACGAAAGGCACGTCAGCCAATCTGCATCCTCAGGTTTAAGAAGATTAAACAGGGGCAACTGTTGTACCCCAAAATTTGCCCTCCCATATTCTTCAAGATTTTCAAGGAGCATGCTTCAAAATCTCCCCAAGGGTTGCACAGTTCAAAGGCCTCCTAACAGTCAAAAACCCTAATTGCTCAACAATCAACTGCAGGGGCAAAATGGTCATTTGACAGTCAAAAGTTCAAATTTTTGGTCAACATCTTATTTTGAAGCCACAAACATCATTTGATCAATTCTTGATCATGATTCTCAAGGCATGGCTCAAAAAGTCTCAAGATGCAAAAGTTGCTATATTTGGACAGTTGAAAAAGTCAACTGTAACTTGACCAAGGCATAACTTCCACATGGTTCATCAGAAAAATTTCATCCAAAGCTCATTTTGAAGAGAAAGACATTTCCTACAACTCCTCTTCACACTTCAAGTCCAAGAAATGCTCTCACAAAAAGTTATCAATTTCAACATTATAGGTCATTTTCAATAGTCAACAAAAAGGGACTTTAAGTAAAAGACCATAACTTGAGATTGGTAAATCAAAATGAATGGGACCAAAGGCATTGGTTAGAGGACTTCAAGACCTTTCCAAAATGTCCAAGAACATGAACAAAGCTTAAAAATTGAGCAAGATATGCCTTGTGGAAGTTGGGAAATTTTTGGGAATTTTGAAAAGTCAACTTTACTTCAAATGCCTCAAAATTGCTAATGGGCCACATTTTCTTCCAAGAATCATCATCCAAAGGCTATGCACGACCATTTGGCCCAAAGGGGAATTATTTCATCATTTTTTATTATTTATTTGAATTTTTAATCACCATTAATTCATTTAATGAAATAAAATATGACAAAAATACTAAACAAATGTGTTTGAATCTTTTTATGCAGTATAATCACTCATCAAAACCTCAAGATCTCGTGCACATCAAAAAAGGAAATATTTGGTGCAAATTGGCATGTTCTTCATGAAGAAAATATTGAAAAAGATTCCATAGAAATCAAATATTGGATTCATCAATGCAAAGGGTTATGGACTCAAATTCTTACCCTAATTCGTCCCATACATATACAAGATGCTAAACCTAATCACAACAACCTGGAAGCTGCGCCTAAAAACTCATACACACTTTGCATTTTTTGTCAATTTTTTCAAAACTGATTTCACACATAGAACGTGATTCAAAGCTTCTAACCAATTCCAAAAGCTTTATGAGGCATCACTGAACCTAACTGAAACCTTTTCCGCGCTTCTAACGCAAAGAATTGGTAACATGATGCCGTCCTGTTCTTAACATTTGTCAAATTCGTGTTTCAATTTATACGCATCCTCATTGCATTTTTTTTGTAGATTTATACTAATTGAATCATTCTGAAGCTAACCATGCCATTCAATTGAGTTTTCATGCCTTATATGGGAATCCACCATTGAAGCTCGCTAGGTTTTCTAAACTGTGAAATTAAGGCTTTCCTCTTCAGGAAAAATTGGCCAACAAGACCTGGACCACTGAACTCACGACCTTCATACGAATTGATTACACTAGTCGCGCTCAATTTATGAGCCACCATACGCTAATCGCTATTATCATATTCTTCATTTAGTGGGGGTTTAAAACCCCCGCTATCCATCTGTTTTTTTTCAGGCCAAAGCAAACGAGTGGAGAAGAAGATGAGGTGTAAGCCAGCGGTTGGTGCGTTTGAATGTTTGGCGTGTTTATCAGCGTAATGGATGTTTTCCCATATTATGTTTTCTTATTACATTGCATACGAATAAACGTGTTAGCTCAGATGGCTGGATGTGTATTTGGTAAGTCTTGGGACCTGGGTTCGATTCCCAGGTCCCCTCCCTTTCTCATATTATTTTGTTTTTCATGTTCCTACGCAGCGTGCATTCCAGGGGTTCACCATACACCCAATGCCAAAGCTTGCCAAATGTCCTGGAAGATGAATCTGAAGGTCAGGATGGGAGGTCCAGGGAACACCCCAGTCAACGCATATGCACGTGGCCAGAAAAGTCAAAAGAGGCCTCCAATAAATGGACCAGATTGCTGGCAATTCACCTCCTAAATTGGGGTCAACACCCCCCCATTGGTTTGCATTTTTCTTTCTCTTTTTATTTTTTTCCTCTTATTTATTTTAATTACATCATTTAGTTTTATTTCAATTCTTTAAATTAATTTTTCATAACATAAAAATACCAAAAAATCAGAAACTATAAAAATAAAATATATATTTTATTTTATGTTATTTTGTAAATAAATTTTATAAATTGATTTAGTTTTAATTCTAGGTTTAATTTTAAATGTTTTTTTAATAAACTAAAAAATGTAGAATTAGGGTTTTAAATATTTTTATCCTTTTTCTTTTCTTTTACCATTATTTAATAATTAATTATTTATTTTGTAAATAAATTTGCCATTAAATAATTAGGTTAAAACTAGGTTAAATTTAAACATTTTTTTAATAAATTAAAAATAGTTTAGAATTAGGGTTTTAATTTCATTTAATTTTCTTACTAAATTCCATAAATACAAAAAACTCAAAAATAATTTCCTTTTCTCATTTAACTTAATTAATTTATTAATTGTAATTTAATTTCCTTAAAAGGGTCCAACGCCCTCGCATTCGATCATAATTCTATTTCGCGCGCTTATTTTATTTCCTTTTTATAAATTTCATGTAATTATCCCAAAGCCATGTAATAGATTAATTAGGATATTTATCTTTCCGCATTTTTATTTTTCAAATCGGGTCTTGGATTAATTTGGCGATGTAGACCCGCGCCTTTGTAATAGCGTAGGACTTTTAAATTCCGCATCTTTTAAACTGTTAATAATTTGCATGAAAGAATGAATGCCAAAATAAAAGCAACGCGTAGATCACCAATGTATGAACAAGATAAACATAAATGAACATGACACACAAATCACACACCACCCCTTGGGTACGCCTCACTGTTGCCTTGCCCCTCGAAAGGTGGTCGTCGAGTAGAGGACGTTTTAGTAAGTCCTCATGTCCATGAACATGGCATGAGGGTAGCTTCTAAGGTGTCTTCCTATTGCTCTGGTGATCACCATGTCCCGAACCCTCGAATTGACCCGAACACCTCCAACGGTGGTGCTACCTATCTCTCAATGGTGGGATGGCACTACCTTAAGGACATTTACACAGCCTAATTCCTTAGGGTAGGTAGATGACTCATAGATACTTGCTCTATTTCAAAAAACAAATCAAAAACTCTTTTCACACCGACACTTTTCAAAAAGATTTCGAAAGCAACTTTTCAAACACTCTTGAGGACTGATACAAGAGTCGAACTGAAATTTTCAAAGAAACTTTTTAAACCCACAGTTGAAAAGCAAACAAACAATTTTGAAAACACAGTGAGCAAGTATCTAAGAGCCCATGGATAACCATGGATAGAAAGGGTGCTAACACCTTCCCTTTCTATAAATCTACCTCCCGAACCGAGAGCAATCTCTATAAGGAATTTTTCTGTGCTTTTGTCCTTTCCATGTTGGAGAAAATAAAATACGGTGGCGACTCTTGCTTCCGCGATATTTCGCGAACCAGCGTTAAATAGTCAGTTCCAGATCCACCGATCACAATGACAGATCTACATAAAGGCACTTTCAGAACCCATTCTAGTGGACACACCATGGCTAAGAAGATCCTACAGGCAGGATACTACTGGTCCACTATGGAAGTAGATTGTTATCAGCACTCTCGAACCTGTCATAAATGCCAAGTCTATGCTGATAAGGTGCATGTACCTCCAGTTCCCCTGAATGTTTTGACGGCCCATTGGCCTTTCGCAATGTGGGGTATTGATATGATCGGCGAGATCAGACCTACTGCGTCTAATGGGCATCACTTCATTCTGGTAGCAGTTGATTACTTCACAAAGTGGGTTGAGACAACTTCCTTTGCTACAGTAACCAAGAACGTCGTGGCGCAGTTTATCCGACACAATCTGATCTGTCGATATGGTGTACCAGAGAGGATTATTAATGACAATGGTACGAATCTCAACAACACAATGATCACTGAGCTCTGCAAACAGTTCAAGATACAGCATCATAACTCTTCTCTCTACCTGCCGAAGATGAATGGGGCTGTTGAAGCTGCTAACAAGAACATCAAGAAGATTATACAGAAGATGACAGTGACATATAAAGACTAGCATGAGATGTTACCATTCGCTCTTCATGGGTACCGTACCTCGACACAAACGTCGACAGGGGCAACACCCTACTCTCTGGTATATGTCATGGAGGCAGTCCTACCCATAAAAGTCCAGATACCCTCTCTCAGGATTATGAAGGATGTGGGTTTAAACGAAGACGACTGGATCTAAACCCGACTTGATCAGTTAAATCTAATCGATGAGAAGAGGCTTACTGCTATCTGCCATGGTCAGGCGTATCAGAAACGAATGATTAAGGCTTTTAACAAGAAAGTCAGACGTCCAGAATATCAAGTCGGGGATTTGGTGATCAAACGCATCATACTGCCGCAAGGTGATCCCAGGGGCAAATGGACTCCCACGTATGAAGGTCTATTTGTGGTTAAGAACATTTTCTCGAGAGGAGCTATGATTCTAACCACCATGGATGGTGACGACCTTTCTCACCCTGTCAATGCAGACATAGTGAAAAGATACTACGCATAATCAAAGACCTGCTAGGTTGACTGGCCTAGGGAAAAATAAGGGCTTCCTGGCAAACCAAAAGGGTTCGGGCAAAAGTAAGGGATGAAAATGAAAAAAATCTATACACCAGGCAAGTCAAAAACCCGAAAGGGAGGCTTGGTCAAAAAAGGGTATCCGGTGGATTGAAAACCCGAAAGGGAAATCCAGGAAAAAGTTAAGGATTGAAGCGTATCACTATGTCTCATTTGGATCATCTTACGACCAGACTTCGGTATCGACTATCAAGCTCGGACAACACCAATCAATCTGATCAACCTTCGGCCAAGTAGCAAAGTGATGAGACGCTTGAAAATATAAAGGAAATAGCAGAGTTGGAACCCAATGGGGTCGTTTCACATAGCTGTTTTTCTTTCTTTTACACAAATTGTATAATTTCTATCTTTCGGCAGCATTCTCTCACTAGAACGTCGGCCTCTTTGTACAAAACTCCTATTACAGGCCAACTTCAAAATCAATACAAATCATTTTCACAAACTTTAATTTATTTTTTCTTTTTCTGTTTTGTTTTGCAAGAACGTCCAATGATTTATTTTTGATATATGCATTTGAAAGTGATTGCTGCTCATAAATATTTACATAAGAAACAAAAGACGATTACTCGTAATTCCAGAAACCGGAAAATAAGAAGTACCAAACCCGACGGTTCCTTTGCCCAGCAGGTATCAGGATAGAGTCAGCGTTGGGACATGACTATTTGTATATACACTCCCCACAGAGTAAAAGTACCCAAAGGCATTGATGTCAGTTTCCCCGAAGCAGGACGTAACTATCCCCAACCAAGGTTCATAACTTCGGGATAGTTAGTAAAATTCATCCTCCAAGCGGAGTTTATTTCCACAGATACAGAAGCTCCATATCTAACAGAGCCTATCACTTCCAGCAACGGAATTTCATCCTCGGCTAAATTTGTTTCTCCAGATCGGCGGGTCTACCAACAAAGTATCTCTTCCCACAAAGTTTGGTCCCCACAGAGTTTATTCTCAAGCATCTTCTTCCCGATGGAATATTTACAACTCTCCAGCAATAATCAGGGATTTATTTTCCCAGACGCGAGTATACCCCGATGCATTTCATAAAAATACATCATGACATACGCATACATGACATATACAGCATAATCTCATTTATTTTGAGAACATCATATCACCATGCATTTCATGTATCGCATATAACTAACCCTGATATCCTTTTAGGAAAAGACGAGTAGCTTCAATGAATCCAACAGTCACACAGATCATATTTACAGACGACTAATGGAAGCTCAGTTCTCGAAATCAAATAGGTCAACTAATCTACATTATCGCTTCGAAGTAACCCTACCATCCAGGTTCCTTCTCATAGCCCTACTATTCAGGCTTTCATATCGAAGTAACCCTACCATCCAGGTTCCTTCTCATAGCCCTACTATCCAGGCTTTCATATCGAAGTAACCCTACTAACCAGGTTTCTTCTCACAACCCTACTATCCAGGCTTTCATATCGAAGTAACCTTACTATACAGGCTTTCATATCGAAGTAACCCTACTAACCAGGTTCCTTCTCATAGCCCTACTATCCAGGCTTTCATATCGAAGTAACCCTACTATCCAGGTGCCTTCTCATAGCCCTACTGTGATCGGTGGAAATAGAACTGACTGTTTTTTAAGCTGGTTCGCGAAATGTCGCGGTAAGCAAGAATCGCCACTGTATTTTATGTTCTCCAACAAGGAAAGGACAAAAGCACAGCAAAATTCCTTTTCGAGAATGTTTCTCGGTTCGGGAGGTAGATTTATAGAAAGGGAAGGTGTTAGCACCCTTTCTATCCGTGGTTATCCACGGACTCTTAGGTACTTGCTCTTATGTTTTCAAAAATTGTTTGCTTTTCAAGTGTTTGTGGGTTTTGAAAAAGTTTCGTTTGAAAAACTTCTAGGTAACTCTTGTATCAGTCCTCAAGAGTGTATGAAGTATTTGTTTAAAAAACCTTTTGAAAGTGTAAGTGCGAAAAGATGTTTTTGTTTTTTGAAAGAGCAAGTATCCAGGAGAAATCTACCTACTCTAAGGAATTAGGCTGTGTAAGAGTCCTTTAGACAGTACTATCCCACTATTGAGAAGTAGGTAGCACCGTCGTTGGAGTTATTCGGGTCAATTCGATTATTGGGACATGTGTGGTCACCAAAGCAATAGTAGGACGCCTTAGCGGTAACCCTAATGTCCTAGATCCTTTTTATTCGAGGTAACCGTTTCGAGGCAACTGGATCTTTAGACAGGAGGGCGACCTCTAAAACACCCTATACTTGACGACCACGTCGAGGCAACCAGTGAGGCGTACCCTAAGAGTCGCATGTGCATGCGCGTTGTTTCAGTTTATGTTTATCTTTGAACATGCATTTGTGAGCTATGGATTGATTTTATTTTTCATACAAGTCTTGCATGCATATTAACAGTTAAGAGTGCGGAAAATAAATTGCGAAAAGTTGAATCTACGCTATTACAAGGCGCGGGTCTATACATCGCCAAAAACAAAACCCGTTTGGAAAATAAATATGAGAAAGTAAATAAAGCGATAAAAGCCTAATTAACTATTACATTTCCGGGGCGGATACATAAATATAATGAATTAAAATAAACATGCGCGCGAAAGAATTAAATCGGAACGTCCTTAGGGTTTTGACCCTTTTTTGAGAAAAGAATTGAAATTGGTCCCTTTTTTGCAATTAAATTAAATATTAAACCTAATTTACTAATTAATTAATTATTTACAAGAAAAAGTATTTTTTATGTGTTTTTTATGTTTTTAATGAAATAAAAATAAAAAAGAAATTAAAAGTGTCAAGAGAAAAAAACCTAAGTCTAATTCATTTTTATTTATTGTAAAAGAAAATTAAAATTGAACCTAATTAAACTAAATTAATTTAAGTTAGTGTTTATTTACAAAATAATTAAACTAAAGTGAAAATAATAATAATAAATAAAATATTTACATTTTTTAGTTTTTCTGAATTTTTATTGTGAAAATGTTAATTAATTTGCTGGTTAGTAATTAATTAAAAAATAAATAAAAATAAATAAAGCAATTGAATGAAAGAAAATAAAAAATAAAATGCAAACCCAGGGGGGGGGGGGGGGGGGGTTTGGGCCAGATTTGAAGGTGTATTGGCAATTTTCAAGCCCACTAAGAGCTCAGTCCATTGATTTTTCTTGATTGGCTGCGTGTTCATTGACCATGAGTATGGTGGTCACTCATCTCAGGGCCATCAGATCTTGTGAGGAAGGCCACTTGGCGCCTGGGATTGGAAAGAACATGATAGACATCATTTGAAAGACCTGCACAGGATTAGGTGAAGAAAAACAACAAATAATAGTTTTGAGGGGACCTGGGGTTCGAACCCAGGTCCCAACACTCAATACACAAACGCCTTGGCCAGCTGAGCTGCGTGTTTCATTTGTTATCAAAACAACACGTAGTTATTATATTGGTAACTCAAAACAATGCCTGAAAAAAAAATATAAACGCGCGTTATTTTAAAAGAGCGAATGAGAGGGAGACGCGTCAGCGTCTTCGTCCTTTGTTACTGGTTTTTTACCTGCGGATTTCTATCCGCAGGAAGCTTCGCAGGCCTTTCCTAGAATTGTCCCTAGGCCATGAAAACACCACCTGAGACCATGGGCATACTCGTCTTGGTCCCCTGATCACATTTATGCCCTTGATTGGCTTTGATTTTCCCTGAAACAAGAATACCTAAAATGCAAGAACATGAACCATAGAATCGGGCATCACGATTCAGGGCCTAAAAATGAAATTGGCTAATGCAGTCACGTTAGAAATCAAGCAAGGAGTATGAATATGCTAACGTTTTTGAGAAACAATGCAAGAATAGAGAGTTCAAGTTTCATGTTCAGAGGTGAGTTCGTGAATACTTACAGTGTTGTATAGGGAGTCTTAGGACGTGGCAAGGGTCGTGTTGGTTTCAGGGGATGGCAAGGAAGAAGGCCACGTGCTTATTTTGATCTGAAAATGTCTGCAACCTTGTTCTTGATCTCACACTTTTCAACAATTTTTTCACTTTTGCTTTGACTGTTTGTCCAATCTCTAGGTCGTGAATTAGGTTTGGCCTCCTTGCATATGTATATGGCAATCAATCTAGGTTCAAATATGGGCTTGTATCCTTGTGTAATTAAGTTTGGAGATTTGGTTGACCACCATTGAAGAACTTTCCAAATTTGAAGCAAATCCAAGATTTTATGCACAAAAAGGCTTGGCACGAATTTGTTAGCTGGCATATGGCATATAAAAGCTATTCAAACCACAAAGATGCTATTCCATTAATTTTTAGATTTTATTTGAATTATTATGGATTTAAAATGAATTAAATCAATAAAAATTAAATAAATGGAAAAATAAATGTTTGATCTTGAAATTAAGCATGGGACACGTGTGTGGCATGACAAGGCTGAATCAAGTGGAAGAAAGTGGGCCCTTTTGTCAAAAATTGAAGTTTTAAGGATAGTTGACTTTTGCACATTCACAAAAATTTCCCAACTTCTCTAATGCATATCTTGCTCAATTTTGATCACATGAACATATTCTTGGACATTTTGGAAAGGTCTTGAAGTCCTCTAACCAATTCCTTTGGTCCCATGTCATTTGGATTTACCAATCTCAAGTTATGGTCTTTGACTTAAAATGCCTTTTTGTTGACTTTTGAAAATGACCTATAATGTAGAAATTGATAACTTTTTGTGAGAGCATTTCTTGGACTTGGAATGTGAAGATGAGTTGTAGGAAATGTCATCCCCTTAAAAATGAGCATTGGATGGGATTTTTCTGATGAACCATGTAAACGTTATGCCCTGGTCAAGTTACAGTTGACTTTTCAATTGTCCAAAAATAGAAACTTTTACATCTTTGATGATTTTTGAGCCATTCTTGTGGAATCATGATCAAGACTTGATCAAATGATGATTATGGCCTCAAAATAAGATGTTGACCAAAAATCTTGACTTTTGACTGTAAAATGACCATTTTACCCCTACAGTTGGCTGTGAAGCAAATAGGGCTTTTGATAGTGCAATTTGATGCTGTGAGTCTTGAGACTTGGCATGTAGATGCTTGACAATGTATATAGGCACATGAGACTTGATTGAGCCATTGAAAACCCCAAATTCCTTGCAAGAACCAAAACCCTAATTTTGACTGGCTTAGGAGGCAGTTGGACTGTGCAATCCTTGAGCAAATCTTGAACCATTTAGAGATTGATCTTGACAAATATTGAAGAATATGGGAGGGAAAATTTTGAGGTACAACAGTTTCCCCTGTTCAATCTTCTTAGCCTTGAGGATGTAGATTGGCTTGCGTGCCTTTCGTGATCCGAAGGTGGAAGATGATTGAACACTAAAGTGCCCAGAAATTTGCACTCACATAGTGTAGTATCAACAATGTGATGTCGGGAATGGGCTTATAGATGCCATTTGGAAGTGTAATGGATAGGAGGATGGGCTTATAGATGCCATCTGGAGATGTGACAGAACCTTGTCGGAAATGGGCTTATAGATGCCATTTGGAAGTGTGTGTCGATCGCGTAAGAGATTCCTTAGCGAGAACTTGTGTACCTGAGAAAGAAAGATAATTTCCTGGCTTGCTACAGGTGTTGATCTTCAAACTCCTCGCGTAGATATGCCATGGCTAGATAAAGGTATCGAATCTCTAAACTCTTCATGCAGATATGCCCTGGCTGGATACAGGTATCGAATCTACAATCAATCGCTCACAGATATGCCCTGGCTAGATACAGGTATCGAATCCGGAACTGGTCGTCTACAAATATGCCCTGGCTGGATACAGGTATCGAATCTCTAAACTCTTCATGCAGATATGCTCTGGCTAGATACAGGTATCGAATCTACAATCAATCACTCACAGATATGCCCTGGCTAGATACAAGTGTCGAATCTGGAACTTGTCGTCTACAGATATGCCCTGGCTGGATACAAATATCGAATATGGAATTCTTCATGCAGATATGCCCTGGCTAGATACAGGTGTCGAATCCACAATCAAATCACTCACAGATATGCCCTGGCTAGATACAGGTATCGAATCTGGAATTAGTCGTCTACAGATATGCCCTGGCTGGATACAGGTATCGAATCTCTAAACTCTTCATGCAGATATGCCCTGGCTAGATACAGGTATCGAATCTACAATCAATCACTCACAGATATGCCCTGGCTAGATACATGTATCGAATCTGGAATTAGTCGTCTACAGATATGCCCTGGCTGGATACAGGTATCGAATCTCTAAACTCTTCATGCAGATATGCCCTGGCTAGATACAAGTATCGAATCTACAATCAATCATTCACAGATATGCCCTGGCTAGATACAGGTGTTGAATCCGGAACTTGTCGTCTACAGATATGCCCTGGCTGGATACAGGTATCGAATCTCTAAACTCTTCATGCAGATATGCCCTGGCTGGATACAGGTATTGAATCTACAATCAATCACTCACATATATGCCCTGGCTAGATACAGGTATCGAATCTGGAATTAGTCGTCTACAAATATGCCCTGGCTGGATACAGGTATCGAATCTCTAAACTCTTCATGCAGATATGCCCTGGCTAGATACAGGTGTCGAATCCACCATCAATCACTCACAGATATGCCCTTGCTAGATACAGGTATCGAATCTGGAATTAGTCGTCTACAGATATGCCCTGGCTGGATACAGGTATCGAATCTCTAAACTCTTCATGCAGATATGCCCTGGCTAGATACAGGTGTCGAATCCACAATCAAATCACTTACAGATATGCCCTGGCTAGATACAGGTGTCGAATCTGGAGCTGGTCGTCTACAGATATGCCCGGGCTAGATACAGGTATCGAATCTCTAAACTCTTCATGCAGATATGCCCTGGCTAGATACAGGTATCGAATCTACAATCAATCACTCACAGATATGCCCTGGCTAGATACAGGTATCGAATCTGGAATTAGTCGTCTACAGATATGCCCTGGCTGGATACAGGTATCGAATCTCTAAACTCTTCATGCAGATATGCCCTGGCTAGATACAGGTATCGAATCTACAATCAATCACTCACAGATATGCCCTGTCTAGATACAGGTGTCGAATCCGGAACTTGTCGTCTACAGATATGCCCTGGCTGGATACAGGTATCGAATCCATAATCAATCGCTCACAGATATGCCCTGGCTAGATACAGGAATCGAATCTGGAATTGCGACAGTTGATAGTAATCATCTTTGGATTGACCTTTTTCCTGAAAAGAAAAAACATCAGTTGTATGCAATGTCATGATGTATGAAATGCATGATGTCATGATGTTCTCAGGAATAAATGAGATTGTGTCGTATGCACTTTATCATGTATGTAAGCAGGATGTATGAAATGTGAAATGTCTATGAATGTGTTTTCGTCTGGGAAAATAAATCCTTGACGAATGCCGGGAAGTTCGCTGAATCCTGGGCTGATGCTGAAGAGTAAAGTTCTTCATTTCCGCTGGGGATGATGGTTGCAAGAATAGACCGGCAGGAGAAGATGACTCCGTTGAGGAATAAACTTGTTGGAGAGATTACTCTGTGGGGAACTACTCTTTGGGAAGAGATACTTCGCTGAGATTTGGATGATAATTCCGCTGGGGATTCCGTTGATAAGTTATGTTGGGGAATTTGAGGAACTCCGCTGGGGATAGGAAGAACTTCGCTGAGGACGATCTTTCCATGGTAATTAGCTGAGGATAACCCATTTATACCCTGGTGGGGAATAACCTTTGAATAAAGCCGGGGATATGCGTTCGTACTCTGCAGGGGATAAGCTTCCAAAATCTACTGGGGATAAGCTTCCAAAATCTACTGGGGAGGATGATGCAACTCTCCTGGGGAAACTTTTGTACTGGGGAGATTGATTCCACTGGGGGGTCTGTATTTCGCCGGGGAACAATCTTATATTGAGACTGCCGGGGATGCTTGCTTAGGAACATCTATATGCTCCGCTGGGGAATATTGAGATCCTCTGGGGATATCTAACTTCATTAAGGCTGATAGTAGATTAACCCTGCTTGGGGAGAGTATCGCTGACTTGCTAGGGATACTGTGCCTTTTTAGGGCTGATGGAAGACCAACTCTGCTTGGGGAGAGTATTTATGAATCTTGTCTTACTCTGGGGAGTGAAGGTATCCTGGTCATATTCTTCAGCCGAACCTACCTTAGTACCTTGGTGGACAGAGCAACTAGATCGCTTGGACAACTCATTATTGCCCCTGTTTCTGATGTCACCTGTAATTAGCCCTTTGTTTCATATGCAAATATTTGTGATAAGCAATTAATGTCAAATACATATATCAAAAATGAACATTGGACGTTCTTTGCAAAACAAAACAGATAAAGGAAAAACAATTGGCAATTTGTCTGGAAAAGTGAATTTGTATTGATTTTTGGAATTTGCCTGTAAATAGGCGTTTTGTGTACAAGAGGCTGACGTCCTAGTAAGAGAACGCCGCCGAACAACATAGAGTTTATACAATTTTGAAAAGGAAAACAAAACAGCTATGTGAAAAATCCACTGGGTTTCAACTCTGCTATCGCCTTTATGTCTTCAAGCGTCTCATCACTTTGCTGCTAAGTTGAAGATGAAGCTGATTGATTGATGCCGTATGAACCTGACAGTTGATACCGAATTCCGGATGCAAGGTGATCCAACGAGACATAGTATTACGCTTATCCCTAACTTTTTCCTGGACCTCCCTTTCGGGTTTTCAGTCCACCGGGATACCCATTTTTTCCCAAGCCGCCTTTTCAGGTTTTCGACTTGCCGGGTGTACAGATTTTTTTTCATTTCATCCCTTATTTTTGCCCGAACCCTTTTGGTTCGCCGGGAAGCCCTTATTTTTGCCTAGGTGTTTCAACCTAGCGGGTCTTTAATTCATGCGTAGTATCTTTTTACTATGTCTGCATTGGAAGGGTGAGGAAGGTCGTCACCGTCCATGGTGGTTAGAATCATAGCTCCTCCTGAGAAGATATGTTTAACCACAAACGGCCCTTCGTACGTAGGGGTCTATTTTCCCCTGGGATCACTTTGAGGAAGAATGATGCACTTGATTACCAGGTCTCCGACTTGATACTCTTGTCGTCTGACTTTCTTGTTAAATGTCTTGATCATCCGTTTTTGGTACGTCTGACCATGACAAATAGCGGTGATTCTCTTTTCGTCAATTAGGTTTAATTGATTAAGCCGAGTCTGGATCCAGTCATCTTCGTTCAAACCCGCATCCTTCATTATCCGGAGAGAGGGTATCTGGACTTCAATAGGAAAGACTTCCTCCATGCCATAGACCAAGGAAAAGGGTGTTACCCCTGTTGACGTCCGTGCTGAGGTACGGTACCCATGAAGAGCAAACGGTAAAATCTCATGCCAATCTTTGTAAGTCACTGTCATCTTCTGCACGATCTTCTTAATATTCTTATTCGCCGCTTCTACAGCCCCATTCATCTTCGGCCGGTAGGGAGAAGAGTTGTGGTGCTGTATCTTGAATTGCTCGCAGAGCTCAGTGATCATCTTGTTGTTAAGATTGGTACCATTATCCGTAATGATCCTCTCAGGTACACCATATCGACAGATCAGGTTGTGCCGAATGAACCGTGCCACGACGTTCTTGGTTACCGTAGCGTAGGAAGCTGCTTCAACCCACTTTGTGAAGTAATCAATTGCTACCAGGATGAAGCGGTGCCCGTTGGATGCTGTAGGTCTGATCTCGCCGATCATATCAATGCCCCACATTGCAAAAGGCCAAGGTGCTTTCAAGACGTTCAGAGGTACTGGAGGAACATGCACCTTATCAGCATAGATCTGGCATTTGTGACACGTCCGAGAATGTTGGTAACAGTCGGCTTCCATTGTGGACCAGAAATATCCTTCCCGAAGGATTTTCTTTGCCATGGTATGTCCACTGGAATATGTTCCGAAGGTACCCTCATGCAGCTCTGCCATGATTCTTTCTGCTTCCGTCTTATCCACACAACGCAGTAAAGTTGAATCATGGTTTCGTTTGTAGAGAATGTCGTTGCTGAGGAAGAACTTCGCCGCGAACCTTCTCAGAAACTTCTTGTCGTTAACAGATGCGCCTTCGGGGTATTCTTGAGCTTCAAGGTACCTCTTCACTTCATGATACCAAGGTTTTTCAGTTACCTCTTCAACCTCAAGATCACAGCAATGTGCAGGTTCATCCAATTTCCAGATAATGATCCGGGGAGCCTCGTTGTCCCATTTGACTTTGAACATAGAAGACATCGTAGCTAACGCGTCCGCCAACTGATTCTCCTCTCTTGGGAAGTTTTCAAAAGTTATCTCCTCGAAGTGGGGTATCAATGTCAACACATACTCTTTGTAAGGAATCAAATTTGGGTGTTTCGTATCCCACTCGCCTTTGATCTGATTGATCACGAGAGTGGAATCTCCGAAGACACTCAGAAACTTGATCCTTAGGTCAATTGCAGCTTGAAGACCCATGATGCATGCCTCATACTCCGCCATGTTGTTGGTGCAGTTGAAACATAGTCGGGCGGTAAGTGGAGTATGAGTGCCTTTTAGGGATATGATCACAGCGCCAATACCGTTACCTAAAGTGTTTGAGGCTCCGTCAAAGTGCATAGACCATCGGGATCCTTCCTCGGGTCCTTCATCCGGTCCAGGTACTTCACAATCAATCACTACCATGATATTCTCGTCTGGAAATTCAAAGTTCATCGACTGGTAATCATCCACTGCCTGGTGTGCCAAATGGTCTGCCAATACACTTCCTTTGATTGCCTTTTGAGTTGTGTACTGCATGTCATATTCCGTCAAGATCATTTGCCATCTTGCTATTCTTCCGGACAAGGCGGGCTTTTCGAAGATGTACTTTATTGGATCCATTTTTGAAATTAACAGAGTAGCGTGAGTCAACATATACTGTCTCAGCCGGCGAGCAGCCCATACCAAAGCGCAGCAAGTTTTCTCGAGCAGTGAGTATCGGGTCTCACAGTCGGTAAACTTTTTGCTAAGGTAATAAATGGCATGCTCTTTTCGGCCAGACTCGTCATGTTGCCCCAACACACACCCCATTGAGTTGTCCAGTACTGTCAAGTATAAGATTAGAGGTCTCCCTTCAACCGGTAGCATAAGAATGGGTGGTTCTTGGAGATACTCTTTTATTTTTTCGAAAGCGGCCTGACATTCATCGTTCCAACGTACTACTTGATCTTTCTTCAGTAGCTTGAAGATTGGTTCACAGGTAGCAGTTAGATGCGAGATGAATCGGGAAATGTAGTTCAGCCGTCCAAGAAAGCCTCTGACTTCTTTCTCTGTCTTGGGAGTTGGCATCTCTTGTATGGATTTTACTTTGGTAGGGTCCACTTGAATACCTTTGTCGCTCACGACGAAACCTAGTAGTTTTCCAGATCTCACCCCGAAGGTGCACTTGTTCGGGTTCAACCTCAGCTTGTACAACTTCAGACAGTCAAACAACTTCTACAGATGGTCAAGGTGTTCCTCCTCAGTTTGGGACCTTGCAATCATATTGTCGACATATACTTCGATCTCGTTATGGATCATGTCATGAAACAAAGCAACCATGGCACGTTGGTAGGTTGCCCCGGTATTTTTAAACCCAAAAGGCATGACCTTGTAGCAAAAGGTGCCCCACTGAGTAACAAAAGTGGTCTTCTCCATGTCTTCAGGAGCCATCTTGATTTGATTATAACCGGAGAACCCGTCCATGAAGGAGAATACCTTATGCTGAGCAGTGTTGTCAACCAGAACGTCGATGTGAGGCAGAGGGAAGTCATCCTTGGGGCTGGCCCTGTTCAAGTCCCTGTAATCAACACACATTCTGACCTTACTGTTGTACCCCAAAATTTGCCCTCCCATTTCATCAATATTTTCTCACCACAAGACCCTTGGAGCTCAAGATCAAGTTAGGGTTTGCTCTGCTCAAGACTCCTCCTTGCACTGTTGACCCAAATTAGAGTTTGAGTTTGCACAAAGATGTTTTGACCTAAAATGCCCAAAATGACTTTCATGCTTCATGTTGGACTCACAAGTTTATCCATACCAAGTTTCAAGCCTTGATTCCAATCTTTGCCCAGTCAATTGGACATTTGACTTAGAAATCAGTTGTATTGGGGAAAAAGTCAATTGTGGTCAATTGACAGACAAACCTCATGATTTTTGACCTACATCAACATTATGAACTCATATGAACCATTTGGTCAAGTTTGGATCATAATTCCACAAGAAATTTGATCAGATCACCAAAAGGGCAAAATGGTCATTTTTAGGGTTTTGACTGCAAAAAGGCAATTTTTGACTGTTTGACCTAGCCAATGGAAATTCAAGCTCACATATGGACTCAATGACTCAATGACATGGTCTTGACACATTCAACAAATTCAAAAGATCCCAAATGCACAAGATTGACAGATGAATTTTCCAGTCAATTGATCAAAATTTGACTGTATACTGAAAAGTCAAACTTTGACTTTTTGGTCAAAATCAAGTGTCAAGATTTATTTTTCATCAATACATGTCAAAGTATGAAACTTGTTCATCAAGAAACCAAAAATTACAAATTAGGGTTTGAAATGAAGAAATTTCATAACTTAGAAATTTCCTAATTTTTTCCTAACTTTGTCCCATCTTTTCATCAAGATATATTTGGATTCAAACAAAACTCAAAACATGAAAGTTGTAGTCCATTGCTAAATCTACAACTTTTATTCACAAAGTTTCCTCAAAAGAAGCTTATAGCTCAAGTTATGATTTTTGGAATAAGGGTGCAAAACATTCTTAACTTAGAAATTTTTTGACCTATTTTAGGCAGGATTTTTGCCCAACTTCATGGCCACTTTTCATATGCTTCCACTTGGAATTTCAACTTGCATTACAAAGATGGATTGTAGTACACATTCCAAGCTTTCCAAATTGTCCAAGAACTCATCAAACACCCTTGTGGTTAGGGAGTTTCGAATTTGTCAAGATGGGCAAAAGTCACTTTGTTCATGGCCAAATTCATGTTCATAACACTTTGCATTTTTCAAGTCAGCTTGCACAAGCTAGGTTACACGCCTCTAATCCCATTCTTACTCAATAATTTAATGCTTATCCTTTGTGTTCATGTCTTGTTTTGTGTATTTAACCATTACATACAAGGTTAAGCCATAAATGGAAAAAAGCATTTTAGCCATTTTTGAAAAGAAGTGCTTTATGTCAAAAGCAAATCAAAGAAGTACAATGCAGATATTTTAGGCACAAGATTATGGACTAATCCCACTGATCAAGGAGAGAAAATGCAGCATGCTTGAGGGGCTTGTGGTAGCCTATAATCAAGTTTGACAAACTTTGGTTAGATAAGAAGAAACTTGGCAAAACTGATCCAACATTCACTTCCTGCAAGCAAGAGCTTAAACCAACTTTGTGAACACACTTCATACTCCCTAACAGACCTAAAGCACGACCAAAGTACCCTCAATACCTCCTCATCCATCAAAGCCCATTTTTTATGCAAAACAGAGTCCTTGTTGCAGATTGACTTGGCCAGTTCATTTCCCTCGTGCGTTTTCATCCAAACCAGTTCAAACACATCCTACATCATTCATGCAAACTATCCCAAGCCTTAGAAACAGACTGTAACAGCCATAGCCAAGTGTTCCATTTTCATTTTTCATCTGTGCAGGTTGACTTCTATAGCTCGATTCAGTAAGATTCAAAGCAAGCCAAGCATAGAGGAAGCATCCCTGGACCTCAGGCAAGCTGTACAAATCTTCAAATTCCATTGAAAGTGCCTCCATTGTTGTACACGATTCAAGCTAAACAGGTAAAAGTTTGAACTTCTATCTCTCTATCCAAGCATATCTAGGCTTAGGTTTGTGAAGAAAGTATGTTCTATTCATGGCCCTGAAGCTACCCATATCCTCACTTTTCATTTATATTGTGTGTGCTGCACGAATTTTGAACATGAACATTGGAAAAAACTTAGGTTAAAAATTGGGGGAGAAGAAATTCTCTCTCATTCCTGAGAGTTAGAACACCTTTTTTTTATATATTTAAAATCGTGACAAGATACTCAACACTTTTGATGTTGTAAGTTTTTGTTAAAAGTCAAGGAATCAGGATCTGTATTGGACAAGGAAAAACGCGCGTGTTTGTTCTGTTTGAATGGCTGGAGGTTGAAGACAAGCCCCTTGGGCTGGGCCTGAATTGTTTCTGCTTCTTGCACCATCCTTTTCCACTTGCACCCCCTTGGCCCATTGTGTGATTTTTTTAATCATTTTTGACTTTTTTTCTTTTTTGATTCTGACTTGTTATTTTTTGTTAAAATATAAAAAACATTAAAAATATTTTTTCACCTTTTTATGTATTTATTAGGCATTTATTTGTTTTATTTGATATTTGTATGTAAATAAATAGGTATATATTTTTTATTTGAACCCTAGAAAATAATACCAAATATTCTTTTTTAGTCCTTATTTTTTATTTACCTTTTTGAAAACATTTCCTTAAAATATACTTTTTTTTATATAAATAATAAATATTTTATTTTTGTATATATTTAATATATTTAATACATAATATAAATACTTATATATTTATTAGAATATTTAGGATAAAAATACAAAAATAATACATTTTTATTTTTATTAATATTTGACCTCAAAAATCACTTTTTTACAATATACTTCCTTTTTATTTATTTTTTGTGTATAATTAATAAATGTTGTATATAATAAATAATAAATACTTTTTATTTAGCAAATTAGGGTTTTGCCCTAAACCATGGAAAATACCCAAAAATTAAACCTTTTTTTATTTTTGTTTATATGTCACATGAAAAATACTTTTACATACATATAAAAATCATTTTTTGCATCTTGCATATTTATTGTATTTTATTTAATTATTGTACAATTAAATAACTTGTATATTCAATTTGGATTGTAATAGCTTAGATTTAAATTTCTTGCTAAATATCCCCCATTTGAACATTTGTACCCCCCATCCCATAATTATGTTGTAATAATTTAGGATTTTAAATTCCGCATTTTAAAGCTTTCTAATTATACCATGATAGACTTAGGGTTTTGTATGCAAATAAAAAATAACAAATAGCTTGACCTAATTTAAAGACAAAAAAGCATGAAAATGGACAACACCAATCACACTTGCACCCCTAGGGTTACTCCACTTGTTTCCTTCAATAATGGGCCATGTTGCATGTTGAGTGTCTTTGTCAAAACAAAACAATTCAAATGATCATAGTCCCTCGATGACGCTTTCGAAAGTTGCCTAAAAAATGATCAAGTCCCTTAAAGGAAAATTGCCAAAGACACTTGGCACTATTGCAATCATGGTCTAAACGATGACCCGCGCCAGTCCCATTAACATCCAAACACAAGATTGTCCACCAAATACAATGGTGGAACAATACTGTTAAAAGGGGTTACAACATAGGAAAGATCTTTGAGAAATTTAGGGTAGATAGCTCTTGGTTACTTGACCAATCTTGCAAAACAATCCTTGCCATTTTTCAAAACACACGTCACAACACACTTTCAAAACAACTTTCAAAAACATTGAAAACTTTTCAAAAGACAAATACATCTTTGTATACATTCAAACATGAATCATTACAAAGGTTGCCACAACAACGGCCTCTTTTCAAAACATTTTCAAACCCACACACAAAGCACCATTTCAAACAATTGAAAGCACCATTCCAAACAATTGAAAATGCAAGGCAAGTGATCTAAGAAAGTAACTAAGAGCCCATGGATAACCATGGATAGAAAGGGTGCTAATACCTTCCCTTTCTATAATCTACTCCCCGAACCCAAGAAAACATCCCAAAGGTTTTTGCTGTGCTTTTTAACCTTTCCTTAGGATAAAATAAAAAGTCGGTGGCGACTCTTGCTCAACCGAAACATTTGCGAAAACAAACGCAAAACCCAATTCAGTTCTCCCATCGTATCACACTTACCATCTTTCTTCGGCACTGGAACCACATTGGCAACCCACTGAGGGTAAGAAGTTACTGCTAGAAACCCGGTGTCAAATTGTTTCATAACCTCAACTTTGATTTTCTCGGACATCTCTGGACGCATACGGCGGACCTTCTGTTTTACCGGAGGGCATTCTTCCTTGGTAGGCAAGTGATGAACCACAATGTCGGTATCCAACCCGGGCATGTCTTCGTAGGACCAGGAAAAGATTTCCACATAGTCATGTAGCATCTGAATCAACCGTTGTTTCACACTAGCCTCCAGATTGGCACCAATCTTAACTTCCTTTCTGTCTGTCTCAGTACCCAGATTTACCGTTTCCACTGGCTCTTCATGTGGCTGAATGGCCCTCTCTTCCTGGAGCAGCAGTCTTGCAAGCTCACCAGGCACTTCGCAATCATATTCACCTTCGTCTTCGGCTAAGTTGATCGGATTTTCGAAGTCATAATTGGTAGTAGCAGAGTCGTTACCAGTGAGATCCAGAGTGGATTGGAACCTGTATAAGTGAGTGTGTGTAAATATAGCTGTTTTGCAATATATAATAAAGAAAGACAAGGAGCGCAAGATTTGAAATGCAAAAAACGTCCAATGCTTTTATTAATGATATATGAAAGTGACACACAAAAGCCCTCACAAATGAAACCACGGTGCCCCGGGTAAGACACTGGGCCATAAAGTTTCAAATTATTGTTCGTTGCAAATCTAAAACAAAGGAGTTCATTACTGAGTGACAAAAGTAATAGGTATGAAGTCTTTCGCAGTCCAGTTGCTTGGTCCACCGTCGGTCATCGGGTAGATCCAGTTGTCGAATTCAGATTCCTCCATGTCATCTTCAATAGCATTTACTCCCGGGTTGGTGATGAATACGGGAGGTCTTCCGATCCTTGCCTTATGAACAACCCTCTGAGCTTCTGCAGTGAAACCCAAACCAAATTTGTCAGTCTTCGGAGTAAAATCAGGAAGTCGGCCCCAGTTTTCACACTCACCCTTCTCAATCACAGCCCGAGCATCCTTTAAGGAAGCCATCTTCAAAGAAGAACCCTCTTTAGTCACAGTCTCTGCTGCTGCCAATGTCTGAGGCACCTCTTCAAAGTGTTGAAAGGGGGTCTCAATGAATTCCCCATCCATCTCTACGTACCGGAACGAGTTGAGGTGGCTGACCATATATTCTTCTTCCCCTTGGACTGTTACGATCTTCCCTCTGACCGGGTACTTAAGCTTCTGATGTAATGTGGAGGTCACAGCTCCAGCCTTGTGGATCCATGGACGACCCAGCAAACAAGAATAGGATGGTCGTATGTCCATCACATAGAAAGTAGAATCAAAAACTTGAGAACCAACCCTGATTGGAATGTCAACTTCCCCATGTACCATCCTTTTCGACCCGTCAAATGCCCGGACAACAATGTTACTAGGCTTGAGCTCTAAACCCTCACAATCCAACCTGTCTAGGGCCTTCTTGGGTAATACATTCAACGAAGAACCGATGTCTACCAACACATGGGCAAGAGTAGTGCCCTTGCATTCAATGGAGACATGCAAGGCGTCGTTATGGTTTTTTCCTTTGGCAGTCAGATCGGCGTCAGAGAAACCCAACCCATTATCAGCAGTCAAGTTGGCCACACAATCGGTAAATTGGTCAGCAGACGTTTCTTGTGGCACATGGGCCGTCTTCAGGAAGGAAATCAGGGCCTTGGCATGGGCCTCTGAACACAACAACAGTGATAGCATAGAAATTTTAGAGGGGGTGTGCCCTAGCTGCTCAACTACATTGAAATCACTCTTCTTGATAATTTTAAGAATCTCTTCCATCTCTTGCTTGGAAGCTTCAACATTGACGGTCTTCGGTGCCTCCGTCTAGGCAGGCACATCAGTAGCAATCCCTTTGCCCCGAGCGTCAGATGACTCGGCAACAGGGGTAGAAACAGGAACTTGATCAGGCAGGGAGGCAGGGACACTTGCAGGTGTGATGACAATAGGCCTCTGAATAGCTGGTGGCGCAATATCAGGAGAGAAGAGCCTGCCACTACGAGTGACTTTAGCAGGCCCGATGATGTTACTGACGCCGGTACTAGTATCAAACTCTTGTTTAACTCCAAGCACATAAACATCTGCCCCATAGTGCCACGGGACAGCTTTGTCAGATTCATAGGGGATGGGCCCCGGAACAGTGATGATGATAGGAGCAATCTTCGGAGTAGACATGGTTTTGACAGGCTTCTTTGAGGGAGCCTTAGGAGGGTTGTTGAAAATAGTGACAATATAAACTTCTTCGGTAGGGGTAGCAGGAACAACAATCTTTTAGAACAAGATCTCTTTATTATCCATCAGGCTTTGGATACCTGACTTCAACAAAGGACAACCAGCAGGTGAAACAGAACATAGAAGGCAACCTTTACTACATCCCGGAAATAAACTGGCTAGCAACAGGTTCCTTTTGACAGTCAATAACGGAGTAACAATCTCATCCACAGAGGCTACATACGGGTCTTCTTCCACAGCATTCACTCCATGCTGGGGCATGGGAGCAGTCACAACATTGGGCCTTTCGGGCGCCTCGAACTGTATTTCTTTAGCATCAATTAGGTCTTGAACCTTATTCCTCAGAGCCCAACAATCATCAGTAGAATGCCCCGGGCTATCAGAGTGATAAGCGCAATGGGCGTTGGGGTTGTACTTTGGAGAGGTTGTGTTCACTACCTTCAGAGCTTCTTTGACAGTTACCAGATTGGTTGATAGCAGTTGCGGCAATATCTGAGACAGGGTCATACTAAGCCGAGTGTACTACCTGTTGGGTCTCTCACCCTTGGTTGGTTATATTGCTGAGGAGCAGCAGTAGGCTTTGAAATTACCACCGCGTTGATAGATTGGCGGCGTTCCGGTTTGTTCTGTCTCCTTGGACCATAAACAGCACTAGCTTCCTTCTTGAAGGGCTTCTTTTCAGTACTCGAGGAGGCACCTTTCTGTATCTTCCCGGACTTGATACCGGCTTCTATCCTTTCACCAGTCAGAATGAGGTCTATAAACCCTGCAGAAGAATTACCAATCAGATGGTTGAAGAATGGACCAGACAGGGTCCCCAAGAACATGTCCACAAGTTCACGGTCAGTCAACGGTGGCTGCACCCTACCAGCCAGGTCTCTCCACTTTTGCGCGTACTCCTTAAAACCTTCACCCGTCCCAAGTGACATACCCTGGAGTTGGGTACGCGTGGGAGCGAGGTCGGAATTGTACTGATACTGCTTATAAAATGCAGTAGCCAAGTCCTCCTAGTTTCGAATACTGGCTCCACCCAGCTGATAGAACCATTCGAGTTGAGCCCCTGAAAGGCTATCCTGGAAGAAATGGATCCATAGGTTCTTGTCTGCAGTGTAAGGTTGGATCTTCCTTACATATGATCTGAGGTGTAGCTTAGGGCAGGAAGCCTCGTCGTACTTCGTAAAGGCAGGTGCCTTGAACTTGTGAGGGATCACCACCCCAGAAGATAAACCTAGGTCTCCAAAGTCCAACCCAGGCACACGTTGAATCTCCATAGCATTTAACCGGTCCTCCAGCTGTTTGTACCTGTCCTCAGCAGGAGGGTACTGTTCATCATTGTAATTTGTCTCGTTGTCGGAGACTGCGGGACTAGGAACCCTTCCCCCTTGGGGACTATCCTTCCCTACAGAGGAAGTAGCCTGATCAGCTTCATTCTGCAGTGTATTCCCAAACCTCCGTCCAGTGTTAAACAACACAGTTCTCTTCTTCTTCTTCTTCTTCTTCTTCTCCTTCAAGAGCAGGGTCTTCAACTCCTGTTGACCCTGGGCTAAGCTCATGACCAGTTCTTGAAACTGGGCGTTCTGGGCCTGGAGGGCCTTGATAGCTTGTTCAGTAGTAGGCTCAGAAGACATGATGATTGCTGAAATAAACAGCGAAGAAGATTAAGCAACCTGTAGAAAAAAGTACCTGTTATGCACATGATGCATGATATGTTATTTATGCAATGCATTCAAGGGTTCTAAAGTTCAAATTCGTTGTAGAAAAAAAGGAACACACGTTATATTAAGAAATAATATGTTCAGTACATCAGGGCCTCATGGGCAAAACATGATAAAATATTTAATCCCAAAAGACATTGCACATCCTCTTTGGATCGATGTAAGTGTTGAGAGTCTTTTCCTCGTGAAGTAGACGGGTGAGCTCCAAGACCTTCTTCTCACTGGCATGTAGACTGGTTTCAATAGAATTATGTTCTTCCTTAAGTTGGATCCAGCTTTTTTGCATTTCTTCCCAAGATGTCGGCATGTCAGGATGTTGAATGGTGTAGGGCACCTCTCCTTCCAAAACTGGTTCTTTGATCACGGGGAGAACATGAGGATATGGCATCACCAGCTTCTGGGAGTGGGCCCATACCCACTTGAGATAAGGTTCAAGGGGGATGGAGTTCTTGTGCCCCAGTGTCTTACTATCTACCCCGTTGGGCATCCTCCAAGCTCTGATGAATCTCTGGCGAAGTCCTTGTGCATCGTTGTCGAAGTCAAAAACTATGTCAGGAATCAACATGTCATGAGGGCTATCCCTCCGAGCATATCCAAACTTTCTCAAAGCCAGACACGGGTTGTAAGTAATGCCTCCTCTGATTCCAAGTAAAGGAACATTAGGAAACTCTCAGCAACGATCAATGATAGTGACATTTTCTCTGGACCGAGAACACCAATGTATATCAGCATGTGTGAGGGTCATTAATCGTTGTGACCATCTCAAACCCCGCTCGTTCTTCAAAACTGATTGTGGAAGGTGCGAAATAAACCACCTTGCCAGGAGAGGAGTGCAACACATGAGAACACATCTTTTTCTCATGGTTCGAGTGTAACATGAGTGGAGGATGTCCCCAAGCAACGTAGGTATAGGATTCCTGGACATGAAAATCTTGACAGCATTGATATCTATAAGCTGATCCGGATTCGGGAACAACACCAACCAATAGACAAGGAGTGCCACAACTTCTTCAAAGGCTTGTAGGTCAAGGGAATTCCAACATTCTTGTGCTTTCTCAAACAGGAACTTTGCCAAGAATCCTTTGATACCACTTCTGGTTTCCCAATGCCCTTTGATGTCAGATGGTTGTAGGTGTAATGCTTTAGCAACCTCTTCAAGTTTTGGTTCCATTTCCGTACCGTTGTAGGGTAGTTGACTGAGAATGGGAACCCTCAGAAGCTGAGAAAACTCTTCCAAAGTAGGCACCAATTGATAATCCGGGAAAGTAAAACAGTGGTGCAAAGGGTCAAAGAACTGGAACAACACTTTCACCATATCCTCTTCAATGTTGGTATTGACCAAGCTGATGAGTCTACCATGCCTTTCACTGAAGGAGGAGTTCTCGAGAATCCTGGATGTAAGCTCCTTAAGCTGAGGAGGGACCCTTACAAGGTTAAACCAACTTTGTGAACACACTTCATACTCCCTAACAGACCTAAAGCACGACCAAAGTACCCTCAATACCTCCTCATCCATCAAAGCCCATTTTTCTGCAAAACAGAGTCCCTGTTGCAGATTGACTTGGCCAGTTCATTTCCCTCGTGCGTTTTCATCCAAACCAGTTCAAACACATCCTACATCATTCATACAAACTATCCCAAGCCTTGGAAACAGATGTAACAACCATAGCCAAGTGTGCCATTTTCATTTTTCATCTGTGCAGGTTGACTTCTATAGCTCGATTCAGTAAGATTCAAAGCAAGCCAAGCATAGAGGAAGCATCCCTGGACCTCAGGCAAGCTGTACAAATCTTCAAATTCCATTGAAAGTGCCTCCATTGTTGTACACGATTCAAGCTGAACAGGTAAAAGTTTGAACTTCTATCTCTCTATCCAAGCATATCTAGGCTTAGGTTTATGAAGAAAGTATGTTCTATTCATGGCCCTGAAGCTACCCATATCCTCACTTTTCATTTATATTGTGTGTGCTGCACGAATTTTGAACATGAACATTGGAAAAAACTTAGGTTAAAAATTGGGGGAGAAGAAATTCTCTCTCATTCCTGAGAGTTAGAACACCTTTTTTATATATTTGGAATCGTGACAAGATACTCTACACTTTTGATGTTGTAAGTTTTTGTTAAAAGTCAAGGAATCAGGATCTGTATTGGACAAGGAAAAACGCGCGTGTTTGTTCTGTTTGAATGGCTGGAGGTTGAAGACAAGCCCCTTGGGTTGGGCCTGAATTGTTTCTGCTTCTTGCACCATCCTTTTCCACTTGCACCCCCTTGGCCCATTGTGTGATTTTTTAATCATTTTTGACTTTTTTCTTTTTTGATTCTGACTTGTTATTTTTTGTTAAAATATAAAAAACATTAAAAATATTTTTCACCTTTTTTTGTATTTATTAGGCATTTATTTGTTTCATTTGATATATGTATGTAAATAAATAGGTATATACTTTTTATTTAAACCCTAGAAAATAATACCAAATATTCTTTTTTAGCCCTTATTTTTTATTTACCTTTTTGAAAACATTTCCTTAAAATATACTTTTTTTTATATAAATAATAAATATTTTATTTTTGTATATATTTAATATATTTAATACATAATATAAATACTTATATATTTATTAGAATATTTAGGATAAAAATACAAAAATAATACATTTTTATTTTTATTAATATTTGACCTCAAAAATCACTTTTCTACAATATACTTCCTTTTTATTTATTTTTTGTGTATAATTAATAAATATTGTATATAATAAATAATAAATACTTTTTATTTAGCAAATTAGGGTTTTGCCCTAAACCATGGAAAATACCCAAAAATTAAACCTTTTTTTATTTTTGTTTATATGTCACATGAAAAATACTTTTACATACATATAAAAATCAATTTTTGCATCTTGCATATTTATTGTATTTTATTTAATTATTGTACAATTAAATAACTTGTATATTCAATTTGGATTGTAATAGCTTAGATTTAAATTTCTTGCTAAATATCCCCCATTTGAACATTTGTACCCCCCATCCCATAATTATGTTGTAATAATTTAGGACTTTAAATTCCGCATTTTAAAGCTTTCTAATTATACCATGATAGACTTAGGGTTTTGTATGCAAATAAAAAATAACAAATAGCTTGACCTAATTCAAAGACAAAAAATAATGAAAATGGACAACACCAATCACACTTGCACCCCTAGGGTTACTCCACTTGTTTCCTTCAATAATGGGCCATGTTGCATGTTGAGTGTCTTTGTCAAAACAAAACAATTCAAATGATCATAGTCCCTCGATGACACTTTCGAAAGTTGCCTAAAAAATGATCAAGTCCCTTGAAGGAAAATTGCCAAAGACACTTGGCACTATTGCAATCATGGTCTAAACGATGACCCGCGCCCGTCCCGTTAACATCCTAACACAAGATTGTCCACCAAATACAATGGTGGAACAATACTGTTAAAAGGGGTTAAAACATAGGAAAGATCTTTGAGAAATTTAGGGTAGATAGCTCTTGGTTACTTGACCAATCTTGCAAAACAATCCTTGCCATTTTTCAAAACACACGTCACAACACACTTTCAAAACAACTTTCAAAAACATTGAAAACTTTTCAAAAGACAAATACATCTTTGTATACATTCAAACATGAATCATTACAAAGGTTGCCACAACAACGGCCTCTTTTCAAAACATTTTCAAACCCACACACAAAGCACCATTTCAAACAATTGAAAGCACCATTTCAAACAATTGAAAATGCAAGGCAAGTGATCTAAGCAAGTAACTAAGAGCCCATGGATAACCATGGATAGAAAGGGTGCTAATACCTTCCCTTTCTATAATCTACTCCCCGAACCCAAGAAAACATCTCAAAGGTTTTTGCTGTGCTTTTTAACCTTTCCTTAGGATAAAATAAAAAGCCGGTGGCGACTCTTGCTCAACCGAAACATTTGCGAAAACAAACGCAAAACCCAAGTCAGTTCTCCCACCGTATCACAGAACTGGCGACTCTGCTGGGGATAATTTGAAAGTGGAGTAACCTTAGGGTTTAGATCACCCTCTTGCATGACTAATTGTTTGCTTTGATTGCTTTATATTTTGGTTCTCTTGTTTGGGCTTGAAATCCTACACCCGGATTTGGGGAAACATTCATAGATAGCAATACGTTGTGGAAACTGTGTGGGGTATACCGACACGGTTGAAGCAATAGCTATATTAGTGCGAAATATTTGTGAGTACCGGTAACCCTTGAGTTCAATCAAGGAGAGTACGGGGCCGCTGAGTGATGTCACTAAGCACTAATGACCTAGAACCTTACTTGACCATCTTGGCCTTTTATTAGGGGTAGTGAGATGACCGGCTTTGGTGCAGTCTGAAGTTGGTAGATACTCGATACTACACTCATTGAGGGTTGTTTTCTTGGAATATTTTAGTCGCTAGTTAAGTGGCTAAACCAAAACAATGAACATGGACAACAATCCAATGATATTGAGCTCCTTAGAACCCGGTTACTATTTATAGGACAGGTTTTTAAGCCAACTTCACTCAAGAGGGTACTTACCTATGAAACCTTATGCAAGCCTGAAACTAGGGTTTTGTGTGAATTGCTTGTACATATGTTTGTGCATACATCATAAACATCATAAAGCATCATATGCATACACTAACCATTTCAAGGGTTTGGATCTTCATCTTTGTTCTTGTTTTGTAGGTCATGGAAATTCTTCACAGGAAAACTATCCAAGTCAACCTTGTGAGAATCCCTCCTCAACTCAAAGAGCTCACATCCAGAATTCCGGAAAGCTCTCCCTTCAGTGAAAGACATGGTAGACTGCTCAGCCTAGTCAACACCAGCATTGAAGAGGACATGGTGAAAGTATTGTTCCAGTTCTTTGACCCCCTTCACCACTGTTTCACATTCCCCGACTACCAATTGGTGCCCACTTTGGAGGAATTTTCTCAACTCCTGAGAATTCCTATTCTTAATCAACTACCCTACAACGGTACGGAAAAAGAACCAAAGCCTGAAGATGTTTCTCAAGCCCTACACTTGCAACCATCTGACATCAAGGGGCATTGGGAAACTAGAAGCGGTGTCAAAGGCTTCTTGACAAAATTCTTGTTTGAGAAGGCACAAGAGTGTTGGAATTCATTGGACCTACAAGCCTTTGAAGAATTTGTGGCACTCCTCGTTTATGGGTTGGTCTTGTTCCCAAATCCTGACCAGCTTATAGATGTCAATGCCGTCAAGATCTTCTTATCCAGATATCCCATACCAACATTTCTTGGGGACATTCTCCACTCATTTTACACACGAACAATGAGAAAGAGGGGTGTTCTCATGTGCTGTACTCCTCTCCTTGCAAGGTGGTTTATTTCGCACCTTCCACAATCTGTCTTGAAGAATGACCAAGGCTTAAGGTGGTCACAACGATTGATGACCCTCACACACTCTGATGTACATTGGTGTTCTCGGTCCAGAGAAAATGTCATCATCGTCGATCGTTGTGGAGAGTTCTCTAATGTTCCATTACTTGGCATTAGGGGAGGCATTACCTACAACCCTTGTCTAGCTTTGAGACAATTTGGATATGCACGGAGGGATGGCCCTCATGACATGTTGATTCCTGACCTATTTTTTGACTTCGACAACGATGCGCAAGGACTTCGCCAAAGATTCATCAGAGCTTGGAGGATGCCTAACAAGGTAGACAGCAAGACACTGGGGCACAAGAACTCCATCCCTCTTGAGCCTTACCTCAAATGGGTACGAACCCGAGCCCAGAGTCTAATGATGCCTTACCCTCATGTTCTCCCTGTGATTAAAGAGCCCGTTAAGGAAGGAGAGGTTCCCTACACCATCCTATATCCTGACATGCCAACATCATGGGAGGAGATGCAGAAGAGTTGGATCTAACTCAAGGAGGAACGAAACACTTTTGAAGCCAGCTTCTACGCCAGTGAGAAGAAGGTTTTGGAGCTTACCCGCCGACTCCATGAGGAAGAGACCCTCAACACCTACATCGCACCAAAGAGGATGCGCAACGTCTTTTTACCTTGAGAAGTTTTTGTAATATTTGGCCCATGGGGCATTTATGTACTGACAAATTTCTTCTTATTAATATGACGTGCGTTCTTTTTGTCTGCAACAATTTTGAATTTCTAAATCCTTGAATGCATTGCATAAATAAGCATATCATTCATCATGCGCATAAGCAGGTCTCCACACCAGGTTTCCTTATCTTTCTGCTGTTTATTTCAGTAAGATGGATCTCGAACAGACGGTCAAGGATTTGTAGTCTCAAAACTCACAGTTTCAACATCTCCTGATGACCTTGGCAAAGGGTCAGGAAGATCTAAAAGCCATGCTTGGGAACAAAGAGCAAGTGAAAAAGAAGAAGAAAAGAGTCGGGGTGGCTACCTTGGGAAGAAGGTTTGAGGGTGAAGCCAGAAGAGTTCTTGAATTTCCCCCTACATCTAAAGAGGGAACCAGTAAAGGAAAAGGGGCTGCGGTACCATCTGGATCCGAAGCTGAAGAGGAAGAGGCTAAAGAAGACGAAGACTACTCAGAGCAACAATACCCGTCGGCCGATGATAAGTACAAAAACTTGGAAGACAGGTTGGCAGCTATGGAGCTGCAGAGAGTTCCCGGCTTGGATTTCGAAGATTTGGGATTAATTGCTGGAATTGTGATCCCCCCGAAGTTCAAAGTGCCAATCTTTGCAAGATATGACGGGCTGTCTTGCCCAAAAATGCACCTAAGGTCGTATGTCCGAAGAATCCAACCTCACACTTCCGACAGAAATCTTTGGGTGCACTTCTTTCAAGATAGCCTGTCTGGCACTCAGCTAGACTGGTTTTACAAGCTGGAAAGGTCAGAGATACATAGTTGGGAGGATCTGGCAGCTGCTTTTTATCGCCAATATCAGTATAACTCTGACTTGGCGCCAACCCGTACTCAGCTACAGAGTATGGGGATGGCCTCAGGTGAAGGATTCAAGGAATACGCCCAGAAATGGCGCGATCTGGCCGGAAGAGTGCAGCCACCTCTTTCTGATAGAGAACTTGTTGATATGTTCCTGGGGACCCTGTCTGGTCCATTCTTTAACCATCTGATCGGTAGCTCTTCCGCAGGGTTTACTGAATTAATTTTGACTGGCGAGCGAGTAGAAGTCGGTATCAAGTCGGGGAAGATACAGAAAGGTGCCTCCTCGAGTATTGAAAAGAAGCCCTTCAAGAAGGAAGCCAGTACTGTTTATGGTCCAAGAAGACAGAACAAACCAGAACGCCACCAAGCTGTCAACGCGGTGGTAATTTCAAAGCCTGCTGCTGCTCCTCAGCAGTATAACCAACCAAGGGGTGAGAGACCCAAAAGGCAGTACACTCGAATCAGCATGACCATGTCTCAGATTTTGCCGTAACTACTGTCAACCAATCTGGTAACTGTCAAAGAAGCTCCGAAGATAGTGAACACAGCTTCTCCAAAGTACAACCCCAACACCCGTTGCGCTTATCACTCTGATAGCCCGGGGCATACTACAGATGATTGCTGGGCTCTGAGGAATAAGGTTCAGGACCTTATTGATGCCAAGGAAATACAGTTTGAGGCGCCCGAAAGGCCCAATGTTGTAACTTCTCCCATGCCCCAGCATGGAGTGAATGCTGTGGAAGAAGACCTGTATGTGGCCTCCGTGGATGATATTGTTACTCCGTTGTTGATTGTCAAGAGGAACCTGTTGCTAGTCGGTTTATTTCCGGGATGTAGTAAAGGTTGCCATTTATGTGCTGTTTCACCTGCTGGTTGTCCCTTGTTGAAGTCAAGTATCCAAAGCCTGATGGATAATAAAGAGATCTTGTTCGAGAAGATTGCTCTTCCTACTACCCGTACCGAAGAAGTTTCTATTGTCACTATTTTCAATAAACCTCCTAAGGCTCTCTCAAAGAAGCCTGTCAAAATCATGTCTACTCAGAAGATTGCTCCTATCGTTATTACTGTTCTGGGGCCCCTCCCCTATACATCCGACAAAGTTGTCCCGTGGCACTATGGGGCAGATGTTTATGTGCTCGGAGTAAAACAAGAGTTCGATACAAGTACCGGCGTCAGCAACATCACCGGGCCTGCCAAAGTTACTCGCAGTGGTAGGCTGTTCTCACCAGATATTGCACCACCAGCTATTCGGAGACCTCTTATCATCACACCTGCAAGTGTGCCTGCTCCCCTTCCTGATCAAGTTCCTGTTTCTACCCCTGCTGCCGAGTCATCTGACGCTCAGGGCAAAGGGATTGCTACTGATTTTCCTGCCCTGACGGAGGCACCAAAGACAACCAATGTTGAAGCTTCCCAGCAAGAGATAGAAGAGATTCTCAAGATTATCAAGAAGAGTGATTTCAATGTAGTTGAGCAGCTGGGGCACACCCCCTCTAAAATTTCTATGCTATCACTGTTGTTGTGTTCAGAGGCCCAAGCCAAGGCCCTGATTTCCTTCTTGAAGACGGCCCATGTGCCACAAGAAACGTCTGCTGATCAATTTACTGATTGTGTGGCCAACTTGACTGCCGATAATGGTTTGGGCTTCTCTGACGCCGATCTGACTGCCAAAGGAAAGAACCATAACGACGCCCTGCATGTCTCCATTGAATGCAGGGGCACTACTCTTGCCCATGTGTTGGTAGACACCGGTTCTTCATTGAACGTATTACCCAAGAAGGCCCTAGACAGGTTGGATTGTGAGGGTTTAGAGCTCAAGCCTAGTAACATTGTTGTCCGGGCCTTTGAAGGTTCGAAAAGGATGGTACATGGGGAAATTGACATTCCAATCAGGGTTGGTTCTCAAGTTTTTGATTCTACATTCTATGTGATGGACATCCGACCATCCTATTCTTGTTTGCTGGGTCTTCCATGGATCCACAAGGCTGGAGTTGTGACCTCCACACTACATCAGAAGCTTAAGTACCCGGTTAGAGGGAAAATTGTTACAGTTCAGGGGGAGGAAGAATACATGGTCAGCCACCTCAACTCATTCCGGTACATAAAAATGGATGGGGAGTTCATTGAGACCCCCTTTCAACACTTTGAAGAGGTGCCTCAGACACTGGCATCAGCAGAGACTGTGACTAAAGAAGACTCTCCTTTGAAGATGGCTTCCTTAAAGGATGCCCGGGCTGTGATTGAGAAGGGTGAGTGCGCAAAATGGGGCCGACTTCCTGATTTCACTCCAAAGACCGACAAGTTTGGTTTGGGTTTCACCGCAGAAGCTCAGAGGGTTGTTCGTAAGGCAAGGATTGGAAGACCTCCTGTGTTCATCACCAATCCGGGAGTAAATGCTATTGAAGACGATGTGGAGGAATCTGAATTCGACAGTTGGATCTACCCAACAACCGACGATGGACCAAGCAACTGGACTGCCAAAGACTTCACACCTATTACTTTTGTCACTCAGTAATGAACTCTTTTGTTTTGAATTTGTAACAGACAATATTTTGAAACTTTTATGGCTCGGTGTCTTACCCGGGGCACCGTGTCTTCATTTGTGAGGGCTTTTGTGTGTCATTTTCATATATCATTAATAAAAACATTGGACGTTTGTTACATTTCAAAATCTTGCGCTCCTTTTCTTTCTTTATTATATATTGCAAAACAACTATATTTACACACACTCACCTATACAGGTTCCAATCCACTCTGGATCTCACTGGTAACGACTCTGCTACTGCCAGTTATGACTTCGAAATTCCGATCAACTTAGCCGAAGACGAAGGTGAAGATGATTGCGAAGTTCCTGGTGAGCTTGCAAGACTATTACTCCAGGAAGAGAGGGCCATTCAGCCACATGAAGAGCCAGGTGAACGGTAAATCTAGGTACTAAGACAGACAGAAAGGAAGTCAAGATTGGTGCCAATCTAGAGCTCAGTGTGAAACAACGGTTGATTCAGATGCTGCATGACTATGTGGAAATCTTTGCCTGGTCTTACGAAGACATGCCTGGGTTGGACACCAACATTGTGGTTCATCACCTGCCTACCAAGGAAGAATGCCCTCCGGTAAAACAGAAGGTCCGCCGTATGCGTCCAGAAATGTCCGAGAAAATCAAAGCTGAGGTTATGAAACAATTTGATGTCGGGTTTCTAGCAGTGACTTCTTACCCTCAGTGGATTGCCAACGTGGTTCCAGTGCCGAAGAAGGATGGTAAGGTCCGAATGTGTGTTGATTACAGGGATTTGAACAGGGTGAGCCCTAAGGATGATTTCCCTCTGCCTCATATCGACGTTCTGGTTGACAACACTGCTCAGCATAAAGTATTCTCCTTCATGGACGGCTTCTCCGGTTATAATCAGATCAAGATGGCTCCTGAAGACATGGAGAAGACCACTTTTGTTACTCAGTGGGGCACCTTTTGCTACAAGGTCATGCCTTTTGGGTTGAAAAATGATGGGGCAACCTACCAACGTGCCATGGTTGCGTTGTTTCATGACATGATCCATCACGAGATAGAAGTATACGTCGATGATATGCTTGCAAGGTCCCAAACTGAGGAGGAACACCTTGACCATCTCCGGAAGCTGTTTGACCGTATGAAGTTGTACAAGCTTAGGTTGAACCCAAACAAGTGCACCTTTGGGGTGAGATCTGGAAAATTGCTAGGCTTCGTCGTAAGCGACAAAGGCATTCAAGTGGACCCTGCCAAAGTGAAAGCCATACAAGAGATGCCAACTCCCAAGACAGAGAAAGAAGTCAGAGGCTTTCTAGGACGGTTGAACTACATTGCCTGATTCATCTCGCATCTAACTGCTACCTGTGAACCAATCTTCAAGCTGCTGAAGAAAGATCAAGTAGTACGTTGGAACGATGAATGTCAGGCCGCTTTCGAAAGAATCAAAGAGTATCTCCAAGAACCACCCATTCTTATGCCGCCGGTTGAAGGGAGACCTCTAATCTTATACTTGACAGTACTGGACAACTCAATGGGGTGTGTGCTGGGGCAGCATGACGAGTCTGGCCGAAAAGAACACACCATTTATTACCTTAGCAAAAAGTTTACCGACTGTGAGACCCGATACTCACTGCTCGAGAAAACTTGCTGCGCTTTGGTATGGGCTGCTCGCCGGCTGAGACAGTATATGTTAACTCACACTACTCTGTTGATTTCAAAAATGGATCCAATAAAGTACATCTTCGAAAAGCCTGCCTTGTCCGGAAGAATAGCAAGATGGCAGATGATCTTGACAGAATACGACATCCAGTACACGACTCAGAAAGCAATCAAGGGAAGTGTATTGGCAGACCATTTGGCACACCAGGCAGTGGACGATTACCAGTCGATGAACTTTGAATTTCCAGACGAGGATATCATGGTAGTGATTGATTGTGAAGTACCTGGACCGGATGAAGGACCTAAGGAAGGATCCCGATGGTCTATGCACTTTGACGGAGCGTCGAATGCTTTGGGTAATGGTATCGGCGCTGTGATCATATCCCCTAAAGGCACTCATACTCCACTCACCGCCCGGCTATGTTTCAACTGCACCAATAACATGGCAGAGTATGAAGCATGTATCATGGGTCTTCAAGCTGCGATTGACTTAAGGATCAAGTTTCTGAGTGTCTTCGGAGATTCCGCTCTCGTGATCAATCAGATCAAAGGAGAGTGGGATACGAAACACCCAAATCTTATTCCTTACAAGGAGTATGTGCTGACGTTGATTCCCCACTTCGAGGAGATAACCTTTGAACATTTCCCAAGAGAGGAGAATCAGTTAGCAGACGCGTTGGCTACGATGTCTTCTATGTTCAAAGTCAAATGGGACAACGAGGCTCCCCGGATCATTATCTGGAAGTTGGACGAACCTGCACATTGTTGTGATCTCGAGACCGAAGGGGTAACAGAAAAACCCTGGTATCATGAAGTGAAGAGGTACCTTGAAGCTCAAGAATACCCCGAAGGCGCATTTGTTAATGACAAGAAGTTCCTGAGAAGGTTTGCGGCAAAGTTCTTCCTCAGCAATGGCATTCTCTACAAGCGAAACCATGATTCAACCTTACTGTGTTGTGTGGATAAGACTGAAGCAGAAAGGATCATGGCAGAGCTACATGAAGGTACCTTCGGAACACATTCCAGTGGACATACCATGGCAAAGAAAATCCTTCGGGCAGGATATTTCTGGTCCACAATGGAAGCCGATTGTTATCAGCATTCTCGAACTTGTCATAAATGCCAGATCTATGCTGATAAGGTGCACATTCCTCCGGTCCCTCTGAACGTCTTGACAGCACCATGGCCCTTTGCAATGTGGGGCATTGATATGATCGGTGAAATCAGACCTACGACATCCAACGGGCATCGCTTCATCTTAGTAGCAATTGATTACTTCACAAAGTGGGTCGAGGCAGCTTCCTTCGCTACCGTAACCAAGAACGTCGTGGCACGGTTCATTCGGCACAACCTGATCTGTCGATACGGTGTACCTGAGAGGATCATTACGGATAATGGTACCAATCTTAACAACAAAATGATCACTGAGCTCTGCGAGAAATTCAAGATACAGCACCACAACTCTTCTCCCTATCGACCGAAGATGAATGGGGTTGTAGAAGCAGCGAATAAGAACATCAAGAAGATTGTGCAGAAGATGACAGTGACCTACAAAGATTGGCACGAAATGTTGCCGTTTGCTCTTCATGGGTACCGTACCTCAGCACGGACGTCAACAGGGGCAACTCCCTTTTCCTTGGTCTATGGCATGGAGGCAGTCTTGCCTATTGAAGTCCAGATACCCTCTCTCCGGATAATGAAGGATGCAGGTTTGAGCGAAGATGACTGGATCTAGACTCGGCTTGATCAATTAAGCCTAATTGACGAAAAGAGACTCACTGCTATTTGTCATGGTCAGACGTACCAAAAACGGATGATCAGGGCATTTAACAAGAAGGTCAGACGACAAGAGTATCAAGTCGGAGATCTGGTAATCAAGCGCATCATTCTTCCTCAAAGTGATCCCAGGGGCAAATGGACCCCTACGTACGAAGGGCCATTTGTGGTTAAACATATCTTCTCAGGAGGAGCTATGATTCTAACCACCATGGATGGTGACGACCTTCCTCACCCCGCCAATGCAGACATAGTAAAAAGATACTACGCATGAATTAAAGACCCGCTAGGTTGACACACCTAGGAAAAAATAAGGGCGGCTTGGGCAAAAATGGGTATCCCGGTGGACTGAAAACCCGAGAGGGCGGTCCAGGCAAAAGTTAGGGATAAAGCGTAATACTATGTCTCATTGGATCACCTTGCATCCAGAATTCGGCATCAACTATCGGGCTTAGATGACTCCAATCAATCAGCTTCATCTTCAACTAAGCAGCAGAGTGATGAGACGCTTGAAGACATAAAGGCGATAGCAGAGTTGGAACCCAGTGGGATTATTTTTCACATAGCTGTTTTGTTTCCTTTTCACAAAATTGTATAAACTCTATTTTGCTCGGTGGCGTTCTCTTACTAGGACGTCAGCCTCCTGTACACAAAACGCCTATTTACAGGTAAATTTCAAAATCAATACAAGTTCAATTTTTCAGACAAATTACCCATCGTTTTTTCCTTTTTCCGTTTTGTTTTGCAAAGAACGTCCAATGTTCATTTTTGATATATGCATTTGACATTAATTGCTAATCATGAATATTTGCATGCGAAACAAAGGACTAATTACAGATGACATCAGAAACAGGGGCAATAAAGAATTGTCTAAGCGATCTAGTTGCTCTGTCCACCAAGGTACCAAAGTAGGTTCGTCCGAAGAACGTAACTAGGATACCTTCACTCCCCGTTGAATAAGACGAGATTCAGCAATACTCTCCCCAGGCAGAGTTGGTCCCCCATCAGCCCTGAAAAAGCACAGTATCTCCAGCAAGTCAGCGATACTCTCCCCAAGCCGAGTTAGTCTACTGTCAGCCTTAAGGAAGTTGGGTATCCCCAGAAGATCTCAACATTCCCCAGCGGAGTATAGACATTCCTCAGCAAGCATCCCCGGCAGTCTTAATATAAGATTTGTTCCCCGGCGGAATACAGACACCCTAGTGGAACCATTCCCCAGTACAGTCCAAAGTTTCCCCAGGAAAGTGGAATCCATATCCCCAGTAGATTCTGGAAGCTTATCCCCAGTAGATTCTGGAAGCTTATCACCTGCAGAGTACATACGTCTCTCCCCGACTTTATTCAAAGGTTATTTCCCCACCAGGGTATAACTGGGTTATCCTCAGCTAATTACCACGGAAAGATCGTCCTCGGCGAATTTCTTCCTATTCCCCAGCGGAGTTCATCAAATTCCCCAACATAACTTATCAGTGGAATCCCCAGCGGAGCTCTCATCAAAACCTCAGCGAAGTATCTCTTCCCACAGAGTAATTCCCCGCAGAGTAATCTCTCCAACAAGTTTATTCCCCAACGGAGTCATCTTCTCCTACCGGTTTATTCTTGCAACCATCATCCCCAGCGGAAACGAAGAACTCCACTCTTCAACATCAGCCCAGGATTCCATAAACTCCCGACAGTCGTCAAGGATTTATTTTCCTAGACAAAAATACATTCATCACATTATCATACACCATGACACATGCATATACGCATCATATCACACAATCTCATTTATTCTTGAAAAACATCATGACATCATGCATTTCATACATCATGACATTGCATACAACCGATGTTTTGCCTTTTCAGGAAAAAAGGACAATCCGAAGATGATTACTATCAACTGTCACAATTCCAGATTCGATTCCTGTATCTAGCCAGGGAATATCTGTGAGTGATTGATTTCCAGATTCGATACTTGTATCTAGCCAGGGCATATCTGTAGACGACAATTTCCAGATTCGATACTTGTATCCAGCCAGGGCATATCTGTAGACGACAATTTCCAGATTCGATACCTGTATCCAGCCAGGGCATATCTGTAGACGACAATTTCCAGATTCGATACCTGTATCCAGCCAGGGCATATCTGTAGACGATAATTTCCAGATTCGATACCTGTACCCAGCCAGGGTATATCTGTAGACGACCAATTCCAAATTCGATTCCTGTATCCAGCCAGGGCATATCTGTGAGTATTTGATTGTGGATTCGACACCTGTATCTAGCCAGGGCATATCTGCATGAATAGTTTAGAGATTCGATACCTGTATCCAGCCAGGGCACGTCTGTAAGCAACCTTTTGAAGTTCCGGATTTAATTCCTGTACCTAGCCAGGGCATATCTGTGAGCGTTTGATTGTAGATTCGATACCTGTATCTAGCCAGGGCATATCTGCATGAATAGTTTAGAGATTCGATACCTGTATCTAGCCAGGGCACGTTTGTAAGCAACCTTTTGAAGTTCCGGATTCGATTCCTGTACCTAGCCAGGGCATATCTGTGAGCGTTTGATTGTAGATTCGATACCTGTATCTAGCCAGGGCATATCCGCATGAAGAGACTGAAGATCAACACCTGTAGCAAGCCAGGAAACCATCTTTCTTTCTCAGGTACGCAAGTTCTCGCTAAGGAATCTCTTACGCGATCGACACCCCCGATGGCATCTTTAAGCCCATCTCCATAACTATCTCTTACACTTCCAAATGGCATCTATAAGCCCATTCCCGACATCACATTGCTGATACTCCACTATGCGAGTGCAAATTTCTGGGCACTCTAGTGTCCAATCTCCTTTTACCCTCGAGTCGCAAAAGGCAAACTTGCCAATCTAACTCTTCAGGTTCAAGAAGATTGAACAGGGGCAACTGTTGTACCCCAAAATTTGCCCTCCCATTTCATCAATATTTTCTCACCACAAGACCCTTGGAGCTCAAGATCAAGTTAGGGTTTGCTCTGCTCAAGACTCCTCCTTGCACTGTTGACCCAAATTAGGGTTTGAGTTTGCACAAAGATGTTTTGACCTAAAATGCCCAAAATGACTTTCATGCTTCATGTTGGACTCACAAGTTTATCCATACCAAGTTTCAATCCTTGATTCCAATCTTTGCCCAGTCAATTGGACAGTTGACCTAGAAATCAGTTGTATTGGGGAAAAAGTCAACTGTGGTCAATTGACAGTCAAACCTCATGATTTTTGACCTACATCAACATTATGAACTCATATGAACCATTTGGTCAAGTTTGGATCACAATTCCACAAGAAATTTGATCAGATCACCAAAAGGGCAAAATGGTCATTTTTAGGGTTTTGACTGCACAAAGGCAATTTTTGACTGTTTGACCTAGCCAATGGCAATTAAAGCTCACATATGGAATCAAGGACTCAATGAAATGGTCTTGACACATTCAAAAAATTCAAAAGATCCCAAACGCACAAGATTGACAGATGAATTTTCCAGTCAATTGATCAAAATTTGACTGTATACTGAAAAGTCAAACTTTGACATTTTGGTCAAAATCAAGTGTCAAGATTTATTTTTCATCAAGACATGTCAAAGTATGAAACTTGTTCATCAAGAAACCAAAAATTACAAATTAGGGTTTGAAATGAAGAAATTTCATAACTTAGAAATTTTCTAAGTTATGAAATTTCCTAATTTTTTCCTAACTTTGTCCCATCTTTTCATCAAGATATATTTGGATTCAAACAAAACTCAAAACATGAAAGTTGTAGTCCATTGCAACATATATAACTTTGATTCACAAAGTTTCCTCAAAAGAAGCTTATAGCTCAAGTTATGATTTTTGGAATAAGGGTGCAAAACATTCTTAACTTAGAAATATTTTGACCTATTTTAGGCAGGATTTTTGCCCAACTTCATGGCCACTTTTCACATGCTTCCACTTGGAATTTCAACTTGTATTACAAAGATGTATTGTAGTACACATTCCAAGCTTTCCAAATTGTCCAAGAACTCATCAAACACCCTTGTGGTTAGGGAGTTTCGAATTTGTCAAGATGGGCAAAAGTCACTTTGTTCATGGCCAAATTCATGTTCATAACACTTTGCATTTTTCAAGTCAGCTTGCACAAGCTAGGTTACAGGCCTCTAATCCCATTCTTACTCAATAATTTAATGCTTATCCTTTGTGTTCATGTCTTGTTTTGTGTATTTAACCATTACATACAAGGTTAAGCCATAAATGGAAAAAAAGCATTTTAGCCATTTTTGAAAAGAAGTGCTTTATGTCAAAAGCAAATCAAAGAAGTACAATGCAGATCTTTTAGGCACAAGATTATGGACTAATCCCACTGATCAAGGAGAGAAAATGCAGCATGCTTGAGGGGTCTGTGGTAGCCTATAATCAAGTTTGGCAAACTTTGCTTAGATAAGAAGAAACTTGGCAAAACTGATCCAACATTCACTTCCTGCAAGCAAGAGCTTAAACCAACTTTGTGAACACACTTCATACTCCCTAACAGACCTAAAGCACGACCAAAGTACCCTCAATACCTCCTCATCCATCAAAGCCCATTTTTTCTGCAAAATAGAGTCCCTGTTGCAGATTGACTTGGCCAGTTCATTTCCCTCGTGCGTTTTCATCCAAACCAGTTCAAACACATCCTACATCATTCATACAAACTATCCCAAGCCTTGGAAACAGACTGTAACAGCCATAGCCAAGTGTGCCATTTTCATTTTTCATCTGTGCAGGTTGACTTCTATAGCTCGATTCAGTAAGATTCAAAGCAAGCCAAGCATAAAGGAAGCATCCCTAGACCTCAGGCAAGCTGTACAAATCTTCAAATTCCATTGAAAGTGCCTCCATTGTTGTACACGATTCAAGATGAACAGGTAAAAGTTTGAACTTCTATCTCTCTATCCAAGCATATCTAGGCTTAGGTTTGTGAAGAAAGTATGTTCTATTCATGGCCCTGAAGCTACCCATATCCTCACTTTTCATTTATATTGTGTGTGCTGCACGAATTTTGAACATGAACATTGGAAAAAACTTAGGTTAAAAATTGGGGGAGAAGAAATTCTCTCTCATTCCTGAGAGTTAGAGCACCTTTTTTATATATTTGGAATCGTGACAAGATACTCTACACTTTTGATGTTGTAAGTTTTTGTTAAAAGTCAATGAATCAGGATCTGTATTGGACAAGGAAAAACGCGCGTGTTTGTTCTGTTTGAATGGCTGGAGGTTGAAGACAAGCCCCTTGGGCTGGGCCTGAATTGTTTCTGCTTCTTGCACCATCCTTTTCCACTTGCACCCCCTTGGCCCATTGTGTGATTTTTTAATCATTTTTGACTTTTTCTTTTTTGATTCTGACTTGTTATTTTTTGTTAAAATATAAAAAATATTAAAAATATTTTTCCACCTTTTTTTGTATTTATTAGGCATTTATTTGTTTTATTTGATATATGTATGTAAATAAATAGGTATATACTTTTTATTTAAACCCTAAAAAATAATACCAAATATTCTTTTATAGTCCTTATTTTTTATTTACCTTTTTGAAAACATTTCCTTAAAATAACTTTTTTTTATATAAATAATAAATATTTTATTTTTGTATATATTTAATATATTTAATACATAATATAAATACTTATATATTTATTAGAATATTTAGGATAAAAATACAAAAATAATACATTTTTATTTTTATTAATATTTGACCTCAAAAATCACTTTTTTACAATATACTTCCTTTTTATTTATTTTTTGTGTATAATTAATAAATATTGTATATAATAAATAATAAATACTTTTTATTTAGCAAATTAGGGTTTTGCCCTAAACCATGGAAAATACCCAAAAATTAAACCTTTTTTTATTTTTGTTTATATGTCACATGAAAAATACTTTTACATACATATAAAAATCATTTTTTGCATCTTGCATATTTATTGTATTTTATTTAATTATTGTACAATTAAATAACTTGTATATTCAATTTGGATTGTAATAGCTTAGATTTAAATTTCTTGCTAAATATCCCCCATTTGAACATTTGTACCCCCCATCCCATAATTATGTTGTAATAATTTAGAACTTTAAATTCCGCATTTTAAAGCTTTCTAATTATACCATGATAGACTTAGGGTTTTGTATGCAAATCAAAAATAACAAATAGCTTGACCTAATTCAAAGACAAAAAAGCATGAAAATGGACAACACCAATCACACTTGCACCCCTAGGGTTACTCCACTTGTTGCCTTCAATAATGGGCCATGTTGCATGTTGAGTGTCTTTGGCAAAACAAAACAATTCAAATGATCATAGTCCCTCGATGACGCTTTCGAAAGTTGCCTAAAAAATGATCAAGTCCCTTAAAGGAAAATTGCCAAAGACACTTGGCACTATTGCAATCATGGTCTAAACGATGACCCGCACCCGTCCCGTTAACATCCTAACACAAGATTGTCCACCAAATACAATGGTGGAACAATACTGTTAAAAGGGGTTAAAACATAGGAAAGATCTTTGAGAAATTTAGGGTAGATAGCTCTTGGTTACTTGACCAATCTTGCAAAACAATCCTTGCCATTTTTCAAAACACACGTCACAACACACTTTCAAAACAACTTTCAAAAACATTGAAAACTTTTCAAAAGACAAATACATCTTTGTATACATTCAAACATGAATCATTACAAAGGCTGCCACAACAACGACCTCTTTTCAAAACATTTTCAAACCCACACACAAAGCACCATTTCAAACAATTGAAAGCACCATTTCAAACAATTGAAAATGCAAGGCAAGTGATCTAAGCAAGTAACTAAGAGCTCATGGATAACCATGGATAGAAAGGGTGCTAATACCTTCCCTTTCTATAATCTACTCCCCGAACCCAAGAAAACATCTCAAAGGTTTTTGCTGTGCTTTTTAACCTTTCCTTAGGATAAAATAAAAAGTCGGTGGCGACTCTTGCTCAACCGAAACATTTGCCAAAACAAACGCAAAACCCAAGTCAGTTCTCCCTCCGTATCACACTTACCATCTTTCTTCGGCACTGGAACCACATTGGCAACCCACTTAGGGTAATAAGTTACTTCTAGAAACCTGGCGTCAAATTGTTTCATAACCTCAACTTTGATTTTCTCGGACATCTCTGGACACATACGGCGGACCTTCTGTTTTACCGGAGGGCATTCTTCCTTGGTAGGCAAGTGATGAACCACAATGTCGGTATCCAACCCAGGCATGTCTTCGTAGGACCAGGAAAAGATTTCCACATAGTCATGCAGCATCTGAATCAACCGTTGTTTCACACTAGCCTCCAGATTGGCACCAATCTTGACTTCCTTTCTGTCTGTCTCAGTACCCAGATTTACCGTTTCCACTGGCTCTTCATGTGGCTGAATGGCCCTCTATTCTTAGAGCAGCAGTCTTACAAGCTCACCAGGCACTTCACAATCATCTTCACCTTCGTCTTCGGCTAAGTTGATCGGATTTTCGAAGTCATAACTGGTAGTAGCAGAGTCGTTACCAGTGAGATCCAGAGTGGATTGGAACCTGTATAAGTGAGTGTGTGTGTAAATATAGTTGTTTTGCAATATATAATAAAGAAAGACAAGGAGCGCAAGATTTGAAATGCAAAAAACGTCCAATGATTTTATTAATGATATATGAAAGTGACACACAAAAGCCCTCACAAATGAAACCACGGTGCCCCGGGTAAGACACCGGGCCATAAAGTTTCAAATTATTGTTCGTTACAAATCTAAAACAAAGGAGTTCATTACTGAGTGACAAAAGTAATAGGTATGAAGTCTTTCGCAGTCCAGTTGCTTGGTCCACCGTCGGTCGTCGGGTAGATCCAGTTGTCGAATTCAGATTCCTCCACGTCATCTTCAATAGCATTTACTCCCGGGTTGGTGATGAATACGGGAGGTCTTCCGATCCTTGCCTTACGAACAACCCTCTGAACTTCTGCAGTGAAACCCAAACCAAATTTGTCAGTCTTCAGAGTAAAATCAGGAAGTCGGCCCCAGTTTGCACACTCACCCTTCTCAATCACAGCCCGGGCATCCTATAAGGAAGCCATCTTCAAAGGAGAACCCTCTTCAGTCACAATCTCTGCTGCTGCCAATGTCTGAGGCACCTCTTCAAAGTGTTGAAAGGGGGTCTCAATGAATTCCCCATCCATCTCTACATACCGGAATGAGTTGAGGTGGTTGACCATATATTCTTCTTCCCCTTGGACTGTTACGATCTTCCCTCTGACCGGGTACTTAAGCTTCTGATGTAATATGGAGGTCACAGCTCCAGCCTTGTGGATCCATGGACGACCCAGCAAACAAGAATAGGATGGTCGGATGTCCATCACATAGAAAGTAGAATCGAAAACTTGAGAACCAACCCTGATTGGAATGTCAACTTCCCCATGTACCATCCTTTTCGACCCGTCAAAGGCCCAGACAACAATGTTACTAGGCTTGAGCTCTAAACCCTCACAATCCAACCTGTCTAGGGCCTTCTTGGGTAACACATTCAACTAAGAACCGATGTCTACCAACACATGGGCAAGAGTAGTGCCCCTGCATTCAATGGAGACATGCAGGGCATCGTTATGGTTTTTTCCTTTGGCAGTCAGATCAGCGTCAGAGAAACCCAACCCATTATCAGCAGTCAAGTTGGCCACACAATCGGTAAATTGGTCAGCAGACGTTTCTTGTGGCACATGGGCCGTCTTCAGGAAGGAAATCAGGGCCTTAGCATGGGCCTCTGAACACAACAACAGTGATAGCATAGAAATTTTAGAGGGGGTGTGCCCCAGCTGCTCAACTACATTGAAATCACTCTTGTTGATAATTTTAAGAATCTCTTCCATCTCTTGCTTGGAAGCTTCAACATTGACGGTCTTCGATGCCTCCGTCTGGGCAGGCACATCAGTAGCAATCCCTTTGCCCCGAGCGTCAGATGACTCGGTAGCAGGGGTAGAAATGGGAACTTGATCAGGCAGGGAGGCAGGCACACTTGCAGGTGTGATGACAATAGGCCTCTGAATAGCAGGTGGCGCAATATCAGGCGAGAAGAGCCTGCCACTACGAGTGACTTTAGCAGGCCCGGTGATGTTACTGACGCCGGTACTAGTATCAAACTCTTGTTTAACTCCAAGCACATAAACATCTGCCCCATAGTGCCACGGGACAGCTTTGTCAGATTCATAGGGGATGGGCCCCGGAACAGTGATGATGATAGGAGCAATCTTCGGGGTAGACATGATTTTGACAGGCTTCTTTGAGGGAGCCTTAGGAGGGTTGTTGAAAATAGTGACAATAGAAACTTCTTCGGTACGGGTAGCAGGTGTTGTACCCCAAATTTTGACCTAAGATACCATCTCCCATCTGCATCATTACATTGCAAGCGTTTTGATCTTTTGATTTTTAAAAATTCATAACTTTTTCAGGTCGAGAGCTGTTTATTTTTGAACGCTAAATTTATTAACTGATCAAGACTTAAATGATGTTTATTAATTATTTATTATCTTAAATTTAAATAATTGGAATATATTTTCAGTTATTATATAATTCAAAGATCTATAAATAATAAAATAAATATTTGAAAAGAGGCATATTAATCGTTCAGACAGTGTTTATTTATTATTTATTATCTTAAATTTAAATAATTGGAATTTATTTTCAGTTATTACATAATTTAAAGATTTATGAATAATATAATAAATATTTGAAAAGAAGTTCATTAATTGGTCAATAATGGTTATTTAATTATTTATCATTCTAAGTTAAATAATTGAAATTCTATTTTTAATTATTATAATTTAGAAAATTATGAATAACGAATTAAATAATTGAAATTATTAATTGATCAATGATGTTTATTTATTCGTTTATTATTCTGAATTTAAGTGATTGAAATTGATTTTCAATTATTATACAATTTAAAGAATTATAGACGATAAATAAATAATTGGAAAGAAAAAGAATTGACTGGGAAAATAATAGAATTTTATTTCACTTTATTCTATTTTTATTACAATTGTTATTTAAATATTGTATTATTTACAAAATATTTATAATAACAAATTACATAAAAAGTTTAAAGTAAAATAGAACTATTTTTCTAAGATTCTAATTCTAAATCTTCTATCCAATGCTTTTCCGTTCGCTCATTTAATTTCACCTGCAAGACAATTAAAAGAAAAGTCAGAATTGAATAAATAATTAAAAGCGGAAAATTATTTAAAGCGTTCATCATTAAAAGCAAACGGCTGGAATCAGTTTACCCTTTTTTGCAAATCACGGGATTTCTCCCGGTTCACAAAAAAGGGAGGAATTTTTATTTTTCATAAATGAATGCACAATTTAAAACATGCACAAATTCATTTTATTTTTCAAAACTGCATATTTAAAATCAATTGCATTTTAAAAGAGGGCCAACTGCATATGCATAATTTCTTTTGTCAAAAAATGCATATTTCAAAAATATACACAGCATACAAAAAGCAACAGCATATGCATAAACATGACATGTTCCAAACAAAAGCCAACGTAAACCTTTGACATGCACATAAGAAGAGTCCAAAACAATAAGGCTCCACTGTGCCTTTGCAAGTCAAAAGAAAATGTGCAGTCTAAAAACCATTTTGCAAGCAAGTATATTTCCTTTTACATCATGTTCCAGCCTATGCAATTTCAGAATACAGTACAATACATCATTTTTATGCATCAAATGTACTAAGAGAGAGAAGAGAGATAGAAGTATGGTTTTTACAGGTTTTGGTTTAGGCAGAAGGAGTTACAAAACAAATCAGTAGCATCTCATAAGAAGAATGAAAGCATGAAAATAGAATAAAAACAAAACTGTTGTAACAGTAATATGCAGAAGGCCAAGAATATAGTAAAATAATTCAAAACCTATGGCATAAAGGAGATGCCAAGCAATTGTATAACATAACACAAACCCCCTCAAAAACGAAAAGAGTTGATAACCTGCAGAGACCCTTCTATACAAAAACTATCAAAGTAAAAACCATTTTGGCTCCAAGTCTAAAAACAAGGAACCAGCATACCCACTGTCAAAACATACGCCATAAACCAATTTCCATAAAACCATCACAGATATCAAAACCATATATCAAACAGCATGGCCTAAACCATTCCAAAACCCTTCCTACTGCATAAAATAAAACCAGTACCATCCATAACCATGTCCTAAAACCCTCCCTACTGTCAAACATACACCATACAAACCTGTTAAACACAACATTGGCCTAAACCATATCAGAACCAAAAACCATAAGACCTGTCCATCTAACCAAAGCAAAACCCAGAACAATGCAAGTTCTTTATCCAACACCACCATCCATAACCACGAATCATAAACAATAACACGACCAAATACCATCAGGCCTCAGATTATATCATCACTGGCCAATAAAAAAAAGCAACTGAAAGTAACAGTAGCGAGAAGAAGAAAGAAACAGTCCAGCATCAACCTAGGCAAGCTAGTCAAAAATAATTTTCCAACATAGCATTCAGAATGTTCAAGGCAACGCAAAGGCATCAGTATAGCATCAAGGCAACATTGAAGCAACAGTAGCAAGAGAAGAAGAGGAAAAAGCATGCAATCAAAGGCAATATTTCTCAGAACCTAAAAGGCCAATCCAAGAAGAAATAGAAACGAAGCAAAAGGGACAAAAGGAACGAAATACTGGTGGTCCGAAGCAGCACGCACCCTCCTCGCCGTTCCGGCCTCCTACGCGCTCCAACCTCCCTCCTCCTTCTCCAGGTAACATTTTCACCCTCTTTGTTTTCTTTCATAATATCTCAATAATCATTGCAATAAGAATAAGAATCAGAAATGAACATAAATCACAAACACGTAATCGTAACCAAAACCCAATGAATTGAAAGATAACATTCGTACCGTGAATCCGTAACTATCGCCCTAACGCCTTGACCGGAGGGAAGAGGAGGTTAAAGACCGCTGGTGGCCGTGGCAAGGAGCTCGGAAGCGAAACTCAGGGACTCAGAAGCAAAAGGCGAAGAGAGATGAGAACGAAGAAGACGGTACAAATGAGCGCCGCTCTGCCAAAAACCCTAATCCCAATTACCAAACAACGTTTACCCTAAAACAAAATTATGAAACAATTGGACTGAACCCCAACGCCTAGGCCCAAACGAATTTTCTAATGCACCCCCCTTGTCTTCAGTTTTGATTAGGTCCCTTAGACACCTTTGGCCCATTTTTATTTGTCCATTTAGCCTTTTGTTTTTATATACACTTTTTCTATTTATTCCTTTTTTAGTTTTTTTTAGAAATATTACTAACTTAGTTTAATTAATTAGTAGCTTAATCAATTAATAATTTAATTAAAACATTTTAATCATTTTACCTTTTGTTTATTAAATTTAATTTTAGGTTTATTTGGTAATTTTAAATATCCCTTTTTTAATTAGGTTTAAGTTAGTTTTTTTAAGTATTCATTTAGTTTGATTATTTAATAATTACTAAAAAAAATAATGCCTTATATAGAACTCTAAAAAATATATAAAAAATAGAAAGTTAAAAAACTTAAAAAATATTTTTGTTTTCCTTAGTTAATTCTCATTACTTTTATCCATATTAAAAAATGCGTAAAAATGGAAACTATTAAAACATTCCCTTTTCATTAATATTAAACAAAAAAATCATAAAAATGCACGTTCACACACTTAGTCTTTTATTCAATTGTTATATATCCTTATCCGCATAATTTCTCTGTTTAATCATTTCATATTCACATGATTATTCTGTTTACGTTTAAATCCAAGGGAAAAAACGATTAAATTTGTCGACTTCATGTCCTCAAGTCTAATTGCGCGAACATTCGCATTTCATTAAAACTTAGGATAATTTTTCCTCAAATATTCAATCTTTTCAAAACTTATACCTTCTAAGCAAAAACTTTGACATTAGGTCGTCGTATCTTCAAAAACCCGTCCATACCCCTTTTTTTGGACAAAACAATTTGTTTCTAATCGAACAATCAATTTTAATAAACAGATATTTCAAAAGGTTCCTATAGAGTACTATAGATACATTGGGTGCTAGTACCTTCCCATTGTATAACCAACCCCTGAACCATATATCTCTTTTCAAAAACGCCTTGTATTTTTATTACTTTTAAAAAGTATTATTTACATTGCATATTTAGGGTTTTATTTAGCTCTTTCCCCTTTTCCCTTGGAAACAATAAAGCGCGGTGGCGACTCTTGCTTTTGTGAGACGAATTAATCAATAATTCGATCTCCGATTTACCCCGCTACATTTTTTATCGCTATAGAATTGGCGACTCTGCTGGGGAGAGATTGACCTCTTGCTGGTCCATCCCTAAGTGGGTTAAGCCTAATTTGTCTTATCTGTTTATTATTATTTGATTTGTTTGATTATGTGTTTAAATTGGGGTGTTTGGGTTTTTTGCAAAGGACGAATCCTATACCTGGATTAAGTAACACTTAAGGAATAGGACGGGCGGTATAGTCATGTTAACTTTGAGGGAGTAATCCCGAAGAAGGAGGCATGAGATCCCCCACTCAATGGAAGGCCCTCTTGAACTTAATATTTGTTTACCGAGTAATCGGGAAGACATTATTATTTTCGACCTAGGAGCCCGAGAAGTTGAGGACCGTAGAACCCTAACCCATCTTGGCCTTTTTAGATGTAGCGCGGAGACTATAACGGAGTAATTCGGAAGTAGTTGTTACGCGATGCTACGCTCGGACGAGTTTCTCTTGAGAATATTGCTAATTATTGAGTAATCAAGACGTTGGTAATATCCAAAAGAGGAATGTAGACTCTGGGAACTCTTAGAACCTTGTCTTACAGGTGTGATTGGACCCTTAGTACATACCTTTGGGTGGGCTTTACCCTCGACTCCATGCTGAACGTTGAACCTTTGAACCCCATGTTTGTGAACTTGTGTGTGACTGTTGCATTATCATTCATTCATGCATTCATCAACATCTTTGTAAAACTTGTTTTTCAAAGGAACTTCGGAATGATTTTTGCAGACATCTAAAGTATTATGGAATTTGGAAGGAGAAACACTCGAAGCTTTAGTTTTAAGGAGCCCGAGATTGAAGAACTGAAGAGTTTGATTCCGAAGATCGAGAACCCGACGGATTTTCAGAAGAAGTATGGGTCCATTATACCTCTCATGAAGCGCAAGATGAAGGAAGGCATCCTCAATACGTTGGTTCAATTCTACGATCCTTTGTACCGATGTTTCACCTTTCCGGATTACCAGTTGATGCCCACCTTAGAGGAGTACTCCTACATACTTGGTTTGCCGATCACCGACTGTGTTCCTTTTTCTGGCTTAGAAGAGGAACCCAAATCTCACGAAATAGCGACCATCACCCACTTGAAGAAGTCAAAAATAGAGGAGAACATGACTACAAAAGGGGGAATCCGAGGTTTGTCTGCGCAGTTTTTGTTGAGGAAAGCTCGTCATTTTGCTGAGATAAAAGATACTGTTGCCTTTGAAGACGTGTTTGCTTTACTCGCTTATGGTCTATTCTTGTTCCCTAACGTTGATAAGTTTGTGGATATCAACGCCATCAGAATTTTCTTGATTGGAAATCCGGTCCCTACGCTGCTCGGAGATACCTACTACTCCATCCATCTTCGAAACTCTTATCAAGGAGGGATGATTATTTGTTGTGCACCGTTGCTGTATCAGTGGTACGTTTCTCATCTACCTGGGTCTGATATTTTCTGGGATCTCGAGAAGGAGCCGCGATGGGCGCCAAAGATTATGGCTCTCACTCATTTCGACATTGATTGGTATAATCGAGTTTACTACGACGTGAAGATCATCGATAGATGTGGTGCTTTTCCTAACGTGCCTCTTCTCGGTACAAGAGGTGGAATTAACTATAACCCTGTTCTCGCGCGCCGTCAGTTTGGGTACCCGATGAGGGACAAGCCAAACAACATCCAGGTGAGTGGTTTCTTTCTACAGGAAGGACAAGATCATGAGGCAGCTAAGAGGGAGATCGAAGGAGCTTGGCGCCACATCCATAGGAAAGGGAGAGACATGTTAGGACATAGAGGTGCCGTTTCTTTGGATCCTTACCTACAGTGGGTCTGTGCTAGGGCTTGTGCTCTCAAGATGCCCTATAAACTTGAGAAACCTTTATTCCCTACCGTTGCATCATCATCTGTTGTTATCCCTATCGCGAATATAGGAGAATACCAAGGAAATCTGGCTAGGATGAAGTCCGAGAGGGATGCTTGGAAAGAAAAGTATAATATGTCTGAATATGAGAATCGAGTCCTGACTCGACAGCTAAAGGAAAAGGAGGAGTTGCTGTTTATTTAAGACGGCTGGTTCATTGATCACGATGAGAAACTTCGTCAAAAGGATGCTTTATTGAAGAGGTATGCTAGTGAAAGGAAGAGAAAGAAGGAAGGTTCGGTAAGCGTGGCTCTCGTTCCTAATCCGCAGAAGGAAATAATTGATCGACTGGTAGCTGAGAAGAAAGAGATGGAAGACTTTTATGAAGAGAAGATCAAGAAGCTCCGGTTACAGTTGGTGTTTGGTCCCTCATCTGATGATTCTGAGTGATCTTTAGCTTTTAGTTTTATTTTATTGATGTCATTTTGTAAAACTATGTAAAAGAGCTTCATGCTCCAAAGTTGTAATTTATTGCTTTATTATGAGCTTCATGCTCCAAAGTTGTAATTTATTGCTTTATTATGGGCTTCATGCTCCAAAGTTGTAATTTATTGCTTTATTTTGGACTTCATGTTTTAAAATTGTAATTTATCGCTTTATTATGGATTTCATGTTTCGAAGTTGTAATTTACTGCTTTTATTATTGGGTCGTTATCCCAAAGTTGTAATTTATTGTTTTGATATTCCAAGTTGTAAGTTGTAATTTACTGTTTTCAATTAATGGATTGAGTTTTCGTTTTTCCAAATTCCTTTACCATTGATGTATGCAAAATTATCAAAGTTCCTTGAAAAACTATTAAAATGAATCATCATTTGCGTCACACATCATGCATCATTCAACATTCCACTTCACGTGTTTTCTAGAGTCTTATCCTTGTTCTTTTTCCACTCTAAAAGGTTGTCAAGCTGTCTCACCGATACGACACTCAAGCCAATCGTCAGAGGAAAATGGAAGATCTGGAACAGGAAAATCATGAGCTTCGTGGGGAGGTTGCTACCCTTCGTATCGAGATGGAAAAGTTAACTGCGTTAGTGGAAAGTTTGGTGGTTGTTCAGAATCAGCCATCGACTACGGCTGCCGAGATTCAGACTTCAACTCTAGTGGTTACCGAGATTATCACCGTTCCAACCTCTGTGACTCAAATCAACTCTCCGCTTCAACATCAGATGCCGAAAGGTTTTCCGTGGGGAATGCCTTACAACTTTGTGCCAGAGGGGTATCAGCCTGCCGTACAACCTTTGTTTCAACCTGCTTTGTCTCTTCCTCAACCAGAGACAACTGCCTTGCCGCCAGTAATTCCGTCTGTAACACCTTTTCCGCAACCGATTATGACAACTGTCGCTCCTGTGGTCCACTCCGTGCCATACTTGAATGAGCCTACTTATCCTGCCGAGCCTGCTGAAAGTTTGGGTCTTTTTGATAGAATGGAAGAGTTTCAGGATCAGTTCCAGGAAATGCAGAAGGAGCTTAGAGCGTTAAAGGGGAAGGATTTGTTTGGGAAGAACACGCATGACTTTTGTCTAGTTCCGAATGTCAAGATTCCAGCAAAATTCAAAGTTCCAGACTTTGAAAGATATAAGGGTGATTCGTGTCCTAGAAGTCATTTGACAATGTACGTGAGAAAGATGTCTACGTATTCCGATGATCATGACTTGTTGATTCATTATTTTCAAGATAGTTTGACGGGTGCTGCTCTAAAGTGGTATATGGGTTTAGACAGTATTCAGATCCGCAACTTCAACGATCTTAGCGAAGCTTTTGTCCATCAGTATAAGTACAACGTTGACATGGCGCCGGACAGGGATCAACTCCGGGCGATGTCGCAAAGAGACAGAGAATCTTTTAAGGAGTACGCCCAGAGGTGGCGTGAAATTGCTGCTCAAATCTATCCACCTCTTGAGGAGAAAGAGATGACTAAGATATTCTTGAAGACTTTAGGTTCCTTTTACTATGAGAGAATGATAGCCAGCGCACCCAGTGACTTCACCGAAATGGTAAGCATGGGCATGCGGTTAGAGGAAGGGATTCGTGAAGGGAGTTTGGTTAAAGAAGGAAGTCCGTCTAGCATTACTAAGAAGTTTGGAAGTGTTTTCCCGAAAAGAAAAGAGCAGGATGTCAGCGCTTTGTTCCCAGGTAGACCAAGGAGGGGTTACTCTCACGTTGCGGCAGTCACTCCGGCTGTCCTCCCAGCTTTGATGACCCCAGCTCATCAAACTCCACCAACTCAACAACGGCCATTTCAACAGCAGCCTCGACAACAGGCTTATCCATTCAACAATCAGAACCGTTCACCCAGAAAACCGCAGTTCGATGCCATTCCTATGACGTATATTGAATTGTTCCCTGCTCTTATCAGAAAGAATCTCATAACGACAAAGCCTCCTCCTGTCGCACCGAACAGTACTTCTCCGTGGTACAAGGCGGACCAGTTTTGTGAATATCATCAAGGGTCGTCGGGGCACAACCTTGAGAATTGCTTTGCTCTGAAGGCGGACGTGCAGAGATTGATTAAGAATGGTATCTTGTCTTTCAAGGATGTTAATCCAAATGTTAGAGATAATCATTTGCCTCGACATGGGGAAGCATCAGTGAATATGGTGGAAGGTTGTCCGGGGAAGTTTCGAGTTTTTCAAGTTGAACACATAAGAGAGTCGTTGATCAGGTTACATCAGAGTTTGAGAAGACTTGCCTTTGTTAGGCCTCAGCATGATTATGATGTTTGTGAATTTTGTTCAAGAGGTTGATTGTCCTATTGTGAAGGAGGATATTCAGAAGTTGTTAGACCAAAGAGTTATCACTATTACATATGACAGAAATCCAGAGGATGAAGTGAATGTTATCATACCACAATTCAATTTGCCTGAATCAGTAGAGATCGCTTACGACAGTCAGACTGCACCTGTTGATCCTTTGATTATTTACCCACCTGGTCTTGTGCCTTACAACTCAGACCAAGTTGTACCGTATAAGTATAATGCCACAATGATTGAGAATGGGGTAGAAGTCCCTATACCAACAAGACCGTCTTTTGTTAACATTGCTGATGTGAGTAGGGTTACGAGAAGTGGACGTGTTTTTGCAGCAGTACCTTTGAAGAGACCAGAAGTTCAAGTCAGGAGACTCATACCTGCAGAAGTTCCAGTGAGAAATGTTGAACCAAGGGTTGAGATAGGCCGATACAGTGAACCTATCCCTCGCCCTGAGGATGATGAGATTCTGAAGCTTATCAAGAGAAGTGAATATAAGATTGTGGACCAACTTTTGCAAACACCTTCCAAGATTTCTTTGCTTGCTTTACTGAGAGATTCTGGTGCCCACAGAGAAGCTTTGATGAAGGTCTTGGACCAGGCGTTCGTGGATCATGATGTGACGGTTGACCAATTTGATGGAATTGTGGGAAATATTACTTCGTGTAACAATCTTGGTTTCAGTGATGAAGAACTCCCGGAGGAGGGGAGGAACCACAATATGGCTTTGCATATCTCAGTAAGTTGTGGAAATGATACCTTATCAAGTGTGTTTGTGGATACAGGTTCGTCGTTGAATGTGATGCCCAAGACTACATTATCTCGACTCTCGTATCCAGGTGCTCCTATGAGACCTAGTGGAGTAATTGTTAAAGCGTTCGATGGTTCTAGGAAGACAGTCATTGGTGAAGTGGATCTTCCTATAGTAATTGGTCCTCATACTTTTCAAATTACTTTCCAAGGGATGGATATCAGTGCTTCCTACAGTTGCTTATTGGGTCGTCCCTGGATCCATGATGCAGGGGCAGTCATTTCCACGCTCCATCAGAGACTGAAGTTTGTGAGGCATGGGAAGCTAGTGATGATCGGGGGAGAGCAGGCTATGGTGGTAAGCCATTTATCATCATTCTCTTTTATTGACGCTGATGAGGATGTGGGAACCCAGTTCCAAGGTCTATCTGTTGCCAAGAATGCAATGAAGAAGCAAGGGGCATCCATTTCTTCTTTTGAGGATGCGCGACGAGTGGTGGAAAGTGGTTCGGCCGAAGGATGGGGCAAGGTGTTGACTTTGCCCGAGAACAAATCTGGGGAAGGTCTTGGTTTTTGTCTTGTGTCTGCAAGAGTCAAGAAGGAGGTGGTTGTTCGTCTGATTCAAGAGGTTTTCCGAAGTGCAGGGTTTATACATCCTTGTGGATCCATGGACGACCCAGCAAACAAGAATAGGATGGTCGGATGTCCATCACATAGAAAGTAGAATCAAAAACTTGAGAACCAACCCTGATTGGAATGTCAACTTCCCCATGTACCATCCTTTTCAACCCGTCAAAGGCCCAGACAACAATGTTACTAGGCTTGAGCTCTAAACCCTCACAATCCAACCTGTCTAGGGCCTTCTTAGGTAATACATTCAACTAAGAACTAATGTCTACCAACACATGGGCAAGAGTAGTGCCCCTGCATTCAATGGAGACATGCAGGGCGTCGTTATGGTTTTTTCCTTTGGCAGTCAGATCATCGTCAGAGAAACCCAACCCATTATCAGTAGTCAAGTTGGCCACACAATCGGTAAATTGGTCAGCAGACGTTTCTTGTGGCACATGGGCCGTCTTCAGGAAGGAAATCAGGGCCTTGGCATGTGCCTCTGAACACAACAACAGTGATAGCATAGAAATTTTAGAGGGGGTGTGCCCCAGCTGCTCAACTACATTGAAATCACTCTTCTTGATAATTTTAAGAATCTCTTCCATCTCTTGCTTGAAAGCTTCAACATTGACGGTCTTCGATGCCTCCGTCTGGGCAGGCACATCAGTAGCAATCCCTTTGCCCCGAGCGTCAGATGACTCGGCAGCAGGGGTAGAAACAGGAACTTGATCAGGCAGGGAGGCAGGCACACTTGCAGGTGTGATGACAATAGGCCTCTGAATAGCAGGTGGCGCAATATCAGGCGAGAAGAGCCTGCCACTACGAGTGACTTTAGCAGGCCCGGTGATGTTACTAACGTCGGTACTAGTATCAAACTCTTGTTTAACTCCAAGCACATAAACATCTGCCCCATAGTGCCACGGGACAGCTTTGTCAGATTCATAGGGGATGGGCCCCGGAATAGTGATGATGATAGGAGAAATCTTCGGAGTAGACATGATTTTGATAGGCTTCTTTGAGGGAGCCTTAGGAGGGTTGTTGAAAATAGTGACAATAGAAACTTCTTCGGTACGGGTAGCAGGAACAGCAATCTTTTCGAACAAGATCTCTTTATTATCCATCAGGCTTTGGATACCTGACTTCAACAAAGGACAACCAGCAGGTGAAACAGAACATAGAAGGCAACCTTTACTACATCCCGGAAATAAACCGGCTAGCAACAGGTTCCTTTTGACAGTTAATAACGGAGTAACAATCTCATCCACAGAGGCTACATATGGGTCTTCTTCCACAACATTCACTCCATGCTGGGGCATGGGAGCAGTCACAACATTGGGCCTTTCGGGCGCCTCGAACTGTATTTCTTTAGCATCAATAAGGTCTTAAACCTTATTCCTCAGAGCCCAACAATCATCAGTAGAATGCCCCGGGATATCAGAGTGATAAGTGCAATGGGCGTTGGGGTTGTACTTTGGAGAGGTTGTGTTCACTACCTTCGGAGCTTCTTTGACAGTTACCAGACTTGTTGACAGCAGTTGCGGCAATATCTGAGATAGGGTCATACTAAGCCGAGTGTACTGCCTGTTGGGTCTCTCACCCCTTGGTTGGTTATATTGCTGAAGAGCAGCAGCAGGCTTTGAAATTACCACCGTGTTGACAGCTTAGCGGCGTTCCGGTTTGTTCTGTCTCCTTGGACCATAAACAACACTAGCTTCCTTCTTGAAGGGCTTCTTTTCAGTACTCGAGGAGGCACCTTTATGTATCTTCCCGGACTTGATACTGGCTTCTATCCTTTCACCAGTCAGAATGAGGTCTTTAAACCCTGCAGAAGAATTACCAATCAGATGGTTGAAGAATGGACCATACAGGGTCCCCAAGAACATGTCCACGAGTTCACAGTCAGTCAACGGTGGCTGCACCCTGCCAGCCAGGTCTCTCCACTTTTGCGCGTACTCCTTAAAACCTTCACCCGTCCCAAGTGACATACCCTGGAGTTGGGTACGCGTGGGAGCGAGGTCGGAATTATACTGATACTGCTTATAAAATGCAGTAGCCAAGTCCTCCCAGTTTCGAATACTGGCTCCACCCAGCTGATAGAACCATTCGAGTTGAGCCCCTGAAAGGCTATCCTGGAAGAAATGGATCCATAGGTTCTTGTCTGCAGTGTAAGGTTGGATCTTCCTTACATATGATCTGAGGTGCAGCTTAGGGCAGGAAGCCCCGTCGTACTTCGCAAAGGTAGGTGCCTTGAACTTGTGAGGGATCACCACCCCAGAAGATAAACCTAGGTCTCCAAAGTCCAACCCAGGCACACGTTGAATCTCCATAGCATTTAACTGGTCCTCCAGCTGTTTGTACCTGTCCTCAGCAGGAGGGTACTGTTCATCATTGTAATTTGTCTCGTTGTCGGAGACCGCGGGACTAGGAACCCTTCCCCCTTGGGGACTATCCTTCCCTACAGAGGAAGTAGCCTGATCAGCCTCATTCTGCAGTGTATTCCCAAACCTCCGTCCAGTGTTAAACAGCACAGTCCTCTTCTTCTTTTTCTTCTCCTTCAAGAGCAGGGTCTTCAACTCCTGTTGACCCTGGGCTAAGCTCATGACCAGTTCTTGAAACTGGGCGTTCTGGGCCTGGAGGGCCTTGATAGCTTGTTCAGTAGTAGGCTCAGAAGACATGATGATTGCTGAAATAAACAGCGAAGAAGATTAAGTAACCTGTAGAAAAAAGTACCTGTTATGCACATGATGCATGATATGCTATTTATGCAATGCATTCAAGGGTTCTAAAGTTCAAATTCGTTGTAGACAAAAAGGAACACACGTTATATTAAGAAATAATATGTTCAGTACATCAGGGTCTCATGGGCAAAACATTACAAAATATTTAATCCCAAAAGACACTGCGCATCCTCTTTGGAGCGATGTAAGTGTTGAGAGTCTTTTCCTCGTGAAGTAGACGGGTGAGCTCCAAGACCTTCTTCTCACTGGCATGTAGACTGGTTTCAAGAGAATTTTGTTCTTCCTTGAGTTGGATCCAGCTTTTTTGCATTTCTTCCCAAGATGTCAGGATGTTGAATGGTGTAGGGCACATCTCCTTCCAAAACTGGCTCTTTGATCACGGGGAGAACATGAGGATATGGCATCACCAGCTTTTGGGAGCGGGCCCGTACCCACTTGAGATAAGGTTCAAGGGGGATAGAGTTCTTGTGCCCTAGTGTCTTACTATCTACCATGTTAGGCATCCTCCAAGCTCTGATGAATCTCTGGCGAAGTCCTTGTGCATCATTGTCGAAGTCAAAAACTATGTCAGGAATCAACATGTCATGAGGGTCATCCCTCCGAGCATATCCAAATTGTCTCAAAGCCAGACACGGGTTGTAAGTAATGCCTTCTCTGATTCCAAGTAAAGGAACATTAGGAAACTCTCCGCAACGATCAATGATAGTGACATTTTCTCTGGACCGAGAACACCAATGTATATCAGCATGTGTGAGGGTCATTAATCATTGTGACCATCTCAAACCCCGCTCATTCTTCAAAACTGATTGTGGAAGGTGTGAAATAAACCACCTTGCCTGGAGAGGAGTGCAGCACATGAGAACACCTCTTTTTCTCATGGTTCGAGTGTAACATGAGTGGAGGATGTCCCCAAGCAACGTAGGTATAGGATTCCTGGACATGAAAATCTTGACAGCATTGATATCTATAAGCTGATCCGGATTCGGGAACAACACCAACCCATAGACAAGGAGTGCCACAACTTCTTCAAAGGCTTGTAGGTCAAGGGAATTCCAACATTCTTGTGCTTTCTCAAATAGGAACTTTGCCAAGAATCCTTTGATACCACTTCTGGTTTCCCAATGCCCCTTGATGTCAGATGGTTGTAGGTGTAATGCTTTAGCAACCTCTTCAAGTCTTGGTTCCCTTTCCGTACCGTTGTAGGGTAGTTGACTGAGAATGGGAACCCTCAGAAGCTGAGAAAACTCTTCCAAAGTAGGCACCAATTGATAATCCGAGAAAGTAAAACAGTGGTGCAAAGGGTCAAAGAACTGGAACAACACTTTCACCATATCCTCTTCAATGTTGGTATTGACCAAGCTGATGAGTCTACCATGCCTTTCACTGAAGGAGGAGTTCTCGGGAATCCTGGATGTAAGCTCCTTAAGCTGAGGAGGGACCCTTACAAGGTTAATCTGAATTGTCTTTCTGCGGATAGTTTCCATGTCCTACAAAACATGAACAAAGATGAAGATTCAAACCCTTGAAGTGGTTAGTAGATGCATATGATGTTGTATGATGTTATGATGTTATGATAAAAACACACCACAAGCAAACATGATAAGGCACACAAGTCACACCAGACAGCCTTTAGAGTTTAGGCCAGCATGAGGTCTAGGTATTACCCTCTTGAAGTTGGTGGGCTCAAAACCTGTCCTATCAAAAGTAACCGGGTTCTAAGGAGCTCAATATCATTGACTTGTTTTCTATGTTCATTGTTTTGATTTAGCCACTGAACTGGCGATCAAAATATTCCAAGAAAACAACCCTCAATGAGTGTAGTATCGAGTATCTACCAACTTCGGACTGCACCAAAGTCAGTCATCTCACTACCCCTAAAGAGGCCAGGATGGTCAAGTAAGGTTCCTAAGGTCAGTTGATGCTTCACGACACCACGCGGCGGCCCCGTACTCTCCTTGACTTGACTCAAGGGTTACCGGTACTCACCAAAGTGCCACATCAACGTAGCAAACTGCTTCAACCGTGTCGGTATACCCCACACAGTTCCCTCACAGTTTGTTGCTACCTAAAAGGTATCCCCCAGATCCAGGTTAGGATCTATGAAACTCCAAGACAAACCCACAATATTAAATCAAGCAAAGCAAGCAATTGAAAACATAAGAGTGGTCTAATCCTAAGGTACACCTCACTTATTAAGTCTCCCCAGCAGAGTCGCCAGTTCTGTGATCGGTGGAAATAGAACTGACTATTTTTTAAGCTGGTTCACGAAATGTCGCGGTAAGCAAGAGTCGCCACCATCTTTTATGTTCTCCAACAAGGAAAGGAAAAAAGCACAGCAAAATTCCTTTTCGAGAATGTTTCTCGGTTCGGGAGGTAGATTTATAGAAAGGGAAGGTGTTAGCACCCTTTCTATCCGTGGTTATCCACGGGCTCTTAGGTACTTGCTCTTATGTTTTCAAAAATTGTTTGCTTTTCAAGTGTTTGTGGGTTTTGAAAAAGTTTCGTTTGAAAAACTTCTAGGTAACTCTTGTATCAGTCCTCAAGAGTGTATGAAGTATTTATTTGAAAAACCTTTTGAAAGTGTAGGTGCGAAAAGATGTTTTTGTTTTTTGAAAGAGCAAGTACCCAGGAGAAATCTACCTACTCTAAGGAATTAGGCTGTGTAAGAGTCCTTTAGACAGTACTATCCCACTATTGAGAAGTAGGTAGCACCGTCATTGGAGTTATTCGGGTCAATTCGATTATTGGGACATGTGTGGCCACCAAAGCAATAGTAGGACGCCTTAGCGGTAACCCTAATGTCCTAGATCCTTTTTATCCGAGGCAACCGTTTCGAGGCAACTGGATCTTTAGACAGGAGGGCGACCTCTAAAACACCCTATACTTGACGACCATGTCGAGGCAACCAGTGAGGCGTACCCTAAGAGTGGCATGTGCATGCGCGTTGTTTCAGTTTGTGTTTATCTTTGAACATGCATTTGTGAGCTACAGATTGATTTTATTTTTCATACAAGTCTTGCATTCATATTAACAGTTAAGAGTGCGGAAAATAAATTGCGGAAAGTTGAATCTACGCTATTACAAGGCGCGGGTCTATACATCGCCAAAAACAAAACCTGTTTGGAAAATAAATACGAGAAAGTAAATAAAGCGATAAAAGCCTAATTAACTATTACATTTCCGGGGCAGATACATAAATATAATGAATTAAAATAAACATGCGCGCGAAAGAATTAAATCGGAACGTCCTTAGGGTTTTGACCCTTTTTTGAGAAAAGAATTGAAATTGGTCCCTTTTTTGCAATTAAATTAAATATTAAACCTAATTTACTAATTAATTAATTATTTACAAGAAAAAGTATTTTTTTTATGTGTTTTTTATGTTTTTAATGAAATAAAAATAAAAAAGAAATTAAAAGTGTCAAGAGAAAAAAACCTAAGTCTAATTCATTTTTATTTATTGTAAAAGAAAATTAAAATTGAACCTAATTAAACTAAATTAATTTAAGTTAGTGTTTATTTACAAAATAATTAAACTAAAGTGAAATTAATAATAATAAATAAAATATTTACATTTTTTAGTTTTTCTGAATTTTTATTGTGAAAATGTTAATTAATTTGCTGGTTAGTAATTAATTAAAAAACCAATAAAAATAAATAAAGCAATTGAATGAAAGAAAATAAAAAATAAAATGCAAACCCAGGGGGGGTTTGGGCCAGATTTGAAGGTGTATTGGCAATTTTCAAGCCCACTAAGAGCTCAGTCCATTGATTTTTCTTGATTGGCTGCGTGTTCATTGACCATGAGTATGGTGGTCACTCATCTCAGGGCCATCAGATCTTGTGAGGGAGGCCACTTGGCGCCTGGGATTGGAAAGAACATGATAGACATCATTTGAAAGACCTGCACAGGATTAGGTGAAGAAAAACAACAAATAATAGTTTTGGGGGGACCTGGGGTTCGAACCCAGGTCCCAGCACTCAATACACAAACGCCTTGGCCAGCTGAGCTGCGTGTTTCATTTGTTATCAAAACAACACATAGTTATTATATTGGTAACTCAAAACAATGCCTGGAAAAAAAATATAAACGCGCGTTATTTTAAAAGAGCGAATGAGAGGGAGACGCGTCAGCGTCTTCTTCCTTTGTTACTGGTTTTTTACCTGCGGATTTCTATCCGCAGGAAGCTTCGCAGGCCTTTCTTAGAATTGTCCATAGGCCATGAAAACACCACCTGAGACCATGGGCATACTCGTCTTGGTCCCCTGATCACATTTATGCCCTTGATTGGCTTTGATTTTCCCTGAAACAAGAATACCTAAAATGCAAGAACATGAACCCTAGAATCGGGCATCACGATTCAGGGCCTAAAAATGAAATTGGCTAATGCAGTCACGTTAGAAATCAAGCAAGGAGTATGAATATGCTAACGTTTTTGAGAAACAATGCAAGAATAGAGAGTTCAAGTTTCATGTTCAGAGGTGAGTTCGTGAATACTTACAGTGCTGTATATGGAGTCTTAGGACGTGGCAAGGGTCGTGTTGGTTTCAGGGGATGGCAAGGAAGAAGGCCACGTGCTTATTTTGATCTGAAAATGTCTGCAACCTTGTTCTTGATCTCACACTTTTCAACAATTTTTTCACTTTTTCTCTGGCCGTTTGTGCAATCTCTAGGTCGTGAATTAGGTTTGGCCTCCTTGCATATGTATATGGCAATCAGTCTAGGTTCAAATATGGGCTTGTATCCTTGTGTAATTAAGTTTGGAGATTTGGTTGACCACCATTAAAGAACTTTCCAAATTTGAAGCAAATCCAAGATTTTATGCACAAAAAGGCTTGGCACGAATTTGTTAGCTGGCATATGGCATATAAAAGCTATTCAAACCACAAAGATGCTATTCCATTAATTTTTAGATTTTATTTGAATTATTATGGATTTAAAATGAATTAAATCAATAAAAATGAAATAAAATGGAAAAATAAATGTTTGATCTTGAAATTAAGCATGGGACACGTGTGTGGCATGACAAGGCTGAATCAAGTGGAAGAAAGTGGACCCTTTTGTCAAAAATTGAAGTTTTAAGGATAGTTGACTTTTGCACATTCACAAAAATTTCACAACTTCTCCAATTCATATCTTGCTCAATTTTGATCACGTGAACATGTTCTTGGACATTTTGTAAAGGTCTTGAAGTCCTATAACCAATGCCTTTGGTCCCATGTCATTTGGATTTACCAATCTCAAGTTATGGTCTTTGACTTAAAATGCCTTTTTGTTGACTTTTGAAAATGACCTATAATGTAGAAATTGATAACTTTTTGTGAGAGCATTTCTTGGACTTGGAATGTGAATATGAGTTGTAGGAAATGTCATCCCATTCAAAATGAGCATTGGATGGGATTTTTCTGATTAACCATGAAAAAGTTATGCCCTGGTCAAGTTACAGTTGACTTTTCAGCTGTCCAAAAATAGAAACGTTTGCATCTTTGATGATTTTTGAGCCATTCTTGTGGAATCATGATCAAGACTTGATCAAATGATGATTATGGCCTCAAAATAAGATGTTGACAAAAAATCTGGACTTTTGACTGTAAAATGACCATTTTACTCCTGCAGTTGGCTGTGAAGCAAATAGGGCTTTTGACAGTGCAATTTGATGCTGTGAGTCTTGAGACTTGGCATGTAGATGCTTGGCAATGTATATAGGCACATGAGACTTGATTGAGCCATTGAAAACCCCAAATTCCTTGCAAGAACCAAAACCCTAATTTTGACTGGCTTAGGAGGCAGTTGGACTGTGCAATCCTTGAGCAAATCTTGAACCATTTAGAGATTGATCTTGACAAATCTTGAAGAATATGGGAGGGCAAATTTTGGGGTACAACACCTACTATCCATGCTTTCATATTTAAGTAACCCTACTATCCAGGTTCCTTCTCATATCCATACTATCCAAGTTATCATATCGAAGCAACCCTAATAACCAGGCTCCTTCTCATAGCCCTACTGTTGTACCCCAAAATTTGCCCTCCCATATTCTTCAGGAAATTGCCAAGTCATGCTTCAAAATTCCCCAAGGGTTGCACAGTGCAAAGGTCTCCTATACAGTCAAAACTAGGGTTTGTGTTCTGAGCAAGAAAATGAAGTTTTCAAAGGCCCAATCAAGTCTCACATGCCTACAAATATGGTCAAGTATCCTCATATCAAGTTTCAAGGCATTCAGCACAAAATTGCACAATCAAAACCCTAGATTGCACTACAGTCAACTGTAGGGGCAAAATGGTCATTTGACAGTCAAAAGTTCAAATTTTTGGTCAACATGTCATTTTGAAGCCACAAACATCATTTGATTAATGCTTGATCATGATTCTTAAAATTTGGCTCAGAAATCATCAAGATGCAAAAGTTTCTTTATTTGGATAGCTGAAAAAGTCAACTGAAATTGACCAGAGCATAACTTTCACATGGATTATCAGAAAAATTCCATCCAAAGCTCATTTTGAAGAGAAAGACATTTCCTACAACTCATCTTCATACTTCAAGTCCAAGAAATGCTCTCACAAAAAGTTATCAATTTCAACATTATAGGTCATTTTCAAAAGTCAACAAAAAGGGACTTTAAGTCAAAGGCCATAACTTGAGATTGGTAAATCAAAATGACATGGGACTAAAGGCATTGGTTATAGGACTCAAAGACCTTTCCAAAATGTCCAAGAACATGAGAAAAGCTTAAAAATTGACAAGTTATGCCTTGTGGAAGTTGGGAAATTTTTGGATATTTTGAAAAGTCAACATTACTTCAAATGACCTAAAATTGCTAATGGGCCCATTTTTCTTCCATAATTCATCACCCATGACATGTGCACGACCACTTTGCCCAAAGGGAAGTATTTTCTCATTTTTTATTTATTTATTTGAATTTTTATTTATATTAATTCATTTAAATCATTTAAATATGTGAAAAATATTTAACCTAACCTAACAAATCTTTTTGTACATGTTTTAGCCTCAAGATTTCGTGCATATGCAAATTAGGAAAGATTTGGGGTGATTGGATATGACTAGTGCAAAAATAGCATGGAAAATATTTGGTTAAAAAAGCTTGAAAATCAAATCTTCAAAAACCATTAATTCAAGAGATTTTGATCAATATTGTTGACCTAATGCACTCAGTACATAAGCATAATCATAACCCTAATGAGAAAAGACACAAAGCTGCGCAAGAAAGCTCTTCACAAACTTGAAAAATTGTCAAAAAAGTCAATTCTGAAAACATCATTCCAGGACGATTCAAGACCTAATTCTTGTTTCAATAGCTTCCTCAAGGTTCCCTGAACGTATTCCAATCAGAAACCACCATCAAAACGCAAAGAATTGGTATACAACATTCAAGAAACCTCATGAAAAATCCATTATCGTGTTTCAATATTTACGTACATTCATAGCATTTTGATTATAGATTCATGTTCCTTGTGAAGTTTTGAAGCTAACCATATGCCTTAATTTGATTATTATGCTGTATACACGATTGTGCCATGTTTGATTTCTAGGGTTTGCAGGACCTCAAAATTGGGGTTTCTTATTTAACAAAAAATTAGCCTTCAAGAATGCCATGGTTGTAATCAGCAGGCTTGAACGATCACAAATCACCCATCGCGCCTAATTTATTGACCCTCTAAGACCTATTCGCTATTTTCTCAAAACTGACTTTAAACAACGCGTAAAAAACCGTTGCCTCATGTTTTGTATTTCAGGGATGGTGAAGACGATGACTTCGTGGCACACACTGATTGGCTTGTTTAAAATTCGCGCGCGTTTCCAAGGCCACTGACCATTTTCTTTTATAATATTTAGTTGTTATATTAATATACAGATGAACAGCGTGCTTCAGTGGCAAACGTGTTGATTGGCAAGGTATGTGACCTGGGTTCGAACCCCAGGTCTTACATATTTCTATATTATTTTTCATTAACAAATCCCATGTGCTTCAAGGCTGCAGACGTACCATATGTCTTCAAATATCTCACATCCACGTGCACACTGAGATCAAGTCAAGGGCATAGATTGAAAGCACACCATAAACTCAGGTCAACATTGTTACACGCTAGTGGGAAAGTCAAACGGACCTGAAGCTTGTTGGGCCAGAATTCTTGGATCAAAACCTCCTATTTGGGGACTACCCCCCCCCCCCCCCCCCCGGTTTGCAATTCTTTATATTTTTCCTTGTTGTTTTTATTTTCAATTATTTTTTATTTCTCTTAATTATTATTTATTCAGTTAATTAGTTATTTTTTCATAAATATAAAAAATGCCTAAAAAATCAGAAAAGATAAAAAACATAATAAATATTTTATTTTAATATTTTCTTGTAAATAAATGCATGTAAATTAATTAGCTTAAATTAGGGTTTTTAATTTTAATTCTTTTAATAACAAAAATACAAAAAATGTAGAAATAGGTTTAATAATTGTTTTATTCCTTTTAATTTTTCTTTTTCACGATAATGTTATTTATTTTATTTATTTTCATAATTAAAATTGTACATAAAAAATTTAGGTTTAATTTAGGTTAAATTTTAATGTTTTCTTAAATTAAAATAAAGTAGAATTAGGGTTAGTAGTTAATTTTAATTAATTCTTTCTTTTTTCTACTAAATCTTAAAACATTAAAAACACCAAAAAAACAAATTCTTGCCTCTTTTTAATTTTAATTTTAATTCCTCATTAATTTTATTTTTTTGCAAAAGGGTCCAACGCCCATGTTCTTAATTTCTTATTCGTTCGCATATTTATTTTATTTCGCTTAAATAATTATGTATCTCTCCCGAAGCCTTGTAAATACTAATCTTCTCGCACTTTTAATTCTTTAATTACTTTATTTATTTTTCTGTCAAATCGGGTCCTGGTTAATTTTGGCGATGTGGACCCGCGCCATTTGTAATAGGTTAGAATTTACTTTTCCCGCAAATATTTTAATTGTTAATCAAAAGCATGAAAGAATGTATGTCAAAATAAAATCAATGCGTAGAACACCAATAACATGACAAGAAAAATACAAATGAAAACGACACACAAATCGCACACACCACCCCTAGGGTACGCCTCACTGTTGCCTTGCCTCGAAAGGTGATCGTCGAGTAGAGGATGTCTTAGTAAGTCCTCATGATCCGGGAACCTGGCATGAGGGTAGCTTCTAAGGTGTCTTCCTATTGCTCCGGTGATCACCATGTCCCGAACCTCGAATTGACCCGAACATCTCCAACGGTGGTGCTACCTACCTCTCAATGGTGGGATGGCACTACTTTAAAGGACATTTACACAGACGAATTCCTTAGGGTAGGTAGACGACTCTAGATACTTGCTCTAATTTCAAAACAATTCAAAAATACTTTTCACACCGACACCTTTTCAAAAAGCTTTCGAAAGCAAATTTTCAAACACTCTTGAGGACTGATACAAGAGTCGAACTGGAATTTTTCAAAGAAACTTTTTAAAACCCACAGTTGAAAAGCAAACAAACCTTTTGAAAACACAAATGAGCAAGTATCTAAGAGCCCATGGATAACCATGGATAGAAAGGGTGCTAACACCTTCCCTTTCTATAACCTACCTCCCGAACCGAGAGCAATCTCTTTAAGGAATTTTTCTGTGCTTTTGTCCTTTCCATTTGGAGAAAATAAAAGACGGTGGCGACTCTTGCTTCCGCGACATTTCGCGAACCAGCGTTAAACAGTCAGTTCCAGATCCACCGATCACACCTACTATCCAGGCTTTCATATCGAAGTAACCCTACTATCCAGGTTCCTTCTCATAGCCCTACTATCTAGGATTTCATATCGAAGTAACCCTACTATCCAGGTTCCTTCTCACAGCCCTACTATCCAGGCTTTCATATCGAAGTAACCCTACTATCCAGGTTCCTTTTCACAGCCCTACTATCCAGGCTTTCATATCGAAGTAACCCTATTATCCAGGTTCCTTCACACAACCCTACTATCCAGGCTTTCATATCGAAGTAACCTGACTATCCAGGTTCCTTCTCATAGCCCTACTATCCAGGCTTTCATATTGAAGCAACCCTACTATCTAGGTTCCTTCTCACAGCCATACTATCCAGGCTTTCATATCGAAGTAACCCTACTATCCAGGTTCCTTCTCATAGCCCTACTATCCAGGATTTCATATCGAAGCAACCCTACTATCCAGGTTCCTTCTCATAGCCCTACTATCCATACTTTCATATCGAAGCAACCCTACTATCCAGGTTCCTTCTCACAAAACCTTACTATCCAGGTTCCCTCTCTCTTATCCCCAAACAGCGGTCCACAACACTGTAAGACTAGAACATGATCAAATATGATTGGTTTCGCATTTCCCCAGTAAATCACGATGTAGCATATACCCCGACCATATACGCAATACACTTCCGCTTCCTCAAGCCGGAGTTATTCCCCAGTAGAGTAACGGACAACTGAAGCTCCTAAAAACTCTAGTTCTCCCAAGACCGGAAATCAACATCCCCTAGATGGCATCTTTTAAGCCCATCTCCTGCAATTCTCCGTCGCATCCAGGATGGCATCTTTAAGCCCATATCTGACAATCTTCATCATCGACCTCCGAATGGCATCTGTAAGTCCATTCCCGATATCACAAATCAAGTGCCACATCATGCGAGTGCAAATTTATGGGCACTCTAGTGTTCAATCATCTTCCACCTTCAGATCACGAAAGGCAAAGCAGTCAATCTACATCCTCAGGTTTAAGAAGATTGAACAGGGGCAGCTGTTGTACCCCAAAATTTTCCCTCTCATTTTACTCAACAAATGTCAAGTGAGGTCCCTAAGTTGCCCAAGGAAGTCCAAGAGTTGACCAGACAAACTCTCTCCTAAGGCAGTGCACCTCAAAATTAGGGTTCCTATTTTCATCAAGATGGGTGAACCAAAAAGGCCTCAAATGATTTCCAAGGTATTATTATGTTCCCAAGATCATCCATGCCAAGTTTCAGGCCTTGCATAAGAAGTTTGCTCAGCCAACTGCTCAGGTGCTTGAGAATCGACTATACTAGGTCAAAAGTCAATTGTGGCCCACATACAGTTAAACCTCTAGATTTTTGGTCAAAATCAACATTTTGAAGTTATATCCATCATTTGATCAAAGGTTGATCATGATTCCTCAAGGAATGCTCCAAATTCATCAAAATCCAAAAGTTGCTAAATTAGGGTTTTGTAGGAAAAGTCAACCCAACTTTGACCAAGCATAACTTCTTCATACTTTATCAAAAATTTTCCATCCAAAGCTTATTTTGAAGAGGATACAATTCCCTATAATCCAACTTCAGCCCACAAGTTCAAAATATGCATTCACAAAAATACATGAATTTTGACATTATAGGTCCTTTTGAAAAGTCAACAAAAACACCTTTTGAGTCAAAGCTTCATACATGAACATGGAAGACTCAATTGAGATGAGACCAAAAGGGTTGCTTAAGGGACACCCTAAGATTTCTAAAAAGTCCAAGAACACCTCTCTAGGGTTAAAATTGGAGGAGATATGCCTTGTCAAAGTTGACCTTTTTTGCAAAATTGCCAAAAGTCAAATGTGCTCAAAAATGCATTTTTTGCTAAATGGGCCTAATTTTTTATGCTTGCACCTCACTCATAATGTGGTCCACGACTCAAACATTCACCCACACATTATTTGCTTCGTTTATCAAATTTTTGATTTTTTATTAATTAAAAAGTGAATTAAATCAAATAATTGATAAATAATAGCAAAGATATGATTTGATTTGGTTTTTGGACAGGTTGGCAATCAAAATATGCTGAATTATCAAGGCCAAAACGAATCAAGCATAATTAGTACAAGAAAGGGAAGATTTGGCTCAAAATAGCAAGTTTTCATAAGCTTGAAAATCAAATCAAATCTCTTATAATTGCAAAGATTTAGTCCAAATTTGTAACCCTAATTCATTTCTAGATATATAATGGACAAGAACAAAGCATGGCATAAGGTTTTTGGAGTTGCAAGCTGCCAGAACAAAACAGAAAATTTGAACAAAAAGTGTGAAACTGAATTCCATCTTAGAGCCACTCTCAAGGGGATTTGAGGCCAACAATTCACTCGTAGACACTTTCTGGAGCTACTCCATTCATTTGCAGGCTTCCAAACGTCCAGAATCTCATCCTACAACCGTCACGGTTTGTACAAAATCTTAAACTTGATTCTAAAAATTTACTCATCATAAACATGTTCTAAGCATATATTTACGTTTATCATTATGTTTGCCACATTTCTGGATTATTTGATTAGAGTTTAAGTGCAGGTACGAGTGATTGCCATTGTTAGGGTTTTAAGGTCCACTTTGGGGCTTTTTAGTACAGGGAAAATTGGGCCAAGAAAGGAGTACCATCACATTCGTGAGGTCAAGACGAGTAGATCTGTGGCTTTAAATTATATTTATGTTGCTTGTGGTAGATTTTTGAAATACGCATGGTTTTAGTTACAGCCATGAACCGTAGGTAAAAGCTTCATGCCTAAGATGACAGTTGCAGGAAGAAGACGATGCGTGTCACAGCGTGGTTGGTCCATTTGAATTTGGCGCGCGTTTTCTGGCCACTAACTTATTTTCCAATATATTATATGTTCGTTATTATATTAACAATTGAGACTAATAGCGCAGTTGGTCAGAGTAAGGAAGTATGAAGCTCATGTCCTGGGTTCGATCCCAGATGTGAGCTATTGGCATTTTCTCCATTATGTTCACCAGATCCAGCACACCTCACCTTCTGAGGATCATCACACGCCCTCTGATCTAGGCCATCCTTCTAGGTTTCAGAAGTTCAACATACACCCTCAGCACACCTCACCTTCTGAGGATCATCACGCACCCTCTGATCTCATCCTCTGGATCCATCTCCAGCCAGATCCAACGCCAGCATACGCAGGTCCACCATGAGTCCCCAGAAGATGGTCTCATTGGATCAGGCGCCAGACTCTGGCCCATCCTTCTGGGTTTCAGAAGTTCAACATACACCCCCAGTTTGCTTCATCACTCCAGGCCCAAATCTTTCTCTCTTCTTTTTAAATTCTTTTTTTATTGGTTATTTTTAATTATTTTCACAACAAAAATTATTTTTTTAATCATAAAATCATAAAATCACTAAAAAATTAGATTTTAGTTTTTTTTCATAAAAATATTTAATTGCAATTAATTAATTAGATTAATTCAAATTCTTTTTTTATAATTAAAATTAATTAGACAAATTAGGTTAAAATTTCAAATATTTTTCGCAACAATAAAATACAAAAAAATATTTCCTCTTTAATTGATTAGATTTTTTAGGACTCGGACTTTATTCTCGTACGTAATTCGTCACGCGTGGCTTGACTTTCTTTTAATTCAAATTATTGTAATTGTTTCAAGGTTGTAATAGTTTTAATTAGGGTTTTAAATTCCGCACTTTTATTTCCCGTCAAGACAATTATGTAACTGTCGAAGCCTTGTAATAGCTAGGTTTATTTACTCTTTTACTTTCGGCAAACTTTTAACTGTCTAGCCGTATGACTAATAGGATTGTATGGCAAGAATGCATGAAAAATTAAAACAGTTAGAAAACCCTAATGCGCCAAGATTAAATAACTGAAACAAATCACTCGCAGATGTTCACTCCTAGGGTTTACCTCAATTCGTTTTCCTTCCGTAAACAAACATTAAGCATAGGAGATTTTAGTGGTTACCCTCCAGTCTAAAGAGATCAAAGTGTCCCATTTGAATGTTGTCTCAGAAATGTTGCCTCAGAAATGTTGCCTCGGAAAGATCTTAAGACTCTAGGGTTACTACTAAAGTTTTCTAACTATTGCTTTAGTGATTGTATTCGTCCCTTTCGAACGTCCCTTACAAACTTCAACGACGGTGCTACTTACTCCTTAATAGTGGGATAGCGCTGTCTAAAGGAAATAGAACAAAAACAATCTTTTTTGAGTAGGTAGATGCTAGTAGGCACTTGCTCAAAATAAAACTTTTCACACAAACACTTTTTAAAAACAGTTTTCAAAACAACTTCGTCACACCCTTGAGGACTGATACAAGGGTTATCACGAAGTAAAACATTTTCAAAGCAAGCACACACACAAGCAATTTTAAAAATATGAGCAAGTGCCTAAGAGCCCATGGAAAACCATGGATAGAAAGGGTTCTAACACTTTCCCTTTCTATAATCTACCCCCGTACTCAGAATATCTCGAAAAAAGGTTTTTTCTGTTCTTTTTCCTTTTCCATGATTGGATGAAATAAAAGTCGATGGCGACTCTTGCTTACCGCGACATTTTGTGAACATAAAACGCAAAACATAAACCAGTATTAAACAGTCGGTTCTGCAACCGTATCACAGAACTGGCGACTCTGCTGGGGAGTTAAAGTGGGGTAAACCTTAGGATCTAGGTCATATTTAATTGCTTTCTTTTGATTGTATTGCTTGCTTTACATTTATGGGAACTGTTTGGGTTATTTGATCCTACACCCGGATCGGGGAAACACCTTTTATGTAAGTAGTAATAAACTGTGAGGGAACTATGCTGGGGTATACCGGCACGGTTGAAGCAGTAGCTACATTGATGTGGCACTTTGGTTGGTACCAGTAACCCTTGAGTCAATCGAGGAGAGTACGGGGCCGTCGCGTGGTGTTATGAAGCATCAACTGACCTTAGAACCTTTAATTGCCCAACTTGGCCATTAGAAAGTAATGAGATATCCGACCTCGGTGTAGAGCTGAGAACTGGTTGATACTCGATGCTACACTCATTGAGATCAGACTTTCGGGATATTTCAGCCGCAAGAAAAGATTGCGTGAGTTGAGACAATGTCGTTAAAGGATGTTCAGTGATATTGAGATCCTCTAGAACCCGATTACTATTTCTAAGACAGGTTGAAACCAACTAACTTCAAGAGGGTATTACCTTTAACCTCATTCAAGCCTTAAACTTAAGGGCTTTGTGTGATTTGACTGTGCTTGCTATACCTGTGTTTGCTATACCTATGTTTTATCATGACATCATGCATCATAACATAGCATCCATTCTTATTGCACTAACCATTTCAAAGATTATGGGAATTTATCTTTGCCCTGTTTTGCAGATCATGGCTTCTGTACGTAGAAACACTATCTGAACCAGCTTTGTGAAGATACCTTCCCAACTCAAAGAGCTAGTATCAAGGGTTTTTGGAACTTCTTCGTTCACCAAGAGACATGGTGGACTTCTCGACCTGGTTACTTCAAACTTTGATGAAAAGATGATGAGTGTACTTTTTCAGTTCTTTGATCCCAAGCACCACTACTTCACCTTTCCAGACTATCAGTTAGTACCTACCTTAGAAGAATTCTCTCAGCTGTTGGATATACCCATTCTTGAGCAGTTACCCTTCACTGGTTTAGAAGAAGCTCCTAAGCCAGAAGTCATTGCCTCAGCTTTGCACCTGAAGTGGGCCGACGTGATATCCAATTGGGAAATAAGAAGCGGAGTCAAGGGTTTTCTAGCTAAGTTTCTGATAAACAAAGCACAATTGTTTTGGGATGATATGGATTTTCAGGCTTTCGAGGAGGTCTTGGCTCTTCTAATTTATAGGTTAGTCCTATTCCCTAATCCGGGCTCATTCGTAGACGTGAATGCTATCAAGATCTTTCTCTCTCGCAACCCGGTGCCTACTTTGCTCAGAGATATTTTACATACTCTCCATACTAGTACCATGAAGAGAAGAGGGATTCTTATGTGCTGTATGCCATTGTTGTCAAGGTGGTTTATTTCTCACCTACCTAAGTCCACACTGAAGAATGAAGAAGGTTTGGGTTGGTCGCAAAGGATAATGTCGCTGGCCCATACGGATATTCTCTGGTGTTCTCGAGCTATGGAAAATACTGCCATTATTGATTGCTGCGGAGAATACCCTAATGTCCCGCTACTTGGCATCAGAGGAGGTATAACCTACAACCCTTTTTTAGCCCTGCGACAATTTGGTTATGCTCGAAGGGATGGTCCCCATGAGTTACTTATCGAGGGTATTCTATTCAACTATGAGGATGATGTCAAGGAGTATCACCGGAGATTCATACGAGCCTGGGGCATGGTAAATAGATCTGGCGCCAGGGCTTTGGGACCAAAGACTTCCATTCCTATGGAACCTTACCTACAATGGGTATGAGCTTGTGCCCAGCAACTTATGATGCCCTATGTGGCTATTTTGCCAGTAATTGTGGAACCCACTACAAAGGAGGGTATTCCTTACACAGTTCTCTATCCTTATATGCCCAGTGATCTTAGAGAATTATAGAGGTCTTGGATTCAGTTGATGGAGGAGCGGGATGCTTACAAGGATCAGTTCCATGCTCAGAAGAGGAAGGTCTTAGAGCTCACAAAGCAGTTGCATGAAGAAAGAGGACTCGATGACTATGCTGACACAAAGAGGAAGCATTTATAGGAATTTCTTATTGTCTTTTATAGTTTCAGATTCATTTTTCTTAAAATTGTAACGCCTAAAAGGCATTTGAACTTCAAATTCAGCTAATAAAGTTTTTAATTATTATGGTTTGAAAATTTAAATTTCTCGAAGTCTTTGAAATCATTGCATTCGCATCCCATCCATAGCACATCATTACAGGTACCATTATAGGTTTCTCATCTTCTTCGCTGTTTATTTCAACAGAAATGTCTTCTGAACAAAGCATCAAGGACCTTCAAGCACAGAACGCCCAGTTCCAACAAATGTTCATCAGTCTGGAAAAAGGGCAGGAGGATCTGAAAGCCCTCATTCTAAAAGAGAAGAAGAAGAAGAAGGCTGTCAGTATTCTGAATATAGGCAGAAGGTTCAGAGAGCGGTTGAAGCGTCAAACTGATCTGACCTCTTCATCCAAGGAAGGGGAGAATCAAGAAGGATAGAAGGACCTTAGTCCTGCAGTCTCTGATAATGATACTGATTACAATGATGAGAAATATCCTCCTGCTGAGGATAGATACAAACAGTTGGAAGATCGTCTGAGTGCCATGGAAGTTCAGAGGATACATGGATTAGATTTTGAAGAATTGGGTTTGGTGTCGGGAGTGGTCATCCCGCAGAAGTTCAAAGCTCCAGTTTTTGCCAAGTATGATAGGGTATCTTGCCCAAAACTCCATCTCCGTTCTTATGTCAGGAATATCCAGCCCCACACAGCTGATAGAAATCTGTGGGTTCACTTCTTTCAAGATAGTCTATCAGGGACTCAACTTGAATGGTTCTACCAGCTAGAAGGAGAAAACATCCGAAACTGGGAACATCTGGCTGCTGCTTTCTACAAGCAGTATCAGTACAATGCCGACCTTGCTCCCACTCGTACTCAACTCCAGAGTATGTCCATAGGTGAAGGTGAAGGATTTAAAGATTACGCGCAAAAATGGAGAGACTTGGCTGGGAGAGTTCAACCCCCGTTGTCTGATAGGGAGTTGGTTGACATGTTTCTGGGGACGCTATCTGGTTCATTTTTCAATCATTTGATCGGCAGTTCATCAGCTAGATTCACCGAGCTGATCCTAACTGAAGAAAGAGTAGAAGCAGGGATTTGAAGCGGCAAAATACATAAGGATGCCTCTTCAAGTTCATTAAAGAAGCCTTTTGCTGGTAAGAAGGAATCCCATGGAAAACTATGGATATAAGCCCATGGAAAACCATGGATAGAAAGGGTGCTAACACCTTTCCTTTCTATAATCTACCCCCCGTACTCATAATATCTCGAAAAAAGGTTTTTTCTGTTCTTTTTCCTTTTCCATGATTGGATAAAATAAAAGTCGGTGGCGACTCTTGCTTACCGCGACATTTTGCAAACACAAAATGCAAAACGCAAACCAGTATTAAACAGTCGGTTCTGCCACCGTATCACACTTCCCAACTTTAAACAACCAAGCCGAGTACAAAGCCTTCCTTGCAGGACTACGTCTGGCCGAGGACCTAGGCACACAAAAAGTAGAAATCTTCACTGACTCCCGGCTCATCGCCTCTCATGTGCGAGGAGAATATCAAGCCAAAAATGACAACCTTATCGAGTACTTAGCTCTTGTAAAAGAAATGATGAAAAAGTTCCTGTCTGTGGAAGTAACGCATGTTCCTCGCGAGTATAACTCCCGAGCAGATATTCTCTTAAAACTTGCGAGCACAAGGAAGAAGGGTGGAAACAAGTCTGTCATCCAAGAGACCCTCTCTCTCCCAAGCATTGGAATACCCCCCATGACACTCGGTGTAAATACCATCTGAGGCAACAATTGATGGATGACCTTGGTATACCATTACCTCGCCACAAGGGAATTGCCTTCCGGCCAAAAAGAAGCTATCATAACTAAACGAGAGCCTGCTACTACGTCTTGGTCGAAGACAAACTCTATAGACGAGGATTCTCCATCTCATTCTTGAAGTGTGTTAACAAGGCTTGTGTCTCTCACATTCTGTGGGAAATTCATGAAGGAATCAACACCTTATATCTGGGAGGAAGATCCCTAGCACGAAAGGCCCTACGAGCAGGACACTGCTGGCCCACCATGCAGCACGACGTGAAAGAGCATGTCAAAAAATGCGATAAGTGCCAACTGTAATAACCGGCAAAAAATATAGAGTCGTCACTATTAATTTTTATCCTAAGGAAGAGAATATAACAGAATAACCCTAAGTCTATATAGAGATTCTAAATTCTTGACTCACTTTAGACTAAGGGAAGGTGTTAGGCACCATTCATCTACCTTGTTCACAAGGATACTAGGATTCAGGTTTAAGGTTTAGGAATATGGTTTTAATTTTTTAGTTAGGGGATTCGCCACTGTTTTTAAGTCGTATGCCTATGTATCCTCTTATGAGGAATCAGAGTCTCAATTTATAGTTCGTAGTGTTTAGTTAGTTTTTTATGGATTATAGAAATATTTTGAATCATCCTTGAACTTTATCTGGGTTGTAAATTAAGTGACCGTAGACTTAATTCGCAGTTAATTTTGAAAGTAATTCTATTTAATCGTTTTTTTCGAAAATGTCTTGGGTTTTATTATGTTAGTAAAGAAATGGTTTGATCGTTCATTAGCTATTTTGAATTTCGATTTGATTAGAGAGAATGGTAGGACACATAGCGGGGGGAGTCTGATAAAGTCTCCTCATCACGTGGTCAAATATTAGCCACATGTCGCTCGTCATAGAGGATGTGGAGGGAGCATTTGGTGAGTTGCATGGGTTTTAATGTTTTAATATTGAGTAGTTAATTGATAAAGCGTTGAGCCAATTAAAGAATATGGCGAATATGTATCCATCAGTCCCGTTATTTGTAATATGTTTGAATTAATTTAATTTTAGAGGTGTTTGAATTATGATCTATATAACAACTTTATTTACAATTGGTATGGGTGTTAATGAAATTAGGATGGTGGTGTTAGATTGAGATGTGGGCTTAAGACCTACTTCAAAACTAATACAAGTTAAGTAAATCTATTTGACTTATTTATTAAATAAATAAATAAAATAAATAAATAATTTGAAGTACAAGTAGGGGGGGAGGGGGGGGGGGGGGGGGGGGGGGGGGGGCTACTATTACGTTTTTTTTCTTCCTATTTAACTTTAAAAAATAATCATAACAATTTATTAAAAAAATAATTATAACAATTTATTAAAAACAATTATAACAATAAAAACAAAAAATAAGTTAGTTAAGCAACAAAATAAAAAATGTGGACTTTTCAAAATAAAATAACTCCCACTAAGAGAATGACATGTGGCATAATTATATTGAAAATAAAAAAAAATAAAACAACAACAGTGATATATCACGTGAATTGAGAGAATATTTTATTCCTTGTTTCTTTCTTCTTCCTATCACATATTCTCTAAGATAGTTTCAAATCACCAACATAATCTAAATGCCAAATAATACAATATCTTTAACAAATACATAAAACTCAAAAGAGAAGAAGAAAAATAAAAAGTGCTAACTGCTCATTGAGGATGGTGGCAGATGTGATGATGATGTTGTTTGATGGTGTTGCTTTTGGATTTGTTTCTCAGAGTTTCTGTTTAGAAATCCTGGAATAAACCAAAAGTAAGAGAAAAATTGAGATTGTGAAATTGTGGATGAAAAATTATGATGGTCAATAGTCCTATTTATAGAGTTAAAATTAGATTAAAAAAACTTGGAAATTAAGTTATCAAAAATACTGAAAAGCCTAAATCCCGATCTCTAAAAAAGAAAAGAAAATTAGTAAATAGTTATAACAAATTAAGTTACCCTTACTATTACGTATTTTTTGTTCCTATTTAACTTTAAAAAATAATTATAACAAAATATTAAATAAAATTTTATTAAAAAAATAATTATAACAATTTATTAAAAACAATTATAACAATAAAAACAAAAAATAAGTTAGTTAAACAACAAAACAAAAAATATGGACTTTTCAAAATAAAATAACTCCCACTAAGAGAATGACATGTGGAATAATTATATTGAAAATAAAAAAAATAAAGCAACAACAGTGATATATCACGTGAATTGAGAGAGTATTTTATTCCTTGTTTCTTCCTTCTTCCTATCACATGTTCTCTAAGATAGTTTCAAACACCAACATAATCTATATGCCAAATAATACAATATCTTTAACAAATACGTAAAACTCAAAAGAGAAGAAGGAAAATAAAAAGTGCTAACTGGTCATTGAGGACGGTGGCAGATGTGATGATGATGTTGTTTGATGGTGTTGCTTTCGATTTGTTTCTCAGAGTTTCTGTTTAGAAATCATGAAATAAATCAAAAGTAAGAGAAAGATTGAGATTGTGAAATTGTGGATGAAAAATTATGATGGACAATAGTCCTATTTATAGAGTTAAAATTAGGTTAAAAAAACTTGAAAATTAAGTTACCCAAAATACTGAAAAGCCTAAATCCTGATCTCTAAAAAAGAAAAGAAAATTAGTAAATAGTTATAACAAATTAAGTTACCCCTACTATTACGTTTTCTTTGTTCCTATTTAACTTTAAAAAATAATTATAACAAATTATTAAATAACAATTTATTAAAAAATAATTATAACAATTTATTAAAAATGATTATAACAATAAAAAAAAAAGTTAGTTAAGCAACAAAACAAAAAATGTGGACTTTTCAAAATAAAATAACTCCCACTAAGAGAATGACATGTGGCATGATTATATTGAAAATAAATAAAAAATAATGCAACAACAGTGATATATCACGTGAATTGAGAGAGTATTTTATTCCTTGTTTCTTCCTTCTTCCTATCACATATTCTCTAAGATAGTTTCAAATCACCAACATAATCTAAATGTCAAATAATACAATATCTTTAACAAATACATAAAACTCAAAAGAGAAGAAGGAAAATAAATAGTGCTAACTGGTCATTGAGGACGGTGGCGAATGTGATGATGATGTTGTTTGATGGTGTTGCTTTTGGATTTGTTTCTCAAAGTTTCTGTTTAGAAATCCTAGAATAAACCAAAAGTAAGAGAAAGATTGAGATTGTGAAATTGTGGATGAAAAATTATGATAGACAATAGTTCTATTTATAGAGTTAAAACTAGGTTAAAAAAACTTGGAAATTAAGTTACCCAAAATACTGAAAAGCCTAAATCCTGATCTCTAAAAAAGAAAAGAAAGTTAGTAACAAAAAATAGAAAAATAAAAAATTAAAAGTGCAACACAATAGATTTGAATCCACAACCTCATTCTTTGAAACCTTCATTTCTTATCAACTATGTTATGTTACTCATTTGAAATAAAAATCCCAATTGAAAGTATATGAAAGCTAACAAGTATTTGCTATTTAAAATACAAATAATTTGAAAAAAAACTATTATACATTTTTAAATGAGTGAAATGAATTATTATTAAAATGTTAGGAAAATTGAACCAAAGAATATTATAAAAACAAATATTGAAAATATTTTTGACTGTAGAAATAAAGTGCGGGAAAATTTGGGATATGACAACTGCCCCTATTTAATTACTCTTTGATTGAAGGGTGCGAGAATATGCAGGTCTCGTACATTCGAATCAGAGAGTTATTAAATAATAGAAGACCCCAAAATTTGACCCAAGGTTGGCCAAATAAGGATATATTGTAAAGCATATCAAAGAATAAAGAAAGATAGGCAAAGACGATGATGTATCATTTTACCAGAGTTAGAGCAAGAAGTATGATGACACGGATAACTCGCCGATACCTAGAAAAGTGATTGTAGATTTTTGAGTATTTACCATGACCTATGAGGTAAATAACACAAGTTTGAAAATTGACTTACTAATACTTCAAGACTAACATAGTAAGCTTATAACGCATATTTTGTCTATTCATCACAACCTAGGGGATGAATAAAACCGAGCATGATAATACATTGTCGCATGGAGATTGTAATACAGTGGGAGAACTGACTTAGTTTGTGTTTTATCGCAAATGTGCGGATAGCAAGACTCGCCACCGACTTTTCTTTTATCCAATAAGGAAAGGGTTAAAATAACAGGAAAGACCTTCGAGAATTTTCTTGAGTTCGAGGGATAGGTTATGAAAAGGGAAGGTGTTAGTGTTTCCTTGGAAAATCTTAAGGAATTCAAGTACAAGTGATAAATGAAGATATTCTCATAAGTTAGAAGTTATCCTCCAAAATAAGGGTTTTTTGGGAAACAGGAGCCAATGTGTGAAAAGTTTGTTTTATTAAGTCAAAGTTAATGCTTGGAAGGAGTCACACTGAAACTGTCGAAATTGAACTACGTCGACTAGGAAGAAATAAAAGGATACGTCAGGAGGATAAAATTGGTTTAGTCGACCAAAGGGTAAAAGACAAGGACTTGGTCGAAAATGGTTTTAGTCGACAAAGAAGGGTTTCTTGGACTTAGAGGAAGTGTAATTATTCTTTGCCAGAAAGAAAGCGTCGAAGCAAGTCAGAAGCGGTTTATGTTCAAGAGGCTTAGAGGAATCGTGGGTAGTTACCAGCAACCCACAACATGTTCAAGCGCCAAATAAGTGGAACTTCAAAATCATGAGTAGTTACTAGAAATCCACGACGTGTTTGAGCTCCAAATAGGTGGCAGCATCTAGTGAAGCAGTTACCTCAAGATGTTAATATTAGCCGTAGATTTTATCTAGGTAGTTACTTTGTAAACACTATAAATAGGCAGATTTTGTGTAGTTTGTGGGTGTTCACTTGTACTCTCAAATCACTTGTCAAACTCTCTCATTCCGAGCGTCAGGAAATCAAGAGTGAAGAGTGCTTGATATACGTGAATCACCATTTTTATTTCAATGCAAATCTTTTATCTTTCAATTATATCTTTTGAGTACTTTATTTGTTTTCTCTTTACTGTCGAGCAAGATCTATACGTTATCTTCTATTTCACATAAACAGTTCGACACTATTTGTGGGTCACGAGTCACCTGTCGGTTAGTTTAGTGAGTCTTGCTTTTTTATATGAATATCTTCTGTCGGTCAAGAGTTACCAGTCATTCGATTAAATCATAGTGTGGAAAACCATTACACCCGTTTCTCCAGTCAAAAGAAAACTGTTTCCCTTGACTAATATTTCGACGAAATAGGTGTGATAGCAAAAACTCTTAGCACGCGTCTTGAGATCAATTGGTCGATCTTGAAAGTTACCCTCAGTTTAGGACTCTGGGAGGACCAGCGGTTGTTTACCATTTTCCACAATAAACAAATTGGCATACCTGGTGGGACCCAGTGCTAAGAATTGGTCTTAAGTATTTATAAGGGAATGCAACTTAAAATGGGAAGTTAACCAAAGAGTATAATAAACCATTATCTAATATCAAGAATGAAAATTTCTGATAATCCAAACATAGACGAAATATCGTCACGAACTTTAATCACTATTGATCTAGTAGTTTCACAAGTACCACTTTTTTCTCCAGTAGGGTCGACTGCTGCGGTTTCCGTACAAATGTCTCAGGCTCCACCGGGAAGCCCAAGACCAGTAATGACTACGACTACCATACCTAATGTGCCTCGTTTTGGTAATGTAGACCCTGCTTATGGAATTCTGTATTCCATGATGCCAGGATATCAGTCGACATCGAATACAGCAGTGGTGTCAGATAATGTTCAAAATTTGAACTCTCCTTTACAAGGATATGTGCCAGTGGAAAATAATAGAGGCAACCAAAATAGGGTAGCGCCTTCTCAACCCTTAGTACCGCCTCTTACTAATACTTCAGTAGCATTATTAAGGCAACAAATGGATGATAGTAACCATGAGTTGGTTAATATGTTAACTAACCAGATGGGTAATATATTTAATCCCATAGTACAAGAGTCGGCTGAGACTAATAGGCAGTCCGCTGAAACAAATCGACAGGTGATTTCCCAATTAACGCGTTTGTGTAATTTTTTAGGTGCTCCCCCAGCGCCTATTCGACAGGTACCACCTGTTCGACTATATGCCCCTGGTTAAATAGATATGGGGGCAATACAAGATGAAACTGTCCATCAGGGGAAAATGGTAGTGCCTTCAAGGAATTTAATGGTCGATCCACCTAGGGTATTAGTAGATCGACATCAAGAGGCTGATCAAATTGTCGATCAAATTCGACAAGAAGACTTAGCCGTTGAAAATAATTTATCCACCATTGTCGAAAGAATCATGGCCAGAAATGGTATGAATACCGCACTTCAGAGGACAACATATTCCTCCCCTTTGTCTGAATATATTTTATAGACTGAAAACCCTAGAGGATGGAAAATTTCTAAGTATACGAAATTTGGGGGAGAATCTGGAGAGTCGACGGTGGAACATATTTCCAGATATCTAAATGAATCTGGTGATATGTTGAATAATGAAAACTTAAGGGTAAAGCACTTTTCTTCTTCCCTTACTAAGGCAGCTTTCACGTGGTTTACCACTTTACCTCCAAATTCGATTGACTCATGGGCGAAGTTGGAGAAACTTTTCCATGAACAGTTTTATGAGGGTCATTCGAAAATTAGTTTGGTCGAATTATCAAACATTAAAAGAAGGTTTGCTGAAACCATTGATGATTATCTAAACAGATTTAGGTCATTAAAAGAAAGATGCTTTACTCAAGTGCCAAAACATGAGCTTGTTGAATGGCTGCTGGAGGTTTAGATTATTCCATTAGGAAGAAAATAGATCCAACCTTCATGAAAAGTATGTCATAGTTAGCTGATAGAGTTCGACATATAGAGCGTTTGCGACTAGAAAAAGTCATACATACTAAGGCTAAGACTAGAAAAGAAAAATTAGCCTTCATAGATTATGATGACACAGATCCCATTTGTGAGGCTGACTATACCTCACCAACAGAGGCAGAGGTCGACTTGGCTGAAATGAAGCCAGGGCCAACCTATGAGTGTAAATCATTATTTTCTGCTAAAGGAAAGAATACAGTCGAAAATAATCCAAAATTCCTAGCAAAAATTTATACGTTTGATGTCACTAAGTGTGAAGAAATTTTTGATTTACTGGTTAAAGATGGTCAAATTTTAGTACCACCAGGTGCTAAATTATCACCATTAGAACAACGACAAAAAAAAGGTTTTTGTAAATTTCATAATTATCTTGGTCATACAACCTCTCAATGTTACCTTTTCAGGGATCTCGTACAAAAGTCGCTGCAAAAGGGTAGGCTGATGTTTGCTGCAAGAAAGATGAAGATTGATACTGATCCTCTTAGGCAAGAGGAAGCTTTGTTTCTCGACCCTGTGGGCATCAACATGGTAGAGATTACTGAATTTCCTGAGGACAATATGGTCGAAGAGGGCACTGGAGAAAGTCTTGATGTCAGCCTATCAGATGTGTACCCAAGGCCTGAGGAAGATTTTCTAGACTTCCTTTACCGTTGTAAGAATAAAGGTTCACAAGCTTGCTTGTGTCCTAGATGTGGCGCTTTGACTGACAAAATAGCTGCTGAAAATTTCCAGAAGCTACAGTTAGAGAAAAGCAGAACCAAGCCACATAATCAAAGGTTCCCTACACCTAGGGACCCAAGGAGAGCTATGGGAAACTCGCATATTAAACCTAGGAGTTATATTCCCTCAGTGAAAGCTCCTAACGGGACCTGGATTAAACCCCAAGGGAGAAAGGGTGCACCAATTGATGGGGCACCAAATAGAGGGAAGTCGGCTATTGACTACCGACATGAGTTCAAGTCAGAGAAGAAAAGCCGCATATCTGAAAACTACATGGGGAAGAATCCCATGACTCGAACCCAATGGAGACACTTCCAGCGCCGAAAGCAAGCTGAGAGGCAAGCGGTTGTTGGCCAGTTTGCTGCAAATAAAGGTGGTAATCAGAAGCAGTACCAGGTGAAAGTCGACTCCTCCGTGAAAGAATGAATCAAAGAATTCATGAATCGACCAACTGCCAAATGTTCTGAAGAAGCCAATGACGATTTTGATTCCGACTCTGAAGAGAGTTTGAATATCTTAGTCAATGTAGTATCAATTCTGCCAGTAGAATATAATTGCTTGATGAAAGTAGAGGATTCAGCAGACACAGATGCTGAGGAGATGGCTTTACACAAGCCAATGTGCTATTTTGCCATGAACAATGGTTCCATTGAGAACCAAGATGCTTTCTTTGAGAAACCATATATGGTGATGAGGAGCCATTTAAATCCCCTTTTAATAAGAGCTAAGGTTGAAGGGGTGGATATCAACAAGGTGTTGGTAGATTGTGGTGCTACGGTGAACATTATGCCACATCACCTGTTACGTAAAATCGGTAAATATGACACCAATGTTAGATCTCATAACGTGGTCTTATCGGACTACGAAGGAAGAACTAGAAACACCATAGGTGTGATACAAGTGGACATCACTGTCGGCTCAGTTACTAGGCCGACTATTTTCATGGTGATTCAAGGCAAGCCAAGTTACAATCTCCTAGTAGGGAGAGACTGGCTACACGGAGTGGGGGCTGTGCCATCCTCTATGCATCAGCGTTTGGTGATCTGGAGGGAAGATGGCATAGTCGAGAATATTGAAGCTGGTCAAGGGTATTTTATGGCAGATGTGAACAATGTCGGAAAGAAGCAGTTCGACAGGAAATTGGCTAATATTTCCCCATGTCAACCTGCTGAAGAAGTATATGTCAACCTTGATGAAGCATTTGTTTCATTGAAGTTACATGAAACCCATTTCTTTATATGGGATATGGAACCTCTCGAGGATCCATACTGTGCTAACCGGCCGACAGGCTGGGGAGACATCAGTGATGATGTTTGAGCTAGACGCTCTAAATAGGATTCCGGCATATATCGCCGAAAGGAAAATAAATTCGGCACTGGAAGCTGAAGAAAATATGGCTGTCGAATCCAATAAAACACAAGTTCTAAATGAAGGAGCTACTTTGGCTATTGAGCCAAAGATACCAGATATACTAGAGACGGTCGAAGAAAACATTGATAAGCAGCGTCTGGACTGCATATTTGACGAAGAACCCTTAGGCTTCGAAAAGGATCCAATGTCACCAGAAAAGATGCAGCCACAAGACCCTTTAGAAGAAATAGATCTTGGCGAAAAGGGGGATAAAAGACCAACTTGTATCAGCGCCAACATCGACCCAAAGTTGAAATTTGAGGTAATATCTTTATTAAAAGAATTTAAAGATTGTTTTTCTTGGGACTATAATGAAATGTTAGGTTTAAGCAGGGACTGGGTAGAACTAAAATTACCAATAAAAGTTGGAAAGAAACCAGTAAAGCAGACGCCCAGACGTTTCGCTCCAGCCATAATGTCGAAAATCAAAGAGGAAGTAGAAATACTCCTCAAAAGTAGATTCATAAGAACTGCAAGATATGTCGACTGGTTGGCAAATATTGTGCCAGTAATTAAGAAAAATGGAAAATTAAGGGTATGCATAGATTTTAGAGATTTAAATGCTGCTACCCCAAAAGACGAGTATGCCATGCCTGCGGCAGAAATGTTGGTCGACTTGGCCGCTGGTTTTGAATATTTAAGTATGCTTGATGGTTATTCTGGTTATAACCAAATTTTTATTGCAGATGAAGATGTGTCGAAGACGGTGTTTCGCTGCCCTGGGGCAATGGGAACCTATGAATGGGTTGTAATGCCATTTGGTTTAGAAAATGGCGGAGCGACATATCAAAGGGTAATGAATCTATGTTTCATGATTTGATTGAAGATTTCATGCAAGTTTACATTGATGATATTGTAATAAAGTGAAACAGTAAACCAACTCATCTGCAACACCTTCGAAAGTCTTTCGAAAGGATGAGAAAACATGGATTAAAAATGAATCCATTAAAATGTGCTTTCTGTGTGCAGGCAGGTGATTTTCTTGGCTTTGTGGTGCATAAAAAAGGCATAGAAGTAAATCAAAGTAAGACCAAAGCCATCATGGACATCAAACCTCCGTCGACCAAAAAGGAACTTCAATCTTTGTTGGGCAAGATAAATTTCCTAAGGAGGTTCGTATCCAACATAAGTGGAAAAACCAAAGTATTTTTACCACTACTTCGACTAACAAATTAATATTTCGTTTGGCAAGAGGAGCATCAAGAGGCTTTCGACAAAATCAAAGACTACTTAGTAAAGCCTCCAATATTGGCACCTCCTGTTAGACATAGGCCTATGAGGTTATATATTGCAGCCTCATATGCGACTATAGGTAGTGTGTTAGTCCAACAAGACGAAAAAGGTGTCGAGAGACCTGTGTATTATCTTAGTCGAATGCTAAATAATCCTGAGACTAGGTATAGTGATATAGAAAAACTATGCCTTTGCTTGTATTTCTCTTGTATAAACTAAAGCAATATATAAAGCATGTTGATGTGTATGTATCTTCTCATTTAGATATTATTAAGCACATGTTATCCAAACCAATTTTACATAGTCGAATTGGTAAATGGGCTTTAGCATTAACAGAGTATTCTCTAACTTACATGCCCTTAAAAGCAATGAAAGGACAAGTAGTGGCCGATTTTTTGGTCGACCATTCAATGGTTGGTATACCTCAAAATTTTGTAGATTTAGTGCCATGGAAATTATACTTCGATGGTTCTAGCCATAAGAATGGAGTTGGAATAGGAGGAATTATAATTTCTCCCAGTGGAATTCCAGCAGAGTTCAAGTATAAAATCGACGGTATGTGCAAAAATAATGAAGCAGAATACGAGTCCTTAATAACAGGACTTGAACTGCTGCTAGATTTGGGGGCAAGGAACGTCGAAATTATGGGATACTCTAAATTAGTGATTAAACAAGTATCAAAGGAGTACAAATATGTTAAAGTAAATTTAATCATGTATTTTATGATTACCATCAGATTATTAAAACAATTCGAGCAAGTAAGTATTCGACACATACCTCGAAGAGAGAATGAAAAGGCTAATGACCTAGCACAAGAAGCCTCAGGATACAAGAGAGATCAAAATGAAGAACTTACCCAAGTAAGAGAAAAAGTTCGAGCAACTTTTTTATCCCCTTCAGATTTTTCGATCGTGTAGTTAGGGGGTATAGATGCCGAAAATTTTCAAATTTTAACCATTGACAATGGACAAGATAATGATTGGCGAAAGCCATTGGATAACTATTTGCGCATCCCCATGGGGTCGAGAGATCGTAAGATCAAGTATCGTGCTCTCAATTATGTTTTGATAGAGAATGAATTATTTAAGAAAACTGTTGAAGGAGTTTTATTAAAATGCCTTGGAGAAAGTGAGGCATACGTGGCAGTGTCAAGCGTGCATAGTGGAGCATGTGGTGCACATCAAGCAGGACACAAAATGAAATGGCTTTTGCTGCGTTCAAGCATCTATTGACCTTCAATGCTAAAAGATTTCATCGAATTTGCTAAAGGTTACCGAGAATGCCAGATGCTTGGGGGCATACAACATGTCCCCGCAAGTGAATTACATGTAGTTATAAAGCCCTGGCCATTCAGAGGATGGGCTTTAGATGTGATTGGAGAAATAAAACAAGCATCATCAAAACAACAAAGATATATTTTAGTCGGTATTTATTACTTTACAAAATGGGTCAAGGCAGTAGCTTTAACTAACGTCGACCAAGAAGATGTTATTAATTTTATACAAAATCACATCATCTATCGGTTTAGAATTCCATAAACAATTACGAATGACCAAGGATCAGTGTTTACTGGACAAAAAATGCAAGAATTTGTGCAATAAGTTGGAATTAAATTGTTAACTTCTACTCCTTACTATGCTCAAGAAAATGGCCAAGTCGAAGCTGCCAATAAAGTGATAATTAGCCTAATTAAGAAGCATGTAGGAAAGAAGCCAAGGAATTGGCATAAAACATTGGATCAAGCCTTATGGGCGTGTAGAACTTCCCCTAAGGAAGCAACAGGAACTACTCCATTTTAACTTGCATATGGGCATGATGCAATGTTACCAGTGGAGATACATGTCCAATCGATAAGAATCCAAAGACAACATGAAATACCATCTAAGGATTATTGGAATATGATGGCAGATGAGCTTGTCGACATAGATGAGGAAAGGATGTTGGCCCTTGATTCGTTAATAAGACAGAAAGAAAGAGTCGCCAGAGCTTACAACAAAAAAGTAAAGGATAAAGTATTTGTTGTCGATGATCTAGTATGGAAAGTGATATTGCCTATGGACAAAAATGATAGGGTTTTAGGGAAATGGTCCCCAAATTGGGAAGGACCTTTTAAGGTGATACAACTTTTTTCAAATAATGCCTATGAGCTTGAGGAGTTAGCCCCAGATCGAAGGATCTTAAGGGTAAATGGAAAGTACTTAAAAAAGTATAAGCCCATTCTTCAAGAAATCAAAATCTCGACAGAATAAATATTCATCGAACCAACGAGCTGGTAAAATTTTGTTGAGACCAGAAAATTCAAAACACACATAAAATATGGAGATTACATATTGTTGTACCCCAAAATTTGCCCTCTCATATTTTTCCAAGATTCTCCTCTTGCATAGGTGGTTACAAACCTTTGCCTAAAGACAAGGAAATTTTACAAATGATGTCTCTAAGTTTCCTTCGATTGACTTGTTTCTAAGTTTCCTTCGATTGGCTTGTTTCTAAGTTTCCTTTGATTGGCCTGTTAACGAGGCTCTTCGATTGGCACCTACCAAGTGCCTTTCGATTGACATCTCCAAAATTCTCTTCGATTACCATCTATATAGCGTCCTTTGATTGCCATCTACATAATGTCCTTCGATTGCCATCTACATAGCATCCTTCGATTGACAGCTGCAAAAGGCCTTTCGATTGGCCTCATGTCAAAGCCTTTCGATTGGCATGGAAAGGGATCCTTCAAGTTAGCATTGTGTCAAAGCCCTTTGATTGGTATTTGGACAAAGACCATTCGAAGGAGGCCATCAAGAAGGCAATCAAAAAATATGTCCAGGCTAGATTCTTGCCTTGTTTGGTCACAATTCCACAATAGCTAATTTGACCAGGGAACTCTTTTCAAAAGGACAGGAAATCGAAGCAAAGGGTGGTCTAATCGAAGGAGTCTTAGTATTAAAGCTGGCACAGTTCTACTCAGAACCATTAAGGAGAACAAGGTTCTAATAAGGAAAGTCCTGATTAGTTCGAATTGAAGTTCAAGGCTGGAACATAAGCCAGATTCGAAGGAGGGAAAGGGATTTGTTCCAAAAGAAGCCAGAAAGCCCATAATCGAAAGAAGATTTTCTCAATCAAGTAAAGAATGAAGCAGACTGGCAAATCAAAGAAAACACGTGGGAAAAAACACAAAGATTTGGCAATTTTAGAAACAAAAGATACAAGACAAATCAAATCTTTTCTCACTCAATCTTCAAGATTCATTTCAAATTTTTTAACCTAATTCATTCTACTATATATATATATAACAAACCCTGATTGCCAAAAGGAGGAATTTTGGTCGTGTAGAACACACAAGACTACTCAGAATTTTGACAAAATAAGTGTTGATCGAGTTTTGCTCTAGAGGGAGATTCAAGGCGTTTCAAAGACTGAAATCCATTCCTAGGCATACTTGGAAGCTTTCTGGACCACTCTCACGCATCAGTACATCCAAGAAATAGTCTACACAGGTATCACGGTTTTCTCTTTTTCTTGAAACTGGTCTTTGAAATATATGCATGATCAATGATTTTTAAATATACAATCATGTTTATATGATTATTTAGAACATATCGGCATGATTAATTATATGTTTTGATGCATATTTGACTGAATACCATGGTTAGGGTTTCAAGGTTATGTTTAGGGTCTTTTGTTTCAGGCAAAATCAGGACAAACGATGAGTACCATTGTACTCACGAGACTAAACCCAATTGATCTATATATTTGGTTTGAATTTATATTGTCTGGTGTTGATTTTTTAGAATTGCAGGTTTGTAGCTACAGCGCTGTCTGTAGGTAAAACCTTTAGGCTAAAACGATAGTCCCAACGAGGAATACGATGGCGTGTCCAAACCTGAGTGGCCCATTTGAATTTTGTGTGTTCCATTGTTTACACTGGATTTTCATCACATATAATATATGTTGTTTGTTTATATGAATGATTGAACGATTGGCTCAGTGGCAAAGGTAAAGGTTTTCAAAGCACGCATGTGTAGGAGGTTAGGGGTTCGATCCCTGCCTCCTACATATTATTTTTCTCACAATTTCTTTACATATTCAATGCCTCCCTTCCAAGCGCACACGCCATAGGCCTCTAGATCCTCATCCTTAGATCAATCAACGCCTGGATCCAATGCTCCCAATGAAGCTCCCCGTGGTGGACACTCCTGGGACAACCACACTGAATCACACGCAGCTATGGGCCAACTGAATTAGGCTTTGAACAAAAATTCAACATGCACCCTCCAACTTGGGTTTACACCCCTCAGGCTTACTCTATTTTCCCTTCTAATTTTGTTTTATTTAAATTAATTATTTATTTTGTCTAAATCAATTTTCTCCATAAAATCATAAAATCAACATCACAAAAAATAGGATTTAGCTTTTTTTCAATAAATTAATTTTTGTAAATTAATTAATTTCATCAACTTTAATTTGTTTTATTAATTAAAATTTATCAGAAAAAACTAGGTCAAACTTCAAATCTTTCTTTCACAAAAAATCCCAAAAATATTTTCAATGATCAAGTTAAGGTTTTTTTTAGGGTTTCAAACTTATTTCAATTTTTTATTCTCACGCGTATTTATTTTTGTTGTACGATTAATTGTTACTATTGATGTAACTGCGCCCGATTTATAATAGCTTAATTAGGGTTTTATTTCTGCATTTTATTTTCAGTCAGTTCCTTATGTATCTACACCAAAGCCTTGTAATAGCTTAGGGCCTCTATTTCTTGCTTTTATGTTTTATATGCCTGTATATAAATTGCTAGCAACCTAGGCATGTATGAGTAGTTAATCAATAGATCACTAAATTCAAGATAAATATATTTGAAAAAGCACACTTTTGCACACTTGCACCCCTAGGGTATTACCTCACTTGGTTTCCTCGGAAACAATGGTCATGTCCCTCAAACATAGGGATACTCTTAGCAAAGACCCTCAGTTTAAAATCATTATAAAGATCATAGTCCCTAAACGTCCCTCGAGTTGCCTAAGAGAAATGATATTATGATGATAGTCCCTTCGAAATGCTAAGGTATCCTTACATGTTGCCTTTAATGACTATAAACGTCCCTTTCCATAGTCCCTCAACATCCAACGACTAGGGTTACCTACTCTAATAGTAGGATAACACAGTCTAAAGGATAGGAGGAAAAGAATAGTCTTTTTTTGAGTAGGTAGATAAATGTTAGGTACTTGCTCAAACAATCATTTTTTACACACTTTCAAATACTTTTCAAACAAAAGTTTTCAAAACACTTTATCACACTCTTGAGGACTGATACAAGAGTTACCATAAAGTGAATCGCCGCACTAAGGCATTTTCAAAGCTTTTCAAACACATAAACACAAGAAATTTTCAAAAATGAGCAAGTACCTAAGAGCCCATGGAAAACCATGGATGGAAAGGGTGATAACACCTTCCCTTTCCATAATCTACCCTCCTTACTCAGAAATCTCGAAAAAAGGTCTTTTTATGTTCTTTTAACCCTTTCCTTATTAGATAAAAGAAAAGTAGGTGGTGACTCTTGCTTACCGCGACATTTGCAAACAAAAAACACAAACCAGTATTAAACAGTCGGTTCCGCCACCGTGTCACAAAACTGGCGACTCTGTTGGGGAATATAAATAAAGTGGGGTTTACCTTAGGATCTAGATCATTTTAAATTTCTTTCTTTGTTTGCTTTGATTGCTTTACTTTTAAAGGCTTGTTGGGGTATTATTGTATAGATCCTATACCTGGATCTGGGGACACTTTTTAGGTAAACAACAATAGATCGTGGAGGTTGTACGGTGTAGACCGATATGGTTGAAGCGATAGCTGTGTTGGTGTGACACTTTGGTTGATACCGGTATCCCTTGTGTTGAATCGAGGAGAATACGGGGCCTCCGCGTGGTGTTGTGAAGCACCAACGAACCTTAGAACCTTAGTTGAACAAACTTGGCCATTAGAAAGTAGTAAGATAGCCGGTCTCGGTGTAAAGCTGGGAATTGGTTGATACTCGATACTACACTCATTGAGATTATACTTTCAGGATGTTTCGGTCGTAAGAAAAGATTTCTAAGCTGAAATAATACTGATAAAGAAAGATCAGTGATATTGAGACTCCTTAGAACCTGGTTACTATTTCTATGACAGGTTTGAAACCAACTAAACTTCAAAAGGGTGTTTACTTATAAATCCCATGCAAGCCTAAACCTAAGGTCTTATGTGCTTTGCTTGTGTGTGATTAATTTGCTTAAACATGACATCATGCATCATAAACATTCATTCTTTGTTACACTAACCATCTCAAGGATTAGGGGAATTTATCTTTGTTCTGTTTTGCAGATCATGGCTTCCGCTCGTAGAAATACCACCTGAATCAGCTTTGTGAGAATACCTCTTAAACTCAAGGAGCTAGTATCCATGGTTTCTAAGACTTCCTAATTCACCAAGAACTACAGTCGACTCCTCAATCTGGTTACCTCAGGTTTTGATGAGAAGATGATGCGTGTGCTCTTTCATTTCTTTAACCCTAAGAATCATTGCTTCACCTTTCCAGACTATCAGTTGGTGCCCACCATGGAAGAGTTCTCTCAGATATTGGGTATACCTATGTTGGATCAGTTTCCTTTCACCAGTGTGTAAGAAGATCCGAAGCCAGAGGTTATTGTAGCAGCTTTACACCTGAAACGGTCTGACGTTGTATCCAACTGGGAAATAAGAAGCGGAGTTAAGGGTTTTCTAGCTAAGTTCCTAATAGAGAAGGCTCAGATGTTTTGGGATGATTTGGACTTTTAGGCTTTCGAGGAGGTCTTGGCCCTTATCATCTATAGGTTAGTACTATTACCTAATCCGGGCTTACTCATATATGTGAACACTATCAAGGTTTTCCTTAATCATAACCTTGTGCCCACTTTACTCGGAGATATCTTGCATACCTTCAACACTCGTACCACGAAGAAAAGAGGGATTCTTATGTGCTGCGTGCCATTGCTTTCGAGGTGGTTTATTTCTCACCTCCCTAAAACAGCACTGAAGAATGAAGAGGGTTTGGGTTGGTCGCAAAGGATAATGTCACTTTCTCACACGGATATTCTCTGGTATTCCCGATCTATGGGAGATGTATCTATTATTGACCGCTATGGGGAATTCCCTAATGTCCCACTACTTGGCATTAGGGGAGGCATAACCTATAATGCTTCTCTGGCTCTGCGACAATTTGGTTACGCTCGAGGGGATGGTCATCACGAGATGCTTATCCAGGGCATTGTGTTTAATTATGAAGATGATGTTCAAGGGTATCTCTAGAGGTTCATACGAGCTTGGGGCATGGTGTTGTACCCCAAAATTTGCCCTCTCATTTCATCAACATTTTCTTATTACAAGACTCTTGGAACTCAAGATCAAGCTAGGGTTTGCTCTGCTCAAGACTCCTCCTTGCACTGTTGACCCAAATTAGGGTTTGAGTTTGCACAAGGATATTTTGACCTACAATTCCCAAAGTGACTTTCATACTTCATGTTAGGTTCACAAGTTTTCCCATACCAAGTTTCAAGCCTTGATTCAAATCTTTGCCCAGTCAGTTGGATAATTGACCTAGAAATCAACTGTATTGGGGAAAAAGTCAACTGTGGCCAATTGACAGTCAAACCTCATGAAATTTGACCCACATCAACATTATGAACTCATATGAACCATTTGATCAAGTTTGGATCATAATTCCACAAGAAATTTGATCAGATCACCAAAAGGGCAAAATGGTCATTTTTAGGGTTTTGACTGCACAAAGGCAATTTTTGACTGTTTAACCTAACCAATGGAAAACCAAGCTCACATATGGACTCAAGGACTAAATGAAATTGTATTTACCCATTCAACAAGTTCAAAAGATCTCAAATGCCTAGGATTGACAGATGAATTTTTCAGTCAACTGATCAAAATTTGACTGTACACTGAAAAGTCAAACTTTGACTTTTTGGTCAAAATCAAGTGCCAAGAGTTATTTTTCATCAAAACATGTCAAATTATGAAACTTGTTCATCAAGAAACCCAAAATTGCAAATTAGGGTTTAAAATGGAAAATTTTCATAACTTAGAAATTTTCTAAGTTATGAAATTTTCTTATTTTTTCCTAACTTTGTCCCATTTTTTCACCAAGATGCAAATGGATTAAAACAAAACTTGCAACATGAAAGTTGTAGTCCATCACAAATTCTACAACTTTGATACACAAAGTTTTCTCAAAAGAAGCTTGGATCTCAAGTTATGATTTTTGGAACAAGGGTACCTAAAACTTTTAACTTATAAGAAATTTGCCCTAATCTAGGCAGGATTTTGACCCATCTTCTTGGCCATTTTTCACATAGTTACACTTGGAATTTCAATTTGCATTACAAAGATGGATTGTAGTACATGTTCCAAGCTTTCCAAATTGTCCAAGAACTCCTCAAAAACCCTTGTGGTTAGAGAGAATCGAATTCTCAAAGTTGGCAAAAACTCACTTTTGTTCATGACCAATACATGTTCATAGCAAATTGCAATTTCAAGTCAGCATGCTTTGCACTAGATTACAGGACTCTAAACCACTTCACACTCAATAATTTAATGCAAATCCATTGGTCTAAGACATTGTTTTGGTCATTAGGGCATTGTACACAAAACTAATCCCTAATTACAAAAAGCAAAGTTTCCATTTTTGCCTAATGTCACTTTATGTCAAAAGCTAAATCTTTGAGACATGGGGCCAGATCTTTGAGGCAAGATAAAGTCCACTAATTTCAGTTGCCAAGAGCCAAAGTTGCAGCATGATAGGAAGGCTGGTACAGGTCTATAACATCATTGCCACTTTCTTGCTTCAAGTAGAAGAAAACTTGCAAAACATACACCAACTCTCATATCTGAAAACAAGAGCTTAAGCAAACATTGCACACGGTTTCCATACCTCCCAACAAACCTAAAGCACGACTCATTCATCACTCAAACCTCCTCACACTCAGAACCATTGTTTTTCTGCAAAACAGGGCAGCATCTACAACTTGACTTCCATAGAACAATTTGCTCATGCGTTTTGGCCCAAACCAGTTCAAACACCTTCCATACCATCCACCTGAACTATCCCAGACCTCCATTGCAAGCTGTAACACCTCTAACACACCTTGCCATTTTCATTTCAAAGCTTTGCAAGTGGAGTTCTACAGCACAATTCAAGGTGTTTCAAAGCAAGCCAAGCATTGGAGAAGCTTCCTTGGACCTCAGGCAAGCTCAACAGAAGCTCAAACACCATTGAAGGTTGCTGCATTGCCCTACTCGATTCAAGCTGAAACAGGTATTTCATGGACTTCTATCTCTCTATTTAGGAATGGTTAGGCTTAGGTTTGTGAATGAAATATGTTGTACTCATAGCCCTGAAGCCATACATATGCTTAGTTTTCATTTACATTAATCGTGCTGAGAGAATTTCATCCATGAACATGTGAAAAAAGTTAGGTCAGATTTTAGGGCCAGAGAAATTCTCTCTGGTCTTTGAGAGTTAATCCAAGTTTTTTATATGGTTGAATTCGTTATTTGATGCTCTACAAGTTTCATGTTTTAAGTTTTGTCAAAAGATCAAAGAATCAGGAGATAGCTTTTGAACCAGGCGCGCGCATATTTTTGTTCAGAGGTTGAAGAAGAAGCTGGCTTGGGTTGGGCCTGTACAGGCTTGCTTCTAGCACCTCCATATTTCAGTTTATACCCCCTGGCCCATTTGATTGAATATTTGTCATTTTTATGTTATTATTTTTTATTCTGACTTTATTATTTTTTGTTCAAGTATAAAAAATGTCAAAAATAATTTTCCATATTTTTTCATATTTATTTGATATTTATTTCATTTTATTAAGCATATATATGTAAATAATCTAAATCCTTTTTATTAAAACCCTAAAAAATAATATAAAAAATATACTTATTTTTCATTTATTATTTTTATTTACATTTGAAAATATTTTCTTGAATATACACTTTTTTTGTAAATAATTAATTCTTTTGTCTTTGTGTATTTAAAATAATATATATATATATATATATATATATATATATATATATATATATATATATATATATATATATATATATATATATATATATATATATATATATATATATATATATATATATATATATATATATATATATATATATATATATATATATATATATATATATATATATACTTGTATATTTTATTTTATTAGATAATTAGGACAAAAATATAGAAATAATACATTTTTATTTTTATTAATATTTGACACTAAAAATACTTTTTTTAACAATATACTTTTATTTTTGCACAAATTAATATATATTGTATATAATTGATAAATATTACCATTTATTTGAAAATTAGGGTTTTGCCCTAAATGACCAAAATAATTAAAATTTGACCTTTTTTTATTTTTTTATATTTCCCATTAAAAAATAACCTTTTCACATACTTAAAAAAACCTTTTTTGCATAATACATTTTTATTTGATATTTATTTAATTGTATTTATTTAAATGTTAAATATGGACTTGTACATTTGATATGGTTGTAATAACTTAGAATTTATTTCCTTGTCAAATATCCCCAATTCAAATTTGTACCCCCCTCCCTATATCATGTTGTAATAGTGTAGCATTTAAATTCTTGCATATTTAAAAGCTTTCAATTATACCATGCTTAGACCTAGGGTTTGTATGCAAATAAAATCAACAAGTAGCTTGACTTAATCCAAGATAAACATGCATGAAAAAACAAACACAATGCACACTCACACCCCATAGGGTTTCATCCACTTGTTGCCTTCAAAAATGGGCCATGGTTGCATGTCAAGTACTTTGGCAAAACAAAAACAAAACAAAAGATCATAGTCCCTCGATGACGCTATCTTAGTTGCCTAAACAAAAATGATCAAGTCCCTCAAGAAAATTGACAAAGATACTTGACACTATTGCTATCATGGTCTATACGATGACCCGCGCCTGTCCTGTAAACATCCTAACACAAGGTTGTTCATCAAATACAATGGTGAAACAACACTGTTAAAAGGGTTAAAAACATAAGGAAAGATCTTTGAGTAAAAATAGGGTAGACAACTCTTAGTTACTTGATCAAACTTGCAAAAAACATCCTTGCTACTTTTCAAAACACACATCACAACACAATTTCAAAATCCAACTTTCAAACATTGAAAACTTTTCAAAAGACAAAAATACCTTTGTATACATTCAAACAAGAATCATTACAAAGGTTGCTACAACAATGGCCTCTTTTCAAAACATCTTCAAAAAACCACACACAAAGCACCATTTCAAACAATTGAAAATCAAAGCAAGTGATCTAAGCAAGTAACTAAGAGCCCATGGATAACCATGGATAGAAAGGGTGCTAATACCTTTCCTTTCTATAATCTACTCCCCGAACCCAAGAAAACATATCAAATGTCTTTCCTGTGCTTTTTGACCTTTCCTTAGGATAAAATAAAAAGTCGGTGGAGACTCTTGCTAAACCGAAACATTTGCGAACACAAACGCAAAAACTCAAGTCAGTTTTCCCACCGTATCACACATGGTAAACAGATTTGACGTCAAAACTTTGAGGCCAAAGACTTCCATTCCTATGGAACCTTATCTCCAATGGGTACGAGTTCGTGCTCGGAATCTTATGATGCCATATGTAGCCATCTTACCAATGATTGTGGAGCCCATTACTAAAGGGGATATTCCCTATACGGTTCTTCATCCTGACATGCCCACTGATCTTGAGGAATTACAAAGATCCTGGATTCAGTTGAAGAAAGAGCGGGATACCTTTAGAGACCATTTCTATGCCCATGAGAGGAAGGTTTTAGAGCTCACTAAGCAACTTCACGAGGAAAGAAGCCTCAATGTCTATCTCGGTGCAAAGAGGAAGCGCCCATGGGAAACATGATTTCGTTTTAAGTTTTTGTTGAACCTTCAATTGAAATGCCTAAAAGGCAATTGTATTTTGAATTCTACTAATAAAATCTTTGTTTCATTTTGGTTCGCAAATTTAAATTTCCCTAAATCCTTGAAATCATTGCATACACATGTCATACATATCATTGCATAAACAGGTTTCATAGCAGGTTTCTCATCTTCTTCGCTGTTTATTTCATCTGTAAAGAAATGGCTCTCGAACAAATTGTGAAAGACTTACAGACTCAGAACGCACAATTCCAACAGATAATCATGGCTCTAGCCAGAGGACAGGAGGAACTGAAAGCTCTGATTTTTAAAGACAAGACCAAGAAGCCAAGAAGGACAGTTGGTGTGGTAAATCTGGGAAGAAGATTCAAGGGGCCGTTAAAGCAAGTGGTTGATCTGACATCTTCATTCAAAGAAGGAGATGACCAAGAGGGTGAGACAAGAGAGGAAGACCATAGTCTGGGGGAATCTTATAATGATACTGATTACAATGAAGAGTAGTATCATCTGGCTGACGAAAAGTACAAACAACTGGAAGAGCGTCTGAGTGCAATGGAGATTCAGAAAATGCCTGAGCTAGACTTTAAAGAGTTGGGTTTGGTGTCTGGGATTGTTATTCTGCCAAAGTTCAAGGTACCAGTGTTTGCTAAGTACGATGGGGTTTCGTGTCCGAAGATGCACCTCCGATCTTATGTGAGGAAGATACAGCCTCACACTGTTGACAAAGACTTATGGGTCCACTTCTTTCAGGATAGTCTATCCGGAACTCAGCTAGGTTGGTTCTACCAACTGGAGAGGGCCAACATCCATAATTGGGAAAACCTGGCCGTTGCTTTCTATAAGCAGTATCATTATAATGCAGACCTTGCTCCCACTCATACTCAACTCCAAAGTATGGCTATGGGTTTGAGTGAGGGCTTCAAAGACTACACTCAGAAGTGGAGGGACTTAGCAGGAAGAGTATAGCCTCCCCTGTCTGATAGGGAGTTAGTGGATATGTTTCTGGGAACCCTGTCTGGTCCATTCTTTAATCACCTAATTGGAAGTTCCTCGGCCAGCTTTACTAAATTAATATTGACAGGGGAAAGAGTGGAAGCTCGAATTAAAAGTGGTAAGATCCAAAAGGAAGCATCCTCAGGTGCCGTAAGGAAGCCATTTGCTGGGAAGAAAGAGGTTAGTGCTGTGTACAATCAAAAGAATCAGGACAAAACTGAACACCGTCCAATGGTAGGGGCTGTCATGATCCCTAAGCTTGCACCCACTCAACAGAGGAATAGTCAGCAGAGAACAGAAAATCCGGTAAGACAGTTCACCCAGATAAATATGACTTTATCCCAAGTTTTGCCTCATTTGTTGAAATCTAATCTGGTAACCCTGCGGGAAGCGCCAAAGAATCCCAACACTACCTCTCCCCGCTACAATCCAAATGCCTGTTGTGCTTATCATTCAGAAAGTCTAGGTCATGATACAAACGACTGCTGGGCTTTTAAAAACAGGGTACAAGACCTTATCGAGGCAAAGGAAATTGAGTTTGACGCCCCCGAAATTCCAAATGTTATCACCGCTCCTATGCCCAAGCATGGCCGTGGTGTTAACGCTATTAAAGATGATATGTTTGTTACTACTGTTGAAGAGCTTGTTACTCCTCTTTTGACCGTTAAGTGGAACTTATTGAAGGCCGGTTTATTTCCGGGATGTGGCGAAGGTTGCCATTTTTGTTTATCTCTACCGACTGATTGTCATTTGTTGAAGGCAGGTGTTCAACGCCTGATAGATGATAGAGAGGTTTTGATTGAGAAGAATCCCATCCCGACTATCGCTTGCAGAGATGTTTCAATAATAACCATTTCCGCCAATCCTCCCAGGGTCTCCACCAAAAGACCCGTCAGGATTACATCTGTTCCGAAGGTCACTCCGCTGATAATCACTATTCCAGGGCCAATCCCATACTCCTCAGATAAAATTGTTCCTTGGAACTATGGGGGTGACGTCTACTGCCACGGCGTCAAGCAAGATTGGTTGGCTGATGAAGACCAGGTTTCTGAGAATGTTGATCCCGACATTGTCAACATTGTGGGAACCAGTAAAATAACCAGAAGTGGAAGAGTGTTCTCCCCTGAGATTTTTCCTCCGAAAGTTGCTACTGGTCCTGTGATCATTCCTACTTTCATTCCTGCTGATACTACTACTATAACCCTTGTGATTACCCCTCCTGACACCCCTATCATCGAGTCGACCAAGACTCGGGGAAAAGACATATTGGTTAAGCCTGTCCAGATGAAGGCACATTCAGTATCTATCCCAGAGGCTTCCAAGCAAGAAATGGAAGAAATTTTTAAAATTATCAAGAAAAGTGACTATAATGTGGTCGGCCAGCTGGGGCAGATCCCTTTAAAGATTTCTATGCTAGCCTTGTTGTTGTGTTCTGAAGCTCATGCGAAGGCTCTGGTGAAGTTCCTGAAAACTGCCCATGTGCCCCGGAAACCTTTGCTGACCAATTTGAAGATTGTGTGGCTAGTTTGACGGCTGGAAATAGTTTGGGCTTTTCTGATGCTTATTTGACTCCTAGAGGGAGGAAGCACAATGATGCGTTACATGTCTCTGTCGAATGTAAAGGCACCACTTTGGCCCATGTCCTTGTAGATACTGGTTCATCATTAAATGTGCTGCCTAAGAACGCTCTGGATAGACTAGACTGTAAAGGTTTGACTTTGCAACCCAGCAATATTGTAGTGAGGGCTTTTGATGGTTCAAAGAGAATGGTGCACATGGAGGTTGACTTCCCCATCAAGGTTGGTTCTCATACTTCCGGCTCTACCTTTTATGTGATGGATATCAGGCCATCTTATTCTTGTTTGTTGGGTCGCCCTTGGATACATGGGGCTGGAGTTGTTACATCCACTATACATCAGATGATGAAATACCTGGTCAAAGGGAAAATTATCGTTGTACACGGCGAAGAAGAATACATGGTCAGTCACCTGAATTCCTTCAGATATGTGGAAATGGATGGTGAGTTCATCGAGACTCTGTGTCATAATTTCGAAGAGGTACCTCAGACTCTGGCTACAACTGAAATTGTTACCCATATGCCGAAGATCACCAAACGTCCCTTGAATATGGCTTTTCTCAAGGATGCAAAAGCGGTTGTTGAAGAAGGTGGGTCTACCATCTGGGGTCAGCTCCCTGATATTCCATACAAGTCTGATAAATTTGGTTTGGGTTTCTCTTCAAGGGCTCAAAGGGTTGTCCGACGTACTCGTGCTGGAAGACCTCTCATACGCATCAAAAATCATTGGGTCAACACTGTAGAAGATGGAGATGGTGACAATGACATGGATAGCTGGATCTTCCCTACTACCAACGGTGGACCTAGTAACTGGACGGAAAAAGATTTTGTACGGATTACTTTTGTTCATAAGTAATTGTCTTTCTTTTTTTTTTGGATATGTAATAAACAGTATAAATTTATTTCCATGTGTCTTACCCGGGGCACATCGGTTTATTTGTGAGGGTTATCATGTTTCACTTTCATATGGCATCAATAAAGCATTAGACGTTTATGCATACTAATTTTGGACTATCTATTTTTCTTTTCTACTTTTACTTTGTCTATACAGCTATGCTCTTATACACACTCACGTATCAAATTGCAAATCCATATCCACTCTGGATCCCATTGATAACAGTTATTCTATTTCCCGTTATAACTTCAAAAATTCGATCAACCAAGCCGAGGACGAAGGTGAGAAAGATTGTGAGGTACCTGGGGAACTTGCTAGACTGTTACAACAGGAAGAGAGGGCTATACAGCCTCATGAAGATCCAATTGAGACAATAAACTTGGGCACAAAGGTAGACAGAAAAGAAGTCAAGATTGGCACAAATCTGGGGCTTAATGTCAAACAGTGGTTGATACAAATGTTGCATGATTATGTTGAGATCTTCTCTTGGTCATATGAAGACATGTCGGGACTGGATACAGATATTGTGGTTCACCGTCTGCCAACTAAAGAAGATTGCCCTCAGGTAAAGCAGAAGGTTTGTCACATGCACCTTGAAATGTCAGAGAAGATCAAAGCAGAGGTTATGAAGCAGTTCAATGCTGGTTTCTTAGCTGTCAACTATTATCCCCAATGGGTGGCCAACATAGTTTCGGTACCTAAAAATAACGGTAAGGTACGGATGTGTGTGGACTACAGAGATTTGAACAGGGCGAGCCCCAAGGTTGACTTTCCGCTCCCCCACATCAGCGTTCTGGTTGAAAACACCGCGCAACACGAGATCTTTTCCTTCATGGATGGTTTTTCTGGTTACAATCAGATCAAGATGGCACCCGAAGATATCGATAAGACAACCTTCGTCAAGAAATGGGGCACTTTATGCTACAAAGTGATTCCGTTTGGATTATAGAATGCCGGGGAAACCTATCAGCGAGCCATGGTCGCCTTATTTCATGACATGATTCACCATGAGATAGAGGTATATATGGATGACATGATAGCTAGGTCTCAAACTAAGGAAGAGTACCTTGATCATTTACAAAATCTGTTTGATAGGTTGAAGACGTACAAGCTGAGGTTGAATCTAAACAAGTGCACCTTTGGGGTAAGGTCTGGTAAACTTCTAGGTTTTATTGTTAGTGACAAGGGCATTCAGGTAGACCCTGCAAATGTGAAGGCTATACAAGAGATGACGGCTCCTCACACTAAGAAGGAGGTCAGAGGTTTTTTGGGACGACTAAATTACATTGCCAGGTTCATTTCCCATTTAACTGCTACTTGTGAGCCAATCTTCAAACTCCTGAAGAAAGATCAAGTGGTAAAGTGGAATGACGAATTCCGGACTGCCTTCGAAAGAATCAAGGAATACCTTCAAGAACCACCCATTCTGATGCCTCCGATTAAAGGAAGACCTTTGATAATGTACCTAATAGTGTTATATAATTCAATGGGGTGTGTGTTGGGGCAGCATGACGAGTCTGGTCGAAAAGATCATGCAATATACTACCTTAGCAAAAATTTTACTGACTGTGAAACAAGATACTCACTGCTCGAGAAAACTTGCTGCGCTTTGGCATGGGCTGCTCACCAACTGAGACAGTATATGTTGACCCACACTACTTTGTTGATATCTAAGATGGATCTGATCAAGTACATCTTCGAGAAACCCGCTCTCTCCGGAAGAATAGCAAGATGTCAAATGATCTTGATCGAATATGATATCCAATACACAACCCAGAAAGCAATCAAGGGAAGTGTACTAGCTGATCACTTGGCTCATCAGGCCGTGGATGACTACCAGTCCATTAATTTTGAGTTCTCTGACGAGAATATTATGCTAGTGACTGACTGTGAAGAACCTGGACCGGATGAAGGACTTGAAGAAGGATTCCGATGGATTATGGTTTTTGACGGAGCCTCAAATGCACTCAGCAATGGCATTGGTGTTGTAATTATATCTCCTAAAGACTGTCATACTCCTTTCACCTCTATATTATGTTTCAACTTTACCAACAACATGGAGGAGTATGAGGCATGCATCATGGGTCTTAAAGCTGCTATTGACCTGAGGATCAAGTTCTTGAGCATTTTCTGGGATTCAGCCTTGGTAATAAGTTAAATCAAAGGTGAGTGGGATACGAAGCATCTGAATCTCATCCCGTACAAAGAACATGTGTTGTCATTGCTTCCACATTTTGAAGAGGTCAACTTTGAATATTTTCCATAAGAAGAGAATCAGTTAGTGGACACGCTAGCTACCATGTCATCTATGTTCAAGGTCAAGTGGGACAACGAGGCTCCCCGGATCACTATTGAGAGGTTGGATGAACCAGCATACTGCTATGAGGTTAAAACTGAAGAAGTAGCAGACAAACCTTAGTTCTATGAAGTGAAGAGGTATCTCGAGGCTCAAGAATACCCCGAGGGGACATCTGTCAACGATAAGAAGTTTTTGAGAAGGTTCGCCGCAAAGTTCTTCCTCAGTAATGGAATCCTCTATAAGTGCAACCACGACTCTACTTTACTTCGGTGCATAGACAAGAGCGAAGCAGAGAGGGTTATGACAGATCTACATGAAGGTACCTTCGGAACCCATTCGAGTGGACATACAATGGCTAAAAAGATCCTACAGGCAGGATACTATTGGTCCACTATGGAAGCAGACTGCTATCAGCATTCCCGAACTTATCACAAATGCCAGATCTATGCTGATAAGGTGCATGTACCTTCGGTTCCTTTGAACGTCTTGACGGCTCCTTGGCCCTTTGTAATGTGGGGCATTGACATCATCGGAGAGATTAGACCTATCTCTTCCAATGGGCATCGCTTCATCCTGGTGGCCATCAATTATTTCACGAAGTGGGTTGAAGCTACCTCTTTTGCTACTGTTACCAAGAACGTTGTGGTGCGGTTTATCAAGCATAACCTGATTTGTCGGTACGGTGTGCCAGAGAGAATCATCACTGACAATGGTACGAATTTCAACAATATGATGAGCACCGAACTCTGTAAACAATTCAAGATCCAGCACCATAATTCTTCCCCTTACTGGCCGAAGATGAATGGTGTTGTAGAGGATGCTAACAAAAACATTAAGAAAATTATACAGAAGATGACAGTGACATACAAAGATTGGCATGAGATGTTACCATTTTCTCTTCATGGTTATCGCACCTCCGCACAAACGTCGATAGGGGAAACACCCTACTCTTTGCTATATGGCATGGAGGTTGTCCTGCCTATCAAGGTCCAGATCCCTTCTCTGAGAATCATGAAAGACGCGGGTTTAAACGAAGATGATTGGATACATAATCGACTTGATCAACTGAATTTGATTGATGAGAAAAGGCTTTTTGTTGTTTTTCATGGTCAAATGTATCAAAAACAGATGATCAAGGCTTTCAACAAAAACGTCATACGAAAAGTATATCAAGTCGGGGTTCTAGTGATCAAGCGCATCATACTTCCGCAAGGTGATCCCAGGGGAAAATGGAATCCCACATACGAAGGGCCGTTTGTGATCAAAAGCATATTTTCAGGTGGAGCCATGATTCTAACCACCATGGATGGTGATGACCTTCCTCACCCTGTTAATGCGGACATAGTGAAAAGATATTACGCATGAACAAGACCCGCTAGGTTGACTGGCCTAGGCAAAAATAAGGGCATCCCGGCGAACCAAAAGGGTTCGGGAAAAATTAGGGATGAAAACAATATATATATATATATATATATATATATATATATATATATATATATATATATATATATATATATATATATATATATATATATATATATATATATATATATATATATATATATGTGTACACTCGGCAAGCCGAAAACGTGAAAAGGCGGCTTGGGAAAAAAAGGGTATCCCGGTGGACTGAAAACCCGAAAGGGCGGTCCAGGAAAAAGTTAGGGATTTGAAGCGTATCACTATGTCCCATTGGATCACCTTGCAACCAGACTTCAGTATCAACTATCAAGCTCAAACAACACCGATCAATCCAGTCAGCTTTGGACAAGTAGCAAAATGATGAGATGCTCGAAGACATAACGACAATAGTAGAATTGAAACTCAATGGGATTATTACACATAGCTGTTTTATTCTCTTTGTACACTATTTTGTATAGTCTTCACTCTCATGGAGGTGTTCTCCTACTAGAACGTTAGCCTCTTTGTACACAACGCCTGTTATAGGCAGACTTCAAAAATTAATACAAGTCATTTTTACAAAACCATTTGTTTTTCTTTTTCTGTTTTGTTTTGTAAAAAAATGTCCAATGACTTATTCTTGACATATGTATTTGAATATGATTTCTATTTACAAATATTTGCATAAGAAATAGAAGGAAAGTTGCTCATGACTTAAGGAACAACACAAAGTCTAAAAAATGATTTGTAATTTCGACAGTTACTCCTTCCAGCAGGTACAGGGGCAGAGACAGTTTTGAGACGAAGTCACCACTACATGCGCCCCGTGACGTCTATGTTCCCCCACAGAGTAGAGGCAACCAAAGGTTTTGATCTCTTCTTCCCCAAACATGAGTTACTTTCCCCAGCCAAGTTCCTTCAGAAAGCCGATATCTATATTCCCCAACCGAGTTTTATAATCGCAAGCGGTTTATAAAGCTTTCTCCCGAGCAGAGTTTATTTCTATGACTGCGGAACTTCCTCTCAAGCAGAGTTTACTTTTCTGAATGCGGAAGCTCAATCCCCAATAGAGTTTACTTCTCCAGCTACAGAAGTTCATCCCCCGGTGGAGTTTATTTCTCCGAATCGGCAAAATCTTTCAGCAAGGCATCTCCTCTGGCAAATAGAGTTATTCCCCCGCAGAGTTATTCTCAGGTAGAGTCTCTCCCCGAAAAAATATTCTCAAACAGGAAGGAGTAAATCCCCAGCATAGTCCATTCACCATCCCCAGCAAAAATGAAGAATTTAACTTCCCAATGCTTTTCAGCAGTAGTCCGGGATTTATTTTCCCCGACTAAGAAGTACCGCAATAGCATCCCATATTCATACATCATGGCATGCACATACATATGGCATACAACACAATCTCATTTATTTTTAGAACATCATCACAATGCATTTCATACATCATGACATTGCATACGACTAACTCTTTACCTTTCAGGAAAAGACCAAATCAACAAGCTACGTCTAACCAAGGACTATTCCAGGATTTTCCTCAGAAGGATGTCCTCACAAGATTTTCCCTGGGTCAGGCAGGTCGACACTAAGATCTCTCTGATTACCATTCCAGTGGAAGATATTCCAAGGCTTTTGTCTGGGTCAGTGGAATTGCTACTAAGATTCTCCTGATTACTATGCCAGTCAAAGTTAACCTAAAATTTTCCCTGGGTCTGACATGTCGACACTAAGATCTCTCTGATTAGCATTCCAGTGGAAGATGTACCAAGACTTTCGTCTGGGTCAGTTGAGTCGCTACTAAGATTCTCCTGATTACTATGCCAGTCAAAGTTAACCCAAGATTTTCCCTGGGTCAGACAGGTCGACACTAAGATCTCTCTGATTACCATTCTAGTGGAAGATGTTCCAAGACTTTCGTCTGGGTCGGTTGAATCGCTACTAAGATTCTCCTGATTACTATGCTAGTCAAAGTTAATCCGAGACCTTTCTTTGGTTTAGTCAAATCGATACTAAGATTTCTATCCCAGTTGAAGACAACTTGAGACCATTCTCTGGTCCAATCAAATCGATACTAAGATTTCTACTCTAGTTAAAGAAGCCATGAAGCCCGGAAATTGACCGGATAATAGTCAATCAACAATTCAAGACACTGTGAAGCCTGGATCCTGACCAGATAACAGTTCAATCTTATCTCCCCAGTAATTCGCTGTGAAGCCTGGAACACGACCAGATAACAGTCATCCTTATTATCCTCAGCAGTTCACTGTAAAGCCTGGATTCTGACCAGATAGAAGTTCACTTCCATCTCTTCAATCAAGTGATGACTCCTCAGTAGAGTAACTGACAACTGAAGCTCCTAAAATTCTATATTCCAAAACAGATACCAACATTCCTCAGCGGATTCCTCTCAAAACAACAAGAGCAGGAATTCCCACAAAGGGATATCTCATGAAATCAACATTGTTCTGAATGGCATCTTTAAGCCCATCTCCGATGATTTGTCGTCATCTTTTCCAAATGGAATCTATAAGACCATTCCCAATACTATCTACACAATCAAGTATCATTTCAGACGAGTGCAAATTTCTCGGCACTTTAGTGTTCAATCATCTTCCACCTTCCGATCACGAAAGGTAGACCAGTCAATCTACATCCTCAGGTTTAAGAAGATTGAACAGGGGCAGCTGTTGTACCCCAAATTTTGCCCTCTCATTTTTTCTAAGATTCTCCTCTTGCATAGGTGGTTACAAACTTTTGCCTAAAGACAAGGAAATTTTTCAAATGATGTTTCTAAGTTTCCTTCGAATTGCCTGTTTCTAAGTTTCCTTCAATTGGCCTGTTTATAAGTTTCCTTCGATTGGCCAGTTTCTAAGTTTCCTTCGATTGGCCTGTTAATGAGGATCTTCGATTGGCACCTACCAAGTGCCTTTCAATTGGCATCTCTAAAATGCTCTTCGATTACCATCTATATAGCGTCCTTCAATTGCCATCTACACAACGTCCTTCCATTGCCATATACATAGTGTCCTTCGATTGACAGCTACAAAAGGCCTTTCGATTGGCCTAATGTCAAAGCCTTTCGATTGGCATGGCAAGGGATCCTTCGATTAGCATTGTGTCAAAGCTCTTCGATTGGTATTTGGACAAAGGCCATTCGAAGAACTCCTTCCAGGCCATTCGAAGGAGGCCATCAAGAGATCAATCAGAAAATATGTCTAGGCCAGATTCTTGCCTTGTTTAGTCACAATTCCACAAGAGCTGATTCGACCAGGAAACTATTTTCAAAAGGACAGGAAATTGAAGCAAAGGGTGGTCTAATCGAAGGAGTCTTAGTATTGAAGCTGGCACGGTTCTACTCAGAACCATTAAGGAGAACAAGGTTCTAATAAGGAAAGTCCTGATTAGTTCGAATTGAAGTTCAAGGCTGGCACGGAAGGAAGATTCGAAGGAGGGAAAGGGATTTGTTCCAAAACAAGCCAGAAATCCCATAATCGAAAGAGTATTTTCTCAATCAAGTAAAGAATGAAGCCCGTTGGCAAATCAAAGAAAACGCATGGGAAAAAACACAAAGATTTGGCCATTTTAGAAAAAAAAGATACAAGACAAATCAAATCTTTTCTCACTCAATCTTCAAGATTCAGTTAAAATTTGTTAGCCTAATTCATTCTACTATATATACATAACAAACCCTGATTGCCAAAAGGAGGAATTTTGGCCGTGTAGAACACACAGGACTGCTCAGAATTTTGACAAAAAAGTGTTGATCGAGTTTTACTCTAGAGGGATATCCAAGGCGTTTCAAAGACTGCAATCCATTCCTAGGTGTATTTGGAAGCTTTCTAGACCACTCTCACGCATCAGTACATCCAAGAAACAGTCTACACAGGTATCACGGTTTGCTCTTTTTCTTGAAACTGGTCTTTGAAATATATGCATGATCAATGATTTTTAAATATACAATCATGTTTATATGACTATTTAGAACATATCTGCATGATTAATTATATCTTTTGATGCATATTTGATTGATTACCATGGTTAGGGTTTCAAGGTTATGTTTAGGGTCTTTCGTTTCAGGAAAAATCAGGACAAACGATGAGTACCATTGTACTCACGAGACTAAACCCAATTGATCTGTATATTTGGTTTGAATTTATATTGTCTGGTGTTGATTTTTTAGAATTGCAGGTTTGAAGCTACAGCGTTGTCTGTAGGTAAAACCTTTAGGCTAAAACGACAGTCCCAACGAGGAAGACGATGGCGTGTCCAAACCTGAGTGGCCCATTTGAATTTTGCGCGTTCCATTATTTACATTTACTTTTCATCACATATAATATATGTTTTTTGTTTATATGAACGATTGAACGATTGACTCAGTGGAAAAGGGAAAGGTTTTCAAAGCGCGTATGTGTAGGAGGTCAGGGGTTCGATCCCTGCCTCCTACATATTATTTTTCTCACAATTTCTTTGCAGATTCAATGCCTCCCTTCCAAGAGCGCACACCATAGGCCTCCAGATCGTCATCCTTGGATCAATCAACACCTGGATCCAATGCTCCCAACGAAGCTCCCCATGGTGGACACTCTTGGGACAACCACAATAAATCACATGCAGCTATGGGCCAACTGGATTGGGCTTTGAACAGAAATTCAGCATGCACCCTCCAAATAGGGTTTACACCCCCCAGGCTTACTCTATTTTCCCTTCTAATTTTGTTTTATTTAAATTAGTTATTTATTTTGTCTAAATCAATTTTATCCATAAAATCATAAAATCATAAAATCAACATCACAAAAAATAGGATTTAGCTTTTTTTTCAATAAATTAATTTTTGTAAATTAATTAATTTCATCAACTTTAATTTTTTTTATTAATTATTATTAATCAGAAAAAAAACTAGGTCAAACTTCAAATCTTTCTTTCACAAAAAATCCCAAAAATATTTTCAATGATCAAGTTAAGGTTTTCTTTAGGGTTTCAAACTTATTTCAATTTTTTATTCTCACGCGTACTTATTTTTGTCGTACGATTAATTGTTACTGTTGATGTAACTGCACCCGGTTTGTAATATCTTAATTAGGGTTTTATTTCTGCATTTTATTTTCAGTCAGTTCCTTATGTATCTATACCAAAGCCTTGTAATAGCTTAGGGCCTCTATTTCTTGCTTTTATGTTTTATATGCCTGTATATAAATTGCTAGCAACCTAGGCATGTATGAGTAATTAATCAATAGATCACTAAATTCAAGATAAATATATTTGAAAAAGCACACGTTTGCACACTTGCACCCCTAGGGTATTACCTCACTTGGTTGCCTCGAAAACAATGGTCATGTCTCTCGAACATAGGGATACTCTTGGCAAAGACCCTCAGTTTAAAATCATCATAAAGATCATAGTCCCTAAACATCCCTCGAGTTGCCTACGAGAAATGATCTTATGATAATAGTCCCTTCGAAATGCTAAGGTATCCTTACATGTTGCCTTCAATGACCATAAATGTCCCTTTCGATAGTCCCTCAACATCCAACGACTAGGGTTACCTACTCACTAATAGTAGGATAACACGGTCTAAAGGATAGGAGGAAAAGAACAGTCTTTTTTCGAGTAGGTGGGTAACTGTTAGGTACTTGCTCAAACAATCCTTTTTTACACACTTTCAAATACTTTTCAAACAAAAGTTTTCAAAACACTTTATCACACTCTTGAGGACTGATACAAGAGTTACCATAAAGTGAATTGTCGCACTAAGGAATTTTCAAAGCTTTTCAAACACACAAACATAAGCAATTTTCAAAAATGAGCAAGTACCTAAGAGCCCATGCAAAACCATGGATGGAAAGGGTTCTAACACCTTCCCTTTCCATAATCTACCCCCTTACTCAGAAATCTCGAAAAAAGGTCTTTTTTTATTCTTTTCACCCTTTCCTTATTAGATAAAAGAAAAGTCGGTGGCGACTCTTGCTTACCGTGACATTTGCGAACAAAAAACATAAACCAATATTAAACAGTCGGTTCTGCCACCGTATCACACATGTAAAACGAACAAATAAAGGATTCGTCAAAATTTGGCTTAGAGCCATGAAGAAATTACAAGATTGTTGTTACAATGATTAAAAATGCTTAAATTTGGCTTAAAACTACTGCAGTTCACCAACGAGGTTAGTGGCCTGATATTCAAAACCTTCTGCCTAAATCTTAAGTGTTTCAAGATTTGTTTCGACAGAAGAAATTGTGTCACTTTCAGCCACGACGTCTACATCCATCTGCTCAACTTTTGCTTGGATGGGATTAATCACATTGTTAATTTCTTCCTCTTGCTTGGTGATTAATTCTAATTCCTTGTTGAGAGAAGAAATCTGGTTACGAATTTAAGCAGCTTTGTTTCGTTTGGGAATCAGTTCCTGTTTCTTCTTTTCAACCATTGCTAACAAACCATTAGTTTCTTCAGTAACCTGCACCACCATATCCAACTTTTCTTTCACAAAGGCTTCCTTCGACTCAACCTCTTCCTCATTTGCTTGAATTCTTTCAACATTTTGGCGTAGAGGGATGAAAAGTTTCTCAAATGCCATTATCATCAACCTGGTTGATTCAGGCATATTGAGTTCCTTCATTTGAGCAAGAGCTTCTGAGAGTTTTGATCCAAGAGTTAGATCAGAATGGAGCAGATAAGGCAGATCAGAATTTAAAGCATGAGTCTGAATTTTAGTCATCAGATTTTTGGCTTTAACTACTTCAGGACTCATCTTGTCATTATGTGCTTGAGATGGGTTGGAGTCAGAAGAAAGAGTGTGAGAACTCACAAAGCGATGCAACTTAACAATTGGTTCTAGACCAGAAGGATTGACTCCCATGTGTTTTAGCTTAGTGGGTGATTCGACCTTTGTTCTCCCAGAAGAAACGAGAGGCGTGCCTTGCATGCTTTCAGGGGGGCAAAATTCGGGAAGTGGTGACATTTTTATTTGCTTCTGGATGCTGCAGGGAATCTGAAAGGTTGGAATCAGAACTAGTCGAACTATAACCCTTATGTTTGGCAGGACTAGTGACTGATTCAGAGTCACTAAGAGTAGTTGGAATAGTCAGGTCGATAAACTCACCATCAACAAAGTTAAGATTCTCATGATGGTGAGGGGAAAAAGCTTCTGACAAAGGGGTATAGTCAGGTACACAATGTTGTTGATCATAGGTGTTAACCTAAAGAAAGTAAGAAAAGGTATTATCCAAAACAAATTCAACAAGCAAAAAACGAAAGAAACTAGAAAACAACCAGCTAATACCTGTGTCGATGGATTAAGATCGACAGACTCGTCCTTAGCTAAAACCTCAGTAAGGTTTCTCATTGGGCTTTGAACTTTATCAACCCTAGGGGCACGAGTCAGAGTAACCAGAGATGTGTCGACCACGATGGTGTCAGCACCCAAATCCCACGTTACGTCTCTTTCTTTTAATAAGAGGAATTCCGACATCACCTAGCTCCTCTATTTCATCAACAAGTTTCAATCCAACCTTTGCTTCAGCACCCTGGGATATAGGTGCCTTTGTCTTCTTCGCCACCTCGCCTTCAGTAGAGGAATCTTTTTTCCTCTTATGGCTTTTGGATTTGTGGGAGTGTTGAGAGGGCTGAACATCAGGTGATGACTACAATATCAAAGAAAGATGTAAATCAAAGCAATTGTGTTAGTCGATAATGGAAGTTTTTAATCGACAGAATATACCTTAGCCCGCTCAGAAGTATGCTTTTTGTCCTTCTTGGACCTTTTAGATTTGTCAGAGGGAGCAGCCAAATCCGCTGAGCATTTTTTACTCTGGCAAACAAGGAAAGTGTTAATACAAGTTTAGGGCGTAAACAACATAGAAACAAGAAGTATATAAATACAGCCATCGAAGAAGCCTTCTTGAGTGAAGAAGAAATGGGTTCGTCGTCGGAGGGTGTGTGGTCAGTAATGATCTACAAAATTAAGCTAAGTCAGATATGCCAAATCAAGAATGATAGCTGACAGAAAGTTGAAGTTTAAACCTGATGCGTTGAAGATTTTTGTTTGCCAACAGAAATGGCACCGGCCTGATCTATTGGTATAGCTGTAAGACAAGTGTAAAACAATCAGATAAGCAACCAAAGTAAAATAGGAAGGGGTAAACTTTCCAGAAATAGTTACCAATTTGTGTAGTCGAAAGTACTCTAACATATCAGAGATCATAATGAAGATGCCCCGAATATTTAGGTAGGTAATACTTTGTCGGTACCACTCTGTCGGCCTTTGTCCTATAGGCATTTTGCATATCCGGTATAGAGCAATACCACCAATCAGGAATAGGTGGGCCAAAGGCCAAGGCTAAAGGGCTGGATGGCAAAGGAGGAAATTTGATGTTTCCAAAATGAAGAGCGTAAAGATATCTATCTTTCATATAACTAGGGATTTTTAGTGTCGATATTCTATCGGTTACCTTCTCCTTTAATTCGACAATGGCCTCATAGATGGTCCGACGAAGATCATTAGGTCGATACACAATTCGGAAGTAATTCTGGAAAGCTCGAATTTGTTTAATATGAGTAATCTTACACTTGGTCGCCTTTGCCTGCAAATTTGAGAAAGTTGTGGTTAGTTCAGTCAACTTAGCATTAGAATCACCAATAAATGTAACAAAATATGTCTTCCACCAAGTTTCAAATTCTTTGGTGCAGTAAAAAGACGGTTTGAAAGGAGTGAGAGTGAGTGTGGGCCTTCGTGCCCATATATTCCCTATATCATCCTTGATCATTTAGAAGGGTTGGTAAGTTGTGATGTCGACCAGCAGCCCGTGAGAATTGAACAACGATTTAGGAACAAGTTGACAGAGGCCAAATTGTCGAGCCACCAAGTTAGGCTGGTAAGTGACCAAACCTGGGTTTACACCAACAATCACAGTAGATAAGAATTGGGGAGTCAAGTAACGCCTCCAAAGGATTAAAGAATTTTTGTTGTCCTCTTATCTCGTGGGTGGAAAAGCCCTAATAAACCACTTTGGTCCATCTTGTCTAGCATAAAAAGGGGCCATCGAGGATGTAAAGTCGACTCTTGTCAGCATAATGGTAAACAGCAGCCTGAAGACTTCAGGATTTGGGGATCCTTTGTCGATAGGAGTCAGAGGGAGAAGGCGTTTCCAGACGATATGGATTTGAGATGGAGGACATGCTACCTTTCTATTTCTAAAAGGCTTAATCTCCTCAGAGAAAGTGACATTCAACCATAGCTGCAAGAGCCAGAAGGGACCATGGACTAGGACGTTCTTTTTCTTTGGATTATTAGGTTCAAAACACTTTATTTAGTTAGCAACATCAGTCAAAGCTACATAGAGAGAGGCCAAAATCAGCTGGCCTAAAGCAACATTTCCACCCATATGTAACTCGGTAGCCAGATAAGAAAATTGTTTGGCCACTTGCATTGACCTGGAACAAAAAGCAAAGTGAGATAGCCACATGCTCTTCATCAGTTACAGGACCAGAGATTTGAGCATGATGGTCGATGAAATTATTATATGTTGGCTTTCCAACTTCACCCACATCAAACCTTATTGGCACAGGTTCAGCATCTCTATACTTGAAAACCGTGCCAGATGGTTTCAGCCAAGTGAGGGCGGCGACATCGAACAAGGTAGGAGTGATCATACCGCATTTAGTATGAAAGGTGTTGGTCGACCCCTCCTATAAATATATAGCCTCTAGGAGCATGCCACAAGAATAAGGTTGACCACATCGAGAAAGTTCTAGCAGGGTATAGATACCTATCTTTTTCCATTGGTCTCCTTTGGAAGTTTCTAAGTGTGCCATCTGTGATCGGTGGATCTGGAACTGACTGTTTAACGCTGGTTCGCGAAATGTCGCGGAAGCAAGAGTCGCCACCGTCTTTTATTTTCTCCAATTGGAAAGGACAAAAGCACAGAAAAATTCCTTTAAAGAGATTGCTCTTGGTTCGGGAGGTAGGTTATAGAAAGGGAAGGTGTTAGCACCCTTTCTATCCATGGTTATCCATGGGCTCTTAGATACTTGCTCAATGTGTTTTCAAAATTGTTTGTTTGCTTTTCAATGTGGGTTTAAAAAAAGTTTCTTTGAAAAATTTCAGTTTGACTCGTACGTCAGAGTGTTTGAAAAGTTTGCTTTGAAAGCTTTTGAAAAGTGTCAGTGTGAAAAGTCTTTTGATTTGTTGAAATTAGAGCAAGTATCCTTGAGAACCTACCTACCCTAAGGAATTCGTCTATGTAAATGTCCTTAAAAGTAGTGCCATCCCACCATTGAGAGGTAGGTAGCACCACCGTTGGAGGTGTTCGGGTCAATTCGAGTTTTAGGGACGTGGTGATCACCGGAGCAATGGGAAGACACCTTAGAAGCTACCCTCATGCCAGGTTCCCGGATCATGAGGACTTACTAAGACGTCCTCTACTCGACGACCACCTTTCGAAAGGCAACAGTGAGGCGTACCCTAGGGGTGGTGTGTGCGGTTCGTGTGTCATGTTTCAGTTATTTGTCTTGTCATGTTTGTCGTGTTCTACGCTTGATTTTAATTAAGGGCCATTCATTCTTGCATGCATATTAACAGTTATAAGTTGCGGGAAAATAAATCTAAGGCTATTACAAATGGCGCGGGTCCACATCGCCAAAATTAAACCGGACCCGATTTAGCGGAAAATAAATAAAGCGAATAAATAAAAGTGCGGAAAGTAAAGTTACATGGCTTTGGGAGACTTACATAATTATAATGAACGACATAAAGTAAATGCGCGAAGTAAAGGAATTGAAACGAAACTAGGGCGTTGGACCCTTTTGCAAAATATTAATATTAACAAGGAATTTGAAATTAAAATTAAATAAAAATGGTATTTTTGTGTTTTTTAGATTTAATGAGAAAAAGGAGTTAATTGAAATTAAATTAAAAGGCAAACCCTAATTCTAATATTTTTATTTATTATGAAAGAATTAAAATACAATCTACATTAAACCCTAATTTATTTATGTACAATTTTTAATTTATGAAAATAAATAAATAAATATTATTACTCTGAAAAAAGGGAAAAATTAAAAAGAAAATAAAAAGTTATTTAAACCTAAACTCTATTTTTTTGGATTTTAGTTGTTAAAAGAATTAAAGTCAAAAACCTAATTAAACTAAGTAATTTACATACAAAATTTAATAAATAAAATAAGCAATATTAAAAAAGGAGAAATTAAAAAGAATAAAAACTAAACCTAATTCTATTTTTGGATTTTTTATTAAAAAAAGATTAGAGTTATAACCTAATTAAAACTAAGTTTATTTACATGCAAAAAATAATTAACATAAATAAATATTATATTTTTTTCTTTTTTTTTTTTTTGATTTTTTATGACATTTTTCATATCTTATAAAAACAATTAATTAATTAAAACGAATAATAACATAACAAAAATAATAAATATGAAAAGAAAAGCAAACCAGGGGGGGGGTTCAGGCCCTATATGGAGGTGTTGGTCCAAAAATTAGGCCCAATAAGCATGGAAGTTCGTTGACTTTTGGTGTAGCGTGTGGCAAGGTTGACCAGCATCTACCATACGCCTTGACCCTGAGCCCTTTGATGTATCTCCCAGGACGCGTGGGCATCTTGATCATGAGCGTGTATGGTACGCCTACGTTACTGAAACGCATAGGAACTATTTTTGAAAAATAATATGGAACTTGTTCAGACCTGGGAATCGAACCCAGGTCAAGGACGTGAACAATCCCTTTGCTTGCCAATTGAGCTGAAACGCGCGTGTTAATATATTACAACGAACAAATAATAAAAAGAAAACAAAGTGTTAGTGGATAGCTTGGCGCGAACTTTCAAACACGCCAATCGCTGTGTGACACGAGATCACCTTCTTCCTCGTCCTGTAAAACAAAACAAGATGGCAACGGTTTCACATGTGTGGCCTTAGATAACCTACAAGAAAATAGCGATTAACTCATGTCCAAACATAAATTAGGCGCGATGGTCTAGATTGCTTCGTCCAGATGCGTTGATTGCAATGGCATAGGTTTGGAATCCTGATTTTACTTGGTTTGGGAAACCCCAATTTTGTAACCTGCAAACCCTAAGATTTCAAACATGGCATAATCTTGTATGATCAATAAAAACGCAATTAAACACCACAGTTAGCTTTAGAACTTCACAAGGAATAAGAATCAACAAATAAAAATGCAAAAAGATGCTTGAATGATGCTATACAATTTCAAGAATTTTGTTTTGCGGTTTGAGTTCTTGATACCAATTCAGGATGTTTTGCCTATTGTTTGTGATAGGTACACGTTCAGTGAAGCTTGAGGATGATGATAGAACGAGAATTGAAGCTTGAATGGACCTAGAACCTTGATTTCAGATTTCAGTTTTAAGGCAATTTTCTCAAGTTTGTATGTTGGTTTCCTGCGCAGCTTGCAGTCTAAAGCCAATAGGTTTTGATCCCTGAATATGTATAGAGCATGCTAGGTCAACAAAACTCCACCAAATCTCAAGCATTCATTGTTTTACATATTTGATTTCATGAAATCTTTTTCATATCTTTTCCATATGCAATTTGGTGTCAATTAGTTCCAATCAACCCAAAACCTTCCATAATTGACTAAGCACGAGATATTGAGCCTATAATGTGCATAAAAAGATTTTTTTAGGTTAGGTTTATATTTTTCATGTATTAAAATGATTTAAATGAATATAAATTAATATAAATTCAAATAAATAATTAAAAAATATGAAAATACTTCCCTTTGGGCCTAGTGGTCGTGCATAGGCTTGGCATGAAGAAACTTGGAAGAAAAATGGGCCCATTTGCATTTTTAGGCCTTTTGCATCAATGTTGACTTTTCAAAATTCCCAAAAATTTCCCAACTTCCACAAGGCATAACTTGGTCAATTTTTAAGCTTTTCACATGTTCTTGGACATTTTGGAAAGTTCTTTGAGTCCTTTAACCAATGCCTTTGGTCCCATGTCATTTTGATTTACCAATCTCAAGTTATGGCCTTTGACTTAAAGTCCCTTTTTGTTGAGTTTTGAAAATGACCTATAATGTTGAAATTGATAACTTTTTGTGAGAGCATTTCTTGGACTTGGAATATGAAGATGAGTTGTAGGAAATGTCTTTCTCTTCAAAATGAGCTTTGGATGGAATTTTTCTGATAATCCATGTGAAAGTTATGCCCTGGTCAATTTCAGTTGACTTTTTCAGCTGTCCAAATATAGCAACTTTTGCATCTTTGATGATTTCTGAGCCAAATTTTGAGAATCATGATCAAGCATTGATCAAATGATGTTTGTGGCTTCAAAATGATATATTGACCAAAAATTTGAACTTTTGACTGTCAAATGACCATTTTGCCCCTACAGTTGACTGTAGTGCAATCTAGGGTTTTGACTGTGCAATTTTGAGCTGAATGCCTTGAAACTTGATATGAGGGTATTTGACCACATTTGTAGGCATATGAGACTTGATTGGGCCTTTGAAAACTTCCTTTCCTTGATCAGAACCCAAACCCTAGTTTTGACTGTATAGGAGACAGTTGAGCTGCACAACCCTTGGGGAATTTTGTGACCTTGACTTGACAAATTTTGGAGAATATGGGAGGGCAAATTTTGGGGTGCAACAGTTGCCCCTGTTCAATCTTCTTAGACCTGAGGATGCAGATTGGCTGACGTGCCTTTCGTAATCCGAGGGTAGAAGATGATTGGATACTAGAGTGCCCAGAAATTTGCGCTCACATAGTAGCAGTGATGATGGGAATGGGCTTATAGATGCCATTTGGAGATTGCTGGATAGGATGATGGGCTTATAGATGCCATCTGGACGTTGATCGCGTAGGAGATTCCTTAGCGAGAACCTGCATACCTGCAAAAGAGAAAATGAGTACCTGACACGTTGCAGGAGCTGATTTTAGATGCTTGGTATAGATGTGTCCTGACTGGTTACAGGAGCTGAATCTGGAGCTTCAAACGCTGATGAATGAACCAGGGATGGTTACTGCCTTAGCATGAATGGTAAGAGAACCTTGGGCGACTTTATCTTCAACAATGCTCGTTGAGAAAATCTTGGCGGGAATTACCATCTTTGCAATATCGGGAAGAGAACCATAAGCTATTATAATCTGAAGGGAATGATCACCTCCCTCAACGTCGGAGAGGGAAACATCTGAAAAAGGGATTACTACCTCACACACCGCTGGAGAGGGAACCATAGGGAGAATATCACCTCACACTCATCGTCGGAGAGGGGAATATCAAAAAGACTTTGGAAGCAGTATCAGAACGTCACCATATCTGGTTTACATCTGAAACTATATCTGGAAGGGAATCTGGAAGCAGTATCAGAACGTCACCATCGCTGGGTTTACATCTGAAACTATATCTAGAAGGAAATCTGGAAGCAGTATCAGAACGTCACCATCGCTGGGTTTACATCTGAAACTATATCTAGAAGGAAATCTGGAAGCAGTATCAGAACGTCACCATCACTGGGTTTACATCTGAAACTATATCGAGAAGGAATTCTGGAAGCAGTATCAGAACGTCACCATCGCTGGGTTTACATCTGAAACTATATCTAGAAGGAATTCTGGAAGCAGTATCAGAACGTCACCATCGCTGGGTTTACATCTGAAACTATATCTAGAAGGAATTCTGGAAGCAGTATCAGAACGTCACCATCGCTGGGTTTACATCTGAAACTATATCTAGAAGGAATTCTGGAAGCAGTATCAGAACGTCACCATCGCTGGGTTTACATCTGAAACTATATCAAGAATGAATTGCGGTTAGTTGATAGTAGTCATTTTTGTATTGATCTTTTTCCTGAAAAGGTGGAACATAATTGTATGCAAAATCATGATGCATGAACTGTATGTTTTCAAGATCAATGAGATTCGTGTAATATGATGCATATGCATGCTATAATTATGTATGTGACATTTTATGAATGTATGTTTTCGTCGTAGGAAAATAAATCCTTGACGGGTGCCAGGAAGTCGCATCCTGGGCTGATGTGGAAGAATAGCTTTTGCTTCCGCTGGGGATGATAGTTACAAGTATACCGGTAGGAGAAGATAACTCCGTTGGGGAATAAACTTGGCGAATGGAGGATTCTGCTGGGAGAAAAAGATATTCTAGCGACCATGCTGGGAAGAAATACTCTGTGGGGGGATGATTTTGCTGAATTGTTGAGGATGACTCGCTGAGGATACCTTGCTGTATTGGAAGTATGAATGGACTTCGCCGGGGATAAGAAGATTTTGTCGACGACGATCTTTCCGTGGCTTTTGGCTGAGGATAACCCAGTTATATCCTGTTAAGGAAATAACTCTTTAAATCAAGCCAGACGACGCGTTCGTGCCCTGCTAGGGGATAAGCTTCCAGAATCTACTGGGGGTACGCTTATTGCTTGGGGAGATAGATTCCGTCTTTCCTGGGGAACTGGATTGGATTCTCCTGGGGAAGTTTTGAACCGCGTTGGCTATGTTCTTCAACGGAGCTTACCCTGATACCTTGGAGGATAGAACGATCAGACTGCTCAGACCAACTTTTATTGCCCCAGTTTCTATGGGGGAGGCACTTGTGGGATGCCGCTAGTTGTTGAGAGATAAACCTTCTTCTGGCAGACAGATGACAAGAAGACGGGACATAGTCGTACGCTTTAATCCCTAACTTTTGCCTGGACCGCCCTTTCGGGTTTTCAGTCCACCGGGATACCCATTTTTGCCCAAGCCGCCTTTTCAGGTTTTCGACTTGCCGGGTGTACAGATTTTTTTCATTTCATCCCTTCATTTTGCCCGAACCCTTTTGGTTCGCCGGAAAGCCCTTATTTTTGCCTAGGTGTGTCAACCTAGCGGGTCTTTGATTGTGCGCAGTATTTTTTCGACTATGTCCGTGCTCTCAGAATGTAGGGAGTTGCCCTTGTTTAGAAGTGTTTTGTCACCAGAAGATGTTTGATCAGGCGAGATTTGTTGTTGAAATGCCCCCAGTGACTCAGGTGGAGATTTGCCCCAGGCTGGTTGGCCTTTTGAGAGATCCTCCGAATCTTGACTGGACTGCCCCAGATGATGGACAATAGTCATGCCGTGCCCCTTTTGTTCACTAGGTATTTCTCGTGCGAATTTCCCCGCTGTTCAAACAAAAAGTCATATGCAAACAAAGTTATGTTAAAAATGCAAAGCTTATGTCTGTCCTGAAGATTTTGAAGATGCATTCTTTTTCATAAAACAAGTAAATGTTTGTAAAACGTAATGTCAACTCCGTATTTACTGTAGGCCTTCAGGAGTCAGGATACCTTTCGTAACAGTATGCTTTCGAACTAACCCATGCTTCAGCTAGGACTTTTAAGGGTTATATCGTGGCCTGGTTCACGGTTTAAGAAACAAAGGATAAAGGCTCAAATTTATTTGTACCCACCCGCTCTTCGTGATGTTCTTCAAACCTAAACTCAGTTGATCGTGCGTTAGACCTTGTTTTGAGTCCTTGCTTTGACGTTCCAATAATGGTTCAGATGTTGATAACTTGTTTTGAATAGGCAGTCATCTTTTGCTTTGGTTGAGGGTTTGTGAGACCTCTTTCTTGATTTTGTTATCCCTTTCTTTTTTTGCCTGAACTGTTTCCCCTTTTTTTTTTTTGGAATTACAGTCAGCGGGATGCCCCAGTTTCATAAGTCCCCTTTGTAGGTTTAGACTTTTTGGGCTTTTCATTTATGAATTTTGATGATGACTGTCTGTCCTTATGACTGTTCTGAACCATCACTGTCTTTGTTCGTTTTGTAAAGATCTCTTCGGTGCCATTCGTCATGCACTCGAATCAACTGAGAGACTACCCTGCCCCAGGTTATGATTAAGGGTTTTGATTTTCGAAAATAAAAACTCCTACTTCTTTGGCTCTGATGGGTTGACGAGGGATTATCATCCTTATAACTCCAGTGTTTAGGGGTTGAAACAATGCCTGTACCTCATCAGCGGAGTTTGTTCAAAAGCATACTGTAATGATCGCGGTATCGTTTTCGTCATCCTCCCTCAAGAGGCTTAGAATTTTAGATCCAGAGTTGTCATCAGAAAAAATATGAAAAGATATTTGAACATAATGAAAACAATTGTATTAATTTCCAAAACAGACGTATGCGATGCATTAATAGAATGAAAGAGTTTGCTATGACAGTAATTGTTTGTATAAGCAGTGAAAAACACAACTCAAAATTCAAATAAACAAAAGGCTTCAATGATTGGGCAACGGAGCAGTGATTATGTTCGGAGTATCTGGCACTTCAAACTGAATCTCTCCGGCGTCAATCATATCTTGGATCTTGTTCTTGAGAGGCCAGCAGTTGTCTGTAGTATGCCCCGGGCTATCAGAATGATACGCGCACCTATCGTTGGGATGATAGTTGGGAGCAGAAGTGTTCGGGTTCCGGAGAGGAGCCCTTAAGGTGATCAGCCCTGCCTTCAACATTTGTTGCAGTGCTTGATCCAATGACATGTTGAGTCTGGTATACTGCCGTTTCTCCTTGCGCTGCTGCCCCTGTCCTTGTTGAGCAGGTCCGGGATTGGAAATCTGGATTGCCCCTGCCTCATGACGGCCCTTTTTACCGTGCACAGCATTGGATTCTTTCTTTCCATGATGAGGCTTGCTATCAGAAGGTGCAGCCTCTTGAATTTTCCCAGACCGGATACCAGCTTCAATTCGCTCTCCAGTCAAGATAAGATCTGTGAATCCAGCAGACAAATTCCCAATCAGGTGGTTATAAAATGGACCAGACAAGGTCCCCAAGAACATGTCCACAAGTTCCCGATCAGTCAGAGGTGGTTGTACCCTTCCAGCAAGATCCCTCCATTTCTGCGCATATTCTTTAAAACCTTCGCTTGCACCTAACGACATACCCTGGAGTTAGGTACGTGTGGGGGCAAGGTCGGCATTATATTGATACTGCTTGTAGAAAGCAGTAGCCAACTCCTCCCAGTTACGAACTTTGGTCCCATCCAGCTGATAGAACCATTCGAGATGAGTCCCTGAAAGACTCTCCTGGAAGAAGTGGATCCATAAATTCTTGTCCACCGTATATGGCTGAATCTTCCGAACATAGGACCTCAGATGCAGCTTGGGACAAGACGCCCCGTCATACTTAGAGAAGGGTGGTACTTTGAACTTCCGAGGAATAACCACGCCAGTTGACAAACCCAGATCTCCGAAATCCAGCCCAGGTACCTGTTGAACCTCCATAGCCTTCAACCTATCCTCCAACTGTTTGTACTTGTCCTCAGCCAGAGGGTATTGTTCGTCGTCGAAATCTGTTTCATTGTCAGAGACCACTGGACTGGGCACCCTTTCCTCTGGATGACTGCTCTTCCCCACAGATGGAGTTGTCCTCTCGGTTTCAATCTGCGGTGTATTCCCAGATCTGCGCCTAGGGCTGAACAAAACAGTCCTCTTCTTCTTCTTGTCCTTCTTCAAGAGGAGAGCCTTCAGGTCTTGTTGCCCCTGAGTCAAATTCATGATCAGCTCTTGGAACTGGGCGTTCTGAGCCTGGAGATCCTTGATAGTCTGCTCGGCTGATGATTCAGGATTCATGATGAGCGGCTGAAATAAACAGCGGAGAAGGGTAAGCAACCTGTCAAATGGATACCTGCAATGCAATGAGATGTATGACATGCATGTAGTGTTTCCAAGGACCTCGCAGGGTAAACAGAGAAACTTGTTAGAGTTGAGAACCGGTAACTTGATTGAAAGAACTTCCTGTTGTAGAGAGCCCTTCTTCAAGGGTCAAAGGCTCACCATATCAAGTGGGTCATAGCCCCTGACACCCTTGGCTAGAGGAAAATAAATCCTCTTTGCCCCTGGCTAGATGTTTGATTTATCATGACCTGCATCACAAGCCCTTAAGATCCTTGAAATGGGTTAGGATGTATGCAATGGTATGATTTCATGCTATGCATGGGGTGATGTAGGTAAACCCTGTTATGAGCCCTTATTAAGGACTACAAACAGACCCTGCAAGAAATTCAGTATACTTTGTTATGAGTCCCTATTAAGGACTATAAACAAAACCTGCAAGAAATTTGGTAAACCTTGTTATGAGTCCTAGTTAAGGACTATAAACAAAACCTGCAAGAAATTTGGCAAACCCTGTCATGAGTCCTAGTTAAGGACTATAAACAAGACCTGCAAGAAGTTCACGTGTCAGCTAACAAGCATGCAAGTAGGCAAGTACAAAGGCACACAAGTCACACAAGAGAAACCCTTAGGGTTTAAGCCAGCATGGGGTCGGGGTAGTACCCTCTTGAAGTTGGTGGGTTCAACCTGTCCTATCAAAGTAACCGGGTTCTAAGGGTCCCAATATCACGGGATTGCTTTCATTGTTCATCGTTTCGATTTAGCCACTGAACTGGCGACCGAAATATTCCAGGAAAGCAACCCTCAATTGAGTGTAGTATCGAGTATCAACCAACCTCGGACTGCACCAAAGTCAGTTATCTCACTACCCTAAAGAGGCCAAGATAGTTCAATTAAGGTTCCTAAGGTCTGTTGATGCTTCACGACACCACGCGGAGGCCCCGTACTCTCCTTGACTGAACTCAAGGGTTACCGATACACACCAAAGTGCCACATCAACGTAGCAGACTGTTTCAACCATGTCGGTATACCCCGCACAGTTCCCTCACAACCTTGTTGCTACTTTCTAAGAAGGTTTCCCCCCAGATCCGGGTTAGGATCTATAGAACTCCCAAGACAGTCCCACAATAATAAAGCAAGCAAGTCAATACAATTGAAAACACAGTTGTGAACTACCCTAAGGTACACCTCACTTTATAAGATTTTCCCCAGCAGAGTCGCCAGTTCTGGTGATCGGTGGATCTGGAACTGACTGTTTAACGCTGGTTCGCGAAATGTCGCGGAAGCAAGAGTCGCCACCGTCTTTTATTTTCTCCAATTGGAAAGGACAAAAGCACAGAAAAATTCCTTTAAAGAGATTGCTCTTGGTTCGGGAGGTAGGTTATAGAAAGGGAAGGTGTTAGCACCCTTTCTATCCATGGTTATCCATGGGCTCTTAGATACTTGCTCAATGTGTTTTCAAAATTGTTTGTTTGCTTTTCAATGTGGGTTTAAAAAAAGTTTCTTTGAAAAATTTCAGTTTGACTCGTACGTCAGAGTGTTTGAAAAGTTTGCTTTGAAAGCTTTTGAAAAGTGTCAGTGTGAAAAGTCTTTTGATTTGTTGAAATTAGAGCAAGTATCCTTGAGAACCTACCTACCCTAAGGAATTCGTCTATGTAAATGTCCTTAAAAGTAGTGCCATCCCACCATTGAGAGGTAGGTAGCACCACCGTTGGAGGTGTTCGGGTCAATTCGAGTTTTAGGGACGTGGTGATCACCGGAGCAATGGGAAGACACCTTAGAAGCTACCCTCATGCCAGGTTCCCGGATCATGAGGACTTACTAAGACGTCCTCTACTCGACGACCACCTTTCGAAAGGCAACAGTGAGGCGTACCCTAGGGGTGGTGTGTGCGGTTCGTGTGTCATGTTTCAGTTATTTGTCTTGTCATGTTTGTCGTGTTCTACGCTTGATTTTAATTAAGGGCCATTCATTCTTGCATGCATATTAACAGTTATAAGTTGCGGGAAAATAAATCTAAGGCTATTACAAATGGCGCGGGTCCACATCGCCAAAATTAAACCGGACCCGATTTAGCGGAAAATAAATAAAGCGAATAAATAAAAGTGCGGAAAGTAAAGTTACATGGCTTTGGGAGACTTACATAATTATAATGAACGACATAAAGTAAATGCGCGAAGTAAAGGAATTGAAACGAAACTAGGGCGTTGGACCCTTTTGCAAAATATTAATATTAACAAGGAATTTGAAATTAAAATTAAATAAAAATGGTATTTTTGTGTTTTTTAGATTTAATGAGAAAAAGGAGTTAATTGAAATTAAATTAAAAGGCAAACCCTAATTCTAATATTTTTATTTATTATGAAAGAATTAAAATACAATCTACATTAAACCCTAATTTATTTATGTACAATTTTTAATTTATGAAAATAAATAAATAAATATTATTACTCTGAAAAAAGGGAAAAATTAAAAAGAAAATAAAAAGTTATTTAAACCTAAACTCTATTTTTTTGGATTTTAGTTGTTAAAAGAATTAAAGTCAAAAACCTAATTAAACTAAGTAATTTACATACAAAATTTAATAAATAAAATAAGCAATATTAAAAAAGGAGAAATTAAAAAGAATAAAAACTAAACCTAATTCTATTTTTGGATTTTTTATTAAAAAAAGATTAGAGTTATAACCTAATTAAAACTAAGTTTATTTACATGCAAAAAATAATTAACATAAATAAATATTATATTTTTTTCTTTTTTTTTTTTTGATTTTTTATGACATTTTTCATATCTTATAAAAACAATTAATTAATTAAAACGAATAATAACATAACAAAAATAATAAATATGAAAAGAAAAGCAAACCAGGGGGGGGGGTTCAGGCCCTATATGGAGGTGTTGGTCCAAAAATTAGGCCCAATAAGCATGGAAGTTCGTTGACTTTTGGTGTAGCGTGTGGCAAGGTTGACCAGCATCTACCATACGCCTTGACCCTGAGCCCTTTGATGTATCTCCCAGGACGCGTGGGCATCTTGATCATGAGCGTGTATGGTACGCCTACGTTACTGAAACGCATAGGAACTATTTTTGAAAAATAATATGGAACTTGTTCAGACCTGGGAATCGAACCCAGGTCAAGGACGTGAACAATCCCTTTGCTTGCCAATTGAGCTGAAACGCGCGTGTTAATATATTACAACGAACAAATAATAAAAAGAAAACAAAGTGTTAGTGGATAGCTTGGCGCGAACTTTCAAACACGCCAATCGCTGTGTGACACGAGATCACCTTCTTCCTCGTCCTGTAAAACAAAACAAGATGGCAACGGTTTCACATGTGTGGCCTTAGATAACCTACAAGAAAATAGCGATTAACTCATGTCCAAACATAAATTAGGCGCGATGGTCTAGATTGCTTCGTCCAGATGCGTTGATTGCAATGGCATAGGTTTGGAATCCTGATTTTACTTGGTTTGGGAAACCCCAATTTTGTAACCTGCAAACCCTAAGATTTCAAACATGGCATAATCTTGTATGATCAATAAAAACGCAATTAAACACCACAGTTAGCTTTAGAACTTCACAAGGAATAAGAATCAACAAATAAAAATGCAAAAAGATGCTTGAATGATGCTATACAATTTCAAGAATTTTGTTTTGCGGTTTGAGTTCTTGATACCAATTCAGGATGTTTTGCCTATTGTTTGTGATAGGTACACGTTCAGTGAAGCTTGAGGATGATGATAGAACGAGAATTGAAGCTTGAATGGACCTAGAACCTTGATTTCAGATTTCAGTTTTAAGGCAATTTTCTCAAGTTTGTATGTTGGTTTCCTGCGCAGCTTGCAGTCTAAAGCCAATAGGTTTTGATCCCTGAATATGTATAGAGCATGCTAGGTCAACAAAACTCCACCAAATCTCAAGCATTCATTGTTTTACATATTTGATTTCATGAAATCTTTTTCATATCTTTTCCATATGCAATTTGGTGTCAATTAGTTCCAATCAACCCAAAACCTTCCATAATTGACTAAGCACGAGATATTGAGCCTATAATGTGCATAAAAAGATTTTTTTAGGTTAGGTTTATATTTTTCATGTATTAAAATGATTTAAATGAATATAAATTAATATAAATTCAAATAAATAATTAAAAAATATGAAAATACTTCCCTTTGGGCCTAGTGGTCGTGCATAGGCTTGGAATGAAGAAACTTGGAAGAAAAATGGGCCCATTTGCATTTTTAGGCCTTTTGCATCAATGTTGACTTTTCAAAATTCCCAAAAATTTCCCAACTTCCACAAGGCATAACTTGGTCAATTTTTAAGATTTTCATATGTTCTTGGACATTTTGGAAAGGACTTTGAGTCCTTTAACCAATGCCTTTGGTCCCATTTCATTTTGATTTACCAATCTCAAGTTATGGCCTTTGACTTAAAGTCCCTTTTTGTTGAGTTTTGAAAATGACCTATAATGTTGAAATTGATAACTTTTTGTGAGAGCATTTCTTGGACTTGGAATATGAAGATGAGTTGTAGGAAATGTCTTTCTCTTCAAAATGAGCTTTGGATGGAATTTTTCTGATAATCCATGTGAAAGTTATGCCCTGGTCAATTTCAGTTGACTTTTTCAACTGTCCAAATATAGCAACTTTTGCATCTTTGATGATTTCTGAGCCAAATTTTGAGAATCATGATCAAGCATTGATCAAATGATGTTTGTGGCTTCAAAATGATATATTGACCAAAAATTTGAACTTTTGACTGTCAAATGACCATTTTGCCCCTACAGTTAACTGTAGTGCAATCTAGGGTTTTGACTGTGCAATTTTGAGTTGAATGCCTTGAAACTTGATATGAGGGTATTTGACCACATTTGTAGGCATATGAGACTTGATTGGGCCTTTGAAAACTTCCTTTCCTTGATCAGAACCCAAACCCTAGTTTTGACTGTATAGGAGACAGTTGAGCTGCACAACCCTTGGGGAATTTTGTGACCTTGACTTGACAAATTTTGGAGAATATGGGAGGGCAAATTTTGGGGTGCAACACCATCCAAGCACGAAATTTAGGGCAACGCATAGGTGGAACGATCCTAAAGTTCATGTCAACATATTTAAGTGATATAGGGTTTGGGGAAGATATGATGGGTCTGGTAGTAGTACTAGTGCGAAAAAATGCCTCCTTATCATTTACACAGATTTCAGAGGATGCATCAACATGAAGTTGTCCTAAAAAGTCTAAGGGTTTCTCCTCAAGAGAGAAAGGGATAAGTACCTGAGATTTCCAGATTTTGGCTTTCTCCTCGGCAAATGGAAGTTATGGTACATAGGCTTTGCCTTCGACAAGGCGTAGTTGAAGAGCGGCGGCTGGAGAAGAGGTTTGATTTTTTACATTCTCCATTGTAAAAGGTTGAAGGAGGATGAAGATGAAGAACAACGATGGTGTGTAGTTTTTGGGTTTTTGTTTTCTAAAAAGCAAGGGATTGAAGAAGTGAAGGAAAATATAAAAAATGGGAAATAAGGGTATTTATAGACCCTGAGGAAAGAGGAAATAATGGGAAAATCTTTTGTGATTTCCCAAAGTTTAAATCACGTCAGTTAGTGGGGCGCGTGCCACAGGACCAACGTGAGTTAGTGGGCCATGTTTCCCACTAAAAGTGCAATGATGGCAAGCAATTAATGTCGTACGTATCGAAACTGAAAGGCGTGGTACGCTACCATGATTGCGTGACGTCACAGAAAAGATAGAACAGTAATGTTCACATTTTTGAGAAATGGAAACGATTTGGTCGAATGGTGAAACTGACGCTTCAGAGATAACATTATCTCATATTAGTCGAAATTCGAAAATGGCATCTTTGGGGAGCATTTTGTTACCTTGAAAAATCTTAAGGAATTCAAGTACATGTGATAAATGAAGATATTCTCATAAGTTAGGAGTCATCCTCCAAAATAATGGTTTTTTGGGAAACAAGAGCCAGTGTGTGAAAAGTTGGTTTTATTAAGTCAGATTTAATGCTTGGAAGGAGTCACACTGAAACTGTCAAAATTGAACTACGTCGACTAGGAAGAAATAAAAGGATACGTCAGGAGGATAAAATTGGTTTAGTCGACCAAAGGGTAAAAGACAAGGACTTGGTCGAAAATGGTTTTAGTCAACAAAGAAGGGTTTCTTGGACTTAGAGGAAGTGTGATTATTCTTTTCCAGAAAGAAAGCGTCGAAGTAAGGCAGAAGCGGTTTATGTTCAAGAGGCTTAGAGGAATCGTGGGCAGTTAAATAGGTAGAACTTCAAAATCATGAGTTGTTACTAGCAATCCACGACGTGTTTGAGCGCCAAATAGGTGGAAGCATCTAGTGAAGCAGTTACCTCAAGATGTTAATATTAGCCGTAGATTTTATCTAGGTAGTTACTTTGTAAACACTATAAATAGGCAGATTTTGTGTAGTTTGTGGGTTTCACTTGTACTCTCAAATCACTTGTCAAACTCTTTCATTCCGAGCGTCAGGAAATCAAGAGTGAAGAGTGCTTGATGTACGTGAATCACCATTTTTATTTTAATGCAAATCTTTTATCTTTAAATTATATCTTTTGAGTACTTTATCTGTTTTCTCTTTACTGTCGAGCAAGATCTATACGTTATCTTCTATTTCACATAAACAATTCGACACCATTTGTAGGTCATGAGTCACCTGTCAGTTAGTTTAGTGAGTCTCGCTTTTTTGTATGAATATTTTCTGTCGGTCATGAGTTACCAGTCATTCGATTAAATCATAGTGTGGAAAACCATTACACCCATTTCTCCAGTCAAAAGAAAACCATTTCCCTTGACTAATATTTTGACGAAATAGGTGTGATAGCAAAAACTCTTAGCACGCGTCTTGAGATGAACTGGTCGATCTCGCAAGTTACCCTTAGTTTAGGACTCTGGGAGGACCAGCGGTTGTTTACCATTTTCCATAGTAAACAGTTAGCACCCTCTTCATTCGTAGTTATCTATAGGCTCATAATTGATAACTCGCTTTGTTTGAAATGCTTTTGTGTATGTGTTTGAGAATATTTTAAAATGCATAAGTACGACAAACTTTGTAATGATTCTCATATCAGTTGAGAATCGATACAAAGTGTTTATTTTGAAAATATTTAAGAAAAGTGTTTGTGAAAAAATATGTTTTGTTTTTGTGAGCAAGCGATTACGAGCTATCTACCTACTCAAAATTCTTTCGTGTTATTTTCCTCCTCCTTATATAGTTCTACCCTACCATTAGTTAGTAGGAAGCCCTATTGTTGGATGTGTGAGGGACAGGCGCGGGTCATCGTACAATCATAAAGGCAGCTTGTAGAGGCGCTTTAGCAATTTTATCGTAAGGGACCAAGATCTCTTACCGAAGTTAGCATCGAAGGGTCATCGAGGGACTACAATCTTTTTAAACGAGGGATAATGCTAAAGTGTCCCCATGTTGGAGGGACATGACTGCTTTATTCGAAGGCAACAAGTAAGGTTATCCTAGAGGTGCAAGTGGGAAGAGTGTATTGATTCAGTTATTTTATCTTGAGATTAGGGTTTTCTAGATTGTTTTTAGTCTTTCCATACATGCCGTAATTACTAGCAGTTATAAAGAAAGCGGTAAATTGCGGAAAGTAAAGGTGTGGAAAGTAAACTTAAACTATTACAAGGCTTCGGGAAAGGGGGTACAAAACCACAAAATCGGGGGAAACAAAAAGCAAATAAAAAACCCTAATTAAAACTATTACAAACCATAGCAATTACATAATCGGGAAAAATACTAAATGCGAAAATAATAAAGGTGCACAAAAATTGTAAAATAAGAGGAAAATTATTTGGAAAAAAAACTTGATGATTAACCTAAAGTCTAATTGATTTTAATTTAGAAAAAAAATAATTAGTTGATTAAAAAGAATCGATTAATTAGGAAAACCCTAAAATCTAAGTCGATTTTAATTAATTAAGAAAACCTAAAAAATTAAATTAGGGTTTATTAATAAAAAAAACCTAAAACTAAATTAGGGTTAATAAAACCTAAAATTAATTATAAAACCTAAAAATAAAAATTAGGGTTTTGAAAAAGGTTCGTAAAAGAGTGAGAAACATAGAATTAGAAAAAATGACCAAATGAGTAGGGGGGGTGTTGAACCACGCCCTCAAGCAGTTTCATTAGCAATCATACCACCAAGCCAAACGCGCCTTGGTGTCAAGGTAACGCCTCTAACATGTTTTATAATTAACCTACAAAAATATGAGAAATTAAAGAAGCAAGATGTCAAAAGGCTGGATCGAACCCATTCCCTTTGAGACAAATGATTTATCGCGCGCGCTTTTGCCACTGGGGTGGATTTACATTTGTTAAAATAAATAAAACAATAAATATATAATATGAATCAGCATACATTGATCGGAGAGGCGTCAGAGCCCTAGCTCCAGTCGTCTTCTCCGGTGACCTATGTTATTCAAAACCTGCAAATTCAAATAGTTAGTGATCCAAAACATCCCATTCCCCCTAATTCGACCCTCCTGAATCCAATATGGACTTAGTTTTGGCTAAAAGTCTTTGTATCATGAGTTTAGAAGCAAAAACCATACCTTGGTTTAAGAATGGAAAATCAATATCTAGACGTCAAGAACTCCATGTAACGACTCCAACCTGTTATGAACACACATATAAACTGATTTGGATGGTTGGAAACATTCAACAATGCGTGGAATTAAAAATATATGAATGATAAAAAATCAAGAATCGACCATTGCCTATATGCATGTTTCAGGCCCTTTGGATCATGGTAACCGATCCAAACTTACTCTTCAATATTATTGGAAGTGAATGGAATGGAGGTTTGGTAGTGAGAAGGCTTGAAAATAGGATTTCAAGAATTTAGGTTTCTTGAAAAATATTGATGCTTTTTGACAATTTTTAGGAAAAGATTTCTGTGTCCTTTGTTCCCTCTTTGTGTCTGAATATATAGGGAGAATTAGGGCAACCAAATGATGGGCTTGTACTCTTGTAGTAAGATATAATTTTATCTTATTTTATTTTATATTATTAATAAATTAAATAAAAAATAATTAAAATACAACAAGGATAAAGGGTGTATGAATGAATTCTGAGGTGTATGAAGAGTATTACACATATCTGGATCTCAAAACAATGGTCCAATAGCCCAAAATATCAAGCTTGTTCAATTTGGTCTTCATGTATTTGCTCAAAACTTCCCAACTTGCAATGGTCATAACTCACTCAATTTTCATCTTTTGAAGAAGATCTTGGAATTTTTGGAAAGCTCGAGATCTCCTCTACAACTCGTATGTTGATAATTTTTTATTTTAAAGAATGTATCTTGATGTAAGTTTCCTTGACAAAAAGTGTCTTTTGGTTGACTTTTGAAATTACCTGTAATGTATTGGCTTTTTCTCTCAAATGATGCATTTTTTGGAGTTGAGCTTAGATAGATAAAGTTGTATAGAATTGAATTCCCTTCAAAATGGGATTTGGTTAGGAAAAAGTTGATGAAGCATGTGAAAGTTATGCTTGGTCAAAGTTCAGTTGACTTCTCCAAAGGAAACCCTAATTTGGCAATTTTTGACTTTTGATGATTTGAGGGCTTTTCTTGAGGAATCATGATCAAACTTTGATAAAATGATGGATATGACTTCAAAATGTTGATGTTAACCAAAAATATTGAAGTTTGACTGTATGTTGACCACCGTTGACTTTTTACCCAATGCGGTTGATTTTCAGTCATCTGAGCCATTGACTGAGCAAACTTATGATGCAAGACTTGAAACTTGACATGAGCATTCTTGGAGACCTATGGAGAATCATGGAAACCACTTGAGACCTTGAAAACCCAATATTCCTTTAGAAATACTAAACCCTAGTTGTAGACCCATTGCTTAGAAGGAGAATTTGTCTGATAAATTCTTAAGCAAATGAGGATCTCATGAGAATACCTTGAAGGAAAATGGGAGGGCAAATTTTGGGGTACAACAGTTGCCCCTATTCAATCTTCTTACACCCGAGGAGTTAGATTGGCACGTCTGCCATTCTTGACTTGAAGGTAGAAGATGATTGAACACTTAAATGCCTAGAAATTTGCACTCTCCTGTGCAGGAAGTAACATTGTCGGTTTATTATACCAGAAATGGGCTTAAAGATGCCATTTGAAGAGTGACGGGATGTCATCAGAGATGGGATTTATAAATTCCATCCAGAGTAACTTTTGATAGGAATATCAGGATAAGCCTACGCCTGACTTTGCCTTTAAAATATGTATTTGGAATGAGTCTACGTCTGACTTTGTCCAAAAGATAATCAGAGTGAATCTATGCTTGATTTCATCTAAATGATGTACTAGAATGAGTCTACGCTCGACTTTATCTAGAAGATACGTTTGGAATGAGTCTATGCCCAACTTTGTCCAAAAAGAATATCAGAATAAATCTACGCTTGACTTTGTCTAAATGATATACTAGAATGAGTCTACGCCTGACTTCTACTAGAAGGGGTACCGAAAAAAGTCTACGTCTGTCTTTTTCCAAAAAGAGTATCAACAAGAGATATACGCTTGATTCTCTCTGAATGGTGTACTAGAATATGTCTACGCCCGACTTCAACTAGAAGAGGTACCAGAAAGAGTCTACGCCTGAATTTTTCCAAAAAGAATATCAAGAGGAGATTTATGCTTGATTTCCTCTGAATGATGTACTAGAAGATGTCTACGCCCGACTTCGTCTAGAAGAGATATTTTTTTAGAATGATTCTCTGGGGAAAATTTTTAAGTAACTACTAGTTAGATTTAGTCTCTGAGGGAAATGCTTGTCTGTTTGCGAACTTAACTTGAAAAGACAAGGTTAACTTTATGCAATATCATGATGTATGTAATGCATTGCATAATGATGCTCTCGAAATAAATGTGAATGTGTTACTGCGCTTCGTATGCATATGCTATGATAAATGATGTATGAATGTGAGATGATGTTGAAGTGTATCAATAGATTTGTATAATATTCTTGATCGGGAAAATAAATCCCGGACTACTGTTGGGGATGAAGAATATGTGTGATCTTCAATCTGATGGGGATTCTTATTTGTTATTTGAGGAAACTCCGCTGGGGAATGTTGATTTCTGCTTGGGGATAAGAACTCAAGAACATTGGTCGTTCATCGCTCTACTGGGGAGTTTAATTCATATATACACTGACTAGGGATAAAAGAGATATATAACCTTCTGAAGTGTTGTCTAACCGAGTTTTTCGACATGGATGCTGACTCGTCTGGGGAGGATAAGGTCTGGTTTCCATTTCGTAGCAACTCTCCAGGGATAGTGGTATGGACTACCCTTTACTGGAGAGAAAAGTTTTGCCGGTGATTTACAGTAGTCAGAGGGATAGCCTTAGGCTGAGAAGATTGAATTTTGCTGGGGAAATAAACCCTGCTGGAGAAACACTCTTTTGAGGAAATAAACCCTACTGGAGAAATACTCTATTGAGGAATATACTCTGCTGAGGGATTTAAATTCGGCTGGAGAAGAGAATTATGCAGGGGATTTACATTGTTGGAGAAATAAACTCAGCTGGGGAAGAGAACTCCTATGAACTGTGCTGCTATCATAATCTACTAAAGATTGAAATTTCGTAGGTTGGCGAAATTGTTGCGTAAAAAATTATACTCCTTTATCCTCTAGGGGATCTGCTGATGAATACAATTAGAGTGTTTCAGGTTTGCAGGGAATATGTCTTTGTTGAAGATGAGCTTGTGAAGCTGATTCTGCGGGGGATTATCTTATGGAAACTGCTCCGTGGGGCAACTTTACTGGGGATTACTCTGTCGGGATTTATGGACGGCTTGAACGTTATCCAGCCTCCTACAGTCTTGATTAAATACCTATTCCTGTTTTTTATGCATATTTTGTTAACAGTAATCATGTCCATATGCATATGTTCATTTAATTCAGTCATTGGACGTTTTTGCAAACAAAACAGAAAAAGTAAAACAAAATTTAAACTTTGAAATTGTGTTTAAATTGATATTGCCTATAAATAGGCGATTGTTGTACAAAGAGACAAAAATACTAGTAAGAGGAAATCGTTATAAAATGAAAGGTGTACAAAGTGAAAACAAAACATATAGCTATATGTAAATGATCTCGTCAGGTTTCAACTCTGTTATTGCCCATATGTCTTTGAGCATCTCATCCCTTACTGTCAGAAGAAGTTGACTGAATTGATCTGTACCATTTGAACTTTGACGTTTGGTAACAAAGTTGGCTGTGAGTGATCCAACGGGGCATATTCTTATGCTTTAATCCCTAACTTTTTCCTGGACTGCCCTTTCGGGTTTTCAGTCCACCGGGATACCCTTTTTTGTCCAAGACGACTTTCAGGTTTTCGACTTATCAGATATATATATATATATATATATATATATATATATATATATATATATATATATATATATATATATATATATATATATATCCTTGATTTTTTCCCGAACCCTTTTGGTTCGCCGGGTTGCCCTTATTTTTTCCTAGGCCAGTCAACCTAGCAGGTTATTTTTATGCGTAGTATCTTTTAACTATGTCTACATTCACAGGGTATGGAAGATATTCACCATCCATGGTGGTAAGTATCATGGCACCACCCAAAAATATCTTCTTGATTACAAATGGCCCTTTGTAGGTAGGAGTCCATTTTCCCTTGGGGTCACCTTGTGGTAGGATGATGCGCTTTATTACCAAGTCCCCAGCCTGATATACCCAATGTTTGATTTTCTTATTGAAGGCTTTGATCATATGCTTCTGATACATCTGACCGTGACAAACAGCCGCAAGCCTCTTCTCATTAATCAAACTCAATTGATCCAGCCTAGTCTGAATCCATTCGTCTTCGTCTAAGCCTGCATCTTTCATAATTCTCAGAGAAGGAATCTGAACTTCGACAGGTAAGGAATCTTCCATACCGTAAACTAGAGAGAACGGGGTTTCCCCAGTTGATGTATGAGCTAAAGTGCGATAGCCATGGAGAGTAAATGGTAACATCTCGTGCCAGTCTTTATACGTCACCATAGTCTTCTGTATAATCTTCTTAATATTCTTATTGGCGGCTTCCACTGTGCCATTCATCTTTGGTTGATATGGAGAAGAATTGTGGGGCTTGATCTTGAACTGCATGCAAAGTTTCATGATCATAGTGTTGTTGATATTTGTACCATTGTCTATGATGATTCTATTGGGGGTGCCATACCGACAGATAAGGTTATGCTTAATGAACCTCGCGACCACATTCTTAGTAACAGAGGCAAACGAGACTGCTTCAATCCACTTCATGAAATAATCAATAACCACTAGGATGAAACGGTGCCCATTGGAAGAAGTAGGTTTCATTTATCTGATAATATCAATAGCCCACATTGCAAACGGCCAATCAGCAGTCAAGACACTTAATTGAACTGGAGGTACATGTACTTTGTCAGCATAGATCTGGCACATGTGACAAGTTCTTGAGTGGTGATGACAGTCAGTTTCCATGGTTGACCAATAGTAATCTACTCTCAGAATTTTCTTAGCCATAGTATGTCCACTGGAATGAGTACCAAAGATACCTTCGTGAATATCTTCCATAATTTTCTCCGCTTCCTTATTGTCCACACAACGAAGCGGAGTCGAATCATGGTTGCGCCTGTACAAAATTATGTTGCTCAAGAAGAACTTAGATGAGAACCTCTGTAGGAATTTCTTGTCATTGATAGATTCTCCTTCAGGATACTCTTGAGCCTCGAGGTATCTTTTCACTTCATGAAACCAAGGCTTCTCTTCTACTCCGTCAGTGTCAAATTTGTAGCAGTGTGCAGGTTTTTCTAGCCTTTCAATGGTAATTCTAGGAGCCTCATTATCCCATCTGACTTTAAACATAGATGACCTTATAGCCAATGCATCTGCCAGCTGATTCTCTTCTCTTGGGATGTGCTCAAAAGTGATCTCCTCGAAGTACGAAATTAAGGCCAACACGTGTTGTCTATAAGGAATGAGGTTCGGGTGCTTCGTATCCCATTCTACCTTAATCTGACTAATTACCAGAGATGAGTCCCTGTATACATTCAAGAACTTGACTCTAAGGTCAATAGCAGCTTTAATACCCATGACGCGCGCTTCGTATTGAGCCATATTGTTGGTACAATCAAAGCATAATCCGGAGGTGAAAGGTGTATGGAAACCCTAAGGAGAAATAATTACAACACCAATTCCATTGCCAAGTTCCTTAGAGGCTCCATCGAAAACCATAGTCCATCAGGATCATGTCTCAGGTCCTTCATACGGTCCCGGTTCTTCATAATCTGTAACTAGCATAATATTCTCGTTCGGGAATTCGAAGTTCATAGATTGGTGGTCGTCCACGGCTTGATGAGCCAAATGATATGCTAGTACACTTCCTTTGATTGGTTTCTAAGTGGTGTACTGTATATCGTATTCTGTTAAGACCATTTGCCATCGGGCTATCCTTTCGGAGAGAGTTGGCTTCTTGAATATGTATTTGATGGGATCCATTTTAGAGATCAACAAGGTAGTATGAATCAACATATGATGTCTTAGTCATCGAGCAGCCCATGCCAAAGCGCAACAAGTTTTCTCGAGCAGTGAGTATCTTGTTTCACAGTTAGTAAACTTTTTTCTAAGGTAGTATATTGCATGCTCTTTTCGACCAGACTCGTCATGTTGCCCCAGTACACATCCCATTGAATTCTCTAACACTGTTAGGTACATAATTAGAGGTCTTCCTTCAACTGGTGGCATCGGGATTGGAGGTTCTTGTAGGTACTCCTTGATTTTGTCGAAGGCCATATGGAAATCATCATTCCACTTTGCTACCTGATCTTTCTTCAGTAACTTAAAGATTGGATCACAAGTAGCAGTCAAATGAGAAATAAATCTGGCAATGTAATTCAGTCATCCCAAGAAACCTATGACTTCCTTCTCGGTACGGGGAGCGGGAATTTCTTGAATAGATTTGACTTTAGCAGGATCAACCTCAATTCCTTTACTGCTGACAACAAAACCAATGAGCTTACCGGATCTCACCCCAAAGGTGCACTTGTTCGGATTTAGACTCAACTTATACTTTCTTGGTCTCTCAAACAACTTATTTAGATGGTCCAAATGCTCTTATTCAGTCTATGACTTGGCTATCATATCATCGACATAAACCTATATCTCGTGATGAATCATGTCATGGAACAAATCTACCATAGCACACTGATATGTTGCGCCAGTGTTCTTCAACCCAAAAGGCATAATCTTATAGCAGAACGTACCCCACTTTGTAACAAAAGTAGTCTTTTCCATGTCTTTAGGTGTTATCTTGATCTGATTATACCCTGAGAAACCATCAATGAAGGAGAACACCTTGTGTTGAGCGGTGTTGTCGACCAAAACATCAATATATGGAAGCAGGAAGTCATCTTTAGGGCTCGCCCTATTCAGATCCATGTAGTCTACACACATACATATCTTTCCGTCTTTCTTTGGTACCAGAACCACATTCTCAGCCCATTGAGGATATGATGTAACAGCCAAGAAACTTGCATTGAATTGCTTCATAACCTCACCTTGATATTCTCTGACATCTCGGACACATGCGATGAACCTTCTGCTTAATCGAAAAATAACCCTCTTTCACCGGAAGACAATGAACCATAATATCACTATCGAGCCCTAACATGTCTTCGTATGACCAAGAAAATATCTTAATATATTCATGCAACATCTGTATTAACCTGTTCTTGACACTGTCCTCTAAGTTGGCGCCTATCTTGACTTCTTTTCTGTCTGTTTTGAAACCCAAGTTTACCACTTCAACTGGCTCTTCATATGGTTGAATAAACTTCTCTTCTTGCACTAACAGTTTGGAAAGTTCTCCGGGTATCTCACAATCTTCCTTACCTTCGTCCTCGGCTTGGTAGATCAGATTTTCAAAGTCATAAGTGGCAATAGCATAATTGTTATCAACGAGATCCAGAGTGGATGTGGATCTGCAATGTATTGTGTGTGTGTGTGTGTAAGAGCACATAGCTATTTGAAAGTGATAAAGGTAAAAAGAAAGAAAGCACAAAATTTGAATGCAACACGTCCAATGCTTTATTGAATAAAAATGTGTTTAAGAAATGATAACCCTTATCAAATGCACCATTGTGCCCCGGGTAAGGCACAAGGCTTAAAGTCATTGTTTAAATATTACAAAGCCAAAACTTGAAAGCAATAAAAAAACATAAATGTAGCTATTAGTCTTGACTAAAGGATATATAGATAATGTCCTCGGCCTTCCAGTTGCTGAGCCCATTGCCAATGGTAGGAAAGATCCATCTATCGAGGTCATAATCGCTATCAACATCTTCTATAGCATTGACTCCATCAATAGCATTAACACCCTTGTCGTGCTTAGGCATAGGTGCAGTGATCACATTGGGAGTCTCTGGAGGATCAAATTCAATTTCCTTGTTGTCAATCATGTCCTGAATTTTGTTTTACAGGGTCCAGCGGTTGTTGGTGTCGTGCCCAGGACTGTTAAAATCGTAGGCGCATCTCGTGTTCGGATTGTACTTACGAGAGGAGGTGTTAGGATTCTGAGGAGGATCCCTTAGCATAATCAGTTCCACTTTTAGCAAATGTTGTAATGTCTGAGACAATTGCATATTAACCTTGGTAAACTGCCTTCTCGGAGCCCCTGGCCTACGCCTATTGCCTTGTTGTTGTTGTTGAATAGGTGTAGGATTAGAAATTAGTACCTTTCCCATAGACTGATTGCAGTCATTTTTACCACGGCCATTCTAGCCATAAACAACATTGGTTTCCTTTTTATTATTGAACGTCATCTTTATAGAACTCGAAGACGCAACCACTTGAATTTTTCCTCTCTTAATACCACTATGAAAATCTGTCATCTGCAGGAGGATACTTTTCATCAAAATAGTCTTCATCCTCATAAATCTTACCAGAACCAAGGTTGCTTCCACCTTCAGCCCTGACACTTCTACCATCCTCCTCTTAGTTGTCATCTTCATTAGATGTGATATCAACAGTTTGAACTTGTTTAGAAGGACCTTTGAATCTTCTTCCCATGTTGAGAATAGCAATTGGCTTCCGAGTCTTCTTCTTTTTGGTGATGAGCACCATCATATCTTTTTGTCCTTGAGAAAGATTCAAGAGGGTCTCCTGGAATTGGGTATTATGAGCTTGGAGTTCCTTAACAGTTTGTTCAAGAGCCATATTTTACTGAAATAAACAGTAAGAAGATGAGAAAACCTATATGGGAAAACCTGTTATGTAATGATGCATGATATGCAAATGCAAGTGCAATGTTTTCAAGGACCATTGTGGGATTTAAATTTGTTTAAACAAAAAGGAAAAAAAGAAATTTTAGTAACAAGCTCAAATTACAATTGCTTTTAATGAAAGAGTTACAAAATATCAAAATATAAATTCAAGTCTCCCATGGACGCTTCCTCTTTGTGTTGACATATGCATTAAGGCTTTGTTCTTCATGGAGTCGTTTCGTCAGCTCCGTACTTTCTTCTCACTAGCATAGAACTGAGCTTCGAAGGTATCTCTTTCTTCCTTAAGTTGAATCCAGGACTTCTGTAACTCTTCAAAGTTGGTAGGCATACCAGGATGAAGAACGGTATAAGGAATGTCCCCTTCAACAACAAGCTCTATGATTACTGGTAAGTAAGCATGGTATGGCATTTTGAGATTCTGAGCACGAGACCACACCCATCTGAGTTAAGGATCTAGACGAATGAAATTCCTGTGTCCCAAAGTCTTGCTATCAATCTTGTTGACCGCGCCCCAAGCATGTATAAACCTTTAATGTTAGTTTTGAGGATCGTTCTCATAGTCAAACATAATACCCTGGATGAGCATATCATGAGGACTATGCCTTCGAGCATAACCAAATTGACGCAGAGCTAGAGAAGGGTTGTAAGTGATGACCCTCTTATACCAAGGAGTGGTACATTAGGGAATTCCCCACAGCGATCAGTAATAGTGACATCTGCCTGAGATCGAGAGCACTATAGATATCTGCATGAGTGAGTGACATCAACCTTTATGACCATCTCAAACCTTGTTCGTTCTTTATCACTAATCGGGGCAGGTGTGAAATAAACCACCTGGATAGTAGAGGTATACAACATATAAGAGTTCCCCGCTTCTTCATGGTACGAGTGTGGAGGGAATGCATGACGTCTCCAAGCAAAGTAGGTACCATATTATGAGTGAGAAATATCTTGATGACACTCATATCTATTAATTGGTCCCGATTAGGGAATAGTACCAACCAATAGATCAGCAAAGCCAAAGTATCCTCAAAAGCATGAAGATTCATGGCATCTAGAAATCCTTGAGCCTTCTCTATCAGAAATTTAGGAGGGAAACCCTTGACTCCATTCCTTGTTTCCCAATTGGATACAACGTCTGGTCATTTCAGATGTAGGACTACTGCGATGTCTTCAGGTTTCGGAGCTTGCTCTAAATCGGTGAAAGGTATCTGATCAAGAATAGGCACTTTGATCAATTTAGATAATTCTTCCATTGTGGGTACCGATTGATAATCCGAGAAGGTAAAACAGTGATGCTTCAGATTAATGAATTGGAAAATAACGCTCATCATGTCTTCCTGAAAGCCAGTAGTAACCAAACTGAGTAGATGACCATGTCTCTTGGTGAATTGAGAATTTTCAGGAACCTTTGAGACTAATTCCTTAAGCTGGGAAGGCATCATTACAAAGTTGATCCGGATGGTATTCCTACGACTAGAAGCCATGACCCTGCAACACAGAACAAAGATAAATCCCCTAGATCCTTGAAATGGTTAGTCATGATATGATGTTATGGTGTTATGATGTCATGATATGATGTTATGGTGTTATGATGTCATGATAACATGTTCAAATAGATAATCAAGCACAAGAAAAGCGCACAAGGACTTAGGTTCAGGCTTGCACGTGGTTTGTAGGTAAGTACCCTCTTGAAGTTTAGTTGGCTCAACCTGTCCTAGAGAAGTAACCGGGTTCTAGGGATCTCAATATCACTGATATTTACCACAAGCTTTGTCTAGCCCGGCAACTGACTTGCCACCAAACAAAACCCGGGAGTTAAATCTCAATGAGTGTAGTATCGAGTATCGACCAACTTTGAATTGCATCAAAGACGGCTATCTCACTACCTTCTAATGGCTAAGTTAGGTCAATTAAGGTTCTAAGGTCAGTTAGTGCTTATGACAACACACAACAGCCTAGTATGCTCCTCGACTGACTTGAGGGATACCATTACAAACCAATGTGTCGCACTAACGTATCCATCATCTCAACCATATCGATATATACCGTATAGTTTCCATGATCTATTGCAACTTACCTAAAATGTTCCCCAAATCCGGATATAGGATCTTTGCAAGAAATAAAACCCAAACACCCTTTAAAAATAAAGCAGACAAATCAAACAAGGAAAAAATTTAAAATTGATATAACTCTAAGGTAACCCCACTTTTAGTTATTCCCCAGCAGAGTCTCTAGTTCTTTAATACGGTGGGAGAACTGACTTGGTTTGCGTTTTATTGCAAATGTGCGGATAACAAGAGTCTCCATCGACTTTTATTTTATCCAATAAGGAAATGGTGAAAAGAAAAAAAAGACCTTCGAGAGTTTTCTCTAGTTAGGGGGTAGGTTATGAAAAGGGAAGGTGTTAGCACCTTTTTCTTCCATAGTTATCTACGGGCTCTTAATCGCTAGCTCACTTTGCTTAAAATTCTTTGGTATATGTGTTTGAGAATATTTTAAAATTCCTAAGTACGTCAAACTTTGTAATGATTCTCGTATCAGTTGAGAACACATACAAAGTGTTTGTTTTGAAAATATTTCAGAAAAGTGTTTATGAAAAAATATGTTTTGTTTTTGTGCGCAAGCGATTACAATCTATCTACCCACTCAAAAGTATTTCAGTTATTTTCCTCCTTCTTAGATAGTGCTACCCTACCATTAGTTAGTAGGAAACCCTATCGTTGGATGTATGAGGGACATACGCGGGTCATCGTACAGTCATAAAGGCAACTTTTAGGGGCGCTTTGGCAATTTTATCGTAAGGGACTAAGATTGTTTACCGAAGGCAGCATCGAAGGGTCATCGAGAGACAGTGCTACAGCATCCCCACATTCGAGGGACATGACTGTTTTATTCGAAGGCAACAAGTGAGGTTACCCTAGAGGTGCAATGTGAAGAGTGTATTGATTTAGTTATTTTATCTTGACATTAGGGTTTTCTAGATTGTTTTTAGTCTTGTCATACATGCCCTAATTACTAGAAGTTATAAAGAAAGCGGTAAATTGCGGAAAGTAAAGGTGCGAAAAGTAAACCTAAACTATTACAAGGCTTCGGGAAAGGGGGTACAAAACCACAAAATCGGGGGAAACATAAAGCAAATAAAAAACCCTAATTAAAATCATTACAAATCGTAGCAGTTACATAATTGGGAAAAATACTAAATGCGAAAATAATAAAGGTGCACGAAAATTGTAAAATAAGAGGAAAATTATTTGAAAAAAAACTTGATGATTAACCTAAAGTATAATTGATTTTAATTTAGAAAAAAAGAATTCGTTGATTAAAAAGAACCGATTAATTAGGAAAAACCCAAAATCTAAGTCGATTTTAAGTTAATTAAGAAAACCTAAAATAATTAAATTAAGGTTTATTAATAAAAAACCTAAAACTAAATTAGGGTTAATAAAACCTAAAATTAATTAGAAAACCTAAAAATAAAAATTAGGGTTTTGAAAATGGTTTGTAAAAGAGTGAGAAACATAAAATTAGAAAAAATGACCAAATGAGTAGGGGTGGATGTTGAATCCACGCCCTCAAGCAGTTTCATCAACAAGCATACCACCAGGCCAAGCACGCCTTGGTGTCAAGGTAACTCCTCTAACATGTTTTATAATCAACCTGCAAAAATATGAGAAATTAAAGAAGCAAAATGTCAAAAGGTTGGATCGAACCCAGGCCCTTTGAGACTAATGCTTTATCCCGTGCAATTCTGCCACTGGGGTGGCTTTACATCTGTTAACATAAATAAAACAATAAATATATAATATGAATTAGCATGCATTGACCGAAGAGGCGCCAGAGCCTTAGCTCCAATCGTCTTTTGCGGTGACCTATGTTATTCAAAACCTGCAAATTCAAATAGTTAGTGATCCAAAATGTCCCATTCCCCCTAATTTGACCCTCCTGAATCCAAATATGGACTTAGTTTTAGCTAAAATTCCTTGTATCGCGAGTTTCGAAGCAAAATCCTAACTCGGTTTAATAATGGCAAATCAAGATATGGACGTCAAGAACTCCATGTAATGACTGCAACCTGTTCTGAACACACATATAAACTGATTTGGATGGTTGGAAATATTCAACAATGCATGGAATTAAAATATATGAATGATAAAAAATCAAGAACCGGCCATAGCCTATATGCATGTTTCAGACTCTTTGGATCATGGAAACCGATCCAAACTTACCCTTCAATATTCCTGAAAGTGAATGGAATGGAGGTTTGGTAGTGAGAAGGCTTGAAAATAGGATTTCAATATTTTAGGTTTCTTAAAAAATATTGATGTTTTTTTGACAATTTTGAGGCAAAGATTTTCGTGTCCTTTCTTCCCTCTTGGTGTCTGAATATATAGGGAGAATTAGGGCAACCAAATGATGGGCTTGGACTCTTGTAGTAAGATATAATTTTATCTTATTTTATTTTATATTATTAATGAATTAAATAAAAAATAATAAAAATAAAGACACTTTTTTCCAAGACCATTTACATCAAGATAATTTCTTCAAATTCAAAAATAGTCAATATAGAGGTTGTAGGGGACATCTTGATATTTCTAAAAAGTCAAAGATACTCTTAAAAAGATAAAAATTGAGTAAGTTATGGCTTGCACAAGTTGGGCAATTTTTGAGAAAGTGTATGAAGTGCAAATTGAGAAATATTGAACTTATGGACTAATGGGCCTAGGTTTTAAGGTTTGAACGTGTTTACAACATGATTAAGAACCCCTAAACTGATTCATGCATTATTTTAATTTTTATTTAATTTATTTTTGATTTTATTCATTTAAACTCAAATTAAATCAAATAAAATGCAAGATTAATGCACAAGGCTTGTAAGGGTTAAGATTTGAATTTCTTGGGGTCCAAATAGCTCATAGCAAGCTGTCAAAATTGTGACAACCAAACAAATATCATTAAGACAAGATTTTCACAAATTTGGAAAGTTTTTCAAATGAATTTTGGAAACAAATCATGCAATTGATGCCATGAGATTTCTTCCATTATTTTTGACTTAAATTCCTCCTCTATATAAACATAACAACCTCATACACTAGAGGACACAAAATTGGCATCCCAAGAACACTCTCTAAAAACCTCAAATTTTCTCAAAACCTAGGGCAAAGTCAAAACCAAAGATCCAACCACTTCCAGTCTAAGCCACCAATTACAAATCATTCCTGAGATATCTAAGGGTAAGAATAGGTCGAAAGTCATGGCCATTGATGCTTGAAACAAGCATACTCATAGTCTCTGATTTGCTTTTCCTTCAAACATTCATATAACTAATTTCATACATTGCTAATGTTTATTAACAGCCCAAATGAGTTCCTGTTGTTACGTAGAACAGGTTTGAATCACAAACAATAACTTGGCTTGGTGGATGAGGTGCCTGACTGTGACCCAAGGGGAATGGGTTCAACACCCATCCCATGTATTTTTCACTTTTTTTTACTATTTTCTTTTCTAACCCTTTTCATTTATTTATTTTTCACTTAATTTGTTTTCTATCATTAATTTAATTAACATATAAAATCACAAAAAAACCATTAAATATTAGTTTTAGGCTTTTAATTAATTAAAATAATTTTTGACATAAAAGTTGTTTTGATTTAATCAATATTGATTTTATTTCATAATTAACTTATAAATTAATCAGAGTTAGGTTTTTAATTATTAATTCACACTTTTATTATTTTCCAAACAAAAAATGCCAAAAAATATATTTTCTAACACTTAGAATCTTAGGTTTTAATTATTTTCTTAACATTTTTATTATTTTTATTTCTATTCATTGCTATTTATATTTATTAGACAAATTGTATAGGTCGCATAATAATTGTAATAGCCGTAGTTTAAATTCTTGCAGTTTCATTATTTATGTAACTACACCAAAACCCAGTAATAGCGTAGGAACTTTATTTCTCACCTTTATATTTCTTGTAGACTTGTATATATTTAACTGCTAGTAATTAGGCATGTATAGCAAGATCTAAAAAGAAACAGTAGAAAACCCTAATTTCAAGATAAATATAACTGAATTGAACACACTTCTCACACTTGAACCTCTAGGGTAACCTCTCTCGTTTCCTCAGAAAACAATGGTCATGTCCCTCGAACGTAGGGATACCATTAGCAAAGACTCTCGGTATAAATCATCATAAAAGATCATAGTCCATCGATGTCCCTCGAAGTTCCCTACGGTATATGATCTTGTCCTTCGATGTTGCCTACGAATATATGATGACGTCCCTTCAAATTGCTAAAGGTATCCCTACATGTTGCCTTCAATGACCATAACGACGACTCTACGCTTGTCCCTCAAACATCCAACGACTAGGGCTACCTACTCACTAATAGTATGATAGCACTGTCTAAAGGAAAAGAGGAAAAGAACGACCTTTTGTGTAAAGTAGATAGTTCATAGATGCCTTCTCAAAACTAAACCATTTTTCCACATACACATTTCAAAAAACAACTTTCAAAAACATTTTCTGTATCAACACTCTTGAGGAATGATACAAGAGTTATCATAGAGAAAATCGCCGCACTAAGGCATTTTCAAAACATTTTTCAAAAACACAAAGCACAAGGTATTTACAAAATGAACTAAGCATCTAAGATCCCGTAGAAAACTACAGATGAAAAGGGTGCTAACACCGTCCCTTTCCATAATCTACCCTCCTTACTCAGAAAATTCTCGAAAAGGTCTTTTTCTGTTCTTTTCACCCTTTCCTTAATTTGGATAAAAGAAAAGTCGGTGGCAACTCTTGCTTACCGTAACATTTGCAAACACAAATGCAAAACCAGTATAACAGTCGATTCTGCCACCGTATGACAGCATGCATTGACCGAAGAGATGCCGGAGCCTTAGCTTCAATCGTCTTCTGTTGTGACCTATGTTATTCAAAACCTGCAAATTCAAATAGTTAGTGATCCAAAACATCCCATTCCCCCTAATTCGACCCTCCTGAATCCAAATATGGAATTAGTTTTGGCTAAAAGTCCTTGTTCACGAGTTTCAAAGCAAAAACCCTAACTCGGTTTAAGAATGGCAAATCAAGATCTGGACGTCAAGAACTCTATGTAACGACTGCAACCTGTTCTGAACACATATTTAAATCGATTTGGATGGTTGGAAACATTCAACAATGCATGGAATTAAAAATATATGAATGATAAAAAATCAAGAACCGGCCATAGCCTATATGCATGTTTCAGGCCCTTTGGATCATGGTAACCAATCCAAGCTTACCCTTCAATATTTCTGAAAGTGAATGGAATGGAGGTTTGGTAGTGAGAAGGCATGAAAGTAGGATTACAAGACTTTAGGGTTCTTGAAAAATATTGATGTTTTTTTGACAATTTTGAGGCAAATATTTTCGTGTCCTTTCTTCCCTCTTGGTGTCTGAATATATAGGGAGAATTAGGGAAACCAAATGATGGGCTTGGACTCTTGTAGAAAGATATAATTTTATCTTTTTTTATTTTATATTATTAATGAATTAAATAAAAAATAATAAAAATAATAAAAATAAAACAAGACCAAAGGGTTTGTGAATGAATTCTAAGGTGCATGAAGAGTATAACACACGTCTGGACCTCAGAACAATGGCCTAATAGCCCAAAATTCAAGCTTGCTCAATTTGGTCTTCATGCATTTTCTCAAAATTTCACAACTTGCAATGGTCATAACTCACTCAATTTTCATCTTTTGAAGATGATATTGGACTTTTTGGAAGGCTTAAGGTGTTCTCTACAACATCTATGTTTATCATTTTTGCTTTTGAAGACTTTATATTGATGTAAGTTGCCTTGATAAAAAGTGTCTTTTTGTTGACTTTTGAAATGACCTGTAATGTATTGGCTTATATCTCTTAAATGATGCATTTTTTGGACTTGATCTTAGATAAACAAAGTTGTAGAGAATTTAATTCCCTTAAAAATAGGCCTTGGTTGGGGAAAATTTGATGAAGCATGTGAAAGTTATGTTTGGTCAAAGTTTAGTTTACTTCTCCTAAGGAAACCCTAATTTGGAAACTTTTGACTTTTGATGATTTGAGAACTTTTCTTGAGGAATCATGATCAACATTTGACCAAAGGATGAATATGACTTCAAAATATTGATGTTGACCAAAAATCATGAAGTTTGACTGTATGTTGACCACAGTTTACTTTTTACTCAATGTAGTTAATTTTCAGTCATCAGAGCCATTGACTGAGCAAACATGTGATGCAAGACTTAAAACTTGACATGAGAATTCTTGGAGACCTATGAAGAACCATGAAAACAACTTGAGACCTTGAAAACCTAATCTTTCTTGAGAAATATCAAACCCTAGTTGTGGACCCATTACTTAAAAGGAGAATTTGTCTGATAAATTCTTGAGGCAACTTGAGCAAATGAGGATCTCATGAGAATACCTTGAAGGAAAATGGGAGGGCAAATTTTTGGGTACAACAGAGACTAACACAATGAATTATGTCGCAGAGGTAGAAATAACATATTTCTGCTTTGAGACTAACGCAGTGATTTATATCGTAGATTTTGTATATTTACTACAACCTAGAGAGTAAACCATACAAGGATGAACCCGCGCATTTATCACGACCTAGAGGATAAATGACACGAGAATAGACTTATGTATTCATCACGATCTAGAGGATGAATAACATAAAACTGATAATTCACATACCTACTGTTGTACCCCAAAATTTTCCCTCTCATTTTACTCAACACATGCCCATTGAGGTCCTCAGTTTGCTCAAGGATGCCCAAGAGTTGACCAGACAAACTCTCTCCTAAGGAAATATACCTCAAATTAGGGTTTCCATTTTCATCAGGGTGTGGGAGATCCAAAGGTCCCAAATGCTTTCCATGGTCCTAATATTTTCTCAAGATCATCCATGTCAAGTTCCATGCCTTGCACAAGAAGTTTGCTCAATTAACTGCTCAGATGCTTGAAAATCAACTATATTAGGTCAAAAGTCAATTGTGGCCCACATACAGTCAAACTTCAAGATTTTTGGTCAACATCAACATTTTGAAGTTATATCCATCATTTGATCAAGGGTGGATCATGATTCCTCAAGGAATGCCCCAAATTCACCAAAACCCAAAAGTTGCTAAATTAGGGTTTTATAGGAAAAGTCAACCAAACTTTGACCAAGCATAACTTCTTCATACTTTATCATAAATTTTCCATCCAAGGCTCATTTTGAAGAGGATGAAATTACCTACAACTCATCTTCATCCCACAAGTTCAAAATATACACTCATCAAAAGATATTAATTTCTACATTATAGGTCCCTTTGAAAAGTCAACAAAAACACCTTCTGGGTCAAAGCTTCTTACATGAGCATGGAAGACCCAATTGAGATGAGAATAAAAGTTTTGTTTAGGGGACATCCTAAGCTTTCTAAAAAGTCCAAGGACACCTCTCTAGGATTAAAATTGGAGGAGATATGCCTTGTCAAAGTTGACCATTTTTGAAAAATTGCCAAAAGTCAAATGTGCTCAAAAATACATTTTTGTCAAATGGGCCTAGTTTTTCATAATTGCATCTTGCTTGTGACATGGTCCACGACCCAAATCGGCATCTACACTTCATTTTCTTCATTATTTATTTTATTTGGATTTTTTATTATTTAAAATTCAAATTAAATCAAATAAATTACAAAAAATGTAAAAGATTGATTTTTGATTTTATTTTTGTAGGAATCAAATCCAATCAAGCTAGCATATCATATCCAAATCGTGCAAGGGTTGATTGAAGCAAAAATAGCATGATTTTGGTTGTTTTGGAAAGATATAATACAAAAACAAAATCAAATCCAATCTCCTTAATTCACCAAGATACAATCCGTTTTTGTTAACCTAATTCATTCTATTACAAATACAAAACATAACCAAACCAAGAGAACAAGGATTTGCAGTAGAAAAAGGCCGTACCAAAACTCAAAAAAGTGGACAAAAGTGCTGGATAGTTTTGGGACCTAGAAGGCAATTCAAAGCATTTCAACACCCTCAATCGTTTCCTGGACCTTCCCAGAAGCTAACACGATCATATGCAAGCTTCCACACGGCCAGAATCGCGAACTACAGACCCACGGTTTGCTCACATAATCTTGAGTCTGATTTTACAATTTATGCTTTGTTAACTTTTAAGCATATCATGATATTTGTATCATCATTTGGAATGTTTTGGTTTACATAATTTTGTATTTTGATGCATAAATGATGAATTGCCATTATTAGGGTTCATGCTTGCGTTTTAGGGCTTTATTCTACAGGTTAAATTGAGCCAAGAAAAGAGCACCATGATACTCGTGAGATCAAAATGAGTGGATCTATGTATTCACCAGTAAATTATCATGCTTGCTTGTGATTTTTGAAAGATGCGGGGCTACAGCCATGGCAAACTGTCCGTAGGTATAAGTCTCATACCTAAAACGACGGACAGGGGAAGAAGAAGACAACGTGGCTGATAACCATTGGCCTGTTTAAATAAAACGCACGTTTTTTTTGTTTTTTGTCTTATCCAGTTTGTTTGACATATTATTGATTGTTGTTATTATATTAATAACTAAAGCATGTAGCCCAGTTGGTGAAGAGCGTGTTGTATGAGTAGGAGGACCTGGGTTCATCCCAGGTCCCATCATTTTCCCTATTTTCTTAATGTTTAATTGCAGATTCTATGCTCCGCGCATCCTGGCGCCTACCATACATCCATTAATCCAGCCATTTGATTCATCACCAATCCAATCCAACGTCCCAGGCAGCAAAGTCCATGGTGCACCCTCCAAGAGGGGCTACACAAGATCCACGCAAGGCTGGGCTCAGTAGTTAATGGGCTTACAAAATTCAGGCATACGCCCCCTCTTTTTCAGCTTCTAAAAGGCCCAATCTCTAAACCTTCTATTTTAATTCTTTTTTTAATTTTGTTAATTATTTTCTTTTTTTACAAAATAACACAAAAAATCAGTTTTTTTATTAAATCAAAAAATCACAAAAACCTAAAAAAAATCTTTTTTTTCCTAAAAAAAAATATTTTGTTTCTTTAATTAATTAATTAGTTTAATTATTTAGGGTAATTTACTTATTTTTCTATATAATTTAAATTAATTAGAAATTAGGGTTTAATTTGTACATACCTAATTTTTTCTCAAAAAATAATAATAACCTAAATATTTTTTCAATTAAATTTTTAGGGTTCTTTAATTCTCGCATTTAATTCGCCGCGCGTATTTTTTTATTTCCTTTTATTATTATTGTAACTGTTTCGAGGTTGTAATAGTAATTAGGGTTTAAACTTCCGCATTTTTATTTACAGTCAAGATAATTATGTATCTGCAAAAGCCTTGTAATAGCGTAGGACCTTTACCTTCTCGCTTTTATATTTTGGATGTTTGTATATAATTGTTAGCAACTTAGGCGTGTATGACTAACGAATCAATCTTAGATCACTAAACTACAAAGATAAATATAACTAAAATCAAACACTTTTACACACTTGCACCCCTAGGGTATTACCTCACTTGGTTGCCTCGGAAATAATGGTCGTGTCCCTTGAACATAGGGATACCTTAGCAGTGACCTGTGATTCAAAGCCATCATAAAGATCACAGTCTCTACTTGTCCCTCGAGTTGCCTACGAATTGATCTTATGACGATAGTCCCTTCGAAACGCTAAGGTATCCTTACTTGTTGCCATCAGTGACCATTTCTTCCCTTCGAACATCCCTTTAAAATTCCAACGACGATGCTACCTATTTCTCAATAATGGGATAGCATTGTCTAAAAGGAAAATGAACAGACTTTTTTCGAGTAGGTAGATTAGTTCCTAGGTACTTGCTCAAATGAACAAACTTTTTCACACCAAACACTTTTCAAAAAGTTTTCAAAAAACAACTTAGTAACGCTCTTGAGGATAGAAACAAGGGTTAAAACGAAGTAAAACAAAACTTTTCAAAATAAGCACACACAAGAAATTTGAAAAAATGAGCAAGTACCTAAGAGCCCGTGGAAAACCACGGATAAAAAGGGTGCTAACACCTTCCCTTTCTATAACCTACCCCCCGTACTCATAAACATCTCGAAAAAGGTTTTTTCTGTTCTTTTTCCTTTTCCTGATTGGATAAAATAAAAGTCGGTGGCGACTCTTGCTTACCGCAACATTTGCGAACAAAAAACACAAACCAGTATTAACAGTCGGTTCTACCACCGTATCGCACCTACCACAACCTAGAGGATAGATAACACGAGGATAGACTTGTGTATTAATCATAATCTAGAGGATGAATAACATAAACCCAAAAATTCACATACCTACCACAACCTAGAGGATAGATAATTGAATTTTTTTTGCGTTTATCACGACCTAGAAGATAAACGACACGAGATTTAGGCATTTGTAGGGCCATCTAAAGTTTTTACTTTGTGTTAATAGTGTTTTGTAAAAATATGAAGTAGGATGTCCTTCTTTGCTCTCATGAATTTTTTTAATGAAATAGAACATATCAAAGTGTCATTCTTTACTACAGTAGTTACATTTTAAGGTTTTACAGTGAGAAGTGGTTTTAGCATTACAAATGTTATCGTAGTTTTTACTATTATTTTTCAGTTAATAGTTAAGGTTGACTTTGTCGTAAGAGGCTTTTGATTTCCTAACAAAATATTCAAGATCTCTTCCTATGGTGACCTTGACAAGTGCTTTTTAAGGTCACAAATTTTATCTTTCAAATCATCACATTCCTTACACTTGTCAAGTTCATCATCTTCATTTGAAGTGGAAGAACTTTGAACTAGGTTATTTTGTCTCTCTTAAGGATTTTTATTTCTCTTTTAAGGTTTTTATTTTTAAGTTTAATAGAGTAAATAATATCCTTGGATGTGGAGACAATTTGTTCCAGTTTACTTGTTTCTTTAGTTAGGTTCTTATAAATGCGGAAAAAATCATGATAGGAGAAGTAAGAGGTTTTCTCATTATCTTGATGATTTGTCATGATACAAATATTGGATTCTTCTTCTTCATCGACTAAGGATTCCATATCATTGTCTTCCCAAGCAACATAAGCTTTCTTTCCCCTTTTCTAAGGTTTCTTAAATTTCTTCTTATATGCATTTTTAGCTAAGGGACAATATGGCCTGATGTGTCATTTCTTTATACAATTGTAGCATTTTTGAAAGGATGGTGTTTTTTCCTCATCTTTTTCTTTCTCTTCATTTTTCTTATTCTCATTATTTAGGAATATTTTGAAGTTCTTTACTATAAGAGACATGTCGCCATCAGTGTTAGATTCTTCGGCTTTGAGTGCTAGAATTTTGTTTTTCTTGTCTCCTTCTTCGTCTATGGAAAGTCTTTTTAGTTCTATTTCTTGTTCCTGTAATTTTCCAAACACGATGTGTGTGTTGGTGTGTGTGTCCATAATCACAAATTCCTTAGATTCACAAATCGCATTGACTTTGGGTTGACAGCTATTATTTAGATGTCTAAGAATTTTTATGACTAATTCCTCATATGAAAATATTTTTCTCGAAATTCTCATATGATTCACGATATGGGTAAGTCGTATTTGAACCAGAAAACACCTGGGCACATTACAGGCCATAGCCCACTTTACGTCATGTCTGTAATGGGCCCAACTTCCCCACCTCTCTTATGACATTCATAGTTTATCTTGATTTCGCATACTAAATAGTAGATGACTTATTGCTAGAGTAGATGTCAAGGGATGAATTATATCATTAAGAATATATGATATAGGTTTAGGAGAATCAATAAGGTGTAGTGATGACTTGGGATTAGGGAATAAAGGTAATTATTGAATATGATCCAAGAATCCAAATGATCAAGGAATGGGATAACATCTCTAGGGTAAATTATATTAATTATCTATTCCATCCGGTCACTATTATAAGTAAAAAAATAATCTTAAATCTTGGTCAATATTATAAGCAAAACTCATTAAATTTTAGACTAATTAATGCTTGTATTACTATTATACCTTTAATTTAATTCAAAAGTATTTAATGTTAGTAGTTGATTCATCAAATATAAATAAGGATATTATAGTAAATTTTCCTTTGAATGTGTATGAAATCAAGAAAATGAATTACATTTAACTAACTTTCTTAATTTATATAAAAATAGTTATTTTAGCTTATAATTATGACAGAAGGAGTATATTCTTTGTTCCATTATAGAATATATCACAAGAGTTACGAGTTATGACACCAATTTAGTTGCAATACAAAGAAATATGCAAGAATTATTGCAAGGTAAACGATATTCGCTGGTTTTAGATGATGCATGGAAAAGAAATCAAGAATTGGAATTCAGATTAAGTCAGGACAATTGGAATAAGTTGAAATCCGTGTTGTCATGTGGGTCCAAAGGTCTATTAGTTTCCATTCGGGGCAAGGATGTTGTAGAAATTGCGAGAACATGCCAAGCTCATTATCTATCGGGTCTAACTGAAGATGAATGTTGGTTGTTGTTCAAACAATATGCATTTGGAAAATGAGAAATAAGAGCAGATTCTTAACAATATTGAGGCAAATCTCTAATTTCAATGTGTTGGAATAATATAACAAGTGTGAGTAAGTGAGGAAATAGTCCCATATTGGATAGGAATGTGGAGACTTGAGCATATATAAGTGGGAGAACCCACTCACCTATCACCTTAAGGTTTTAGGTGGAAAAGTGGTGTGTCTCTCACATAAGGTGCTTGTTCCTACACTATGCATCGATGCTCCTAATAAACTCCCCCCAACATGGTATTAGAGCCTTTGGTTCGAGAAAGGGACCTTAAGGAACTTGTATCGAAATTCTCCCTAGTATCTCCCCCCAACACAATGGTCTTACAACTCTTCACCTTAATAGAAATGGATATGTGATATCCCTCCCTGAGGGTATGTTAAGAAACCTGACTCCACTTCAAACTCTAACAATATCGGATTTCTTGAAATTGATGGAATTACCAAAGAACATATGATTCTGGTAACATAGTTAATGGTTTTGATTGTTAAATTGTAATTCAGTGTGTCGAAACTATGTGTCGAAAAGATTTAATTTGTTTTAGATTTAAATAGATTTGATTTAAGTCTAGAATAAATTAGATTTGATTTAGTAACAAAAAGATATTTTGGGCTTTGGGCTTAGGGTGTAAGCTCAGTTATAAATAGAGGGAGTAACCCTTATTTTTGTAAGTAAGTCAAGCAAGTTGTATTCACAGAATTTGCAGTTGCAAGTGAATAACAAAGTTTTCACAGTTTGTGAGCAGAGAGAAACTCTGCAGAAATTATTTGTCTTGTCTTCTTTTTCTTTGTTTTTATCATAACTAATCGTCATTGTGGTAGAAATTCATCATAGTCTTTTGGTGTATTTCCAACACCTAGTATCAAGAGCTTTTGTTTCGATTCAAGGGAAGTATCAATCAAGAACGATTCAAGAATTCATGATGACAAGTTATGGGAATGCAAACTATCCAGCAACGCTACCAATTCTGAAAGTTAACAACTATGAGAATTGGTGCAAACAGATGAAAGTCTTATTCAGGTGTCAAGGTCTCTGGGACCTTGTAAAAGATGGAGTCGAAGCGCTTCGAGAAAACGCTTCAAAAGAAGAAAAGAAGAAATACACAGAATCTGAGAAGCTGAGCTATAAAGCATTATTTATAATTCATCAATGTGTCATCCTAGACAATTTCGAAAAGGTTAGTGATTCAGAATCTGCAAAAGAAGCTTGGGAAATCCTTGAGAAGTCTTTTGGAGGCGCTGAGAAGGTGAAAGAAGTGAGGTTACAAACTCACAAAAGGATGTATGAACTGCTTCAGATGGAAGACAGTGAAAGCATGTCTGATTTCTTCACTAGAGTTACAAAACTAGTAAATCTGTAAGTGTTTAGTTATTGGCATGTATTTTTGGTAAATCCAGGTGTGTGAATGTCATGACTGATGTCATAACGTTCTGGATTATTAGGTACTTTATGCAGAAAAAGTATGGCATACAGTAGCTACTGTTTATGAGTGTGTATCTGAGCATTTTGCAATGATCACATTTATTGCCTTCTACCAAAATCAGTAAACAGGAATTCTGATGTCATAACAAATGTTAAGACATCCTGTACTGATCTAACAGTTATGCAGTTTGGTTAATTCTGAGATTTTTCAGGAAGCTGGTTCATTCTTTCCAGAACAGAATCTCACGTGGACTTTGGGTTAACCTAGCTCAACCCTAATCTGGTTGATAAAGTCTTATGACCTAGTCTTGAGGTTAACCCTAATTAACCCTAGCTTTTCGTGGAAACCCTAACTGAAGAAACAGTTGCATATATATTCAACAGGAATGCTGATTGGAAAGCAACTCTTTAACAGAAGATCAATTAGGAGTTGTATAGTTTTAACTGTTGTAATCTAAGCAAGTATCATTGTGATAAGTGACTTGGAATAGGTTTTGATTGTAAGGGTTTTTGTATCACTCAAAGCTTTGAAGCAAGAGTGTTTGTGTCTCTTGACTAAAGCTTTGAAGCAAAGTCAAGTTAGGTTTATGTATCACTCAAAGTTGTGAAGCACGAGTGTTTGTGTTACTTGATTAAAAAGCTGTGAAGCATAATCAAGTGTATGTTCTGAAGAGTGTCTTCATTATTTCATTAGTCAATTGTTTAAGTATCACTGCTGTGATTGAGGGGGAGTGAGTAGGAACTCAGGTTTAAGTTGAACTTAGATTGAAGTTGCATTGGGTAGGTCTTAAGTGAAGGAGATAAACTGGTTGGTTTATTCCTGAATTAATATCTCTTATAGTGGATTTCCTCCCTGGCTTGGTAGCCCCCAGAGTAGGTGTTGTTTCACACTGAACTGGGTAAACAATTGACTGTGTTCTTTACTATTTTTATTTATTGTCTTATAGAAAGTCAGATACGGTGTCATAACATTCACTGTGACATTGAGTATCTGCTGCCAGAATTTCAATTGGCATCAGAGCAGGCACCCTGCCTGTATTACTGGGTGAGATCTAGGGATATCACTTTCTGGCACTATGGACAAAGAAGGAGTTTTTGGAAACAGACCACCCATTCTGGATGGATCAAATTATGACTACTGGAAACCTCGTATGTTTGCCTTCTTAAAATCACTGGACAAAAAGGCTTAGAGAGCTGCTGACAAAGGATGGAACCATCCCACCATAACTGAGAAAGATGGGACAATCAGTCTGAAGCCTGAGGAAGAATGGAGCAAAGAAGAAGATGAGTTAGCCCTGGGTAATTCCAAAGCTTTAAATGCCTTGTTCAGTGGAATTGATAGAAACATATTCAGACTAGTACATCAATGTGAACTGGCCAAGGAAGTGTGGGACACTCTCAAAACTACTCATGAGGGCACATCCAAAGTAAAAATGTCAAGGCTTCAGATGCTGACTACCAAGTTTGAGAACCTAAGGATGAAGGAAGATGAAACCATTCATGAGTTTCACATGAACATCTTGGAGATTGCCAACACCTCAGGAGCATTGGGAGAAAAGATGTCTGAAGAAAAACGGGTGAGAAAGATTCTCAGATCCCTGCCTAAAAGATTTGCAATGAAGGTAACTGCTATAGAGGAAGCCCAGGATATCAGCAAGTTAAAGGTGGATGAACTCATTGGGTCTCTTCAGACTTTTGAGATGGGGATCAGTGACAATGTTGACAAGAAAAACAAGAGCATAACACTTGTATCCAACACTGAAGATGAAAACAAGGAGGATGAAGAAGAAAATATTTCAGAAGCTATAGCCATGCTTGGAAGACAATTCAACAAACTCATCAAGAGAATGGATCCAAAGTCAAGGTCAAATGTTAAGAACATCCCCTCTGACATTAACAGATCTTATGACTCCAACAGAAGACCAAAGTCTGAAGAGAAGGGAAATCAAGGCAGAGGAATTCAATGCCATGGTTGTGAAGGATATGGGCATATTCGAGCTGAATGTCCTACCTTTCTTAATAAACAAAAGAAAGGAATGTCTGTTACCTGGTCTGACTGTGATTCAGAAAGTAATTCTGAAGAAGAATCTGCCAAACTAGTTACTGCACTAACTGGTGTTTGTACCTCTGAAAGTGACACTAGTGATGAGGAAGTGACATTTGAAGAACTGGCTGATACTTACAAGAAATTATGTATCAGAAGTGCTGAAGTCTGTATGCAAAATGAGAAACAAACAAAACTCATCATAAAGTTGGAGGCTGAAAAAAGGGCAGACATTGAAACTATAAGTCATCTAGAAGGGGAAGTTCAAATGCTGAACTCAAAACTGAACTAGATGACCAAATCTGTCAAGATGCTGACAAATGGAACTGACAAATTGGAAGAAATCCTTCAGGTAGGACAAAATGTGGGAAACAAGTCTGGTCTAGGATTTGTGGCAGCAAAGAAATCTGGTGCAGACAAGAAGATCAGGCCTGATAAACAAATGTCAAAGCAGAAGTCACAACATAACACTCAACATCGGGAACAGAGAAATATGAAGAAAAAGTACCAAAGATGGAGATGTCATCATTGTGGGAGGTTTGGTCACATAAAGCCATTCTGCTTCAGATTGTATGGATACCCCAATCAGAACCCATGTGTCAAACCTAAATCTAACAAGGTACCACATACTCCACAGTGGAAGAAAAAGGCTACTGCCCTGATAGCCCACACTTCCCTTAGAGTCTCTGCAAAGGAAGACTGGTACTTTGACAGTGGGTGTTCTAAGCACATGACTGGAATCAAGAACCTTCTCAATAATGTTAAACCTCACACCACTAGTTATGTGACCTTTGGAGATGGTGCTAGAGGAGAAATCAAAGGAGTTGGTAATTTGGACTGCCCTGGAGTTCCAAATCTGAATGAAGTACTATTGGTAAAAGGCTTGACTGCTAATCTCATTAGTATCAGTCAATTATGTGATCTAGGATTCAAGGTCAACTTCTCAAAATCTGAATGTCTTGTAATTAATGAAAAACAAGAAGTTGTAATGAAAGGAGTCAGATCTAAAGACAACTGTTACTTGTGGGAGCCTGAGAACACTAATTACTCCACTGTGTGTTCTATTGCCAAAGAAGAAAAAGAGGTGAAACTGTGGCACCAAAAACTTGGCCATCTTCATCTAAGAGGAATGAAAAGGATTATCTCCATGGAGGCAGTCAGAGGGATTCCAAGACTGCAAATTGATGAAGGGAGAGTTTGTTGTGAATGTCAGGTTAGTAAGCAGACTAGGATGTCACATCCAAAGTCAAGACATCTGACCACCTCTAAGGTTCTGGAACTTCTACATATGGATCTGATGGGACCAATGTAGGTGGAAAGTCTTGGTGGAAAGAGATATGCCTATGTTGTTGTGGATGACTTTTCCAGATTCACCTGGATTAACTTCATTAGGGAAAAATCTGATGTGTTTGAAGTTTTTAAAGAACTGTGCAACAGAATTCAAAGAGAAAAAGAAGGGTGTATTGTCAGAATCAGAAGTGATCATGGCAAGGAATTTGAAAACAGTAAGTTTAATGAGTTCTGTTCCTCAGAAGGAATTAGTCATGAATTCTCTTCTCCTATAACTCCTCAACATAATGGAGTTGTAGAAAGGAAAAATAGGACCATACAGGAATCTGCCAGAGCTATGATACATGCCAAAAGACTTCCTATTCATTTTTGGGCTAAAGCTATGAATACAGCCTGTTATGTCCATAACAGAGTCACTTTGAGAAAGGGAACCTCATCCACCATTTATGAACTCTGGAAAGGAAGAAAGCCAACTGTGAAGTACTTCCATGTATTTGGCAGCAAATGCTATATTCTGGCAGATCGTGAACAAAGGAGAAAGCTGGACCCTAAAAGTGATGAAGGTATATTTCTAGGATACTCCTCCAACAGCAGAGCTTATAGGGTATTCAATTCCAGGACCAAAGTCATGATGGAATCAATAAATGTCATAGTTGATGATTATCATAAAGAAACAAATGTCCCTTGTAATATTGAGACATTATTTGAGAATCCAACTCAACAGAATGACCTTCCTAACACCACTACAGCAGACTCTGAATCCAAGGAAGCTAGCAAAATCCCTTCCATCAGAATTCAGAAAGATCATCCTAAAGAACTCATCATAGGGGATCCTAATAGTGGAGTCGGTACAAGATCTAGAGAAATCATCTCAAACTCTTGCTTTGTGTCTAAAATTGAACCAAGAAATGTTAAGGAAGCTTTAACTGATGAATACTGGATTGGTGCAATGCAAGATGAATTGAACCAATTTAAGCAACATGAAGTTTGGGAGTTAGTTCCTAGACCAGAGGGAACAAACATCATTGGCACAAAATGGATATACAAGAACAAATCAGATGCTGAAGAAGTTGTCACTAGGAATAAGGCAAGACTTGTTGCCCAAGGATACACTCAAGTTGAAGGGGTTGATTTTGATGAGACCTTTGCCCCTGTAGCCAGACTGGAATCTATCAGACTTCTATTGGGAATTGCTTGTCTCCTGAAGTTCAAGCTATTTCAGATGGATGTAAAAAGTGCCTTCCTAAATGGGTACTTAAATGAGGAAGTTTATGTGGAACAGCCTAAAGGTTTTGTGGATCCAAACCACCCTGATCATGTCTACAAATTGAGGAAAGCCCTATATGGCCTGAAACAAGCTCCTAGAGCATGGTATGACAGGTTAACAAAATTTCTCTCAGACAAAGGATACAGAAAAGGAGGCTTGGATAAAACCCTCTTTGTCAAAAATGAAGGAGGGAAGTTAATGGTAGCTCAAATATATGTTGATGACATAGTGTTTGGGGGAATGTCAGAGCAAATGGTTAAACATTTTGCTGACCAGATGCATGCTGAATTCGAAATGAGTCTCATGGGAGAACTGACTTATTTTCTTGGACTGCAAGTCTCACAGATGGAGGACTCAATCTTTCTATCTCAAAGCAAGTATGCAAAGAACATTGTCAAGAAGTTTGGTATGGAGAATGTCAGTCACAAAAGGACTCCTGCACCTACTCATTTAAAGCTATCCAAAGATTCAAGTGGGGTTAAGGTGGACCAAAGTCTGTACAGAAGCATGATAGGAAGTTTGTTGTACTTAACAGCCAGCAGACCTGACATTGCTTTTGCAGTTGGAGTTTGTGCAAGATACCAAGCTGATCCTAAAGTCAGTCATATCAACCAAGTGAAGAGAATTTTGAAGTATGTAAGTGGAACTTACAACTATGGCTTGCTATACTCTCATGGCTGTGAACCAACTCTGTCTGGTTATTGTGATGCTGATTGGGTTGGAAGTGCTGATGATAGAAAAAGCACCTCTGGAGGATGTTTCTTCTTAGGAAATAATCTGGTCTCCTGGTTCAGCAAGAAACAGAACTGTGTGTCTCTCTCTACTGCTGAAGCTGAATACATTGCAGCTGGTAGTAGCTGTTCTCAAATGATCTGGATGAAACAGATACTCACTGAGTATAATGTCACACAAGATGTTATGACATTGTACTGTGATAATCTGAGTACAATCAACATTTCCAAGAACCCTATTCAGCATAGCAGGATCAAGCACATTGACATTAGACATCACTTTATCAGAGACCTTGTAGAGGAGAAGACAATTAAACTGGAACATGTTGCCACTGAGCTACAACTGGCTGACATTTTTACCAAGGCACTTGATGCAAATCAATTTGAAAACTTGAGGGGAAAGTTGGGTATTTGCCAACATGAGGAATTGTAGCAATTAATTTTGCTTAAAACAAGGGTTGAAGGAGTTATTTTTGTTAAGTCTATTTTGATTGGGTTAATCATATGTTTTCCCAATTCTTTCAAAATTATTAAGAAGTTGAATAGACACTCATTTGCCTCCTTCCACTCTCGACTTTGCAACAAATCCCATTCTCTCAATCAAAGTTTTCTCTCTAGTTGCTACTGGTTTTCTAAGACTATCAAAATGTCTCAAACATCATCCTCATCCAAGACGACCGTTTCATCTTCATCATCTGATCAAGATTCTCGGGCAATCACCTCATGCATGGATTCTGAAGTCCTGGAGATTACTCCTCTTAGAGAAATGGCAACTAACCCATCCAAGGTCAAAAAGATGAGAACAAGGCATGCAGGAAGGTCTCAAGCTACTTCATCCGGTAATCCCTCTCAACCTTCATCTTCTGTACCAAATAGGGAAGGCTCAGCTTATGTTCATCAAGCAATTGCTAGGCTTGTTACAAGAATTTTGAGTGAGAACCACTCTGTACCTGGGATTTCTGTTCCATTAAATCAAGAATCAGCAAGCCCAAATGTTGAAGTAAATCCAGATGTCTCTGAGAATGTTGAGACTCCAAATGACAACATTCAGAAATCATCTGAAAACCTTGATGATATTCAGAACCCTTCAGAGAAGAATGTTGAACCACCTATTATTGATGTGGATGAGGAATACTCAGACAATGACCTAATTGCAAATATCAACCCTAGCATAGCTAGGAGAATGATGAACAAAAAGGGTAATCAGGATGCTGCAAAATGTATGACCAAAGAGAAACCTGCTGATAAGAAAACCAGGTCTGAAGGCAAGACTGGTGTGGAAACTGTGAAGACTGGATTGTCCAAGGGGAAGGTGAAAGCCCGAGTACATGTTGGGAGTCTCTCAAAGCCTGTGAGACAACCAATAGCAAAGAAGAGGAAAGAACCTGAACCTTTTGATTCTGATGAGGAATCAGAATTTGAAATTGATGCTGAAGACATTCCTCTCAGAAGGAAACTCCCTTCCAGCAAAATGGCTAGAGTTCCTGAAGTCCCCACTGACAACATTTCATTTCACCACCCTGAAAATGCCAACAGATGGAAGTACGTTTGCTTGAAGAGAATAGCCTTGGAAAGAGAACTAAACAATGGTGCCATGGATTGTAAGGAAATCATGGACCTAATCAAAGCTGCTGGACTAATGAAGACTGTGGAAAAGTTTACCAAATGCTATGAAAATCTTGTCAAGGAATTCATAGTGAATTTGTCTGATGAATGTGCTGATGGAAGGTCAGCTGACTTTGAATGTGTCTATGTGAGAGGAAGAAGGGTTAATTTCTCTCCATCTGAAATTAACAAATTCCTTGGAAGATCAAATGAGGCTTGCCCTGAACTAGAAGTTACTGAAAATGAAGTATGCCAAACCATCACAGCAAGACAAGTCAAGTGCTGGCCCTCAAAAGGCAAGCTGAATGCTAGCAAGCTAAGCATAAAATTTGCCATCCTGCACAAGATTGGTGCAGCCAACTAGGTCCCTACAAACCATAAATCAACCATCTCTACAGGATTGGGGAGATTCATTTATGCTGTTGGAACTAGGACTGAATTTGACTATGGCAGGTATATTTTTGATCAAACTTTAAAACATGCTGGAAGCTATGCTGTTAAAGGCCCTATTGCCTTTCCCTCCCTCCTATGTGGAATTGTCCTTGCTCAGTACCCTGACATCCTGGTTGAAAGAGATACTGTTTTCAAAAGAGCTCCTGCTCTTGGGTTACACTACAAGCTATTTCAGGGATCTCATGTTCCTGACATTGTCATGACATCAGCTGAGACATCAACTGTAAAAACTCAGTCCAAGACATCTGATGTTATAGCTGTACTGAAGGAGACCTGCAAAGAGCTGGAGACAAGGAAAAAGACTCTAGAAAACCTAATTGCCAGATTAGAACAGGAGGAGACTGAAGGAAATAGAAGGGAAGAGGGTGCTGCTGAAGATCAGCTCAATGTTGAAGAAAGTAGCTCCTCTGAAGATGACAGTGCTTAAAGTTTGGTGGAGTTGACAAGTCTGATGCTGGTTCCTGTTGATGCAAGTGTTTTCAGATTTTATCTGTTGTTTTTATTACTCGTTTTGGATGACTGTATAACATATAAGTACATGTATCTTTGGCCTATTTGTGGCTAAAAAGGGGGAGATATTTTGTGTTAATTACTTGGTAGACATCATATTTTTTCTGCAGTCATATTCATTTTGCTGCTCTCTATTCTCTGATTGCTTAGGGGTTTTAGCCAAAAATCTGCCAAAGGGGGAGTTTGTAAGTGTTTAGTTATTGGCATGTATTTTTGGTAAAACCAAGTGTGTGAATGTCATGACTGATGTCATAACATTCTGGATTATTAGGTATTTTATGCAGAAAAAGTATGGCATACAGTAGCTACTGTTTATGAGTGTGTATCTGAGCATTTTGCAATGATCACATTTATTGCCTTCTACCAAAATCAGTAAACAGGAATTCTGATGTCATAACAAATGTTAAGATATCCTGTACTGATCTAACAGTTATGCAGTTTGGTTAATTCTGAGATTTTTCAGGAAGCTGGTTCATTCTTTCCAGAACAGAATCTCACGTGGACTTTGGGTTAACCTAGCTCAACCCTAATCTGGTTGATAAAGTCTTATGATCTAGTCTTGAGGTTAACCCTAATTAACCCTAGCTTTTCGTGGAAACCCTAACTGAAGAAACAGCTGCATATACATTCAACAGGAATGATGATTGGAAAGCAACTCTTTAACAGAAGATCAATTAGGAGCTGTATAGTTTTAACTGCTGTAATCCAAGCAAGTATCATTGTGATAAGTGACTTGGAATAGGTTTTGATTGTAAGGGTTTTTGTATCACTCAAAGCTTTGAAGCAAGAGTGTTTGTGTCTCTTGACTAAAGCTTTGAAGCAATGTCAAGTTAGGTTTATGTATCACTCAAAGCTGTGAAGCACGAGTGTTTGTGTTACTTGATTAAAAAGCTGTGAAGCATAATCAAGTGTATGTTCTGAAGAGTGTCTTCATTATTTCATTAGTCAATTGTTTAAGTATCACTGTTGTGATTGAGGGGGAGTGAGTAGGAACTCAGGTTTAAGTTGAACTTAGATTGAAGTTGCATTGGGTAGGTCTTAAGTGAAGGAGATAAACTGGTTGGTTTATTCCTGAATTAATATCTCTTATAGTGGATTTCCTCCCTGGCTTGGTAGCCCCCAGAGTAGGTGTTGTTTCACACTGAACTGGGTAAACAATTGACTGTGTTCTTTACTGTTTTTATTTACTGTCTTATAGAAATTCAGATACGGTGTCATAACATTCACTATGACATTGAGTATCTGCTGCCAGAATTTCAAAATCAAATCAAGATATGTGGAGAAGCGTTAACAATAAGAGCTGTTGTTTCAAAGATCTTGAGATCTTTAGCTCCTAAGTTCGACCATATAGTGGTGGAGATAGAAGAGGGGAAAGACTTGTCGAAATTGACAAAGGAAGAGCTTCAAGGGACGCTTGAATCTCATGAACAAAGAATGAACGAAAGAGATGCAGGCAAATCAAAGAGTGATGTGGCCTTGCAGGCATATTCAGCAAAAGAGACCAAAGGCAAAGGAAAGTGTTTCGACAGAGGTAGAGGTGGCTACAGCAAATTGAATGGTAGAGGAAACCAAATTGAAGGAAACGTGTCGAATCAATGAAGACCATACCAAGGCAACCAAAGAGATGGTGTTTCAAATAGAGGAAGAGGTGGTGGTAGAAAACTTGATAAGAGTCACATTCAATGTTACAATTGTCAGAAGTATGGTTACTATTCGAGTGATTGTCCAGAAAAACAAAAGAATCAAGAAAGTGATGCAAAGCTTGCAAAACATGAAGAAGAAGAAGAAGAGATGATGTTGATGGTCACAATAAAAGATAAAGATAGATTCAAGGACCAATGGTACATGGATTCAGGATGTTTATCACATATGTCTGGAAGGAAAGACTGGTTTGTCAATATAAAGCTCTCAATAAAAAATATGGTAAAGTTTGAAAATGACAATACCCTAGCAGCTGAAGGTATTGGTGATTTTATAATTATGAGGAAAGATGGAAAGAGGTAAGTAATTTCCAATGTGTTGTACATACCAGGCATGAAGAGCAATTTGCTCAGTATAGGGCAGTTGGTCGAAAAGAATTATAAAGTGTCAATCGAAGATAAGATGATGAGAGTCGTTGATGTAAATGGGAGATTAATCTTGAAGGCTCCTATGTCTCAGAATCGAACCTTCAAGATTGAACTAAATGTGATGGAGCACAAGTGCCTTTCGACTGCAGCTAGCAGAGATGAATGTATATGGCATTATAGACTACGCCATCTCAACTTCAGATACATCAGATATTTGAAGAGAAGAAATATGGTTTCAGAATTACCAGAAATCGACATTCCAAATGAGGTATGTGAGAAATGTGTGCAGGCGAAGCAACACAAGAATAGCTTCAGCAAGGATGCAGGAAGCAGGTCGAAGGCTAGTCTTGAAGTCATATACTCTGATGTATGTGAACCAATCTAGGTGGATTTGATGGGAGATAACAAATACTTTGTTACATTCATAGATGATTTCAGTCGAAACTTGTGGACTTATCTGATCAAGAATAAAAGTGAAGTGATCGAAGTATTTGCCAATTTTAAGTCTATGGTCGAAAGACAGAGTGGTCGAAAGCTCAAAGTTTTGAGAATTGGTGGTGGTGGAGAATATGTATCAAAAGACTTCGACAGGCTATATGAAAAGGAAGGGATTGTGCATTAGGTGGTGCCACCCTATACTCCACAACAAAATGGAATTGCAGAAAGGAAGAATCGAACCATCATGAATATGGTGAGAAGTATGTTGAAAGGAAAGAATTTACCTAAAGAGTTTTGGGGTGAAGCTGTTTTGACTGCAACATACATTTTGGACAGATGTCCTACAAAGAAGCTAGAAGGAATTACTCCAGAAGAATGTTGGTCTGGTGTGAAGCCTAGCTTGAGTCATCTGAAGGTATTTGGATCTATTGCACATAGACATGTGTCAGATCAGTTGAGAAGAAAACTTGATGACAAGTCAAGTCAAATGATTCTAGTTGGATATCATTCGACAGGAGGCTACAAGTTGTTCGATCTAGTGAAAAAGCAGATTGTGATCAGTAGGGACGTGATCATAGATGAGTTTAAAGAATGAGATTGGACTGAAAATGTCAAGAAAGATTCAGTGGGAATCCTTCTTGAAGAGTCATAAACTCAAGTCGAAAGAGAAGTTCGACAAGAGGAATCAACAGATATACCAAGTACAAGCAGGCCTCAAAGAATAAGACGCATGCCTGCAAGATTGCAAGATTGTGTGATTACATTAGATGATGTAATAGATGATGAAGGTGAACTGGTACATTATGCTTTCTATGCAGATGTCGAACCCGTTAATGCAGCTGAAGCATCGAAGGATTCAAAGTGGGTGAAAGCAATGAACGAAGAAGTGAAGTCTATCGAAGACAATAATACTTGGTCACTTGTCGAATTACCTCAAGACAAGAAGAAAATTGATGTCAAGTGGGTATACAAAGTGAAAATAAATTCAAAAGGTGAAGTAACTCGACACAAAGCAAGACTTGTGGCGAAAGGATTTCTACAGAAAGAAGGAATAGACTTCGATGAAGTTTTTTCACCTATTGCTAGGATCGGAACAATCAGGTTGGTTGTTGGTCTAGCAGAAATAAACAGTTGGCACATATGTCAGATGGACGTGAAGTGTGCATTCTTAAATGGATCCTTAGAAGAAGAAGTTTATGTTAAACAACCAGTTGGGTTTGTGAAACATGATGAAGAAAGAAAGGTGTACAGACTGCATAAAGCCTTGTATGGATTGAAACAAGCTCCAAGATCTTGGAATAAGAAAATTGATAGTTTCCTAAGGGATAAGGAATTTGTAAAGTGCACAACTGAACATGGAGTATATGTAAGAAGAAGCAATAGTGAATTGCTTATACTATGTCTCTATGTAGATGATTTGTTGATAACAGGTAGTTGTAAAAGTGAGATCAAAGACTTCAAAGATGATCTCAACAAGGAATTCGAAATGTCTGATTTGGGTGAGATTTCATATTTCCTTGGAATCGAATTCTACAAGAGAAGTAGAGGTTTGATGATGTATCAAAGAAGATATGCAGGAGAAATTCTCAAGAAGTTTGAGATAGAAGAATGCAACTCAACTTCGACACCTGCAGAACCAAGACTGAAACTGTCGAAAGATGCAGATGAAGATGATGTTGATCCAATCCAATACAGAAGACTTATTGGATCATTAAGATATCTTTATCATACAAGACCTGACTTAACATATAGTGTAGGTATGGTAAGTAGATTTATGCAGAAGCCAAAGGTATCACATCTAGTAGTAGTAAAAAGGATACTGAGGTATCTCAAAGGAATTTTCGATTATGAAATTTTGTTTCCTGCAGTTGATAAAGGAAAAGAATGCAAGTTAGTGGGATACACTGATTCGAGTTGGTGTAGTGATGCTGAAGATCGAAAGTCAACAGCAGGATATGTGTTTATGCTAGGTGGTGCATCAGTTGCTTGGAATTCAAGAAAGGAACCAGTAGTGACATTATCATCATGCGAAGCAGAATACATAGCTGCTTCTCTTTGTGCATGTCAAGCAACTTGGATGGTGAACTTGGTCGAAGAGATAACATGGAAAGATCATGGAGCAATTACCATGAAGATCGACAACATGTCAGCTATTAATCTGGCAAAAAACCCAATAGCACATGGTCGAAGTAAGCACATCGAAATGAGGTTCCATTATCTTCGAGAGCAGGTAGCAGATGAGAAGATGAATTTGGAACACTGCAGAACTGAGAATCAGATTACATACATCATGACGAAGGGAGTGCAAGTAGAAGTATTCAGAAGACTAAGAGTCATGATGAACATAGATAGTTTAGACACAATGAATTAGGTGGTGTGTTAAATTGTAATTCAGTGTGTCGAAACTATGTGTCGAAAAGATTTGATTTGTTTTAGATTTAAATAGATTTGATTTAAGTCTAGAATAAATTAGATTTGATTTAGTAACAAAAAAATATTTTGGACTTTGGGCTTAGGGTGTAAGCTCAGTTATAAATAGAGGGAGTGACCCTTATTTTTGTAAGTAAGTCAAGCAAGTTGTATTCACAGAATTTGCAGTTATAAGTGAATAACAAAATTTTCACAGTTTGTAAACAGAGAGAAACTCTGCAGAAATTATTTGTCTTGTCTTCTTTTTTTATTTGTCTCATAATTAAATTGTCATTGTGGTAGAAATTTATCATAAACTTTGGTGGATTTCCAACATCGATATGTATTAGTTATGCTTTTTATTTGTACTAGGCCTGCACAACCTTTTTGATTGAGCTGCATCACTGTTGACATAGACCGACAACTCCTCATTCTTTCCTTGCTTGCAATCTCCTAGATATGCTTTTAATTAGCTTATACGAATTCCATTAAGATCTCAAAAATGTTGCTTGAGATGTGTCCACAAGGACTTTGCACCATCATAATAAGAAAGAGTAGAGTTCAATGATGGTTCAATGGTGTTGAGCAACCATGCTATGAACATTGAATGCACTTTGGTCCAATCATGTAGCTTACAGAATGTTACGAACTTGACTAAACTCCCGACACTAATCATACCTACAATTAATGTATAAACTAAGGTAAAAGTAACATCTCCAAAATATAAGTTGTTCCTATTTTCTAATAGTGTCTCATCAATAATCTCAACTCAGTGAATGTCCAAAATCTTTTAACCTCTAAGGAATTTTAATTTAGTAGAATATTCGTCAAGGTATTCGCACTAGTGTATGTCATAAAAATCCAAGAGTAAGACAATTGTACTGTCCAGTGTTGACTAAGTTGATGGATTTTCCAATGTAAATTAGATTTTAATTCCTTATTCACATATGAAATCCAACAAAAATAGTAAAAGAAATACATAATGAATTGCTATATAATATTATGTTGCTGATGGAATATGATTCAATTGTTAAAATATTACGCTGCTGGTGGAACATGACTCGGTTTTGTATTTTTAAAATTAGATTATGATTCCTTAGTCACATGAAATCCAAGAAACATAGTAAAAGAAATACATTATGGGCAGACACTTGGATTGTTCCTTGTTGTTTCCTGCATGCTGCTTCGAATAAACAACATTTTCATTTTCTTCTATAACTCATAGCATAAGTCACCTTTGAGCTAAACAAACTAGTCCCTTATCTTCTTAACCTTTGATTCATTCAACTCTTTCATTTTCTCAACAATGGCCGAGGCTTTGCTTACTGTTGTTTTTGAGAATTTGATGTCTCTTGTTCAAAATGAATTTGCTACAATTTCTGGAATCAAGTCAAAGGCTGAAAAGCTCTCAACCACTTTAGAACTCATCAATGCTGTTCTTGAAGATGCTGAGCACAAACAACTCACTAACCGTTCTATCAAGCTTTGGCTTCAACAACTCAAAGACGCAGTTTATGTGCTAGATGATATTCTTGACGAGTGTTTGTTCGAATCGGATAGACTTAAGGGAACGTCCTCTTTTAAACCAAAGAACATCATGTTTCGCCGTGAGATTGGCAACAAGTTCAAGGAGATCATAAGCAGATTCGATCAAATTGCTGACAATAAGAACAAGTTTCTTCTGCAGGTGGGTGGTTCTGTTAGGGAAAGCTCTATTGAGGTCGCTGACTGGCGCCAAACCACTTCAGTTATTGCCGAACCCAAAGTGTATGGAAGAGAAGATGATAAAGAGAAGATTGTCCAGTTTTTTCTTACTCAAGCAAAAGACTCTCACCTCCTTTCTGTGTATCCCATTGTTGGCTTAGGTGGTGTTGGAAAAACAACTCTGGCTCAGTTGGTCTACAATGACCGTCGGGTAAGTGTCAGTTTTGATATAAAAGTGTGGGTGTGTGTTTCTGAGATTTTCTCTTTGAAGATGATTATGTGTTCTATTATAGAATCTATCACAAGAGCTAAGTGTTATCGCACCAATTTAGATGTAATACAAAGAAAAGTGCAAGAACTATTGCAAGGTAAGCGATATTTGTTGGTCTTGGATGATGTATGGAAAAGAAATCAAGAATTGGAATTTGGATTAAGCCAGAACATATGGAATAAGTTGAAATCAGTTTTGTCGTGTGGATCCAAAGGTTCTTCCATTTTAGTTTCCACTCGTGACAAGGATGTTGCTGCAATCATGGGAACATGTCAAGATCATCACCTATCCGGGCTCTCTGAAGATGAATGTTGGTTGTTGTTCCAAGAATATGCATTTGGACACGAGAAAGAAAAACAAGCAAAACTTGTGGCAATAGGCAAGGAGATCATAAAGAAGTGTGGAGGATTGCCTCTTGCAGCACAAGCACTGGGAGGTCTAATGCACTCGAGAACTACTGAAAAGGAATGGCTTGAAATTAAGGATAGTGAGCTATGGACTTTACCCGATGAGAATATGATTTTGCCTGCCTTGAGATTGAGCTACACATATTTAACTCCCACCTTGAAGCAATGTTTTTCTTTTTGTGCTATATTTCCTAAAGATACAGAAATGAATAAAGAAGATTTGATTCATCTTTGGATGGCTAATGGGTTTATTTCATCGAGGGAAAATTTGGAGGTAGAAGATGTTGGCAATATGGTTTGGAATGAATTGTGCCAAAAGTCTTTCTTTCAAGACATCAAGATAGATGCTCATTCAGAAGACATTTCTTTCAAAATGCACGATCTTGTCCATGATTTAGCTCAACTTGTTACCGGGCCAGAGTGTATGATTATTAAGAACACAAACATTGATTTGTCAAGAAGCACTCACCATATTAGTTTTGACTATCGCAATTTGGTATCAATCAATAAGGAGACCTTCAGAAATATTGAGTCCTTGCGAACATTGTATGATTTAAAAACTTACGACTGCCACACGTTTTTTCCTAGCTGCCACTTCCCGAATAACAACTCTTTACGGGTTTTACTCATATGTTCGGCAATGTTAGAATCCGTTGAGAGGTTTACTCATTTGAGGTATTTGGAACTTTATGGTTTCTCAAACCTTGAACCCATATCTAACTCAATTCATACCTTGCGGTATTTGGAAATCTTGAAATTTAAAAGTTTTTGGAAAATTCGATATCTACCGAAAAACTTGAGCCGCCTACAAAATCTCAGACACCTTGTCATCGAAGATTGTCATGTATTGTCTTCTATCTTTCCTAATATTGGAAAGTTATGTTGCCTAAGAACATTAAGTGTATTCATTGTTCGTCGGAAGATAGGATACAGCTTGGCAGAGCTACGTGATCTACAATTGGGAGGAAAACTGAGCATCAAAGGCCTAAAAAATGTTGATAGTTCATCTGAAGCTCGAGAGGCCAATTTAATGGGTAAAAAAGACCTCCAAGAATTATGCTTGTCATGGAGCAAAGGTACTGAGGGACCTAGTACTAGTGCAGAGGAAGTAATCGAGGCACTTCAACCTCACTCAAATCTTAAGAGGTTGAAAATAGATCTCTACGACGGAATTAGCTTACCAAGCTGGATCAGTATGTTGAGTAATTTAGCTTCTCTTGAACTTTCTTCTTGTGACAATTGCGTGCTGCTTTCACCACTTGGGAAACTACCATCTCTAAAAAAAATCCGTTTGCATCAGATGAATAATGTGCTATATATGAATGAAGATGAACCTCACCATGGTTTGGAGGAGACGTTTTTCCCATATCTGGAGGAACTCTACTTAGATGGGCTACCAAACTTAGAGCGATTGTTGAAAGTGCAAAGAGGAGAGATTTTCCCCCATCTTTCTAGTTTTACCATCATCAATTGCCCCAAACTTGTGTTGCCAAACCTTTCATTTGTTAAATACTTATTTGTAGATGGATGTAACAAGGAGTTACTGAGGCAAATCTCTAGTTTCTATGATCTTACCACTCTTCACCTTACTAAAAATGAAGATGTGACCTCCCTCCCTGAGGACATGTTGAGAAACCTGACTTCACTTCAAACTCTAACAATATCTGATTTCTTGAACTTGATGGAATTACCAAATGAACCCTTCAACCTTGCTTTGGAGCATCTCTGTATTACTCGTTGTGGCGAGCTTGAGTCTTTGCCAGAGCTAATTTGGGAAGGTCTGCAATCCCTTCGAACAATCGATATTATTGATTGTGAAGGATTGAGATCCTTGCCTGAAGGTATCCGACACCTCACTTCACTTGAGATTTTGACTATTCAAGGTTGCTCAACTTTAAAGAAACGATGTGAGGAGGTACTAGGGGAGGACTGGGACAAGATAGCGCACATTCAAAAATTACTGATTTGGTAGAGTGGAGAAACATCTACAGTTTTGGTGAGTATTAATACAACTTGTTTGTTCATACATGCTTCCATGACCATGATCTTCGCTTTGTTCATTCCTCATCTTTCGATGGAATTTTTCATAATGTACTAACAATTGTTCGACTGTTTACATAATATTTTACCTATGTTGTAACTTTGAGCTTCCACTTGCAAGCATGTTTACCTACTGCATACATGTTCCATACTTCTGCACTTCCAGAACAATTTTTTCTACTTCTACACACGTGATTAAACATCTCACCACAGTTATAGTAACATTATTGTGGACCTTAAACATCTCACCTCATTCATTTCCTTGTTTCACTTCAAGCTTGTTATATTTAACAGAATGTTTTCATCTTCTTTTGGAAGCAGCTAAGACATTTCATGCTTTACAGACCGAGAAGAAAGAGTTACAATGATGGAAAAGAAGCTAAATTATGAAGTTCATGAAGGAATAAAGGAGATTGAACAATGGGAAACTCAGGCTACATCACTCTACGCCGAACTGCAGATTTCTGTTGTTTTTTATTTACTTATTTCTCCATCAAAACATATTTCATTACTATGTTTAGATGACAGTTTTGTAGCACATTCGGTTTTGTGCTTCGAAACATATTTTATTGTTGTTTCAAAAATTCTGTCTCGTTTCCTTACTATGTTCATTGAAATCTTGAGCATTTTAGTATATAAGACAGATTCATGTTTGTGTTTGCAATCAATATCAATATTCTGTAATCATAATTAGTATATTATCGGTTAATGAAGGTTTTAGAAAGGAACATAGAAAGATCATTTTTATTTGTATTGTTTGTGTATATAGATGCCGCAACAGGCAAAATGTGCCAAAAACTTCCTTCTAGTGAGGTTCCTACTATTCTCAACTGTCATGGTAAGAGCTGGGACATGGCTTATAATGGGCAAAACAAATACAAGCAGTTTGATACAATTGGCTGGAGAAACTTTGTTAAAGATAATAATTTGAAGGTCGGAGACATGTGCGTTTTTGAGCTTAAGGAAAACAGTGAAGAGAAAATCGTCTTTGAAGTTCAAATTCTTAGAGGTGAATTTCCTGGGACTGATGAATGTGAAGAAGATCAGATTTTTGTATCCGGATTTTCTGGTACCGGTGAGAATGATTCACCATATGTCATCGACTAATATTCTAATGGCTTGAATACCACACCTTCCTTTGTGGGATGGTTCATGGTTACAAGATGTTTTTGTTATGGAATGGTTAGAGCATAGATTTTGGTGTTAGGATTAAGAAATAAGTAAATAAAAAACAACAGCCACATCAAAATATTAAATAAATGTTGAGAAGATAAATTAACAGATGAAGACAAATGGCCCAGCAGTTGGGCGCTTGAAGCATGGGAGAAGTTTCTTGGGTTTGAACCCCTGTGAAACTATTTTTAAGAAATTTCGCAGGCCTTTACATCAAAAGCTTCCAAAATGATCACCAAAATCATTACGAAAAATGCCTCCACACCCAGCCAGATGAGTACCTGAGGCATCATCTACATTTACTTTAGGTAAGCCATCCATGTTGAGGAGGAATCCAAAACACCTCCCGAACCAACTGGGTTCGAGGAGGATGAATATCCACTCTGAAAATTTTCAGAATAACAAAATCTGAAATGGAAGAGTTGGCTTTACTTTTGGTCATATTACCAGACATAGCCGTGGAAGAAAGAACATTGGCACAATGCTGCTGCCACTGAACTTTCTGATTTTGAAATCTGAATAAATTCCTTGCCTTCCATATGCTATAAACCGAGTTCAAGATATCCGCCACAAAAACAACACGGCACTGATCTGAGTGCACGTCATCAATGATCTGAATACGGTCTGCTAAGTTGTCATTACGGGAGTTTAAATTCAACTTATCACTAAGCCAGTTCCAAACACTTTTGGCATAACCACAATCGAAAAAAAGATGATGAAGATTCTTTGCATTTTCAAAATAAAGGTTGCAAACAGAAGGCATGTTCTAGCTGCGAATCACAAGGTTGTCCCCCGTTGGCAACTTTCCATGAGTCAAACTCCAAAACAGAAGTGACTGAGATGGAGGGATATCATTATTCCACAGCCTGCTCCCTCAAGACCGGTGATTAAACCTGCTGCAGTACTTATACGCAACTTTGAGCGATAGATGACCATTTTCTATGGACTTCCAGATCAGCCTATCATGCACTTGTTGATTAACAATAACATCATCACACAATTGCACAGGGCAAGAACAGAAGTTAAGAAGGAAGAACAATTCTATTATCAATAATATAATCCTTCAAAAACGTACCAGAAGACTCATGAGAATACCCCGGGATTAGGTCCATTAGAGCTTGACCACACCAATTATCTGCCCAAAAAATTAATACTCTCGTTGTTTCCCACCAACCACAAAGAATTGCTATCCATTGTAGATTGAAAACTTTTGCTCCCTTCCCATATGGAAGAGAAAACATGATAATTCACACACCTACCTCTTTTAATGACTCTGGCCTTTAGAATCTTAGCCCAATTGTTAGAAATTTGGGTATGATAATCCTGGATAACTTCGAAGAATTGTGTTCGTACACTTTCCGAACAAAGTATTTCGACCCTATTCTTGCCTGGGTTCACGAAATCTTTGTGGGGATAATTCTTGAAGAACAATATGTTTCTGGCAAAAGAAAACTGATTACAAATGTAGAGAGAAAGTATTGTTTTTCGTTCGTATCTGAAACCGAGGTCAAATGACTCCTTATATAGGAGATCAATAACTGAAACCGAAAAGACACATCTGTTCGGAAAAACGGTTATGTCGGTTGGGGACCGAAAAGACACACCTGTTCGGAAAAACGGTTATGTCGGTTGGGGAAAAGGATTCAAAATTTTCGAACGGGGCGCTGTCCCGCACCCCGCCCGCTGACCAGGTCAGCGGGACCCCAGCCAGGGGCTCCGCCTCTTGGACCCCAACGGGGCGCTGCCCCGCACCCCGCCAAGGGCTTCGCCCCTTGGAACCCCAACGGGGCGCTGCCCCGTACCCCGCCAGGGGCTTCGCCCCTTGGAACCCCGTTTCAATTATTCATATTCAATTATGCATTGGCTCGACGAGCGTGCACTCCGCACTTCCCTAACTCGTTTCCGAACTTAACGAATAATTGAATCGACCTTTAGTAAATCACATTACTACTAAAATACATTGGTGATACTAAAATCACCAACACCAATCCTCATGGCCCTTATTAATGCTCCAACATTGTCTCAAATCCGAAGCCTCATTCAACGCCCTCAAAGATTTAAGACGCAAACCCCCATCCTTTACCTCTTTACAACAGTTCTTCCACGCAACCGTAACCAACTTCCGTTTGTTAATATCTGCGCTTCAAATAAAGTTTCTACATCAACCTTCCACCAATTTGATTAGACTAATTGGCCAAGAATATGTCATAATAGACTAAATCATCATACTTTGAATTACCGAACGAACCAACTGAACTCTGCCTGCAATAGATAACATACTTGCTTTCCGCGCTGCCAGCTTAGTTTTAATTATGTCCACCAGGGGCTGAACGTACTTAGCTTTGGGACGACGACCTTTAAAAATAGGAACTCCCAAGTAAATAGAAGGAAGGTGACCCAGACAAAACTCAATCCTATTAGCAAGCATGCAATGTCTATCATGTGACATAGAAACAACAAACATAAAAGATTTACTAGGATTGCAAACTTGACCAGAGCACTCAACATACAAGGAAAACATGATTATAATCAAGTCTAAAGAAGAAGAGCAACCCCAGGTGAAAATAATTAGGTCGTCTGCGTACAGCGTATGATTTTCATTACGGTTTTAGGTAGACATTGTTTATGCTAAAACTCTAGTAGTCATTCTTACGGTTCATTTTACCTTTTTGCCGAGAACGTGGAGATTTGATTCACTCACATACCACCTTAAAATTTTAGATAGATAAATGATATGTATCTCACAAAGGGAGTTAAGTCTTCAACTTTATATCAATACTCCTAGTATAAAAAGAATATGTTTATTTCAAAACCAAATATTTATATATTTTTTAGTTTAAATGTTAACATTTTATCATAAAAAAAATTAATATTTTTTCAAATCAATTTTAATTTTTCTTGTTTCATGTCATAATATCATATATATTTTTTATTAAGTATATGATATTTGTTTCTTTAGAAAAATATAAGAGAAATACTTAATAGATTGAATTAATTATTATAGAAGTGGTCAAAAAATTTCATTCTAAATCAAACACAAATTTAAAAAATTAAAATTAAATAAATAAATAAATTAATATTGTAAATATATCCTGTAAAATTAAATGATAATGTTAAAATATATTGAATAAATGATATATTTTAAGATTTAAGAATAAATATTTATCTATTTTGACCACTTAGTAGATTTGATAAATATATGATGTGGCGCTTATATATGGTTTTTTAATTTTTTTAATTTTATTTTGATGTAGATATAAAATGTGTTTTAGATATAAAATAAATAATAAATATGTGTTTTTTATAAGAAATTCGTTTATTCACCAATTATAAATTTCTCGTGCTTTTTATAAAAATAAAAATCTGTATACTTTATAGTATAAATGTTAATATTTTATTATAATAAAAACTAATATTTTTTTAAATCAGTTTTATTTTTTCTTATATCACGTTATAATATTATATATCATTATCTATTAAGTATACAATATTTATTTATCTAGAAAAATATAAGAGAAATCATGTTTAATTATTATAGAAATGGTCAATTTTTTTCTGTTTTAAGTTAAAAACAAATTTGAAAAACTAAAATAAAATTGAATTAATTAATTAATATTTTAAATGTATCCTTAAAATTAAATGATAATGTTAGAATATATTGAACACATGATATATTTTAAGTTTTAATAATAAACATTATCTATTTTAGTCTCTAAGTAGATTTGATGAATATATAACGTGACACTTACATATTTTTTATTTTAACATGGATTTTCTATGTTGGCCTTTTATTTTAAATATAAAATAAATAATAAATTTGTGTCCTTCATAACAAATTTTTTTATTCATCAATCATAATTATCTCATTTTTTTATAAAAATAAATATTTATATCATTTTTTAGTATAAATGATAATATTTTTTCAAATTAATTTAATTTTTTTCTTGTATCATGTTATAATATCATAAATCATTTTCTATCAAGTATATGATATCTTTGTTAAAAAAATCTATTATCTATCTATAAAAATGATAGTTCCTGGAAATTACCACAACACCACAGCTGAAAAAATTCATTGTTGGTCTATTGTATTGGGATAAAATTGGAAACTCCAAAATATCTTGCACCACATTGTTTTGAATCTGATGTGGCACTCCCACAATTTTTCACCACATTTTCAATTTTTTTTTTCCAAATAAATCCCACATATTGTGAGAAACCCAACCAGGGGGAATACCAATTCATTATTCCTTGCCATTCATTGTGCCTCTCTTCCTCTTCCCCATGCCAAACCATTATGCCTCTCTTTTCATTTTCTTTGAGAACAAAACACCTCAATGTATATTTGAATTTTCTTCTGACTCTTTAGTTAATCGAGACAAAAACTTCCTTCCTCTCTCATCTTAATTCTCACGTAAATTTTCTTTCTGCTTTTCATGGTTCTCAACCTCCTTACTTCTTCCTCATCATCGTTGTTCACTCTTATCATAAAAAACAAAAACAAACACACACTAAATCTGGAAAAAAGAAGAAGACTGATACGCTTTCTCTCTTATCATGAAGGGAGATTTACATAGTGAACTCTTTCAATGAGAGAAGGGGTTAGTATGTTCATGGCACAATGAGTGATGTAAGAAGAAATAAAGGACGTGATTCAAAATGCGTACATGTATGGAACTGGTTTGTGTTTAGAGTGGGGCTACTGAACCAAAGTGTTGCTATAAGAATACTATAGGGGATATTGGTTGATTCGAGTTGTTTGACTACACGTGGAATCCCCATATGTTGTATTTTGGAAGAATGATACATCTCGATATGTTGCTTGCCATTTTCGTCAAGCATTCTTTTCAATGGTGCAGAGGTACGACATCATTTATTTTATTGTTTTCAACTTGCATGAACATGGTGCTTTTACTATGAACATCAGCTTTTTATTGTGATTGTTTGTTTTTAGGAATTGCAACCTTTGAGATGGAGTATGGACATTGGGATGATGAGAGAAACTGGAAAATCTCAGAAATGAGATTTGCTTTAAAATCGCATATTAGTGACATAGACCTCAGGATTCTGGTGGATGGTATGATGAACCACTATACTGAAATCTATCGCATGAAATATTTTCCTTTTGTTAAGATTGTCACTGAATAAAGTTTGGCACACTATTATAAGCAGTGGTATCCTTGAACACATGATATAGAGTAACAAGTGTGTTTCATGGAGAGATTGAATATCCTTTAATCTGTAAAAATTAATACTAAATTATCTGTTTCTACGTGCATTGCAGAGACTCCAATTTTTTGTTTCTTTGGTATCATAACTTTTGTTATCAAATCATGTACATGGCACCAGTGGTTGTTGGATTCCTACTTCCTGCTTCAATTATAATGGAGGAAAATATTTTTGGTATTACAATTCAACTTGCTAGAGAAGATTAAAGTATTGTGTAGTTACTTATCTTCAACTTAGCACTTGCATATTTGATTATAGTAATGAAGCCAAGAAGAGAAGCAAAAGAGCTATTTAACTCAAATTATCAACACTGCTTCTAACAACTTCTTAACCTGCTCAAACATCAACAACCTGCTCAAGCATCAACAAGGAATGTTTCATTTCAAAATTTTAAAGATCGATCTTTGATTCATTGATGATCTTATTTAAATGGGATTGTGATTTTTTATGGTTTTTGATTGAGATTCGATTTTGTTTTCAAATTTGTTATAGAATTATGGAGATTTGATTAGAATTTGATTTGATTCATCATCTTGGAGTTCAAGTTTATACATATAGAAAGATTAGATGTAATAAGGAATATTTTATATAATAGGCTGCTATGCTAATTTAAGGGTGCATTTGGAAAAGCTTTTGATGTATTTTTCTTATGGTTAATAGATATAAACAGTAGTAAATAATAACAATCAATAATACTAATGATAATCTGACTATTTAATGATATAATACTTATAGACAAAAACTAAAAACTGAAATAAAAATAAAGAAATGGTTATAAATTAAAACAATAAAATAAAAGAAAAATATGAAAGAACTTAAAACTGAAATTATTGATTTATCATATTTGATGATAATTTTCTAAAATGAATTATAAATTTTTTTTTAACTAGCATTTTTTTAAGATATGAATTATGTAAGATTTTTGTCAACATCCCAAATTATATATTATTAACATTGTTTTATTTTAATTTGATTTTTGTTTATTTGTGGACTTTTATTAATTAAAAAATAATCAGTTAAAAAATTCGTTTTTAGCGTGGACGTTTATTTTGCTCTTTTTTTTTGTTTAAGTTGATTTTTTATTATTTTAAAATAAAATAAAAATTAAATCCTTTTTAATTTATTTGTTGATTTCATTAAATAAAATATTAAAAATATTAAGTTTAAAAAAATTTAAAAAAATTTAAAAAAAATATTTGAAGGATGGGGCACTCCTTCCACCTTTTGTAAGATAACTTTGTTTTTATTTTATTTTATTTTATTTATTTTTTATTCATTTAATTTATTTTGTTAATAAATTTTAATTACTAATCAATAAATAAATCATAATATCTTTGAATTTGATTTTTGTATTCCTTTTAAAAAAATAATAACAAAATAATAATCAGACTTTTTAGAACCCTGACTGTCCCTTTTCCTTTTGTAGGATTTTCTTTTAAAAAGTAAAATATTATAGAAAAATAAGTTTTGTGTTACTTTAAGATAGAAACAGAATATTAGAAGAAAAAAAACTAACAAAATAGATTTAAGTGTTATTATCAAAATAATGTCCATAAAATTGAGTATGATGATTTATTCAATTTGGAGAAAATTTGAGATAATTTTAAACTTTTGATTTGTTGGATTTATAGTTTTTCATATTTTTTCTCATATTATTATTTATTTTTCGCTTTTATTTCATGTAAATGTATATTATTATTTAAAAAAATTTGTTTACCAATAAAGTTGTACTTTTTTATAGTAAAACAATTATTAATATTTTTTTTTGTCTCTGGAAATTACCACAACACCACAGCTGGAAAAATCCATTGTTGGTCTATTGTATTGGGGTAAAATTGGAAACTCCAAAATATCTTGCACCACATTGCTTTGAATCTGATGTGGCACTCCCACAATTTTTCACCACATTTTCAAAAAAAAAATTTCAAATAAATCCCACATATTGTGAGAAACCCAACCATGGGGAATACCAATTCATTATTCCTTGCCATTCATTGTGCCTCTCTTCCTCTTCCCCATGCCAAACCATTATGCCTCTCTTAATCAAAATTCAAATTCAAATGGAACACCAAAAGTTTTTCACTCTTCCTTCAATCCTTCCCCAATGTGTACTTATGTATAACCTCCATTGCTTAACACCTTCCAGTCGTTTTCATTCACGCAAGCCATTGCTACAGACGTCCCTTTCGTTTTCATTCACGCAAGGCTCTCTGTGCTGTTACGAATCGCTGCGTGACGATGGCGCGCCCAATCGAGTATATCAGTAGCATTGACGATTCGAAGGATTTGTGGAAGGTTGCTGTTAGATGTAAGCATCTGTGGTCTGTTACCAGTTCTCAGAATAGAGAGCACTTAGAGCTTATTCTGTTTGATTCAAAGGTATAATACAATCTAAACGTTTCTGCTTTGCCATTCTGATTTTGTTGTAACAGTACTGGTATATGATACTGATTTCAAGATGTTTGTATTTTCACAGTTGGATTTGATTCAAGCCATTGTGCCATCTTATTTGGTATCAAAATTCAAAACACAGCTTGAACTTGGTTGTTCCTACATAATGCAGAATTTCAAAGTTTCCAGCAATGATTTCTCCTTCAAATCCACTGATCATAAGTTCAAATTGATTTTTTGTGGTTCAACTTCCGTCAAAAAGGTCCAACTTGCTGACATACCTCTGAACCACCTCAAGTTAATTGGAATAAATGCTATTATTGAGGGTAAATACAGAACGAATTTGTTATATGGTGAGTTATATTTTTACTGTTATAATAGAACGCATTGTATTGTGACTTCTTCGTTATACATAACTGTCTGTGGTGAACTTTTGTGCAGATATAATTGGTGGGGTTACTGAAATATCCCAAGCCCAGATAATTCCTGATAACAACAAAAGCAAGGTTGTGTTTTCATTAACTGATCTGAGGTAGGTGTTTCATTTTGTTTGTTAACATTGATGCTGATAAATATAAAAATCTAACATGTTCATGTTGTTTGTTTTGTAATTCCTGTCAATCAGCAAACATCATGTGCAATGTACTCTTTGGGGTAAATTAGATGTGCAACTGAATGAGTATTATACGACTCATAAGGCTGATGGTAGTATTGTTATCCTACTTATGAATGCAAGGATCAAGGAACCTCAAGGTATGCTATGTGACTATTTCTTATTATATCCAATTATTATATCCAACTTTAAGTGTTGTCATTTATAAATATCTCAATTTTCAGGAAATTATCCTTTAAATGTATCAAATGCTTGGAACGGCACAAAACTGCTCATCAATGATTTGTCTATTGAGGAGGTTAAAAACCTTAAAGAGAAGTAAGTGATTTTATTATGAAGTTATGAATTAGCAACCTATGATTACTAACAGCCTGTTTTCATTCTGATCTATGTACATCAGACTTAAAGATGATCTGTCGACGCTCTCATCCTCGAGCATGCAAATGGAAACCACAAATACCTCTGTTTTTTCTGATTTGGACAAATTTGTATGGAAAGCTGAAGTGTTGAGTCTGTCTGATATTGCATATCTGCAGACTGTAAGTTGCTCTTTAATACATGACTGTCTTAGATTGAGGAATTACACAGACTGGGTTCTAATCCATTTTTTGAGACATTGCCCCATCTTTCTGTTTCAGGAAACTACATGTGTGACTGTTGCGACTCTGGAGAAGTTTGAATGTGGGCAGTCAGGATGGTATTATGATGGATGTAGTGAATGTACCAAAAGTGTGACTTTGAAGGATGGAAAATTCATGTGTTATTCCAAACACATCAGTTCTGAGCCAGTCCCAAGGTAACTTCTAAGTATTGCATATCAATGATTATCATCATATAACCAAACGCTTCATTACTGACAATTTCTTATTTTGATCACGCATGGTACAAATTTAAGCTTGAAGTGCTTGCCTCCGATGGAAAGTTAAAATACAAGTTCGTATTTTGGGATGTAGATTGTGTAAAGTTGATTGGGAAGTCCGCCCTTCAGATGAAGTTGGATTTGATGGAGGTATTTTCCATTTGGCTAATATGTAAGTTAGATAATTACCACATAAATAACATATATTGTTTTAATCATTTAGACTGGAGATTTTGATCCCCTTGAATTCCCTTATGAACTTGATGTGATGCTGAAGAAGGAGTTGGCTATAAGAGCAATGTTTCAACCAAACAAGGTCAGTCTTTCTGTAATCGGATTTAAGGCAGATGAAGTGCTACGTACCAAAATAAAGGAGAGGTTTAAATGTGAAGAGGTACTGCTGTACTCATGTTTTACTGTTGTTAAAATCAGTATCATGTGCATTGGATTTTTTTAACAATTGTTTAAAACTTGCAGCACACTTCAAAGATTGTCGTCTCAACAGATGACACTCGGGATGATATGCATACAACATCGGTATGTTTTAAATAGGGACGACCTATTACTCTTGCCATCACATTTTGAACAATTGTCTAACGTTTATTTCTTGCGTTTTTTAACTTGCAGTGTACTCCGACCATCACCACCTCGGAAAAACAGTCTCATGATGATCCACAAACAGTTTCAGTGCGTCTTTTTTTAGCTTTCAACATTAACAAATTAGCCTATTAAACAATGTCTTACTTCCTTTTTTATGCTACTGATTTTGTAATGACTCTTTAATGGCAGGATCAGTTATCAATCAATGCAGATTATGACCCTTCAGTTGCCAACTCTGCACTTACACCGTCAAAAAGATCTATTCCTGATACAGTTGAAGAACTCGACAGTGCCCAACTATCGTTCACCAAGATAATAAGGCACATCAAGCTGGAGAAATGATGCAGTCAATTATCGTCGACGATTTATTTTTACTTTAAGCTGTTTTGGACAACATTGCACACCTTATTTTGATTGATGTAATGAAATATTTCTGGTTTACATTTTGTTTATTCTGGTTTATGAGGATTTGATTTGTCATTCTTGCTTTTTGTTTGATCCTTTTGACATTGTATATGAAAGAATGATATGATTTTAGTCATTTAAGCTGCAAAAAACTATGTATAATTTACACTGCAAAAAGCAATATGATGTTGGTACACAAACTCATCAGGTGTCCCAAATACAAACTCAAATAAAAGGTTGGTACACCAATAATGCTTATGAGGAATTTGGACCAAAACGATGGTTTGTGTAACGGAACTAGACTAATTGTTACAAGGTTGGCAAATCACGTTATTGAGGCAAAGATCATGTCTGGTAAGAATGTTGGTAACATCTTTTACATCCCTCGAATGTCTATGTCACCTTCCGAGTCACCGTGGCCATTTAAGTTGATTAAGAGACAGTTCCCAATTATTGTGTCGTACGCAATGACAATTAATAAGTCTCAAGGCCAATCACTTGATACAGTTGGATTGTATTTGCCTACTCCTGTATTCAGTCATGGCCAGTTGTATGTAGCCATTTCAAGAGTTACAAGCAAAAGTGGTCTAAAGATCTTAATACATGATAGTATGAATGTATCAACATCTATCACTACAAATGTTGTATACAAAGAAGTTTTCCAATCTCTTTGTTGATCGGTAAGTATATAATAACAAATATTTTCTTTAATATAAATTGTTTCCGTAAATGATGTCTAATTTTTGCATAATTTATTGTGCAGGTCAAAAAGTTGAAAACATCGTTTCCAAGCTGGTTGCGTTGTATCTGAAGACTCGTGATAGTTTCTTATTTTGAAGAGTCATCACAGTTTCTTATTTTGTTACACAATCATGATTTCAGTTTACATTTTTTAATGTTGTCAAATAAGTTTGATACACTAAATTTGGCCGAATTAGATGAACTTTTATTGAATTACATAAAAACAAATTTACTGTTACATGACAACATTAGTTCCACGTTTTATGAATTCTCGACCGGCCCCGTGCGACAGCACGGGTTATCGACTAGTTATAAATAAAATCATACTTAATTTATTGAATCAATTTTTATAGACGCAAATTCATTTGGTAAAAAAATTGAACGTTCTAAATCAAAAAATAAAATTTAAAAACTAAAATAAAATTGAATTAATTAATTTGACATTCTATTAATAAGTACTCATATGAATTAAATGATTTAAAATAATATATTTTTTAACAAAACCTTATAAGAGTCCGTTTTTCTAGAATTCAACTTTTAAATAGTAATTAAAGAATCAACATAATTTGTACAGTATATAGAATTGTGCAATATTTTATTAATGTGATTAATGCCGTGCAGAATTCAAAGAGACCAACTCATCATATATTATGTAAAGTGTGTTACTTGTAAAGTGTGATAGATGTCATTGGTATTCTGCATTGGTAAAGAAGAATAGTTAATGATCAATAATATTAACCAAACAATGTATGTGTTCAACAAATGATTGCGTATTAACCAAACAATGTATGGGTTCAACAAATAATTGCAGTTGTTTAATATTTACTAATGTCTCTTAATGTTCTACCACAAAATGATTTTCGAAAACTGTATTTATTAAACAACAACATTGCTTATGTGATACAGTCTCCATCTAATTTAATGTCTATTATTCAATTTTTTTACATAGTATTGTAAGTTGAAATGAATATGAAGTTTGTTTAATAAGATGATGGAAAATTTCTGTAATTGACAACATATTTTGGTTTTGACTGTTTATATTGCTGAATATTAGTACATATGTTAACATACTGAAAAAACGTATTTAGATGAATAAAATTATAAGTATTTGATGAAGAATTCAGAAATTAAGACATAATGAAAATTGCCATAATAATTATGGAAAACAAAAAACAAAGATAACATGTCTTTTAGATCATACATATAACTTCCATATTCAAGAACTAAAAAATAACAGCCATTTATAATCGCAAAAAGTGAATTCAAGCATTTGGTTCAATCTTTACTTTCTTCGACGGTTTGGTGCCTAATAATTGTGTAGAACAAAAAATTTGACAGTCAACATCTTTAACATTATGAGCAACAGAAACATTCTTAGTTAGGGTAATTGCACAGTTTGAATCTGACAATAAATGCTTCAAATATATTAATGTAAATGAGATGTGGAAATATAAATACAATGAAATATTTTTTATTTTTCTAAAATTATAGCAATAAAAATAATACATGAAATAAATATTTTTAATCTTAGAGTAGTTCTTACATCATTTTCAAGTATAAGTCACTTTAAACTTATTTAAAATATAATATAACAACACATCATGAATTATAACGGTAAAACATAATCAAATATAACTCTAAATTTGACACATCATCCTGCAGTCCTATGAGCCACATTCTAAAAGTCATTTTCATCGTATATACTTCTACAAATTAGAGGTCACGAGTTCGAACATTCGCAAAGACGGAATAAAATATTATTTTAAACAAATTGATCAAACAAATCAATCATTAATTCAACTATGTATATTCTCTTAAATTAAAAATATGTTCTCTCATATTTCAAATATAAAAGAGATGTGAAAATTCAAATACAATGAAATATTTTTTTATTTTTCTAAAATTATAATAATAAAAGTAACACTTGAGATAAATGTTTTTAATCTTAGAGTAGTTCTTACATCATTTTCAAGTATAAGTCACTTTAAACTTATTTAAAATATAATATAGTATGCAACCATTTTTTACGGTGTCTATATACTTTATTAGTATATTTTTTTTATATAAATCAAATAATAAACTAATGACAAATAACAAAATACTACACAAAATAAATAAGAGATTTCAAACAAAATAAAATATTTATTTTGGACAAAATGGTACAACAGGACAATCATTATTTTTACTTTAACTATGTATATTCCTTATTTTAACAGTATTTCTGCCAAATTTCAAAAATAAAGAGATGTCAAAATCCAAACACAATAAAATATATTTTGTTTTCCTAAAATTATAACAATAAAAATAACACTTGAAATAAACATTTTTAGTCTGAAACACATAATCAAATATAACTCATCAAATTCAATGCATCAAATAATATAATAATACGTCATCAATTATAATTCTAATATATAATTAAATATAACTCTAAATTTGACACATCATCCTATAGTTCTATTGACATATTCTAAAACTCATTTTCATCTTATACTTCTACAAATTAGAGATCACGGGTTCATACCATCGCAAAGACGAAATAAAAGCTCATTTTGAACAAATTGATCTAACAAACCAATAATTAATCTAACTATGTATATTTCCTTAAATTATTTTATAAAAGAGATGTGAAAATTCAAATACAATGAAATATTTTATGTTTTTATGAAATTATAGCAATATTTTTAATCTTAGAGTAGTTCTTACATCATATTCAAGTATAAATCACTTTAAACTTATTTAAAAGATAATATAGTATACAACCATTTTTTACAGTGTCTATATACTTTACTACTATATTTTTCATATAAATCAAATAATAAATTAATGACAAATAACATAATACTACACAAAAAAGATAAGAGAATTCAAACACAATAAAATATTTTTATCTTATTTTGAATAAAATGGTCACACAAGTCAATCATTACTTTAACTATGTATATTCCCTTATCTTAAGAATATTTTTCTCAAATTTCAAAAATAAAAGAGATGTCAAAATCTAAACACAATAAAATATTTTATATTTTCCTGAAATTATAGCAATAAAAATAACACTTAATAAACGTTTTTAATCTGAAAGTAGTTTTACACAATTTTCAAATGTAAGTCACTTTAAGTTAATTTAAAAAAATAATACAGTATGCAACAATCTTATAATGTTCGACAAAATAGACATAAATTTTATAAAGTTATTGAAAATTTTATTTGATAATAATTATAAATAAACTTTTAATTTTATTTAACACGAATATATATATATATATATATATATATATATATATATATATATATATATATATATATATATATATATATATATATATATATATATATATATATATATATATATATATATATATATATATATATATATATATATATATATATATATATATATATATATATATATATATATATATATATATATATATATATATATATATATAATAAATTAAAGTAAAATATCTAAATAAAAGATAAGTGTAAAAAATACACGAGAATGAAAAAAAAACAAATAAACCATTTTATAGATATGTAAGTTTGCAAACCTAAATTATGGATATCACTCTCAATTTACACGCATGTATTTTCTTTTCAAATGAAATGTATATTTGTCTATGTGATTAATTTATATTATTGTCTCTATTATAATTCACAAAAAAAAATTGTAATATAAATTTAGTAATCATTTTTGTCAAAACCAATTCTTAATACATTTAAAATTCAATAAAAAATGAACAAGTTAATTTACAGTTGCGCGTTGCGCGGGTCTTAATCTAGTATAATATACAACCAAGATCGGCCCAATTAAACCAGAGTTCCGTTCTAATTTAAAAAATGGCCTTAATTTAAAAAAATATAATTATAATAATTAAAAATGAAACATCAAAAATATAATTATATATTAATAAAACATATTCAATTATAATTACTTTAATTTTGATCAATCTCATTTTTTTAATGTATTGGGTTTTTATCATAACATTTTTTTGATTTATTGGATTTTTATAATATTTTTATGTTTATTAATATTAATGTAAAAAAAATTAAACTTTTCAAAAAAATTTAGGATCCTCCAAAACTTGGGGCTCTGTGTTGTAGAGCACGCTGCTTCTGCACAGGGTCGGGCTTGTATACAACTGTAATATAAATATTTAATTAATTCTTTAAAAATACAACTTTGATATAGCTTTTTTAACATCTTCTCCACGTGAACACTTATAGGGATTGCTAATCTCATATGCCTTTAAAGAATATTGTGTACATTCATAATTTCAAATGTCAAAAAATTAGATGTTTATTACTTAGACAAAAAAAATTTATCTATGGATTTTCTTCGTTAATCAACAATTTAGAACCACTCCATCCGTTTGAAACTGAAAAAGACAAACATTATTATGGAATCAACAATCATGTTGATGTATTAAAATAAGTGCGGTTTAAAAATCACAAATAGAAACTTGAGAATCTTTGATCATAACATGTGTGAGAATAATGATAATAGCACCACTCTTATTGACATCATTATAGTAATCCAAAAACTTAGATCCATAGCTCTTCCATAAGGTGCGGTTAATAATATTACCACTGTTTTGAATCGTGAAAGTAACATAATTAGAGTAAGTTTATTGGATATGGATAACAACAGACATTGTATTCAAACCATGCAGAATGATAAGTGAAGAAAAATTACCTCAGATCTTTCAGCTTTAGTGACACAAAAGTCTTTTTCCTTGGTGTGTTGGTTTGAAAATTGTTTATCTCATGAACAACACCAATAAGATCTACAATTATCGAAAAATACATTATTATACAATATTGATTTACAACAGAAATTAAATCAATTTTATATAAATCATATCTTCCAATCTATTAAGTTCATACTTGCCTCCAAGGATATCACCAAAATCTTTAAAATAATACCCTTTTGGAGGGATATTCTAAATATCAATAGCTTTAACAATCGTACCACCAAAGAACACGTATTTTTTGGAATGATCACAGAACCTCCACTGAAAATCATTATCATAAACAATACCATTGTTGATTATGTGAGTCATGTTCCCATGAAGTCTTTCTTTCCATTTAAGTGTATGATCATGACAAATCAAAACTTGGATTCTGTCACCCTACAAACATTTAAAACAATTTTTTTTTATCAACATGCTACTTACTACAAAACTATAAATGAGAAGATATTATTGAAAGTTCATACCGCTGCATCCATTAAAAGCGTCTCTATATGCTCAATTCCCTTAGTGTTGATTACGTTTCATGCATCAATGATTTAAATCTCAGGTCTCCATATTTCTTGTGTCGTTAATGTCCTTGATGCAGTCAAATTTATGACTCATCGTCACTGCAACAAAGATACATTTATCAAACAAAAATCATTTGAAATTAAATGACTAACATAACGAAACATGAAAACACAGAGACATGAAAACACAAAGTAATGAAAACAAAGAGACATGGAAACAATTCTAAAAATTTCAAATAAACCAATTTAGCAAAACGTGGTGTCTAAAAAACCTAAAAACAGGGACCTGCTTTGCATATGATGGTAGAAAATAGAGCGAACGAAAATATTTTAGCAAAAAATGGTGGAATATGGAACGAAAGGCAATAGAATGACACAAAACATTACTTTAGTTGTGTTCTTAAATAAATGGAATAATCAACTTCGAATGAATGAATAGAAGAGAAATTGAAGAGGTCTTTTTCTATTTCCAAGGTCTCTATCTCTTCATTTCATAAGATTCGTTGGATTTGAATTAGGGTTTGTAGAAATTATTCATGGTAGAAATAATTAATAGGTAAGTAATAATTAAGCGCATGTAATTACATTTAGGGATATGAAATAAGGTCTTTAATTTATTTTAGTTAGGATAATGAAAGAATTACGTATTTAATTAATTTTATTATATTAAAAATAAATTTAATCTAATTATTTTTAAAAATATACATTTTATTAAAAATTAATTAAAGTCATTAGATTAATGAAAATCGAGGTAGTAAATCTTTTAAACATACTCTAAAGTAAGAATATGCCTCATATATACGAGAATTGATATTTTTACTCCAAATGTAAATTTAAAAGATTTACTATAAATCTTAACATTTAATTTTCATTAATCTAATTAATTGATTATTTAATCTAATTATTTTTAGAAATATATATCTATATAAAAAATCAACTAAAATCATTAAATTAATGAAAATCAAAGTTTAAAATATAGAGTAAGTCTCTAATCTTATTTGAAATAAGAATATATATAATCACGTTATTTCACCCATAAGAATTAAAAAAGAAAAAGTAGTAGAAAAAGGGAAAGACTATTTTATTTTAAAAAATTGTAAAGGGAGAAAAAACGTCCTTTTATATGTCATGATTTCCAATCATTTGATAATAAAATAAAAATATATTTGTAGAAAAGATAAGCATTGTGTTGGTAGTGTAGCAGCAAGCATATGGGTCCTTGTTGGCTGGATTTGGACGCTGGCGCGTAAGCAAACACTGAAGAAAGCTTGAAAACCAAACCCAATTCACATTTTCTGACTTTTATTATGCAGGGAATCTTTCCATTATTGGAAATCTTTTGTTGCTGAGATATGAGAAATCACATTTACAGTACTGTTTAAGATTCTCTTTTTCCCTTTCCAAATTTTTTGGTTAAGTATAAGTATTCTATTATTTTTATAGGGTCGCTTTCTTCCCGCTTCCCAATAATTGTTCATGCCCATCCAGTTCTACAGGACCATTAAGGGACATCAATTCATACACACATTAATTCAAATTATTGAGTTTAAGATCTTGAGTTTGAATTCTGTTAGGTCTTAATAATTTTTGTGTTGGTTCAATTCATATAAAATTTTATTCTGTCTTTAAACGTGGCCCACACTAGTGGACGGTGAGATTAATCTCTTTTGAATTAGTTGATTGTAAGATTAGATATCAAGATTTCTAAAAAAAATTATTGTATTATTTTAATTCACTACATTTTACAAACAATGTTTTTTTTATGCTGAACTTTTCAAAAATGGATTATGTACTCATGCAGCTACAACTGTTGCTATTTGATATGAATTAACACACATAATTTTTAAAGTGTGTGAATTTTTTTAACAACAAAGCATGAATTAAATATATAAATTAAAAAAACATTAAAAATTACAAATAAAAAAAAAACACCTACAATGCATTAGAAGAACAAACCCGAATAAATCTCACGCAAAACTTAGGCCAAGAAAACTAACCAAAGAGCAAAATCAACAACAACAAAGATAAAAGAAAAAATAACAAATTGACTAACCATCAGACCGAACTACAAAAAGGAGGAAAACATATGTCAACCAACCATTAATTCGATTTATTCTAAAGCCACAAACACAACAAATCTCTTGAGAGAGCGAGCTAGAGGGACGGTGACTCGACCACCGGTAAAAGAAAAAGGGGGAAGTTGGCCACGCAGCACACTTTTACATACCTAATCACTTGAGCGAGTCTCGCTCCAAGTCTAACAGAGAAATGACAAAACTCAAGGATTGGACATGGACCCACTTACACGCTAGACTGTTAATTGAAGACATCTAATGATTGGTTTCCAAGCGTTCTTGGCTAAAAATAACTTTGTTCCACAATTTCCAAATAGTTCAGTCCATAGAATTTCAGATTTAGACCATTCCTAAAGACATTTTCTTACCCTAATGTAAAATCTGAAACATCTAAAACACCCTTAAAATCAAATGCGACAGAGGTGATGTCGCCCACCCACTTAAAAACCTATGCCAGGACGATGATGCCTTAGGAAATTCTGCCTAGTCGACAATGTAACACATGAGACCGAAAAGGGTGAGGAGTGGTCGTAGAATTCACATTGGAATAAGAGGGATCACGAGGTTGTGTAAGGAAGGGATTGCATGGTTAAAGGAAGGCTTATAAGGATTGATTGGTACTACCTATACTGTAATACGGTGGGAGAACTGACTTGGATGTTTGCATTTGATCGCAATTGTTGCAGATAGCAAGAGTCGCCACCGACTTTTCTTTTATCCAATAAGGAAAGGGTGAAAAGAACAAGAAAGACCTTTGAGATATTTTCTTGAGTTCGGGGGGTAGATTATGAAAAGAGAAAATGTTAACACCCTTTTCATTCATAATTATCTATGGGCTCTTAGTTGCTTGCTAGATCACTTTTGAAATTGCTTTGTTTGAAATGTGTTTGTGGTGGGTTTTGAAAGTATTTTTGAAAAGCGCCTTTATTTAGGCAAACTTTGTAATGATTCTCGTATCTATAAGAATGCATACAAAGTGTTGGACTTTTGAAACTATTTCATGTTTTTGAAAGTGTTTGGTGTGTTTCAAAAGATGTTTGTCATTGAAGATGGATTGTGAGCAAGCAACTAAGAACGTTCTACCTACTCAAAAGTCTTTTGTTCATTTCTCTCTTCCTTTGATATTGCTATCTTACCGTTGATTGGTAAGAAGCCTTATCTTTGGATGTGAAGGAACGGGCGTGGGTCATCGTATAGTCATAGATAGCAATGTTGTGAGATATCTTAACATTTCTCTTAAGGGACTAAGATCATTTGTAAGAGAACATTCGTAGCGTCATCGAGAGACTATGATCTTGTACTTTTTATTGTTTTTGCTAAGATGTCTCACATGCATATCATGATTATTTTCTCAAGGCAACATGTGGAGTTAACCCTAGAGGTGCAAGTGTGCAAGTGTTTATTTTCCATGTATTGTTTTGTCTTGAATTAGGGTTTTCTAAACATTGGTTTTATCTTGTCATACAAACCCTAATTACTAGCATTTATATGAAAGCGATAAATTGTGGAAAATAAATATTCTACGCTATTACATCATTTGGGGATGGGGTGTACAAATATACAAATGGAGATTGCAAGAAATTAAAATCTAATTATCTATTACAACCATATTGAATTTGAATAAATAATGTACGAAAAAATATAAATGAATATGATGTACAAGTAATGATATGAATATAATGTACAAGAATTGAAATAAATAATATACAAGAATGTAAAGAAACAATGTATAAGGTAATGAATGAAATAGAAATGAATTATTTGATTTTGTTAAGAAAAGGTTTTTATTTTAACCTAATAAAATAAAATAAAATGATTTAATAAGAGAAAAATAAATTAACTTAATTTAGAAAAGAAAATATTTTTTAGTGTTTTTATGAAAAGATTTTAATATTAACTAAAATAGCATAAAATAAATTAGGTTAAGGGAAACCCTAAATTCTAAGTTAGTTTGAATTAAAAAAAGGAAAATAAATAAATCTAGGTCTAATTATTAAATTAATTAAGAAAAAGAAATAAACTTTGTAATAAAATATTTTTTCTAATGTTTTTGGTCTTGAAATAAAATAAATAGATATAGTATAAATAAATAAATAATTTTTTTGGTATTTTTAGTTGGTAAAAAATAATAATAATAATAATATTAATAAATATAAAATAAAATAAAGGAAAATAAAAATAGAATTATAAAATAAATCAAGAGGGGGTGTAAAATGATTTGAAGTGGTTTTGTAGCAAAAAGAAAAGAAGTGTTGTTTTGGGCCTAAAAGGAGTTTTTGTAAACTGAAAATAACAAAAAAAGTGTTGGGCTTGCATGATGCTCTAAGTAACAGGGGGTATCTGAATGGAAATGGGATTGGGCTGAGTGAAAGTTTGCAGTTGGGGCCAACTGGATTATTGTTTTTGTAGCTTAACAAAACAAAAGAAGGGGGTGTGCGCTGAAGAAAAAGGTTGGGCTTAACAGTTTTTGATAGGGCCCAGAAAAGGGGTGAAAAACCAATGTGGAGGGGTGCACGCTGAAGGGGATATTGGGCTTGAAATGGGCTTGGGAGTTTTTCTTTCAACAAAACAAAATAAAAACTCAGAAAAAGAAAATAATGTCATTTTAATGTTTCACTCTCTCTCTCTCTCTCTTACTCTCTCGTTCTTTCTGATTTTCTTCTTCGCCAGAAACGAAGAAACATTGTGCCAGAAATCTCCCTTGTGGCGGAGACAGCAGCGGCGGAACTCTAATCTTCATTTTTCTTTCATTAATCTCTTCCTCTCTTCCTTCTAATCACTAATTTGGTATTTGATTTTGAAAAAAATGCGTGATTCGGCCTAGATCTAAAAGGGGGTGAACGGAAACCCTAAGGGCTCCGATTTGGCCTCTGAAGCTTATTTTGGGTGAGATCGTTCCTCTTTATCTTTCTCTTGCATATTTCTGAAGGGTTATGTTTTTTTACGAAAATGATGTGAATTTTTTTTGTTAGGGTTTGTGTGTTCTATTTCGTATATTTGCTTACAAATTTGGTTTGAAAATGATTTGAGGGGTTTGATGGTGGTTGTTTGCTTTTGTGTATTTGCTTGCAAATTTGGTTTGAAAATGATTTGAGGGGTTTTTGGGTATGATGAAACAGCGGCTGGGTTTTGGCTTTTGCTGTATGTTTCGGTTTTGCTGTATATTTTTCTTGGCTGGAAAAATTCTCTCCTCTTTTGTAAACAATGTTGTTGTGGTTTGTATCTCAGTATATTTCTTTTTGCTGGAAAAATTTCTCTTCTTTTGCAAACAATGTTGCTGTAGTTTGTATCCCTGTATATTTTTTGTGAAGAAAGCTTTTGGGTTTGTGTATATTTTGTGTGTTTGTGAACTAACTCTGAGCTGTATATTTTTTGTAAAAGAAAGCTGAAAACTATTTGGGAAGTTTGTATAAAAGTTACCTCTTTATGTTGCTCGGGCTCAGTTGCTGCGTTTTGTTATCTTGTGGCTTGGCTGAAAGTAATTTTTGATGATGGAAACAAGGCTGGATTTTGGTTTTTTTTGCTATATGTTCTTATATATTTTTCTTTTGCTGGAAAAAGGCCCCCCTTTGCTGTGAACCATGTTCTGCTTTTTATACTGTAACTTGTGTTTTTTTGACTATGCTTGTTGGTTGTTGATACTGATAATGACTTGGAAGCTTGCCTTGTCACTTTTACTAATTTTTTATAAATCAACTTTGTTGTTGGTTGACTTTGCTTGTTGGCTGCTGAGTTATGTACCTGTTGTACTGGATTTGGTGCTTTTTTGCAGGTTTTGTACTTGCTATATTTTGGTAACTCAAGTTGTTGTCCTTTTGTTGGCTGACTGTGATGTTTGTTGTATTTTTTTGAGTTTTCTGTGAATAAACATTTACTTTGAGATTTGTTTGAGATTTGCAGTACAACTAGCCTATGACTTTAATATTGTAGTTCTGATTTTTTTATTGAGACCAACAAATATGAGGCTTAGTGATTTTTTGCTTGCTGGATTGGTTGCTTGTTGCTTCACTTGTGATAGATGTTGGTTTTGCTGTACCCTATGCTTGTTGTACTGAATACTTTTTCTGAGTTCTTTTTCTCTCTTTTATGTGAACAAAACCATGACCTTTTAGACTTTGCAGTAAAGTTGTCTTGGCCTATGATTTGTCATTACAATTTCTGAGTTTTTCCATTGAAGCAACATAACTATGAGGCCTGCTGTTTTTTTACATGAAAACATGATGCTAGTTCTGATTTTTGAAATCTGATTTGATCCTATCTTTTGTGAACCAAATAAATTTGTGATTTGCAATAGAACTACTTCTAGCCAATGATGTAATTCTGACTTTTGTATGAGGCTTTTCTTTTGGGTTTGAATTTTGTTTGAATCATGTTGGGCTGAATTCAGTTGGGCTTGAAATTCTGTTTGCACCTTTCCCTCTATTATGAACCAAATCACTTTGTGATTTTCAATAGCATTGGCTCATGATAGAAACTAATTGTTTGAGGCCTTAGCACATAAAACACACCATATTTTCTGATTCTTAAAAAAAACCACCCTAATTATGAGTTTAACAATTTTTTCAATTTTTGTTTACTTTTAATTGCTTTGATAAACTTAATTCTTGCTTGATTTTTGTTTCATGCATGATTGATTAAGAGTGGAGGAAGATGGCAAGGAAACCGTGGCATGGCTTGGAGAGGAAGCTTGAAGGCTAGGAGCATGGAGGATCTTTTGCTTGAATGGTGTATTAGAAAAATAATAGGATAGAAAAATGTAATAGGCCTTCAAAATGTAACTGAATTTTCTTTTAAATAAGTTGGAATGTAATTTTAACAATAATATTTGAGGAATATATGGTTTTTTTAAATGGTGAGGCAAATTTGTAGTAATTGTTTGATTTGAATGAAAGAATTGAAAAGAAAGAATGATATGGGCTTTGATCCCTTGAATCAAATGAAACTCCAACTTCAAATCTTACTCACAAACTTAAGATCCCAAAATGACTTTGCAATTGAAATTTTGCAAGAATTTTAAACCAATATTGAATGGTGCATTAGAATTGCTTTAAGAATGGTGCTTGAAATGAAATTCAATTTCCAACTTTCTTCCATTTCTCAAAACGTCCTGAATTATTTTGATCTTCAAATAAAAAAACTTAATCTCTTATAAGAACACTTAAATTCATTGCATTCTTGTAATTAATGAAGTTTGAGAATTTGAGATCCTCTTTTCTTTGCCATAATGTTTGGTAAAAACAAATTGAAATATTTTGAAAGAATTTGGATTCATATTACTGTTCGTTTCAAAACTCCCATCTTTGGAATATGAAATTACTTTAGCAAATTGGATCAAAATAATCACTTTAATGAATACTCCTACCATAGGAAATTCACAATGATCCAAATCTTCAATCTCCATCAGTCAACAAAAAATACCTTGCTTTCAACAAATCTCTTGGCACTTATATTTCATTTCAACAAAGGTATCGTTTGAAGCATGACCATAAGAATCTTTAGCCCACTGAATCTTAATTGATGATTGAAAGTATACTCAAACATGACTTAGGATGATAATGCTTTAAATATCTTTATAAAGGGTGACATCACATGCTTCAACAATCAAACTCATACATCAGAGCCAATAACAGGGAAAATATGATTCATTCCAAAATACTTGCAAGTTCTGAATCTTCCAATAAAATAGAGAATTGGTTTGAGATGTCACGAGACTTAAGAAGTTTTAGCAGCTGAAATCAGTAGGATATGAGATCTATCTCGGACTGACTGTCATCAAGTGAATACATATGAGGAAAAAATAAACCATGTACAACAAGAATGAAGAGGGAAAATTTTGGGGTACAACATATACCAACAAGACACATCTTCTTTTCCGTAGCCTAACAAATAAGAACTCCATAGTTAAGTGTGCTTAATTTGGAGTAATATTTAGATGGTTGACCTTCTAAGAAGTTTCCCGAGAAGTTTGTAAGTGAGAAGAAAGCATACTGAAAAGATCTATGTTGGTTTGTAGGGTCAGCCTGTGATCCTGAAAGCAGTATGAGTGCAACATATGGTATCAGAGTCATACGTCTTCTAGTACAATATGGTTCGGGGACGAACCAAGCGGGAGTTAGTGGGCATGTAACACCTGAGGCCGAAGAGGGCGAGGAATGGTCATTGAATTAAAATTGGAAAGAGTGGGATCCCGAGGTTGTGCAGGGAAGATACTACATGGTTAAAGGAAGGCTTATAAAGATTGATTGGGACTACCTATATTAACAAGATCCATCTTTTTTTCGAAATCCTAACAAATAAGAACTCCATAGTTAAGTGTGATTGACTTGGAGTAGTATTTGGATGGGGGACCTTCTGGGAAGTTTCTCAGGAAGTGTATGAGTGAGGACAAAGCATTCTAAAAATATTTGTGTTGGTTTATAGGGCCAGTCAGCGATCTTGAAAGCAGTCTGCGGCGTTACAGACAACATATCCAAAAGTAAGTGCCAAGAGAAAACTACAAGTTTAGAAGACGTTAACTCTTCCAAATCCTAGTAAGACCTAAATTAACCTTAGACCTGGTCTCCCTCGTATCGTCTAGATTCAAAAGATAATCATAGGCATATCTTACAAAAATCCACCTATTGGGTCTGGTTTCCAAACCTAAACATCCTCCTAACCAAATCTAACCACTCTTGATTTGAAAAGAAGTAAAGCCTCTACTGAATCCTCTTCATAAACCAGGAGAGTCGGCTTCACCTAAAACTTCAAATTCAAACCTATATTTCCCATGCACCCAAAGAACCTACCATTTGAGACTTTTGCTCAAATATAAGAAATAACCTCTCAAAAGAGACACATAACGTAGTTGATCCAACATAGACGTCATATCAAATCTTAATCTTTTTACCATCACTGGTCCTTTTAACACAACAACAGGAAAACCAGCTAAAATCTTGATTAGTTAGAGACTCAATAAAAGAAACTCATATCCATCATTGTTACACTATATTAAGGCCTCATTCCCCACTCCCTCACTCCAGCGGAATCGAAACAAAACTTGACTTAAGCAATTTGTCTAACACTTGGTGTGCAATCAATTTAAATCAGATTTTTCTTTGATTTTGTTGATATGAGAAACCAATTGCACTCTTATAGATTTCAATCAACTCAACAAAACAGTTTAATATATTAGACAAACAAATTATCTAAATGTACAATTTTCACAACCAATGGTTTCAATTGAAAGTAAAAGTAAGAGGGAGAGAGAGAGAGAGAGAGAGAGAGAGCGAGAAGAATTTGTTTAGGCAGTTTTCCAATCGACCTCGCTATGGGTACGTCTTCCCCTAATTCTAATAGAATTGAGATAATGAAAATTAACCTTTGCAAATGTAGTTTACAAGATAAAAAAGAAATCCAACCTTCCAAACCCTATGTTTGATGTTGATCATATCTTCTTATCTTCCTTTTATCTTGAGCTCGACCAAGTAACCCAATACTTCCAATTTGATCCGCCGGTTACTGCGACTCTGTTGTACCCCAAAATTTCCCCTCCCTTTTCTCAAGACATTTCTCACCAAAGATTTCAAATGCCCAAGGATTCTCAAGGTTTGATCAGACAAGTTCACCTCCTAAGCACTAAGTCCACAAATTAGGGTTTTGGTTTTCTCAAGGAAAACTGGACTTTTGATGCCTCAAATAACTTTCATGGTTAATTATGGGTCTTCAAGAATGCTCATACCAAGTTTCAAGTCTTGCACCATAAATTTGATCAGTCAATTGCTCAGATGACTGAAACTCAGTTGTATTAGGTAAAAAAGTCAACTGTGGTCAATATATAGTCAAACTTCATAATTTTTGGCCAACATCAACATTTTGAAGTCATATTTATCAATTAATCAAGGTTTGATCACAATGCCTCAAGAAAAGCACTCAAATCATTAAAGGGGCAAAATTGTCAAAATTAGGGTTTTGACTGAGAATGACTGATCATTGACTTTTGACCTAGTACACGACCTAATGGCTTGAAGCATAATCTCAAGAGCCAAAACACAATATATTGACCTAATTTCATGGCTCAAATCATTTCTCAAAATCAAGGGATTGATAGTTGAAATTTGGATCAACTAATGAAAAGTCAACTGATACACAAAAAGTCAAACTTTGACTTTTTGGTCAACATTGAATTTCAAAGATAAAAATTCATCAAGACATACAAAAATATCAAACTTGATCATCAAGAATCAAGAAAGTCAAGAAAAGTCAAGATTTTCAAGACTTAGAAAAATTTCTAAGTGTTTTTTACCTTGATAATTTCATTACTTCATTACAATTTTTCACCAAGATGCAAGATGAATCAAGGAAAACTTTCAAAATGAAAGTTGTAGATCTTGATGAATTCTACAACTTTGTCCCTTAGGGTTGATGTCCAAAAAATGCTTGGATTTGAAGATATAGGCTCATGAAGTTATGACTTTTTATCAAAAAACACAGTGAAATTTTCATCAAGTTAGGCAGATTTTTTGTCCCAACTTCTTGGCAAATTTTCACCAAGTTCTAAGTTGGTTTATCCAAAGTGTTTAACATGAATGTTGTATACAATGTTTCAAGCTTTCCAAAATGTCCAAGAACAAGAAGAGATCATGCTTGAGCTAGGATAATCAAAGAGAAGAAGTTGAACATCCATTCTTGAATTATAAGGCATTTTCATGAAGAACACTTGATCTCAAGCCATGTTGCATAAATCTTGCTTTGCAGTATTCTAACTTGCAAATAACTCCATAATTAATTGTTTACACAACTTATTGATCCATTGTCCAAGCATTTGAGCCATTGTCCAAGTGATTAATCCATTTTTGGCACAAAGGTAACATTGCCATTTTGGAAAAGTGGTTTTAATCACAAAGTCCACTCTCCTTGAGATTTTCACTTGTTCCTTCTGAACACACACAATCTCAAATCCAAAAGCATCTCATCTACAACCTGTTAGCCACCCTACAAGCCCTTGTATTATTCATTGAAACCATGATTTTCAAGATTGCTTCAAAATCAAGTCACATAACCATAACATGTGATCTTTGATTTCTGATCACTGGAGCCTTCAAAACCTTTCCTCTATAGAGGAGTCATTTGCAAGCCAACACACGAATGCACAAGCCTTAAAACACTCACAAACTCCTTGAAACTCAGAACTGTACACAAAACCTTTGCAATTTCTGTCCAAAAACTTCAAACTCACAATCCACTTGTGCATTTTCACTCTAAATCAATCACAAAGCTTCCATACTTCATTTAGAATTCATCCCCACCCCTGTTTCACCACTGTAACACCTCTACCATGATTGTCAAAACCTCACTTTACACCTCTCCAACTTGACTTCTCCAGGAAGATTCAGGCACTTTTAGCATAAAGTAAGAGTTGCATTAGCTTCCTAGGAGTCTAGTGAGGCTATCCAGATCATCACCACACCTCCAGAAGTGCTCAAAATCCAAACACGATTTCCAGTTTCGAGGTAAGTTTTCTCAACTTTGAACTCTCTCTACAAGCATCATTAGTGGTTACTTTGTGAATGAAAAATGTAGACATCATTACCCTGAAGCTAACCATGCCTTTAGTTTTCATTTATGTTGCCTGAGTGATGCGAATTTTGAAGTTGAACTTTCTGGAAAAAATTAGGTTTTATTTGGTACCAACATAAATTCATGTTTATCTTTGATAATTAGTTTTAGTTATTTATATGATTAAATTCGTGGTGGAAAATGGAACAACTTTCATGTTTACATTTTTAAAAATGGTTGAGAAATGAGCAAGATTAGAAATTAAAAAATGGTGTTGTTGTTGACTGGCGCGAGGTTAGGGATGAAGTGCCATCAGGAAAGGGTTTATTTTAAATTTATTGCAACTTGTCTTATAAATGGATGAAACAGCCACCCTAGTGGCAGAGGAAGCGCGCGTAAGGCATTAGTGTATAGGGACCTGGGTTCGAGCCCCAGTGATACCCTTTTGTTTTTTCATATTTTCTTATTTCAGATTCCATGCATACAAGCCACGCGTGCCTACCATGGACTTCATATCAACACCATCAGATCAACCAAACATCTCATCTAACACTCCACAAAGAAAATGCATGATGCACCTCTAAAGGGCCAACCATACCTGATCACACATCGCCTTGACCTTGTTGTTTTGGGCTTGTCATTCTTTGCCATTTCATACACCCGTGACTACTTTTTAACACAGACCCATTTATCTTTTTTTATTTTGTTTCCTGACTCAAACAAAAAAACACATACTTGAGTCTGGTATTTTTTTACTACTTTACACCCATTTTACTTTTTTTTACACCCAGACCCAACTTTTTATTTTATTTTCTTATTTAATTATTTCTATTTAACCAAAAAATACAAAAATATATATTTTCTTAAATAATTAAATTAAAAATATTTTAAGCATTTTATTTAATTTTTTATTTAAATTTTATTTCTTTTATAAATTAACATTAACATTCAAATTATTTTTCTAAACAAATTATTTAGACTTAGGTTTTATTTCCTTCTTAAAATTCAATTAGCATAGATTTTAGGTTTTGTTAATAATTAATCAACTTTTTTTTCGGTAATTAAAATTAATTTGTTTAATTAGGATTAATCTTTAAACCTTTTCTCCATAAAAAAAACAATAAAATAATAATTTCTTCTTCCTCTTTACATTTTGTACATTCTATTATTATTCATGAACATCGGTTTGTAATAGATAATTAGGCTTTATTGCTTTCCTCCCCTCATTCACAAAATTGTACCCCCCATTCTCAAAGTGTTGTAATAGCGTAGGACATTTAAATTCTGCAATTTACCGCTTTCCTTATTATTGTTAGTAATTAGAGTTTGCATGACAAGATTAAAATCAACCACAGTAAAAACCCTAATTCAAGATAAAATACTTGAAATCAATACACTTTACACACATGCACCTCTAGGGTAACCCACACTTATTGCCTCGGATAAAAACAATCATGTCCCTCAAACGTGGGATATTTTGGCAAAGACCCTTGATTAAAATATCGTAGTCCCTCGATGACCCTTCGATGTTGCCTTTGATAAAAAATATTAGTCCCTTATGACAATTGCTAAAACATCTTACAAGTTGCTTTCTATGACTGTACGATGACCCACGTATGTCCCTCACATCCAATAATATGGCTCCCTACCAACCAATGGTAAAGTAGCACTATCTAAAAAAGGAGGAAAAGAACAAAGACTTCTTTGAGTAGGTAGATTGCTCGTAATTGCTTGCTCACGAACTAAAACCATTTTCACACACCACACTTTCAAAAACAAACATCTTTCCAAACATTCTCTTTTCAAACAATTTTTTCAAAACAAACATTTTGTATATATTCTCAACGATACGAGAATCATTGCAAAATTGCCACACTAAGGCGTTTTCAAAATATTTCCAAAAATAAACATTTTGTATACATTCTCAACGATACGAGAATCATTACAAAATTACCATCTTCAAAAATCTTCAAACATTTTCAAACATACACAAACACAAAGCATTTCAAAGTGATCAAGCAATTAAGAGCCTGTAGATAACTACAGATGAAAAGGGTGCTAACACCTTCCCTTTTCATAACCTACCCCCCGAACTCAAGAAAATTATCAAAAGGTATTTCCTGTTCTCTTCAGCCTTTCCTTTATTGGATAAAAGAAAAGTCGGTGGTGACTCTTGCTATCCGCAAAATTTGCGATAAAATGCAAAACAACCAAGCCAGTTCTCCTACCGTATTACAGAATTGGCGACTCTGCTGGGGAAATAAATTAAAATTGGGGTTACCTTAAGAGCTAGATCACCTTTATTTTCTTTACTTGTTTGCCTTGTTTGCTTTACATTTTGGGCCTATGCTTGAGTTTATTTCTTGAAAGGATCCTATACCTGGATCTGAGGCATATTAGGTAAGTAGCAATAGATCGTGGAAACTGTACATCATAGATTGATATGATTGAAGCGATGGCTACATTAGTGTGACACATTTGTTGGTATCGGTGTCCCTTGAGTTAAATCAAGGAGAATACGAGGCTGATGTGTGGTGTCATAAAGCACTAACTGACTGTAGAACCTTAGTTGAACAACTTGGCCATTAGAAAGTAGTGAGATAGCTGGCTTTGGTGCAGACTGAAGTTGGTTGATACTTGATACTACACTCATTGAGATCAGACTTTCGGGATATTTCAGTCGCGAAAATAGACTACTTGTGCTGAAACAATGCCCGATGAAGAAAGGTTAATGATATTGATATTCCTTAGAACCCTGTTACTTCTTTTAGGACAGGTTGAACCAACTAAAACTTCAAGAGGGTACTTATCTACAAACTCCATGCAAGACTGGACCTAAGGGTACTTGTGTGACTTGTTTGCATTATCTAACAACTTGAACTCCTTGCAGGGTTTGTTTGTAATCATTATCTAACGACGTGAATTCCTTGCAGGATTTATTTGTAGCCATTATCTAATAACCTGGACTTCTTGCAAAATTTACTTGTCTACACCACCTTATATTTTTTCTTGGTGCATAGCATACACATAATAACATCATACCATGTCATTTTCACTGACTAGCTCAAGGATATCAAGGGCCATTGATGCAGGTTATCACGAACCAGGCGCCTAGCAAGGGGCATGAGGATTTATTTTCCTCTGACGAAATGCCGTCAAATTATTATAAACCAGACGTCTAGCAAAGGGGCAAGGGGCTTTATTTTCCTCTAACCAATGTCGTCAAATACGAAAGCATGATATCTTGAGTCAAAGGCTATGACCCACTCGACATGATGAGCTTGATTCTCATAGAAGGACATTCAACGATACGAAGTTCTTCAATCAAAACTGCAGTAAGATTCGACTTCTAACATTTTCTTCTGTCTACCCCGCGAGATCCTTGAAAACATTGTATCTATATATCATGCATCATGTCATAACAGGTTTTCCCCATACAGGTTTTCTCATCTGCTTACTGTTAATTTAAATAAAGATGGCTCTCGAACAGACCATCAGAAATCTCCAAGTTCAAGATGCTCAGTTCAAAGAAATGTTCTTGAACCTATCCAAGGGGAAAGAAGAATTAAAGGCACTCCTCACTGATAACATGACCAAGAAGAATCCTGAAAACAACAAGGATGACCAGTTGGAACAATTGCAAGCTGAGATGGCAATAATGAGAATCCAGAGGATGGGACAAATGGCTCTTATCCAAAACTTAGCTCGGGGACAAGAAGAGTTGAGAAATCTCATCAATAAACTTCATCAAGACGAATACAACCATATGGGATAAACGACTAAAATTGGGGATCAAATCATTAATCAACTTCCAATGAGACAGAAAGTTGGCTTGGTTAAAAGTAGGCCTTTCCGGATTGCTACTAAATCACAAGCCCAACAACGTCCTTGCTAACAACAACAGGGGAATCAGTGTAAGCAGGATATACCAAAAAGACGATTTACCAAAATCAACATGTCATTGGCTCAAGCATTGCAACACATGGTGAAGGCCAAGCTGGTGACATTGAAGGATCCTCCTCAAAATCCCAATACTTCTTCTTCCCGTCACAATCCTAATGTAAGGTGCACATACCACTCCAACAGTCCTGGGCATAACACTGACAGTTGTTGGGCGTTGAAAAATAAGATTTAGGATTTGATTGACGAAGGAATAGTCGAGTTCATGCAAGATGGTCAGATCGAGTTCTTCTATTATCTCCCAAATGCCGAGGCTGCAAGGCACACCATCTAAAGTGACAAGTTCAGGAGGATAAGCTTTTTGTTCATTCAAATTTTCGTTTGTAATTTTTCTAGTTGATTCAAACATTTGTCTTTATGCCAGACTTTTGGTCATCCTCATTAATGCATTGCATATGTTTGTCTTGAATTAGTCCATTTGTTTTCACTATACTTAAACTATGCTCTTACTTCCTTTTGTAATATTCAACTCTCGATTAAAAGTTATAAGCCTTTAGAGGGAGGATGACGAAAAAATATTGTAATCTCTACAATATGCTTTTGTATAGACCTTGATGATTATGTACAGGCGTTGTTTTAGATCCTAAATAGTGGAGTTATAAGGAAGATAATCCCCAGTCAACCCCTTTGAGCCTAAGAAGTAGGAGTTTTATTTTTCATATAAATTGAAACCTTTAATCATAACCTGGGACATGGTAGTTTCTCAGTTAATTCAAATGTGTATTCAGTCGTAAGCTTTCACTTTGTACACAACAAATAGCATTGGAGACGTCCTTCTAAATCAAAAGACGGTGATGGTTCCCCATAAAATAGGAAATCATTATCTTTCAAAAGAAGAGCCCGTTAAGTCAAAACCTATGAAGGAGACTTAAGAAAAAAATGGGGGCATCCCACTGACTGTAATCACAAAAGAAACAGTTCAGGAAAAAAGTAGGTATAATAAAATCAAAAACTAGGTCGCTACATATCCTCGAGAATAGAAAAATGTTACAAAAATGAATGCCTTCTCAAATAAACTTCCAGTACCCGAACCATCACCATAATATCATTCCAGACTCAATTGGAATCTAAACGCATAATTAACTGAGTGTAGGGTTGAAGAACATCACAAAGAACGGGTTGGGTACAAATAAAATTTGAGCCTTACCCTTTTTTTCTTAAACCGTGAACCAGGCCACGTTACAACCCTTAAAAGTCCTAGATGAAGCATGAGTTAGTTTGAAAGCATACTGTTACAAAAGGTATCCTGACTCATGTAAGGCTTACTATAAATCCTGAGTTGAATTCATATTCTTACAGAATTTTGTTGTTTACTAAAAATTCATTTTCAAAACATCAAGAAAAGCATAAATTTTTCATTTATGATACCACTATTTGCATATAACTAATTGTTTGACAACAGAGAAATTCGTACGACGATTGTCCAATGAACAAAAATCCTCTCAGTAAACGGAATCACTTCAAATGGAAAGACACTTCCAATGAAAACTTCCATAATCTAGGGGCATGACATGTTATTGTCCAACTCATATATGGAAGTCAAGTCGAGATTCAAAGAATCTCTCAAAAGTGTTGAATAGCCAGGGGCATATCTCTATCTGAATCACTTGGGGCATGTTACATTGATCAGGGGTTCCAGCAAAAACCACTTTGAAATTTGAATCTTCGATATCATAAAATTGCTTATCTGTGCTAGTAGTATCAGATGGTGTCAATATCATGTCTTCAGATACTTCCATTACAGTTCTTAGAAAAATACCAAGGAAGGTCAAGACTATCAGAAACTTGATCAAACACTTCAAACATCAGGTGCACCAAACTAACCCCAGGGGCAAACAGACTACCATATATGAAAGGTCATGCGCGATCAAGCCAACATTTCCTGGCATTACTATAACACTTACTACCATAGACAGTGACAACTCTCCACACCCTATGAATGCAGACATAGTCGAAAGATACTAAGCATAAAAGAGACCCGCTAGGTTGACATGCCTAGGAAAAAGTAAGGCTATCCCGGCGAACCAAAAGGGTTTGGGCAAAAATTAGGGATATATATATATATATATATATATATATATATATATATATATATATATATATATATATATATATATATATATATATATATATATATATATATATATATATATATATATATATATATATGTATGTATATAAGATGGTACACCCGGCAAGTCGAAAACCTGAAAAGGCGGCTTGGGTAAAAAAGGGTATCCCGGTGGACTGAAAATCTAAAAAGACAATCTAGGCAAAAGTTAGGGATTGAAGCGTATGGCTATATCCTGTTATCTTATCACTTGTCTATCAATAAAAGACTTATCACTCTGATCAACATTTACCAAGTACTCTAGGAGATAGGACAATGTTCAAGTCATCCCCATGGATTCATCTTCACCAACTCATCTTCAACAAAGATACATTCCCCGACAAGTCTAAAATTCCCTCAAACAGAAACAAGGGCATCTTCCGACTGATAACATAGTCATACTCATCAGCAGGTCCCCTAGCGGATAAAGAAGTATAATCTCTTTCATCAATTCCACCAACCTACGGAGTTTCCAATCAATACACTTCCTGGAAATTCTCTTCCCCGACTGAGTTTGTTCCTCCAAAACTAAAAAAGAAACCTCGCAGAGTTCTTCTCTTTAGAAAATCCAATTGCCCTAAAAGAGTTTGTTTCCTTAGCAGAGCACTTCTCTGACGACCAGGTTTATTTCCCCAACATGGTTTATTTCCCCAATAGCCTACAAATTCCCCAACTCAAGTCTATTACTCAGACTACTAAAAATCACTGACAAAATTCTGTTCCCCAGTAAAATTGCCACTATTTCCAGAGAGTTGCTGCAAAACCTGGAATCCGACCAGATACCAGTTAATTTTACCCTCCCCAGACGAGTCGGAAGTTTAACCATCTCTTTTATCCCCAGTCAGGGTATATAAGAACTATCCTCCCCAGACGAGTCAGAGGTTTATCCATCTCTTTTATCCCCAGTCAGGGTATATAAGAAATAAATTCCCCAATAGAGCAATAGACGACCAATGTTCCTAAACTCTACTCCCCAAACAGAAATCAATACATCCCTTGCAGAGTCTCCTCAAACAAGTATACATGAATCCCCAGCGGAAGCATTCTAGACAAGATTGAAGATACATATACTGTAATGCGGTGGTAGAACCGACTGTTAATACTGGTTTTGCGTTTGTGTTTGCAAATTTTGTGGTAAGCAAGAGTCGCCACCATCTTTTCTTTTATCCAACAAAGGAAAGGGTGAAAAGAACAGAGAAAGACCTTTTCGATAGTTTTCTAAGTAAGGGGGTAAATTATGGAAAGGAAAGGTGTTAGCACCCTTTCCATCCGTGGTTTTCCACGGGCTCTTAAAGGTTTGCTCATTTTTAAAATACCTTTGTGCTTTGTGTTTGAAAATGTTTTGAAAACGCCTTAGTACGGCGAACTTTTTAATGTTTCTCGGGATAGTGGAGAAAGTATACAAAGTGTTTTAAAATGTCTTTTGAAAAGTAGTTTTTGTGTAAGTGCAAAATGTTTGAGAAAACTTCTAACAACTATCTACTTTTATACTCGAAAAGGGCCGTTCTTTTCCTCTTTTCCTTTAGACAGTACTATCCTACTATTAGTGAGTAGGTAGCCCTATCGTTGGATGTTTGAGGGGAAATCGAAAGGGACGTTACGATCACAAAGGCAACTTGGTAAGAAATTTTAGTAATTGTCCTAAAGTTCTAAGATCACTTTTAACCGAGTCAACGTCGAGAGGATCATCGAGGGACTTGTGATATTTCAAACTAGAGGACAACCACTAAAGCTTCTCACGTTTAGAGAATTGTGACCATTTTCTGAAGTCAACTGAAGTGGGGGACCCTAGAGGTGAGCATGTGAAATTGATTTAGTTCAAGTATTTATGTTGTGTTATTAGGTTTGATAAGGTTTTATTATTAGTATTTCCATACACGCCTAGTTACTAACAGTTAATATTTACAGAAAATAAAGTGCGGAAAGCGTAAATCTAGACTATTACATGGCTTTCGGGAGGGGGTATTTACAATGTACAAACAATTTGGGGAGGAAAAATAAATAAAGCGATAAAAATTCCTACTTAGTATATTACATACCAGGATACAGTTACATTATCATAAAAATGCGAAAGTAAAATAAATGCGCGCGAGATAAAACAATAAGTCTAAGAACCTAAAAATTCTAAGTAAAGAAAAATCTTTTTTTTTTTCTTGGTTTTGTTAAAGAAAAAATTTAATTCTAAATTTAATTAATTAAAAAATAATAATTTCTAAATGAATTTAAAGTCTAATGCTAATATTTTTGTATTTTTTATTTAAGAAAATTATTCAAAAATCCTAAGTTCTAACTTATTTTAATAAAAATATTATAGTTAATTAATTAATTAATTTCAGAAATTAATTTAAAAAAAAGGAAATTAATCCTAATTTTAATGATTTTTATTATTTGTTTTAGGTTATTAAAAAAAGTTAAATGAAAAATATAAAACAAATAAGAATAAGAAAACAAAATAAAATGGGTCTGGACATGCAGAAGCAAAAAAGGGGGTGTATGGCTGGAATTTTGCTAGGCCCAAATGCAAGAGCCCAAAGGCTGGCTTAATCTGGTGTTAGTGTCTCCTGGGAGGTCCATCATGAAGGAGCACCCTAGGAGCGTTGGACCTGCCTTCATTGGTAACTGATGGCCCAGAGTAGAGGCCCTATCATGCGCTAACCGAACTTGTATACATGGGATCTGCAATCAAATATTAGAAAAAACAAGATGCTGGGCCTGGTATTCGAACCCAGATCCCTTCCTTTCACACCAACGCACTTTACCGATTGGGCTGCCTATTCAATCGTTTACACATATCTAACAATAATAATATATTGAAAAAAACAAGTGGTTATTTAAAATAAAATAAAAATGCGCGCGAATTTGAATTGCCCAGTGAGGGGCTGCCACGCATCATCTTCTTCCTTCCTTCGTCGTCTTAGACCTTGAACCTATAGTGACAGTTTTTTGCTCGTTACTATAGCACCTGCATCATGTAAAATTCATAATACGCAACAAAAATCAAATGTGAGGCCATGGATCAACTGGCCTCGTCCTCGTGAACATGATGGTACCACTGGTTAAGCCTAATTTGGGCCAACAAAGGAAACCCCAATTCTAAGGTTTAAACCCTAGAAATGGCAACATTCAATTCCTTCATTATTAACCCAATCCAACCATACAGATAGCTTGTAAACACAAAAATAGTCAGGAATGCATAGTTAAAACATGTTTATGTTACATAAATCCAAGAAAATAGAATATGTAAAGAAAGGCAAACCGTGAGATATGTGTGATGTGTTTTGTTGTGTTTCAAGGCCTGGTAACGGTTGGAAAAGTTTCAGGGAATCTCCAGGGGTGGATTAGGGTCCTTGGTTTAGAGTAAAGAAGGCTGAAGACTGAAATTCGAATTTTGACAAATTTGGTGTTTTTGCAAAATTTTCAGAGGTTCTCCAGGCTATGTGTGCATGTCCTGATGCTTGCTAGGTGCTTGTTTATATAAAGAGGAACGAGGAGACACGAAAACAAGGATTAAACAACCATAAACAATATGTTTGAATGCCATGAATATCCATTTGTAACCTTGGCCAAAGTTATGGGATCTTGTCTATTTTTCTAACTTGCATGAATGTAGACATGCTGGCCTTGCTGTACACGAAAAATGGGGCCCCTCCATGCATTAAAACAAGCCTTAACCATATTGATCCATATAATTTGAAATAATTTTGATTTATTTGATTTTTAATTAAATAAAATTAATATAAAATACATATAAAATCAAGACTATGCAAAAAATTGTTTTAGGAGTCCTCTATACTCTTAGTAAGATGTTTGAAGTCCAAGAAAATGAGCTATTGCCTTAAAAGCTCAAATATGCTCAATGTACATTTCTTGAAATTTCCCAAATTTTCCCAACTTGGGCAAGCCATAACTTGCCCAATTTTTATCTCATGATGATTATCTCTGACTTTTTGGAAATCCCAAGATGTCTACTTAAATCCCTCTTTAGATCAATTTTGCATTTGAAGATGTTATCTTGATGTAAAAGGTCTTGGAAAAAAGTGGCTTTTATTGACTTTCTAAAAATGACCTGTAATGTATGAACTTGTATCTTTCAAATGGTGCATTTCTTGGACTTGAGGGCTGAAGAGAGGTTGTGGGAAATTAAATTCTCTTCAAAATGAGACTTGGTGGAAAAATATCTGATAAAGTATGAGAAAGTTATGCCTGGTCAAAGTTTGGTTGACTTTTCCTATAAAAACCCGAATTAGTAATTTTGACATTTGATGAATTGGGAGCATTTCTTGAGGAATAATGATCAACCCTTGATAAAATGATCAATATCACTTCAAAATGTTAATGTTAACCAAAAATCATGAAGTTTGACTGTATATAGGCCACATTTGACTTTTGACCTAACACAATTGATTTTCAAGCATTTGAGCAATTGAATGAGAAAAATTGTTGTGCAAGGCATGAAATTTGGCATGGATAATATTGGGGACGTATTAGGACCATGGAAAACATTTGAGACCATTGGAGCTCACACATCTCGATGAAAACTGAAACCCTAGTTAGAGGTTCATTGCCTTAAGAGGAGAATTTGTCTGGTTAATTCTTAGTCATCCTAGGGCAAGTTGGGGACCTCAATGGGAATGTGTTGAATAAATTGAGAGGGAAAATTTTGGAGTACAAAAGCTTCCCCTGTTCAATCTTCTTAGACCTGAGGATGTAGATTGGCTTATTGGCCTTTCATGATCTGAAGGTGGAAGATGATTGAACACTAGAGTGCCCAGAAATTTGTGTTCGTCTGAAGTAACACTGTTGGTGGATAATACCGAGAATGGGCTTATAGATTCCATTTGGGAAAGATGACATAAGATTTTCGGATATGGGCTTAAAGATGCCATCCAGAGAAAATGACGAAGAGTCATCGGGGATGGGCTTAAAGATGCCATCTAGAGAACATGCTGATTTCATGAGATATTCCTTTGCGGGAATTCCTGTTCCTGTCATTCAGGAGGACTCCGCCGGAGAATGCTGGTCTTAGTTTTGGGAAATAGATTCTAGGAGTTTCAGTTGTCCGTTACTCTACTGGGGAATCACCTCTTGACTGGAGAGATGAAAGCGAGCTGTTATCCAATCAGGATCCAGGCTTCACAGCGACTTGCTGAGGATAATAAGGTTGACTGTTACCCGATCGTATTCTAGGCTTCACAGCGACTTATTGGGGAATATGAATTTAACTGCTATCTGGTCAGTTCCGGGCTTCACAGTAGTTGTAGACATTGAATTATTATCTGGTCGTATCCAGGCTTTAGTGGTTTGAATAAATTAAGCTGTTATTTTGTCGGGTCCAGGCTTCAACTTGAATCTGAGGTATACTGTTATCTGGTCGAGCCCAGGCTTCAGTGTCATGGGTTATACTATCATCTGGTAGGGTCAAGGCTTCGTAGTAATTAACAAAAATAAACTGCTACCTGGTCGGACTCCATGCTTTACAGTTTCTTTAACTGGGTAAGAATCATAAAATCTAGGGTCGATTTAACTGAACTAGAGAAAGTATCTACCAGAAAAGAATCAGAATAATCATTGGTCGATTTAAACTGAACCAGCAGAGGTCTTGAGTTATCTTTGACTGGATAAGAATCAGAAAATCTTAGTGTCGATTTAACTGAACCAGAGAAAGTATCTACCGGAAAAGAATCAGAATAAATCATTGGTCGATTTAGACTGAACCAGTAGAGGTATTGAATTATCTTCAAATGGATAAGAATCAGAAAAATCTCAGGGTCGATTTGACTGAACCAGAGAAAGTATCTACCAGAAAAGAATCAGAATAAATCATTGGCCGATTTAAACTGAACCAACAGAGGTCTTGAGTTATCTTTGGCTGGATACGAATCAGAAAATCTCAGTGTCAATTTAACTGAACCAGAGAAAGTATCTACCAAAAAAGAATCAGAATAAATCATTGGTCGATTTAGACTGAACCAGTAGAGGTATTGAGTTATCTTCAACTGGATAAGAATAAAAAAAAATCTTAGGGTCGATTTGACAGAACCAGAGAAAGTATCTATTGGAAAAGAGTCAGAATAAATCATTGGTAGATTTAAACTGGACCAGTAGAGGCCTTGAATTATCTTCAACTAGATAAGAATCAGAAAAATATTAGGGTCGATTTGACTGAACCAGAGAAAGTATCTATCGAAAAAGAATCAGAATAAATCATTAGTAGGTTTAAACTGAACCAGTAGAGGTGTTGAATAAACTTTAACTGGAAACAAATCAGAATAAATCTTTGGGGCAACTTATTTGAACCAGAGAAAGTGTCTACCGGGACGAAATCAGAATAAACCATTGATCGGTTTAAACTGAACCAGCAGAAGTCTTGAATAAACTTTAAATGGAAAAGAATCAAAGTAAATCTTTGGGGCGACTTATTTGAACCAAAGATAGTGTCTACCGGAACAGAATCAAAATAAACCATTGATCGTTTTAAACTGAACCAACAGAGGTCTTGAATAAACTTTAACTGGAAAAGAATCAGAGTAAATCTTTGGGGCGACTTATCTGAACCAGAGAAAGTGTCTACCAGAATGGAATCAGAATAAACCATTTATCAGTTTAAACTGAACCAGCAGAGGTCTTGAATAAACTATAACTGTAAAAGAATCAAAATAAATCTTTGGAGCGATTTATCTGAACCAAATAAAGTGTCTACCGGAACAGAATCAGAATAAATCATTGATCGGTTTAAATTGAACCAACAGAGGTCTGAAGGAATTATTCATCATGTAGCTAGTCATCCCATTTTGTTTCGGGAACTGATCTGCAATTTGTTCACAGATGTTTGTCCTATCTGCTTTCAGGTATTAATTTAGAACTTGAGAATGTTTGTCACATAGATTAATCTTGGACCTGCTGTATAAGTTGGTAGAGTTTGACCTAAAAAGGTAAAACTAGTTTCATGTGATGTCATGATGTATGAGTTGCATGATGCTCTCAAAATAAATGAGATTGTGATATATGCTTTTGTGCTACATATGCTATGATGTGGTGTATAAACGATGTATGAATGTAATGTATTAACGTGTCATTCGTTCTACTGCAATGTTGTTGAACTAGGGAAAAGGAATCCCTAATTGTTACTGGGGATGAAGAATGCATCTCTTCAAATTTGTTGAAGCTGAATTGTTGGGAGATGATCTTCCGTTGTTAAAGAAATAAAATCTGTTTGGGAAGGAAAGCACTGTGCACTGCTTGAGGATTTTATGAGATTCTATTGGGGAATCTTGAGAAGTTTGACGACTTTACTCGGGAAAACCTGATGTCGGAGCAGTAGTTGGAAGTTCCTGTTCTGCCGGGGATACAAGAACACCTGACATCACTAGGTTGTAAGCTGAGGATATGGCAACGACTTTTTAGTTAGATGCTCCTGCCTTTGTACCTATTGGATAAAGTACATGCAGAGACTTTGTGGATGGTTTGAGTGTCATCCCAACTCCTAGGGTGCTTGGTAAATGCTGATCAGGGTGATAAGTTTTCTACTGATACACAAATGACAAGACGACGGGACATAGTTGTATGCTTTTAATCCCTAACTTTTTCCTGAACCTCCCTTTCAGGTTTTCAGTCCACCGGGATACCCTTGTTTACCCAAGCCGCCTTTTCAGGTTTTCAACTTTCCGGGTGTACAATATTTTTGTATATATCCCTAATTTTTGCCCGGACTCTTTTGGTTCGCCGAGATGCCCTTAATTTTGCCTAGGCTTGTCAACCTAGCGGGTTTTTTTCATGCGTAGTATTTTTTGACTATGTCTGTGTTCATAGGATATGGAGAGTTGTCACTATCTAAGACAACAAGTGTTGTAGAAATTCCAGAAAATGTTTATGTGATCGTATGCGCCCTTTCATATGTGGGAGCCTGTTTACCTCTGGGGTTAGTCTGGTGCACTTGATGTTTGATCAAGTTTCTGATAGTCTTGAAATTCCTAGGTATCTTTTCTAAGAACTGTCATGGAACGATTCAAAGACATGATACTGATACCATCTGATAGTCTGGCACAAACAAGCAATTTGGTGGTACCAAAGGTTTTTGATCACAGTGATTTTCTGTTGGATTCCCCGATCGATGTAACATGCCCCGAGTGATTCAAATGGATATATGCCCCTGGCTATTCAACACTTTTGAAAGATTATTTTGAATATTGACTTAACTGCCCCAGATTAATTAGGCACTATGGCATGCCCCCTTGGTTGGAAGTGCTTTTCCATCCGAGACGATTCTGTCCATTGAGAGGATTTCTGTTCATTGAATATTCATCGTGTGAATTTCTCTGCTGTTAAACAAATAGTCATGTGCAAACAAATGGTGTTTAAAGGATGCAAAGCTTATATCTGTCTTGAATTTTTTTGAAAATGCATTATTTTTAGTAAAACAAAATTTTGCAAGCATGTGATATCGACTTAGGATGTATAGAAAACCTTACAAGAATCAGGATACCTTTTGTAACAGTATGCTTTCAAACTAACCCACGCTTCAGCTAGGACTTTTAAGGGTTGTAACGTGGCCGGGTTCACGGTTTAAGAAACAAAGGATAAATGCTCAAAATTTATTTGTACCCAACCCGTTCTTCGTGATGTTCTTCAGTCCTATGCTCTGTTAATTGTGCATTTAACTCCCGCTTGAGTTTTTGCTCTGATATTCCGATGATGGTTCGAAAATTGAATGTTTATTTTGGGAAGGTGTGATACGGTGGCAGAACCGACTGTTTAATACTGGTTTGTGTTTTTTTGTATTTGCAAATGTCGCGGTAAGTAAGAGTCGTCACCGACTTTTCTTTTATACAACAAAGGAAAGGGTGAAAGAATAGAAAAAGACCTTTTTCGAGATATTCTGAGTAAGGGGGGTAGATATAGAAAGGGAAGGTGTTAGCACGCTTTCCATCCGTGGTTTTCCACGGGCTCTTAGGTACTTTCTCATTTTTGAAAAAACTGTTTTTGTGTTTTGAAAGATTTTGTTTGCTTTATGGTAACTCTTGTATCAGTTCTCAAGCGTGTGATAAAGCGTTTTTGAAAAGAAGTTTGAAAGTGTGGAAGTGTAAAAAGTTGTTTTGAGCAAGTACTGAAGAACTATCTACCTACTTGAAAAAGGATATTCTTTTCCTCCTACCCTTTAGACAGGGCTATCTTACTATTAGTGAGTAGGTAGCCCTAGTGTTGGATGTTGAGGGACTATCGAAAGGGACATTTATGGTCATCGAAGGCAACATGTAAGGATACCTTAGCATATCGTAGGGACTGTCATCGTATAGGCAACATCGAGGGACAAGATCATTTCTCATAGGCAACTCGAGGGACGTATAGGTACTATGATCTTTGTGATGACTTTTAAACTGAGGGTCTTTTGCTAAGATATCCCTACGTTCAAGGGACATGACCATTATTTTCCGAGGCAACCAAAGTGTGGTATACCCTAAGGGTGCAAGTGTGTAACAGTGTGCTTTTTTCAGTTATTTTTTGTCTTTTTATTAGGTTAGCTAACGTTTTGTTTTATAGTCTTGTCATACACGCCTAATTACTAGCAGTTTATATACAAGCATATAAGGAATATAAAGTGAGAAATGAAGTTCCTACAACTATTACAAGGCTTCAGGATAGTTACAATTATATCTAACTAAAATGTAAAGTGCGGAAAATAAAAATCCTAATTAGGGCTATTACTATTCAAAGGAAGATACATAGGCAGGAAATAAAATGCACGCGTGATAAAATCACAAACCATAGGCAGATACATAATAATATCAGCGCGTGAAATAAAGAAATGTCTAAAAACCTAATAAATAAAAATAAACAAAAAATCTTTTTTTTTTGCTAAGTTAATAATGAATTCTAAATTTATTTCTAATTAAGAAAATAGAAGTTGGATGAAATAAAATCATAATTCTAATATTTTTGCATTTTTTTATTAAGAAAATAACTTAAATTAAAATGAACCTAAGTCTAATTTGATTTTACATTGATAAAATAACATTAAAATAAATAATTAATTAATTAATATAATTTTTTAGAAAGAACCTAAATCTATTAATTATTTTTTTTTGATTTTTTATGACTTGTTAAAAAATGACTTCTGAAAATAATAAACAAAATAAAATAAAATGAGAAAAATAAAACAAAACATAGGCCTAACATCAAAAACAAAATGGGGGTGTGTTGTTAAAAAAAACGCTGTGCCCAATCCAGAGGGAGCCCAGAAGTTGTACTGGGATTCAGTGAGGAGCAGTTTTGATGGCTCATGGTGCACCTGCATATGGGAACCTTTTGATCTAGATCAACCAAGATCTAATGGTTGTGATCTGGAGGCGCATGTTGGACTGGTGTAGCTAATGCATACTAGATCTATAGTTAACAAATGTTAGAAAAATAAAATGTTGGACCTGGGGCTCGAACCCAGGTCCTCTCCCTCACAAATGCGTCTATTTACCAATTGAGCTGCCCTGATCTTTCATACATATAACAACATCCATATATTATATATAAAACAAAGTGCTATATGAGACAAAAAAAACCAAATGCGTGCAAGTTTGAATCGTCCAGTGGGGGACTGCCATGCATCGTCTTCCACCTATGTCCATCGTATTAGACAATAAGATCTATAGTGACGATTTTTTGTCCGTCACTGTAACCCCTGCATTTGAAACAAACTGAATACGCAACAAAAATAAATTGTGAGACCATGAATCCACTGGTCTCGTCTCCCTGAGCATGATGGTATCAGTGGTCAGGCCTAATTTTGCCTAACAATGGAAGCCCCAATTCTAAGGTCTAAACCCTAGATATGGTGACGCTTGATTCCTACATCAAAAAACCAATTCAAACATACAGATAGCTTGTAAACACGAAGATAGTCAGTAATTCCTTGTTAAAATATGTTTATATTACATAAATCAAAGAAAGTAAGTTTAAAAAAAAAACGCAAACCTTGAGCTACTGTATTGGGCATTTTATTGTGCTTTAGGTCCTGGTAACGATTGGAAGAGTTTCAGGGGGCTTCCAAGAAGGTTTTTGAGCCTTTTCTTAGGACTAAAAACAACTGGAATTTTCAATTCGGGTTTGACAATTTTTTGAGTTTTTTATGCAAAATTTGCAGCAGAACCTTGTTTCCTTCGAAAGCTCTGAACTCTAATTCGAATTGCGCCAGCTTCAATATCATGGATCCTTAGATTGAGCCACCCCCTGCTTCGATAGCTTGGTTTGAAGAAAATCACCTTGGTCGAATCAGCTCTGGTGGAGTTAGGAACAAATAAGGCAAGAATCTGGCCTTTAACTCATGAATTGAATCTATGATCAACATTAAATTCTTTCCATATTTGCAAGGAAAACATGCCATTTTGAACTTTGGGTGAACCTGGACAGGTTAGGATCATGGTCCCTTCGATTAATTCTTAAGTTTTTCTCTCTTCGATGGCTTTAAACTTGGTTCGAATGGCTCATTCTCAGCATTAGAGTTTCTTCGATTAGCCCCTGGACATTATTCTTCTTGATGGCGCTGAGTCCTGATTCGAATTGCTCAAGGCTCACCTCAGCAAAGCTTCTTCACTTGAGCCATGGTTTGTATGGATTCGAATGTCCCATCATCAGAATTTCTGGACACCTCTCAGTTCTTTCTCTTTTTGATCTCATTTTCTCTAACTTGGACAATCAAAATATCTCCCTGTTGATATGCCAATCGAAACATCACTTGGTTAACACGCCTGTCAAAAGGTACTTTGTATGCTCTATCGGAAAAAAAAAACCTTAGCTAAGATGCCCATCGAAGCTGCCTTGTTAGAGATGCCCATCGAAAGTCCCTATACCAATCGAAAGACCTTTTGCAGATGCTAATCGAAGGACCTTTTGCAGATGCCAATCGAAGGACCTATTGCAGATGCCACTCGAAGGACCTTTTGTAGATGCCAATCAAAGGACCTTTTGTAGATGCTAATCGAAGGACCTTTTGCAGATGCCAATCGAAGGATCTTTTGTAGATGCCAATCTAAGGGCACTTTGTAGATGCCAATCGAAGGATACTTAACCATCACTCGAAAAATTTCCTTTTCTTTAGGCAAAGGTTTGTAACCACCTATGCAAGAGGAAATCTTAGAAAACCATGAGAGGGCAAATTTTGGATTACAACAGTTAGCATCAACGGTTCCTGAGAATTCCCCATTCACTAAAAGACATGGTCGACTCCTCAGTTTGGTCACCTCAAGCCCTGATGAAGATATGGTGAAAGTTCTCTTCCAGTTCTTTGACCCTTTACATCATTCCTTTACATTTCCCGACTACCAGTTGGTGCCTATCATTGAAGAGTTTTCTCAGTTATTGGGTGTGCCTATCCTTAATCAATCACCCTTCAATGGTATGGAAAGAGACCCAAAGCCTAAAGAAATTTCTCAAGCCCTGTATTTACAACGGCCCGACGTTGTAGCAAACTGGGAAACAAGAAGCGGTATCAAAGAGTTTCTAGCCAAGTTCTTGTTGGAAAAAGCTCACTATTTTTGGGATACTTTGGACTTACAAGCCTTTGAGGAGGTATTGGCCTTTCTCATCTATGGGATGGTACTGTTTCCTAATACGGACCAGCTCATAGATGTGAAAGCGGTCAAAATCTTCTTGTCTCATAATTCGGTGCCTACTTTGCTTGGAGACATTCTGCACTCTTTTCACACTCACACTGTAAAGAGAAGAGGAACCCTTATGTGTTGCACTCCCCTGTTGGATAGGTGGTTTATTTTTCACCTACCACAGTCTGTTGTGAAGAACAAACAAGGCTTAATATGGTCTAGCAGGCTGATGCCCCTCACACATTCGGATATTCACTAGTGTCCTCGATCCGTGGAAGACGTTACCATCATTGATCGTTATGGGGAATTCCATAATGTCCTTCTCCTAGGAATTAGGGGTGGAATCACTTATAACCCTTGTTTGGCGTTGTGATAGTTTGGGTATGCTAGGAGGGACGGTCCTCATGATGTATTGGTTCAAGGAATTATGTTCAACTACGAGGGTGATGTTCAAGGATACCGTCAGAGGTTCATCCGAGCTTGGGGCATGGTAAACAAAGTGGATAGTAAGATATTGGGGCATAAGAACTCCATCCCTTTGGATCCTTATCTTAAGTGGGTGCGAGCTCGCGCCTAAAATCTCATGATGCCTTACCCCACCATTCTATCCATCATCATGGAACCCATTGCAGATACAGATGTACCTCATACCATTCTCCATCCTGACATGCCAAATACTCTGGAGGAATTGAAAAATTCTTGGGTTTAACTTAAAGAGGAACGAGATACCTTTGAAGCCCAACTCTATGCATGTGAGAAAACGATTTTGGAGCTTACAAGACAACTGCATGAAGAACAAATTTTGAATGCATATATTGCACCAAAGAGGAGGCCCTCATGGAAAGCTTGAGTACTGTTTGATTTATGAGTTTTGTTTATCCTTGTTTCTTCCAATGTAAGCCCAAGTGGCATCGTTGTAATCATTTAAACTTATGAATGCAATTAATGTTTGTTCTTCTCTTTGACTAAGAAAATTTAAGATCTCATAAGTCCTTGAAAACATTGTATAAACATTATCATGCATTTCATTGCATAAATAGGTATTTCAAGACAGGTTTCTTATCTTTTTGCTGTTTATTTCAGCAAAAGAAATGGCTCTTGAACAAATAGTGAATGATCTTCAAGCTCAAAACGCTCAGTTTCAGCAGATGTTCTTGGCTCTGGCCCAGGGGAAAGAAGATCTGAAAGCTCTGATCGTCAAAGAGAAGTCCAAGAAGGCAAAGAAACCAGTTGGTGTATTGAATTTGGGAAGAAGGATCAGAGGACCGGTTAAGCAAGCTATAGATTTTGCAACCCTGTCAAATGAGGGGGACAATCAAGAAGAGAAGCCAGTGGAAGAAAACAACAATCCAGGGTCTGAGGAAGATGAACCTGAATATTCTGAGGAGCAGTATCCTCCTGCTGATGATAAATACAAACATCTGTAGGATCGACTCAATGCTTTGGAGATCCAGAGGATACCCGAGATGGATTTTGAGGAGTTAGGACTGATTTCAGGGGTGGTCATCTCGCAAAACTTCAAAGTCCCTACATTTGCTAAGTACGACGGTGTCTCCTGTCCTAAGATTCATTTAAGATCGTATGTCAGGAAGATTCAACCCCACACTACTGACAGGAATCTGTGGGTACATTTCTTCCAGGAAAGTTTGGCAGGGACTCAGTTGGAATGATTCTATCAACTGGAAAGAACCAATATTCGTAATTGGGGAGATCTGGATGCTGCTTTCTACAAGAAGTACCAATATAATGTTGACCTCGCCCCAACTCGTACGCAATTGCAAAGTATGTCTATGGTTTTCGACGAAGTTTTTAAAGATTATCCCCAAAAGTGGAAAGACCTTGCGGGAAGAGTCCAGCCTCCGTTGTCTGATAGGGAGCTGGTTGACATGTTCTTAGGCACATTGTTTGGTCCGTTCTTTAACCATCCGATTGGAAGTTCATCTGCTGGATTTACTAAATTGATCCTGACTGGTGAATAGGTAGAGGATGGCATCAAAAGTGGTAAAATACAGAGAGATGTATCCTCCAATACTGCAAAGAAACATTTCACAGAAAAGAAGGAGGTCAGTGCTGCGTATGGCAAAAGAAATCACAACAAAGCTGAGCATTGTCCGATGGTAGGGGCTGTTATGATTTCCAATCCTGCCTCAAACCAGCAACGAAATAATTAGTACAAACCAGATGCACCTAGAAGACAATTCACTCGGATCAACATGACCCTATCCCAGGTCTTACCACATTTGCTGAAGTCCAATTTGGTGACTCTGAAGGAGGCCCCGAAGAATCCTAATACTGCCTCTCCCTGCTACAACCCGAATACCCGATGTGTCTACCACTCTGAAACGCTGGGGCATGATACAAAATATTGTTGGGCTTTGAAGAACAAGGTGCAAGACCTTATTGATGCAAAAGAGGTTGAATTTGATCCCCCTGAGACTCCCAACGTCATAACTGCACCTATGCCCAAGCATGGCCCGGGAGTCAGTGCTATTGATGTTGTCTCTGCCATAGATGATGCTGATAGTAGCTATGACTTGGACAAGTGGATCTTCCCAACTATCAGCGGTGGACTCAACAATTGGGAGGCCAAAGATTTTGTTCCCATCTCTTTCATTCAATAGTAATTTGTCTTTTGTTTGTGAGGAAATGTAATATTTGAACAATTAACACTTTAAAGCCTTGTGTCTTACCCGAGGCACAGTGGTTTATTTGTGAGGGTCATTACTTCATTCTCATATTTCATTAATAAAACATTGGATGTTTTGCAGGCAAATTTTGTGCTCTTTTTTTCTTTTCTGCTTTTTACTTTATGAAAAAGTATACAGCTATGCTCTTACGCACACCCACATATCAAACTACAGATCCACATCCACTATGGATCCCATTGATAACGGTTCTGCTATTTCCCATTATGACTTCTAAAATTTGATCTACCAAACCGAAGCCGAAGGTGAGGAAGATTGTAAAGTACCAGGAGAACTTGCCAGACTGTTACAACAAGAAGAAAGGACAATACAACCTCATGAAGAGTCGGTTGAGACAATTAACTTGTTTACTAAAGAGGACAAGAAAGAAGTCAAGATAGGTGCCGATTTGGAGCATAGTGTCAAGGAGCGATTAATTCAGATGCTACATGACTATGTTGAGGTTTTTTTCTGGTCATACAAAGACATGCCGGGACTTAACACCGATATTGTGGTTCATCGCCTTCCGACAAAAGAGGACCGCCCTCCCGTGAAATAGAAGGTTCGTCGTATGCATCCAGAGATGTCAAAAAAGATCAAGGCTGAAGTCATGAAACAGTTCAATTCTGGTTTCTTAGTTGTCACCTCTTATCCACAATGGGTTGCCAACGTGGTTCCAATACCAAAGAAGGACGATAAGGTATGTATGTGTGTGGATTATAGAGACCTGAATAGGGCAAGCCCCAAGGATGACTTTCCGCTTCCCCATATTGATGTTTTGGTTGACAAAACCACACATCATAAGGTATTTTCCTTCATGGATGGTTTCTCCGGATACAATCAGATCAAAATGGCACCTGAAGACATGGAGAAGACGACCTTTATCACACAGTGGAGCACTTTCTGTTACAAAGTTATGCCATTTAGGTTAAAGAACGTCGGGGCAACCTATCAGTGCACCATGGTAGCTTTGTTTCATGATATGATCCATCACAAGATAGAGGTCTATGTTGATGATATGATATCCAGGTCTCAGACTGAAGAAGAGCACCTCGATCACCTACGTAAGCTATTTGAAAGTTTGAAGAAATACAAGTGAGGTTGAACCCGAATAAATGCACCTTTGGAGTAAGATCTGGTAAGCTCTCAGGCTTCGTTGTCAGCAACAAAGGCATTGAAGTTGACCCTACAAAGGTTAAAGCTATACAAGAAATGCCAACTCCTCGCACTGAGAAGGAGGTTAGGGGATTCTTAGGATGCCTAAACTACATAGCCAGATTTATTTTCCATCTGACCGCTACTTGTGAGCCAATCTTCAAATTACTGAAGAAATATCAAGCAGTGAAGTGGAATGACGACTGCCAGAACGCCTTTGATAGAATAAAAGAATATCTTCAAGATCCTCCAATTTTAATGCCTCCAGTCGAAGGAAGACCTCTGATCATGTACTTAATAGTATTAGAGAACTCAATGGGGTGTGTGCTAGGGCAGCATGACGAATCTGGTCAAAAAGAGCATGCAATATACTACCTTAGCAAAAAGTTTACCGACTGTGAAACAAGATACTCACTGCTTGAGAAAAACTTGCCACGCTTTGGCATGGGCTGCTCGTCGACTAAGACAATATATGTTGACTCACACTATCTTATTGATATCTAAAATGGATCCTATCAAGTACATCTTTGAGAAGCCCGCTCTCTCTGGAAGAATAGCAAGATGGAAAATGATCCTGACCTAATACGACATTCCATACACAACCCAGAAAGCAATTAAAGGAAGTGTATCAACTGATCATTTAGCTCATCAGGATGTGGATGACTACCAATCCATGAATTTTGAGTTCTCGGACGAGAACATCATGTTAGTAACTGATTATGAAGAACCTGGACCGGATGAAGGACATGAAAAGGATCCTGATGGACTATGGTTTTTGAAAAAGCTTCCAACGTTCTTGGCAATGGCATCGTTTCTATGATCATATCTCCTGAAGTCTTTCATACTCCTTTCACTTCCAGGCTATGCTTCAATTGCACCAACAACATGGCTGAATATGAAGCATGCATTATGGGTCTTAAAGCTGCTATCGACTTGAGGATCAAATTCTTGAGTGTATTTGGAGACTCGGCCTTAGTAATAAGTCAAATCAAAGGAAAATGGGACACAAAGCATCCTAATCTCATCCCTTACAAAGAGCATGTGTTAACATTGATTCCATACTTTGAATAAATTACCTTTGAGCATTTTCCACGAGAGGAAAATCAACTAGTGGACGCGCTAGCTACTATGTCATCCATATTCAAGGTAGGTGGGATAATGAAGCTCCTCAGGCCACTATTTAAAGAATGGATGAACCAACATACTATCACGAGATTGATACTGAAGAAGTAGTGGACAAGCCTTGGCTCCATGAAGTCAAAAGATATCTCGAAGCAGAATCATGGTTGTGCTTGTAGAGGATCCTGTTACTGAGGAAGAACTTTGCAGAGAACCTTCTTAGGAACTTCTTATCATTGACTAAAGCCCCCTCAGGATACTATTGGTCCACTATAGAAGCAGATTGTTATTAGCATTCACGAACTTGTCACAAATGCCAGATCTATGCTGATAAGGTATATGTGCCTCCAGTTCCTATAAACGTCATGACTGCTCCCTGGCCATTCGTAATGTGGGGCATCAATATGATTGGGGAAATCAGACCTACAACTTCTAATGGGCACCGCTTCATCCTGGTTGCCATTGATTACTTCACGAGGTGGGTCGAGGCAGCTTCATTTGCTTCTGTTACCAAGAACGTTGTGGCTTGACTCATCAGACATAACCTTATCTGTCGGTACGGTATTCCAAAAAGAATCATTATGGATAATGGTACCAATCTCAATAACACTATGATCATCGAGCTCTGCACACAATTCAAGATCCAGCATCATAACTCTTCTCCTTACCAACCGAAGATGAATGGCGCTGTAGAAGCTGCTAATAAAAATATCAAGAAGATCATACAGAAGATGACAGTGACATATAAAGACTGGCACGAGATGTTACCATTTTCTCTTCATGGTTACGAAACCATAATGCGCACATCAACAGGGGGAACTCCTTTCTCTTTGTTATACGATATAGAAGTTGTCCTACCTATAGAAGTCCATATCCCTTCTGTGATCGGTGGATCTGGAACTGACTGTTTAACGCTGGTTCGCGAAATGTCGCGGAAGCAAGAGTCGCCACCGTCTTTTATTTTCTCCAAATGGAAAGGACAAAAGCACAGAAAAATTCCTTAAAGAGATTGCTCTCGGTTCGGGAGGTAGATTATAGAAAGGGAAGGTGTTAGCACCCTTTCTATCCATGGTTATCCATGGGCTCTTAGATACTTGCTCATTGTGTTTTCAAAAATGGTTTGTTTGCTTTTCAGCTGTGGGTTTTAAAAAGTTTCTTTGAAAATTCCAGTTCGACTCTTGTATCAGAGTGTTTGAAAAATTGCTTTGAAAGCTTTTGAAAAGTGTCGGTGTGAAAAGATTTTTGTTTGTTTTGAAGAGAGCAAGTATCCACGAGTTGTCTACCTACCCTAAGGAATTCGTCTGTGTAAATGTCCTTTAAAGTAGTGCCATCCCACCATTGAGAGGTAGGTAGCACCACCGTTGGAGGTGTTCGGGTCAATTCGAGGTTCGGGACATGGTGATCACCAGAGCAATGGGAAGACACCTTAGAAGCTACCCTCATGCCAGGTTCCCGGATCATGAGGACTTACTAAGACATCCTCTACTCGACGATCACCTTTCGAGGCAAGGCAACAGTGAGGCGTACCCTATGGGTGGTGTGTGAGATTCGTGTGTCGTTTTCATTTGTATTTGTCTTGTCATATTATTGGTGTTCTACGCATTGTTGTTATTTAGGTCCATACATTCTTTCATGCTTTTGATTAACAGTTAAAAGTTGCGAGGAAAAAGTAAATCTAAAGCTATTACAAATGGCGCGGGTCCACATCGCCAAAATTAAACCGGACCCGATTTGACGGAAGATAAAGAAATTAAAAAGTGCGAGAAGTAATTACAAGGCTTCGGGAGAGGTACATAATTGTTTAAGCAAAATAAAATAAATACGCGAAATTAAGAAATTAAGAACACGGGCGTTGGACCCTTTTTTGCAAAAAATTAAGATTAATGAGAAATTAAAATTAAAAATTAAAAGAAAGCAAGAATTTTGTTTTTATGTATTTTAGGGGTTAGTGAAAAAGGAAAGAATTAATTAAAATTAAAATTGAATGCAAACCCTAATTCTAGTGGCTTTTAAATTTATTATGAAAATATTAAAATATAACCTAAGTTAAACCTAATTTTCTTTATGTACAATTTAATTATAAAAATAAATAGAATAAATAATAGTATTGTGAAAAAAAAGAAAAAATCAAAAGGAATAAAATTTATTAAACCTATTTCTATATTTTTTTAGATTTTTTATTAAAAAGAATAAATATTGCAAACCCTAATTTAAACTAAATTTATTTACATGCATTTTGTTTATGAAAATATTAAAAATTATTTATTATATTTTTTGTCTTTTCTGATTTTTTGTGCATTTTTATATTTTATAGAAATAATTAATTAAAGTAAAACAATAAAGAAAATAAAATAATTATTGAAAATAAAACATGAAAAAAATGGAGAATTGCAAACCAGGGGGGGTGGTAGTCCCAAATTGGAGGTATGATTTTGAATAATCTGGCCCAAAAACCCTGGGTCCGTTTGACTTTCCAGATGGCCTACTGACATGTTGACTAGCGTTTATGGTATTCATCAATCTTGAGCCTTTGATCTGAAGCAGCTGGACGCGTGGAAGGAGAGATTCTTGAGGTGTATGGTAGTCCTTAAGGTTGTGCCTGCATAGGAAGATAGTTGGAAAAATAATATGGACATAATACAGACCTGGGGCTCGAACCCAGGTCATATGCTTTGCCAAACCTCACGCTTGCCATCTGATCCAAACGCGCACTTTATATATACAATAACGAATAAATAACAAAAATAAAAATTGGTTAGTGGCCACAAAAAACACAAAAACGCGCGCTGATTTAAATGAGCCAACCAGCGTTTGCCAACACATCGTCTTCCTCGCGTATTTTCTTTTTTTCTGAAACAAGAACGTATTGCAACGGTTTTAGACGCGTTGTTTTTGGCATGCTATTAGAAAATAGCGATTAGCTCTCAAGTGTTCATAAATTAGGCGCGAGCATGGTGTTTTCTTCGTCCAGACCTACTGAATCCAATGATGGTGGTCTTGAGGGCTAATTTTACTTTGTTTCAAAAGCCCTAATTTCTCATCCTGCAAACCCTAGAAAGCAAACATGGTATAATCGCATACAACACAGACAAACACGATTAAATGTATGGGTTAACTTCAAAACTTCATAATGAACAAGAATCAACCATTAAATTTCACAAACAATGCATAGAACGGGATGTATGATTATGAAATTTGTTCGATACAGTTGGCGTTCATGTTACCAATTCTTGGGGTTTGAATGAATGTTTGTGATGAGAATATGATCAGGGAACCTTGAGGAAGCTATTGAAACAGGTTTTGTGCTTTGAATCGACCTAGAACCTGCTTTTCAGTGTTGAGCTTTTTGGCAAAAATTTCAAGTTTTTAATGGAGTTTCTAGCGCAGCTTTTTGTCTATTGTGATTAGGGTTCTCATCTAGCATATGTAGTGAGTGCATTAGGTCAAAAATATTGATCAAAATCTCTTGAATTAATGGTTTTGGAAATTTGATTTCTTAAGATCTTTTTCATATCTTTTTCATGTGCATTTGTGCCAATTATGATCAATTTGCTCCAAATCTTTCCTCATTTAGCTAAGCACAAAATATTGAGTCCAAAACATGTATAAAAAGATTGGTTAGGTCAAGTTAGATATTTTTCATATATTTAAATGATTTAAATGAATTAATATAAATAATAATTCAAATAAATAAATAAAAAATGAGAAAATACTTCCCTTTGGGCCAAGCAGTCGTGCATATGCTTAGAATGATGAATCATGGAAGAAAAATGGGCCCATTAGCAATTTTAGACCATTTGAATCAATGTTGACTTTTCAAAATATCCAAAAATTTCCCAACCTCCACAAGGCATAACTTGCTCAATTTTTAAGCTTTTCTCATGTTCTTGGACATTTTGGAAAGGTATTTGAGTCCTCTAACCAATGCCTTTGGTCCCATGTCATTTTGATTTACCAATATCAAGTTATGGCCTTTGACTTAAAGTCCCTTTTTGTTGACTTTTGAAAATGACCTATAATGTTGAAATTGATAACTTTTTGTGAGAGCATTTCTTGGACTTGAAGTATGAAGATGAGTTGTAGGAAATGTCTTTCTCTTCAAAATGAGCTTTGGATGGAATTTTTCTGATAATCCATGTGAAAGTTATGCCCTGGTCAATTTCAGTTGACTTTTTCAGCTGTCCAAATAAGGAAACTTTTGCATCTTGATGATTTCTGAGCCAAATTTTGAGAATCATGATCAAGCATTGATCAAATGATGTTTGTGGCTTCAAAATGATATGTTGACCAAAAATTTGAACTTTTGACTGTCAAATGACCATTTTACCCCTACAGTTGACTGTAGTGCAATTAGGGTTTTTGACTGTGCAATTTTGAGCTGAATGCCTTGAAACTTGATATGAGGATGCTTGACCATATTTGTAGGCATATGAGACTTGATTGGGCCTTTGAAAACTTCATTTTCTTGATCAGAACTCAAACCCTAGTTTTGACTGTATAGGAGACCTTTGCACTGTGCAACCCTTGGGGAATTTTGCAGCTTGACTTGGCAATTTCTTGGAGAATATGGGGGGGCAAATTTTAGGGTACAACAGTTGCCCCTGTTCAATCTTCTTAGACCTGAGGATGCAGATTGGCTGACGTGCCTTTCGTAATCCGAGGGTAGAAGATGATTGGACACTAGAGTGCCCAGAAATTTGCGCTCACATAGTGGCAGTGTGGTGGGAATGGGCTTATAGATGCCATTTGGAGATTGCTGGATAGGATGATGGGATTATAGATGCCATCTGGATGTTGATCGCGTAGGAGATTCCTTAGCGAGAACCTGCATACCTGTAAAAGAACAAATGAGTACCTGACACGTTGCAGGAGCTGATTTTTAGATGCTTGGTATAGATATGTCCTGACTGGTTACAGGAGCTGAGTCTGGAGCTTCAAACGGCGATGAATGAACCAGGGATGGTTACTGCCTTAGCATGAACGGTAAGAGAACCTTGGGCGACTTTAACTTCAACAACGCTCGTTGAGAAAAATCTTGGATGTCTTCTACTGGGATAAGAATCAGGGAGATCTTAGGGTCGATCTGACTGAACCAGAGAAGGCCTTTGACTGGATAAGCATCAGGAAAATCTTAGGGTCGATTTAACTGAACCGGACAAGGTCTTGGAATATCTTCAACTGGATAAGCATCAGGGAGATCTTAGGGTCGATCTGACTGAACCAGAGAAGGCCTTTGACTGGATAAGCATCAGGAAAATCTTAGGGTCGATTTAACTGAACCGGACAAGGTCTTGAAATATCTTCAACTGGATAAGCATCAGGGAGATCTTAGGGTCGATCTGACTGAACCAGAGAAGGCCTTTGACTGGATAAGCATCAGGAAAATCTTGGGGTCGATTTAACTGAACCGGACAAGGTCTTGAAATATCTTCAACTGGATAAGCATCAGGGAGATCTTAGGGTCGATCTGACTGAACCAGAGAAGGCCTTTGACTGGATAAGCATCAGGAAAATCTTAGGGTCGATTTAACTGAACCGGACAAGGTCTTGAAATATCTTCAACTGGATAAGCATCAGGGTGATCTTAGGGTCGATCTGACTGAACCAGAGAAGGCCTTTGACTGGATAAGCATCAGGAAAATCTTAGGGTCGATTTAACTGAACCGGTCTAGGTCTTGAAATATGATTGAGAATTTCAACTGCATCTTTCCTGAAAGGTAAAGGTCAGACCTATGCAATGCATGATATGGATCAAGCAATGATGTTCTCAATATAAATGAGACTCGTATGATAGGATGTGTCTATGCATGTTATAATGATGTATGTGATGTTTTATGTATGTTTTTGTCTAGGAAAGTGAATCCTTAACGGGTGCCGGGAAGCCGTATCCTGGGCTGATGTTGGAGAATAGATTTTGCTTCCGCTGGTGATGATAACTGCAAGAATATCGGTAGGAGAAGATGATTCCGCTGCGGAATAAACTTGGCAAATGGAGGATTCTGCGGGGAGAAAAGATACTCTAGCGACCATGCTGGGAAGCAATACTCTGTGGGAAGAGGGATGCCTTGCCGAGTGTTGATAATAGTTTGCTGGGGATCAGAAGACTTTGTCGACGACGCTCTTTCCGTGGCTTTTGGCTGAGGATAACCCAGTTATATCCTGTTAAGGAAATAACTCTTTAAATAAAGCCGGGCGACGCGTTCGTGTTCTGTTAGGGATAAGCTTCCAGAATCTACTGGGGATAAGCTTACTGCTTGGAGAGGTGAATTCCAACTTTTCCTGGGGAAGCTGGATTGGACTCTCCTGGGGAAGTTTTGATATGCTGTAATTTTGTAAGTTGAAAAGAGGGCACATATGTAGGGTTGCCTGCTGATGAGCTCGTGTAAAACCGCATCTGACATGGAGAAGGAACCTGGGTAGGGTTACTTTGATGATGAGTTCGTGTAAAACTTCGTTCTTGGAAAGGGAGAACCTGTATAGGGTTGCTGGGCGACAAGTCCATGTAAAACTGCATCTCGAAGAGAGGGAACCGGTGTAGGGTTGCTTGGTGAGGTAAGTTCATGTAAAACTTCTCGATGAACCGGGGTGAGGTTATCTTGAGCTAAATCCATGCAAGACTTCTGGGGGGAACCGGGGTTAGGTTGCCGCAGGATAAGTTCGTGTAAAACTTCTTGACGAACCGAGGTAAGGTCATCTTGAGATAGGTCCATGTAAGACTTCTGGAGGAACCGGGGTTAGGTTACTTGGATAAGTTCGTGTAAAAACTTCTTGATGAACCGGGGTTAGGTCATCTTGAGAGAGGTCCATGTGAGACTTCTGGGGGAGCCGGGGTTAGGTTACTTGGATAAGTTCGTGTAAAAACTTCTTGATGAACCGGGGTTAGGTCATCTTGAGATAGGTCCATGTGAGACTTCTGGGGGAACCGGGGTTAGGTTACTTGGATAAGTTCGTGTAAAAACTTCTTGATGAACCGGGGTTAGGTCATCTTGAGATAGGTCCATGTGAGACTTCTGGAGAAACCGGGGTTAGGTCACTTGGATAAGTTTGTGTAAAAACTTCTTGATGAACCGGGGTAAGGTTATTTGGATAAGTTCGTGTAAAAACTTCTTGATGAACCGGGGTAAGGTTATTTGGATAAGTTCGTGTAAAAACTTCTTGATGAAAGTTGAGAAGGAACCGGTGTAGGGTTGCATGATTTTGATTAAGTGGATGATTGTCCTGTTTGGTTTCGGATGTTAACCCACGATCTGGAATTTGTAAAGGTAGATGGTAATCATCCTTATGTTGATCTTTCCTTTGTACTTTGGTTGACAGAGCAATTGGATCGCCTGGATAACTCATTATTGCCCCTGCTTCGGAGATGAGGGAAGAGGATACCTGTGTGGGTGATTGACAAATCTTCGAGTAGACAAGTGATGAGATACCGGAACATAGTCGTACGCTTTGATCCCTAACTTTTTCCTGGACCGCCCTTTCGGGTTTTCAGTCCACCGGGATACCCATTTTTGCCCAAGCCGCCTTTTCAGGTTTTCGACTTGCCGGGTGTACAGATTTTTTTCATTTCATCCCTTATTTTTGCCTAGGTATGTCAACCTAGCGGGTCTTTGATTATGCGTAGCATTTTTTCGACTATGTCTGCGCTCTCAGAATGTAGGGAGTTGCCCCTGTTGGAAGTACTTTGCCATGCCCCAGATAATGGGCAATGCTCCTACTGTGCCCCTTGATTGGAGGTACTTCTGTTCACAAGGTGTTCATCGTGCGAATTTCCCTGCTGTTCAAACAAATAGTCATATGCAAACAAGATTATTTTAAGAATGCAAAAGCCTATGTCTGTCTTGAATTTTGAAAATGCATTTTTTGTAATACAGTGCGTTGTCAACTCAAGATTTTACAGCAAACCTTCAGGAGTCAGGATACCTTCGTAACAGTATGCTTTCGAACTAACCCGTGCTTCAGCTAGGACTTTTAAGGGTTATAACATGGCCTGGTTCACGGTTTAAGAAACAAAGGATAAAGGCTCAAATTATTTGTACCCACCCGCTCTTCGTGATGTTCTCCAAACCTAAACTCAGTTGATCATACGTTAGACCTTGTTTGAGTCTTTGCTCTGATTTTCCATTGATGGTTCGGACATTGATGATTTATTCTGGCTAGGCAGTCATTTTTATTTTTGTTGAGGGTTTGTGAGACCTCTTTCTTTTTTTTTTGACTTCGTTATCCCTTTCTTTTTTTTTTGCCTGAACTGTTTCCTTTTTTGGAATTACAGTCAGCGGGATGCCCCAGTTTTGTAAGTCTCCTTCATGGGTTTTGACTTAATGGGTTTTGATTTTTGAGATATAATGACTGCCTATCTGTACGATTGTTCGGAACCATCACTGTCTTCTTTATTTTTTGGAAAAAACTCATTTGGTGCCATTCATTGTGCACTTGGATCAACTGAGAAGACTACCCTGCCCCGGGTTATGATTAAGGGTTTCAATTTTCGAAAATAAAAAACTCCTACTTCTTTGGCTCAGAGGGGTTGACGAGGGATTATCTTCCTTATAACTCCAGTGTTTAGGATTTGAAATAATGCCTGTACCTCATCAGCGGGGTCTGTTCAAAAGCATACTGTAAAGATCGTGGTATCCTTTTCGTCATCCTCCCTCAAGAGGTTTAGAATTTTCAATTAAGAGTTGACCATCGCAAAAATATGAAAGCAGTTTTAAGCCTAGTAAACATAATTAAATCAAGACAGACATGTGTAATTCATTCATGAAATAAAAGTGTTTAACATGATAATTGTTTATGTGAACAAGAAAAGAAAAATACAACTTGAATTCAAATGAAAAAAAATCTCTCGACTCTAGCCATGTTTTGGCAATGGAGCAGTGATCACGTTGGGAGTCTCGGCAGGCTCGAACTCGATCTCTTTGGCATCGATCATGTTCTGAATTTTGTACTTCAGTGCCCAACAGTCCTCAGTATCGTGCCCCGGGCTATCAGAATGATAAGCACACCTTGCTTCTGGATTGTAGCTAGGAGAGGAAGTCTTAGGATTTACAGGAGGGTTGATCACTGCAATCAGGTACATCTTTAACATGTGCTACAATGCTTGTGACCATGGCATGTTAATGTTGGTGAATTGCCTTTTAGGCCCGTCCGGCCTTTGCTGGTTTCCCTTTTGTGGTTGACGGCGTGGTGCAGAACCAGAGATCATGACTGCCCCTGCATGTTGATCACGACGACTCTTTTGACTGTATGCAGCATTAGATTCCTTCTTTCCCGTGTAAGGCTTTTTATGAATATCAGAAGGTGTGGCCTCTTGAATTTTCCCACTCTTGATACCAGCTTCAATTCTTTCGCCGGTCAGGATGAGGTCGGTGAATCCAGCAGGTGAATTACCAATCAGGTGGTTGAAGAATGGCCCGGATAGGGTCCCCAAGAACATATCAACGAGTTCCCGGTCAGTTAATGGAGGTTGTACCCTTCCAGCAAGGTCTCTCCATTTCTGTGCATACTCTTTGAAACCTTCGCCTGCACCTATAGACATTCCCTGAAGCTGAGTGCGTGTGGGAGCAAGGTCGGCATTGTACTGGTAATGCTTGTAGAAAGCAGTGGCTAAGTCTTCCCAGGTACGGATGTTGGCTCCATTCAATTGATAAAACCACTCGAGCTGAGTCCCTGAAAGACTCTCTTGGAAGAAATGGATCCATAAGTTTTTGTCAGCTGTATAGGGTTGGATCCTCCTTGTGTAAGCCCTGAGATGCAACTTAGGACAGGATGCCCCGTCGTATTTAGCAAAGGCAGGTGCCTTAAACTTGTGCGGGATTACTACCCCAGAAGACAGACCTAGATCCTCGAAGTCCAGGCCGGGCACTTTTTGTATCTCCATAGCACTGAGCCGGTCTTCCAACTGTTTGTACTTATCCTCAGCCGGAGGGTATTGTTCGTTGTTGAAATCTGTCTCGTTGTCGGAGACCACTGGACTAGGCACCTCTCTCTCATGGTGACTGCTTTCCCTCACAGATGGAGTAGTCCTCTCAGTTTCAGTCTGCAGCGTGTTCCCAGATCTACGTCTAGGGCTGAATAAAACAGTCCTCTTCTTCTTCTTCTTTTCCTTCTTCAAGAGCAGAGCTTTCAGATCTTGTTGCCCCTGGGTCAAATTCATGATCAGCCCTTGGAACTGGGCGTTCTGAGCCTGGAGAGCCTTGATAGTGTGCTCGGTTGAGGATTCAGGATTCATGACGAGACTGCTGAAATAAACAGTGAGAAAGGTAAGTAACCTGCATAGAAAGGGTACCTGTTATGCAATGATATGTATGATAAGCATGCAATGATTTCAAGGACCTCGCGGGGTAAACAGAGAAACTTGTTAGTGTTGAAAACTGATGACTTGATTGAAGGTACTTCATGTTGTTGAGAGTCCTTCTTCAAGGGTCAAAGGCTCACCATATCCAGTGGGTCATAGCCCCTGACAACCTTGGCTAGAGGAAAATAAATCCTCTTTGCCCCTTGCTAGATAGTTTGATTTATCATGACCTGCATCACAAGCCCTTGAGATCCTTGAAATGGGTTAGAATGTATGCAATGGTATGATGTTATGGTATGCATGGGGTAATGTACGTGACCCTGTTATGAGTCCCAATTAAGGACTGCAAACCAAAACCTGCAAGAAACTCAAATAGAATCTGTCATGAGTCCCAGTTAAGGACTAAAACAGAACCTGCAAGAAACAAGCGTCAGGTAACAAGCATGCAGATAGTCAAGTATGAAGGCACACAAGTCACACAAAAGAGCCCTTAGAGTTTAGGCCAGCATGAAGTTTGGGGTACTACCCTCTTGAAGTTGGTGGGTTCAACCTGTCCTAATCAAAGTAACCGGGTTCTAAGGTTCCCAATATCACGGGATTGCTTTCATTGTTCATCGTTTCGATTTAGCCACTGAACTGGCGACCGAAATATTCCAGGAAAGCAACCCTCAATTGAGTGTAGTATCGAGTATCAACCAACCTCGGACTGCACCAAAGTCAGTTATCTCACTACCCTAAAGAGGCCAAGATAGTTCAATTAAGGTTCCTAAGGTCTGTTGATGCTTCACGACACCACGCGGAGGCCCCGTACTCTCCTTGACTGAACTCAAGGGTTACCGGTACACACCAAAGTGCCACATCAACGTAGCAGACTGCTTCAACCATGTCGGTATACCCCGCACAGTTCCCTCACAGTCTTGTTGCTACTTTCTAAGAAGGTATCCCCCAGATCCGGGTTAGGATCTATAGAACTCCCAAGACAGTCCCACAATTTAAAGCAAGCAAATCAATACAATTGAAAACACAGTTATGAACTACCCTAAGGTACACCTCACTTAAAAAATAATCCCCAGCAGAGTTGCCAGTTCTGTGATCGGTGGATCTGGAACTGACTGTTTAATGCTGGTTCGCGAAATGTCGCGGAAGCAAGAGTCGCCACCGTCTTTTATTTTCTCCAAATGGAAAGGACAAAAGCACAGAAAAATTCCTTAAAGAGATTGCTCTCGGTTCGGGAGGTAGATTATAGAAAGGGAAGGTGTTAGCACCCTTTCTATCCATGGTTATCCATGGGCTCTTAGATACTTGCTCATTGTGTTTTCAAAAATGGTTTGTTTGCTTTTCAGCTGTGGGTTTTAAAAAGTTTCTTTGAAAATTCCAGTTCGACTCTTGTATCAGAGTGTTTGAAAAATTGCTTTGAAAGCTTTTGAAAAGTGTCGGTGTGAAAAGATTTTTGTTTGTTTTGAAGAGAGCAAGTATCCACGAGTTGTCTACCTACCCTAAGGAATTCGTCTGTGTAAATGTCCTTTAAAGTAGTGCCATCCCACCATTGAGAGGTAGGTAGCACCACCGTTGGAGGTGTTCGGGTCAATTCGAGGTTCGGGACATGGTGATCACCAGAGCAATGGGAAGACACCTTAGAAGCTACCCTCATGCCAGGTTCCCGGATCATGAGGACTTACTAAGACATCCTCTACTCGACGATCACCTTTCGAGGCAAGGCAACAGTGAGGCGTACCCTAGGGGTGGTGTGTGAGATTCGTGTGTCGTTTTCATTTGTATTTGTCTTGTCATATTATTGGTGTTCTACGCATTGTTGTTATTTAGGTCCATACATTCTTTCATGCTTTTGATTAACAGTTAAAAGTTGCGAGGAAAAAGTAAATCTAAAGCTATTACAAATGGCGCGGGTCCACATCGCCAAAATTAAACCGGACCCGATTTGACGGAAGATAAAGAAATTAAAAAGTGCGAGAAGTAATTACAAGGCTTCGGGAGAGGTACATAATTGTTTAAGCAAAATAAAATAAATACGCGAAATTAAGAAATTAAGAACACGGGCGTTGGACCCTTTTTTGCAAAAAATTAAGATTAATGAGAAATTAAAATTAAAAATTAAAAGAAAGCAAGAATTTTGTTTTTATGTATTTTAGGGGTTAGTGAAAAAGGAAAGAATTAATTAAAATTAAAATTGAATGCAAACCCTAATTCTAGTGGCTTTTAAATTTATTATGAAAATATTAAAATATAACCTAAGTTAAACCTAATTTTCTTTATGTACAATTTAATTATAAAAATAAATAGAATAAATAATAGTATTGTGAAAAAAAAAGAAAAAATCAAAAGGAATAAAATTTATTAAACCTATTTCTATATTTTTTTAGATTTTTTATTAAAAAGAATAAATATTGCAAACCCTAATTTAAACTAAATTTATTTACATGCATTTTGTTTATGAAAATATTAAAAATTATTTATTATATTTTTTGTCTTTTCTGATTTTTTGTGCATTTTTATATTTTATAGAAATAATTAATTAAAGTAAAACAATAAAGAAAATAAAATAATTATTGAAAATAAAACATGAAAAAAATGGAGAATTGCAAACCAGGGGGGGTGGTAGTCCCAAATTGGAGGTATGATTTTGAATAATCTGGCCCAAAAACCATGGGTCCGTTTGACTTTCCAGATGGCCTACTGACATGTTGACTAGCGTTTATGGTATTCATCAATCTTGAGCCTTTGATCTGAAGCAGCTGGACGCGTGGAAGGAGAGATTCTTGAGGTGTATGGTACTCCTTAAGGTTGTGCCTGCATAGGAAGATAGTTGGAAAAATAATATGGACATAATACAGACCTGGGGCTCGAACCCAGGTCATATGCTTTGCCAAACCTCACGCTTGCCATCTGATCCAAACGCGCACTTTATATATACAATAACGAATAAATAACAAAAATAAAAATTGGTTAGTGGCCACAAAAAACACAAAAACGCGCGCTGATTTAAATGAGCCAACCAGCGTTTGCCAACACATCGTCTTCCTCGCATATTTTCTTTTTTTCTGAAACAAGAACGTATTACAACGGTTTTAGACGCGTTGTTTTAGGCATGCTATTAGAAAATAGCGATTAGCTCTCAAGTGTTCATAAATTAGGCGCGAGCATGGTGTTTTCTTCGTCCAGACCTACTGAATCCAATGATGGTGGTCTTGAGGGCTAATTTTACTTTGTTTCAAAAGCCCTAATTTCTCATCCTGCAAACCCTAGAAAGCAAACATGGTATAATCGCATACAACACAGACAAACACGATTAAATGTATGGGTTAGCTTCAAAACTTCATAATGAACAAGAATCAACCATTAAATTTCACAAACAATGCATAGAACGGGATGTATGATTATGAAATTTGTTCGATACAGTTGGCGTTCATGTTACCAATTCTTGGGGTTTGAATGAATGTTTGTGATGAGAATATGATCAGGGAACCTTGAGGAAGCTATTGAAACAGGTTTTGTGCTTTGAATCGACCTAGAACCTGCTTTTCAGTGTTGAGCTTTTTGGCAAAAATTTCAAGTTTTTAATGGAGTTTCTAGCGCAGCTTTTTGTCTATTGTGATTAGGGTTCTCATCTAGCATATGTAGTGAGTGCATTAGGTCAAAAATATTGATCAAAATCTCTTGAATTAATGGTTTTGGAAATTTGATTTCTTAAGATCTTTTTCATATCTTTTTCATGTGCATTTGTGCCAATTATGATCAATTTGCTCCAAATCTTTCCTCATTTAGCTAAGCACGAAATATTGAGTCCAAAACATGTATAAAAAGATTGGTTAGGTCAAGTTAGATATTTTTCATATATTTAAATGATTTAAATGAATTAATATAAATAATAATTCAAATAAATAAATAAAAAATGAGAAAATACTTCCCTTTGGGCCAAGCGGTCGTGCATATGCTTAGAATGATGAATCATGGAAGAAAAATGGGCCCATTAGCAATTTTAGACCATTTGAATCAATGTTGACTTTTCAAAATATCCAAAAATTTCCCAACCTCCACAAGGCATAACTTGCTCAATGTTTAAGCTTTTCTCATGTTCTTGGACATTTTGGAAAGGTCTTTGAGTCCTCTAACCAATGCCTTTGGTACCATGTCATTTTGATTTACCAATCTCAAGTTATGGCCTTTGACTTAAAGTCCCTTTTTGTTGACTTTTGAAAATGACCTATAATGTTGAAATTGATAACTTTTTGTGAGAGCATTTCTTGGACTTGAAGTATGAAGATGAGTTGTAGGAAATGTCTTTCTCTTCAAAATGAGCTTTGGATGGAATTTTTCTGATAATCCATGTGAAAGTTATGCCCTGGTCAATTTCAGTTGACTTTTTCAGCTGTCCAAATAAGGAAACTTTTGCATCTTGATGATTTCTGAGCCAAATTTTGAGAATCATGATCAAGCATTGATCAAATGATGTTTGTGGCTTCAAAATGATATGTTGACCAAAAATTTGAACTTTTGACTGTCAAATGACCATTTTATCCCTACAGTTGACTGTAGTGCAATTAAGGTTTTTGACTGTGCAATTTTGAGCTGAATGCCTTGAAACTTGATATGAGGATGCTTGACCATATTTGTAGGCATATGAGACTTGATTGGGCCTTTGAAAACTTCATTTTCTTGATCAGAACTCAAACCCTAGTTTTGACTGTATAGGAGACCTTTGCACTGTGCAACCCTTGGGGAATTTTGCAGCTTGACTTGGCAATTTCTTGGAGAATATGGGGGGCAAATTTTGGGGTACAACACCTTCCTTGAGGATCATGAAGGATGCAGGGATGAGCAAAGACGAATGGGTTCAGACTCGACTTGACCAATTAAACCTGATTGATGAGAAGAGGCTCACGACTGTCTGTCACGATCAGATGTACCAAAAACGTATGATCAGGGCTTTTAACAAGAAGGTCAGACGTCAGGTATATTAGGCTGGTGACCTGGTAATCAAGCGCATCATATTGCCACAAGGTGATCCCAAAGGCAAATGGACTCCCACATACGAAGGGCCATTTGTGATCAAGAACATATTTTCTGGTGGGGCCATGATCTTAACTACTATGGACAGTGACGACCTTCCACACCCAGTAAACACAGACATAGTTAAAAGATACTATGCATGAACAAAGACTCGCTAGGTTGACTGGCCTAGGAAAAAATTAGGGCACCCCGACGAACCAAAAGGGTTCGGGCAAAAATTAGGGATATACATGAAAATAATTTGTACACCCGGCAAGTTGAAAACTTGAAAAGGAGACGTGGGTAAAAAAGGGTATCTCGGTGGATCGAAAACCTGAAAGGGCAGTTCAGGAAAAAGTTAGGGATTTAAAGCGTATAACTATATCCCGATGGATCACCTTACAGCCAATCTTCAGTATCAACTATCGAGCTCAAGTGGTACTAATTAATCCAGTCAGCTTTGGACAAGCACCGAAAGAGATGAGACACTCAAAGACATAAATGCAATAGTAGAATGGGAACCCAATGGGATTATTTCACATAGCTGTTTTTCTTTGTCTACTATTTTTGTATAGTTTTCATTCTTACGACGACATTCTCTTACTAGGATGTCCGTCTCCTTGTACAAAAACACTTCTTCAAGTTAATACAAAGTTATTTCTTTAAAAGTGAAAAACTATTTGTTTTTATTTTTCTGTTTTGTTTGTGAAAACGTCCAGTGATTATTTTTGAACATATGCATTTGAATGTGATTATTGTTTACAAATATACGCATAAAAAACAGAAAGACAGTTACTATTGACTTTAAGAAACAAGACGATATTTAAGGGCCATCTACAAATCCCCGCAGATATTTTCTCCCACAGATACCTTCTCCAGCAGATACAGAGGCAGATACATCCTACTACAAGGTCACTTCCATATTCTCAGTATGCTACCTAATGGTGTCAGGTTCTCATATACCCGACAGAGCAAGAATCTCCAAATTACTGCTCCAACAAAAGATCCCCCAGTGAAGTCGCCAAACTTCTTAGGATTCCCCAATAGGATTTCAACAAAATTCCCAAGCAGTTCATGAAGTTTACCTTCCCCAACAAAGTTTATTTCTCTAATAGTGGAAATCTGTCTTCCAACATGTCAACTTCAAACAAAATCCGAAGATATACATTCTTCACCCCCAGCCACAATCAAAGATTTATTTTCCCTAATTCAACAATACAAGAATGGAACCACTGCCACATTCATACATTACATTCACACATCATTTCTACAAACATCATAGCATATACAGCACAAACGCGTATATCACAATCTAATTTATTTTGAGAGCATCTGCAATTCATACATCATGACATCGCATGAAACTGACTTTACCTCTCCAGGTTGAGTTCGCAGACAGAAAAACACTATCGACTTATATAACAGGTCAAAGATTAACTCCCGAAACTAGACAGGGAAACTATCTACACGACCAAGTGGTATGAACTCCCAGAACAAGACAGGTTTACCAACAAATACAGCAGGCCACAAATTAATGCTCGAAACCAGAAGGGGAACTATCTACGTGACCAATGTTGCCAAGTCCTATATTAATACCTGTAACAAGCCATGAAAACTATCTGTAGACAACCGAATATGGATTAATACATGTAACAAGCTAGGAGAACTATCTACATGAGGAGATTGAAGATTAACACCTGTAACAAGCCAGGAAAACTATCTTTCTTTCTCAGGTCAGAGATTAATACTTGTAAAAAGCCAGGACAACTATCTCAGTGACCGACATTTTTCAAGTTCTAGATTAATACCTGTAACAAGCCATGAGAACTATCTGTGGACGACCGACTATGGATTAATACCTGTAACAAGCCAGGAGAACTATCTACATGAGGAGATTGAAGATTAACACCTGTAACAAGCCAGGAAAACTATCTTTCTTTCTCAGGCCAGAGATTAAGACCTATAACAAGCCAGGATAACTGTCTCAGCGATCGACAATTTTCAAGTTCCATATTAACACTTGTAACAAGCCAGGAGAACTATCTGTGGACGACCAACTGTGGATTAATACCTGTAACAAGCCAGAAAAACTATCTACATGAGCAGATTGAAGATTAATACTTGTAACAAGCTAGAAAAACTATATTTCTTTCTCGGGTCAGAGATTAATACCTGAAACTAGATAGGACAACCATCTCAAATGACCGACAACTTTCGAGTTCCAGATTAATACCTGAAACAAGACAGGACAACTATCTGTGAACATCTGATTTGTAGATTAACACCTGAAACCAGACAGGAAAACTATCTACATGACCAAATGAAGCAATCTCACATGGGTTCCTTCTCATATATCTCCGGATGCAGACTAACAAAAACTCATCCTGAAGCAGTCCCGCATAGGCTCCTTCTCATATATCTCCGATGCAGACTAACACAGACTTATCTTGAAACAACCCTACACAGATTCTTTTTATTACATTTTCAGATAACGGTTAACCCCATTATCCCCAGCAAGTTACTGTGAAACCTGGATTTCAACCAGAAAACATAAAACTCTCATCTCTCCAATATAGAGATAACTCCTTAGTAGAGCCTTGGACAACTGAAGTTCCTAGACTCTATTCCCCACAGAGTTTTCCTCAAGCAGGAGAATAACATATATGCATATTCCCCAGCGAAGTCCTCCTCAGATAGCAGGAGCAAGAATTCCCCACAAAGGGACCTCTTATAAAGTCAGCACCTACTTTGGATGGCATCTTTAAGCCCATCTCGGACAACTCTCAATCATCTTCTCCAAATGACATCTGTAAGCCCATTCCCGCAATCATCAACCATCAGTGTTACTACATGCGAGTGCAAATTTCTGGGAACTCTAGTGTTCAATCATCTTCCATCTTTAGATCACAAAAGGTAGACAAGCCAATCTAAATCCTCAGGTTTAAGAAGATTAAACAGGGGCATCTGTTGTACCCCAAAATTTGCCCTCTCATGTTTCCCAAGGTTTTTCTCTTACATGGATGGTTACAAACACTTGCCTAAAGAAAATGAATTTTTTTGAATGATAGCAAAGTGTCTTTTGATTGGCATGTCAACAGTGTCCTTTGATTGACATATCAACAATGTCTTTTGATTGGCATTTGAACAATGGACTTCGATTGGAATTTCAGAGCAAATGGTCCTTCGATTGGCATGTCGACAAGCTTCGATTGGGCATCTAAAACCCTTCGATCAAGCATTGGGCCATTAGCTTCGATTACGCGTTAGTTCCCCTTAGAGCAAGCCTTGATCTAAGTTTCATTTAGGCAAGAACCCCCTACAAGTTCCCTTCGATTCACCAGCAGTGGCCTCCTGCATGTTTATTTTGACTCACTAGGCAAAAGGCCTCTACATGCAACCTTCGACTCACTAGGCAAAGGCCTCTTCATGCTTGCCTTGGATTCACTAAGTCCAAGGATCCTTCCAATTGTACTTCGATCCACAAGGCAGAGGCTCCCTCAGACTTGTCTAGGATTCACAAGGGCAAAGGCTTCTTCTATGATTGCCTTCAATGCATAAGGCAAAGACTTCCTCTATGCTTGCTTTCAATGCACAAGGCCAAGACCCCTCAACTTTCTAGCACACCAAGAAAAAGGCCCATTCAAAGGACACGTAAATGATCCATTCGAAGAAGCATTCAAATGGCCCATTCGAAGGACATGTAAATGATCCATTCAAAGAAGCATTCAAAGGCCCATTCGAAGGACACATAATGTTGTCTGAAAAAAGGGTTTGGTTAAAGATTTGATCTAGTTGGTCAAAATGAAAGAGGAGTATGCAAAGATGCTTGCTCGTCCAAAATCCCACATATTGCCATACTCAAGCTTCCTACACAAGCACATTCATGCCAAAGGAAGCATCGATTGGTCAGAAAATAGTTTTCGTTTGGGGTAGCTGAGTAGGGGCTCAATTGAAGAGGCCCCAATGATGAGAATTTGAGCTATTCGAAAGAAGTAACTCAGAGTCAATCGAAGGCCAAGAGTTGCGCCATTCGGAGGAAGTAACTCAGGGTCAATCAAAGGGCAAGACTTGAGCCATTCGAAGGAAGCAACTCAGGGCCAATTGAAGAGCAAGGCTGGAAGGTGTTCGAAAGAGTCAAATGTGTCCAGGTTCACTCAAGATTTCAAAATGGAAAGAACTATCCAAATATGGCCAACTTTCAATGTGTTGGATTCTTGTCTCATGACCTTCAAAGCCTAGTTAAATGGTTGTCCCTTGCCATTTTCATGCACCCTCACATCCCTATAAATACAAAGCCATACACATTCGCCAAGGAGGAGAACATTCTCCAGGAGACTACAGACGGAGACACTACACAAAACATATATACTACACACACACGCTGCCCTACAAGAGCTCCACAAAACTTCCAAAATTCCAACAAGGTTGCCAGAATCGAAGCACCCCGCTGGTAACGAACCTTCAATCTCAATTTCATTTTCCATGTAACCTAATTTCGATTGCATATTCATGCTGCATGATTGTTAATATGTTACATGTAAAGTCTGAAGTAACAAGATACCCTCACTAAGACATGTGAAGTGGATTCCTTGGAATCTCAAATCTAGCTCAGATGGTGAAGGAATGTGGGAAATTGAAAGGGCCTGGGTTCGATACACAGGCCTCACAAATTTATTGTTCTAACATTTTCTTGCCGGATACCATGCATTGCATCCCCAAGCACGCGCCGTAGACCATCATATCCACACCTTCCAGTGTCAACGCAGCCAGATCCAAAAGCTTCAATGTGAGATTCACCATGCGCCCTCAAGGCTTCTCCTCACTGAATCCCAATACAGCCTCTAGACTCTCTTACTTATGGGCCCAACGAATTTCAAATTAGCACCCCCCCTTTGGCTGCATAACACCAAGCCCATTTGCATTTTTTTCTTTTTTGTTTTATCATATTTATTTCGCTTTAATAATTTTTTTAACAAATCATAAAAATCAAAAATATTAAATAGACTTAGGTTTTATTAAATTAATTATAAATTAATTAAATTAATTATTTTAACTTCATTTTATCAATTAAAATTAACTAGACTTAGGTTTATTTAATTCAAATATTTTCTTAATAAAAACACAAAAAATAGTAGAATTAGTTTTATTAGAATTAATTTTAATTGAAAATAATTTTTATTTGATTTGATTAATTAGGATTACATTTAGTCTTCCTTATTTTCATTTTAAGTATTTTCTTAATAAACAAAAAAAAAGCCAAAAATATTTTCTTATTTTACTTAGTAATTTTTTAGGTTTTTAGGCGTATCTTTCCCAATTCGCGCGCGTTCCATTTTTCTTTTCTATTATTGTTTTTTCATATTTTTGTATCTGTTGATGGAATATAATAGATAATTAATTAGGGCTTTATTGATTTTCTTTCCCGCATTTGGACATGTAAATACCCCCCCCCCCCCCCCCCCCCCCGCCCCGAAGCATTGTAATAGCGTAAATTTAAATTCCCGCACTTTATATTTCTATAAAATATTAACTGTTAGTAAATAGGCTTGTATGGAAAGAATAAAAACAAAGCGCTAGCAAACTTAAATCCGAAGACAAATAACTAAATATAACACACATTACACATATACACCTCTAGGGTACCCCACTTCAGTTGCCTTCAGAAATAGTCACAACTCTTGATACGTGAGAGGTTTTAGTGGCTACCCTCTGGTTCAAAAAGATCATAAGTTCCTCGATGACCCTCTCGACGTTGCCTCGGTAAAAATATGATCTTAGAACCCTAGGGTAGTTACTAAAGCTTCTTGCCTAGTTGCCTTTGTGACTATAAAAACGTCCCTTCAATTGTCCCTCAAGCATCCAACGATAGAGTTATCTACTCCTAATAGTAGTATAGCACTTTATAAAGGATAGGAGGAAAAGAACAAACCTTTTCGAGTACAAGTAGATAGTTGTTAGATGCTTGATCAAAAAAATCTTTTACACCTACACAAAAACATTTCAAAAACACTTTCAAAAACCATTCGCTTTGTCAACACTCTTGAGGACTGACACAAGAGTTATCATAAAACGAATCGCCGCACTAAGGCATTTTCAAATAATTTTCAAAAACACAAAGCACAAGTGTTGTACCCCAAAATTTTCCCTCTCATTTATCAAGATTTTCCTCACAAGACTTTTTGGACTCAAGACAAGATTAGCGTTTGGTCAGCTCAAGACACCTCATCTTGCACTGATAACCTAATATTAGGGTTTGAGTTTGCACAAGGATTTTTGGACCACCAATGCTTCATGTGACTTTCATACACCATCTTGGACCCCTAAGATTTCTCATGTTAAGTTTCAAGCCTTGAATCACATTTTTGATCAGTCAATTGGACAGTTGACCTAAAAATCAGTTGTATTGGGGAAAAGTCAACCATGGCCAATTTACAGTCAAACTTCATAATTTTTGATCCACAACAACATTTTAGACTCGTATGTACAATTTTATCAAGTTTGGATCACAACTCCTCAAGAAATTTGATCAAATCATCAAAAGGGCAAAATGGTCAAAATTAGGGTTTTGACTGAGAAAGGGCAATTTCTGATTTTTTACCTAGCCAATGACCAATTAAATTCAAGCATGATTTCAAGGACTCAATGGCATCATCTTTACCTAATTACATGGTTCAAAAGATCTTAAGTTCATTGGATTAACAGATGAATTTTCCAGTCAACTGATCAAAAGTCAACTATACACTAAAAAGTCAAACTTTGACTTTTTGGTCAAAATCAAGTGCCAAAGGTCACAATTCATCAAGATATGTCAAAATATGAAACTTGTTCACCAAGAAAACCAATTTTGAAAATTAGGGTTTTGAATTTGAAAATTTCATAACTTAGAATTTTTCTAAGTATGAAAATTTTCTTATTTTTTCCCAACTTTCCACCACTTTTTCACTAAGATGAAATTTGATTCAAAGAAAACTTCCAACATGAAAGTTGTAGTCCTCCATGAAATCTACAACTTTTCTTTACAAACTTATCCCAAAATATGCTTGGATATCAAGTTATGAATTTGTGAATATAGGTCCATGAACTTCTTAACTTAGTGAAAATTTGCCCTAATTTAGGCAGGTTTTGGACCCAACTTCATGGAAATTTTTCACCTAGTTCCAAGAGGTATCCCAAATTGCATTTCAAAGATGGATTATAGAGCATATTGCAAGCTTTCCAAAATGTCAAATAACTCTCCAAGATCATTTTTGGTTAAGGAGAATCGAAGAAGGGAAGTTGGCATTTTATCACTTTTGATCAAGCCATTTTTACAAAGCATCAAGTTGCAAATCAAATCTTTGATGTTTGAATCTTGCTTTAAAGGTCCTAAACTCATTCTACACTCTATAATTAAATGCAAACTCATAATTTAAAGGCTTTATAATGGCTTTTGGAGCATTGTACAAGAGATAATTCCATTTTAGGCATAAAGGTTACAATGCCATTTTCATAAAGGTGAGCTTTTGCAATTTTGTCCATCTTGAGCCTTGGACCTGTCCCTTTGGTACAAGAATTTTCTACAGGTCTCAAGCAATGTATACCAACTCCTATCAGCTCACAAACCAACCAGTCCAAGCATGTTAGCATAAGTCACTTCACTTTTCTTCAAAGGCAAGAAAAGTTTCCAAAAGGTCAGAACTTGTACAACTGATAAGGAGTGGACTTTGTATCATTCTATACAAATATACAAACTCATTGCAAGGCTGAACATGATTTCTTAACATCTAAAACACTCCAATACTCAAAAACACCATATTTCTGCCCAAACTCAGAATTTCTACAAAATCATAGCCATTCCATTTTTGGCTCGTGCGTTTTGTGGCTTGACACTTGAAACACCTTCTACATATTAAACTAAAGCTATCCAAGCCATTAACCTACATCTGTAAGCCCTGTTTCAGCCATTGCCATTTTCAAACTTGGAGCTTGCAGCTTGACTTGTGTAGAGACTTCTGGCCATCCATAAAGCAAGCTAGGCATTGGAATAGCTTGAAGGAAGTTCAAGGAAGCTTACACGATCCTCAGGCCTCCATTAAAGTCCCTACATTGCTCTATCCAAATCCAACTGAAGGAGGTAATTTCTTGAACTCTATCTCTCTGAATAAGCATCCTCAAGCCACGATTTGTGAAGAAAAAATGTAGTCCATAACATGGTGAAGCTGTACATATCCATACTTGTCACTTATATTAACTGTGCTATGAGAATTTGAAGCTTGAAGATGCTGAAATTTTTAGGTCACGAATTAGGGCCATTAAAATTCTCTCTGATCTTTGAGAGTTAGGTTACAAATTTTATATGGTTGGAGTCGTGAGATTAAATGCCACAAGTTTCATGTTATAAGTTTTTGTTTTTGTGTAAGCATTAGCAAGTTACAGTTTGAACCATAACACGCGCGCAAAGGAGAAGAAGCTGGAGGACAGGGACGAAGTCTGGGATTTTGGCGCCTTGGGCTTGTTGTTTTTGCTTTTCACACCTCCTGACCCACTATTTGCACCCCCGACTTATTTGTTTTATTTTTCATATTTCTTTTTATATTTTCATATTTATTACTTTTATTTATTTTTCTGAATCATAAAAATCATAAAAAGTAATTTCTTTATTTTTTGCATTTTTATTTTATTTTTTTATATTATTTTTTGCATGAAAAAATAGTTTATGAGGATAATAGATTTTATTTTCTTAAATAAATTTGTAAATACAATTAATAATATTTAATATTTTTATTTTATTTTTTATACACATAAAATATTTTTTTTACACATACTTAAGTTTTTAATATTTATAATATTATTTATTATTTTTCTTATACAAAAACTAGACAAAAAATTAATATAAAACATTATTTTCTTTTAATTAGAAAACTAGGGTTTCATCCCTCCAAAAATAATATTTATTTTTTTTCCTTTTTCTAGGGTTTAATTTATTTTATTTTCTCATACAAAAAAAACAAAATACCAAAACATTTTTGTTACATAAATACATTTGCATTGCATTTTAATATTTGTATATTTACTTAATGCGCACAATATTTCGATTGGGTTGTAATAATATTTTTAGGTTTATATTTGTGCAAAATCCCCATTCAAAAACTTGTATCCCCCCCCCCCCCCCCCCCCATAATAATTTTTTAATAGCTTAGTTTATTTTTACGCAATTTGTTGCTTTCATATACCATGTTTAATAAACTAGGGTTTGCATGACAAGAACAAAAACAAAACAAATAGAAAAGACCTAATCCAAGACAAATCAAATGCATGAAAAAATGACACACATTGCACACAAGCACCCTTAGGGTTTCATCAACTTGGTTGCCTAAATAAAATGACCATGTTACGCACGCGAAGTATCTTGGCAAAACAAAACAAGTATAAGATCATAGTCCCTCGATGATGCTATACAAAGGTTGCCTAAAAAAATGATCTTGGTCCCTCAAAAATGCTAAGATACTTGGCAACATTGCTATCATGGTCATACGATGACCCACACCCATCCCGTTTAACATCCAAAGATAAGGTTGCTTACCAAATCAATGGTAAGCCAACAATGTCAAAGGAGTAAAAATGCACAAGAAAGACATTTGAGTAGGTAGATAGCTTCTAAGTTACTTGCTTCATTTCAAAACAATCCTTGCTATTTTCAAAAACAAACACACACATTTCAAAACCTCTTACAAAACATTGAAACATTTTTCAAAAAACAAACATCTTTGTATACATTCTTACGAACGAGAATCATTATAAAGATTGCCTAAACAAATGGCCTCTTTTTCAAAATACTTTCAAAATCACACCAAACACCAAGCACCATTTCAAACAATTTCAAAGCAAAGCAAGTGATCTAAGCAAGTAACTAAGAGCCCCTGGAAAACCGTGGATGAAAAGGGTGCTAACACCTTCCCTTTTCATAATCTACCCCCCGAACTCAAGAAAACATCTCAAAGGTCTTTCCTGTGCTTTTTTACCTTTCCTTTTGGATAAAATAAAAGTCGGTGGCGACTCTTGCTAACCGCGACATTTGCGACAAAACGCAAAACCTCAAGTCAGTTCTCCCACCGTATCACAGAACTGGCGACTCTGCTGTGGATTATTATAAAAGTGGGGTTACCTTAGGGTTTAGATCACCTTTATTTGCTTACAATTGTTTGATTTGTTTTCTTTACATTTTTGTTCTATTGTTTGGGTTTGAATCCTCCACCCGGATTTGGGAAACATTATAGGTAAATAGCAATACGTTGTGAAAACTGTGTGGGGTATACCGACACGGTCTAAGAAATAGCTATGTTAGTGTGACATATTTGTGGGTACCGGTAGCCTTTGAGTCGATCAAAGAGAATACGGGGCCGCTGAGTGATGTCATGAAGCACTAACGAACTTCTAGAACCTTTACTTGACCAACTTGGCCTTTTAGGATGTAGTGAGATGACCGACTTTTGTGCAGTCCGAAGTTGGTAGATACTTGATACTACACTCATTGAGGGTTGGTTTCTTGGAATATTTCGGTCTCCGGTAAGAGGCTTGAATTGAAACAATGAACAAGGAAATAATCCAGTGATATTGAGCTCCTTAGAACCCGGTTACTATTCCTAGGACAGGTTGAGCCAACTAAACTTCAAGAGGGTACTTACCTATGAAACCCCATGCAAGCCTAAACTAGGAACTTGTGTGATTTTCTTGTACATATATACTTGTGCATAACATCATGGACATCATGAGCATCCACTAACCATTTCAAGGATTTTGGAAATTCATCTTTGTTCTTGTTTTGTAGGATATGAAGTCACTTCGCAGGAAAACTATCCAAATCAACCTTGTAAGACTTCATCCACAACTCAAGGAGCTAGCTTCAAGGATTCATGAGAACTCTCCATTCACCGAGAGACATGGTCGTCTACTCAACTTGGTCACCTCCAACACAAAGGAAGACATGATGAAGGTTCTCTTCCAATTCTTTGACCCTTTGCACCACTGCTTCACATTTCCTGACTACCAGCTTGTGCCTACTTTGGAAGAATTCTCTCAACTCTTGAGGATTCCAATTCTCAATCAACTACCTTTCAATGGTACGGAAAGAGATCCAAAGCCAGAAGAGATTGCTCAAGCCCTACACTTGCACTCATTTGATGTTACAACCCATTGGGAAACTAGAAGTGGTGTCAAAGGCTTCTTGTCAAAGTTCTTGTTTGAGAAGGCCCAAAATTGTTGGAACTCCTTGGATTTGCAAGCTTTTGAGGAGATTGTAGCTCTTCTCATCCATGGGATGGTTTTGTTCCCTAACCCTGACCAACTCATAGATGTGAGTGCTGTCAAAATCTTCATGTCTCGCAATCCGATGCCTACATTGCTTGGAGATATCTTACACTCTTTTCACTCTCGTACAATGAGGAAAAGTGGTGTTCTTATGTGTTTCACTCCTCTCCTGGAAAGATGGTTTATTTCTCATCTTCCCCAATCAGTCTTGAAGAATGAGCAAGGTTTGAGGTGGTCACAAAGGTTGATGACACTTACACATTCAGATATTCATTGGTGTTCTCGATCCAAAGAGAATGTTATCATTGTCGACCGTTGTGGGGAATTCCCTAATGTCCCTCTACTTGGCATTAGGGTATGCATCCCCTACAACCCTTGCTTGGCTCTAAGACAGTTTGGTTATGCCCGAAGGGATGGCCCACATGACATGCTGATTCAAGGCCTGGTTTTCGACTTCGACAACGATAATCAAGGACTTCGTCAAAGGTTCATCCGAGCTTGGAGGATGCCAAACAAGGTAGATAGTAAGACCCTGGGACACAAGAATCCCATCCCTCTTGAGCCTTACCTCAAGTGGGTACGAACCCGCGCCCAAAGTCTTATGATGCCTTATCCCTTCATTCTCCCAGTGATTATAGAGCCTGTTAAGGAAGGAGAGGTTCCATACACTATCCTACATCCTGACATGACGACATCACTCGAAGATCTACAAAGGAGTTGGATACAACTCAAAGAAGAACGCGATACTTTCGAAGCCCAATTCTATGCAAGCGAGAAGAAGGTTTTGGAACTCACTCGACTACTTCACAAAGAGCAGACTCTCAACACCTACATTGCACCAAAGAGGATGCGCAACGTCTTTTTATCTTAGAATTTTGTATTATTTTGCCCTAGGGGCAATTATGTACTCAAGTTCTATTTTATTAATATAACATGCGTTCCTTTTTGTTTAACACAAATTTGAATTTTCTAAATCCTTGAAAACATTGCATGAATATATATCATTCATCATGACCATAAACAAGTCTTTGCAACAAGTTTCCTCATCCTTCTATTGTTTATTTCAGCAAGATGGATCTAGAACAAATGGTTAAAGACTTGCAAGCTCAGAATTCACAATTTCAACAGCTACTCTTGACCTTGGACAAGGGGCAGGAGGAGCTAAAGACTCTGCTAGAGAAAGAAAAAGAGAAAAAGAAGAAGAAGCCAACCAGTGTGGTTATCATGGGCAGAAGGTTTCAGGGACAAGCCAGGAGGACCTTGGAATTTCCAACAACCTCTGAGGAAGGGGAAAGAAAAGGAAAGGAGACCGCAGTACCATCTGATTCTAAAGAAGAAGAGGAGGAATAGGATTACTCTAAACAACAATACCCTCCAGCCGATGACAAATACAAACACCTGGAAGAGTGTCTAACTGCTATGGAGATACAGAGAGTACCGGGGTTAGATTTCGAGGAATTGGGGCTGGTGTCCGGAATAGTAATCCTGCCGAAGTTTAAGGTGCCTTTATTTGCCAAGTACGATGGGATGTCTTGTCCCAAAATGCACCTTCGGTCGTATGTTAGGAAGATTCAGCCACATTCTGCGGACAAAGACTTGTGGGTTCACTTTTTCCAGGATAGTTTATCAGGAACGCAACTTGATTGGTTCTACCAGTTGGAGAAGGCTGATGTCCACAATTGGGAAGACTTGGCAGCAACTTTCTATAAACAGTATCAATACAACGCCGATTTGGCACCAACCCGTACTCAACTCCAGAGTATGGCTATGGTGTCCAATGAGGGCTTCAAAGACTACGCCCAAAAGTGGAGGGATTTAGCCGGAAGGGTGCAACCTCCTTTATCTGAAAGAGAGCTAGTGGACATGTTACTGGGAACTCTATCAGATCCTTTCTTTAATCATCTGATTGGAAGTTCCTCTGCAGGGTTCACTGAATTGATTTTGACTGGCGAGAGGGTAGAAGCTGGTATAAGAAGCGGGAAAATTCAGAAGGACGCGTCTGCTTCCACAACTGTAAAAAAGCCCTTCACGGGAAAGAAGGAAGTGTCTGCTGTCTATGCACAAAGGAATCAGGGAAGAACTGAGCACCGACCAACGGTGGGGGCCGTTATGATTTAAAAGCTTGCGTCAGACCAGCCGAGAAATAATCAGCCAAGAAATAACCAGCAAAGGGTGGAAAGGCCAATTCGACAATTCACCAAGATAAACATGACTCCAACTCAGGTCCTACCACACCTTCTGAAGTTGAATCTGGCCATGTTAAAAGAGGCCCCTAAAAATCCCAATACTGCGTCTCCATATTACCATCCCAATGCCAGAAGCACGTACCATTCTGAAAGTCCATGGCACGACACCAACAACTGTTGGGCTCTGAAGAACAAAATTCAAGATCTGATAGACGCAAAGGAATTTGAATTTGAAGCGCATGAGAAGCCGAATGTTATTTATGCTCCGATGCCTAGGCATGGACACAATTCCAATGCTATTGAGGAGGATTTATTTGTTGCTACTATGGATGAACTGCTAACTCCGCTCCTGACCATCAAGTTGAATTTGTTGAAAGATGGTATATTCCCAGGTTGTGATAAAGATTGCCATATTTGCCTATCTTCATCATTTGAGTGCCCTCTGTTGAAAAAAGGTATCCAACAATTGATTGATAACCAAGAAATTTTGTTTGAGAAAGCTCCTATTTCACCCGTTCTAGTTAAAGAAGTTTCAATAATAACCATCTATGCCATTCCTTCCAGGGTCCCTAAAAGACCCGTTAGGATTACATCTGCTCCTAAGACTGCTCCGTTGAAGATTATAATGCCCGGGCCAACCCCGTACAAATCAGATAAAACGGTACCATGGAATTATGGTGGAGAAATCTACTATCATGGTGTCAAACAGATTGAACTGACTGCCGAAGAAGAAAGCTCCGAAGAGGATAATTCTGAAATCAGTAACATTGCCGGAACAAACAAAATTACCCGTAGTGGGAGAATTTTCTCTCCAGAGATTGCCCCTCCAAAGGCAGTCTTTGGACCCGTGGCCATTCCGAAGATTACATATGTACCATTGATTGTACCTGCAAGTGTACCGACCAACAAAGAAGACAATACAATTCCCATCCCCACTTCCGCTGCTGAGAATAAAGGAAAGAATGTTCAAGAGGAGCTTGTCCTGACGAAGGCTCAATCACTAGCTGTTCCTGAAACATCCAAGAAGGAGATGGAAGAAATCCTGAGGATCATAAAGAAGAGTGATTATGATGTGGTTGAACAACTGGGGCAGACCCCCTCCAAAATCTCTATGTTAGCATTGCTTCTTTGCTCTGAGGCACATGCTAAAGCTTTGGTAAAATTTCTGAAGACAACTCATGTGCCGCAAGAGACGTCTGTGGATCAATTCCAAGAGTGTGTGGCCAGTTTGACAATTGACAATGGCTTGGGCTTCTCTGGTGCTGACTTGACCCCCAAAGGGAGAAAACACAACGACGCACTACATGTCTCGGTGGAGTGTAGAGGAACGATCATAGCCCATGTCTTGGTGGATACGGGGTCATCTCTGAACGTCTTGCCAAATAAAGCCCTGGATAGATTGAATTGTGAGGGGCTGACTTTAAAACCCAGTAATATAATTGTGAGAGCTTTTGACGGCTCTAAGAGGATGGTCCATGGGGAGGTGGACATCCCGATCGAGGTGGGTACTCAGACCTTCAATTCAACATTCTATGTGATGGACATCCGTCCTTCTTACTCTTGTCTGTTGGGACGCCGCTGGATTCACAATGCCGGTGCTGTCACCTCCACTTTGCATCAGATGATGAAGTACCCTGTCGAAGGGAAGATCATGACTGTCCATGGGGAAGAGGAATACATGATTAGTCATCTGAATTTTTTCCGATATATGGAATTGGATGGAGAATTCATTGAAACCCCTTTCCAACATTTTGAAGAAGTTTCTCAGGAAATAGCGGCGACCAAAGAGGTATCCTCAACTCCTATGATCACAAGACCTCCACCTCGGATGTCATCTCTAAAAGATGCAAAGGCAGTAGTGGAAGAAGGGGGATGCACCATCTGGGGGCAGCTTCCAGACATCCCGTACAAGTCATAGAAGTTTAGCTTGGGGTTTACTTTGACCGCTCAGAAGGCTGTGCGTCGCGCCCGTGCCGGAGGGCCACCTGTGAAGATCAACCACCAAGGGGTTAATGCACTAGAGGACAATGAAGAAGATGGCAGCATAGAAGATTGGATATTTCCTACTGTCGGCGGAGGACTACGCAACTGGGAAGCCAAAGACTTCATCCCAATTACTTTCATATCGCAGTAATTTATCTTTTACATTTCTGTTGGACTTGTAATAATTCACAAACAATTCGTAAATTTTCAACCTTGTGTCTTACCCGAGGCACAACGGTCCATTTGTAAGGGTTTTTATTTCATTTTCATATGTCATTTAATGAATCATGGACGCTTTTTCATATATAAACCTTTGTGATCATTGTCTTTCTTTTACATTTTATTGTTTTAAGATGGCTATACCCTTACACACACCCATACTCACAAATGCAGGTACCCTTCCATTCCGGATCCCATGGGTAACGATACTGCTATAGCCTTCAGTGACTCTGAATATCTGATCTACCAAGCCGAATACGAAGGGGAGGAAGATTGTGAGGTGCCAGGGGAATTGGCCAGATTACTACAACAAGAGGAAAGAGCTATTCAACCTCATGAGGAGCTGTTGGATACAATCAACTTGGGAACTGAGGAAGATAAAAAGGAAATCAGAGTGGGTGCCAATCTAGAGCCGAGTGTCAAGGAGCGCCTAATTCAGCTGTTGCATGATTATGTTGAGATCTTTTCCTGGTCAGACGAAGACATGCCGAGACTTGATACAGACATTGTGGTACATCGTCTACCCACAAGAGAAGACTGTCCACTAGTGAAGCAAAAAGTCTGCCGCATGAGACCTGACATGTCAGAAAAGATCAAAGTCGAAGTTATGAAACAGTTCAATGCTGGATTTCTGGCTGTTACTCCCTATCCACAATGGGTTGCTAACATTGTTCCCGTGCCTAAAAAGGACGGAAAAGTGAGAATGTGCGTGGACTATAGAGATTTAAACAGGGCCAGCCCTAAAGATGATTTTCCACTTCCACACATACACATCCTGGTTGACAACACAACCCAGCACAAAGTATTTTCTTTCATGGAAGGATTCTCAGGCTATAACCAGATCAAAATGGCACCTGAGGACATGGAGAAAACTACATTTGTCACACAATGGGGTACATTTTGCTACAAAGTGATGCCATTTGGACTGAAGAATGTCGGGGCAACCTATCAACACGCCATGGTAGCTTTGTTTCATGATATGATACATCATGAGATAGAAGTCTACGTAGATGACATGATAGCCCGATCACAAACTAAAGAAGAACACCTTAATCACTTGCAAAAGCTGTTTGTCAGGTTGAAGGAGTACAAACTAAGGTTGAACCCAAACAAGTGCACATTCGGAGTCCGGTCCGGTAAACTCTTGGGTTTCATTGTCAGCAACAAAGGCATCGAGGTTGATCCTGCCAAAGTCAAAGCAATACAAGAAATGCCTGCTCCTCACACTGAGAAGGAAGTCAGAGGGTTCTTGGGATGCCTAAACTACATTGCTAGGTTCATCTCTCACCTAACATCTACTTGTGAACCAATCTTCAAACTGTTGAAGAAAGATCAGGTAGTTAGATGGAATGATGACTTTCAGATTGCCTTTGACAAAATCAAAGAGTATTTATAAGAACCTCCTGTCTTGATGCCTCCAATCGAAGGAAGACCGCTAATCATGTATCTGACCATTTTAGAGAACTCAATGGGGTGCGTATTGGGGCAGCATGACGAGTCTGGCCGAAAAGAGAACGCTATTTATTACCTGAGCAAACAGTTTACCGACTATGAAACCAGATATTCACTGCTCGAGAAAACTTGTTGCACTCTGGTATGGGCCGCTCGCCGGCTAAGACAGTATATGTTGACTCATACCACTCTGCTGATATCTAAGATGGATCCGATAAAATACATCTTCGAGAAGCATGCTTTGTCTGGAAGGATAGCTAGATGGAAGATGATCTTAACAGAATATGACATACAATACACCACCCAAAAAGCTATAAAGGGCAGTGTGCTAGCTAATCATCTTGCTCATCAAGCTGTAGAAGATTATCAATCCATGAAGTTTGAATTCCATGACGAAGACATCATGACAGTAGACAACTATGAAGGAATCAGACCATATGACACACCTGAACAAGGATCCCGATGGACCCTGTACTTTGATGGGGCATCCAATGCACTTGGTAACGGTATCGGTGCTGTACTCATATCTCCGGAAGGATGCCATACTCCTTTCACTGCCAGACTTTGCTTCAACTGTACGAACAACATGGTAGAATACGAAGCATGCATCTTTGGTCTCAAGACTGCCATAGACCTGGGAATCAAATCTTTGGTTGTGTTTGGGGATTCTGCTTTGGTCATCAGTCAGATCAAAGGAGAATGGGACACTAAGCATCCAAACCTTATCCCTTACAAAGAACATGTTTTGACATTGTTACCACATTTCGAGCAGATTACCTTCGAGCACTTCCCACGAGAAGAAAATCAACTAGCAGATGCTCTAGCTACAATGTCATCCATGTTTAAACTTAATTGGGATAACGAGGCTCCCCAGATCACCATTGAACGAAGGGACGAACCAGCACACTATCACGAGATTAATACCGAAGAAGTAGTGGACCAACCTTGGTTCCATGAAGTCAAAAAGTATCTCGAGACTCAAGAATATCCAGAAGGAGCGTCAGTCAATGACAAAAAGTTCTTAAGAAGATTCTCAGCTAAGTTCTTCCTAAGTAATGGCATCCTGTACAAACACAATCATGATTCTATTTTGCTCCATTGTGTGGATAAGGTTGAAGCTGAAAGGATTATGGCTGAATTGCATGAAGGTACCTTCGGCACTCACTCTAGCGGGCATACAATGGCAAAGAAGATTCTATGGACAGGCTATTACTGGTCTACCATGGAAGCAGACTGCTATCAACACTCCCGGACCTACCATAAGTGTCAAATCTATGCAGACAAGGTGCACGTGCCCCCGGTTCCTCTAAATGTCTTAACAGCTCCTTGGCCCTTCGCTATGTGGGGAATCGATATGATTGGGGAGATCAAGCCTACAGCCTCCAATGGACACCGCTTCATTCTAGTGGCCATTGATTATTTCACAAAGTGGGTCGAAGCAGCTTCCTTCGCATCCGTTACTAAGAATGTTGTTGCCCGCTTCATCAAGCAGAATCTCATTTGTTGGTACGGTATCCCAGAAAGGATCATCACTGATAACGGTACAAACCTTAACAATACTATGATCACCGCCTTATGCGAGCAGTTCAAGATTCAACACCATAATTCATCCCCCTATCGGCCAAAGATGAATGGTGCAGTCGAAGCTGCTAATAAAAACATTAAAAAGATCATACAGAAAATGACAGTCACCTACAAGGACTGGCATGAGATGCTACCGTTTGCTCTCCACGGGTACTGTACCACGGCTCGCACATCAACTGGGGCAACACCCTATTCTTTGGTTTATGGCATGGAGGCTGTTTTACCTATTGAGGTTCAGGTCTCCTCTTTAAGAATCATGAAGGACACAGGTTTGAGTGAAGACGATTAGATCCAGACCCGACTTGATCAATTGAACTTAATTGATGAAAAGAGACTTACTGCTGTTTGCCATGGTCAGACGTATCAAAAGCGGATGATCAAGGCTTTCAACAAGAAAGTCAGACGTCAAGTGTATCAAGATGGAGATCTAGTGATCAAGCGCATCATCTTGCCACAAAGTGATCCCAGGGGCAAATGGACTCCTACCTATGAAGGACCATTTGTAATCAAGAACATCTTTTCTAGTGGGGCAATGATCTTAACCACCATGGACGGCGACGACCTGCCACACCCTGCGAACGCAGACATAGTCAAAAGATACTACGCATAAGAGACCCGCTAGGTTGACACACCTAGGCAAATCAAGGGCATCCCGACGAACCAAAAGGTTCAGGCAAAAATTAGGGATAAAAAAAAAAATCTGTACACCCGGCAAGTTGAAAACCCGAAAGGGCGACTTGGGCAAAAAAGGGTTTCCCGGTGGATCGAAAACACGAAAGGGAGGTTCAGGTAAAAGTTAGGGAATTAAAGCGCATGACTATGTCTCGTCAGATCACTTTAAGGACAATCTCTTCACGGACAAACCTGGAGCTTCTGATCAATCCAATCATCTTCGGACAAAGCAACAAATGGACGAGATATTCAGAGATACGAAGGATATAGCAGAATGGGAACCCCATGGGATTTTTTTTACACATAGCTATCTTTCTTTGTATAAAATTTTCTTATTCTTATGACACCATCCTCTTACTAGGATGTCTATCTCCTTTGTACACAAATACTTATTCAAAGTAAATACAAAGATATCTCTTTAAAGTGCAGAAAACCATTTGTCCTTTTCTTTTTACACTTGTGTTTTATTTGCAAAAACGTCCAATGATTCATTAATGAACATATGCACTTGAACATAATTACTGCTTACAAATAAATGAAATGGAAAAGAATAATTACTGACAGGTTGAAAGATTAGGAAAACTTCTTTAGGCTATTCCATGAGCAATCCCTACACTACGTCATTAAGATCCCTAGCGGAGCTGAAACTACCAACTTTAAATCCCCAGCGGAGCCAAAACTTCAAACTGTTAATCCCCAGTGTAGACCATCCAGTTTCTCCAAATCCCCCAGCAGGTTATCTTGAAGCCTGAAAACCAACCAGACAACAACTTCTGATAACTCCCTAGTAGGTTGGCAGACAACCCAAACTCCTGAACTTTTTCCAAACAGGAATAAGTTTTTCCCCACAGAGTTTTCATTGCTCCTCAACAGATTGAAGATTCTAATTCTTAATTCCCAGCAGAAGTCATCAAAGTTTCTCTTGATTCCCCAAGCATATTACTCAAGAAGTACATGGCATTGCTCTCACAAAGAAATTTTTTGTCAATACTCCAACTTCAAGACATAAAGAATCCCTATATCCCCAATGAGGCCGCCAAGAATTTCTTATCCTCAATAGTCAAGGATTTATTTTCCTCAGCAATACAGCAAATCAACTTACATGCACATACATTACATCCATATATCATTAACATTGATAAAGAACATTTATTGCATCATACATTTCATGCAACATAACTTTGTGTTTCAACTAACATTTTGCCCTTTTCAGGATAAGATTAACAGCTATCATTAACATAATTCAAAGATTTCAGATACAGTCCAGATACGCTCCAGACAAGGATGCCATTATGATACTCATTCAGATATCTACATCTTTCATGATACAGTATAGATACACTCCAGACATGGAAGTCATTCTATTACTCATTCAGATCTCAACTTCAGATACAGTCCATATACGCTCCAGACAAGGATGCCATTCTGATACTCATTCAGATCTCTACATCTTTCATGATACAGTCCAGATACACTCCAGACACGGAAGTCATTCCGACACTCATTCAAGATTTAGCTTTCAGATACAGTACGGATACACTCCAGACACGAAAGTCATTCTGTTACTTATTCAGATCCCAGTACAGATACACACCAGATACGGATGCCATTCTGATACTCTTTCAGATACAGTCCAGATACACTCCAGACACGGAAGTCATTCTATCACTTATTTAGATTCTAGTCCAGATACACTCCAGACACAGAAGTCATTCTGTCACTTATTCAGATTCTAGTCCAGATACGCTCTAGACACGGATGCTATTTTGTCGCTTATTCATATTTTAAACACGATACAGTTTAGATACGCTCCAGACCCGGAAGCCATTCTATCACTCATTCAGATTCAAGTACAGACACAACTCAGATACGCTCCAGACACGGATGCTATTCTATTGCTCATTCAGATTCAGTCTCCAGATACAGTTCAGATACGTTCCAGATACGGACACCATTCTGATACTCATTTTTTTGACTTATAACTTACAATTAAACAAACACTCTTGGATGGCATCTACAAGCCCATCTCCAACAATATTCTATCACCTCTCCAAATGGCATCTTTAAGCCCATTCCCTCAACTACACTTTGTCGAGTGCAAATTTACGGGCACTCTAGTGTCCAATCATCTTTTACCTTCGAGTCACGAACGGAAAAACTCGCCAATCTAACTCTTCAGGTTCAAGAAGATTGAACAGGGGCAGTTGTTGTACCCCAAAATTTGCCCTCTCATTTATCAAGATTTTCCTCACAAAACTTCTTGGACTCAAGACAAGATTAGGGTTTGGTCAGCTCAAGACACCTCATCTTGCACTGATAACCTAAAATTAGGGTTTGAGTTTGCACAAGGATTTTTGGACCACCAATGCTTCATGTGACTTTCATACACCATCTTGGACCCCTAAGATTTCTCATGTTAAGTTTCAAGCCTTGAATCACATTTTTGATTAGTCAATTGGACAGTTGACCTAAAAATCAACTGTATTGGGGAAAAGTCAACCATGGCCAATTTACTGTCAAACTTCATAATTTTTGATCCACAACAACATTTTATACTCATATGTACCATTTGATAAAGTTTGGATCACAACTTCTCAAGAAATTTGATCAAATCATCAAAAGGGCAAAATGATCAAAATTAGGGTTTTGATTGAGAAAGGGCAATTTCTGATTTTTTACCTAGCCAATGACCAATTGAGTTCAAGCATGATTTCAAGGACTCAATGGCATCATCTTTACCTAATTACATGGTTAAAAAGATCTCAAGTTCATTGGATTGACAGATAAATTTTCCAGTCAACTGATCAAAAGTCAACTGTACACTAAAAAGTCAAACTTTGACTTTTTGGTCAAAATCAAGTGCCAAAGGTCACAATTCATCAAGATATGTCAAAATATGAAACTTTTTCACCAAGAAAACCAATTTTGAAAATCAGGGTTTTGAATTTGAAAATTTTCATAACTTAGAATTTTTCTAAGTATGAAAATTTTCTTTTTTTTTCCCAACTTTCCACCACTTTTTCACCAAGATGAAATTTTATTCAAAGAAAACTTCCAAGATAAAAGTTGTAGTCCTCAATGAAATCTACAACTTTTCTTCACAAACTTTTCCCAAAAGATGCTTGGATCTCAAGTTATGAATTTGTGAATATAGGTCCATGAACTTCTTAACTTAGTGAAATTTTGCCCTAATTTAGGCAGGTTTTGGACCCAACTTCATGGACATTTTTCATCTAGTTCCAAGAGGTATACCAAATTTCATTTCAAATATGGATTATAGAGAAGATTTCAAGATTTCCAAAATGTCCAAGAACTGTCCAAGATCATTTTTGGTTAAGGAGAATCGAAGAAGGGAAGTTGGCATTTTATCACTTTTGATCAAGCCATTTTTACAAAGCATCAAGTTACAAATCAGATCTTTGGTGTTTGAATCTTGCTTTACAGGTCCTAAACTCATTCTACACTCCATAATTAAATGCAAACTCAGAAGTTACAGGCTTTATCTTGGCTTTTGGAGCATTGTACAAGAGATAATTCCATTTTAGGCATAAAAGGTTACAATGCCATTTTCATAAAGGTGAGCGTTTGCAATTTTGTCCATCTTGAGCCTTGGACCTGTCCCTTTGGTACAATAATTTTCTACAGGTCTTAAGCAATGTATACCAACTCCTATCAGCTCACAAGCCAGCCAGTACAAGCATGTTAGCATAAGTCACTTCACTTTTCTTGAAAGGCAAGAAAAGTTGCCAAAAGGTCGGAACTTGTACAGCTGATAAGGAGTGGACTTTGTATAATTCTATACAAATATACAAACTCATTGCAAGGTTGAACATAACTGCTTAACATCTGAAACATTCCAAAACTCAAAAACACCATATTTCTGCCCAAACTCAGAATTTCTGCAAAATCATAGCCATTTCATTTTTGGCTCGTGCGTTTTGTGGCTTGACACTTGAAAAACCTTCTACATATCAAACCAAAGCTATCCAAGCCCTTACCCTGCATCTGTAAGCCCTGTTTCAGCCATTGCCATTTTCAAACTTGGAGCTTGCAGCTTGACTTGTGCAGAGACTTCTGGCCATCCACAAAGCAAGCTAGGCATTGGAATAGCTTGAAGGAAGTTCAAGGAGGCTCACACGATCCTCAGGCCTCCATTAAAGTCCCTAAATTGCTCTATCCAAATCCAACTGAATGAGGTAATTTCTTGAACTCTATCTCTCTGAATAAGCATTCTCAAGCCACGATTTGTGAATAAAAAATGTAGTCCATAACATGGTGAAGATGTACATATGCATACTTGTCATTTATATTAACTGTGCTATGAGAATTTGAAGCTTGAAGATGCTGAAATTTTTAGGTCACGAATTAGGGCCATTAAAATTCTCTCTGATCTTTGAGAGTTAGGTTACAAATTTTATATGGTTGGAATCGTGAGATTAAATGCCACAAGTTTCATGGTATAAGTTTTTGTTTTTGTGCAAGCATTAGCAAGTTAAAGTTTGAACCATAACACGCGCGCAAAGGAGAAGAAGTTGGAGGACATGGACGAAGTCTGGGCTTTTGGCGCCTTGGGCTTGTTGTTTTTGCTTTTCACACCTCCTGACCCACTATTTGCACCCCCTGGCTTATTTGTTTTATTTTTCATATTTCTTTTTATATTTTCATATTTATTACTTTTATTTATTTTTCTGAATCATAAAAATCATAAAAAAGTAATTTCTTTATATTTTGCATTTCTATTTTATTTTCTTTTATTATTTTTTGCATGAAAAATTAATTTATTAGGATAATAGATTTTATTTTCTTAAATAAATTTGTAAATACAATTAATAATACTTAATATTTTTATTTTATTTTTTATACACATAAAATATTATTTTTACACATACTTAATTTTTTAATATTTATAATATTATTTATTATTTTTCTTATACAAAAAATAGACAAAAAATTAATATGAAACATTATTTTCTTTTAATTAGAAAACTAGAATTTCATCCCTCCAAAAATAATATTTATTTATTTTCCTTTTTCTAGGGTTTAATTTAATTTATTTTCTCATACAAAAAAACAAAATACCAAAACATTTTTGTTACATAAATACATTTGCATTGCATTTTAATATTTGTATATTTACTTAATGCGCACAATATTTCGATTGGGTTGTAATAATATTTTTAGGTTTATATTTGTGCAAAATCCCCATTCAAAAACTTGTATCCCCCCTCCCATAATAATTGTTGTAATAGCTTAGTTTATTTTTACACAATTTATTGCTTTCATATACCATGTCTAGTAAACTAGGGTTTGCATGACAAGAACAAAAATAAAACAAATAGAAAAGACCTAATCCAAGACAAATCAAATGCATGAAAAAATGACACACATTGCACACAAGCACCCTTAAGGTTTCACTCACTTGTTTGCCTAAATAAAATGACCATGTTACGCACGCAAAGTATCTTGGCAAAACAAAACAAGTATAAGATCATAGTCCCTCGATGATGCTATACAAAGGTTGCCTAAACAAAATGATCTTGGTCCCTCAAAAATGCTAAGATACTTGGCAACATTGCTATCATGGTCATACGATGACCCACGCCCGTCCCATTTAAGATCCAAAGATAGGGTTGCTTACCAAATCAATGGTAAGCCAACAATGTCAAAGGAGTAAAAATGCACAAGAAAGACATTTGAGTAGGTAGATAGCTTCTAAGTTACTTTCTTCATTTCAAAACAATCCTTGCTATTTTCAAAAACAAACACACACATTTCAAAACCTCTTACAAAACATTGAAACATTTTTCAAAAGACAATGATATGGAATGATCCAATGATATTGTGACAAATATTGGTGACCTCACTTATTTTTTATTTCTGACTTTTGTATTTTTTTATCATTTTTGGTTTATTTTACTCATTTCTTTAATTTTAAAAAAGTTCTTGACTTTAAAAATTACCAAAAAAAGTTATAAAAATATTTGAGTCCATTTCTGATTTTTCTATGGTCTTAATTTTTATTTCTTTAATAATTTGAACATAGTTGATATTTTTATCCCTTATTTCTATTTTAAATATTCCTAAAACCTTTTTAATGTATATATTAAAATGCAATATTATTTTGTGATTATTTTCTGGCTAATCTTGGGTTGAATTTTTGATCATGAACTTTATTAACATCATTGGATCCATGGTGTTGAGTTTAACTCCACAAAAATGGATGAATGATTTTAATAATAGTTTGATTAAATGTTAATTCAAATGTGGTTTGTATATTCTTTCCCACCCTTCTTCATCTCATCCCTTTCTTATTGCACTAAGTGTTATTGGAGCATGATCTCTATATCATGTGTCAAAACAAATGGTGTATAGATTGCTATTGACCGACCTCAAAATAGGTGCCACTTCTACATAAGTCCACTTACGATTGCTTAACATAGAGCTAAATTTTGTCCCGATTCGAATAAATGATCATTCGTGGCCCAAACCTATGTTTGCAAGCCCAAGTATGTTAATTTGATCCCTTTGATCCAATAACCTTGAGATTCATTGTGTGTAAGTTTTGGTTCTACCAATCCTCTAATGGATCTACAACACTTTTGGTCAACGCGAATCACTTAAACATCGTTGATCATTAAATGTTACTTTTGAGGATTCCAAATGGATGATATACTTGACAAAAAGCAAATGCAACTTGTTGTGTGGAGGCTTTGGTTATACCAATCCTCTAATGAGTTCCAAATGCAAGTTTCAAGATGGTCATCCAACTAACCACTAATTATTAAATTGCTTTTACTTCCCGCCCTTTTATTTTTTATGCGTTATGTACCATTTATTTTAGCATTTACATTTCATGCTATTTTTCACCTTTGCTCACTTGAGCCCATTTACTTTCTTGTCATTTTTATTTTTGCTCACTTGAGCTTTACTTTTCTTTTTCAAGACACCTAATAATCAACATGAACCATAAAAATCTTTAATGATACTTGGACTATTTGGTTACTATCCTTGGCATTATGGAGTATGGCACTTCTTGGACTTAGGATTAGAAACCTTGGCCTATGTTGGAGACTTTGTAACCTTAATTGATATTTTGTCTGGAGTTCTTGAGGTTTACCTCAAGACATTGGGTTGTTTGTTTGTTTTGTGTGCAAGTTATTGTGATTATATTCTTTATTTGTAATATGGAATTCACCCGTATACAACCTTTACTCTGCCCAATTTTTTTGAAGACCTAATACACTTGAAGTTTGGTTCTCACAAGAGGTCTAGTATCTTTGCTTTCTTGGTTTCAATCCAAAGAATGGGAATTCTATCTTGGCTCATAGTGTCAAGTATTGGCTTCTTGTTAGTTAGATGGTTCCTATCCCTAGCTTTTACCTTATGCATTAGGATATTCTCTTCTTCTCCTACCATCTTCTTTAATTTCAAAAATCTTCTCCCTCTTTTTGAAAAATGCTTTTTGTTTTGAAACTTGAACCACTTTCATAATAAACTTGGACTTAGGTCCATGCATTTTGAAAACAGTTTCATGAATAAACTTCAATCAACTTAATAATATTTTGACATCATTATTTTTGGTTAGAAGACTAAAAGTCAATCAATCTCATTTCAAATCATTTCTGCCACTTTGGCTTTCTTATTTTAAAACTTTTCTCAAAAGATTAGATTCTTGTCAATCCTTGTAGTGATGCAGACAACTATACTTCTACGATATGTAGTGAAGTGAGGTATTTTCCACTTGGGTGTTGAGTGAGGCATTGTTGATTTTAAAATCCAAACCATATCCTCCACTTTTAGATGATGCAAATTCTCCTTTCTCTTGATTGTGGGTAGTAAGAATGTTTTCCACACGGACAATGACGATGTTGTTTTATCTCATAAAAATTAACCAACACACTTGTTTAAATTTTTTTTAAAGGTGAAATACGAGTACCCTGATCCCCTATTGCACGGAAGGTGGTACGTAGGCACTAAAGGTTCGCAACCACGACAGATGCAAAAATCATAAAAATATATTTCTTTTCTCACCTCCACCATCTATTTTTATTAACATTTTATAGCCAAAATATACAGATTTTACAAAGAGGTTCCTGTGGAGTACCGTAGATGTTTAGAGTGCTAATACCTTCCCTTTACATAACCAACCCCCTTACCTTGAATCTTTCCCCGCTCTTTTTTGGGTAACTCGCTCTTTTCCCATTCCTTTGGAAACAATAAAGCGCGGTGGCGATTTCTATTTTGATTTGTACAAGTCTAGTAAATCCCATGGCTTAGTCTTAAACATTTCTACTGCTACAATGACATATTGATCTTAGTATATTGCCTTTCTTGAAACTTTGTCCTTCGCATATTCCCTTGTTGTTGTTGAGTAGGTGTAGGATTGGAAATTAATACTACCCCTACCGAATGATGACAATTATTCTTAGTACGACTTATTGACCCATATACAACATTATTCTCTTTTTTGCCAACAAATAGTTTTTTCACAACATCAGAGGTGGAGGTCCTCGGTACTTTACCACTTTTAATCTTGCTTTCAACCCTCTCACCAGTCAAGATCAATTCAATGAACCCAGATGATGAACTTCCAATCAGTAAGTTGAAAAATGGTCCAGTCAATGTTCCCATAAACATGTCTACCAACTCTCTATCAGTTAAAGGTGGTTGCACCCTGCCAGCCAAGTCTCTCCATTTTAAGCGTATTCTTTGAAGCCCTCGTTGGAACCCATGGTCATTCCTTGTAATTGCACCCTAATTGGCGCAAGATCAATGTTATATTGATATTGGAGATAAAAGGCAGTGGCCAAATCCTCCCAAGTATGGATTTTAGTACCTTCCAATTGGTAAAACCACTCTAGCTGCGTCCCAAATAGACTTTCTTGAAAAAAGTGCACCCACAGTTTCTTGTCAGTGGTATGCAGCTGAATTTTACGGACGTAAGATCTTAGGTTAAGCTTCAGAAATGAGAAACCATCGTACTTGGAAAAAATTGGGATCTTGAATTTGTGGGGAATGACTACCCCAAGAGCCAAACCCAAGTCACCAAAGTCCAATCCAGGAATAACTAGGATTTCTACAGCCTTCAATCTGTCTTCTAGTTGCTTATACTTGTCGCTAGCCAGTGGATATTATTCATCGAAATAATCATCGTCTTCAGAGATTTGATTGTTTCCACCCCCAGCACGGGTGCTCCTAGCATCCTCATCTTGATTTTCATCCTCTTAGGAGGAATCCTTTTCAACTTAGACTTGTCTGGTGGCCCCTTTAAACCTCTTCCCCATGTTGATTATGACTTTCTTCTTTGTCTTCTTCTTAGTGACAAGAAGTGTCATCATTTCTTGCTGCCCCTTTGCTACGTTGAGCAGAGTCTCTTAAAACTGAGAGTTTTGTGCCTGCAGGTCCTTGACAGTTTACTCGAGATCCATCTTATACTGGAATAAACAATAAAAAGATGAGGAAACCTGTGTCAGAAAACCTGCTTACGATATGATGCATGTTATGTAAATGCAATGTTTTCAAGGATTCGATGGAATTTAAATTTTCTAGACAAAGAGAAGACAATAAAAATTAATTGCATTAATAAGTTCATGAATTACAAATGCCTCTTGGGCTTACAAAGGTTAAAAAATAAACTCCTAAAATAAAAAAATAAAGGCTCGAGTTTCCCATGGGCGCATCCTCTTTGGTGCAGTGTAGCCATTCAGGCTTTGCTCTTCATGAAGTTGCCTCGTGAGCTCCAAAACCTTCTTTTCGCTTGCATAGAAATGTTCTTCAAATGTATCTCGGTCCCCTTTGAGTTGAATCCATGGACTTTGTAACTCCTCGTAGTCGATAGGCATGTCAGGATGAAGAAGAGTGTAAGGGGTGTCTCCCTCAACAACGTGCTCCATAATCACAGGTAGGATGGCTGGATAAGGCATCATGGGACTTTGAGCATGAGTTCATACCCACTTGAGGTAAGGCTCAAGATAGATGGAATCTTTATGCCTCAAAGTTTTGCTATCCACTTTGTTTACCATTCTCCAAGCTCGTATGAACCTTTGACGATAGCCTTGGATATTGCCTTCGTAGTCGAATACCAAACCTTGGATGAGCGCATACCTAAACTTTCGTAATGCAAGAGAAGGGTTATAGGTAATACCTCCCCTAATTCCCAAGAGTGGAACATTAGGGAACTCCCCACAATAATCAACAACGATAATATCCTCCAAAGATCGGGAACACCAATGAATATTCGAGTGTGAGAGCGACGTCATCCTTTGAGACCATGTCAAGCCTTGTTCATTCTTCAATGTTGATCGAGGTAGGTGCGAAATAAACCACCTAGACAGCAACAGAATACAACACAAAAGAGTCCCTCTCTTCTTCATGGTGCGAGTGCTAAAACAATGTAGGATGTCTCCAAGTAGCGTAGGCACAAGATTACGAGAGAGAAAAACCTTGATGGTATTCACATCTATGAGTTGGTCCGGATTGGGGAATAGAACCAACCCATAGATTAAAAGGGCCAAGACATCTTCAAAAGCTTGAAAATCTCTATCTTCCCAAAACAATTGAGCCTTCTCCAACATAAACTTGGCTAAAAAACCCCTAACTCCACTCCTTGTTTCCCAATTTGCCACAATGTTCGATCTCTAAAAATGCAAAGCTTTGGTAATAACTTCAGGATTTGGAGTTTCCTATAAACCGGTGAATGGTATTTGATCAAGCACATGCACTCCTATAAGTTGAGAGAATTCTTCCAATGTAGGCATCAATTGGTAGTCGAGAAAGGTAAAGCAATGATGTATATGATCAAAGAACTAAAAAAGCACAAACATCATTTCTTCTTGAAAGCTTGAGGTAGCCAACTTAAGAAGTCGACCATATTTCTTGGTGAAGGGGAAATCTCCAGGCACCCTCGATGCTAACTCTTGAAGTTGAGAAGGAACTTTCACAAAGCTGACTCAGATGGTATTTCTACGAGTGGAAGCCATGTCCTACAAAATAGAACAAAGATAAATTCCTAAATCCTTGAAATGATTAGTGAGAATGCTTATGATGTTTATGATGTCATTAATAATAATCACAAACAAAGCACACAAGGAACTTAGGTTTAAGCTTGCATGGGTTTCATAGGTAAGTACCCTTTTGAAGTTTATTTGGTTCAACCTGTCATAGAAAGTAACCAGGTTCTAGGGAATCTCAATATCACTGATCTTTCTTCATCGAGAATTTTTTTAGCACAATCAATCTTTTCTTGCAGCCAAAATATCCTGAAAGTCTAATCTCAATGAGTGTAGCATAGAGTATCAATCAATCTTCAGCTTTGCACCAAAGTCGGCTATATCACTACTTCCTAATGGCCAAGTTGTTTAACTAAAAGGTTCTATGGTTATTTAGTTCTTCATGACACCACACAGCGGCCCCGTATTCTCCTCGATTCAACACAAGGGATACCGGTACCAATAAATGTGTCACACTAATGTAGCCATTGTTTCAACCATATCGGTCTACACCGTACAGTCTCCATAACCTATTTCTACTTACCTAATAATGTTCCCAGATTCGGGTAGAGGGTCTATTCAAAACCCAAACATGGACCCAAAAATGTAAAGCATACAAGTCAAACAATGAAAGCATTTTAAAGGTGATCTAGTCTCTAAGGTAACCCCACTTTTAAGATTCTTCCCCAACAGAGTCTCCAGTTCTAGGGTACGGTGGGAGAACTGACTTGGGTGTTTTTCATTTTATCGCAATTGTTGCGAATAGAAAGAGTCGCCACCGACTTGTCTTTTATCCAATAAAGGAAAGGGTGAAAAGAACATGAAAGACCTTTTGATAATTTTCTTGAGTTCGGGGGTAGGTTATGAAAAGGGAAGGTATTAGCACCTGTTGTACCCCAAAACTTTCCCTCTCATTTCTCAAGGCATTTTCTCACAAGGATTTTCAAAAGTTCAAGTTCGCACAAGTACAATTGGGCTCTTAATCATCAAATTGAAGAAGAGCAAGTATACTTTGATCCATAAGCTTTGTTTGAGCATTTGGCTCCTTCGAACAAGCTTTGGTTCACAAGCTTCAATGGAGCATTTGGCCCCCATTGATGCAAGCTTGGTTTGCATCCTTCGATTGGACATTGTTGCTTTCTTCGAGCTAGCTTGATTTATATCCTTCATTTGGGTATTTGGCTTCTTCGAACAAGATTTGGTCCACAAGCTTCATTTGGGCTTATTGATTTCTACACGCTTGCATTAATTCACGAAGCATGTGGCCTCTTGCAGGTTTTCTTTGATTCACTAAAATGGACCCTGCCTGCAAGCTTCGATTCAGAGAGAAATGGCCTCCTGAATGTTTGTTTCATAAAGTAGTTGCCCCCTGCATCCTAGCTTTGACTGGGCATTGTTTCCCTTTGAAACAACTTCCTTTGATTCAGAAGACAAAGGCCTCCTGTTGGTCTCCTTCGATTCAACAGTTAGTGGCTTCCTACTAGCTTCTTTCGATTTAAGAAGGCAATGGACTTCTGAAAGCTTCCTTTGATTCAGAAGACAACGGACTTCTGAAAACGTCTTTTGATTCAAAGTAAATACCTCCTGCAGACTTACTTCGATTTAGAAGCTAGTGGCCCCCTACATGTTGGTTTCAATTCATAAAGCAGTGGCCTCTTCCCTCATGCTTTTTTCATTTATACCCTTAAACCCTTAAACACACATAGCTTCTGCACTATGACACACAATTTGGTGGCCCATTTGAAGGACTTGCCATGGTTGAACATTTAGTTTTGCCTGATTTTGAGTCTGGTCGAAGGTTTGGACCTAAGTGATCAAAGCAGAAGGACTCAAAGTGGCATATTCAGTTGAAGAGGGCCCATTAGAAGAATACATGGTTGGTCCATTCGAAGGACACATAACTGGTGGGAACAAATGTTGCTTGGTTTAGTCTGGTCGAAAGTTGTGGAAGGATGGAGACTCGATTCAAAGAATCAAGTTGAAAATCAGATCCATAGCCTAGGCTACATTTTCCTGCTTTTCAGGCCTCAAACCTATGACTCACTCTATATTTAATTTTTTATACAATTAAATTAGCCTTTTACCCATTTGTTGTCCAAGACAACTTACCCTTAATAGTATAATACTACTTTTAGAAAAGTCTTTCTTGAGCCTTGCGCCTGTTTTCCTTCTGCAGAAAGTAATCCATCTAAACCATTAATCTTGCTATCTCATCTTGGGATCATGACACAAGTGGATAATTTGCCTTCCAGCTAAGCCTTATATTATTATTTTATTCCCAAACTTCCCAAAACCTTTCTCTATAAATAGAGAGATCCTTGGCAAAGATCAGGAGTAGATTTTGGCTGTGTGGAAGGAATCTTCAAAAAACTCTCAAACTCTCAAAAACTATCAAAACTCTCAAAACTCTCAAACACTTAACACCCTCTCAAACCCAGAATCTAAATAAACACCACACTTGTTTCTTCCCCTTTGAATCTAAGAACACCCAGGGAATCACTCAAGTCCAAGACCCACATTCCAACTTCAAGCAAGGTAAGTCCTCTTATCCTTAAGCCTTTCGTTTCAAGCATAACACGTGAATAACCATTTCTATTTGTTTCAAGCATTATCATTACCCTTTGGTTTGTCTTTGTTTTCACCTTCTCTATTTGTTTTCTTTGCCAATATTTTGGTTTATTTTATTTGTTTATCAAATATATTTTAAGAACTAATCTGGCCATGAAACAATATTAGCATGGCCTCAACCCATAGTGCTATTTAAACTCAAACGAAAGAAAACAAGAAGAAGGATGTGTAAATCGAAGCTTTAGGCCTTAACCCATGCTGCTATTTAAACCCAAACGAAAGAAAGCAGGAAGAAGGATGTGTGAATCGAAGCTTTAGGCTTCACCCCGTGCTTCTATCTAACCTCAAACAAAAGGGGTGTGGTCGAAGGATACATATTTATAATGCTTTGCAGGTCCAATCGAAGGAAGCAGAGAAAAGGGCGTGATCGAAGGATACATATTCATGCTGCTTTACAGGTTCAATCAAAGGAAGCATAGAAAAGGGCATGATTGAAGGATACATATTCATCCTGCTTTGCAGGTCCAATCGAAGGAAGCGAAGAAGAGGGCATGATCATAGGATACAAATTCATGATGCTTTACAGGTCCAATCGAATGAAGTCAGGAAGAATTGAATTGAAGGGCGCTTACTGCCTGGATCGAAGGACTTGTCTTCCTTTCCTTTATTTTGTTTTGCCTTTATATTTTCTTGCTATTCAATATGGTTGTAATAGTGTAGGATATTTTTTTTTTTGCATTTTTATTGCTTTCCTACATTATTAGTAATTAGGATATGTGACAAGATAAAATCAACAAGCAGACAACTTTAAGTTCAATACAAAAATGCATGCAATCAAAAACATTATTAACACACATGCACCTCTAGGGTAATCTCACTTGTTGCCTCGGAAAATATTCACATCCCTCGAATATGGGCATTTTAGCAAAGACCCTCGATAAAAAGATTGTAGTCCCTCGATGTCCCTCGATGTTGCCTTCGGTAAACGATCTAGTCCCTAAACTAAAATTGCTAAAACATCTCATAGGTTGCCTTTTATGACTATACAATTGATCCACGCCCATCCCTCTACATCCAAAGATGGGACTGCTTACCAATCGATTGTAAGATAGAAATATCAAAGGAAGAGAGAAATGAACAAAAGACTTTTGAGTAGGTAGAACGTTCTTAGTTTCTTGCTCACAATCCATTTTCAAAAACAAAACATTTTTCAAACACACCCAGACATGTCCAAAGCATGAAATATTTTCAAAAGTCCAAACATTTTGTATACATTCTTATAGATATGAGAGTCATTACAAAGTTTTCCTAAGCAAAGGCTCTTTTCAAAAATACTTTCAAAACCCACCACAAACACATTTTCAAACAAAGCATTTTCAAAGAGATCTAGCAAGAAACTAAGAGCCCATAGATAACTATGGATGAAAAGGGTGATAACACCTTCCCTTTTCATAATCTTCCCCCCGAACTCAAGAAAACATCTCAAAGGTCTTTCCTGTTCTTTTCACCCTTTCCTTATTGGATAAAAGAAAATTCGGTGGAGACTCTTTCTATCCACAACAATTGCGATCAAACGCAAAACAACCAAGTTAGTTCTCCCACCGTATTATAGAACTGGTAACTCTGTTGGGGAAATCTTAAAAGTTGGGTTACCTTAGAGTTAGATCATATTTACTTTCTTTCATTGTTTGATTTGTTTGCTTTGCATTTATGGGTCCTCTTTGGGTTTGTATTGATCCTCTACCCGGATCGGGGAACACCTTTTAGGGAAGTAGAAATATATTCTGGAAACTGTGTGGGGTATACTGACATGGTTGAAGCACTGGCTACATTAGTGAGACACATTTTTTGATACCGGTAGCCCTTGATTAGTCAAGGAGAATACGGGGTTACTGTGTGGTGTCAGGAAATACTAACTGACCTTAGAACCTTTAATTGAACAACTTGGCCATTAGGAAGTAGTGAGATAGTCGGATTTGGTGCAATTCTAAGTTGTTTGATACTCGATACTACACTCATTGAGATCTGACTCTTGGGATATTACAGTCGCCAATAAAGAGGCTTGAGCTGAAACAATGGCCAATAAAGAAAGATTAGTGATATTGAGATGCCCTAGAACCCGGTTACTTTCTAGGACAGGTTGAGCCAACTAAACTTCAAGAGGGTACTTTCCTGTGAACTCCATGCAAGCCTAAACCTAAGGACTTGTTTTCTTTGCTTGTGCATAAACCATGACATTTTACACTAACCATTTCAAGGACCTAGAGATTTACTTTTGTTCTGTTTTGTAGGACATGACTCCCACTCGAAGAAATACTATTTAAGTCAATCTCGTGAGAGTACCTCCTCAACTCAAAGAATTAGCGTCAAGGGTTCCTGAGAACTCTTTGTTCACCGAGAGACATGGCCGACTTCTCAATCTGGTTACTTCAAGCTATGATGAGGACATGATGAAGGTTATCTTCTAATTCTTCGACCCTTTGTACCATTGATTTACCTTTCATGATTACCAGCTTGTGCCTACTATGAAAGAATTTTCTCAACTCTTGGGGATCCCTATCCTTGATCAACTACCCTTCAACAGTATTGAAAGAGACCCAAGACCTGAGGTTATTGCTCGAGCTTTACATTTGCAACGATATGACATTGTGGCCAATTGGGAAACAAGAAGTCGCGTCAAAGGGTTTTTGGCCAAGTTTTTGTTGGAAAGGGCTCAATTCTTTTGGGATGCTTTAGATTTACAAGCCTTTGAAGAAGTGTTGGATCTTCTCATCTATGGGATGGTTCTGTTTCCAAATCTGGACCAGCTTATAGATGTGAACACTGTCAAAAATTTTCCATCTCACAATCCAGTGCCCACTTTACTTGGGGATATCTTGCACTATTTTCACTCTCGCACCATGAAGAGAAGAGGACTCCTTATGTGTTTCACTCCTCTTTTGGCTAGGTGGTTTATTTCGCACCTACCCCAATCTACTGTAAGAAATGAGCAAGGTTTAAGATGGTCTAGTAGGTTGATATCGCTCACACATTTGGATATCTATTGGTGCGTGTGATCTATGGAAAGCATTACTATTATTGACCACTATGGGGAATTCCCTAATGTCCCTCTACTTGGCATTAGGGGAGGTATCACTTATAATCCTTATTTGGCTCTGAGACAGTTTGGGTATGCTAGGAGGGATGGCCCTCATGACGCACTTGTCTAAGGAATCACATTTGACTACGAGAATGATGTCCAAGGCTATCGTCAGAGATTCATACGAGCTTGAGGCATGATTAACAAGGTTGATAGCAGTACATTGGGACATAAGAACTCCATTCCTTTGGAGCCTTATCTCAAGTGGGTGCGATCTCGCGCCCAAAACTTCATGATGCCATACTCCACCATCTGACCTATCATCATGGAGCCTGTCGCTGAAGGAGATGTTCCATATACTGTCCTTTATCCTGATATGCCAACTTCTCTTGAAGATTTGCAAAGAGCTTGGATTCAGCTAAAGGTGGAGCGAGACACCTTTGAAGCCCAGTTTTATGCAAGCGAGAAGAAGACATTAGAAATCACAAGACAACTTCATGAGGAGAGGAGCCTGAATGCCTATATCGCTCCAAAGAGAAAGCATCCATAGGAAGTTTGAGCCATTATTACTGTATTTTAGTTCAATTTGTTTCTTTTGTTTCAATGTAAGCCCGAGAGGCATATCGTAATCAAATTGAACTTATTAATAAAAATGATTTTTGTTCCTTTGGTCTAAACAAACTTAAATCTTCCAAGTCCTTGAAATCATTTGCATACGCATTTCCATGCATCATAACATAAACAGGTTTTCCACAACAGGTTTCCTTATCTCTCTAATGTTTATTTCAGTAAGATGGATATCGAACAAACAGTGAAGGACTTGCAAGTGCAGAATGCCCAATTCCAAGAAACCTTGTTGACCCTGGCCAAGGGACAACAAGATATGATGATGATGCTAATAACCAAAAAGAAAACAAAAAAGAAGGCCTTCATCAACATGGGTAAGAGATTCAAAGGTTCGGTTCGTCAAGTACAAGTAGTTAAAGAGTCCTCTGAAGTGGACGAAAATCAAGACGAGGAGGTAAGGAGCACCCATGTTGAGGGTGCAAATAATCAAGCTTCTGAAGATGAAGACTACTTTGATGAGCAATACCCATCTGCCGAGGATAGATATAAGCAGTTGGAGGATAGGCTCAAAGCTGTTGCAATTAAAGCCGTACCTAGTTTGGATTTTGGTGATTTTGGTTTAGTGCCTGGGATCGTTATTCCCCGTAAATTCAAAATTCCAGTCTTCGCCAAGTATGATGGGGTCTCCTGCCCAAAAATTCACCTAAGGTCTTATGTGCGCAAGATGCAACCGCACACCACCGACAAAAAGCTCTGGATCCATTTCATCCAAGAGAGTCTGGCTGGGACTCAACTAGAATGGTCCTAACAATTGGAGGGTTCCCGCATCCGCACATGGGAAGATCTAGCCACTGCTTTTTATCATCAGTATCAATACAATGCCGATTTGGAACCAACCAGAGTCCAACTTCAAGGTATGACAATGGGTACCAATGAGGGGTTCAAGGAGTACGTACAAAAATGGAGGGATCTTACTGGTAGGGTCCAACCACCACTAACTAACAGAGAACTAATTGACATGTTCATGGGTACATTGACTGGCCCATTTTTCAACCTATTGATTGACAGTTCCTCATCTGGTTTCACCGAGTTGATACTAACTGGTGAAAGGGTAGAAAGCGGCATTAAGAGCGGAAAAATCCCAATGACATCTGCTTCCACTTACAATGCTGTAAAGAAGCCTTTCACTTGAAATAAGGAAGTAAATTCTGTGAATGGGGCAAGGGCCCATGCCAAGAAGAATCACCAACCCTTAGTTAATGCTGTGTTAATCTCCAACCCTCCGTCTGCTCAAAGACAATCCTTCAATAATCAACAACCCAAAATTCCATGAAGACAATTCACAAAGATTAGCATGTCACTGTCCCAAGCCTTGCAACATTTGTTGAAGGCTAATCTAGTGACACTACGTGATCCACCATCCAATCTGAACACTTCATCACCAAAATACAATCCAAATACCAAGTGTGCATATCATTCAAATAGTCCTGGGCATGAAATTGATCAGTGATGGGCTCTAAAGAATAAGATTCAAAATCTGAAAGACAATAAAACAATTGAATTTGATCCACCTGCTACTCCTAATGCGATAATTGCACCGATGCCAAACCATGGAAAAGGTATTAATGCAATTGACGATACCACTTTCATTTCCTCTATTGAAGATTTAACAACTCCGTTAACTATTATGAAGGTTAACTTGCTAAAAGCAGGGGTATTCCCTGGCTGTTCTAAAGATGTGTCCACTATGATCAACAAGTAAGTGGGTGCAAGCGATTGAAGGAAGGTGTGCAATGTTTGGTAAATAGTCGCGAGATTCTGTTTGAAAAGATTCCTACCATCAAGAATTTGACCTACAAAATTAAAGACCTATCCGTAATAACAAATTCCAATAAGCCTTTTAGGATCCCCTCAAATGGTCCTATTAGGATTTCAAATGAACCAACCATCGCTCCTTTAATAATCACTGATGTGATACGGTGGGAGAGAACTGACTGTTTTGGAATGTTGGTTCTCGTTTTGCGTTTGTTTTTGCAAAATGTCGCGGTAAGCAAGAGTCGCCATCGTCTTTTATTTTATCCAATAAGGAAAGGAAAAAAGCATAGAAAAATTCCTTTTTCGAGATGTTTCTCGGGTCAGGGGGGTAGATTATAGAAAGGGAAGGTGTTAGCACCCTTTCTATCCGTGGTTATCCACGGGCTCTTAGGTACTTGCTCAAAGTGTTTTCAAAAATTGCTTTTCTTTGTGATTGTGGGTTTGAAAGAGTCTTTGTTTGAAAAGTGTAAGTGTGAAAAATTTTGTTTTGTTTTTAAAAGGAGCAAGTACTTAAGAACCATCTACCTACTCGAAAAAGGAATCAATCTGTACTAATGTCCTTTAGACAATGCTATCCCACTATTGATGAGTAGGTAGCATCGTCGTTGGAGTTTTAAGGGTCAATTTAATTAAGGGACGTGCAGTCACTAAAGCAGTGTTAGGACGCCTTAGCGGTAACCCTAATGTCTTAGATCATTTTTTCGAGGCAACCATTTCGAGGCAACTATGATCTTTGGACAAGAGGGCGACCTCTAAAACTTCCTATACTCAATGACCACGTTCGAAGGCAACCAAGTGAGGTGTACCCTAAGAGTGCGCATGTGCGAGTGTGTTGTTTTCAGTTATTTTATCTTTGTACATGTTAATGGTTATCTATGTTTATTTTAAGTTCAAACATTCGATCTTGTCATGCATTTCCTATTATCAAACATCTAACAGTTTATAAGTTGCGGAAATTAAATTGCAGAAATTAAAGCTAACTATTACAAGGCGTCGGGTATTTACATCGCCAAAAACAACCCTTGAAATTAAAATGCGGAAAATAAATAAAGCGATAAAATAATTTAAAGTCCTATTAGACTATTACATTCCGGGAAACAGATACAATATTGAAACAAATATGGATCGCGTGCGAGAAATTATATCGGGCGAGTTCTAGGGTTTTGACCCTTTGTTTATTAAAGAAAGGATTTTTTTTGTTGGTTTTTTGAATTATTTAAGAAATTAAATTAAGTTAGTTATTAAATTAATAAATAAATTAATTAATAAAAATATTTTTGGATTTTTGATATTTAAAGAAAGAAAATAAATTTGATCAAAGTTAGTAAAACCTAATCATCTAAATTAATTTTAATCATTACAAAAAAAGATTAAAGTTATCTCCTAATTAAACTAAATCAATTAAATTAATATTTATTTACAAAAATAAAATGCTGAAAATTAACTTAATAAATAAAATGTTTTTTTGGTTTTAATTTTATTAAGAAAAGGTTTTAATTGGTTAGTTAAAAATAATAATGAAAATAATTAAATAAGAACAAGAATAAAAAATGAATATAAAAGAGAGTGTTTGGGCCTGATTTTTGGAGGTTTGAATAGCAAATTCAAGGCCCATTTGTATGCAAGTCTGGCTGACTTTTGGAATTCCATGTGGCACGTTGACTAGATCATATGGTAGGCTTTCATTCTGGACCACCAGATCTGGCCTGGGGCCATCTGGCAGATGATTGGGTGATGGTGTATGGTGAACCACGCGTTGAAGCTTGCATTGGATTTCCTGGAAACAAAATATAACAAATATATGGGGGACCTGGGATTCGAACCCAGGTCCTGTGAGTCATTGTACACGCGCCTCTACCACTGCACCACTATGCTTTAGTTGTTAGTGTATTGGATAGCAATAATAATATTGGAAATCAAATAATATGCCAGAATTAAAAATAAAAAACGCGTGAAGTTTGAAACATCCAATGGGAGGGAGGCACATCTTCATCTTCCTCGTTGAAACCTGGTTATTTACCTGCGGATTTATATCCGCAGCTAAATCCGTATGCCATTCCAAAAATCAAACCTAGGCCATGAAAACGAACCCCAAGACCATGGTTTTATTCGTCTGGGCATCCTGAGTACACCTATACCATTCTTGGATCTTGATTTCACCTGTACACGAAATGCCCAAAAACAAACTACCAAAACCCTAGGTTCGGTTACAGGGCTATGGCTCATAAAAACGTAATCAAAAATGCAGAATGCTTCTAAATTGAACGATAAGCATGAATATACTAATGATTTTTCAAAAAAATGCAAGAACATGAGGATACAATTTCGAATATAGGGCGGTTTTTTGAGAGACTTACAGCGCCATTGAGAGGGTGTGATGGCTTTCTTTTGATTGCAGGAGATTCAGTGGACACCCAACAATGGATTGGTGTTGAGATTTGTCCTTGAAAACGCCTCTATGCACGATTTCAGTTTCAAGCTTTTTGCCAATTTTTTAAAGTTTGCTTTTGGTTTTCTTGAAGCCTCTAACCCATGAATTCGTATCCTTTGGCTTGTATATGTTTGCAGCATTAGATTAGGTCACCAATTTGGACTTGAATCTTTGTGCATTATGGCTTGGAGATTTGATTTGATTTACCATTGAAAACCTTCCAAATTTGTCCAAAATCCATCTTTTTGTTCATGATATGGTGAGATACGAATTTGATGCTGATCATGATGTTAATTAAGACCTATAACAACCAAAAAGATCCTAAGTAATCAATATTTGGATTTTATTTGATTTAAATTGATTTAAAATGAATTAATTCAATGAAAAATCAAATAAAATAGAAAAATTAATAAAGGGACACAAGGCTGAATCTAGGACACGTGTGTAGTGTGACAAGATCAAATCAAGTGAAAAAGAATGGGCCCATTTGACAAAATTTGAAGTTTTGGGGATAGTTGACTTTTGACAATTTTGCAAAAATGCCCAACTTCAACAATGCATAACTTCTTCAATTTTGAACTTTTGGGAGTGTTCCTTGACTTTTTAGAAATATTGAGATATCCTATAACCAACCCTTTTGGTCTCATCTCATTTTGATATTCCATGCTCAAGTTATAAGCTTTGGCAAAAAAGGTGTTTTTGTTGACTTTCAAAAATGACCTATAATGTCCAAATTTGTAACTTTTTATGAGTGCATTTCTTGATCTTGGGGCGTGAAGATGGAATGTAGGAAATTGCATCCTCTTCAAAATGAGCTTTGGATGGGTCATTTATCATAAAGTATGAGAAAGTTATGGTTGGTCAAAGTTGAGTTGACTTTTCCTACAAAACCCTAATTTAGCAACTTTTGAATCTTGATGAATTTTGAGCAATCCTTGATGAATCATGATCAACCCTTGATAAAATGATGAAATATCCTTCAAAATGAGAATGTTGGCAAAAAATCTTGAAGTTTGACTGTTTATAGGTCACAATTGACTTTTGCCCTAACACAATCGATTTTTGGACCTCTTGAGCAATTGACTGACCAAACTTCCTATGCAAGGCTTGAATTTTGACATGGATGAACTTGAGAATATATTAGGACATTGGGGAGCACTTGAGGTCATTTGGATGCAAGGACCTTGATGCAACACAAAACCCTAATTTGAGATTGACTTCCTTAGGAGATGACTTGACTGTCCAACTCTTGAGCAATCTTGAACCACTTGGGGATTTTTCTTGAAATGTCTTGGGAAATATGAGAGGGAAAATTTTGGTATGCAACAACTGCCCCTGTTCAATTTTCTTAAACCTGAGGATATAGATTGGCTTTCAGGACTTTCGTGATCCGAAGGTGGAAGATGATTGAACACTAGAGTGCCCAGAAATTTGCACTCGCATGAAGTGGTATCAGCAATATGATGTCGGGAATGGGCTTACAGATGCCATTTGGAGACTGCTGATAGGTGGTCTGAACTTCGGCTGAAATAGGAATCAGGGAGATCTTATCGGCGATCCACCTGAACCAGAGGAGGTCTTGGATTAACTTTTACTGGATCGGCATCAGAAAAATATTTAGGAATCGATTTAAATGGACCAGACAAGGTCTTGGAATAACTTCAACTGGAATATGAATCAGGGAGATCTTATCGGCGATCTGACTGAACCAGAGGATGTCTTAGATTAACTTTGATTGGATCGGCATCAGAAAAATCATTAGGAATCAATTTAACTGGACCAGATAAAAAGTCTTGGATTAACTTTGACTGGATCAGCATCAGAAAAATCTTTAGGAATCGATTTAACTGGGCCAGACAAGGTCTTGGAATAACTTCAATGGGAATACGAATCAGGGATATCTTATCAGCGGTCTGACTGAACCAGAGGAGGTCTTGGATTAACTTTGACTGGATCGGCATCATAAAAATCTTTAGGAATCGATTTAACTGGACCAGACAAGGCCTTGGATTAACTTTGACTGGATCGGCATCAAAAAAATCTTTAGGAATCGATTTAATTGGACCAGACAAGGTCTTGAAATAACTTCAACTGGAATACGAATCAGGGAGATCTTATCGGCGATCTGACTGAACCAGAGGAGGTCTTGGATTAACTTTGACTGGATCGGCATCAAAAAAATCTTTAGGAATCGATTTAACTGGACCAGACAAGGCCTTGGATTAACTTTGACTGGATCGACATCAGAAAAATCTTTAGGAATCGATTTAACTGGACCAGACAAGGTCTTGGAATAACTTTAACTGGAATATAAATCAGTGAGATCTTCTCGGCGATCTGAATGAACTAGAGGAGGTCTTGGATTAACTTTGACTGGATCGACATCAGAAAAATCTTCGAATCGATTTAACTGGACCAGACAAAAGTCTTAGAATAACTTTGACTGGATCAGCATCAGAAAAATCTTTAAGAATCGATTTAACTGGACCAAACAAGAGTCTTGGAATAACTTCAACTGGAATACGAATCAGGGAGATCTTCGCAGCGATATAACTGAACCAGAGAAGATCTTGGATTAACTTTGACTGGATCAGCATCAGAAAAATCTTCGAATCGATTTAACTGGACCACACAAGGTCTTCGAATAACTTTGGCTGGATCGGCATCAGAAAAATCTTTAGGTATCGATTTAACTGGACTAGACAAGGTCTTGGAATAACTTTGACTGGATCGGCATCAGAAAAATCTTTAGGAATCGATTTAATTGGACCAGACAAGGTCTTGGAATAACTTTGACTGGATCGGCATCTAAAAAATCTTTAGGAATCAATTTAACTGGACCAGACAAGAGTCTTGGAATAACTTCAACTGGAATACGAATCAGGGAGATCTTATCGGCGATCTGACTGAACTAGAGGAGGTCTTGGATTAACTTTGACTAGATCGGCATCAGAAAAATCTGTAGGAATCGATTTAACTGGACCAAACAAGAGTCTTGGAATAACTTCAACTGGAATACGAATCAGGGAGATCTTATCGGTGATCTGACTGAACCAGAGGAGGTCTTAGATTAACTTTGACTGGATCGGCATCAGAATAATCTTTAGGAATCGATTTAACTGGACCAGACAAGGTCTTGGATTAACTTTGACTGGATCGACATCAGAAAAATCTTTAGGAATCGATTTAACTTGACCAGACAAGGTCTTGGAATATCTTCAACTAGAATACGAATCAGGGAGATCTTCGCATCGATCTGACTGAACCAGAGAAGGTTTTTTGATATAGCTAAAAATTTAACTGCATCTTTCCTGAAAGGTAAAAGTCAGTCACATGTAATGCATGATATGGATCAAGCAATGATGTTCTCAACATAAATGAGATTGTATGGTATGATGTGTATATGCGTGTATCATGATGTATAGGAATGTGATGTTTTAGATGGGGAAAATAAATCCCGGGTAGCTGCTGGAGAATATAGTTGGATTCTTTGCTTCCGCTGGGGATAGTGAACGAAGGTGATTGCGAGAATAAACCTGCAGGAGAAGAGAACTCCGTTGGGGAATAAACTGATGAGGAGGTTACTCTAGGGGGTAGAGATGCTCTGCTGAGGACTCCACTGATAAACTCTATTGGGGATAGATTACCGTTGCTGGTGATACTGAATCTGTTGAGGATTGAAATCCTGTTTGTGAATGGAAATAACTTCGCTGGGGACGATCTTTCAGTTGCAACTTGCTGGGGATAACCTTGTCAGACTTTTATGGGGATAATCCTCTGAACTCTGCTGAGAATGATCCTTTGAACTCGGCTGGGGAGATTTATTTTGTACTCCGCTGGGGATAAATTTCCAAAGTCTACTGGGGATGATACTTCAACTCTGTTGGGGGAAGTTTTTTTAGACCGTGCTAGGGAAATATTGACTCCACTGGGGGTATCCTGTATTCTGCCGGGGAACATTCTTATACTCTGTTGGGGAATCTTAAGACTGCCGGGGATATAAAGCCTTTTTAGTGTTGATGGTAGATAAACTCTGCTTGGGGAAAGCATTGCTGATTTGTTCCTAGTCGCAAGTCCCGGCTGGGGAGAGTTAATATTACTGTCTTACTCTGCGGGGAGTGGAAGTACCTTAGCCATATTCTTCAGCTGAATCTACCTTTGTACCTGGTGGACAGAGCAACTACACAGTTTGGACAATTCTTATTGCCCCTGTTTATGATATTACCAGTAATTCATCTTTTTTTCGCATGTAAATATTTATGAGCAGCAATTAATGTCAAATGCATATATCAAAAACGAACATTGGATGTTCTTTGCGAATCAAAACAGATAAAGGTAAAACAGTTTGAAATTTCTTTGAAAATGAATTGTATTGATTTTGAAGTTTGGCATGAAAATAGGCGTTTTTGTACAAGAGGCTGACATTCTAGTAAGAGAACGCCGCCGAATAATAGAATTTACACAATTTGTGAAAAAGAAAACCAAACAGCTATGTGAATAGTTCCACTGGGTTCCAACTTTGCTATTGCATTTATGTCCTCGAGCATCTCATCACTTTGCTATTGGTTGAAGATGAATCAGATTGATTAGTGTCGTCCGAGCTTGATAGTCGATACTGAAGTCTGGATGCAAGGTGATCCAATGAGACATAGTATTACTCTTATCCCTAATTTTTGCCTGGACCGCCCTTTCGGGTTTTCAGTCCACCGAGATACCCTTTTTTGCCCAAGCCGCCTTTTCAGGTTTTCGACTTGCCGGGTGTACATATTTTTCCTCATTTTCATCCCTTATTTTTGCCCGAACCCTTTTGGTTCGCCTGGAGGCCCTTATTTCTGCCTAGGCCAGTCAACCTAGCGGGTCTTTGATTATGCGTAGTATCTTTTCACTATGTCTGCATTGACGGGGTAAGGCAGGTCGTCACCATCCATGGTGGTTAGAATCATAGCTCCTCTTGAGAAAATGTTCTTAACCACAAATGGCCCTTCGTAAGTAGGGGTCCATTTTCCCCTGGGATCAACTTGAGGTAGAATAATGCGCTTGATTACCAGATCCCCAACTTGATACTCTTGTCGTCTAACTTTCTTGTTAAATGCCTTGATCATCCGTTTTTGGTACGTCTGACCATGAAAAATAGAAGTAAGTCTCTTTTCATCGATTAAATTCAACTGATAAAGCCGGGTCTGAATCCAGTCATCTTCACTCAAACCTGCATCCTTCATGATCTGAAGAGAGGGTATCTGAACTTCGATGGGCAAGACTGCCTCCATACCGTATACCAAGGAATATGGTGTTTCCCCTGTTGACGTCCGCGCTGAGGTACGGTACCCATGGAGAGCAAATGGTAACATCTCGTGCCAGTCTTTGTATGTCACTGTCATCTTCTGCACAATCTTCTTAATGTTCTTATTAGCCGCTTCTACAACCCCATTCATCTTCGGCCGGTAGGGAGAAGAGTTATGATGATGTATCTTGAATTGCTCGCAGAGCTCGGTGATCATCTTGTTGTTGAGATTGGTACCATTGTCCGTAATTGTGATACGGTGGGAGAACTGACTTGGGTTTTGCGTTTGTGTTTGCAAAATGTTTCAATTTAGCAAGAGTCGCCATCGACTTTTTATTTTATCCTAAGGAAAGGTCAAAAAGCACATGAAAGACCTTTGAGATGTTTTCTTGGGTTCGGGGAGTAGATTATAGAAAGGGAAGATATTAGCACCCTTTCTATCCATGGTTATCCTTGGGCTCTTAGTTACTTGCTTAGATCACTTGCTTTGCATTTTCAATTGTTTGAAATGGTGCTTTGTGTGTGGTTTTGAAAGATGTTTTGAAAAGAGGCCATTGTTGTGGCAACCTTTGTAATGATTCTTGTTTGAATGTATACAAAGGTGTTTTTGTCTTTTGAAAAGTTTTCAATGTTTGAAAGTAGGGTTTTGAAATTGTGTTGTGAAGTGTGTTTTGAAAGATAGCAAGGATGTTTTTTGCAAGCTTGATCAAGTAACTAAGAGCTTGTCTACCCTAATTTACTCAAAGATCTTTCCTTATGTTTTTAACCCTTTTAACAGTGTTGTTTCACCATTGTATTTGGTGAACAACCTTGTGTTAGGATGTTAACGGGATAGGCGCGGGTCATCGTATAGACCATGACAGCAATAGTGTCAAGTATCTTTGGCAATTTTCTTGAGGAACTTGATCATTTTTGTTTAGGCAACTCAGATAGCGTCATCGAGGGACTATGATCTTTTATTTGTTTTTGTTTTGCCAAAGTACTTGACATGCAACCATGGCCCATTTTTTAAGGCAACAAGTGGATGAAACCCTAGGGGTGTGAGTGTGCATTGTGTTTGTTTTTCATGCATGTTTATCTTGGATTAGGTCAAGCTAGTTGTTGATTTTATTTGCATACAAACCCTAGGTCTAGTCATGGCATAATTGAAAGCTTTTAAATGTGTGAGAATTTAAATGCTACACTATTACAACATGATATAGGGAGAGGGATACAAGTTTGAATTGGGGATATTTGACAAGGAAATAAATTCTAAGTTATTACAACCATATCGAATGCGCAAGATACAATATTTAAATGTACAATAATTGAAATAAATACAATAAATAAATACAATGTAATATGCAAAAATGTTTTTAATATTGTAAAAAATATATTTTTTTAATGGGAAATGTAAATAAAATGAGAAGTCAGTTTTTTATTATTTTTTTCTATTTTTAGGGCAAGAAACCCTAATTTCTTAAATAAATAGTATTATTTATTAATTATATACAATAATGTATTAATTTGTACAAAAATATAAGTATATTAAAAAAATTGTATTTTTAGTATAAAATATTAATAAAAATAAAAATGTATTATTTTTTGGTATTTTTTGTCCTAATTATTTAATAAAATATGTATATGTATATATTAAATATATTGTCTCTAACAATTGCCTCAATAAGAAGTGACCATGGCGGAGAATTCCAAAATGCTCTATTTGAAGAATTCTGTGGAGAACATGGAATATCTCAAAACTTCTCGGCACCAACGACTCCACAACAAAATGGAGTGGTTGAAAGAAAGAATAGGTCTCTTGTGGAACTTGCTAGAACAATGCTTAGCGACTCAAACCTTCCAAAATACTTTTGGGCGGATGCGATGAGCACGGCATGTTTTGTTAGAAATATAGTTAACATTAGACCAATCTTAAAGAAAACTCCATATGAAATTTTCAAAGGGATAAAACCAAACATTGTTTTCTTTCATATCTTTGCGTGCAAATGCTTTGTCCTAAACAATGACAAAGATAATTTGGGTAAGTTTGATGAGAAATCCGATGAAGGTATATTTCTTGGTTACTCACTCTCTAGTAAAGCATATAAAATATACAACAAAAGAACTTTGACTATTGAAGAATCTATGCATGTTTCTTTTGATGAAACTAACCCCTCCAAGGAGGATAATATTGTTTGTGATAATGATGATGAAATTTTAGAAGGTCCTCAAGAAAATTCTTCCAAGGATCAACCCATTCAACTAGAAGAATCACCTCAACAATAATCGAATCTAAATTATCTACCAAAAGAATGGAGAACTCATAAAGATCATCCTATTGATAAAGTAATTGGTGATATAAGTCAAGGTGTGTCTACAAGATTAATCTCAAGGATGCTTGCCTAAACATGGCGTTTGTCTCTCAAATTGAACCTTCCAAAGTTGATGAAGCTTTAGGCGATGACCAATGGATCATAGTGATGCAAGAAGAATTGAATCAATTTGAAAGGAATCAAGTTTGGGAACTCGTTCCTAGGCCAAGCAACAAACACATTATTGGAACAAGATGGGTGTTCAAAAACAAACTTGACGAGAATGGAATAATTATTCGCAACAAAGCAATATTGGTAGCACAAGGCTATAATCAAGAAGAAGGAATAGACTTTGAAGAAACTTTCGCTCCAGTTGCAAGGTTAGAAGCTATTCGTCTCTTACTTGCCTATGTTTGTTCATTAAATTTTTAGCTTTTCCAAATGGACGTCAAAAGCGCATTCTTGAATGTATATATACTTGAATAAGTATACGTTAAGCAACCCCCCGGTTTCGAAGACTTCAAGAATCCATCTCATGTATATAATTTAAGAAAAGCTCTCTATGGACTGAAAGAAGCACCAAGGGCATGGTATGATCGTTTAAGCAACTTCTTATGCGAAAAAGGTTTCGAAAAAGGCAAAGTTGACAAGACTCTATTTATCAAGAAAATCAAAGGCAACATTTTGCTAGCACAAGTCTATGTTGATGACATCATCTTCAGTTCTTCAAATCAAGAAATGTGTGAAGAGTTCTCATCAATGATGCAAGGAGAATTTTAAATGTCCATGATGGGTAAAATGAACTATTTTCTTGGACTTCAAATCAAACAACTTAAAGATGGCATCTTCATCAACCAATCCAAATATTGCAAGGAACTCTTGAAAAGGTTTGACATGGATAGCTGCAAGGAAATGTCTACACCTATGGGTTCTGGTTCTTATGTTGATCAAGATGAATCGGGTGTTTCCATCAACATCACTAAATATTGAGGTATGATCGGCTCTTTATTATATTTGACGGAAAGTCGTCCTGACATAATGTTTAGTGTTTGCCTTTGTGCCCGCTTTCAAGCTAACCCAAAGGAATCTTATCTCACGGCGGTAAAGAGGATCATGAAGTATCTCAAAGGGACAACAAATGTCGGATTATGGTATCCTAAAGGTAGTGTCTGCAACTTAATTGGTTCTTCTGACGCGAATTATGCAGGATGTAAAACAGATAGAAAGAGCACAAGTGGTACTTGTCACATTCTTGGTAATGCACTAGTATCATGGGCCTACGAGAAACGAGCATGTGTTGCTCTAAGCACGACCGAAGTTGAATATATTGCAGCGGGTAGTAGTTGCGCTCAAATTTCGTGACTACGGACTCGATCTAGGGTGCATTCCTCTAAGATGCGACAACACAAGTGCAATCAACATCACAAAGAGTCCCGTCATGCATTCAAGGACTAAACATATAGACATTCGACATCATTTTCTCCGTGATCATGTTCTTCAAGGAGATGTCGTGGTAACCTTTGTAGATACTCATAATCAGCTTGTCGATATCTTCACCAAACCTTTGGCGAAAGAACCTTTCTACATAATTCGTCGAGAGCTCAGCATACTTGACGAACGCGACTTATAAGATGCATTCTACCCTTGATATAACTTTTATATATGTTTTATACATGCCATATGAGAACTTATGCTATGTGATACTTAAATTTTCAAGAAAAATTTGGTTTTGGACAATTTTTGTTGATGTTTTAATTTTATAATTTTTTGTCAATATTTTGCTCTATTATTATTTGCTTGAGGAATCTTTCCCTTCTTTTTGATAATGTCAAAGGGGGAGAAAGATGTATGGTACTTTATGCTTGTATTTCCCTTGTCTTAATTTTCAAGGTACTCTCTAATCAAGATGAAGAATTGCAAGGATTCCAACCCTCTCCTACATAGGGGGAGTTTTACATCTTAGGGGGAGAAGCTCTTCCGGAAAGTACATCGCATAAAGAAAGATTGTTTTTCATCATCAAAAAGGAGGAGAATGTAAAATCAAGCTTCTCAAATAAGCTTTAGTTTTGATGAAGACAAACCATGGCTAACAAAGAAGGCAAAGTTTTTGGTCAAGCATTTAAGCATCTAAGGATAATATCTTCACTCAAAGCTTTCAACAACTTTAAAGGTATAATAATATTATCTACTTTGATCTTAAGATATAGATGCTCAAAAATGAAAAAGAAATGTTTAAGAATCCTTACTCAAGCTTTTCAAAGATAAAATTTCACTTTTCTTATGCATGCAATCGATTTATATCTTAGTGCAATCGATTGCACTCTTCAAAAATTCCAAATCTTTTGCTTCTGTTTCTTTATGCAATCGATTACATTGTTAGTGCAATCGATTGCACACTTAAAATTTTCAAAACGTTTGCTACTGACTTTGTATGAAATTGATTACATAGTTAGTGCAATCGATTGCACTCAGTTAATTTTTGCTACTGACTTTGTATGCAATCGATTACATTGTTAATGCAATCGATTGCACTCTTAAAATTTTGAAAAAATAGCTGTTGAAAACCTTGTGCAATCGATTACACTAAAGGTGCAATCGATTACACACTACACGAATTTGAAAAATAACAGTTTTGTTCATGCCTTTTGATCATGCCTTTTCATTACATCTTTTCACTCAAACTTGGCATTTGTTCATGATACATTTTCAGATCTTCATGATGTTTCAAAAGGGTGTTATGAACTTATAAATATTCAATTTCAAATCTAGATCTAACACCTTCTTTCATAATATTTTTCTTAACTTTAAAAATATAAACTCAAGCATTCTTCATTTTCATGCATAAGTTTTCTGCACATTTTCATAATTCAAACAGAAAACTTTGAGCAAATATATATTGAGTCTTTGTACAATATTATTATTGAAATAAGAAGATTATACATTGTCAAATCACTCTTAGTGATCAATATTACTCTACTCACTCAAACTCACAAATTGATATTTACTTACTTATTTTCCAGGATTGTTGGAATTAAGTTTAAGTGTTTTTGTTGAAATCTTGTCTTTCCAAGTTGTTGGATACAAGTGTAGTTACATTGAGAGGATTGTTCTCATAGGCAACTTAGTGAAAATCCAAGAGGATTGTTCTTGGTCCAAGAGGATTGTTCTTGGTTTGGTTGGTAGTTCTTGTGTAAGTTTGCCACAATAAGGAAATCTCTTTCATGTTGAAAGGGGACTGGAGTACTCTCGGTCTGTGAGGGGAACCAGGATATATCTCCCGTGTCTCTTTATTTTTCTGCATTTTTAAGCTTTCCTAAACTCACTTATAACCAGAAAAATAAGAACCATTATCACTAAAAACCAGAATTTTTAAAAGGACCTAATTCACCCCTCCCCCCTCTTAGGCGCACTTCATACTTACATTCCTTAGGCTTGCAAGCCTTTGAGGAAATTGTGGCTCTTCTTATCTATGGGATGGTCTTATTTCCCAATCCTGACCAACTCATAGATGTGAGCACCGTCAAAATCTTTATATCACGCAACCCGGTGCCTACATTGCTAGGGGATATCCTACACTCTTTTCACACTCGCACAATGAGGAAAAGAGGTGTCCTTATGTGTTGCACTCCTCTCCTGGCAAGATGGTTTATTTCTCATCTTCCCCAATCAGTCTTAAAGAACGAGCAAGGTTCAAGGTGGTCACAAAGGTTAATGACGCTCAAACATTCAGATATCCATTGATGCTCCCAATCCAAAGAGAATGTTATCATTGTTAACCGTTGTGGGGAATTCCCTAATGTCCCTCTACTTGGCATTAGGGGAGGCATTACCTACAACCCATTCTTAGCTTTAAGACAGTTTGGTTACGCCCAAAGGGATGGCCCACACGAGATGTTGATTGAAGGTTTGGTATTCTACTGCGACAACGACGGTCAAGGTCTTAGCCAGAGATTCATCCGAGCTTGGAGGATGCTAACAAGGTGGATAGTAATACTTTGGGACACAAGAATTCCATCCCTCTTGAGCCTTACCTCAAATGGGTACGAACCCGCGCTCGAAGTCTTATGATGCCTTATCCTTCCATTTTTCGGTAATTATTAGCCTGTTAAGGAGGGAGATGTTCCATACACTATCCTATACCCTGACATGCCCACATCTCTTGATGACCTACAAAGGGATTGGATACATCTCAAAGGAGAACGATGTACTTTCGAAGCCCAATTCTACGCAAGCAAGAAGAAGTTTTTGGAACTCACTAGGCTATGTCATGAGGAGCAGACTCTAAATGCCTACATAGCACCAAAGAGGATGCGCACTACTTTTTTATCTTAGAGTTTCGTATTATTTTGCCCAAGGGGCATTGATGTACTCAAACTTTATCTTATTAATATAACATGTATTTCTTTTTGTCTAAAACGAACTTGAATCTTTGAAATCCTTGAAAACATTGCATATGCACATATCATTCATCATAATATAAACAAGTCTTTTGCAACAAGTTTCCTCATCTCTCTACTATTTATTTCAGTAAGATGGATCTCGAACAAACATTCAAAGATCTCCAAGCTCAGAACATGCAGTTTCAACAGTTGCTCATGACCCTAGCCAAGGGGAAAGAAGAGTTAAAGACTCTGTTGGCTGAGGAAAGGAAAAAGAAAACAAAGAAAGTCACTGGGGTTTTAAACACGGGGAGAAGGTTTCAGGGACAGACTAGAAGAACCTTGAACTTCGCAACAACGTCCGGTGAAGGAGAGGGAAAAGGAAAGGAAACATCGGTCCTGCCAGAATTCGAAGAGCAGGAAGAAGAGAAAGACTACTCTGAGGAAAGTTACCCTCCAGATGATGACAAGTACAAACATCTTGAAGAGCGTTTGAGCGCTATGGAAATACAAAAGGTGCCAGGCCTAGACTTTGAAGAATTGGGGCTAGTGTCAGGAATTGTGATCCCTCCGAAATTCAAAGTGCCCTTGTTTGCAAAATATGATGGAGTGTCATGTCCTAAGATACATCTCTGATCATACGTGAGAAAGATCCAACCACACTCCGCTGATAAAGACTTATGGGTGTATCTTTTCCAAGATAGCCTATCTGGAACATAACTCGACTGGTTTTACCAACTAGAGAGAGCCAACATCCACAATTGGGAAGATCTTGCCGCAACTTTCTACAAGAAATATCAATATAATGTTGATTAGGCGCCTACCCATACTCAACTTCAGAGTTTGGCTATGGTTTCCAATGAAGGTTTCAAGGATTACACGCAGAAATGGAGAGATCTAGCTGGAAGAGTTCAACCCCCTTTGTCTGAAAGGGAATTGGTGGACATGTTCTTAGGCACTCTATCGGTCCCTTTCTTCAACCATTTAATCAGAAGCTCATCTGCAGGATTTACTGAGTTAATACTGACCAGCGAGAGGGTGGAAGCTGGCATAAAAAGAGAAAAGATTTAGAAGGATTCATCTTCTTCTATAGCTGTGAGGAAGCCTTTTATTGGGAAGAAAGAAGTAGTTGTTATATATCCATAAAGGAACCAAGGGAGAGCCGAACGCCGACCAATGGTAGTTGTTGTTATGATCCCAAAACCTACATCTGATCAACCAAGAAGTAATCAACCGAGGGTGGAAAGGCCGGTCCGGCAATTCACCAGAATCAATATGACTATGTCCCAAGTATTACCGCATCTTTTGAATTCTAATTTGGCAACTTTAAAAGAAGCTCCAAAAAAACCCCAACACAGCGTCCCCTCATTATCACCCAAATGCCCGTTACGCATATCACTCCGAAAGTCTGGGTCACGACACTAACAACTGTTGGGCCTTGAAAAACAAAATTCAAGACCTTATAGAGGCGAAAGAAATTGAGTTTGATGCGCCCGAGAAGCCAAACGTCATTTCTGCTCCTATGCCCAGACATGGTCACAACACCAATGCTATTGAAGAAGATTTTTTTTTACCACAATTGATGAACTCGTGACTCCACTCCCAATCATTAAGATAAACTTGTTGAAAGCCGGTGTATTCCCGGGTTGAAATGAAGACTGCCACCTCTGTTTATCCACCAACTGTTTGCCCTTTGTTGAAAACAGGCATTCAACGCTTGATAGACAACAAAGAGATCCTGTTTGAAAGTACTCCTGTTTCACCTATTCCTGTTGAAGACGTTTCAATCATTACCATCTCCACCAATTCTTCCAGGGTCCCCAAAAGACCCGTTAGAATTACATAGGTTCAGAAACCTACTCCTCTTATAATCACAATGTCTGGGCCAGTCTCATATGAATCATACAAAACTGTGTCGTGGAATCACGGTGGGGACATCTACTACCTTGGAATCAAACAAGATGGGCTGGCCGCTGTAGAGATAAACTCAGAAGAAGAAGAAGAAGATTCCGACATTAGCAATATTGCCGAACTAGTAAGATTACCTGAAGCGGTAGGATCTTTTCTCTAGAGATTTCCCCCCCAAAGGTGGTTTTTGGACCCGTGGCTGCTCCAAAGGTTACTTCCATACCAATAATCATCTCTGCAAGTGCTCCTATTGACGAAGCTGTTATAACCCCTGTTGTCATTCCTACCAACACTCCTGCTGCTGAAACTTGAGGAAAAAGTATTCAAGTGGAGCCTGTCCGGATGAAGGCTCAATCACTGACTATCCTCGAGACCTCCAAGAAAGAAATAGAGGAGATCCTAAAAATAATAAAAAGGAGCGACTACGACATAGTTGAACAGTTGGGGAAAAATCCCTCCAAAATCTTCATGCTGGCATTGCTACTGTGCTCCGAGGAACATGTGAAAGCCTTGGTGAAGTTCCTAAAGAAGCCCATGTGCCTCAAGAGACGTCTGCTGATCAATTTCAAGATTGTGTGGCCAGCTTGACAGCAGATAACAGCCTAGGCTTCTCAAATGATGATCTGACACCAAGGGGAAGAAAGCACAACGAGCAATTACATGTCTCTATGGAATATAGAAGCACAACTCTGGCCCATGTCTTGGTGGACACTGGCTCATCTTTGAATATTCTACTGAAGAAAGCTCTCGACAGACTGGACTGCGAAGGACTTACGTTAAAGCCAAGTAACGTAGTCGTAAGGGCATTCGATGGCTCAAAAAGGATTGTACACGGGGAGGTGGATATCCTCATAAAGGATGGGACTCAAACTTTCAATTCAACCTTTTATGTAATGGACATCCGCCCCTCTTACTTCTGTCTGCTAGGACGGCCATAGATCCATAATGCTAGCGCTGTCACCTCTACATTGCACCAGATGCTGAAATATCCGGTCCAAGGAAAGATTATCACTTTCCACGGAGAGGAAGAGTATATGGTTAGCCACCTCAATTCCTTCATGTATGTGGAATTGGACGGCGAGTTCATTGAAACTCCTTTTCAACATTTCGAAGAGGTGCCCCAAGAGGTAGCAGTGACCAAGTCTGTGTCCCAGATTCCCAAGATTAAAAGACCTCCACTCTGGATGTCATCTCTGAAGGACGCCAAAGCAATAGTAGAGGAAGGTGGGTGAACCATTTGGGGGAAACTTCGGGATATTCCGTATAAATATGACAAATTTGGCTTAGGTTTCACTTCAAGTGCTCAGAAGGTTGTACGTCGTGCCCGTGCTGGAGGGCCACCCTTGAAGATTAGCAACCGAGAGGTCAATGCGGTAGAAGATGGTGAAGAGGATTGCAGCTTGGAGGATTGGATCTTTCCGACTATCAATGGAGGACTCCGCAATTGGGAAGCAAGAGACTTTGTCCCAATAACTTTCATCCCTCAGTAATTTATCTTTACATTTTGATTGGACCTATAATATTTAAAAACAATTCGCACTCTTAAAACCTTGTGTCTTACCCGAGGCACAATGGTCCATTTGTAAGGGTTATTATTTCATCTTCATATGACATTCAATGAATCATGGATGTTTTTTGCATACAAATTGTTGTGCTCATTGTTTTTCTTTTACATTTTATTTTTAAGGATGGCTATACCCTTAGACATGCCCGCACTCACAAATGCAGGTACCCCTCCATTTTGGATCCCATGGGTAACGATACTGCTATGGCCTTTTGTGACTCTGAAGATCTAATCTACCAAGTTGAAGACGAAGGTGAGGAAGATTGTGAAGTACCAGGGGAACTTGCCAGACTACTACAACAAGAGGAAAGAACCATTCAGCCTCACGAGGAACCTATGGATACAATCAACCTGGGTACCGAGGAGGATAAAAAGAAGTCAAGGTGGGTGCCAATCTGGAACCTGGTGTCAAGGAGCGTCTGATTCAGCTGTTGCATGATTTTGTTGAGATCTTTGCCTGGTCATATGAAGACATGCCAGGACTTGATACAGACATCGTGGTGCATCGTCTGCCTACAAGAGAAGATTGTCCACCAGTAAAACAAAAAGTCTGCCACATGAGACCTGATATGTCAGAAAAGATCAAAGCAGAGGTCATGAAGCAATTTAATGCTGGATTCTTGGTTGTCACTTCCTATCCTCAATGGGTTTCCAACATTGTTCTCGTACCTAAAAAAGACGGCAAATTACGAATGTGTGTGGACTATAGAGATTTGAATAGGACAAGCCCTAAAGATGATTTTCCACTCACCCACATTGATATCCTGGTTGACAATACGGTACAACACAATGTGTTTTCCTTCATGGACGGATTCTTAGGTTACAACCAAATCAAAATGGCACCTGAGGACATGGAGAAAACAACATTTGTCACACAGTGAGGCACATTCTGCTACAAAGTGATGCCATTCGGATTGAAGAATGCTGGGGGCAACCTATCAACGCGCCATGGTAGCTTTATTTCACGACATGATACATCATGAAATAGAGGTCTACGTAGACGATATGATAGCCAGATCACAAACAGAAGAAGAACACCTTGATCACTTACAAAAGTTGTTTGAGAGACTGAAGAAGTACAAGCTAAGGTTGAATCCAAGCAAGTGCACATTTGGAGTACGGTCCAGTAAACTCCCAGGCTTTTTAGTCAGTAACAAAGGTATTAAGGTCGATCCTGCCAAAGTTAAAGCAATACAAGAGATGCCTGCTCCTCGTACTGAGAAGGAAGTCATAGGATTCTTGGGACGCTTGAACTATATTTCCAGATTCATCTCTCACCTAACAGCTACTTGTGAGCCAATCTTCAAACTATTGAAGAAAGATCAAGTAGTCAGATGGAATGATAAATGCCAGGTTGCTTTTGACAAAATCAAAGAGTACTTACAAGAGCCTCATGTATTGATGCCACAAGTCGAGGGAAGACCGTTGAACATGTATCTGACTGTTTTATAAAACTCAATGGGGTGTGTATTGGGGCAGCATGACGAGTCTGGCCAAAAAGAGCACGCTATTTATTACTTGAGCAAAAAGTTTACCGACTGTGAAACCAGATATTCACTGCTCGAGAAAACTTATTGCGCTTTGGCATGGGCTTCTCGCCGGCTAAGACAGTATATGCTGACTCATACTACCTTGTTGATATCTAAAATGGATTCGATAAAGTACATCTTCGAAAAACCTGCTCTTTCTGAGAGAATAGCGAGATGGCAGATGATCCTAACGGAGTACGACATACAGTAAACTACCCAAAAATCTATAAAGGGAAGTGTATTGGCTGATCACCTTGCTCACCAAGCTGTAGAAGACTATCAGTCCATGAAGTTTGAATTCCCAGATGAAAACATCATGACATTAAACAACTGTGAAGAAATCTGACCATAATGCGGACCTGAACAAGGATCTCAATGGACCCTGTTCTTTGATGGAGCATCCAATGCACTTGGTAATGGCATCGGCATTGTACTCATATCTTCAGAAGGGTGTCATACTCCCTTTACTTCCAGACTTTGCTTCAACTGTACAAACAACATGGCGGAATACGAAGCGTGCATATTTGGTCTCAGAGCTACCATAGACTTGGGAATCAAATCTTTAGATGTGTTTGGAGATTTAGCTTTGGTCATCAGTCAGATCAAAGGGGAATGGGACACTAAGAACCCAAACCTTATCCCTTACAAATAACATGTTTTGACATTGCTACCACATTTTGAGAATATTACCTTCGAGCATTTCCCGCGAGAAGAAAATCAGCTAGCAGACACTCTAGCCACAATGTCATCTATGTTTAAACTTAATTGGGATAACGAGGCTCCCCAGATCACCATCGAACGAATGGATAAACCAACACATTGTCACAAGATTAATACTGAAGAGGTAGTGGACCAGCCTTGGTTTCATGAAGTCAAGAGGTATCTCGAGGCTCAAGAATATCCAGAAGGAGCTTCAATCAATGATAAGAAGTTCTTAAGGAGATTCTTTGCTAAATTCTTCCTTAGTAATGGCATCCTGTACAAACGTGTGATACGGTGGCAGAACCGACTGTTTTGGAAAATGCTGGTTTGCGTTTTGCGTTTGTGTTTGCAAAATGTCGCGGTACGCAAAAGTCGCCATCGACTTTTATTTTATCCAACTAGAAAGGACAAAAGCACAGAAAAATTCCTTTTTCGAGATTTTGAGTACGAGGGGTAGATTATAGAAAGGGAAAGTATTAGCACCCTTTCTATCCATGGTTTTCCACGGGCTCTTAGGTACTTGCTCATCTTTTTAAATTGCTTGTGTGTGTTTGTTTTGAAAAGTTTTATTTGGCTTAATTTTAACCCTTGCTTCTATCTTCAAGAGTGTTACGATGAGTTTTTGAAAACTTTGTTTGAAAAGTGTTTGGTGTGAAAAGTTTAATTTCGAGCAAGTACCTACTAGCATCTACCTACTCGAAAAAAAGAATTGTTTCTATTCTCGTGTCCTTTAGACAACGCTATCCTACTTATTTGAGAAATATGAAGCACCATTGTTGGAGTTGTAAGGGTCAATTCGAAAGGGACGTACGATCACTAAAGCAACGTTAGAACTTCTTAGTAATAACCCTAATGTCTTAAGATCATATTCGAGGTAACAATTCCGAGGAAACCTTTCCGAGGCAACATTTCCGAACGGGACATTTGATCTTTGTTTAGACATGAGGGCGACTACTAAAACACCCTATACTTAATGATCGTTTACCGAAGGCAACCGAAGTGAGAGCATACCGTAGGAGTGCGCATGTGCGAGTGATTTGATTTCAGTTAATATCTTTGCACATTAGGGTTTGATAGCCATTTTAAATTAACATGTAATCTTGTCATACAATCCTATTAACATACATCTAACAGTTAATATTTGCGAGAATTAAAATGCGAGAAATAAAAACTACGCTATTACAAGGCTTCAGGGGAGGGATTAATTACATAGCCAAAAAAACTCGTAAAAGACGATAAATAAAGAAAATCCTAATGAAGCTATTACATACTGTAAGCAGTTACATTAATATTTGCAAAAAAATAATGAACGCGCGCGATGAATCGAGAACGAGAAAATTAGGGTTTTGACCCCGATTAAGCCTAACTGAAAGAAACATTATTGTTTTTGTGGTTTTTGATTATTCTGAGGAAAATAAAGTTTTAATTGAATAAAATAAAAACCCTAATTACTAATTAATTTAAATTTAGAAAAATAATTAGAATTAACCTATTTTTGTTTTTTTTTATTTTATAAAAAGAAATAAAAATTAAATCACATGCTAACCCTAATTTTTTCTAATTGATTTTAAATATATGAAAAAGTTAGAATTAATCCTAAATTAAATTTAAACTAATATTGAATTAATTTTGATAAAATCAAAAAATAAAACTAAATCTAAATTTGTGAAAATTGAATTTACGATTTTTTGGAAAAAATCAAATTAATTTTGGTTAGAAAAACAATTAAATTAATTAAATCAAAAGAAATAAAATAAATAAAAAGAAAGAAAGATGGGTCTGGTTGTTTCAGCAAAAAGGGGGTTGTTGATGACAAATCTGGGCCCAATAGCGCTTGGCCCGTTTGACTTTTCTAGATCCCATGTTGCTAGTTGACTGGGCGTATGATGGACCTTCATGGATAAGGCGTTGGATCTGCAGCCTGGATGATCTGATGGTGGGCTATTGATGATGCATGATAGGCTTATTGGACACCTGCGTATCTGATTATGCAAAGAAAAAATATAGAAAGCAAAGTTGGGGACTTGGGGATCGAACCCAGGCCCCTAGGCATTCTCACGCTGCCTGATAACCATCTGAGTTGGCTTGGTTTTTTGTATGAATAATAATAATAAAATATTATATGATAAAGACAAAAGTGAATTCTGAAAACGCGCGAAATTTGAATGGGCCAGTCAGGGAAGGCCACGTTACTTTCTTCTTCCTCCTACCGTTGCTAAAAGTTTCTGGACTTTTACCTACAGTCAGCTGGGCGTAGGTACAACCTTGTGCATCTCAAAAATCGTATGCAAGCATCATAAATCACAACCAATGGTACCAATCAACTCGTTGTAACTTCACGAGCAGCATGGTACCATTATCCATGGCCAATTGTTCCTGTATGAAGAATCCCTAAAAATGAAGAATAAACCCTAGCCATGGCATCTTGGTATACAGTCAATAAAAACGCAATTAAACATAACCATTAGCTTGCAAACATCATAAGGATTAAGAATATGTCAATTATTCATGCTAAAGATGCCAGAATTAATGGATTCGAAATCAAGAAAAGTGAGAAACCGTGTGGTACTTAAGGCGTGTTTCAAGGCTTGAGGGAGCTTGCTAATGGTTGAAACACGTTCCTGAGATGTCCAGCAAACGTTTGGGATGGCTAGAATACTTTGAATTGGCCTGCAACTTCGAAATATGTGTGCCACTTTTTTCCAATTTTTTGAAACTTGCTTTCTTGTTTACATGCCTCCAATCCCCTTGTTTTTGGTCTTCCATCCTTCCTTATGTATCCAAGAATGAATTAGGGTTTCAATTTGGTTTCAAATCTTCTCCAATAATGATCATTGATTCATGATTTGATTCTTGTGCAAATCTTTCCAAATCAAGCCAAATACAATCTTTTTGTGTCCAAATGATCCTTGCATGATTTTATTCCATATCCAGCTATATAATAGACCTAAACATGCATAAAATCTCAAGCTTTGATTAGTTTTTGATATTTTCATGATTTTATTTTGATTTTATTTGATTTAATTGAAATAAAATCAAAATAAATGACAGAAATAAAAGAATGACAAGTGGAAGAGCTCATGGGTCGTAGGTCATGTTACAAACTCAATGCAAGCATAAAAAATTGGGCCCATTTGACAAAACATGCAATTTTGGCCACATTTGACTTTTGCCAATTTTGCAAAAAGGGTCAACTTTACCAATGCATAACTCCCTCAATTTTGACCCTAGACGTGTGTTATTAGACTTTTTAGAAAGCTTAAGATGTCCTATAAGCAACCCTTTTGGCCTCATCTCAATTTATTCTTCCATGTTCATGTATGAGGCTTTGACAAAAAAGGTGTTTTTGTTGACTTTTCAAAATGATCTATAATGTCCAAATTCATATCTTCTTGTGTGTGCATATTTTGAACTTAGGTGTTGAAGATGAATTGTAGGGAATTACATCATCTTCAAAATGAGCTTTGGATGGGTCATTTTTGGTCAAGTATGAGAAAGTTATGCTTGTTCGAAGTTGAGTTGACTTTTCCTATAAAACCCTAATTTAGCAACTTTTGGGTTTTGATGAATTGTGAGCAATCCTTGAGGAATCTTGATAAAACCTTGATAAAATGATGAATAATACTTTAAAATGAGTATGTTGACCAAAAATCTTGAAGTTTGACTGTATGTGGGCCACAGTTGACTTTTGCCCTAGCACAGTCGATTTTCAGGCCTTTGAGCAATTGACTAAGCAAACTTCCTCTGCAAGGCCTGAAATTTGATATGGATGGTCTTGAGAACATATTAGGACAATGGTGAGCATTTTATATCCTTTGGACTCAATTACCTTGGTGCAAAATGAAACCCTAATTTGGGGTAGACTGCCTTAGGAGAGAGTTTGTTTGGTCAACCATTGGACTTCCTTGAGCAATTTGAGGACCTCACTTGAAATGTATTGAGAAATATGGGAGGGAAAATTTTGGGGTACAAAAAAATGCAATCATGACTCCATTTTGCTTCGGTGTGTGGATAAGGTTGAAGCCGAAAAGATTATGGCTGAATTAGATGAAGGTACTTTTGGCACCCATTCCAGTGGGCATACGATGGCAAAGAAAATCCTACGGGCAGACTATTATTGGTCTACCATAGAAGAAGATTGCTATCAACATTCTCGAACCTGTCATCAATGCCAAATTTATGCTGATAAGGTACAGATACCTCCGGTTCCTCTGAATGTCTTGACAGCTCCTTGTCCCTTTGTTATGTGGGGAATTTATATGATTGGAGAGATCAAGCCTACAGCCTCCAATGGACACCGCTTCATCCTAGTGGCCATTGACTATTTTACAAAGTAGGTCGAAGCAGCTTCCTTCGCTTCTGTTACCAAGAATATTGTTGCCCGCTTCATTAAGCAAAACTTCATATGCCGGTATGGTATCCCAGAAAGGATCATCACTGACAATGGTAAAAAATCTTAACAAAACTATGATCACCGTATTATGCGAGAAATTCAAGATCCAGCATCACAATTCTTCTCCCTATCGACCAAAGATGAATGGTGCTGTCAAAGCTGCAAATAAAAACATTAAGAATATCATGCAGAAAATGGCAGTCATATACAAAGACTGGCATGAGATGCTACCATTCTCTCTCCACGGTTATTGTACCATGGCTCGCACATCAACCGGGGCAACACCCTATTCTTTGGTTTATGGCATGGAGGTTGTCTTGACTATTGAGGTTCAGATCCCCTCTCTGATAATTATGAAGGATGCAGGATTGAATGAAAATGATTGGATCCAGACTCGACTTGATCAACTGAACTTAATTGATGAAAAGAGACTTACTGGTGTTTGCCATGGTCAGATGTATCAAAAACAGATGATTAAGGCTTTCAACAAGAAAGTCAGACGCCAAGTATATCAAGTTGGGGATCTAGTGATCAAACATATCATTTTGCCACAAAGTGATCCCAGGGGAAAATGGACTCCTACCTATGAAGGACCATTTGTAATCAAGAACATATTCTTCGGTGGGGCAATGTTCTTGACCACCATGGATGGTGACGACCTGCCACACCCTGCGAATGCGGACATAGTCAAAAGATACTACGCATAAGAGACCCACTAGGTTGACACACCTAGGAAAAACAAGGGGCATCCCGATAAACCAAAAGGTTCGTGAAAAAATTAGGGATAAAATAAAAAAATTTGTACACCCGGCAAGTTGAAAACCCGAAATGGTGACTTGGACAAAAAAGGGTTTCCCGGTGGATTGAAAACCCGAAAGGGCGATCCAGGAAAAAGTTAGGGAATTAAAGCGTATGACTGTGTCCCGTCGGATCACTTGACGGACAACCTTTGGCTTCCACTGACAAACTCAGAGTTTCTGATCAATTCAATCATCTTCGGACAAGGAAAATAGACAAGATACCCAGAGAATGTGAAGGCTATAGCATAATGGGAACCCCATGGGATTATTACACGTAGCTATCCTTCTCTGTACAAATTTTTCTTGTTTTACGACAGCATTCTCTTACTAGAATGTTTGTCCCCTCTGTACAAAATATTTATTCAAAGTCAATACAAAGATACCCCTTTGAAAGTGCAAAAACTATTTGTCTTTTTCTTTACGCTTGTGTTTTGTTTACAAAAAACCTCCAATGATTCATTGATGAACATATGCATTTGAACATAATTACTGTGTACAAATAAAACAAATGGGAGAGACAATTACTAATGGGTTGAAAGAAAAGGAAAATGTCTCTAGGCTATTCCATAAGTAATCCCCTACAGTACATCATTTAAATCCCAAAAAAAAAACTTCAAGTTTTTAATCCCCAGTAGAAATCGTCAAAATTCTCAGGATTCCCCAAACAGATCTTACAAGCAGTACATGGCACTACCCCCACAACATAATTTACTTCTATCAACAAGAGTTCATCAGTACTTCAACTTCAAGACATAAATTCAACGTATCCCCAACAACATTCAGGAATTTGTTTTCCTCAAACGGATAACAATACAATAAATCAGCTCACATGCGCATACATTGCATCCATATATCATAAAAATTAATGAAGCAAATACATTGCATCATACATTTCATGAAAACATAACTTTGTGTTTCAGCTAACATTTTACCCTTTTAAGGATAAGATTAACAGCTACCATTAACAATATGCAATCATGATACAGTTCAGATACACTCCAGACACAGATGTCATTCTGATACTCATTCAGATTCAACTTTCAGATACAGTACAGATACGCTCCAGACACGGATGCCATTCTGATACTCATTCAGATTCAACTTTTAGATACAGTACAGATACGCTCCATACACGGATGCCATTCTGATACTCATTCAGATTCGACTTTCAGATACAGTACAGATACGCTCCAGACACGGATGCCATTCTGATACTCATTCAGATTCAACTTTCAGATACAGTACATATACGCTCTAAACACGGATTCCATTTTGATACTCATTCAGATTCAAATTTTAGATACAGTACGGATACGCTCCAGACACGGATTCCATTTGGATACTCCTTCAGATATAACCTTTTAGATACAGTTCAGATACGCTCCAGACACGGACACCATTCTCATACTTATTCTTTTAGTTTACAACTTACAATTCAACAAACATTCTTGGATGGCATCTACAAGCCCATCTCCAACAAGACTCTATCACCTCTCCAAATGGCATCTTTAAGCCCATTCCTTCAACTACACACCGTCGAGTGCAAATTTCTGGGCACTCTAGTGTCCAATCATCTTTCACCTTCGAGTCACGAATGGCAAAACTCACCAATCTAACTCTTCAGGTTTAGGAAGATTGAACAGGGGCAGCTGTTGTACCCCAAAATTTTCCCTCTCATTTATGAAGACTTTTCTCACAAGATCTCTTTGACTCAAGACTGGATTAGGGTTTGATCAGCTCAAGACATCTCATCTTGCACTGATGACCCAAAACTAGGGTTTGGAATTGCACAAAGATTTTTGGACTATCAATGTTTCATTTGACTTATCATCATAGACCCCTAAGATTACTCATGTCAAGTTTCAAGCCTTGAATCCTATTTTTGATCAATAAATTGGACAGTTGACCTAAAAATCAACTGTATTGGGGAAAATTCAACCATGGCCAATTTAGAGTCAAACTTAATATTTTTTATCCACATAAACATTTTAGACTCATATGTATCATTTGATCAAGTTTGGACCATAATTCCTCAAGAAATTTGATCAAGTCATCAAAAGGGCAAAATGGTCAAAATTAGGGTTTTGACTGAGAAAGGGCAATTTCTGATTTTTAACCTAGTAAATGAGCAATTGGTTTGAAGAATAATTACAAGGGCTCAATTTCATCATCATGACCTAATGACATGGTACAAAAAATTGCAAATCCATTGGATTGACAGATGAAATTTGCAGTCAACTGATCAAAAGCCAACTGTATACTGAAAAGTCAAACTTTGACTCTTTGGTCAAAATCAAATGCCAATGATCACAATTCATCAAAACATGTCAAAATGTGAAAAATTTTCATCAAGAAAACAAAGATTGAAGATTTGGTTTTGAAATTTGAAATTTTCTTAACTTCAAAATTTTTCTAAGTATAGAAAATTTCTTATTTTTTCTCAACTTTAAGCCAATTTTTCACCATGATACAAGATGATTCAAAGAAAGTTTCCAACATGAAAGTTGTAGATCTCCATGAAATATACAACATTTCTTCATACATTTTCCTAGAAAGATGCTTAGATCTCAAGATATAATTTTTTGAATACATGCCATTGAACTAAAATAACTTAGTGAAATTTTGCCCTAATTTAGGAAGGTTTTTGACCTAATTTCATGGCAACCTTTCACCTAGTTCCAAAAGGAATTTTGAAATGCATTTCAACGATTAGTTATAGAGCACATTTCAAGCCATTCCATGAAGAACAAAATTCAAATCTGAACCTATGCTTCCTAATCCTTGCTTTACAGGTCTCAAACTTGTTTCTCACTTCATAATTTAATGTTTACACAGTTGATAAAGCCTTAACCCAAACATAAGAGTCTTTGTCCAAGCTTTAATTCCATAAATGGCACAAAGTTGCCATTGCCATTTTAGTAAAGCATAACTTTTGCAACTTTTCACTTCTTGAGCTTTGCACCTGTTCTCTCTACACACACAAGTCCTATAAACCAAAAGCAAGTTATCTAGGACTTGTACCAACTCCAAGCAGGCTTGTACAAGCATGTGGAGAGTTGTCTCCTCACTTTTCTTAAAGGACAAGCAATAGAGCAAAAAGCCTACAATTTAGAAATCTGTTGTGGAGCTGACTTGAAACCTTCTCTATACTTATACACAAACACATTGCAACCTAACACACGATTGCTCAAGGCCAGAAACTCTCTAAAACTCCATATCACCAAAAACCTGTCATAACTGGCAGTTTGAGACCAAGCATAGCAATACAAAAATCTACTCGTGCGTTTCAAGCTCTAATCACTCAAACACTTAACCTACCTCATATCTAAGTTTTCCAGACCATCACCCCTTCATTGTAACTCTTCCTTCTCCATCTGCCATTTTTGCATTTAAGCTTGCAGGTTGACTTGGATAGAGAGATTCAGGCACTTTCAAAGCAAGGCAAGGATTGGAACACACTCAGGGATGTTCAGGCAAGCTAAAGGAATCTTTAGGCCTTCATAAAACTCACTCAAACTCCATTCACGATCTCAACTGAAGGAGGTAAGACTCTGACTTCTATCTCTTCATACAGACATCCATTGGTCTCGATTTGTGAAAGGAAAATGTAGATATTATTGTGCTAAAGCCAACCATGTGCATAGATTTCATTTATGTTCATTATGTATAGAGAATTTTAGATTTCAAATTTCTGTAAAAATTAGGTTTAAAATTAGGGCCATTGAAATTAGCTTTGATCTTTGACTGATAGTTTACATGAGTTACATGGTTGAAATCGTGGGAAAAAGTACTACCATTTTCATGTTTGAAGTTTCCATTTTCATGGAGAAATGAGAAAGATACAGAGGTTCTGGCTAGCTTGAGGAAGAAGATGAAGTACAGGGCAAGGAGGCGTTATGTGTTATGTGTTTTTTATTTCATATGAACTAACGGATGTACAGCCACTCCAGTGGCAAGGCAGCGCGCTGAGTATGCCAAGGTCATGGGTTTCAGCCTTGGTGCCTGCCTTTTGCATATTTTCTCATTTTTTGCCATTTTTCTCATTTTTGCAGCGTTGGGCTTTTGTTCATTTGGGCTTATGTTTTTTTCTAATGTTACCTCCTGATTACTCAGGACACCCCTGGCCCAATTTTATTTTCATTTATTTATTTAATTTTTGTTCATTTCATTAATTATTTTTTTTAACATAAAAAATCATAAAAAATATAAAACATGATAAATATTGCATTTTGTTTATTTTATTTTATTTTCATATAAAAAATATTTTTATTAAATTATATACTAACTATTTTTCTTAAATAAACTTGTAAAATAAAAATAGACTTAGATATATTTTTATCCCTTTTTCTTCTTACTTATAAATATTTATTTTGACATATAAAAGATTAAATATTTTCATAAATATTATTTATTATTTTAAGACAAAAAAAATACACAAAAAAAATACTTAAATGAACTTTATTTTCTTAAGTTAGAAATTAGGGTTAACCACTTTTCAAGAAATAATTTCCTTTTTTTTAATATTATTAGGTTTAATTCAAAACTCTTCTTTATATGAAAAACAAAACAAAAATCTTTTTCTTGCATACATACCATTGCATATTTATATTGTATATTATTTATTCAAATATTCATACAAATTCGATTTGGTTGTAATAACTTAATTAGATTTACATTATTGCAAATCCCCATTCATAATTTGTATACCCCTCCCATAAAATGTTGTAATAGCGTAGTAATCTTTAAATTACGCAATTTACCGCTTTTATATACCATGCTAGTAATTAGGGTTTGAATGGCAAGATCGAAACAAATCAAATAGAAAACCCTAATCCAAGACAAAATCAAGCATGAAAATAATACACTTGCACACAAGCATCCTTCGGGTTACTCCACTTGGTTGCCTTACATAAAAAATGGCCATATTACGCATGTAAAGTATCTTGGCAAAAAACAAACAAGTATAAGACCATAGTCCCTCGATGAAGCTATTCAAAGTTTCCTTACAAAATGATCTTAGTCCCTAAAAAATGCCAACATACTTTGCAACATTGCTAATCATGGTTATACGATGACCCACGCCCGTCCCGTTTACATCCAAAGATAGGGTTGCTTACCAAATCAATGGTAAGACAACAATATCAAAAGAAAAGAAAATGAACAAGAAAGACATTTTGAGTAGGTAGATTACTTCTAGTTGCTTGCTTCATTTCAAAACAACTATCCTTGCTATTTCTAAAACAAACACACACATTTCAAAACATCTTACAAACATTGAAAACATTTTCAAAAAGACAAACATCTTTGTATACATTCTTACGAACGAGAATCATTACAAAGATTGCCTAAACAAGTGGCCTCTTTTACAAAATACTTTCAAAACCACACAAAGCACAATTTTAAAACAAAAATAAAGTGATCTAGCCAGTAACTAAGAGCCCATGGAAAACCATAGATGAAAAGGGTAATAATACCTTCCCTTTTCATAATCTACCCCTCGAACTCAAGAAACAATCTCAAAGGTCTTTCATGTGCTCTTTCACCTTTTCTTTTGGATAAAAGAAAAGTCGGTGGCGACTCTTGCTAACTGCAACATTTGCGATAAAACGCAAAACCCTCAAGTTAGTTCTCCCACCGTATCACAACTGGGAATACTTGTTCTTGATCAGACACCCTTCACCATTTTAGAGGAAGCCTTACATCTGAAGCGGTTCGACATTATATCTATTTGGGAAACGAGAAGTGGAGTCAATGGTTTTCTGGATAAATTTTTGATAGAGAAGGCTCAAATGTTTTTGGATGCTATGAGTTTTCAGGATTTCAAGGATATCTTAACTTTTTTAATCTATGGATTGGCACTATTCCCTAATCCAGATCAACTCATAGATGTGAACGCCATCAAGATGTTTCTTGCTCGTAATCTCGTGCCTACCTTACTTGGACATGTCTTGTATTCTCTTCACACTCGCACTATGAAGAGGCGAGGGACTCTTATATGTTGTATACCTTTGTTGTCTAGGTGGTTTATTTTGCACCATCCCTGATTAGTAATGAAGAATGAACAAGGTTTGAGGTGGTCTCAAAGAATAATGTCAATTTCTCACACAGACAGCTACTGGTATTCTTGATGAGGACATCACTATCATTGACTGCTATGGGGAATTCCCTAGTGTTCCACTCCTTGGCATTAGGGGAGGTATTACTTACAACCCTTCTTTGGCTCTACATCAATTCAGTTATGCTCGAAGAGATGGTTCTCATGACACATTTATCCAGGGTATTATGTTCGATTATGAAAATGATCCTCAAGGTTATCGTTAAAGGTTCATACATGCTTGAGGCATGGTAAGCAAGATTGATAGTAAGGCTTTAGGATAGAAGAACTCCATTCCTCTAGAGCCTTATCTCAAACGGGTACGAACTCGTGCTCAAAATCTTATGATGCCATATCCTGATATCTTACTAGTAATCATGGAGCCTGTGGTCGAAGAAGATGTTTCTCGCACCATCCTCCGTCCAGACATGCCTACTGACCTTGAAGAATTGAAAAAGTCCTGGGTTCAACGCAAGGAAAAATGGGACACCTTTCAGACTCAATTCTATGCAAGTGAAAAGAAAGTGTTGGAGCTCACAAAGCAACTTCACGAGGAGAAGAGTCTTACTGCATACATCAACATAAAGAGGAAGCATCCATGGGATACTTGAGTCTTATGTTTTAGGAGTCTATATTGTTGTCTCTTTGAGACCCTTTTGTTTTCCTTGTAAGACTAAAAGGAGATTATAATTTCGAACATACTAATAAAATCTTTGTATATGTTTCTTTTTGGTTAGCAAATTTAAATCTCCTAAGATCCTTGAAAACATTGCATTTACATATCATGCATCATTACATAACAGGTTTTTTATACAGGTTTCCTCATCTACTTACTATTTATTTTAGTATAAGATAGCCCTCGAACAAACTGTTAAAGACCTCCAAGCTCAACATGCATAATTTCAAGAGACTCTTCCGAATCTGGCACAGGGACAGAAAGATCTGATGGCGCTCGTCGCCAAGAAGAAGAAGACTAAGAAGTCGGTTGTTATTCTCAATATAAGGGGAAGATTCAAGGTTCTTTCTCAACCAGTTCAAGTGGATGATATTTCCTCTGAGGAAGACGACAATCAAGAAGAGGATGGTGGAAGCATCAAGCCTGGAGGTAGAAATAATCATGTTTCTGAAGATGAAAAATACTCTGACAAATAGTACCCTCCTGCAGATGATAAGTACAAGCAGTTGGAAGACCGTCTCAAAGCAATGGAAATCCAGAAGGTGTCTGGATTAGATTTTAGAGAACTAGGTATGATCCCAGGGTGGTCTTCCCTCACAAGTTCAAGGTCCCCATCTTTGCTAAATATGACGGGGTCTCTTGTCCCAAACTTAATCTGAGGTCGTATGTTCGAAAGATCAAACCTCATACTGCTGACCGGAAATTATGGGTCAATTTCTTTCAAGAAATTTTGGCTGGAACTTAACTGGAATGGTTCTATCAGCTCGAAGGAACCAGCAATCTTACGTGGGAAGACCTGGCTGCTACTTTCTATAAGCGGTATCAATATAATGTTGACCTGGCACCAACCCGAGTGCAATTGTAAAACATGTCCATGTGCTCGAATGAAGGGTTCAATGAGTATGCACAAAAATGGAGAGATTTAGCTGGAAGGGTGATGTTGTACCCCAAAATTTTCCCTCTCATTTTACTCAATACATACTCCTAGAGATCCTCAATTTGCTCAAGTTTGCCCAAAAGTTGACCAAACAAACTCTCTCCTAAGGAAGTGTGTCTCAAATTAGGGTTTCCATTTTCATCAAGATAGGTGAAATCCAAAGACCTCATATGCTCTCCATGGTCCTAATATGTTCTCAAGACCCTCCATGTCAAATTCCATGCCTTTCACAAGAAGTTTGCTCAGTCAACTGCTCAGATGCTTGAGAATCGACTATATTTGGTCAAAAGTCAATTATGGCCCACATACAACCAAACTTCAAGATTTTTGTTCAACATAAAAATTTTGAAGTGAATTTCATCATTTGATCAAGGGTTTATCATGATTCCTCATGGAATGCCTCAAATTCATCAAAACCCAAAAGTCGCTAAATTAGGGTTTTTCAAGAAATGTCAACAAAACTTTGAACAAGCATAACTTACTAATACTTTATCATAAATTTTCCATCCAAGGATCATTTTGAAGAGGAATCAATTACCTATAACTCATCTTCATCCCACAAGTTCAAAATATGCACTCATAAAAAGATATGAATTTCTACATTATAGGTCCTTTTGAAAAGTCAACAAAAACACCTTTTGGGTCAAAGTTCCTTACATGAACATGGAAGACCCAATTGAAATTAAACCAAAAGAGTTGTTTAGGGGACATCCTAAGCTTTCTAAAAAGTCCAATAACACTTTCTTAGGGTAAAAAATGAGAGCTGTGTATTGTCAAAGTTGACCAATTTTTGGAAATGTGCATGAAGTCAACATTGATCAAAATGACTTTTTTTCCAAACGGGCCCATGTTTTCTTATTTGAAACTTGTTCCTAAGATGGCCCACGACCCCTGATCTTATCCACCTATTATTTTATTATTTTTATTATTTATTTTGATTTTTTATCCATTTAAATCAAAATAAATCAATTTAAATAGTAGAATAATCAAATAAAGTCAAAGATTTGATTTTATGAACATATTATAAGTCCATGAACAACTAGCAAATCAAAAAATTCGTGCAAGAGCTAATTGATTGGAAAAGATCTTAATTCGGTCTATTTTGGAAACAAATCATACAAGGCAGAGAATGAAATCAAATCTCCATAATTTGCAAAGATATGATCAGTTTTTGTTGACCTAAATCATTCTATCGTATATACCTAACATCTCTAAAGCATAAAAAAGGGTTTGGGGTCGTGAAAACAAGGGGAAGAAATTGAAAATTTTAGAAGAAAAAGTGCATACCGTATTCTCTTTCATAGGCCGTTTCAAGTAATTCCAAAGCCAACAATCTGTTCCTGGACGTGTTCTGAAGCCATTCCAATCATCCTCAAGCCTTAAAACCTTCAGAAATCACGCCTCACAATTCCACGTTTTGCAACTATTTTCAAGATTCGTTTTCAATGATTTATCCATCGTAAACATGTTTTGATCATATATCTATGCTTGCTATCATATTTGCAATGTTTTTGATTGGTTTGATTGAAGTTTAAGTGCAGGAATGGCACGATGCCATTGTTAGGGTTTTGAGGTCCCAAATTGGGAATTCTATATAAAGGAAATATTAGACAAAATTAGGGGTACTATCGTGCTCAGGAGAAGATTTGCAGTTGATCCATGTCTTTAGTTTGAATTTATTTTGCTTGTGTTGCGTTTTTTTGAATTTTACAGGTTTATTATGGCTACGAACAAAATCTGTCACTATAGCCTTTAGTGACGGAAACGACTGTAGGTAAAAGTGTGGCCAAAAACAACAGTTATGGGGAAGAATACAATTAGGTGGCAGAATCCTATTGGGTGATCTGAATCACGCGCGCGTTTGGGGAAGACCACTTTATTTCCTTTATATTTTATTTATGTTATTATATATATAACTAACCATCCCAGCAAATTTTGTTTTCTTACTTTGTTTCTACAGATTCAATTCATCATCAATTCAGATCCAACGCTCAAGTTATACCATGGACTGTCAGAAAGAGAAACACACTGGATCTAGTGCATTGACTGGGTTGAGCAAGGAATGGGCCTAACAAATTCAGTACTACACCCCCTGAATTGCTCAACAATACAGGCCCAATTTCTTTTCTTTTTTTATTTTATTTCCTTTATTTTAATTATTTGATTAATTATTTCCTTAAAAAAAAAATCATTTTTTTTATTTAATCATAAAATCAAGAAAACCACAAAAATGTAGAATTAGGTTTTTTTTATTAAAATTAATTTTTTTGGAAAATAATTAATTTAATGATATTGACTTGATTGTTTTCATAATTAAAATTAATTAGACAAACTAGGTTTAATTCACAAATATTTATTTTTCTCAATAAAATACCGAAAAATATTTTTCTTTAATTAATTAGATTTAGGTTAAGGTTTCAAATATTTTTCTCAATAATAAAATACAAAAAAATATTTTCTCTTTAATTGATTAGATTTTAGAATTTAAACTTTGATTCTCGTACTTAATTCTCGCGCGCAATATTTTTATTTTCCAATTATTGTATTTGCTTCGGGTTTGTAATAGTTTTTAATTAGAGTTTACCGCATATTATTTACTGTTTAATCCCCGGTTTTTGGTCATGTAATCCCCTCCCGAAGCCTTGTAATAGCGTAGATTTACTTTTTCGCTTTTAATTTCCGCAACTATGAACTATCTAGATGTATGGATAATAGGCTTGCATGCAAAAGACAAATAAAATTAAAACAATAGATCACCTTAATTGTGCAAAGATTAAATAACTGAAATCAAACACTGCTTCACATTTTCACCCTTAGGATATGCCTCACTTGGTTGCCTCGGAAAACAATGGTCATGTCCCTCGAACGTAGGGATATCTTGGAAAAAGACCCTCAATCTAAAAGTCATCATAAAGATCATAGTCCCTTAACGTCCCTCGAGTTGTCTACGAGAAATGATTTTGTCCCTCGATGTTGCCTACGAATATATGATGACAGTCCCTTCGAAATGATAAGGTATCCTTACATGTTGCCTTCAATGACCATTACGTCCCTTTCGATAGTCCCTCAAACATCCAACGACTAGGGTTACCTACTCCCTAATAGTAGGATAACACGATCTAAAGGATATGAGGAAACGAACAGACTTTTTTTCGAGTAGGTAGATAACTGTTAGGTACTTGCTCAAACAAACAAAAAATTTTTCACACCAACACTTTCCCAAACAAAGTTTTCGAAAACAACTTCGTAACACTCTTGAGAACAGAAACAAGGGTTAAAACGAAGTAAAACATAACTTTTCAAAGCAAGCACACACAAGCAATTTCAAAATGAGCAAGTACCTAAGAGCCCGTGGAAAACCACGGATAGAAAGGTTGCTAACACCTTCCCTTTCTATAATCTACCCCCCCCCCCCCCCCCCCCCGTACTCAGAAACATCTCGAAAAAGGTTTTTTCTGTTCTTTTTCCTTTTCCTAATTGGATAAAATAAAAGTCGATGGCGACTCTTGCTTACCGCAACATTTGCAAACAAAAAATGCAAACCAGTATTAACAGTCGGTTCTGCCACCGTATCACAGGTGCAACCTCCCTTGTCTTACCGGGAGCTAGTAGATATGTTCATGGGCACTCTGACAAACCCATTCTTTAATCTATTGATTGGAAGCTCTTCGTCTGGTTTTACAGAGCTGATCCCGACTTAAGAAAGAGTTGAAAGTGGTATTAAGAGAGGGAATATTCCAATGGCTACTTCTTCTAATGCTGCAAAGAATTCATTCGTTGGTAAAAAAGAAGCCAATGTTGTATATGGCAAGAAGGGCCATAGTAAAAATGACTACCATCAGTCTGTGGAAGCGGTGTCGATCTCTAATCCGATGCCCATTCAACAACAACAACAGGGGAATCAACAAAGGCCAGACACTTTGTTAAGGCAGTTTACCAAGATCGGCATGCCTTTATCTCAAGCGTTGCAACATTTGTTAAAAGTTGAACTCACTTCACTGCGGGAGCCTCCTCAGAATCCCAACACATCCTCTCCCAATTACAATTTGAATGTAAGGTGTGCCTATCATTCAAACAGTCCTGGGCACGACACCAACAATTGTTGGCCCCTAAAAAGCAAAATTCAGGACATGATTGATAATAAGGAAATTGAGTTTGATCCTCCAAAGACCCCGAACATGATTATTGCACCTATGCCAAAGCATGACAATGGCATAAGTGCTATTGAAGATGTTCTGTATGTAACCAATGTATGTGATGTGGTTACTCCTCTCTCAATAATAAAAAATAATTTGTTACAAGTTGGTTTATTTTTGGGTTGTGTTAAAGAATGTTATTGTTGCGTAGTCCAACCCAATGGCTGCAAGTTATTGAAGGAAGGCGTTCAGCGCCTGATGGATAAACATAAAATTTTGATTGAGAAAGTTCCGTATGCTGAGAATTTGTGCCAAGATTTGTTCGTCGTATCTGGTACTTCTGTCATAATCACTTCCAAGGGTCCCGTAAGGATTACCACTAATCTAAAAGTTGCTCTTTTGATTATTACAACACCTGGAACCGTCCCATATTCCTCAGAAAATAATATTCCATGGAACTATGAATCTGACGTCTATTACCACGGCGTTAAACAAGAGTTATATGATGAAGATGCAGAAGAGGATGATCCCAACATTGACAATATTGTTGGGACCAAAAAAGTCACTAGAAATGGAAGGATTTTCTCTCCGAAATTCTCCAAAAAATGTTGCTACACATGTTCGAGATGGTGTTACCAAGTCAACTGCCAAGGCTCGGGGTAAAGAGCCAATGATAGAGACTGCTTAGACAAAGGCACCAAAAGAAATCACAATCGAGGACACCTCTAGACAAGAGTTGGAAGAGGTTTTTAAGATCATCCGCAATAGCAACTATAAAATTATTGAACAACTGGGGCAGATCCTGTCCAAAATCTACATGTTATCTTTACTATTGTATTCTGAAGCCCATGCACAGGCTTTAGTAAAATTCTTGAAGACTGCTCATGTGCCGCAAGAAATTTTGGCTGATCAATTTGGAAGTTATGTGGCTAGTTTAACAACTGATAATGGATTAGGCTTCTCTGATGCTGACCTGACTCTGGAGGGGAGAAATCATAATAAGGCCTTGTATGTCTCCATCAAATTCAGGGGCACTACGTTGACTCATGTGTTAATTGATATTGGCTCTTCGTTGAACGTTCTTCCAAAAGGAGCTCTTGACAGACTAGATTGTGAAGGGGTTGTGTTGAAGCCCAGTAACATCATAGTCTGAGCCTTTGATGGGTCCAAAAGAATGGTGCATGGGGAACTTGATCTCCCAATCAAAGTGGGTTCACAGATATTTGAGTCCATCTTCTATGTAATTGACATCCGGCCAGCTTATTCTTGTCTATTGGGATGCCCCTGGATCCATAGGGCATGTGCTTTTACCTCCACGTTACACCAGAAATTAAAGTATCTCGTAAAAGGAAAGGTTGTTACTGTCTGCGGAGAAGAAGAGTACATCGTCAGCCACCTGAATTCATTCTGGTACATGGAGATGGACAGAGAATTCATCGAGACTCCATGTCAGACCTTTGAAGTGATTTCTTTTGTTGCTATTAAATATGTTTCTGCCATTCCAAAGACCACCAGGATTCCCCACAAGATGGTTTCCTTGAAAGATGCCAAGGCTACTATAGAAGAAGGTGGTTGTAATATTTGGGGTCAGTTTCCTGATATCCCCTATAAATCTGACAAGTTTGGTTTGGGCTTTACTGTAGAAGGTCAAAGGGATGTTCATCGCGCTCGTGCTGGAAGACCTTCGTTTCGTATTAGCAACAATAGATTCAATGCTATTGAGGATGCTGACAGTGATTGTGATTTCGAAAATTGGATATTCCCTACCATTGGCGATGGACTCGACAACTGGAAAACAAAAGACATTTTCCCAATCTCCTTTAGTCAGGAGTAATAGCTACATTCTTGTCTTATTGCTTTTAAAATATTTTGGTTATGTAATAAAGAATGAATTTAAGCGTTATGTCTTACCCGGGGCACAATGGTTCATTTATTAAGGGTTGATAATTCATAAACATTGTTCATTTAATAAAAACATTGGATGTTTTACATTCAAATTTTGTGCTCCCTATTTTTATTTTATCTTATTTTTTTCAAATAGTTGTGTGTCCTTACACACACCCACACACTCCATTGCATATCTTCATCCACTCTAGATCTCGTTGATAATAATTCTGCTATTGCAGCTTATGACTTCGAAAATCCGATCTACCAAGCCAAGGATGAAGGTGAGGAAGATTGTGAAATACCTGGAGAACTTTCCAGACTCTTAATACAAGAAGAAAAGGCTATCCAACCACATGAAGAGTCGGTCGAAGTGGTAAACTTGGGTACCAAAACAGGCAGAAAAGAAGTCAAGATAGGCGCCAACTTAGAGAGTAGTGTCAAGAACAAGCTGATTTAGATGTTGCATGACTATGTTGAGATCTTTGTTTGGTCATACGAAGACATTACAGGGCTCGATACTGATATTGTGGTTCACCGTCTACTGATGAAAGAGGGTTGTACTCCGATAAAGTAGAAGGTTTGTTGTATGCGTCCTGAAATGTCAGAGAAGATCAAGGCTGATGTTATGAAACAATTCAATGCATGTTTCTTAACAGTGGCATCATATCCTCAATGGGTTGCTAATTTTGTTCCCGTACCAAAGAAAGATGGCAAGGTACACATGTGTGTAGATTACTGAGAATTGAATAGGGCGAGCCCCAAAAATTACTTCCCACTGCCACATATTGATGTTTTGGTCGATAACACCACTCAGCACAAGGTATTCTCCTTCATGGATGGTTTCTCAGGTTATAATCAGATCAAGATGGCGCCTGAAGACATGGAGAAAACTACCTTCATTATATAGTGGGACACTTTCTGTTACAAGGTTATGCCTTTTGGGTTGAAGAACTTCGGGGCAACTTATCAACGTGCTATGGTAGCCTTATTTCATGACATGATTCATCACGAGATGGAACTCTACATCGACGTCATGATAGCCAGATCACAGACTGAAGACGAGCATATTGATCATCTGCATAAATTGTTTGAAAGACTGAAGAAGAACAAGCTAAGGTTAAATCTGAACAAGTGCACTTTTGGGGTGAGATCCAGTAAGCTCATGGGTTTCATCGTCAGCGGTAAAGGTATTGAAGTCGATCCTCTAAAAGTTAAATCTATTCAAGAAATGTCGACTCCCCATACCAGTGGGAAATAAGAGGTTTCTTAGGACGACTGAATTACATCGCCCGTTTCATTTCTCATTTGACTGCCACTTGTGAGTCAATCTTCAAGCTGCTGAAGAAATATCAAGTAGTAAAGTGGAACAACGACTGTCAAATAACTTTTGATAAAATTAAGGAGAACCTACAAGAACCTTGGGTTTTGATGCCACCAATTGAAGGAAGACCTTTAATCGTGTACCTTTATTTCTCGCACTTTACTTTCTGCACTATAACTATGCATGTATGTATATATAATTGTATAGTAATTAGGCGTGTATGGAAAGATCTAAAACCAAAACTTACAAAACCTAATCAAGACAAATTAACTGAAAATAAATCGTTGTTCACACACGCACCTCTAGGGTGATTCCACTTGTTGCCTTTAGATAAAAAATAGTCATGCCCCTCTAACTAGGGATGCCATTAGCAAAGACCCTCGATTAAAAATCATCATAAAGATCATAGTCCCTAGATAACCCTTCAAAGTTGCCTTCGATAAATGATCTTGTACCTTGATGTTGTATATGAATACACGATGATAGTCCCTCCGAATTGCTAAAGGTATCCCTATATGTTGCCTTTATGACAATACGATGACCCACGTCTGTCCCTCAAATCTCCGACGATAGGGCTTCCTACTAACTAATGGTAGGATAACACTATCTAAAGGAAGAGGAAAATAACACAAAAGACTTTTGAGTAGGTACATAGCTTTTAATCGCTTGCTCACAAAAACACTCTTTTTCACACAAACACTTTTCTAAAATATTTTCAAAAACAAACACTTTGTATGCGTTCTCAACTGATATGAGAATCATTACAAAGTTGTCGAACTTAGGAATTTTCAAAATATTTTCAAACTTACACATTCAAAAATCATTTTCAAAAGTGAGCTAGCGATTAAGAGCCCGTAGATAAATACGGACGAAAAGGGTGTTGATACCTTCCCTTTTCATAACCTACCCCCCTTACTCGGAAAATTCTCAAAGGTCTTTCCTGTTCTTTTCACCCTTTCCTTTATTTGATAAAAGAAAAGTCGGTGGAGACTCTTGATATCCGCAACAATTGCGATAAAACACAAAACCTAAAGCCAGTTCTCCTACCGTATTATAATGTCACTCATTTGTTTGGATATCTATTGGTGTTCCCGACCTCAGGAGGACGACACTATTATTGACTGCTACGGGGAATTACCTAATGTACCGCTCCTTGGCATAAGGGGAGGTATCACTTACAATCCCTCTCTAGCTCTACGTCAATTTGGTTATGCTCAAAGAGACGGTCCTCATGATATGCTTATCCAGGGTATTATATTCAATTACGAGAACGATCTTCAAGGTTACCGTCAAAGGTTTATATGTGCTTGGAGAATGATGAATAAGATTGATAGCAAGACTTTAGGATAGAAAAACTCCATCCCTTTGGAGCCTTACCTCATATGGGTGCGATCTCATGCTCAAAATCTTATAACGCCATATCTTGTTGTCCTACCAGTGATTGTGGAGCCTGTTGTTGAAGTAGATATTCCTCATAACATCTTTCATCCAGATATGCCTACTAACCTTGAAGAGCTACAGAAGTCTTAGATTCAGATGAAAGAAGAAAGAGACACCTTTGAGACACAGTTCTATGCTAGCGAGAAGAAAGTGTTGGAGCTGACAAAACGACTTTAAGAAGAGCAGAGCCTTAATGCATATGTCAACACAAAGAGGAAGCGTCCGTGGGAGACTTAAGTCATGATTTGTTTCTTTGTAACCCTTTTTATTATAATTTGAATGTACTAATAAGAACCTTTGTTTTTGTTCCCTTTTTATTAACAAATTTAAATCCCACGAGGTCCTTGAAAACATTGCATATGCATATACATGCCATACATATCATTGCATAACATATTTCTAAGACAGGTTTCTCATCTTCTTGCTGTTTATTTCAACAGAAATGGCTCTCGAACAGACAGTCAAAGAACTCTAGGCTTAGAATGCTCAGTTCCAAGAGATGTTTCTAAATTTAGCTCGGGGGAAAGAAGAGTTTAGAATCCTCATTAGCAAGCTTCATAAGGTCGGATACAACTGTATGGGACGAACTGCTAGAATTGGGGATCCAATCATTAACCAGCCTCCGATGAGACAGGAAACTGACTTGGTTGAAAGTAGGAGGAGAATAAGAGATGGAAAGAGAGAAGTTGACATTTCTAGTCCTTCAGTTAATGGAAGAGGACCTTTCTAAATTGTTAGTACATCGCAAGTTCAACAACAACCTTGCCAACAACAACAACAACAGGGTAATCAGTGTAAGCATGATACACCCAAAAGACAAATTTCCAAAATCAACATGTCATTAGCTCAAGCGTTGCAACACATGTTGAAGGCAGAGTTGTTTACATTGAAATATTTTACTAGAAATCCCAATACTTATGCTCCTAGCTACAATCCCAATGCAAGGTGTGCTTTCAACTCCAATAAGCCTGGTCACGATGTTGAAAATTGTTGGGCTTTGAAACATAAGATTCAGGACCTGATTGACAATGGAGTTTTCGAGTTCACACAAGATGGTCAGGTTGAGTTTTTCTATCATCCCTCAAATATCGAAATTGCAAGGCACACCATCTGAAGTGACAAGCTTAGGCGGAGAAACTTTAAGATCATTTGAATTTTTATTTGTAATTTCTTTGGTTGATTCAAACAATTGTTTTCTTGTCAAACTTTGATTTTTTTCATTAATGCATTGCATATATTTGTCTTAAATTAATCCATTCATTATCACTATATTTAAACTATGTTCTTACTTATTTTTATGATATTCAACTCTCGTTAAAGCTATAATCCTTTAGAGGGAGGATGACGAAAATGATACCATAATCTCATACAATATGCTTTTGAACAGACCTTGCTGACGATGTACATGCATTGCTTCAATTCCTAAACAATGGAGTTATAAGGAAGTTAATCCATAGTCACCCCCTTTGAGCCTAAGAAGTAGGAGTTTTATTTTTAATACAAATTTAAACCCTTAAACATAACACGGGGCAAGGTAATTTCTCAGTCAAATCAGTTGTGCATTCACAACCTTTACCTTCGTACACGATGAGTTGTGTCGAAGATATTCTTCTAAATTGAAAACCGATGATGGTTCCCCGTAATCATTAAGTCAGATAGTTATTATATTTCAAAAGAAAAAGCCTGCTAAGTCAAAACCTATGAAGGAGACTTAAGAAAACAATTGGGGCATCCCCCTGAATGTAATCTCAAATGGAACAATTCGGGCAAAAGTTAGGGATGATAAAGTCAAAAAGAGGTCGCTATGGATCCTCAAAAAAAGAAAGATGTTACAAGAAAATTGTTTGCCTTCCCAAATAAACTTTCGGTTTCGGAACCATCTCCAAAGTATCAATTCTATAATTCCAAACTCTATTGGAACCTAAATGCATAATTAACTGAGTATAGGACTGAAGAACATCACGGAGAATGGGTTGGGTACGAATAAACTTTGAGCCTTTATCCTTTGTTTCTTAAACCGCAAACCAGGCTACGTTACAACACTTAAAAGTTCTAACTGAAGCATGGGTTAGTTCGAAAGCATACCATTACAAAAAGGTATCCTGACTCTTGTAAGGCTTACTATAAATCCTGAGTTGATATCACATTCTTACAAATTTTGTTTTACTAAAATATGAATTTTTTTAAACTTCAAGACAGACATAAGCTTTGCATTTTAAATACCATTGTTTGCATATGACTAAGTGTTTGACAGTAGAGAAATTCGCATGACGAATATTCAATGAATAAAAATCCTCCTAATGGACAGAATTACTTCAGTTGATGTGTCCAAGAGAAAGAAACTTCCAGTAACATGCCTTTCATGGACCCAATTGGTTATAAATCAAGGGGAATGACATGTTATTGTCCAACTCATTTGTGGCAGTCAAGTTAAGATTCAAAGAATCTCTTAAAAGTGCTGAATAGCCAGGGGCAGAGCTCCATCTGAATCACTTGGGACATGTTTCATTGATCATGAGTTTTAGCAAAGGCCACTATGAAAATTGAATCCTCGGTATCACCAAATTGCTTGTCTATGTCAGTAGTATCAGATGGTGTCATTCTGTCGCGACAGTTCATAGAAAAATACAGAGGAAGGTCAAGACCATCAAAAAATTGGCAGTCAATGGTTGATCAATAACTTCAAACATTGGGTGCACCAGACTAAACCCAGGGGGAAATGGACTTCTTCATATGAAGGACCATGTATGATCAAGAAAACATTTTTTGGCAGTGCTACAACACTTACTACCATAGACAGTGAAAATTCTCCGCATCCCTGTGAATACGGACAGTTAAAAATACTACGCATGAAAAAGAGACCTGCTAGGTTGACTGGCCTAGGAAAAAATAAGGGCATCCCGACGAACTAAAAGAGTTTGGGCAAAAATTAGGGATATATAAATAAAATTGTACACCCGGCAAGCTGAAAACTTGAAAAGGAGGCTTGGGCAAAAAGGGTGTCATGGTGGACTAAAAATCTGAAAAGGTGGTCCAGGAAAAAGTTAGGGAGTAAAGCGTACGACTATGTCCCATTTTTCAGTAGAAGATTATCACTAAGATCAGCATTTACTAAAGACTCTAGGAATTGGGATAATGTTCAAGTTATCCACAAATCCCCACAAGAGCAATCTCCATGGAACTACCTCTATAGAGTTATATTCACAAGCTTATCCCCAATAGAGATATATTCCCCAGCTAGACTAATACACCCCCAAACAGAAATTGGGGCATCTTCCAACAGTTCACCTCCATATCCCTGATGGATAGCTTGACATCATCGTCTTCCCCAATGGGTCTTCTAGAAGATAAGGAAGTTTGATCATTTCCCCAGCATACAATGGAAATTTCCTCAGTGCAACCTATGAATTCCCAATCTCCATCAGAGATTATTTCGTCAACACAGTCTACAGGATTTTATTCCTCGACAGAGTTTATTTCTCCAATACTGCAAATTCCCCGACAGAATTCTCTTCTCCAGTCAGATGTCATTCAATGTTGTCCTCCCAAAAAAGCGCATCAAAAGAATATATATCTCTTTTATCCCCAGTCAGGGTACATAAGAATCAAAGAACAACAAACGACCGACTCTCCTTGAATGCTTATATCCCCAAGTAGAAGTCGAGCATCCCCAGCGGAGTGTCCTCAAACAAAAAGCGGGAATCCCCAGGAAGGTCATTCTAAACAAATTGAAAATTTTCTTTCTTTATCCTCGACAACAGTCAAGGATTTATTTTCCCCAGCCAGAGTTGTTACACGAAGCTACCGATATGTTCTAAGGACATATTGCATCCATACATCATTTACAAATATCATAACATATGCATACAAAACACATATAATATTCTCACTTATTTTGAGAGTATCATTACGCAATGCATTTCATGCATCATGACGTTGCATAAAACTAACTTTGTCTTTTCAGGCTAAATTCATAAATAGATGAATATTATCAGCGATTCATAGACAGGTTGTAGATCAATTCTCGAAATAGGATAGGGCGACTATCTACATAACCGGAATTTACATCAGATACTAATTCTGACAAGCATTTCCTTCAGAGATTCATTCTGAAAAGTATTTCCCTCAGAGACTAAATTTGGGGAGCATTTCTCTCAGAGACTAATTCTGACAAGCATTTCCTTCAGAGATTCATTCTGAAAAGCATTTACCTCATACTAAATCTGACGAGCATTTCCTTTAAAGACTAATTCTGACGAGCATTTCCTTCATAAATTCATTCTGAAAAGCATTTTTCTTAGATAAAATCAGATAGATTTGTTCTAAAAAAGCATTTACCTCAGATAAATTAATTCTGAAAAGCATTTCCCTCAGAAGAAATCGGATAGATTCATTCTGAAAATCATCAGTCAAATAAAACTAGACAAAGGTTCATTCTGATACTCCTTTGGATAAAGTCGGACATAGACTCATTCCAATACAGTCAAGACATAGACTCATTTTGATACTTCTATCAACAATTACTTTGGATGGAATCTATAAGCCCATCTCCGACGATACTCTATCACCTCTCTGAATGGCATCTTTAATCCCATTCAAGAAAAATAATCAACCAATAGTGTTACTTCACGCACATGTGAGTGCAAATTTCTGGGCACTTAAGTATTCAATCCTCTTCCACCTTCAGGTCATGAAAGGCAGACATGCCAATCTAACTCTTCAGGTTTAAGAAGATTGAATAGGGGCAGCTTTTGTACCCCAAAATTTATCCTCCCATTTTCAAGATAAATTATTTCAATAGGCCTCCTCATGCTCATGAAGGTCTCAATCACTCAAGACTACTCAAGGGTTGACCAGACAAACTCTCATCCTAAGCAGTTGACCTACAAATAGGGTTTTACTTATCTCAAAGAAAATTTAGTTTATAATGCCTCAAGTGGACTTCATAGTTTCTCATATGCTTCAAAGAATCCTCATTCCAAATTTAAAACCTTGCAACACAAGTTTGCCCAGTCAATTGCTCTGATGATTGAAATGGTCCATTCCCAGTCAACTGCGCTATGCAAATTTATTGCCCAGTCAACTGCGCTATGCAAATTTATTGCCCAGTCAAACTCTTAGGACCATTTTGATCCATTATTTGCAAGCTTTGATGCAGGGATCATGAGATGTCATTGTTAGGGCAGCTTGGAACTTTTTCATCGAATCTCACGATACAAGCATTTTCAGGCCAAAATAAGACCACCATTAGATTTGCAAGGGTCAAATTAGGGGGATAGGGTCCCTTTATGATCTAACTCCCGTTGTTTTTTGCAAGTTGAGATTGGACTTACCGGAGAAGACGAGCGGAGCTAGGGCTCCGACACTTCTCTAATTCAGTTGTTTTTATTATATATTTATCTGTTTCTATTCTATAACAAAAAATGCAGCATAGCGCAGTTCGTTGGAGACTGAGGCCTGTAACGTAAGGAGCATGGGTTCGATTCCTGCATTTTGTCAGTTTATTTTCTTTTTCAGGATTTCAACAAAGGTTTATTATATATTAATCAATTCTTATTCCTAAACACAAAAGCAGCATTGGCGCATTGGTTCGAAAGCAATCTGTGAGGTCCAGGGTGTGGGTTCAACACCTACCCCATGCATTCTTTCTTTTTCCTATTTTTCTAACCCAATTTCACTCTTTTTTTCTTAGTTAATTCTTTTTTAATTAATAAATTATTAACTAACCTAATCTTTTTTTCTTAATACTAATAAATTAGGATTAGGGTTTTTAATTAATAATTAAATTTTTTAATACATTTACTAATTAATTAATTAATTAATTAATTAATTAACCTTTTTCTTAATATTAAAATAAATTAGAAACACTTAGGTTTTAATTAATTATTATCACTTAAGTTATTTTCAAAAAAACACCAAAAACAATAACACTTAGATTTTAGGTCTTTGACATTTTTTTAACATTTTTTCTTATTTATCTGTTGCTATTTAATTTCCTAGAAAAGTGTATAGGTTGTACTCTCCGATGTAATAGCGTAGATTTATATTTTCTCGCATTTTTCTTCTAATTATGTATCTACTCTAAGGATGTAATAGTGTAGGTTTACTTTCCCGCGGATTTTTATACCTATGTATCTCTCCAAAATCCATGTAATAGCGTAGGACTTTACATTCCGCACTTTAGTTTTTTGTACATATTTAATTGCTAGTAACTATGGTTTATATGGAAAGACTAAAAACGACATAGAAAACTTACTTCCCAAGATAATATAATTGGATTAACACACTTCACACACTTGCACCTCTAGGATAACCTCTCTTATTACCTTACGATATTGGTCACGTCCCTCGAAAGTGGGGATACTTTAGCAAAAGAACCTCGATCAAATCATCATAAAGATCATAGTCCCTCGATGATCCTTCGAAGTTGCCAATAAAATTATTTAGTCCCTCCAATATAATTGCTAAAGTATCTTTACTTGTTTCCTTCGATGACCATACGATGAACCTACGCATGTCCCTTCACATCTAAAAGATAGGACTGCCTACCAACTAATGGTATGGATAGTATTATCTCTAAAGGAGAAGGAAATGGATATGAAATACTTTAGTGGGTAAGAACTCTTAATTGCTTGCTCACAAACTTTTCTCACAAACAATACATTTTTACAACAAATATTTTTAAAAAAACACTTTGTATACATTCTTGAGGACTGATACAAGAATTATTACAAAGTTAGCCTTACATCGGCATTTCAAAATATTTTCAAATCACACACACAAAGCAAGTTTTAAAAGTGAGCTAAGCAATTAAGAGCCCGTAGATAACTACGGATGAAAAGGGTGCTAACACCTTCCATTTTCATAAATTACCCCTCGAACTCAAAATCTATCAAAGGTATTTCTTGTTCTTTTTACCTTTCCTAATTGTTAGATAAAAGAAAAGTCGGTGGCAAATCTTGCTATCTGCACATTTGGATAAAACCCAAAAGTAAATTCTCCCACCGTATTGCAAAAGGATATTAGGTACAAGTCTGATGTGAGTGACTCCTTATAGGATTCCATCTTTAGAGCTGAGTGAACTAAAGAAACAGTTGGAAGAATTGCTTGAGGAGAAGTTTGTTCGACCGACTGTTTCTCCGTGGGGTTCTCATGTATTGTTGGTTAAGAAGAAAAATGATAGTATGAGGTTATTTGTGAACTACAGATAGATAAATAAAGTGAATATTAAGAATAAATATCCACTCTAAAGGATTGACGATTTGATGGACCAACTTTTAGGCGAGTATGTCTTCAGTATAATCGAACTGAGGTCGGGTTACCTTCAGATTCAGGTGTAGGGTGAGGATAGTTAGATAACAGCTTTTAAGAACTTGATGTAGGAATTACGAATATTTAGATTAGTTTTCTATGGTGTTTATTTAAGACATTCATATTTAATCTAAGTCAGAATAAGGGCGTGTTGAACATTGCAATCTGAATTGTAGTGTCGAAGAGAGATAATGATATAGGAAAGATAAAGTCAAGAGAGATATGAATCATGTTTGTGATGAAAGAGTGTCTACATGTATCAAGGGGGAAATTGGGGAGTTTCATATCACCAACCGGATGTAGGGGTAGTATTATTGGGATTGTCATTGGAATGGGATTGAAATGTGGAAATGTATGGATCCTCGATGTTGTGAGGTTTAAGGGAAAACTAAGGATTTAGGGATGTTGTTAAAGTCCTCTACATGGATAAAGACTTTGATTGGAACAAAATGATTTCTAATTTATTCGGTAACGAGGGTTTTTTCCCCATCATGGTTGTCGGTTACCTATTGACAAATTGAGGAATTGATCACCCTTAATCTCTTGTTGATAGTAGACATGATGGTGTTGGATGTGATAGACTTGTCTTTCCAGCTTGATGGTGTGTAAAGTTTTTGATGTTCTATCGAGAGGTTAGTAGTTCACCATTTTGGGTGAACCTAATGGATAAGTGACAATGAAAAAGTTGGGACTTATTGAACAGTTCAGAGACTTAAGGTTACATGCGAGCTAACGCTGCATAGTGGAAGGTTGAGGTTATCAAAAGTGAACAATGATTTTCTGGTGGATATTAAAGAGAGTCAGAAGTTACATGTGAAACTTGTGGATTTGATAAGTTGATGGAAATCAAAGTGAGGACAGTGACTTAAATATAGATTATCAGAGTAGTGAAGATGAAGTGTGATGTTGTGTAGTTCCATTGTGCATCTTGGAATGGAAGTGATAGGTGAAAGGTTTGTATATGATTCGTGTCACCGCAATGTCAATAGAAGTATCGAGTTACATGTTCAATTGATAAATTGTAGCAATGTTGTACTAATGTTGTATGTCAATGTTGTCAATAGTATGGTTATGTTGATGTTCTTATGATGGTGTTGTTGTGTGATGAAAAGATAGAGATGATGTTCATGTAGTAGAACTCTACATTCTTAAACTATGTTGTTGCCTCATTGTATGGGTTCAAGTTAGAGTAGCTCATGTTAAAGAGTGAACTAGATCCTAGGATGATGGGATAAGGAGTTAAATGAACTTGTGTGTTTGTAACTCGATAGCATTGCATCTTGTTGGATTATTGTGGTTAACGATGTGGAATGTTGATTAGTGGTATACGAAATATTGCCAAACATGACGCGGGAGTTGGAGAGATGGATGTGAGAATTGTATCCAGAGTTCTTTTACATCAAGTAAACTTTCAAGGACAAAAATTCTTTAATTGGGGGAGAGGTGTAACACCCAAAAAATTTAGATTAATTATTTAATTAGTTATTTAATTGATTTAGTAGGAATAATGGTGATTGTTGACAAATATATGAATTGTTGTGATTTATATGATGCATTGTGGTGTGTCGGTGATACAGTGTTGTGGGGTAATGTTGGAATAAGAGAAATATGAGGATTTCTTAGTTAATTTATAATTGTTTAGGATTTAAATAATTATTTGGGATTAATTAGATTGAATAATAATATTTACAATTACTATTATTAATAAAATAAAGGAATAATGGTGTAGAAACAAGAATGAAAGAGATTGATTTCTAATAAATAAGGTAAGGGGTTTAGTCGCGTTTATTATAATTGATATAGGATTAAGGTGTTGGTAGGTTTGTGATTTGTGCGATGATTTTGATGAGGATTGATGAAATTGGTGAAAACCATGTATTGAGTAAATGAACGAAGGAATATTTGATGAATGGATGATGTTAGGACCTCTAAATATGTGTCATGTACTGTTATAAATGTTATATAATCTTAGGATTTTGATTTCTAAAAATGGGACTTTTTACGGAATCGAATTCGGAGGTCTGGAAGGCCTTACACTGTGAAAAACCTTAGGCTGAGGAGTGATATCTCGTAGGCAGCGTCGGGCGAGCCTCATGTGAGGCAGTCTGGTAGCTATGCCTGGAAATGATTTGATCTGAGTTGAAGCTTAGTTCAGCTCGGCTCGGCTCGATAAGAATTGGTTCAACTTAAAACTCGACTAAAGTTCATCACAAACTTTTTTCATCTCGAATTCGACTCGCTCAAAGTTCACGAACAACTCGGTTCAGCTCGATAAACTCGGTCCAACAAAATAGCTCAAAAATGGACAAATAAATTTTAATTTTTTTTTTAATTTTTTTTTACTAAGGACCATTTAATTTTAAACCGTGTCCAATGAACTTTTTTTTAAAAGAGAAAGTGTCTTAAAACTCTTGGATATAACTCATGGGAGTTATGAGCTATATATATAGGAGAATAGGATAAGCTAAGGAAGTGGATTTTTCAATGTGGGACTTTAATAGTAAAGTTAAAGAGAATTAAATTAATTTTAAGAGTTAAAACATATCTAAATAGTTAACTTTGATGAATAATATGACAATTAAAACAATAGTATTTACGCTTATTGTATTCATAACAATTATAGAAAATATTTCTAACTTTCATATAATATAATTTTCATCTCAAAATAATATTTGTAGTTCACGATATTATCATCAAAAGTAGGTAATATGAGCAAATAATGAAATGTTATAACTTAAGTTTGTAACATATATTTTACTAAATTGAATTTGGATTTTTTTAATCAATAGAATTGTAAATTATTTTATCATCTTTCAAATAATATAAATAAATATGAAAATTAAGTATTGATGTCTTCATGAAACTTATATATCGAGCTTGTTCATGAACCAAACGAATCGAACTATACATAGCTCAAGTTCAACTCATTTATTTTTCAGAACTTTATTTTAAGATCAAGTTCAACTTATTTGGTTCATGAACCAAGTCCGACGAATTAATTACCGAATTGAATCTCGAACTATTTTTGAGTTGGTTCGGTTTATTGCCTGCCCTACTGGAAGCAACATTCAAAACATCATAACTTGAGTTTCAGGAGTCCGTTTGATGCATCGTTCGAAGCGTTGGGAAGCTGACATGGTGAACTATATTATGATTGAATTATATAAGTGTTTTTATGCATTATTATAATATCTATGTGTTTATGAGATTTCTTTATTACATGTTTCTATACTATGATGTGCTATTTTGAAGATAAACATGATGTTGATTATGATGTTCTATTGTAGCGATTTGTTAATGATGTTGTTGTGACACAAATGATGTGATTCATGATGATGATTTGATGATATGTGTGTACAAATATAATACATGCTATTATGATAATTTTATGATGTTGAAATACTATGATTTGATGTAAGTACTGAGTATTAGGATGTGTCATTATTGTATTGTGAAAAAAAGTTGAATCATATGAGTTTTAGACTGAATGGGTATTGAAATCATAAGGAATTTGGATTGGTTCTGTGCAGAAAACGCAACAGTAGAGTTGTTATTTTCGAGACTTGTTGTTTTCGCGCCCTCGCTGGGCGAGCCTCCAAAGTGGTCGGGCGAAGCATCTTCTCCCAGACTTCGCCAGGCGATAGTAAGGCGAGAATGAGGAATGATTTTAGCAGGTTCTGGAAAATATATAAAGGAGGTGTCTTGCTCCAGCTTCGTCTCGCGAAGCAGAGGCGAGTGTGAGCTCACCGGGCGAACGAAGAGGTCGTCGGGCGAAAGAGTTGATGGAAAATAGATGCTCCTAGAATTAAGTATGAGGGAAGAATTTTCTCCCTAACCTTGCAAGTTGAGCCTCGGGCGAGTGAACTGCTCTATTGGGTGAGCCTTAGGAGAATGGCAGTTAACAGATTTCGTAAAGGTCGTAACTTGAGTTTCCGGACTCTGTTTGACGTGTCGTTCGAAGCGCCAGAAAGCTAAAGTGATGTACTATGTTTTGGTGAAATAAATGAATCATATGAGGTATTTCTCCAGTGATTATTCTATGACTAAGTGATGTGATTATGCCTTGATGTGATATGATGTATGTTCTTATGATGAATTGATGTGATTATGTCTTGATGTGATATGGTGTATGTTTTTATGATGAATTAATGTGATTATGCCTTGATGTGATGTGATATATGTTCTTATGATAAATTTATGTCGTTATAATGATGTTGTATGAAATATGAAGTGTGTGATAATATTATGATGATTACATGAATGATGCATTTTGACTAGCAGTGGTCATGTGTTATTGTGTTGTTGTGCATTGTGCATTCATGGCATATGTTAGGACATTGGTCCAGTGATGTTGTTAGGACGATTAGTCTAGTTATGTTGATAGGACGTTGGTCCAGTGATGGTCTCAATCCCATAGTGTAGATTAAGTGCAATATTATAAAGTTCCTCGGTTCCAAGCGGGAATATATCATATGGTGGGTATCTTTAGAGGAAGATGACTTGGTCGTCAGTGAAGTTTTGGTTCCACATGCATGAGTCAATGATGTTGCATTGCATTATTTGTGACATTGCATAATGATTTATTAAGGTATGTTAATGATGTTGTGATCTAAGTGGTGTTTGATGATAGATTTTAATATGATGATGTGTGGAATTAATAATAATTTGTGACTTAATGATGTCTTGGTAATGATTGTTGATTTGATGACATGATAATGCTGTGAATAAATTATGATGTGAAAGAGTGAGTATGACATATGGTGTATGACGATATGTAGATTCATGTTAATATGTTGTAACTATTGTACTTATTCCTTATATCTTTTATAATGATTTGTGATTACTCACCCTTTCTGCTTGGAAATGTTGCCTCAATACGTGGGTAACTTGCCGGTAATTAAGAATATATCGTAGGAGTTTGAGGATATCTTGGAGTTATTCATTTATTTAATTTAATGATAGAGGTCTTGCTCTAATATTGTAACATCAGGTGGGGAAACGCTTGAGTTAAAGTTTCAATTGCTTTGATAAACCTATTTTATGAGTTTTACTATGATGGATGTATTTGGTCATAACTTTTGATATTGACCGAAAGTGTTTTGATGTTGATGAACTAAATGAAGTTATTTTTGAGACTATGATTCCGCTGTGAGATTTAAATTTGTTTGTTAATGTTATTAAAGAAGTAATTGTTTAAAATGATTTGAAAACCAGTGTTACGGAGCAGGATATTTTATATGATATTTTTATGAAACGTGACACCCTGTTGGTGATTTATGTTTGATTAATATTATAATTATTCATTAATTATCTGTTGGGATTAGAAGGGTGTTACATGCTCTCTCACTTCCCATAATCACTTCAGTGTTAAAAACAGTCACAAACTTGTGACAAAACCAAAACCAGAAAATTACACTTACAATAAGCAATACTTAGTTTTACTTAAAAGATTTTAACTAATAACAATAACTTGATACACAATAAACTCCTTACTTAAAATCTTATGAGTAATTTCCAAGTAACAATGACCAAACAGGCTACCTCAATGTATCAAAAGATACATGGGTGACATACAAAACACACAAGAGACTCTCAAAACTTAAGACTATAAACTTTCCCTTATTTTCTTACAAAATTGTTAAATCCAAATTACATTAGGTTTAGGTTTCTATTTATATACATACTCCTCAGCAGTCCATGGGCTTCAAAATCTTCACCCAGATATTTCTTAATCCACAAGCTAATTATGCAGAAAAATCTCCTTAAATCTTGGAATAAAACACCAAATTTCCTAAATTGTCTCAACATCTAATTTTAGAAACTTATGTACAGTTGGAGATCAAATCAATTATTCCAGATCAAATCTTCTTGACACGTGCAAATAATTGAGATATATCCAAAATTAATCTCACCGAATCAAATTAAATATGTCAAGAATAATAACAGCCTGTACTAATATTCTGGTACAATATGTCGCAACATTTGTCACAACATTTATCTTCAATGTAGACTGACCAACATATTAGGACATCTTACACAACATCTTGTTGTGAACCATATTTTAGCAAAATAACCGTTAATCCTAAAACCATGGATCTAACTATCTCTTCTTTTGGTAAATTTTGGCTAAAACAACTTTAGCACAATCAAACTGGAGAGAGGAGTAAACCACAAACATAAAACACAAGCTACATGAAAACACATAAACTTTATACAAAAATGCAAACACAAAAATATATATCAAAGATACCATGCAACTACAAATCATCAGAGATTACAACTCCACTACACCAAAAATAGGATTAGACAGCACACCTAAGGAAGTGCTTCTTATCAAAAGTGATGCTAAAAGTCCATTTTAAAAACACGGGAATTTGGTCGTATACCTTAGACTACGCTTTCTAAAAAAATGATGCCTAAGGGGGTGAATGTGGTTTGATAAAGCGCTGCTAAAGGGGGTAGGTACTGAAACGCTGCCTAAAAGGTGGGCTTACAAAGAACTTTTTAAAAGCGCTGCCTAAAGGGTGGGCTTAAGAAACGCTTTGTGAAAGTGCTGCCTAATAGGGGTGAATGTGGTTTGATAAAGCGCTGCTAAAGGGGGTAGATACTGTAGCGCTTTAGAGAAGCGCTGCATAAAGGGTGGGCTTACAAGGCGCTTTTAAAAAGCGCTGCCTAAAGGGTGGGCTTACGCAGCGCTTTGTAAAAGCGCTGCCTAAAGGGGGATTAAGCAGCGCTTTCTACTAGAAGCGCTGGCTAAGGGTGGGCTCTCACAACGCTTTTGAAAGTGCTTCCTAAAGTCCTGTTATAAAAAAAATAAAACACGCCCAGTATTACACAGTAACGTTATTATTTTCATAAACTCATTTTCACGAACCCTACTCCCAACACAGTATGAACTTGCTGAACCCATTTTCATGAAGTTCCGTTTTTTTTGTTTGATTCTAAAAGAAAATCGTTTCATCCTTTCTTCAAGGTTCTCATCCTTCTTCCATTCAAGCCCGTTTAATCATTTCTTCCATTCACAACCAAGGTTCTCTTCTCCTCTAGGTATGATTTTTGATATATTTGATAAAGTTGATATATAATGTTGCATTTGGTTTAGTTGATAGTGTTGATAGTGTTGATTTAATGTTGATTTAGTTTTGATAATGTTGCATTATGTTGTGTTTTGTGTGGCATGTGGTTTTTGCATGTAAGGTGTTTGTGAAAATGTCACAATGAGTTTTTCATGTAAGGTGTTTGTGTAAATGTCACAATGAATATTACATGTATTGATTGAGAGAAAATATGTTCCTATTTAATTAATTGAGTTATATAATTTGGTTTGAGAGGTTATCGTAATAACACTTATAGTGTTGAAATTAAAAGTACTTCACATAGAGTTGAAAATGAAATTGAAAGAACTCATATATTTGATGGTGTAAAGTTGATAATATAAGTGATTATTTGATGATAATGTAAAGTTGAAACGATAATATAAATATTAGTGATAATATTGAATAGAAACGATAATTGTATTCTTGGTGGTGTATAAATATCAGTGATAATATAGATATAAATATTAGTGATGATTTTTGACGTCCATCGATAATATAAATATTCTTGATGCATGGTGTATAAATATTAGTGATTATTTAATATTGTTTTATTAGTTTAATATTGTTTTATTAGTAAAATGTATGTTAAAAAGAATATTAGTGATTATTTAACAGTGTATACATATATGTTTAATATAGTATAAATATTCTAATTTGATTCTTATTCTATAGATTTTTTTATTATAATAAAATTAATTGATCATTTATATAAGTTACTTGTGAAGAGTGGAGTTTCTGAGTGTTTCCAATAATATTACACTATGTGGTTTCAGAAGTTGCTGACTTCTCTACAGGTATTTAGTTGTTCTTTTAATTTGCTATAGTTGCTCGAATAATTATAGTATTTTTATTTTCGATGAATATGCCTAATTGGTATTAAGTTTTTTAGTCTCTGTACTTTTTTTAAGTATTGTTTTAGTTTAGCTTACTTAATAGTAAGACGATGGATAAAAAATGGATGTCTGTCAATCGATTGTCCAAAGATTACGAGAATGGGGTATTGGAATTCATTAAGTTTGTTGTGGAACATGCTGAAGACGCCAATCAAATGAAATTTCCTTGCTTAAGTTGTTGTTTTGTGGTTCGGGTTGACGTAGTTGGGTTGCAATCGCATTTATTGAGGCGTGGAATTGATCGAAGTTACACATGTTGGATATTCCATGGTGAGAAAAGTAACGAGAATGTTGAACCGGGGGATAGTACGACATATGCTTCAGACGACAATGACACAGATACATACAATTATGATCGAGTCGGAGAGATTGTAGAAGCACTTGAAGAAGATCTTTAGGATTGTCCCAAAATGTTTGAGAGGTTGTAAGCGATACAGAGAAACCGTTGTATAAAGGTTACACTAAATTCACAAGATTGTCTGTGGTATTAAAGTTGTATAACTTAAGGGAGGGCAATGGATGGTCGGATAAAAGTTTCAGAGTTATTAGCCATTATGAGAGATATGCTTCCTGAGGATAATGTTCTTCCTAATCGAACCTATGAGGCCAAAAAAATGTTGTGCTCTATTGGCATGAGCTATGATAAGATACATGCTTGTCCAAATGATTTCATTTTGTTTCGAAATGAATATGTATCATTAAATTAGTGCCTTCAATGCGGTTTATCTCGATATAAGAAAAAATTGTCTCCAGCAAAAGTCTTATGGTATTTTCCTATAATTCTGAGATTTATACGCATGTTTCATAGTGAAACCGATGCAATACACTTGACTTGGCATGCAGATGAAAGAATTATTGATGGAAAGTTTTGACATCCGGCAGATTCACCAAAGTGGTCGAAAATTGATAATGATTATCCTGATTTTGGAGGAGAACCAAGAAACATTCGCTTGGCATTATCTACTGATAGAGTGAACCCGCATGGTCTTTAAAGTATCTCACATACCACATGGCATGTGATTATTATGATTTATAACCTACCTCCATGGCTATGTATGAAGCACAAGTACATGATGTTATCTATGTTAATTTCTGGACCTAAACAACCAGGGAATGACATAAACATTTACTTGAAACCATTAATCAAAGATTTAAAGATTTTGTGGGAGAACGGTGCGGAGGTTTATGATGGATATATGAAAGAAAGTTTCAATTTGAGGGTGATGTTGTTCGGCATATTTAATGATTTTCCGACATACAGAAATCTATCAGGGTATAGAATTAAAGGTCAAAAATTGTCTCCTATTTGTGAAGAACACACAAATTTGAAGCGATTAGAATTTTGTCAAAAGAATATATTTCTCGGTCATCGTAGATTCTTAAATTCTAATCATCACTACCATGGGTGGAGAAAGGAATTCAATGGTAATCTAGAACATGGTAGAGCTCAACCTACATTGACAGGTGACCAAGTTTTTAAAAAGGTGAAGATATGAGTACCCAGTTTGGCAACACTTTTGTACATACGCTTGTCAAAGGTGGGCGGAAGAAGAGGTCAATTTTTTTTAAAGTGCCGTATTGGAAGTCGTTGTATGTAAGACATTTTCTTGATGTTATGCATATTGAAAAAAATGTATTTGAAAGTGTTATTGGTACGTTACTCAATATACAAGGAAAGTCTAAGGATGGCCTTAAAGCAAGAAAGGACTTGATACAAATGGGAATAAGAACTGAATTAGGACCCATGAAGAAAGGAACACAAACATATATGCCGCCTGCTGCTTATACTTTATCTAGAAAGAAGAATAAAATATTGTGTAATTTTCTAAGTGAAGTTAAATTTCAAGAAGGTTACTCTTCAGATATTAGAAGACTTGTGTCTATGAAACATCTCAAGTTAAAGAGTTTAAAGATACATTATTTACATGTTATAATGGAGCATTTTCTACCAATAGGTATACATTCTATTTTTCCAGAAAAAGTAAGAAACGCCATAACTAAATTGTGATTTTTCTTCAGGTCAATTTGTAGTAAGGTGATCGATCCTGAGATCTTACCAATATTACAAAAATAAATAATTATTACTTTGTGTGAACTTGAAATATATTTTTCCTCCATCATTTTTTGACATTATGGTTCATCTTGTTGTTCGCCTTGTGAAAGAGACACAATTGTGTGGACCAGCTTATATGAGATGGATGTACCCTGTTGAGCATTATATGAAAATATTAAAAGGGTACGTGAAAAATCGAAGCCGGTCAGAGGGTTGTATGGTTGAACGATACATTGTTGAAGAAGCGGTTGAGTTTTGTACTGAATATTTGACCAATGTTCAATCCATTGGACTACCCAAATCTCATATTATCCAAAGGAAGGAAGGAAAAAATTTAATTGAAAATAAAATTGTGACAGTATCAAGGGTTGAACGGGATCAAGTGCATTTATATGTTCTGCACAATGACAATGAGGTTGAGTCGTATGTTGAAATGCACAAGGATGTACTCCGGGGTTTAAATCCGAATAGAAATGAAAATTGGATAGTACTAGAGCACAATCAAATTTTTATACAATGGTTCAAAGATCATATTTATTCAAAGTTTGATTTAGATCCCGCTTCAGTAACAGAAAGGTTGAGATGTTTAGCATATGGTCTAAGTTTGCTCGTGTTTTCTTATAGTGCATACGCAATTAATGGATACACATTTTATACCAAAGAACAAGATGATAAAGTACTATGCAAAATAGTGGTGTCACTGTTTTTGTTGAAGCAATGCACATTTCAAGTATGAATGACTTAAACCCCAAAATGAAAATATGTCATATTTTGGGATTATCTGGCACATTTGGATGTTTGATTATGAGAAGTTTCAGATGCCTATCTTTGGTTGAAAGTGGGTACATAATAGCGACATACGAATGGATAAGTCGGGATTTTTACAAGTGGATCTTAATAGGGTGGGGTATAAAGATGAGCCTTTTATTCTAGCCTCTCAAGCTAAACAAGTGTTCTATGTCACTGATCCGACAAGTTCCAAATGGTCTATAGTGCTTTTATCTAACAAAGTGATTGATAATAACAATGTAAATCAAATTGATGTTGATGTTGAGAATCAGTCATATGTTAGAGGCAATGAGTCGTATGTATGAAATGATCAAGATGATACTATTATAGCGGATGAATCATATATAAGAAATTATCATAATGAGGAAATTTGGATCAATCCATCCGTCCGAGTTGTTAAGAGCCAATTAAATCATATTCTAACCAAGAAACGAAAGAGATGTTAGTGAAAAAAGTACTAGTGAAATGTTATATGTTCTATCATTCAATAAAATTGTGTTTTTGTGTTTATATTGTGTTTATGGTTTTATATTGTGTTTATGTTTTTATATTCTGTCTATTCATTCAATGTTACTTGAATTTTATATGGTGTTTATGTTTTTCTTTAATATTACTGGTGAAATGGCTACTAATGAGGAAAAAGATCACCCAGCTTCTAATATTGATGGAAATGAATCAGCTCGTGATGTGGAGAATGATATTAGACGAGGAATAACAGTTATGAAGTCAATAATTTGTGCAAGAGATAAATTTATCCAATTTGACATACATTGGAATGAAGACAAACAGCTAATTGAGCCTAATGGTTCAATATTGACAAGTTACATTGGTTCTGTTGTGAGGAGAGAAGTTTCAATCACTTGTGATGATTAGAGAAGGTGTGAGCTGAAACCCGTTAAAGAAAAAATATAGACTGAAATAGAGGTGCGATATGTGATGTCTTTCGTTTTTGTTAACGCTTATGTATATAAATTACTAACGCACTCTATGTATGTTTTTTTGTAGAGGTATTTTAACATTGATAAGATCGAAACTTCTTAGGGATGCTGATAACAATTTTATCGATGCAGAACTTCCAAAGGCGTATGTAGGCTTGATTTCGCCTAAAGAATGGGAAACCTTCAAAGAAAAAAGAAGAACCTCAAATTTTTCAGGATGTGAGTGGCGTGAATCGCCAACGAGCATCAAGTCCCCCGTACCCATACAGAAAAGGGCGTACGGGATATGCATACATGCAACAAAGATTGATAAGTATATATAAATGATATGATATACTTGTTCATCATGTGTTATTATTGATTTATTATTTCTCTTAATGTGTATTTAGAAGAGGAGAAAAGTCAAGAAACATCTCTTCTGAAACGTGTTCTGTGGAAGGCTGCCCGGGTGGGTAAGGATGGAGTTGTTAAGGAAGATGTGCTTTAAATTTATGAGAAATGTATAAGTATATCAATATTCCTATAATTAAATCAAAAGTTTATTAAAATACATAATTTATGATTTTAATCACCACTAATTTATTTCTCTATGCATATGAATTTCAGGAGAGTTTATCTCAATCTTTAACTCAAACTGAAGACCATGATTGCAGGAGCATACTTAGTCGAGTATTAAATGTTCCTGAGTATATTGGTCGTGTGAGGGGTAAGGGATTCGAGGTGACTCAAACATATTTGGGTAATCGTCAAAAGAGGAAAGGTCATAGCAATAAATAAGGGATGTAAGAGTTAGAAAAATTAAAAGCTAAAGTTCGTGAGTTGGAAAAGGACAAAGAAAAATACATGTCAGAAAGGCAAGGTTCAGGGTTCAAGGATACTAGTGACAAAGATAGTATCAATTGTGATTTCCAACAGTAAATTCCCGAGGTAACATATATTATTATGAATTACAACAATTTTTTAATTGACATATATAAACATTAACAATTTCATATTTATTATTGGTTTAGGGCATTTCACCTTGTCAGCTATATTTATCGTCACCGACTTATCGCATGGTTGGCAAGGGAAAAATGCATAACACCTTGGGAGAAGTACTTCAACATAAACCTCTCTCTGCTGGATTTTTGAAATTATAAATTGAAATTTCTTTAGAGAGGGATGCGCCATTACCGTTTCCTGACGATATTTCAGATGCAACATTGGTGGGAGAGGCAATAGGATCTTATGTTGCATGGCCGTCAAGCCTCACTTGCATTGATGATGAGGTATTTTAACATTTGGAGTGTTGAAAATTATTATGAACCTTTGAGTATTCAATTTTTTTACGACCATTTAACGTACATTATTTTCCATGGTAATGTTAGACTCCCATGAAATCCAAATCAAAAGATAAGGGGATTAAGCCGCAGACCGAGTCTGTTGCATCCAAAAAGGAGGTAAATTGATATATAGTATGCATAGAAAAGGTTAATTCATGAATTTTACTTCATATAACTTATTATATGCATTTTATCTTTAGATTCATGTTAAAGACATGTAACAAGTCCTTATGAGTAAGAAGCCTGAAATTGACAACATGTCCGCACAAACAAAGGATCTGGCAAAGTCTGCGGCTAGAAAAAAGCCTACTTCTCAGTATTGGTCGTGCCTTCATACATTAATGGGAATTTCAGATTTGCCCGACGGATGTGCTCGTAATATACCTATTGAGGAAGGTATTTTTGGTTTTTCCTATTTCGAAACAATAAGTAGAGAGGATGTGGATCAAATTCTTAGACATAAAGAATTAGGCGTCGGTGTTGTCAATACATACATCAGGTATTCTCCGATAAAATTTATTTCGTTTTTATTGAAAAATTTATCTACTAATTTCAATGAATGGTCTTAATGTTAATGATGTTTTTATTTAAGTTTCATGTATGCCAACTTGATGCACCCGCGTCAATTAGACCAAAGATTCTCCTTTTTATCTCCAAACAATATCAACGCACTATTAATCCAACAACGACCAGATGATGTCAAAGAGTATTTTGTCCATACATTTATGACCAGCAAAGATACAAAAAAAAATTCCATTTAATACTGGCAATGGGTAAGATTTTTATTCAAACTTCATCTATTATAAATTTTCATGTTTTGACGTTTTGTAGAAATTTTAAATCTAACCTTTGTTAATCTTACAGTGGACATTGGTTGTTGGTTGCAATCTATCCAATAAGAGAAGTTGTATATTATTTAGATTCGTTAGAAGGTGATTGGACAAAATACCCAAACATGAAGGAGATGGTTGATACGTAAGTTAGATTGTTCTAAAACTTCAATTGTATACATTTATTTTTTTATATGAGAATGTTCTAAATATCGTTTATATTTTGTTAGGGTTATACAAATTTTTAGATCACAAAGAAATATTCAATTACCAAAGAGTAAGGCAAACAACATTACATGGATTACAGTGCAGGTATATTTTCATAATTTTGATTATATTAGTGATGCTACTTGATAAAACAAGTTAAATTATATGAGATGATATATATATTTGTATAATTTTCCATGTGTAGTGTCCTCGTCAGCGCAATGGTATAGATTGCGGTTATTTCATGTTGAGGTTTATGAAAGAAATTATTCTTTTGAATCAAATAGAGATTCCATCCATGGTATGAGTTTCTAACTTGTGATTTATTTTAATATATTTAACACAGTTCATCTAATTAATTAGTTTTAAGTAAATCATATTATTATATATTATGTATTACTTTGATGAATACAAGTCTTCTACTTATTCGAAAGATCATTTGGACGAAATTAAGGAGGATTGGTGTCAATACATTATTGAGATGAGAATTTCATAAGCTATTGTGACACTTTCATTGATGAGAATTTTGAGTATATATAAGTTTGAGTTAATGAGATACTATGTCGTAATAGTGTGGTAAATTGTTGCAATGTTGTTGTTGTTATGTGGAAGGTTAGTTAGGATGGTATTGGATTTAAATTCAAACAAAATTTTATTTGTATCATGGTATGAATCGGGGAATTTTTAATGGTGGGTTATAACGGATTCTTGATTTGTTTTTGTTAAATTGATTTATATTAAATTATAATAGTTATAAGATTTAAGTGTTATATATATCGCTTGGTTCTAATATATATGTCTTTGTTGGTTTTGTTTCAGGAAGGTACATATGTAGAAGATATATAGATATTCATTTAGGATTCTTCATTGTTGTTGTTTGTAGAGAAGATAGTAGAGAATATAGCAGCTCTAGAAAATAACTATATGTACATTTGGTGCATATTTATTTTTTTATAAAGCTGTATATGTAAATATTTAAATTTATGTATGTATAAATTATTGAATTCTTTAAGTTGTATTTATGTATATATAAATTGTTGGATTGAAGTTGTATATATAAATATGTAAATTTGGTGCATATTTATTGGATAGAAGCTTCAAATTTATAAAATCTGGTGCAAATTTGAAAGACAACACTTAAATTTTAAGTGATTATGTGTACAGGGCGCTTAAAATATAAGTTGAATATTTTAAAAAATCTGTGAACATTAGACAGCGCTTTAAACCAAAAAACGCTGCCTATGATGGGGAATAAAAAGCACTTGTGAAATAACAAGCGCTTCCTAGAAGGGGACTTTAGAAAGCGCTTCAAAATAAAGTGATGCCTAAAATATAAAAATAAAATAAAAAAGAGAAAAAGTGTTGTCTAAAGTAAAAGCGCTGCTATAGGCACACTATAGAAAGCGCTTATAATGTTAAAAGCGCTGCCTAAAATATATTTAAAAAAAGAAGAGGAAAAAAATACATTAGAAAACGCTTTATGAAGCGTTGCCTAAAGTGAAAGCGTTGCTATAGGCACACTATAGAAAGCGCTTACATTGTTAAAAGTGTTGCCTATAGGGTTCTTTAGAAAGCGCTTATTCAATAAAGCAATGTCTAAGGTTTACATTAAGCAGCGCTTTCACATAGACAAAAAGCACTGTCTATGGTTACAACAGCGCAGGAATAGGCAGCACTTATAAGTGTTGTCTATGGCAAAAAAAAAAGCGTTGTCTATTCCCTTATATGGCGTAGTGCTCCTTCAAACTCTAGAAATCTCCAGAGCTCATATGTTAAGACATGTGACTTGACATTACATTAACACAACTTCAACACATCACAAGAGCTCAGTGCTTAGAACAATACTCAGCAACTTCAGAAAGGACCATTACTCCCCCAGTCACACATAATCAACCCTCCCTCTCAAGGGGAAAACTCAAATCATAAGAAAACCAAACATGAACTATCCAAGTACACGCATCAGAAGCACGTGTAGCATGCGCCTTACAAATAATTTAGAGTACGAGAGTATTAAATTACTAGAGAGTAACCAGGGTTCTCCATAAACACATCAGATAGGATGTCAGAATATCTGGTAAGACATCATGCACACCAACACCACATCAGCAGTAGTAGCAGAAACACAAACAAGAATTACAGACTATCAAGCTCCCCTTAAATAGTTGCATATAGCAAGCAATAATAATAACTACTATCACATTAGCAATAGTACAGTCCTACTGGCGTGCTAATTGACATGTCAAGACATGTGACATAACATTGGGACAAACTGAAACACTAACACTTTACTCCCCCTTTTTAGCCAAAAATTGAAGAAAATAATAGAGTAAATGTACCCAAAAATGGAAGAACGCAATGCATACAAGCATAAACAACAGATGGAACCACAAAATTGCAATGGAAACAAACCACTGAGTCAATGTGAGCAACCTAATCTTCATCAACATTTAAGTCAGGGTCATGTAATTGAACATGACTTTTCTTGCAAGACTTCATCTTTGTTACAAACTTTCTCCTAGTCATAGATTCTTCAGTAGATGATCCAACAAATATTTTCATCTTTGATTCAACCTTCTTTGGATTAGCAATCTTATCCTTCTTTCCTGACTTTGCTTCCAGTAAATGGACCTTTTTAGCATTAGCATTTTTGGAAGATTGACTCATGTTGAAACACAGTTGGAGAGAGGGGGAGAGGCAGTAATGTTTTTATAAAGAAAGATGACTTTTCTTGTAATGAATGACCAGTCAAGAAGAAAATTTTTGTAAGAGGTGTAATCATTCTCATTAACAGTGCACCACTTGCTATAGGAAAGAGATAGTCTCTTGTTCTTCTTTCTCTCTTCCCAAGCATTGACTGTTGGGAATTCTCACAACATTTGAGCTTCCATTTCCTTGCCAGAGATAACCACATATAATTGACATTGAAAAATGTTTGTCTTGAATTTTCATGCACCACTTGGATGAAGAGAAGATAAAATATTGTTTCCTAACCTCCCAGACTGTAACTGCTATGATACTTCAGCAATACGAATTCCCAAAAAAAAAACACATCCATCAAATTATCAATATGACTTGCATCTAAAATAATTGAGATCAATAGCTTTCTTCGGTATTATACCTAGCCTTAGAGAAAGACTAGAATACATAAATCGTCTTATCGATGATCCAAGAGACAAATTGTTTTCAAAAAAGAAACATCCTCCATCGACCCTAACTTTATCAGACTTGTACTTGTAAATCCATTTTGTGCTAATAGGTCTCTTAAGCTAGCGGTGATCCCTTCACAAAAAGGACAAATATGAATTCCTTTGGATAAATTTTCTGAACTCAAAAAGGAAACTTTGTTGGCTTGAGAGATATCTGATTTAAAGCCATCTAGATCTTTTGATTCTGCCTTATTTTCTGAAGTCATAGACTGCTAAAATGATGTTTCAACATTTGCTTCAACATCAGTCCTTTTCTTAATGATTGAATCATTGACTTTAATTCCGGAGTTAAGATCTCCATATGATCTTTTCTTAGTAGAGTAACCCAAACATATCCATTCATCACAATTGGGACCCATTTTTCCCTTATGTTTTCCCTGAAGAAGTTAATACAAGCCTTTGAATTCCTCAAAGATATCATATTTTTATTTTCTATAGATTAGCTAGATAAAAAGATATGATCATCAACAGCCACATAGGAAAGCCTCTTTTCACCAAGACTCACATATTGCATTGGCCTCATTAGACACAAGGAGTAAATACTAGAACTTTAGCAGGTTCTAGTGGTACCCATAAATAGTAATAGTCATTGGATTTAACTCCCCTCATCAGACCTTCATTCTTCCCATTATAGAACAAACCTTCTCCCTTAGTGAAATTTACTTTTGGATCTTGATGACACAACTGGCTAATTCTTATCAAATAAGTTATCAGGCCTTTAATAATGAGGACACCATCAATACTAGGGAATCCAGAAACTCCTTTACTTCAATCATGAGTCTTGGACAACCACTATCAGAGAAGTAATCTTCCTTTGCTGAATCTCAAGAGAGATAAGAGCAATAAGGAAATTAGCACCTTCTTTGAGTTTTGACCACTGCTTGGTTAACCTTAGTCTAAACTGTACCTTTGGGATAACCATTCCATTTGAACTAAAAAATGCCTGAGATGACCAATTTTACCACAAAAGTGACATCTTCAGTACCTGCTTTTAGCTTGAGTATTCTGATATCTGGCACGATGTTGAGACATTTTGTTTGACATTATTGACTCAGCCTGCCTTTTGAAGGAACCAAGGTTTGTCACTAGAAACTTTCTTGCTTGTTAGAGCCTCGATAATCAAACCTTATTCCTTAAAGGTTTCTAGACATCTTCCCTTCTTGAAGAATCTTGCCAACACATTGGAACCATTTGCTCAACATACTCACAGACTTGATCATGATTTCAAGTTTGGAGGTCAATAAAGTCACCTTATACTGTAGGTTAAAGATAGTAGACAAACATTCTTCCTTTTCAGCCTATAATTGAGAAATAGTTACCTTTGGTTTTTCTCCCTATTGACAGACTTCTTTACTTTTGATACATAGTTTTTTGTAAGGAGCACCCAACTCATTATAAGTTATTTCTTTATTAAGGAAGTTTATATCAGTAGCTCACCTTCTGGATAAAGCAATAACAGACTTGATAGATTCATCATCAGGAACACTTCCCTCATTAGACCAAGGAATATAAAGCCTCTTACATTGTTTCTTGACAAAGGTAGGGCATATGTCCAAATTATTCAAATTCATGGCACTAAATGCCTTTACTTGGATTGGCCTTTTCATTTGTTCCAACTTTTATTTGAGCAACATAGTTCTTACTGATGACATGGCTGATGTTCTTAACATTTGGCCGTGACCTTTTATCCACTTTCCTCAAAACCTGGTTGAATTGCCTCACAAGGAACATAATAGCATTGAATAACCCTTCATCAGAAACCAGGTCATAAGCTTCTATAGAATTGGTGACAAAAGTCATGCTCTTGTTCTTCTATTCAGATCTGTCATTTTAAAAATCAACTAAAAGTTTTGAAGTGGCCCAAAAGGTTCTTCTATGATGTTGATGTCTTGATCTTCTTCAATGGCTATCACTTTGATGTCAAATATCTTGGGTAAAGACCTCAGTATCTTCCTGGCCAGATATGCCTTCATGAGTGGTATTGATAAATTCCCAATCATCTTTGGCCATATCACATGTGTTTAACAAACTGAACATATTTTTATCAACTCCATTGAATATGGAATTCAAATCTTTGGAGTTAATAAGAGTCAAGTCAAACTCTTTCCTTTTATATCCTTAGCACTAGAATTTGCCCATCTTGACAAATTTTCAAGTTTTTCTATCCATTGATTTAAATAATTCTATCATTCTATCCACCCAAAAGACATATAATACGAGAAAAATTATCCCTGGAGCTCACCCAATAAATAGACCAGGGTTCTGCTCTAATGTCAATTGAAATTCTGGCACTTTAAAATATGTTAATACTAATGTCCCAATATCAGAACACAATTTCAAGACAGATGTTATGATATCTGCTGAGTTACAGAAAAAAATATATCAATATAAAAATTATGCAGAAATAAATTGCAAAATGATAAAGAACTTAATCAATTATTAACCCAGATCGGTGCAACATCACCTACTCTAAGGGAATCCAACCCGTGAAGTAAATTCACTATGATAGTATTAGCTCAAAGCTAAACAACCCTAGTTTACAACTTATCTCCTAATCAGTACCTTGTGCAACTTCTACGTAGAAACCTTCTAGATTTGAGATCCCCCTCTCACTTCCCACAATCACCTTAGTGATAAAAACAGTCACAAACCTGTGAAAAAACAAAAACCCATAAGATTAAACTTCCAATAAACAATACTTAATTTTGCTTAAAAGCTTTTAACTAAGAACAATAACTTTATACATAATCAACTTTTTTCTTAAAAGCTCATGAGTGATTACCAAGTAATAATGACCAAATAGACTACCTCAATGTATCAAAAGATACATGGGTGACACACAAAAAACACAAGAGACTCTCAAAACCTAAGACTCTAAACTTCCCCTTATTTTTTATAAAATTGTGAAATCCAAGTTACATTAGGTTTAGGTTTCTCTTTATATACTCCTCAGTAGTCCATGGGCTTCGAAATCTTCACCCACATATTTCTTGATCCACAAGCTGAGGGTTGCGCCAATTATTTAAACAAATATCCATAAATCTTGGAACAAGACATCAAGTTTCCTAAATTGTATCAACATCCAATTTTAGAAACTTATGTACAGTTGGATCAAATCAATTGTTCCAGATTAAATATTCTTAACATGCGCAAATAATTGAGATGTATCCAAGAGGAATCTCACAGAATTAAATCAAATTTGTCAAGAATAATAACAGCATGTACTGATGTTCTGGTACAACATGTCATAATATTTGTCAAAACATTTGTCTTCAATGTAGATTGGCCAACGTGTTAGGACATCTCACACAACATCTTGTTGTAAATGATATTTTAGTAAAATTGATGCCATTCCTAAAACCATGGATCTAACAAGAAGTAATTCTTTTGTCATCTTTATCTTCATACCAATCAGAGTCTGAATAATATATCAACTATGAGTCAAATTTAACACTAGAAGGAAATATTACTCCATCTTGTGATTCATCTCAGTAGGTGTAATTGCAGTCTTGCAATTTGTTAACTCAAATATTTTTAGAAGTTCAAGTTAATATTTCAGCTGATCCAAAATTATACCCTTCTCAGAGTACATAATCTCAATCCCTAGAAAATATACCATATTTCCCATATCTATTATCTGAAACTCATTCATCAACACCTTCTTGAACTTAACTATTTTCTTCTGAATAGCTCCCTGTTAGCAATATATCATCAACATAAAGACACACCATAATCATATTTCCTTTAGAAGTATGTTAAACATAAACACCATACTCCATCTCACACTTTCTGAATCCTTGCAGCTTGAAAAATGAATTAATTTTCAGATTCCAAACTCTAGGAGCTTGTTTCAGTCCATACTACACTTTACGTAACCTGTACACCATCTCTTCCTGATTATTTTTCATAAATCTAGGAGGTTGTGACACGTATACCTCTTCTTGTAAAGGACCATTTAGAAATGTATAATTCACATCCAGATGCATCAGAGGCTGATTTCTATTAGCAACTATAACAATCACCAATCTAATTTTTTCATGCCTAGCTATAAGTGAAAACACCTCAAAGTAATCTAGTCCATATTTTTGTAGAAATCCTCTATCTAATAACCTTGATTTCTGTTTTCCAATTGATCTATTTGGATTTAACTTCACCTTGAAAACCCTTCTAACGCTAATGGCTTTCTTCTCCTTTAGAAGCTTAGTCAACTCCCAAGTCTTGTTTCTTTCTATAGCCTTAAGTTCTTCTTCCATGGCCTTCAGCCACACTTTCTTCTTGAGAGCTTATTCAACACTAACGGGTTTAGAGTCTACTTATATGGCACACTGAATGACTTCTTCCTCAGAGTCTACTTCAGTATCTTGGAACATGTTAAATTCTGGAGAGAAGGGATCTTGGGGACGAGGACTTGGAGAGCTTCGCCACTCTGACTTTGTTTGTAGGTCGAATCCCTCCGGTCCAGCGAGTCGGGCGGGGAGGTACGCTAGTACTGGATAGAAACGGGGAGCCCGTGTTCGATACGGGTCTCATAAATTTCAGGGAGCTCCTCAGAAGCGAGGATCCCGTTAGATACCTGGGTATATATTTTCTTTTCCAGTATGGTCGTCGTTTGTTTGACTCATCGTTTTACTAACTCTTCTCTTTTTTTGTTTGTTTTGCAGAAAACATGAATCCTTCCCAGGAACCTCTGGCCAAGACACTTGTTGCTCCGGCGAGAAAGGCTAAGAAGGATGCACAGACTAGCGCGGAGCCAGTTCCTGATCCTAGGTCGGGTGGATCGTCTTGGACTTTGTCCATAGTTGCTCTGTCTCCTATTACTTTTTCTTCGAAGGCGAAGAGACCTCGACCCGAGGGGAGCGTTGACCTTACCAGAGAGACGGGAAAAGGGACTTATTATCTGCCTCCTTGCTGGTTGGAGAGGTCTTTTTTCGAGGGTGCAGCTCTTCGTCTTCCTAAGGCTGAATCTCTTCTTCTCGAGGTAACGATTCGTCCAGAGAAGAGGGCGATGCTGGCCCAAGACGCGGGTGGTTTGATGTGGATCTTGGAGATAGTTGTCGAATACACCGAGGGGAGTTCATCCCAGGAGATAGAAATGAAGAATATCCAGGTCAAGTTGGTGGCAATCGAGAATGCCTTGGTCGACAAAGACAAAGCCCTAAAGCTAGCTGAGGTAGAATCGGGGAAGTTATCTGAAGAGCGCAATGCTCTTATGCTTAAGAGGGAGAGTCTCGAGGGGAAGGTAGCGGCCATGACTGCCGAGATTGCACCCGCTGATGACGAGCTAGAGGACACCAAGGACTTGAAGACTCGGGATGAATTAGTTGCTCGTTTCCAGCTGACCATGGACGATGCTCAATCCGCTTCTGAGGGGAGCTTTGGTAATGCAGTGAGTCAGATGCGTGTGTTGAATCCCAGTGTTGAGCTTAACACTTCGAGTATGGGGGTTAACTACTATATGGATGACGGTCAGATTCTGGTTTCTGACTACTTGAGGGATATTATCGATCAAACGTATGGGGATCCTGCTCGATTGTCACCTATCATCGAAGGAGAAGCGAATGGGTGATCGTGTATTTACTTTGGACTTCATGTCATTTTTGTAATATTTGTTATTTCTCTGGCTGTTGCTTATCTATGTAATATTCAAACAACTTCAGCCCAAGTGTTCGCTTTATTTATTTTCTGGCCATTGGTCGTTTTGCTTTGAATATTTAACTTGTGTTATTTGCATGTTCGCTGACAAGTTAGCCTGATTAGGACTTTCATATTTTGCAAAGAGTTTGTATCGGGGATATGCTCGTTTTGTATGTTTGTCGGTGCAAGGAAACTGATCAAACAGCCAGGGTGAATATTGGGCGAGGGTCGAAACTCAGGTCCCGTTTCGAGGGACCCGGGTTCGGCAGCGTGAACATCTTGTTGCGAGTCGGGCGTTCTACTTTCGTGGCACGAAGACTATAGAGCTCGGTCGAGTTATTCATGTCGGGCTAATGGCGCGCTTGTCAATTGAGAGGTGCCTCACCCCTTATGAATACTTTGGGTGCTACACTCGTGCCTAGTCGTGCACGCGAGGTCGGGCTTGGGTGAGTCTGTCTTGGTCGACCAACTTGCTGACTGCTCAGTGTTTTCAACTATAGTATTGTTTTATCTTTTCAGCGTTCCATGATCGAACTGGTTCTTCCCCTTGTAAGTCCTCTAAGTAGTATGCTCTGGTTCCCATTTTCACGTAGACGCGATAAGGACCTTCCAAGTTTGCTGCGAGCTTGCCTTCGCGAGATTCTTTATAATTTCTCTTTAAGACAAGGTTTTCGACCTCGAACTCTCGACATATGACTTTAGCGTCGTAGCGCATGGCTATTTTTTTTTAGCGAGGCCTCTCGTAGGGCCGCCCCCTTTCTGATTTCTTCCACCAGATCTAGCTCTTCCCTGAGGGCGATGCCATTCATCTCCTCGTCGAGAGGTGCCTCAGTAGTCAGAACGTATGCTAGTCAGAATGGAGACTCCTCGGTAGACGAGTGTGTGGTCATTCGATACGCCCGGAGTATGCTGTGTAACTTTTTGACCCATTGTTTCTTGGTTTCATCCAACCTTCGCTTGAGGCCTCTGAGTATTACCCTGTTGGCGTCCTCGGCTTGGCCATTTGTCTAGGGGTGCTCGACCGAGGCGAAATGTTGGGTTGTACCAAGTTTGGTGAAAAATTCATGAAAGGTGTGTTCTGTGAATTGGGTCCCGTTGTCAATGACTATCGCTTGTGGGATGCCAAAACAAGCCAGAATATTTCTTTTATAAAAGCGAAGGACGTTTTGGGCGGTGATCTTGGCCAAGGCTTCTGCTTCTATCCACTTGGTGAAGTAGTCGACTGCTACTATTAGATATTTGTTCTGATTGGTTCCGGCCATGAACGGGCTGAAGAGGTCTAGTCCTCCCCAGGCGAAGGGCCAAGGAGAGGAGAGGGATTTAAGCTCGCTAGGAGGAGCTAAATGCATGTCTCTGTGTCGTTGGTATTTATCTCATTTCTTCGCGTGTTTTCTTGCATCGTTCTGGACTGGGCCTGCCCTCGGCCCAACTCCCAGTAAGGCCCAATCCAAGTGTGTCGACCTGCACCACTGACCGGTTCTGCCCTCGAACACGGAGGGAAACTACCACCCTTTCCCCACGAGGAGACAACCTCACCATGCAGGGACAACGTCCCAAGTAGACTGAGGACGGTCACTTCCGACCATGAAGGCTTCAAGGACACCTCAACTAGATCATCGACCAAGACTGGTCCCCTATCGACCTCGTGTATGGCGGGGATCACCCATGACGAGCAGGTGCTCCTCCCGAACATCCTCCTTGTAGGGATGACTACAAACATCTCCGGATATTGTGGAGTCTTCGTGGTCCCAGAAATATCGCATCCATATCCTCCTGACCTTGTGGAGGACGTCATCCAGGTAGGGAACATATGCGGGTCCCCACTACTCATGTAGGACCTGGCAGTCTCTACATTAGGCATGCTTGACCAGCCCAATGTAGAGACCTTGGCCCAACGATAGGGGCTATAAATACCCTCTCCTTCGAGAGGGTTAGGTATTAAACACTTTCTAACTCTCACGCTTAATTGCTTATTCCGCAACTTACTTTGGCATCACAGTGTCTTGCAGGTACCCCCTCCCCCCCCCCCCCCCCCATCTCACTCAACTTCTGCTCGAGCTAGCTGTGACGGTCCATTCTAGTCAGGTACGATCAGTGGCGCCGTCTGTGGGAAATATTCTTCCCCGTCTTCCGTATACTCAAGACTAAAGCTAAATCACTCGTCCAACTGTCATGGTTGATCAAACAGCAGAAAACAACATGAACATCCGCATCCCCGACATCAACAATAACGTCACCAACAACAATGTTGGTATCGACAATGTTAGTACTACTGGACACAACACGGCCCACATCGTTAATATGCTCGGGCCTTCAGAATATAGAGACGCAACAACTGCCTCATCATCATCACTATCTCGACGACTTAAAGACAACCGACCACCTCTTCAGAACTACCAACCCAACAAGTTCCTGGAGGTCCCTGTTCCCGCCGAGGCAGATGCCACGACTAGTGCACTGTTCACGATGATAAACCAGACAAATTATATGATAATCTCTCAAGGTGAGAGACTGAGGGCGCTCGAAGATGCTCAGAGAGCCCCCAGAAGACATAGGAGGCCCCATTCTCCTCCTCCTCGCCAAGCAGAGGAACGTCCCCAATCTCCCCCGCAGAGACGTAGGTGGGACGCCTCTCAAAGTCCCTCTCCTCGCCTCATCGGGTGGCACCCCACATTGGAGAAGGACCAGCCCTTTGACACGGGGATACGCGATCAATCCCCTCGCATCAAGAACAAAGACCCCCTGGAGACAGAAGGAGGGGAAATAACGAATGATCGCCCGAGTAACGCTCCGCGCGACCAGGGTCGCCCTAACCACCACTACAATAGATCTCTTTCTTTCTCGCCTGATAGAAGTGACGAAGACGACCCCTGCGGTCCCTTGTTGCAAGCCATCATGGAAGAAACCATCCCCCCAGGCATGGAGAAGCCTCCCCAACTGAAGGAGTACGACGGCATTGTCGGCCCGGTCAACCACATAGACGGGTTCGAAGCAATGCTCCATTATCATAATGTCGGGGGGACCAATTAAATTTTGACTATTCCTCACGATATTGAGGAAAGCTACGATGGACTGGTACAAAAGTCTTACCTCGGGGTCAATCACCTCCTAGCGAAATCTAAAGAACCAATTCATCATTTCGTTCACTGCTTTACATCGCCACCCAAAGACCGAAGCAGCCCTCGAGCCTATCATCCAGAGACACGACGAGACCCTGAGGGAATTTATTGATCGGTTCAACCGGGAAGCCATCCAGGTCCCCTGCACCGATCACATAAAGAGATACCTGCTCGAGAGGGGACTCCTTCTGGGCACGGAATTTAGAAGGGTCATTGGCATCGAACCGCCCCGGACATTCGATGCCCCCCTCAAAAAATCCAGAGCATACATGGACTACGAGGAGAGGGAAGCGGCAAATAGAGCTTGGGACTCTAGGAATCAAGGATCAACCAGTAATCCATGACAACAAGACTCTGGCCCTCCTCGATGAACGGGCGAGAAGAGGAGGGATGACAAACCCCGATACCCCCGTGAGCAAAGAGGACCCTTGGGGAGGTTTACTGAGTACACTCCGCTAATGGCTTCCCACGAGTGCATTTTGGCGGAGTGTGCGAACACAGATTTCAAGGACGGCGGCGTCAAACGTCCTCGCCCCACTCCTGCTAAGCCCAGGGCAGATTGGAGAAAATACTGCCAATATCATCGCAGCCATGGACACTTAACCGAAGATTGTGTCCATCTCAAAGATGCTATTGAGACCCTCATAAAAGGGGGAAGACTCGGGAAATATCGACGCGGTGATGCCCCCTGTCGAGATGCCCGCGAAACTAGGGAGACAGAGGAGGATGCCCGACCATCTGACGAGTCGGTTCCCATCCAAACCGCATTCTCCGTTACTAGACCGGAGGACTTCTACGTTCCCGAACATAGGGAAGAGCCTCTGTCCATGCATAATAGGTGGGAAAGCATCCCCTCTGCCATGGTAATAAATGGTGGAGAGTTTAATGACATAACCATAAATTCAGCGAAGAAGAAGCTGGACGAGCTGGTCGACGCAGCCCGCCCACAAACAGTGACCTTCGAGAGGGTGAAGGGGAGATCAGAACCAATCACCTTTTACCTCGAGGAGTTGCTCGGAGGGCCCCCCAATTCATCCATCCCTTTTCTGATCAAGGAAAGAATGGCTAACCTTGATGTTCATCGCGTCCTGGTCGACGAGGGAAGTTCCGTCAACGTGATGTACAACCAGCTTTTCAAAACCCTACAGCTCGACGACTCTCACCTTTCACCATACGTAGGGTCTGACCTGCAGGGCTTCAATGGCTCGACCTACAAGCCATGGGGATACATAGAGCTCATGGTTACCTTCGGCAAAGATACCACCACCAGGAAGGTCAAGGTGCATTTCCTGGTCATCGACTACCCGTCCCTCTACAACTACATCCTTGGTAGACCGACATTGGCAGAGCTGACCGCGGTGCCATCGACAGTCCATATGAAGATGAAGTTCTACACATAAATGGAACGCATTGCCACCATCCAGGGAGACCTAGCAGCTACTCGAAGATGCTTCAATACGGAGGCCAGGGGACAAAGCACAGTCGACACCGGGGAACAACCTGCCAAGAGAGCTACAACAGCACGAGCAGAGCCATAACAGTCAGAGCCATAACCCATCAAGGAAGAATCACAGAGGACTACTCCAAAGGTCGACTCAATCTCATTGGACACCCTCTTCGACCAGGACGAATCACCCAGTGGAAAGTCGGGGCTCCTCCGACCAATTCTGAATGGGGACTTTGAGCTCGTCCCTCTGTTTACCGTGAAAATTGTTAAACAACCGATGATATTCCAAAAAGGTTTATTTTGGTGACTTGTAGGATCGATCAAAATGATCCTAGGATATATGCTAAGTTATTTATAAGTAAGTAAGTTTAAGTGAAAAGGGTTGAAAGGGAAATTAAGAGTAAAGGCAAGATACAGGCGAAAACTTGATAAAAGTGCAAGTAAAAGGTAATTAGAAAGGGTTGATAAGAGTTTAAGGATAAAGGTTGAAAAATGATAAGAAGTGCAAGTGAAGGGCAGAATAAAGTAAGTTTGTAGTAATGATAAAGTTTACGAAGGAATATAAATGGAAAGGAATGTAAAGGAATTGTAAAGACTTTGATTGAAATAAAAGATGGTGTTTCAAACATACATTTTCAATATCTTTTCTCTCGTAGCAGGTACTCGGATAAGATTGAGTGACTTGTACCATATGTTAAACACACGAGAATCTACATAAAATCCCTATATTTATACTAAAACTAAGTAACCGTCGAACAGTTTCCTCATTCCAGGATGTGGACAAGTGTCCTCTGCATGTACTTCGACTTCTATCTTCATACCACGTCGCATTCCTCAACTACCAAGTGAATTACCTTTCCCTCCTTTCTTCAAATTCAAAATTACTTGTTGCTGATACAAAGCTTTTCCGTCGAAAACTATTTCCAACTTATAAAATTATCTAAGTGTTCCTTCTCCTCTTAGCAAGGTTTCGACATGACCAACTTCAAAAGGCTCTTCTGTCGAAATGTCTCTGTGATAAGGTGGGAGAACTAACTTGGGTGTTTTGCGTTTTATCGCAAATGTTGCGGTTAGGAACAGTCGCCACCGACTTTTCTTTTATCTAAAAGGAAAGGCTGAAAATAACAGGAAAGACCTTTGAGCTTATTTCTTGAGTTCAGAGGGTAGATTATGAAAAGGGAAGGTGTTAGCACCCTTTTCATCCATAGTTATCTATGGGCTCTTATTTTCTTGCTAGATCACTTTCTTTTTGTTTGAAAATGTGCTTTGTGTGGTTTTTGAAAGTATTTTGAAAAAGCGCCTTCGTTTAGGCAAACTTTGTAATAGTTCTCGTTCGTAAGAACGTATACAAAGTGTTAAGCTTTTGAAAATATTTCATGTTTGGAAAAGGTTTTGAAAGTGTTTTTGAAAGTGTTGGTGTTTGTTTTGAAAATAAGTAAGGATATTTGATTTAAAAATGAGCAAGCAACTAGGAACAATCTACCTACTCAAAAGTCTTAGTTCATTTCTTCCTTTCCTTTGATATTGCCATCTCCCATTGATTTGGTAAGAAGCCTTATCTTTGGATGTAAAGGGATGGGCATGGGTCATCGTATAACCATGATAGCAATGTTGTGAGATATCTTAGAAATTCTCTTTGAGGGACTAAGATCATTTTGAAAGGCAACATTGATAGCGTCATCGAGGGACTATGATCTTGTATTTTTGATTGCTTTTTGCTAAGATATCCCACATGTATAATATGGCCATTTTTGTAAGGCAACAAAGTGGAATTACCCTAAGGGTGTAAGTGTGCAAGTGTGTTTGATTTGCATGCATTGTTTATCTTGAATTAGGGTTTGCTACTTGTTGATTTTAGTCTTGCCATACAAACCCTAACTACTAACATTTATATGAAAGCGATAAATTGCGGAAAGTAAAATTACTGAGCTATTACATCATTAGGGGAGGGGGTATACAAATTTATAAATGGAGATTTGCAAGAAAATTAAACGTAATTAACTATTACAACCATATTGAATAATGTACAAGAATTGAAAAATATGCAATAATGTAAATGGAAAAAGAAATGATTTTTATTTGGTTTTTATGAAAGCGTTTGGTCTTGACCTAATTTAAGAAAATGATTAGTTAAAAATAAACAAAATTAAATTTAAACTAAATAAGAAAGAAATTAAGTTTAAAAAATGATTTTTTTAGGGTTTTTTGTGAAAGGTTTTAACTTAATAATAATATGATGGAAATTAATTAATTAAAAGAAACCTAAGTTCTAAATTAATTTTAAATAAAAATAAAATAAAATGATAATTAAGCCTAAGTCTAAATATTAATTATTTAAGAAAAAGAAATTAATTATTAAGAAAAATATTTTTAGTCTTTTTTTTTGTTTTATAAAGAAAATAAAATATAAGTATAAATAATAAATAAAAATACTTTTATATTTTTTTATTAACAAAAATAATAATGATAATAATAATAATAATAATAAAAATATAATAAAGAAGAAAAAAAAGAAACAAAATAAAATAAAAATGAAAATGAAAATAAAAAATTGGGTCAGGTGTGCAATAGTAAGGCAGGGGGTTTGAAGCAGCAAAAAACACAAGGAAGGCCCAATATGGAGGCCAAGGCGCCTGGCTGCAAACAAAAAAAAAAGAAACAAAAAATATGAAAAAAAAATAGCAAAACGGACGCTGGGGCTCGAACCCAGATCCTAAAGGTGAAAGGTGCATGCTTTAACCACTAGGGTGGTGATACATCTATTGATTAAAACAAAACCAACGCATTATATTTTAAAACAAGTCCTGAGCCTGTATCTTCTTCTTCCTCGCGCCACAAAATTGAACATGATTTTTAAAACCTGTAACTTCTTCATCTCTCAACTAAAATGGAAAATATAAACATGAAAGTTGTTCCATTTTTCCATACGAATCCAACCATGTAAATATCATAAGCTATAAATCAAAGATGAATTAGAATTTCTAAAAGTACCAAATTCTGACCTAATTATTTCAGAAAGTTCAAACTCAAAATTCTCACTACTCAAGTAATATAAATGAAATCTATGGACATGTATAGCTTCAGGGCAATGATGTCTACATTTTATCTTTGAAAATGGAAAGCTAACAATGCCTATATGAAGATTTCAAACGTCAGAAAACTTACCTCAAAAATGGATTTCGTGTTTTACAAATGAGCTTGATTCAAAGTGCTGCAATGATCAGGTTAGCTTCCTTGAGTCTCTAGGAAGCTAATGCAATGCTTAGCTTGAGTTGAGAGTGGCTAAAATGGCCTGGAGAAGTCAAGTTGCAGACCCCTGTTTTTGAGCTTGGACAATGGTGAAAATGGTGTTACAGTTTGGCAACAGGGATTGGGATGAGTTTTATTTAAAGTGAGGAAGCTTTTGAGATGATTTGGAGAGAAAACGCACAAGTGGTTTGAGAGATGGGAGTTTTTGGTTAGGTCCTCCATAACAATGGAGGTTTTGTGCAATCTGAGTTTTTAGGGAGCTTGAGGGAGTTTTAGGGTGTTAATGCTCGTGTGTTAGCTCACAAATAGTGACTCTATTTGTAAGCAACAAGTTTGGAGACTTGTTATTGATCAGAATTTAAAAACAAATGTTTAAACTCAACATGTGATTTTTGAGAAATCCAAGTTTCAATGCCTTGTGTACTTGCTAATGTAAAGTGGTTATGCTTTAAACAAGTTTTCTTCTGACTTTGTAGATTGAGTGTGATCAGAGGGAGCAAGTTAGAGGCTCAAGAATTGACTTTATGCATAAAGCTTGCTTTTCAAGAATGGCATTCTTCACTTTCTTCCTAAAATGGCAATGTGAATTGGATAAAGCTTAAACCACTTGGATTATAGCTCAAAAGTTTGTGTAATACATTAATGATGGATATATGTGCAAGTTAGAAGGCTTGCAAAGCAAGATTATGCAACCTAACATTGAAATTTCATTATGTGTTCATCAAGAAATGACTTGTAATTCAAGAATGAAACCCTAACTTCTTGCCTTCGATTCTCCTTCCTCAAACATGATCTCGATGAGTTCTTGGACATTCTTGAAATCTTGTAACATACTTTATAACCTCTATGTTGGAAATTTTTTAAGATTCATCTTGGAACTATGTGAAAATTTTCAATGAAGTTAGGTCAAAATCCTGCCTAAACTAGGGTGAAATTTCACTAAGTTTCCAAGTTTCATGAACATGTCTTCTTAAAATCATAACTTGAAATCCATTCATTTCAAGAAGAGTTGTGTTATACAATGTTTTAGATCTCATTGATATCTACAACTTTCATGTTGGAAGTTTCCTTTGAATCATCTGGCATCATGGTTGAAATTTGGCTCAAAGTTTTGGAAAAAAAACATGAATTTCCAACACTTAGAAAAATTTCTAAGTTTAGAAATTTTGACTTTTCAAAATGAAATCTTGACTTTTTGATTTCTTGATGAACAAGTTTCATATTTTTACATGTCTTGATGAATTGTGATCTTTGACACTTGATTTTGACCAAAAAGTCAAAGTTTGACTTTTCAATGTACAATGATTTTTGATCAGTTGACTGAAATTCAACTGTCAATCAATTGAGCTTGAGAGATGTTTTAAGCCATGAAATTAGGTAAAAATTAAGTATTTGAATCCTTGAGATCATAACTTAAACCAATCAATCATTTTCTAGGTCAAAAATCAGAAATTGCACCTTCTCAGTCAAAACCCTAATTTTGACCATTTTGCCCTTTTGATGATCTGGTCAAATTTCTTGATAAATTGTGATCCAAACTTGACCAAATGACATATATTAGTTCATAATATTGATATGCACCAAAAATTATGAAGTTTGACTATAAATTGATCACAATTGACTTTTTCCCCAATATAGTTGATTTTAGGTCATCTGATCAATTGACTGAGTAAAAATGTGATCCAAGACTTGAAACTTGACATGAGAAATCTTGTGGGTCCAAAATGATCCATGAAAGTCATATGGGGAATTAAAAGTCCATTTATCCTTGTGCAAACTCAAACCCTAATTTTCAGTCATCAGTGCTTGAGAAGGTGTCTTGAGCTGATCAAGCCTTGTGCAGTCTTGAACCAAAGGAGATCTTGTGAAAGATTACTTGAGAAATGAGAGGGAAATTTTGGGGTACAACAGTCTCCAACTTAGATTTTTTCAATCTATTTTTTGGCCAATAAGACCAATATGTTGTGGGTGTCGAATTTAGGAGCTAACAAATTGCCCCCTAAGAATGTCAATTTCGATGCAAGAAGAAATAGTCATTCTTTGATGTATCTATTCGACACCTATAAGCTTTTTGACCACAAAAGCTTATCATACACTTTTTATCTTCCACCAACCACTACTGGTATCTGAGTCATCATTACACTTTTCCAAGACGTCACTATCAGTCTGCCATTACACGCTGCCATGATGGCCATTATCCCTATAACCTAGGAAAGCATGGCAAACGTCTCCATTACATGTTCGTATAACTGCCTTAAATCTCACCATGTGTCCCACTCACTCTACAGCATTAAATGGTTTTTAGGGAAAACACTCTTCCCTGGCCACTATAAATAGCTACGAGTTCTTCTCTTTGAAACTTTTACAAACGCCTGAAATTCCTTGTTTCCTTGTATTCAAAAAGAAACCTTTGAGAACTTCATCTCTTTCATCGTTCTTCTACCAACATATTTGTGGCTTTCCTCTCAAATTCTCCAAACAATACCAAAACTAAAGGTGCCTCTGATTCACAACAACAACCAGAAGTTTTCGCAACTAGCTTTATCCCTGCCTCGACTAGGGAATGAAGGTTCGTTTTGGAACCCATGACTAAAGAATGGCATGATGCCTACAACTCACAGGTACTCATTCCTGTTAGATATTTTGGCAAATTTATGTCATGTATGGTCCATTGTCTGCATGTATTAAAAACCCTAAGTAGAACAACGATTTCTTCCCAACTCACCCTAGTCTCAAGCCTATAGGTTGCGCAAAGAAGCCCAGAGATGAACCTTAGGATGCAACTCCTGCTAATCAACCGCGTTTTCAGACGAAAAAAGACACAAATCTCCTGTTTATGAATAAAGGGGGCCGAATCTTTAGGTCTTGCCCTAGCCTGACTTTGGAATATTCAGAATGGTTGAATAAGATGGAAATAGTGCAAACCCAAATCTGGAAAGATATGGGGATTTACGATCTAGTCATGATATCGAAGATTGGGTTATCTTATTGTCCCCTTATGCTGGTATCCTCTTTGTACTTTTGGGATAGTGCACATTTCACCTTCCATTTACCTTGTGGAATGGTGACCCCTACTCTCTTCGACATAGTAGCCATCACTGGTCTTCGACCAACTGGTGACTACTTTGATCCAGAGGATATGTCTGAAGATACCATTGGGTTTTCGGCTACAAAACCCACATATACTACTTTCATCAACCACTTTCATGACAAATCCAACAACATTGTTTCTGAAGTGGAACATATAGCTTTTTTAGCTTTGTGGTTGTCTCGTTTTGTCTTCTGTACCAAGTCACTCCAAGTGACGAAGAAAATGCTCACTCTAGCCACTCAACTACATCATGGCTATAACCTTTTTTTTGCTGAATTAATTCTAGCCAATCTTTATGAGTCCTACCGTAATGGTGTGAATCAACTCAAAGTCATAGGTGACAAAGCAAGCTTTCTTCTCTCTGGCCCTTTCTGGCATCTCCAACTTTGGCTCAATGCCACGTTCGAAACATTTCTTCCCCAGAAGAATAAAATCAATGAGAAAGCCCCAGAGATCCTTAACAGGAGGGTCGAAGGTACCAGGTTGGCTCTGTTGACTCCAACAGATGAAGGTCAACAATTTCAGAAAGCATTTACTAGCTTCGTAATGATGTTTGTGAAGCACAAGGAATTCATTTCGACCATGGCTCCCTTTACCAATCTAAATATTGGTCCGGTATGGTTTACTCGACCATATCCCTCGACTAAGGATGAGGATTGTGTCGAAGATTATCTGGCAATATGGGAGTCTTTTCTTCGCCCAAGGATTATGCCATTGAGATTAAAAAGTTCGAAGAATCAAATGAGCTTGATTGCTTATCAAACGAACCTCGTTTCTCTCCAGTTTGGCATAATTCAATCACTCCCAAACCCAATTTATACCCGAGAAAAGTCTTTGTTGTATTATAATTCAGACTATTCGGATGAGGCTTCTACCAAGCAAATTGGTAGGTATGTTGGTCGAACCGTACTAACCTTGTTGGACTTCAAACTTAACTTTATGTGTTCGCCGATCTTTGAAGGCTGGTGGAAGCAATACTACGATAAAGAGTTCTTCGACGCAAAAGACTTTGCTGACCATCTTCAAGAGGCGTTTATGTTGGTCTCCGAAAAGATCAAGAAAGGTGTGATTTCTTCTTTAGAGAAAATGCCTTATTTTTCTTCTATTTAATCATTTGATATTTGGCTCATGTTTGCTTATTTTCTAGCCGTCAAGAGAACCACTGTCAAGAAAGTTGCTGAAAGCGCAAAGGGAGGAGACCCTTCTGCAAAACCTCCACCATAGGTAAATACTTTTCGCCCTCAATTTCCTTTAACACATCACCAATGCTGAAATTTTCTACTCTTTTATTTTTAGGACACCAAGAAATTTACGCCAACAAAGAGGAAAGTCTAGGAAGTCGCACTCTCTAGTGATGATAAAGACATACCTCCTATCCCTCTCAAGAGACAGAAGAAGCCAACTCCCATTTCTGAACCTCGCCCGAAAACCAAGATTAAGGTTATGGGCACCAGGCCTAAACCTACTCCTATCATCATTCAAGAGCCAACTAAAACAGAAATAGGTGTTAGAATGAATGATCCAAGCAAGAGCGACAATTCAAGCCCTGGTGCTGAAGTTCCACCTGAGGTAATAATTTCGACCATCTAAGATTATTCCTTGAATTAGTTTTGTAATAATTCTAATAACAATCTCTCAATCCCCAGGACACTGTTGGCACTTCCAAACAGGCTCCCGTACCTGTAGAAGATTTTGTCACCTTACCAAACACAGAAGGCGATCCCACTTACAGGCCTTCTTTAGTGACAGGATATTTTGTAAGTTCAGCCAATGAGGTGAACCAGAATTCTGAACATCAAACTGCAGCCATTGGGGAGCCAAATAAAGAAGTCTCTAGTGAGGAAGATTCTGACTTTCCACACGCGAATCTCAGGACTCCACAGGCTACCAATGATGAGCAGGGAGAAGAAGAAGAAGAAGAAGTTGTCGACGATGAAGTTGAAACAGAAATGGAGGGTGCACCAGATGGAGGAAATCAAAATGACGAAAATCATGCATCTGCTGACAAAGGAAACTCTACAGAGGGGAAGAGAAATCCTACAAACGTTGAAGGTGTCCATGTCCAACTACAAGATCTATCAGCTGAAGAAAATGTGGCTCGTGTCACCAATGAAAGAGTTACTTCGACAGGATCCCGTACTAAAGTGGACTTAGTGCTACTTAAATGGAATAACCCTCTTGGCTATTTGAATTTCATTCTCGAAGGCAGAGAAAGTTCCTCTGATCAAAGCCATGATGCTTTGACTGCATCTGGTAAATCTACTTCGGCTTCTCCCCTTGAAGAGGCGCTTCAGAAAGTTAAGGCTCAACTTTTTAAGAGAGATTTGATGTTGACCTTGGAGGGAGAACCTATTTCCCCTTCCTTTTTGAAGAATACTCTAAAAGCTATAGACCTTCTTGTTGCCTCTCCTGATATAGCTAGCATCATTCTGGATTTGACTTCGATCATTGATCAGGCTTCAGCTGATTACAATCGTTGAAGGACTCTCAATCGTGAAATTGAAGAGGCCAATGGCCATGTAGGCGCTGCCTGGGTTGCTGCTACTGATTCAGCTTCGAAGCTAGGAAAAAATAGGTCAAAGAGATTGACCAAAGTACAGCCAGCATGAAAGCTCGGATCAAAGAATTGGAGGCCAAGATTGCCGCAAATGAAAAACGTAAAGAAGAGCTTCTTGCCGTCAGTAATGATGCTAAGAGCAAAGAGGAGCTTAACAATAGATTGAAATATGCTGAACAGGCTTAAGCCTTGGATGCAAAGATCGAGGCTCTCCATCAGTCGAGGGCTCTGTGTGAAAGGCGCTTGGAACTCCAGAAGATCAAATTTCTCCAAATTAAAGCCAATCTTCCATTTTGATTTAGACTTCTTGTTTGTAAGATGATGTTTATGTAATGACTTGGAGCCATTTTAGATAATTTTAATGCGTCTTCCATTTTGGTTGTATACTTCGACTAAGATTAAATGCTGACTATTTTGACCTCTTGAAGTGCAGGTCTATACTTTTTTAAGTATTTATCATTCACAATCAAGAGTCTTTTATCTTCATTTAATTCTTCGATCTCATAGGCACCACCAGAAAATGCTTGGATAATCTTAAAAGGTCCTTCCCATTTAAGAGACCATTTTCCCATGTTCCTATCCTTTCGATCCATTGGAAGAATTACCTTCCATACCAGATCTTCAGACAAGAATGTCTTGGGTTTTACTCTCTTGTTGTAATATTTTTCCATTTGTTTCTTCTGTATCCTTAAAAGATCTAAAGCTTTCAGTCTCTCTTCGTCTAAATCAACCAGTTCATCTAACATCATATTCCAATAAGATTCGGAAGGTATATCTTGATGTCTCTAATCCTTGTTGACTGCAGACAGATTTCAACTGGCAATATTGTGTCATGACCATAGGTTAATCGAAATGGTGTCATTCTGGTAGCTTCTTTAGGAGAAGTTCGAAATGCCCATAAGATTTTATCCAACGTCTTATGCCAATTCTTTGGCCTTTTTCCTACATGTTTTTTTATTAAGCCAAATACTACTTTATTTGCTGCTTCGACTTGGCCATTGGCTTGCGCATAATAAGGTGTAGATGTTAACAGCTTGAATCCCATTTTTGTAGCGAATTCTTGCATTTTTTGACCAGTAAATACTGATCCTTGATCAGTTGTTATTGTCTCAGAGATTCCAAACCTATATATAATGTTCTTTTGAATAAATTCAATGACATTCTCTTGGTCTACATTGACTAAAGGAATTGCTTCAATCCACTTAGTGAAGTAGTCAATGCCCACCAATATATATTTTTGGCTTTTAGACGATGCTGGTTGAATCTCTCCAATAAGATCCAAAGCCCATCCCCTAAAAGGCCAAGGTTTCATAATTGAGTGAAGTTCGCTTGTAGGTACATGTTGGATACTTGTATGTACTTGACATTCTTGGCAGCCTTTTACAAACTCAACACAATCTGCCAGCATAGTAGGCCAATATAATCCTTGTCGAAATAGCAACCATTTCATTTTATGACCTACTTGATGTGCCCCACATGCCCCCAACATGTGTAGTTAAAAGGGCTATGTATGCCTCTATTTCACTTAGGCATTTCAGTAGTACTCCTTCAGGCGTCTTTTTGAATAACTCATTTCCCATTAGAATATAACTCAACGCCATATACTTTGTCTTTCATTCTGTCGAAGCCATTGGATTTTACAAATAATGTACTATAGGCTTTTTCCAATCTGGTTCTGTTAGATTGTCTATGAACAAAATTTCAAAGTTTTCTTGGTCAGCGTACCCCAGTTTTTTTTGTTTCTAAATCTGTTGGAGACAACTTGGTTGATGCTACTCTTCCTCTAACTTCGATTGCTTATTGAAATTTTTCTTTCGAAATTTTATACCCAGGTGCAATATGTGCTAAGTCATTAGCCACTTGATTTTCCAATCTTGGTATATATCGAATGTTGATCACTTCAAATTTTTTCAACAAACGATTGGCTATTACAAAATACATGATAAGATTTTATCTTATACATTTGTATTCTTTCGTAACTTGCCTTATGACTAACTTTGAGTCTCCTAATATTTCGACTCGAGTTGCCCCAAATTCCAACAAGATTTCAAGGTCAACAATTAGAGCTTCGTACTCAGCCTCATTGTTCAAACAAGAACCTTTGATCTTGTACTTGAGTGTTGTTGGAATTTGATCTGGACAAATATTTAGAACTCCTACTCCATTTCCATCTTTATGACTGGAACCGTCGAAGTATAACTTCCAGGGTTCAATCTCTAATTAGTTTAATGATTCTTCATTTATCGAGTGGTAAACTATAAAGTCTGCTACCACTTGACCTTTTACAGCTTTGAGAGGCATAAAGGTTAAAGAATATTCAGTCAATGCAAGTGCCCATTTGCCAATTCGACTGTGCGAAATGGGTTTCGATAACATATATTTGAAAACATCAAAATGAGACGAAACATAAACATCAATTGGTTTAATATATTGCTTGAGTTTTGTACATGAGAAGTAAATACATAAACATAGTTTTTCAACTTCGCTATATCTAGTTTTTTCATCATTTAAAACTCTACTGAGGTAGTAGATGGGTCTTTCGACACCATTCTCATCCTCTTGGGATAACATGCTCCCTAAAGTTTTATCAGATGCAGCTATGTACAATCTCATACTCCTATTTCTACAAGGAGGCATCAGAATAGGAGGTTTGGTGAGGTATCCATTGATTTTATTGAAGGCCTCTTGTTGTTCTTTCCCTCATTCGAATCCTCCTTTGTTAAGTCGCAGTAAGGGTGAGAAGGCTTGCGTTTTTCCACTTAAGTTGGATATAAATCTTCTCAAGAAATGTATCTTGCCAAGTAAAGATTGCAACTCCTTCTTACTAGTTGGTGCTTTCGCTTCCAAAATGGCTTTGGTCTTGTTCTGGTTTATTTCAATTCCCTTTTTGTGGACCACAAATCCTAAGAAATCCCCGGCCTTTACGCAGAAAGCACACTTTAAAGGATTCATCTTTAGACCATAGCTTCTCATGCTTTCGAAGGACTGTCGAAGGTGGCCTATGTGATTCTTCCCTGAAACAGATTTTACAACAATATCATCAATATAAATCTGCATAAAAGTTTCAATAAAATCATGGAAGATAGAATTCAAATCTCTTTGATATGTTGCCCCTGCATTTTTTAGGCCAAAAGGCATCACTATCTATGCATAAATGCCTAAATCCCCAGGGCATCGAAATGTTGTTTTCGACACATCTTCTTCAGTAATGAAGATCTGATTGTACCCAAAGTATCCATCAAGCATACTCATGTACTCGAAGCCAGCGGCAGAATCAACAAGCATTTCTGCCACAGGCATCGGATATTCATCCTTGGATGTTGCAGCATTTAAATCTCTAAAATTAATGCAAACCCTTAATGTACCATTTTTCTTTATAACAGGTACTATATTTGCAATCCATTCGACATATATGGTCGTTCGGATAAACTTGCATTTCAACAGTCTTTCGACTTCTGTCTTGATCTTCGACAAGATCTCTGGTGCAAAACGCCTTGGAGTTTGCTTGACAGGCTTTTTTCCAGGATTTATTCGCAGTTGAAGCTCCATCAATTCTCTATCGAGACCAGGCATTTCATCATAGTCCCATGCAAAGCAGTCTTTAAACTCCTTCAACAATTGGATTACTTGGACTCTGAGCTCTGGATCTATCTTTCCGCTGATGTATGTTGGTCTCTTCACCAATCCTTCACCCAGGTCTATTTCTTCCAGAGGATCTTGCGCTAGCATTTTAACATTGTTTCCCAACGGATCCTTTTCAAAACCCAAAGCCCATCATCATAGATGGAATCTAGCCTCTGGCTTTACACTTCCTCCCTTCTTAAGTCACGTGGCTCTGAGTCGAAGTCTTTCCCAGGGCCTTCAGGAAATGGCACTTATTCATTGGCTTTGATAGCCATATACTTCACTTTAGCCTCTAAGGCCGCTATAATTCTATTTTCGGCTACATATGCCGAAATCCTTTGCAATGCTTGTGACTCAGTCATAATCACTTCATTCACTTCCCCAGCCTATTGGCCGTATATAATCAATTCCTCCAAAATCGATGTTGGACAAATCCTCCCTATCCCATTGAAACCCATGATCTGAGTGCAAGTATAGGGAACAGAAGGCGTTGGGTGCTGGCACCAAGCTGAAATCTGGAGGATTACATGGCCTTATGTGGGCCAAATTTCTGTCGAAGCTTGTTCTACCAACATTGTTGACTTTGACCATATAATAACTCTGGTCAGCTTCAATATTTTCCACTATGCCATCTGGATGCCAGATGGTAACACGCTGATGCATTGATGATGGCACTGCCCCTATGCCATGGATCCACTCCCTGCCTAGGAGAAAATTGTAATTGGGTTTTGCTGAGATGACCATGAACATTGTTGGTCGAACTATGGTTCCCACTTTGAGTTCCAATTGTATTACTCTTATAGTGGTCCCAATTCCACCTTCATAGTTCGATAGAACCGTGTTATGGAGCTTGATGATGTTCATTTCCTTTGCCCAAATTTTTTAGCATGATGTGAGGGATTATGTTAATTGTATCCCCACAATCAACCAAAACTTTGTTTATGGTTGCTTCCCCTACTTTTTCCCTTACGAACAAGGGTTTGAGGTGATTCTTCATCGCCTCAGTGGGACGTTCGAAGAAAGCATTCTTCTCTTCGACGCAGTCGTTGTTCATAACATAATAACATATTGGTCTATGTTTGACCATCTCCTGTTCGACCTCTCAGTCAATCTCTTCGACTTTGACTTGTTGGTCATACTCCCTGGGTAACACTGACACCACATTGACCATGATATTTAGTGTAACGTCAGACCCGGAATCACATTCATCTTTTGATTCATTTTGTCCAGGCCACATCAATATTCTGGTAACTGGCTCTCTTTCCAAAGGCTTTCTTGGTTTGCCCTTTCCTTTTCTTTGTGGCACATTAGTGCTTGTTTCTGGTTGGGGCTCTTTTGTAGCCTCTCTTTAGGCTTTTCGCCGTCTTTGATATCTCCTCCACTGAGAGCGTGTCATGGGGTTCTTTCCCTTGTAGTTTCTCGACACATGAGCCACTTTGTTTGTTGTTGTTTGAAATTCCTTTCTATAGGCCAAGGAGGATCCTCTTGGCACATCTAATGTCTGCCATTTTTTCTCGTTGGGCCTTTTCCTGCTTGCTGTTTTCAACCAGGTGTCCACAGGGACATTTGTTGGAGGCCTGAACGTTGGTGGCCTATTCATCTGATTGACTGGCCCCTTTTGGTATCCCCTTCTAGGGTCATATCTCACCTCAGGATCCATGTTGGGTTGGGCATTGGTTCCCCATTTCTTCTTTGCCGCACGCATACCTTGTATGTGTTCACCAGCTTTTTTATCAAATATAGAGCTACATCTTGGGCACAACATGACTTCTGACTTCTTTTTCTGGCATCTTTGTAGAAAGTCTTCCAGATTTTCATTTTCTTTAGGAAATACAATTTTGTTGATTTCCTCTTGTCTGATGACATCTTCTGAAGCCTTAGGTTCAAATACTTCAACCATATTGATTTGCACATTACTCTTACCAGCTATATTCAGCTTTTGTATCTTGGCTTCTAGGCCCTCCGTCGAACCTGTGACAGCAGCCAAGTAGGAACCTGCGGTAGTTCCTTTGTTTGAACCTTCAGTGGCCTTTTTCTGTTTCATTTCGACAGCTTCTTTGCTAACATCTTCAGTGAAACTGCCAAAGACAGGTTTGTTGATGAAGTTTGCTGAGACTTCGACTATATTGATGCTTGAAGGTTCAGCATAGTTGGCATCAGCTTGCAATGGGTTTGCGTCAATCTTCATGGGCGGTTTGTCAGCAAACTTAATCCTTTCGTCTTTGATTGTGCCTTGAACGAGATCCCTGAAAAGGAAACATTGTGAGGTTTTGTGGCCCAAAAAATTATGACATTTACAAAAAATTCAGCCATGCGTGTCATTTGCATTGTCATTTGCTGATTCGACTGAGTGGTATTTTATATCAGAGGGTTTAGCATTGTACTCAAAGTTTATGCCAAATTTGCAACATGTCATGGTTACTTTCATCCATTTGTTGCCTCGGAATTTCCGTAGAAGCATTTGTAAGGCTTGGCATCGTATGGGATGTTCCTCCTAAGAATTGGTTCCTACCTAGATTTTCCATACAAGTTCCAGATCCCTGCAATGGCGAAGATGCACTCACTAAAGGGTCTGAAAATATGGACGCAACATTCATAAGGCTTGCCATTTCAGTAGTTGGCATGCCATAGGGTTGGTCTCGACCCATCCATGCTGTCGAAAATCCTGGAGGGATATAGGGTCGAACTCCTAGGTTTCCCCTTGGTGGGGGTGTTCCTTGTGGACCCCTAGGACCTACATAAGAATGTATTGGTCATGTTTGCATAAACTTTACTGCCGGTGTCGAACCAGCCGTTGATGGCAAAGGTTCACTAATTGTGGGTATAACCGTGGTTCCATTGCCAGAATTGGTGGAGGCATTTCTCCATTAGACTGATTAGCCATTATACTATTTCTTTTATTAGGTACGTATTATTTTGTGGTTGTTTTGCCACTTCTTAATAACATACAACAATCTTTGAAAGAAAATAAAATACTTGACGCATTTATGATAAAAACTATTTTTATGAAAGTTTATATAAAAAAATATTTAAAAAACTCAGCAAGGTCCCACTAGGCGAGCCAAATTGTTTACCGTGAAAATTGGTAAACAACCGCTGATCTTACAAAAAGGGTTATTTTAGTGACTTGCAGGATCGATCAGATTGATCCTAGGACATATGTCGAGTTATTTATAAGTAAGTAAGTTTAAGTGAAAAGGGTTGAAAGGAAAATTAAGAGTAAAGGCAAGATGCAGGCGAAAACTTGATAAAAGTACAAGTAAAAGGTAAGTAGAAAGGATTGATAAGAGGTTAAGGATAAAGGTTAAAAAATGATAAGAAGTGCAAGTGAAGGGCAGAATAAAGTAAATTTGCAGTAATGATAAAGTTTATGAAGGAATGTAAAGGGCAAGGAATGTAAAGGAATTGTAAAGACTTTGATTGAAATAAAAGATGGTGTTTCAAACATACATTCTCAATATCTTTTCTCTCACAGTGGGTACTCAAATAAGATTGAGTGACTTGTACCATATGTTGAACACACGGGGATCTACATAAAATCCCTTTATTTATACTAAAACTAAGTAACTGTCAAACAGTTATCTGGTTCCAGGATGAGGACAAGTGTCCTCTGCATATCCTTCGACTTCTATCTTCATGCCATGTCGCTTTCCTCAACTGCCAAGTGAACTGCCTTTCCCTCCTTTCTTCAGATTCAAAATTACTTGCTACTGATACAAATCTTTTCAGTCAAAGACTATTTCCAACTTAGAAAATTATCTAAGTGTTCCTTCTCCTCTTAGCAAGGTTTCGACATGACCAACTTTAAAAGGCTCTTCTGTCGAAATGTCTCCAACTTAGATTTTTTCAATCTATTTTTTGGCCAATAAGACCAATATGTTGTGGGTGTCGAATTTAGGAGCTAACACCTTCTCGGTGAGGACCCAAATAAAGGGGTTAAGATCGGAACTGGACTCCCCGACCTGGCGAGGAAGCAGATTAAGGCCTACTTAAGGGAGAATGCAGATATGTTCACATGGAGCGCTGCGGAGATGCCCGGCCTCGACCCCGAGGTTGCATGTCATCAACTCGCCATTGATCCAGCCGTTAGGGCAGTAGTACAACATAGGTGTATGCAGTCCCTCGAGAAAACAGAGGCTACTGAAAAAGCTGTAAAAGACCTCCTAGAGGCAAATTTTATTTTTGAAGCCCGGTATTCAACCTGGTTGTTAAACATTGTACTCGTTAAAAAGAATAATGTAAAATGGCGTATGTGTGTTGACTATACCGATCTTAATCAGGCATGCCCCAAAGATACATTTCCTTTGCCTAATATTGATATGTTGGTCAACAACTCGGCCGATTATAAAATTTTATATTTCATGGATGCCTATTCGGGCTACAACCAAATCCCAATGGCAATGAGTGACAAACACTGAATTTCCTTCATGACCAACTCGGGTAACTATTACTACAACGTAATGCCCTTCTATCTGAAAAACGTAGGAGCAACATACCAGCGGATGATGAAAAAAGTCTTCCGCAATGAGATCGGAGATATGCTCGAGGTATACATGGATGACATGATCGTCAAATCTCGAGAAGACACCGACCATGCTGCTTATCTCAGAAAAGTCTTTTCCCAAGCAAGGCAATGTAGAATGAGGTTCAACCCCGAGAAATGCACCTTCGGGGTTAAGGCGGGCAAGTTCCTCGATTTTTACCTAACAGAACGAGGAATCAAAGCCAACCCTGATAAGTGACAGGCGTTCTCTGACCTCCCTACACCTACCTCAAAAAAATCCATACAAGTCCTGAACGGTATGCTCGCCTCGCTCTCCCATTTCTTCGTGAAATCCACTCAACACGCCCTGCCTTTTTTCAAACTCATGCGCAAGGAGGCAGCTTTCTAGTGGACCGAGGAATGCAAACGGATCCTCCTCCATCTTAAACAGAGCCTTTCACAGTATCCCGTACTATCACGACCACTTGACGGGGAGACGTTATTCCTATATCTGGCCGTCTCTGTCGAAGTCGTCAGTGTGGCCCTCATTCGCGAGACTCTTTATGGTAAAAAAACTCGTGTATTTCATGAGCAAAGCGCTTCAGGCACCCTAGGTCAGATATCAACAGATTGAGAAGGTGGCTTTGTCCCTCGTCAATGCAGCAAGAAGGATCAAACATTATTTCCTTGCACACACGATCGTCGTATGAACAGACTAGCCCGTGAGACAGCTCTTAGGTCGACCAGACATGGCAGGTCGAATGCTAAAGTGGTCCTTGGAGCTTTTGGAATTCGACATCCACTACGAAAGCAGTAAGGCTCTAAAGGCCCAAGCTATGTCTGACTTCGTCGCCGAGATGACCGCTCACAACCCCCTCGCAGAGAAGGAGCACAAATGGACCATCTTTGTGGAGGGAGCGTCCAGCTCGATCGGGAGTGGAGCAAGTGTTGTACCCCAAAATTTTCCCTCTCATTTCCCAATATATCTCTCATAAGATCTCCATTGATTCAAGACTACACAAGGTTTGATCAGCTCAAAACACATCCTCAACACTGACAACTCAAAATTAGGGTTTGAGTTTTCATAAGGACAAATTGACTTTTAATGCCTTATATGACCTTCATGGATCATTTTAGGTCCCCAAGATTGATCATGTCAAGTTTCAAGCTTTGGATCACATTTTTGCTCAATCAACTGATCAGTTGACCTAAAATCAACTGTATTGGAGAAAAAAGTCAATTGTGGTTAATTTACAGTCAAACTTCATAATTTTTTATCCATATCAACATTATGAACTCATATATGTCAATTTATCAAGTTTGGATCACAATTCCTCAAAGAAATTTGATCAGAACACCAAAAGAGCAAAATGGTCAAAATTAGGGTTTTTATTGAGAAGGCTCAGTTCTTGACTTTTGACCAAGAGAATGACTTATTGGTTTAAGACATGATCTAAAGGATTCAAATGCACCATCTTGACCTAATTGCATAGTTCAAATCACCTCTCAATATCATTGGATTGACAGATGAATTCCAGTCAACTAATAAAAAGTCAATTATACACTGAAAAGTCAAACTTTGGCTTTTTGATTAAAGTCAAGTTTCAAAAATCACATTTCATCAAGACATGTCAAAATATGAAACTTGTTCATCAAGAAATTAAAAATTCAAAGTTATCTTTGAAAAGTCAAAATTCTAAGACTTAGAAATTTTTCTAAGTTTAGAATTTTAACATTTTTTCATAACTTTGTGCCAAATTTCCACCATGATGAAAGATGATTCAAGGGAAACTTACAACATGAAAGTTGTAGATATCAATGAGATCTAAAACATTGTAGGGAATAACTTTTTCTAGAAATGCTTGGATTTCAAGTTATGAATTTAGGAAGACATGTCCATGAAACTAAAAAGACTTTGTGAAATTTTGCCCTAGTTAGTCAGGATTTTGCCCTAACTTCATGACAACTTTTCACCTAGTTCCAAATTGAATCTTCAAAATGTCCAACATGAAGGTTGTAGGTTATGTTACAATCTTTTCAAAATATCCAAGAACTCATTGAGATCATACTTGAGCTAAGAGAATCTAAGGCAAGAAGTTAGGGTTTCAAACTTGTTTTTCAAGTCATTTTCATGATGAACATTTGATCCAATCCATAGTCATGTTGCATAATACTCACTTTGTAGGCCTCAAACTTGTTTTTCTTTCCATAATTAATGGCTTAAACAACTGATTATGCCCTTATCCAACTGCTTCAAGCTTTGTCCAAACCAATTTTCCATTTTGGGGAGAAAGTAACATATCCATTCTTGTAAAGCAAGCTTTATGCAAAGTTAACTTACATTGAGCCTTGCACTTGTTCTTTCTGCACACACAACCCCTATAAACCAAAAGCGATCATTTTTAAAGTTCTAACCACTCTATACAGCCCTGAACCATGTCTTGGAACAAAATGTTTGAAAATTGCTTCAAAAACAAGTAAAGTTGCCACAAATTGAGGATTCGAATTCTGAGTTGTTGTAACACTTGAACCCTCTTGACTATAAATATATACACTATTTACAAGATAGGGTGCGAATGCACAAGCCCTCAAATACCCTCAAAGTCAGAATTGCATAACAAACCTTCATTGTTGCATATTCTGGCCATAAATCCCAAAATCAAAACTCACTCGTGCGTTTCTTGGCCTTTTGGTTCCTAAAGCTTCTAAACATCATACATAAACAATTCCAACACCTGTTATCCAACTGTAACTCCATCTTCACCAACCTCCATTTTCAAAAATAGAGCATTGCATCTTGACTTCTCCAGACCATTCCAACCATCCCTAGCACAAACTAATCATTACATTAGCTTCCTGGGAACTTGAGGAAGCTAACCTGATCATCACCATCACTTGAAACAAGCTCAAACTCATTTCACAATTTCCAGTTTTTGAGGTATTTTTCTGAACTTCCATATCTTCTTTTAGGCATTGTTAGGCTTTCATTTTCAAAGATAAAATGTAGATATCATTTCCCTAAAACTGCCCATGTCCATAGTTTTCATTTATATTGATTGATTAGGGAGAATTTTGAAGTTGAAGTTTCTGAAAATATTAGGTTACTTTTGGTACCAACAGAAATTATTGCTCATATTTGAGAATTAGTTTAAGTTATTTACATATTTAGAATCATGGTGAAATTTCTAACAAGTTTGATGTTTGAAGTTTTGGAAATGATTGAGAAATGGCTGAGTTACAAATTTCAAATATTTGCTCTGCAAACTGGCACGAGGAAGAAGATGAAGTTCAGGCCTAGAAATTGTTTTGTAATATAATTGTATATTTTTGTTTAAGTTAACCATGGAATAACCACCCTAGTAGTAAGGCAGCACGCGTATCATGTCAAGGGCGTGGATTCAAGCCTCAGCGCTGCCACTTTTTTCCTTTTTCTAACATTTTCTCTCTTTTTGACACAACTATGCACGCCTGGGCCTAAGGCCATTGGACCTTGATTTTTTACTGAGACTCCCCCCCTGCCTGCTTGTCACAACACAGCCCATTTATTCTTTTGTTATTTCCAAACCAAAACATTAATGGGCCAGGCTTCAAACAAAACTGTTTTTTTTCTAACATACACCCTAAATGCCATTTTCACCCCCCTGACTTTTATTTTTATATTTTAATTTATTTTATTTTTCTTTATTATTTTTATTATTATTGTTATTATTATTTTTATGAATACAAATTCAAAAAAAATAGTTTATTTATTTATCTAATATACTTATATTCTCTTATTTTTATTTCCTTTTTTAAACTAAAAAAGACAAAAATATTTTCTTAAACAAATTTAATTCTTTTTCCTAATAAATTAATAATTAGATTTAGGTTTAGTTGTTTTCTTTTTATTTAAAATTAACTTAGAATTTAGGTTTCTTTTAATTAATTAATTTCCATACTATTTTGATTAAACTTAAAACCTTTTCTAAAAACCCTAAAAATGCTTTCTAATTTAATTTATTTTCTTAATTAATTTAGGTTTAACTTTCTTAATTTAATTAATTATTTTCTTTTAGATAATTAGGTTAAAACCCTTTCCTCAAAAACCAAACAAAATCCATTTCTTTTCCATTTATATCCTTGTACATTATATTCCTTTCAATTATTGTACATTATTTCAATATGGTTGTAATAGATAATCAGGTTTAATTTCTTGTAATCCCCATCTGTAAATTTGTATACCCCATCCCCAAATGATGTAATAGCGTAGTAAATTTACTTTTCGCAATTTGTCGCTTTCATATAAATACTAGTAATTAGGGTTTGTATGGAAAGATAAAATCAATGCTTAGAGAACCCTAATTCAAGATAAATCAAGCATGAAATACAAAACACTTGCACACTTACACCCTTAGGGTAATTCCACTTGTTGCCTTATAAAGATGGTCATGTTATGCATGTGGGATGTCTTAGAAAAAAAATCGAAATACAAGATAATAGTCCCTCGATGACGCTACAAATGTTGCCTTACAAATGATCTTAGTCCCTACAAGAGGAATACTAAGATATCTCACAATATTGCTATCATGACTATACGATGACCCACGCCCGTCCCTTTTACATCTAAAGATAAGGCTTCTTACCAATCAATGGTAAGATAGCAATATCAAAGGAAAGGAGACAAATGAAAAAAAAACTTTTGAGTAGGTAGAAACGTTCTTAGTTGCTTGCTTACTTTCAAAACAAAACACACACTAAACATTTTCAAAAACAAACATCTTTTCAAATACACCAACACTTTCCATGAAATATTTTCAAATGTCCAACACTTTGTATACATTCTCTCTGAAACGAGAATCATTACAAAGTTTTCTTAAACTAAGGCGCCTTTACAAAAATACTTTCAAAACCCACCACAAAGCACATTTTCAAACAAAAGCAAGTGATCTAGCAAGCAACTAAGATCCCATAGATAACTATGGATGAAAAGGGTACTAATACCTTCCCTTTTCATAATCTACCCCCCGAAATCAAGAAATAATCTCAAATGTCTTTCCTATTCTTTTTCACCTTTTCTTTTGGATAAAAGAAAAGTCGGTGGCGACTCTTGCTAATCGCAACAATTGCGATCAAACACAAAACATCCCAAGTCAGTTCTCCCACCGTATTACAGAATCGGCGACTCTGCTGGGGAAAAACTTAAAAGTGGGGTTATCTTAGGGCGAGATCACCTTTATTTGCTTTAATTATTTGACTTTCTTACTTTAAATTTTGGTTCCTTGTTTGGGTTTATTTTGATCCTCTACCAGGATCTGGGATACCTTATAGGTAAGTAGAAATACGTTGTGGAAACTATGTGGGGTATACCGACGTGGTCTAAGAAATAACTACGTTAGTGTGACACATTTTTGGGTACCGGTAGCCCTTGAGTATTCAAGGAGAATACGGGGCCGTTGTGTGGTGTCATGAAGTACTAAGTGACTTTAGAACCTTTACTTGACCAACTTGGCCATTAGGAAGTAGTGAGATATCCGGCTTTGGTGCAGTCTAAAGTTGGTTGATACTCGATACTACGCTTATTGAGATCAGACTTCTCGGGATATTTTGGTCGCCATTAAAGAGGCTTGCGCTAAAACAATGCCCGACAAGAAAGATCTGTGATATTGAGATTCCTTAGAACCCGGTTATTATTACTAGGATAGGTTGAGCCAACTAAACTTCAAGAGGGTACTTACCTATAAGACTCCATGCAAGCCTAAACCTAAGGACTTGTTTTCCTTGTGTGTATATGCTTACTTGTACATAACATCATAAACATCATAACATCATAAGCATTGTCACTAACCATTTTAAGGATTATTGGGATTTATCTTTGTTCTGTTTTGTAGGACATGGCTTCCATCCGCAGGAATACTATTCAAATCAATCTCGTAAGAATTCCTTCTCAACTCAAAGAATTAGCATTGAGGGTCCCTGAGAATTCTTCATTCACAAAAAGACACGGTCGCCTCCTAAACTTGGTTACCTCGAGCACTGATGAAGATATGATGAAGGTTCTTTTCCAGTTCTTTGACCCTTTACACCATTGCTTCACCTTTCTCGATTACCAGCTCGCACCTACTATGGAAGAATTCACTCAACTCTTGAGGATTTCTATTCTCAATCAACTACCCTTCAACGGTACGGAAAGAGATCCAAGCCCTAAAGAGATTTCCCGAGCGCTACACTTGTAACAATCCGATGTCACAACTAATTGGGAAACAAGGAGTGGTGTCAAAGGGTTCCTAGCCAAGTTCTTGTTTGAAAAAGCTCAAGATTGTTGGAACTCTTTGGATTTACAAGCTTTTGAAGAAATCTTGTCCCATCTCATCTATGGGATGGTTTTATTTCCAAACCTTGACCAACTTATAGATGTGAATGCTGTCAAAATCTTCATGTCTCGCAACCCGGTGCCTACTTTGTTGGGAGATATCCTACATTCTCTCCACTCTCGCACTATGAGGAAGAGAGGGATCCTCATATGTTACACTCCTCTTTTGGCTAGATGGTTTATCTCGCATCTCCCCTGGTTTTTGTTGAAGAACGAGCAAGGTTTAAGGTGGTCCCATAGGTTGATGTCACTCAGACATTCAGATATTCACTAGTGTTCTCAATCCTTAGTGAACATTACTATTATCGACCGTTGTGAGGAATTCCCTAATGTCCCTTTTCTTGGCATTAGGGGAGGTATCACTTACAACCCTTGCTTAGACTTGCGACAGTTTGGTTATGCCCGAAGAGATGGTCATCATGATATGCTCATCCAATGAGTGGTATTTAACTACGAGAGCGACGATCAAGGCTACCGTCAGAGGTTTGTACGAGCTTGGAGGATGGTAAACAAAGTAGATAGTAATACTCTAGGACACAAGGATTATATTCCCCTTGAGGTTTACCTTAGGTGGGTACGAGCTCGTGCTCAGAAACTCGTGATGCCTTACCCCTCCATCCTACCAGTTATCATGGAACCTGTGGTTAAAGAAGATGTCCCGTATACTGTTCTCCATCCCAACATGCCTACTTCTCTTGAAGACTTGCAAAAAGGTTGGATTCAGCTAAAGGAAGAACAAGATACCTTTGAAGCTCAATTCTACGCTAGCGAGAAAATGGTTCTGGAACTTATAAAGCAACTCCATGAAGAACAAAGCGTGAATGCCTACCTTACGTCGAGGAGGATGTGTTCGACCTTTTTATCTTAAAGATTTATTTTGTAAGCCCAAGAGGCATGTTGTAATCATTTTGAACTAATTAATGAAATTTGATGTTTGTTCATTCTTTGTCTATACAAATTTAAATTTCATAAATCCTTGAAATCATTTCCATGCACATCTTCCATGCATCATAACATAACAGGTTTTCACAAGACAGGTTTCCTTATCTTTCTATTGTTTATTTCAGCAAGATGGATATCGAGAAAATAGTGAAGGACCTACAAGCACAAAACTCTCAATTTCAAGATACTCTGTTGACCCTGGCCAAGGGGAAACAAGAGTTGATGACGTTGCTGGCAGCCAAAAAGAAGCCAAAGAGGAAAGCCCTAGTTAATATGGGTAAGAGATTCAGAGAGCCAATCCGTCAGATACCGGTAGTGGAAGATTCGTCTAAGGAAGACGAGAATCAAATTGGAGAAGCAAGGAGTACCCAAGTTGGGTGTATCAATGATCAAGCGTCTGATGGTGAAGATTATTTTGACGAGCAGTATCCTCCTGTCGATGTTAAGTACAAGTAGTTAGAGGACAGACTGAAGGCTGTTGATATTTAAGTCGTCCCTGGTTTGGATTTTGACGATTTGGGTTTAATATCTGAGGTTGTCATTCCCCACAAATTCAAGATACCAGTCTTTGCTAAATACGATGGGGTTTCTTGCCCAAAACTTCACCTGGAGTCTTATGTGCGCAAAATTTAACCGCACGCCACCGACAAGAAACTCTGGGTTCACTTTTTCAAGAAAGCTTAGCTGGGACGCAACTAGAGTGGTTTTAACAATTGTAGGGTTCCCGTATCTATACATGGGAAGACTTAGCCACCACTTTCTACCACCAATACCAGTACAATACCCACCTGGCACCGACAAGAGTTCAATTGCAAGACATGACAATGGGTAAGGATGAAGGGTTCAAAGAGTACGCCCAAAAGTGGAGGGATCTTGCCAGTAGGGTCCAACCACCATTAACTGACAGGGAGCACATTGATATGTTTATGGGCACTTTATCTGGTTTAACTTATTGGTTGGTTGTTCTTCATCTGGTTTCACCGAACTGATCTTAACCGGTGAAAGAGTTGAAAGTGGTATCAAAAGCGGGAAGATTCCCATAGCATCTGCTTCGACCTCCAATCCCGTAAAGAAACCTTTTACCGAGAAGAAAGAAACGAATGATGTGTATGGGGAAAGGCCTTATACCAAGAAGGATGACCGTATGTTCGTTAATGCTATTCGAATTTCCAATCCAACTCTTATTCAAAGACAATCCTCCAATCATCATCGGTTTCATGATCCACCAAGACAATTCACAAGGATAGGCATGTCATTATCCCAAGCCTTATAACACATGTTAAAGGCTAATTTGGTGACACTGCGTGATCCTCCGGCCAATCCAGATACCTCTTCACCTAAATAATCTGAATACCAAGTGTACCTATCACTCGAATAGTCCCGGGCATGAGACTGGCCAATGTTGGGCGCTGAAGAATAAAATTCAAGACTTAATAGAAAACAAGACCATTGAATTTGTTCCTCCACCAAATCCTAATGTAATCACCATGCCTATGCCAAATCATGGCAAGGGTGTCAATGTTGTTGAAAATACCATTTTTGTTTCCTCCGTCGAAGACTTGACTACTCCGCTAACCATTATCAAAAAGAATCTGCTGAAAGCCTGGATTTTCCCTGGCTGTTTGAAGGATTGTGATTGTTGCGCCAACCAACTCAATGGATGCAAATGGATGAAGGAAGGCCTTCAACGCCTGATGAATAGCCACGAGATCCTATTTGAGAAGACTTCGTCCGCCAAAAGTTTGACCAATAAGATTGAAGACCTCTTCATCATAAAAATCTCAAACAAGCCTCTTAGGATCTCCTCCAAGGGTCCTACCAGGATTTCAAATGAACCAATTGTTTCTCCTCTGATAATTACCGCCCCCGGGCCAATTCTGTATTCTTCCAACAAAGTAGTGCCATGGAACTATGGTGCTGAGGTGTTTTACCATGGAATAAAGCAAGACGCTTTGATTGAAGAAAGCAAAGTAGATGACATTGGTAACATTACTGGATCTAGTAAGGTGACCAGAACTGGGAGAATCTTTTCACCCAACATCTCACCACCAACTGTTACAAAGGCGCCTGTATGCATCACCACTGCTAAGACTAGTACTGACACAAGGGGAAAAGAGAAAGTTGTTGAGCCTGTCGAGATAGAAATACCCGCAAAAGACATTGCTGCTGAGGAACCTTCCGCTCGAGAAATGGATGAGATCTTGAAAATTATAAAAAGGAGTGATTTCAAGATTGTGGAGCAGTTGGGGCAAACCCCTTCCAAGATTTCCATGTTATCTTTGCTACTTTATTTAGATGCTCATGCTAGGGCGTTAATCAAATTCTTGAAGAAGGCTCATGTCCCTCATGAGACCACAATTGACCAGTTTGAAAATTATGTGGCAAGCTTGACAGCCGATAGTGGTTTGGGGTTCTCAGATGATGATCTGACACCACTGGGAAAGAACCATAACAAAGCTCTGCATGTTTCTGTTGAATGTAAGGGGACTACCCTAGCACATGTTCTGGTTGACACGGGCTCTTCTTTAAACGTGCTATCTAAGGGGGATTTGGACCGTTTAGACTGTGCAGGACTAGTTTTAAAACCAAGTGATATTATTGTGAGGGCTTTCGATGGGTTCAAAAGGATAGTTCATGGAGAGGTTGATCTCCCGATCAAGGTGGGCTCACAGATTTTCAACTCTACTTTTTATATCATGGATATCCGTCCTGCTTACTCCTGTTTGCTGGGTTGCCCATAGATCCACGGAGCAGGGGTATTAACGTCAACCCTTCATCAAAAGCTCAAGTATCTGGTCAAAGGAAGGATTGCCACTGTCTGTGGTGAGGAGGAGTTCATGGTAAGCCACCTCAATTCTTTCAAATATGTGGAGATGGATGGCGAATTTATAGAAACCCCGTGTCAGGCTTTTGAAGTTGTACCACCAATGGTTGCTACTTCCAAATTTTCCTCTGATGTGTGTAAAGTTGTTAAGGTCATGCAAAATATGGTTTCGTTTTAAAGATGCTCGTGCCGCAGTCGAAGAAGGAAGCTGTGATACTTGGGGGCAACTCCCCGAGATCTCATTCAAAGCAGACAAATGTGGTTTGGGTTTCACTATCAAGGCTCGGAAATAAGTGAGGCGCGATCGTGCAGGGAAGCCCCCTCTCCGTATTGGAAGCCATGAAGTTAACGTTGTGGGTGATTCTGATGATGAGGTTACATTTGAAGATTGGGTATACCCTACTACAAAAAAGCTCAACAATTGGCACACGAAGGACTTTGTTCCTGTCTCCTTCATTGAGGAGTAATTACTTGTTTGTTGCTTTCTATTAATCAAGAACTTTTTTTTTGTAATATTAAACAATGACTTATAAGCTATGTGCCTGGCCCAGGGCACTATGGTCCATTTGTCAAGGGTTTTATTTATGTTCATTTTATCATATGATCATTCAATATAAACCATTGAACTTTTTCATTCAAACTTTTGTACTCATTGTCTTTCTTTTTCTTCAAATACATTTTTGAAAATAGCCATGTATCTTACATGCACACACACACACTCTTGCAGTTCCTCATCCACTCTGGATCTCATTGTCAATGAATCTACTATTGCCGACTATGATTTCGAACATCCAATTAACCAAGCCGAAGAAGAAGGCGATGAAGATTGTGAAATACCGGGAGAACTAGCCAGACTTCTATTATAAGAGGAAAAAGCTATTTAGTCGCACGAAGAGTTAGTTAAAGTCATCAATCTAGGTACCGAGACAGACAAGAAAGAGGTCAAGGTCGATGTTAACCTGGAAAGCAGTGTCAAGAGCATATTGGTTCAGATGTTGCATGACTATATGGAATTTTTTGCTTGGTCGTATGAAGATATGCCAGGGTTGGATACCAACATTGTAGTTCATCGTCTGCCGACAAAGGAAGATTGTCCTCCTGTCAAACAAAAAAGTTCATCGCATGAGGCCTGACATGTCTGAAAATATAAAAGCTGAAGTGATGAAACAATTTGATGCAGGATTCCTAGCTGTGATCATGTACCTGAGCAAAAAGTTTACCGACTATGAAACCAGATATTCACTGCTTGAGAAAACTTGGTATGCTCTGGCATGGGCTGCTCACCGGATAAGACAGTATATGTTGACTCATACCACTCTACTGATTTCTAAGATGGACCCTATCAAGTACATCTTCGAGAAACCCGCTCTTTCTGGACGGATAGCTAGATGGAAAATGATCTTGACTGAGTACGATATTCAATACACAACACAAAAAGCCATCAAAGGAAGTGTATTAGCAGATCATTTGGCCCATCAAGCTGTTGATGATTATTAGTCTATGAACTTTGACTTCTCGGATGAGAAGATCGTGCTAGTGACCGACTGCATGAAACCTGGACCATATGACGGACCTGAACAAGGATCTTGATGGACTATGGTCTTCGATGGGGCTTCCAACGCTTTGGGTAACAGAATTGGTGTTATGATAATCTCCCCTGAAGGTTGACACACTCCTTTCACTGCCATACTATGCTTAGACTGTACAAACAACATGGTTGAGTACGAAGCATGCATTTTGGGTCTGAAGGTTGCCATTGATTTGAGGATCAAGCATTTGAATGTGTTTGGAGAATCAGCTCTAATGATTAGCCAAGTAAAAGGATATTAGGACACTAAGCACCCTAATCTCATCCATTACAAGGAGCTGGTGCCATCTCTTATTCCTTATTTCGAAGAGATCACCTTTGAACATTTACCTAGGGAAGAAAATCAGTTGGCTGACGCCTTGGCAACAATGTCTTCTATGTTCAAGATCAAATGGGACAATGAAGCTCCTATGATTACAATTGAGAGATTTGACGAACCTGCGCACTGCTATGAGCTCGACACTGACACGGAAAAGCCATGGTACCATGAGGTGAAGAGATACCTTGAAGCACAAGAATATCCCGAAGGAGCTTCCATCAATGACAGAAAGTTCTTACGAAGATTTTCAGCCAAATTCTTCCTAAGTAATGGAAACATGTACAAACGCAACCATGACTCTACTCTACTCTGATGTGTGGACAAGAAGGAGGCAGAGGAAATTATAGAAGACATGCATGATGGTCTTTTTGGGACTCACTCTAGAGGACATACTATGGCCAAGAAAATCCTGAGAGCTGGTTACTATTGGTCAACAATGGAGACTGATTTTCATCACCACTCAAGAACTTACCACAGATCCAAATCTAGGCTTACAAGGTCCATGTGCCTCCTATCCCTCTGAACGTCATGACCGGTCTGTGGCCATTTTCAATGTGGGGCATTGACATGATTGGAGAGATCAAACCCACTGCTTCCAATGGACATCGCTTTATTCTTGTTGCTATCAATTATTTCACCAAATGGGTCGAAGCCATCTCATTTGCCTCAGTCACAAAGAACGTGGTAGCTAGATTAATCAAACATAACTTTATTTTTCGCTATGGTATCCTCTAAAGGATCATCACCGACAATGGGACTAACCTCAACAATGCTACGATTACGGAACTTTGCACTCAGTTCAAAATCAAGCATCACAATTCTTCTCCTTATAGACCTAAAATGAATGGCGTAGTGGAAGCCGCCAACAAAAACATTAAGAAGATTATGTAGAAGATGGTAGTGGCCTACAAAGACTGGCATGAGATGTTACCGTTTGCTCTTCATGGCTACCGTACTTCAGCTCGGACATCAACTGGGGCAACTCTCTTTTCCTTGGTCTATGGCATGGAAGTTGTTCTGCCAGTGGAAATTCAAATTCCCTCACTAAGGATTATGAATGAAGCAGGCCTAGGCGAAGACGAGTGGATTCAGACAAGATTGGATCAGTTGAACTTGATCAATGAAAAGAGACTGGCTTCTGTTTGTCACGAACAGATGTACCAAAAACGTATGATCAAGGCTTTCAACAAAAAGATCATGCCTCGAGTATATCAAGCCTGTGACTTGGTAATAAAGCGCATCATTCTTCCACAAGGAGACCCCAGGGGTAAATGGACTCCTACCTACGAAGGTCCATTTGTTGTTAAGAGAGTTTTCTCTGGTGGTGCCATGATGCAGACTACCATGGACGGTGAAGACTTCCCACTTCCTGTGAATGCAGACATAGTTAAAAAATACTACGCATAAGAGACCCGCTAGGTTGACACACCTAGGTAAGATAAGGGCATCCTGGCAAACCAAAAGGTTTGGGCAAAAATTAGGGATATATGTAAAAGATTGTACACCCGGCAAGTTGAAAACCCGAAAGGGCGACTTGGGCAAAAATGGGTATTTTGGTGGGCTGAAAACCCAAAAGGGCGGTCCAGGCAAAAATTAAGGATTGAAAGTGTATGACTATGTCCCATGGAATCACCACAGTAAACTTTATTACCAAGGTCCAAGTTTAAACGGTCTAAAATCAATCCAATCAACTTCTATCAATAGCAAGGGACATTCGAAGACATTGGGGAAATAGTAGAGTTGGAACGCAATGAGATCACTTCCACATGGCTATTATCTTTGTTTTCAATTTTGTGTTCCCTTCGACGATTTCCTCTTACTAGGATCTTCGTCTCTTTGTACAAAAATGCCTATTCATGGGCAAAATATCAATACAAATATACTTTGAAGTGCAAACTTTCTATTTTTGTTTTGAATGCAAAGATGTCCAATGACTAAAATTGAACGAACATATGTGTGTGAACATGATTAAAACTATTTGGCACATGTGTCCTGCTAAGAAGCAACAATCATCTCTTTAATGTATATGGAATATCCCCACAGGGTTATTTCATTAAGCATTATCTCCATAAGAACGGATACAATAAACCAATTCCCAACGGAGTTGCCCACAAAGTCTCTTTGCATAGGTTGATCCCCAGCCAGAGTCTCAATCTCTTGACAACTCTCTCCCTAGCTAAGTTGGCCCTAAAAGAAGAAGCCTTGCGGATTTCTTCCTAAAATAACTCACCCCGTCAGCAGTTCATCAAGTATTCATCAATAGGTTTTATTTCCCCAACAAATAACATACAACAAACAACGAACAGCAAAATTCCCCGAAATAGTCTATCCTCTCCAGTTTGAGTTTGCTTCTCAGACTATTACAAATCAGAGGGCCACAACCCCTAATCTCCAGTGGAGTCACCAACAAAGTCATCACTATCTCCGAAAGTTGCTGTGAATCTTAGAATCTGACCAGATAACAGTTTTAACTTCAGTAAGTTATTGTGAAGCCTAGACCTAGCCAAATAACAGTCAGCTTCATTCGCTCAAAATCCTATGAAGCCTGGACCGACCAGATAATAGTACAACTTCTCAAATACTATGAAGCCTGGACCCGACCAGATAATAGTACAATTTTCAGTTTCTATGAAGCCTAGACCCGGCCAGATAATAGTTAACTTCTCAAAATACTATGAAGCCTGGACCCGACTAGATAATAGTTAACTTCTCAAGACACTGAAGCCTGGACCCGACCAGATAATAGTGTAACTTCTCAAAATACTATGAAGCCTGGACCCGACCAGATAATACTTAACTTCTCAAGATATTGTAAAGCCTGGACCCGTCCTGATAATAGTGTAACTTCTCCAAGTAATATGAAGTCTGGACCCGACCAGATAATAGTTTAACTCCTCGAGATATTGAAAAAAAACCTAGACTTAACCAGACAAGGGTTTAACTTCTCTCCATTAGAGTTTGCCTCTACCCCAGTGAGTTACTGTGATTCCTGGACCCGACCATATATCAGTTCAAATTTATCTCTTCAAGCAAGTTATTGTGAAGCCGGGATCCGACCAGATACAACTTAACTTTATTCCCTAAGAAATTTGTTGTGAAGCCTGGAATCCGACCAGATAAAAATTAATTTCAAGCAAGTTACTGTGAAGCCTGGACCCGACCAGATATCAGTTCAACTTCATCTTTTTCAGACGAGTTATTGTGAAGCCTGGACCCGACCAGATAGAAATTAACTTCATCCATCTCAAAAATCTGTGAAGCTGGAATCCAACCAGATAGCAGTTTGATGTCAATAAGTTTCTGCGAAGCCTGGAATCCGACCAGATAACAGTTAATTTATTCTTCCCCAGTAAGTTACTGTAAAATATGGAATCCGACTAGATAGCAGTTAACTTCCTCATCCTCAATAAGTTGTTGTGAAGCGTGGATCCGACTAGATAACAACTAACATTCAAGAATTAATCCCCGGTGGAAGCATTCTTTTAACAAAGTTTAAAGATATGTATATTCTTCATCCCCAATGTGATCGGTGGGAAGATAACTGACTATTTTGGAATGCTGGTTCGCGTTTTGCGTTTGTTTTTGCAAAATGTCGCGGTAAGAAAGAGTCGCCACCGACTTTTATTTTATCCAACAAGGAAAGGAAAAAAGCACAGAAAAATTCCTTTTTAGAGATGTTTCTCGGGTCCGGGGGGTAGATTATAGAAAGGGAAGGTGTTAGCACCCTTTCTATCTGTGGTTATCCACGGGCTCTTAGGTACTTGCTCAAAGTGTTTTCAAAATTTGCTTTTCTTTGTGTTTGTGGGTTTGAAAGAAGTTTTTGTTTGAAAGGAGTGTAAGTGCAAAAGGTTTCGTTTTGTTTTGAGAGAGCAAGTACTTAAGAACCATCTACCTACTCGAAAAAGGAATTAATCTGTACCAGTGTCCTTTAGACAACACTATCCCACTATTGATGAGTAGGTAGCATCGTCATTGTAGTTTTAAGGGTCAATTCGATTAAGGGACGTGTGGTCACTAAAGCAATGTTAGGACGCCTTAGCGGTAACCCTAATGTCTTAGATCATTTTTCTGAGGCAACCGTTTCGAGGAAACTATGATCTTTGGACAAAAGGGCGACCTCTAAAACTTCCTATACTCAATGACCACGTTCGAAGGCAACCAAGTGAGGTGTACCCTAAGAGTGCACATGTGCGAGTCTGTTGTTTCGGTTAATTTTATCTTTGTACATGTTATGGGTTAGCTATGTTGATTTTAAGTTCATACATTTGATCTTGTCATGCATTCCCTATTATCAAACATCTAACAGTGTATAGTTGCGGAATTTAAATTGCGGAAATTAAATCTAAACTATTACAAGGCGTCGGGTATTTACATCGCCAAAAGCAATCCTTTAATTTAAATTGCGGAAAAATAAATGAAAGCGATGAAATAATTAAAGTCCTAATTAAAAGCTATTACATTCCGGAAGCAAGTACAAATATGAAAATATGGATCCCGTGCGAGAAAATTAAATCGGGCGCATTTTTTAGGGTTTTGACCCTTTTTTCAAAGAAAGCATTTTTTTGTTTATTTTTTGGATTAAAAGAAATTAAATTTAAGTTAATTAAATAAATAAACACATTGATTAATGAAAATATTTTTTTGGATTTTTGGATATTTAAAATAAGATAAATTTGGTCAAAGTTAATAAAAAACCTAATTTTCTACATTAATTTTAAATATTGCAAAAAATATTAAAAGTTAAACCTAATTAAACTAAATTAATTGAGTTAATTTATTTACAAAAATAAAAGTGATGAATTTAATTTTAATAAATAAAATATATTTTCGTGTTTTTGATTTTATGAGAAAAAGATTTAATTGGTTAGTAATAATAATAAAAATAATAATTAAAAACATTTAAATAAAAGAAATATAAAAAAGAATATAAATAACCCAAAGGGGGTTTGGGCCCAGATCTGGATGAGAGGTAGCATTTTTCCAGGCCCAATACAAGCCAGCCTAGTTGACTTTTCTACTTCTCCACGCGTATGCTGACTTGGATGTATGGTGGACATCACCCTGGGGCCATCAGATTTGGCCTGGAGGCCATCTGGCGCTTGGGATCTGAAGGATTATGGTGGATTGCAGGGCATGGGGCACACTGGAACGCCTGAAAGAAAATAACAAGAAATATGTTGGGGACCTGGGATTCGAACCCAGGTCTGATAGGCCAATGCAAGCGTTCCACTACCAACTCAACCACTGCGCTTTGTTTGTTAATGGATAGATAACTATTATTATAAAGAAAAGACAATTAATATGCTGGAATTAAAAAAACACGCGCCAAGATTCAAAATCAACCAACGAGGAAGAGGCACGTCTTCATCTTCTCCAACGAAACCTGGTTCTTTTTCCTGCAGATTTGAATCCGCAACTAAATCCCTAGATTGGTCCTAAAATCTTCTCTAGGCTATGGAAACGAATTCTGAGACCACCATTATGCTCGTCTCTCCCTCCTGAACACACCCATGGCCATTGATAGTGCTGATTTTACCTGAAACTGAAACGCCTAAAAACAAGAAACACAAACCCTAGTTTCGGGTATGGTATTACAGGCCATGAAAACTCAATTGGTTAATGCAGAAAGTCTCTAAATGGACCGATTAGCATGATTGTGCAAAGATTTTGGCAAAAAGATGCAAGAATAAGAGGATGCGTTTTCAACTGAAAGGTGAGTTTCAGAGAGACTTACAGCGCTATTGGGACGATGTAATGGCCTGATTTTGATTGCTTTAGACTCAGGGGATGTCCAGCAAGAGAGTAGTGTTGAGGTTTTGCTTTGAATCCGCCTCTAGAATGGATTTCAGTTTCCAACTTTTTTGACAAATTTCAAGTTTTGGTTTTCCAGATTGTGCAGCCTCTAGGTCCTGAGCTCATATGCTTTGTGTTGTATATGTAACATGGAGTTAATTAGGTTAGGTTTTGGGCTTTGAATCTTTGTGTATTGATGATTTAAGATTTGATATGATCCTCCATTACAAAGCTTCCAAAAATGTCCCAAATCCAATATTTTGTGCATGATATGGCTTGATATGAGTTTGATCTTGTCCATGATGATAATTGAAACCTGTATCAATCAAAAAGATCCCAAGTGATTAAGATTTGGATTTTATTTGGATTTAAATTGATTAAAAATGAATTAATTCAATAAAAATCAAATAAAATAGAAAAATCAATGAATGTACATAAGACTGAAGATGGGACACGTGTGTAGTGTGACAAGATCAAATCAAGTGGAAACAAATGGGCCCATTTGTCAAAATTTGACGTTTTGGGGATAGTTGACTTTATGCAATTTTGGAAAAATGCCCAACTTCAACAATGCATAACTTCTTCAATTTTGAACTTTTGGAGGTGTTCTTGGATTTTTTAGAAACCTTGAGATGTCATATAATCAACCCTTTTTGTCTCATCTCAATTTGATATTCCATGCTCAAGTTATAATCTTTGGGAGAAAAAAGGTGTTTTTGTTGACTTTCAAAAATGACCTATAATGTCCAAATTTGTAACTTCTTGTGAATGCATTTATTGATCTTGGGGTGTTAAGATGGATTGTGGTAAATTGCATCCTCTTCAAAATGAGCTTTGGATGGGTCATTTCTCATAAAGTATGAGAAAGTTGTGATTGGTCAAAGTTGAGTTGACTTTTCCTGCAAAACCCTAATTTAGCAACTTTTGAATCTTGATGAACCTTGAGCAATCCTTGATGAATCATGATCAACCCTTAATCAAATTTTGAATTATCCTTCAAAATGAGAATGTTGACAAAAAATATTGAGGTTTGACTATTTGTAGGTCACAGTTGACTTTTGCCCTAGCACAGTCGATTTTTGGACCTCTTGAGCAATTGACTGACCAAATTTCCTCTGCAAGGCTTGAAATTTAACATGGATGAACTTGAGAACATATTAGGACATTGGGGAGCACTTGGGGTCATTTGGATGTAAGGACCTTGATGCAACACAAAACCCTAATTTGAGGTTGACTGCCTTAGGAGATGATTTAACTGTCCAACTCTTGAGCAATCTTGAGTCACTTGGAGATTCTTCTTGACATGTCCTGAGAAATATGGGAGGGAAAATTTTGGGGTACAACAGTTTCCCCTGTTCAATTTTCTTAAACCTGAGGATGTAGATTGGCTTTCGGGCCTTTCGTGATCCGAAGGTGGAAGATGATTGAACACTAGAGTGCCCAGAAATTTGCATTCGCATGAAGTGGTATCAGCATTGTGATGACGGGAATGGGCTTATAGATGCCATTTGGATATTGTTGGTAGGTGGTCTGAACTTCAACTGGAATACGAATCAGGGAGATCTTGTCGACAATCTGACTGAACTAGAGGAGGTCTTGTCTTCTTTGACTGGATTGGCGTCAGAAAAATATTTAGGAATCGATTTAACTGGACCAGAGGAGGTTTTGTCTCTATTGACTGAATTGGCATCAGAAAAATCTTTAGGAATCGATTTAACTGGACCAGAGGAGGTTTTGTCTCTATTGACTGAATTGGCCTCAGAAAAATCTTTAGGAATCGATTTAACTGGTTTTGTCTCCATTGACTGAATTGGCCTCAGAAAAATCTTTAGGAATCGATTTAACTGGTCTTGTCTCCTTTGACTGGGTTGGCCTCAGAAAAAATCTTTAGGAATCGATTTAACTGGTTTTGTCTCCATTGACTGAATTGGCCTCAGAAAAATCTTTAGGAATCGATTTAACTGATTTTGTCTCCATTGACTGAATTGGCCTCAGAAAAATCTTTAGGAATCGATTTAACTGATTTTGTCTCCATTGACTGAATTGCATCAGAAAAATCTTTAGGAATCAATTTAACTGATTTTGTCTCCATTGACTGAATTGGCCTCAGAAAAATCTTTAGGAATCGATTTAACTGATTTTGTCTCCATTGACTGAATTGCATCAGAAAAATCTTTAGGAATCGATTTAACTGGTTTTGTCTCCTTTGACTGCGTTCGCATCAAAAAAATCTTTAGGAATCGATTTAACTGGTTTTGTCTCCTTTGACTGCGTTCGCATCAGAAAAATCTTTAGGAATCGATTTAACTGGTTTTGTCTCCTTTGACATAGCTGAGAACTTTAACTGCATCTTTCCTGAAAGGTAAAGGTCAGTCATATGCAATGCATGATATGGATCAAGCAATGATGTTCTCAACATAAATGAGATTGTATTGTATAATGAGTTTATGCATGTATCATGATGTATGGAAATGTACTGTTTTAGCTGGGGGAAATAAATCCTGGATAGCTGCTGGAGAATAGAGTTGAATTCTTCGTTTCCGCTGGGGATGATGAACGAAGGGGATAAACCTACATGAGAGGAGAACTTTGTTAGGGAATAAACAGATGGGGAGATTACTCCGAGGGGAATTACTCTGTGGGGAAGACATGTTCTGCTGAAGATTCTAATGATAAATTCCGCTGGGGATGGATTACCGTTGCTGGTGATACTGAATCTGTTGAGGATTGAATTCCTGCTTGTGAAAGAAAGAACTTCACTGGGAGATGATCTTTCAGTCGCGACTTGCTAGGAATAACCCTGTTAGACTCTTGTGGGGATAACCCTCTAAATTTGGCTGGGAAGATTTATTGTTTGTACTCCGCTGGGGGTAAACTTCCAAAGTCTACTGGGGATGATGATTCAGCTCCGTTGGGGAAGCTTTTTCAGACCGTGCTGGGAAAATATTGACTCCACTAGAGGTATCTTGTATTCTTCCGGGGAACATTCTTATACTCCGTTGAGGAATATTAAGACTGTCGGGGATACTCTTATACTTGCTGAGGAATATTCTTATACTCCGTTGGGGAATATTAAGACCTTTTTAGTGTTGATGATAGACCAACTCTTCTTGGGGAAAGTATTGTTCGTTCGTTCATAGTTGCAAGTCTCAGTTGGGAGAGAATTATCATTACTGCCTTACTCTGCGGGGAGTGAAAGTATCTTAGCCATATTCTTCAGCTGAATCTACCTTGTACCTGGTGGAAAGAGCAACTATACAGCTCGGACAATTCTTATTTCCCCTGCTTCTGATATTACCAGTAATTTATCTTTCGTTTCGCATGTAAACACTCATGAGCAGCGATTAATGTCAAATGCATATATCAAAAATGAACATTGGACGTTCTTTGCAAAACAAAACAGATAAAGGAAAACAGTTTGAAATTTGTCTGAAAATGAATTTGTATTAATTTTGAAGTTTGGCCTGTAAATAGGTGTTTTTGTACAAGAGGCTGGCATCCTAGTAAGATAATGCCGCCGAGCAGATAGAATTTACACAAATTGTAAAAAGAAAACAAAACAGCTATGTGAATAATCCCATTGGGTTCCAACTCTGCTATTGCCTTTATGTCCTCGAGAATCTCATCACTTCGCTACTGGTTGAAGATGAATCAGATTGATTAATGTCGTCTGAGCTTGATAGTTGATACTGAAGTCTGGATGCAAGGTGATCCAATGAGACATAGTGTTACGATGATCCCTAATTTTTGCCTGGACTGCCCTTTCGAGTTTTCAGTCCACCGGGATACCCTTTTTTGCCCAAGCCTCCTTTTCAGGTTTTCGACTTGCCGGGTGTACAGATTTTTTCATTTTCATCCCTTATTTTTTCCCGAATCCTTTTGGTTCGCCGGGAAGCCCTTATTTTTGCCTAGGCCAGTCAACCTAGCGGGTCTTTGTTTATGTGTAGTATCTTTTTACTATGTCTGCATTGACAGGGTGAGGAAGGTCGTCACAATCCTTGATCATCCGTTTTTGGTACGTCTGACCATGACAAATAGCAGTAAGTCTCTTTTCGTCGATTAGGTTCAGCTGATCAAGCCAGGTCTGAATCCAGTCATCTTTGCTCAAACCTGCATCCTTCATGATTCAGAGAGAGGGTATCTGAACTTCAATGGACAAGACTGCCTCCATGCCATAAACCAAGGAATAGGGTGTTGCCCCTGTTGACGTCCGTGCTGAGGTACGGTACCTATGAAGAGCAAACAGTAACATCTCGTGCCAGTCTTTGAATGTCACTGTCATCTTCTGCACAATCTTCTTAATGTTATTATTAGCCTCTTCGACAACCCCATTCATCTTTGGCCGATAGGGAGAAGAATTGTGATGTTGTATCTTGAATTGTTCGCAGAGCTCAATGATCATTTTGTTGTTGAGATTGGTACCATTGTCCGTAATGATCCTCTCTGGTACACCGTATCGACAGCTCAGATTGTGCCGAATTAGCCGTGCCACAGCGTTCTTGGTTACTGTAGCAAAGGAAGCTGCTTCAACCCACTTTGTAAAGTAATCAATCGCTACCAGGATGAAATGATGCCCGTTGGATGCCGTAGGTCTGATCTCGTCGATCATATCAATGCCCCACATTGTAAAAGGCCAAGGTGTCGTCAAGACTTTCAGAGGAACCGGAGGTATGTGCACATTATCAGCATAGACCTGGCATTTATGACATGTCCGAGAATGCTGATAATAGTCGGCTTCCATTATGGACCAATAATATCCTGCCCGAAGGATTTTCTTTGCCATGGTGTATCCACTGGAATGGGTTCCAAAAGTACCTTCATGTAACTCTGCCATGATCCTTTCTGCTTCATTCTTATCCACACACCGCAGTAAGGTCGAATCATGGTTATGCTTGTAAAGAATGCCATTGCTGATGAAGAACTTCGCTGCGAACCTCCTCAAAAATTTCTTGTCATTAACAGATGCACCCTCGGGGTATTTCTGAGCCTCAAGGTATCTCTTCACCTCATGAAACCAGGGTTTATCTGCTACCTCTTCAGTCTCAACGTCACAGCAATGTGCGGGTTCGTCCAATTTTTCAATGATAATCTGGGGAGCTTCGTTGTCCCAATTGACTTTGAACATAGAAGACATCGTAGCTAACGCGTCCGCCAACTGATTCTCCTCTCTAGGGAAGTGTTCAAAGGTTATCTCCTCGAAATGGGGAAGCAGCGTCAATACATACTCCTTGTAAGGAATAATATTTGGGTGTTTCGTATCCCACTCGCCTTTGATATGACTGATCACGAGAGCGGAATCTCCGAAGACACTTAGAAACTTAATCCTTAGGTCAATTGTTGCTCGAAGACCCATGATGCACGCTTCATACTCCGCCATATTGTTGGTGCAGTTGAAACATGGTCGGGCGGTAAATGGAGTATGAGAGCCTTTAGGAGATATGATCACAGCGCCAACGCCATTACCCAAAGCGTTCGAAGCTCCATCAAAGTACATAGACCATTGGGATCCTTCCTCAGGTCCTTCAATACATCTTTGAGTGCAAATTTTTGGGCACTTTTGTGTTCAATCATATTTCACCTTCAAGTCACGAATGGTGGATCCGCCAATCTAACTCTTCAGGTCTAAGAAGATTGAACAGGGGCAGATGTTGTACCCAAAAATTTTCCCTCTCGTTTCCCAATAAATATCTCATAAGATCTCCATTGATTCAAGACTACACAAGGTTTGATCAGCTCAAGACACCTCCTCAACACTGACAGCTCAAAATTAGGGTTTGAGTTTTCACAAGGACATATGGACTTTTAATGCCTTATATGACATTCATGGATCATTTTGGGTCCCCAAGATTGCTCATGTCAAGTTTCAAGCTTTGGATCACATTTTTTCTCAGTCAACTGATCAATTGACCTAAAATTAGATGTATTGGGGAAAAAAGTCAATTGTGGTCAATTTACAGTCAAACTTCATATTTTTTATCCATATCAACATTATGAACTCATATATGTCAATTTATCAAGTTTGGATCACAATTCCTCAAATAAATTTGATCAGAACACCAAAAGGGCAAAATAGTCAAAATTAGGGTTTTGATTGAGAAGGCTCAGTTCTTAACTTTTGACCAAGAGAATGACTTATTGGTTTAAGACATGATCTCAAAGATTCAAATGCACCATCTTGACCTAATTGCATAGTTCAAATCACCTCTCAAGATCATTGGTTTGACAGATAAATTTCAGTCAACTGATGAAAAGTCAACTGTACACTGAAAAGTCAAACTTTGGCTTTTTTATCAAAGTCAAGTTTTAAAAATAATATTTCATCAAGACTTGTCAAAATATGAAACTTGTTCATCAAGAAATTAAAAAGTCAAAGTTACCTTTGAAAATTCAAAATTCTAAGACATAAATTTTTCTAAGTGTTAGAATTTTAACATTTTTTCATAACTTTGTGCCAAATTTCCACCATGATGCAAGAAGATTCAAGGGAAACTTCCAACATGAAAGTTGTAGATCTCAATGAGATCTAAAACAATTTAAGGAATAACTTTTTCTAGAAATGCTTGGATTTCAAGTTATGAATTTATGAAGACATGTCCATGAAACTAAAAAGACTTTGTGAAATTTTGCCCTAGTTAGTCAGGATTTTGCCCTAACTTCATCACAACTTTTCACCCAGTTCCAAATTGAATCTTCAAAAATGTCAAACATGAAGGTTGTAGAGGATGTTACAAGATTTCCAAAATATCCAAGAACTCATTGAGATCATACTTGAGCTAAGAGAATCGAAGGCAAGAGGTTAGGGTTTCAAACTTGTTTTTCAAGTCATTTTCATGATGAACATTTGATCCAATCCATAGTCATGTTGCATAATCCTCACTTTGTAGGCCTCAAACTTATTTTTCACTCCATAATTAATGGTTTAAAAAACTGATTATGCCCTTATCCAAGTGCTTCAAGCTTTGTCCAAACCAATTTGCCATTTTGGGGAGAAAGTAACATATTCATTCTTGTAAAGCAAGCTTTATGCAAAGTCAACTTGCATTGAGCCTTGCACTTGTTCTTTCTGCACACACAACCCCTATAAACCAAAAGCGATCATGTTTAAAGTTCTAACCACTCTATACAGCCCTGAACCATGTCTTGGAACAAGATGTTTCAAAATTGCTTCAAAAACAAGTAAAGTTGCCATAACTTGAGGATTCGAATTTTGAGTTGTTGTAACACTTGAAACCTCTTGCCTATAAATATATACACTATTTGCAAGCTAGGACGCGAATGCACAAGCCCTCAAACACCATCAAAGTCAGAATTGCATAACAAACCTTCATTGTTGAATATTCTGGCCAGAAATCCCAAAATCAAAACCCACTTGTGCGTTTCTTGGACTTTTGGTTCCTAAAGCTTCTAAACATCATACATAAAAAATTCCAACACCTGTTATCCAACTGTAACTCCATCTTCACAACCTCAATTTTCAAAAACAGGGCATTGCATCTTGACTTTTCCAGACCATTCCAACCATCCCTAGCACAAACTAATCATTGCATTAGCTTCTTGAGAACTTGAGGAAGCTAACCTGATCATCACCATCACTTGAAACAAGCTCAAACTCATTTCACGATTTCCAGCTTTTGAGGTATTTTTCTGAACTTACATCTCTTCATTTAGGCATTGTTAGGCTTTCATTTTCAAAGATAAAATATAGATATCATTGCCTTGAAACTGCTCATGTCCATAGTTTTCATTTATATTGATTGAGTAGGGAGAATTTTGAAGTTGAAGTTTTTGAAAATATTAGGTTAGATTTGGTACCAACAGAAATTCTTGCTCATCTTTGAGAATTAGTTTAAGTTATTTACATATTTAGAATCGTGGTGAAATTTCTAACAAGTTTGATGTTTGAAGTTTTGAAAATGATTGAGAAATGGTTGAGTTACAAATTTCAAATATTTGCTTTGTAAACTACCGCGGGGAAGAAGATGAAGTTCAGGCCTAGAACTTGTTTTGTAATATAATTTTATGGTTTTGTTTAAGTTAACGGATGTATAGTCACCCCAGTGGTAAGGCAGCGCGCGTATCATGTCAAGGGCGTGGGTTCAAGCCCCAGCATTGCCATTTTTTTCCTTTTTTAACATTTTCTCTCTTTTTGACACAACTACGCACGCCTGGGCCTAAGGCCATTGGAGCTTGTTTTTTTATTGAGACTCCCTCCCCCCTGCCTGCTTTTCACAACACAGCCCATTTATTCTTTTATGATTTCCAAACAAAAACATTAATGGACCAGGCTTCAAACAAAACTGTTTTTTTTCTAACATACACCTTAAATGCCATTTTCACCCTCTGACTTTTATTTTTATATTTTATTTTATTTTTCTTTATTATTATTATTATTATTATTATTATTATTATTATTATTATTATTATTATTATTATTATTATTATTAATAAAAATCCAAAAAAAATAGTTTATTTATTTATCTAATATACTTATATTCTCTTATTTTTATTTTCTTTTTCAAACTAAAAAAGACAAAAATATTTTCTTAAACAAATTTAATTATTTTTCCTAATAAATTAATAATTATATTTAAGTTTAGTTATTTTCTTTTTATTTAAAATTAACTTAGAATTTAGGTTTCTTTTAATTAATTAATTTACGTACTATTTTGATTAAACTTAAAACCTTTTCTAAAAACCCTAAAAATGATTTCTAATTTAATTTCTTTTCTTAATTAATTTAGGTTTAACTTTATTAATTTAATTAATTATTTTCTTTTAGATAATTAGGTTAAAACCCTTTCCTCAAAAACCAAACAAAATCCATTTATTTTCCATTTATATCCTTGTACATTATATTCTTTTCAATTCTTGTACATTATTTCAATATGGTTGTAATGATAATTAGGTTCAATTTCTTGTAATCCCCGTTGTAAATTTGTATACCCCATCCCCAAATGATGTAATAGCATAGTAAATTTACTTTCCGCAATTTATCGCTTTCATATAAATGCTAGTAATTAGGGTTTGTATGGAAAGATAAAATCAATTCTTAGAGAATCCTAATTCAAAATAAATCAAGCATGAAATCCAAAACCCTTACACACTTTCAACCTTAGGATAATTCCACTTGTTGCCTTATAAAGATGGTCATGTTATGCATGTGGGATGTCTTAGCAAAAATAATCAAAATACAAGATAATAGTCCCTCGATGATGCTACAAATGTTTCCTTATAAATGATCTTAGTCCCTACAAGAGAAATGCTAAGATATCTCACAACATTGCTATCATGACTATATGATGACCCACGCCCGTCCCTTTTACATCCAAATATAAGGCTTCTTACCAATCAATGGTAAGATAGCAACATAAAAGGAAAGGAGAGAAATGAACAAAAGACTTTTGAGTAGGTAGAAACGTTCTTAGTTGCTTGCTCACTTTCAAAACAAAACACACACTAAACATTTTCAAAAACAAACATCTTTTCAAATACACCAACACTTTCCATGAAATATTTTTCAAAAGTTCAACACTTTGTATACATTCTCGCCGAAACGAGAATCATTACAAATTTTGCCTAAACGAAGGATCCTTTTCAAAAATACTTTCAAAAACCACCACAAAGTACATTTTCAAACAAAAGCAAGTGATCTAGCAAGAAACTAAGAGCCCATAGATAACTATGGATGAAAAGGGTGTTAATACCTTCCCTTTTCATAATCTACCCCCCCGAACTCAAGAAATAATCTCAAAGGTCTTTCCTGTTATTTTCCACCTTTCCTTTTGGATAAAAGAAAAGTCGATGGTGACTCTTGCTAACTGCAATAATTGCGATTAAACGCAAAACATCCCAAGTCAGTTCTCCCACCGTATTACAGCAGGAATCCTCCTCGAAAACGAGGAACGCGTGGTGATCGACTATTCGCTCACTCTCTCCTCTCCGACCTCAAACAATTAGGCAGAATACGAGGCTCTGTTCGCAGGTCTAAGACTGGCCGAAGATTTGGGTGCTCGTGAGGTATAAATTTTCACTAATTCCCAACTTGTCGCGTCTCAAGTTCAAGGGGGATATCGGGCTAAAAACAACAGCCTCATTAAATATTTAAACTTCGTCAAAGAACATATGAAAAAGTTTGACCAAGCAAAAATTACACACGTACCACGCGAACAAAACACACGGGCCGACATACTTTTAAAGCTCGTGAGTACAAAGAAAAAGGGCGGAAACAAATCTGTCATACAATAATCCCTATCTCGCCCGAGCATTGAAAGGTCCGCGGATCTACTCGAAGTGAATGCCATCGGGGACGATTCATGTTGGATGACCCTGATGTTCAATTTTCTAACGAAGGAGAACTTCCCCCAGACCAAAGGGAGGCATCCGCGACCAAACGACGAGCATGATCTTATGTGGTGCTCGAGCATAAATTTTATCACCGTGGATTCTCCATCCCACTCTTGAAGTGTGTCGAAGAATCCTTGGTCCCCGAGATACTACGGGAAATTCACGAAGGAATCAACGCCCAACACATGGGAAGAAGGTCCCTAGCCCGAAAGGCGCTGCGAGCAGGATACTACTGGCTGACCATGCAACGAGATACCAAAGAGCATGTCAAGAGGCGCAACAAGTGACAGAGACACGCTGACCTGCACCTCGCTCCCCTGCACGAGATAAATACGCTATCATCTTCGTGGCCATTTTCCTGGTGGAGAATGGATATCCTCGGACAGTTCGTACAAGGGACATACCAAAACAAATTCCTCATCATGGCCTTAGACTATTTCACCAAATGGATAGAGGCCGAAGTCCTAACGAAAATCACCTCACACAATATTCTCTGTTTTTACAAATGAAACGTGCTCGCTCGGCTTGGGATACCATAAGCGCTTGTCACGAACAATGGCACACAATTCACCGACCAAGGTTTCCAAAGCTTCGTTGCCAAACTCGGCACCAAGCAGCATTTTACCTCAGTCGAGCACCCCCAAACCAACGGGCAAGCCAAAGCCACGAATAGGGTCATCTTGCGAGGAATCAAACGCAGGCTACGCAAATCCAAAAGGGGATGGGTGGAAGAACTACACAATGTTCTATGGGCTTACCGAATAACGCCTCATTCGACAACTGGCGAGACGCCATTCCGACTGACCTACAGCACTGAGGCCGTCATCCTGGTAGAAATCATGGAGCCATCTAGGTGAACTGAAATGCCCATCGACGAGGAGATAAATGATGAGGCCCTCATAGATAATCTCGACCTAGTCGAAGAAATCCAATCAGGAGCAGCTCTTTACTAGGCCACGCTGAAACAACAAGTAGCCCTAAGCCACGTCAACAAAGTCATAAAGCGCGAATTTCAGGTCGGCAGCCTAATCTTGCGAAGAAACCAGAAGGATTCCCGTGAAGGGAAGCTGGCCACAAACTGGGAGGGGTCTTACCTCATCCAAGGAGATACGGGCACCGAATCATATTACCTCGAGCAATTGAACGGAGAACCACTACCTCGACCCTAGAATGCTACGAAGCTAAAATAATATTATAGCTAAGTCCCTCACCTGCTGAGGACTTTTGATGTCGAATATTCCTCTTCAGACGACGAGGGGAAAAGCTCGACCATGTAGGCACGTCGAGGTAAGGACGTGACCTACAAACTAACAAAAAGCAGGATGTCGTTCATTTTGAAGAGCAGTATCCTAGCCCGACAGGGACACCTCGGTCGAGCTCTGTTGTCAAAGTACCCCAACATGGCAAAACACCCAGCTCTCAATGGGCAGTTCACGCCACGAGCGTAGGATCCTGACCGCGATCATATGCTCTTCCCGCGGATCACTACTTCGTGCCCTCGAAACATTTCAACATGTGTCGAACTAATATTAGGGTTGAGCACATCTCTCCACACGAAAAACACGAAACTCGTGCAAAATTCATAACGACCACAAATAATGGTCGAGCATGCAGGATATACAAGTATTCATGAAATAACCAAGTCAAAAACAACAACAAACAAAAATAACAATAAGCTGGCAATACCAAAGATAGGCATCAAAATAAAGCAAAATAAGTATCAATGGCGACCACTTGGGTCGAAGATGTCTGAATATTACAAAGATTACAGGCACGCGGGCCCAAATGCAAATAAGATGAAAAAACAAAAATGTTAATCTCTCCCCAGAGTACTCACTTCAATATCGGGAGAGTCAGGAGGGGGAACCACCCGGCCATCAATCACCTGGGACAAAACCCCGATTCCTTGAGTTTTTAACCCCAAGTTCAGCATAAACAGCTGATTCACGACGGATTTAAAACCATCGGCCAAGGCGTCAACATAGTCTGACTCTAGGAGTTGAATTTGAGAAATAAAGTCGGCACGCGTGCGTAAATCGGCTACCCCCTCTGGATCACCCTCTGCGGGCATCATAGCAGGCTTCAGATCTGAAACCTCCCTTGTCAGCCGTTGGTTATCACTCTCTAACCGTTCCTTATCGAACTGGAGGCGGTCTTTGTCTTCGAGGGCTTTCTCGGCTCTCCCCTTCTCCCCCGCCAGCACGTCAGACTGCTCATGAAACATCTCCTCGCTTCGTTCAAGAGCAGTTTTCAGCTTGCAGGTTTTTTTCACAAGAGTCGCCTTCTCCGACTCCAGTTCCCTGACTCGATCGGAGGAGTCTAATCTTTTGCCCGCTAGAACAACGACCATCTCTGCCATCTTCACCACCTCGACCATGCTGGAAGCGAGGTGCTTCCTTCGACCTTCCTTGTCGAGCCGCCTGATGATGTCAGACTCGTTATCGGAAACGGTCAAGGGAAAACCCTCGAAGAAGTCCTTTTCCACGAAGTAGGGTGGTAGGCTGTAGGCTCGGGCACCCGCCCCTTTGTTAGTTACATCAGCATGTCCACCTTCTTGACGACTCCGCTTCTTTCTCAACAACACGGCTTGGCGCTCGGCATCACGAGAACCCAAGGACCCACTAGATCCTTCCCTGACCGGCTCGGGGGCTATACACATTCACGTAGCTTGTTGCGGTTTCACCAACCTCTTATTGCTCTTCTTCTCTTGGGTCAACTTCAGCAATCTCTCGCGGCGCTCCGCTATGTGACCTGCAAAAACCAAGAAAATGTACCCGGGTCAGCATCGTCGAAGAAACAAAAGAAGGCAAGTAATATAGTAAAAGTAAGCAGAAAACCTAAGAGATCTACGGTCTGCCCATAAGATTGACGCTCGACGAGCACCTTGGTATTGATCGGACGTGCCTCAAATGTTGGCTCGCCGTCTTAATTAAGGAATCCATGTCCTTCCCTCGTAACCCACATGGCAGGGAAGAAACCTTCGAAGAATCGATTGAGGACGCCATATGCCTCTTCATCTTCAACGCTCATATCGTTGGCGGAAGTGTGGTAATATTCGGGACCGTGGTCGTAGTGGGCTGAGCACCAGTGGATGGGAAACTTTGAGATTATCCCAACCTCAGGATTACCCTTGACATCCAAGCACGGCTCCCCATCCTCGTCCACAACGGTAGCCGGGTCGAACAGGGAATCCAAGGTTGTTTGGGTAGATGGTTGCAAGATATACCACTTGTCCTTAAAGTCCCGGACAGAATCCAAGTACATCTTAAACAGCCTCTTCGACTGTTTAAGGGATACCCAGCTATGTTTACCTCCTCGGGAATGCCGTTGCAAGTGAAAAACCCTGAAGAACAGGGGAATGGTCGCCCTGATCCTTAGGAACCGACATGTAAGTTCGAATGCCCGAATAAAGGAAATCGTGTTGGGATGAAGCTGGGAGGGCGCCAAGTTCAAATGATTGAACACCCATATTTATAAGTCGTTAAAAGGAAGCTGAAGTCTGAGGTCTTTGAACACGACCTCATACATAGGGAAGGAATCCTGGGTGAACTCTGAGCATATGCGAGCGTCTTGCATCGGCCTCATGATTTTGAAATTTCTTCGAAAACCCTCCTGGCTGCCGCCATACTAGACGACTGTATAGGCTTGCCTCCCGGTGTAACTATAGATCGTGGTTATCCCTTGGGGTTTCGCACCAACCCAATCCAGAGTAGGATCATCGACTGTGTCAACCAGATTGATGCTCTCCTCGGCTGCACTGGTTCCTTCAGTGTCCATATGCTCCGATGACTTGGGAGTGTCGGCCATTTACCTGCAAAGCACGGGAAACCGGTGAACTCGACAGCAAATCCACCTTTCCATGATGTAGATGAAGAGGATAAGCAATGCCCAGACCAAGTCGACGGTCATTCTCTTAAAAAAGGGAAATACGTGGACCTCGACCGGCCCATGAAAATCATGTCGATCCTCTAAGATCACGCAATGATCCTTGCGACGAATGCTTGTTTTTTCATAAATATACCGGGCACGGGAAGAATATGGCAAGCAGACTATGAATCTCACGACCAAGTTCATAAATTTGTTAGCCAAACACATGGAGATCATGGGGAAGACTAACCTAAGTACTGGCGAAAGGATGAATATCACATGCATAATCATAAATCATATGCCTAAACGCATGAATATCACATGCATAATCATAAATCATACGCCTAAACGCATGAATTCCTCAGGCAGAAACCCCCAGATGCGAAATCCTGATACTAAACATCATCAAAATCTATCTATACACAAGATATCAAGGAAAAAGAACGCTTACTTGAAGAATAGATGAAGAACGATGGTGGTTGAGGAAGAGTACACGGTGGATTGTGCGGCGGTTTCAAGGATTCTAGAAAAAGGCACGGTGTTGACAACAGAGAAAGTGGAGAGCGCGAAAATATGAAAGTAAATTATGAGCCCTGGAGCCCTATTTATAGAGTTGGTGTAGAATGTGAAACGTTGCATCGGGCGGCTCACAAGATGCCTTTCTCCTCGACACCTACATGTACAGGAAATGATGGCCCCTACTCCCTAGGTAATCATTACTGTTCTCAAGAGCCATGCCACGTGTTTGACAAGTGTATCATCTTCTCTCTGCGAGTCCTCCTCGAACACGCTTCGACCACTACTCAGAGCAAAATCATGAACCGATGACGTTCTCCATCCATGGTATAAAAACTCTGTGTCGAGCAGCTCACCTCGCAAAAGGACAAACTAGAATTAAGTCATAACTCCTTCATCGGGAGCAACAACTTGGGGGGCTCCTGTTCTGGACTGGGCCTGCCCTTGGCCCAACTCCCAATAAGGCCCAATCCAAGTGTGTCAACCTGTACAACTGACCGGTTCTATCCTCAAACACGGTGGGTAACTACCACCCTTTCCCCATAAGGAGACAACCTCACCACACGGGGACAACGCCCCGAGTAGACTGAGGACGGTCACCTTCGACCATGAAGGCTTCGAGAACACCTCAACTAGCTCGTCGACCAAGATTGGTCCCCTATCGACCTTGCGTACGGCGGGGATCACCCATTACGAGAAGGTGCTCCTCCCGAGCATCCTCCTCGTATGGCTGACTACCAACGTCTCCGGATATTATGGAGTCTTCGTGGTCCCGGAAAGATCGCATCCATATCCTCCTGACCTTGTGGAGGATGTCATCCAAGTAGGGGACCACGTACGGGTCCCCACTACTCATGTAGGACCTGGTAGTCTCTACATTGGGCCTGCTTGACCAGCCCAATGTAAAGACCTTGGGCCAGTGCTGAGGGCTATAAATACCTCTCTTTTGAGAGGGTCGGGTATTCAACACTTTCTAACTCTCACACTTGCTTGCTTATTCCGCAACTTACTTTGGCATCAGAGTCTCTTACAGGTACCCCCCCCCCCCATCTCACTCAACTTCTGCTCGAGCTAGATATGACGGTCCATTCTGGTCAGGTACGATCAGTGGCGCTGTCTGTGGGAAACTTGCTTCCCCTTCTTCTGTTTACTCAAGACTAAAGCTAAATCAATCTTCTGATTGTCATGGCTGATCAAACAGCAGAAAACAACATGAACATCTTCATCCCCGATGTCAACAACAACATCGCTGATAACAATGTCGGTATCGACAATGCTGGTACTATTGGCCACAACACGGCCCCCACCGTTAATATGTATGGGCCTTCATAATATAGGGACGGAGAAACTACCTCGTCATCATCACTATCTCGATGACTTGAAGACGACCGGCTACCTCTTTAGAACTACCAACCCAACCAGTTCCTAGAGGTCCCTGTTCCCGCCGGGGAGGATGTCACGACTAGGGAACTATTCACGGTGATAAACCAGACAAATCATCTGAGATTCTCTCAAGGTGAGAGACTGAGGGCGCTCGAAGATACTCGGAGAGCCCCCGGAAGACATAGGAGGCCCCATTCTCCTCCTCCTCTCCAAGCAGAGGAACATCCTCAATCTCCCCCGCGGAGATGTAGGCGGGACGCCTACCGAAGTCCCTCTCCCTGCCCCATCGGGCGGCACCCCGCATTGGAGAGGGACCATCCCGTTGACACGTGGAGACGCGATCACATCCCCTCGCGTCAAGAACAAAGACCCCCTGGAGACAGAAGCAGGGGAAATAACGAACAATAGTGTCGCTCGAGGAACACTCTGCACAACCAGGGCCACCTTAACCACTGCTACAATAGATCTCCTTCTCGCTCGCCTGATAGAAGTGACGAAGACGACCCCCGCGGTCCCTTGTCGCAAGCCATCATGGAAGCACCCATCCCCCCAGGAATGGAGAAGCCTCCCCATCTATAGGAGTACGACGGCATTGCCGACCCGGTCAACCACATAGATGGGTTCGAAGCAATGCTTCATTATTATAATGTCGGGGGACCAATTAAATGTCGATTGTTCCCCACTACCTTGAGGAAAGCTTCGATGGACTGGTACAAGAGTCTTGTGAGGACTCAAACGCATGCTAGGCGAAGCCAAAAAGGGATGGGTCGAAGAACTACACAGTGTTCTATGGGCTTACCGAACAACGCCTCATTCAACGACTGGCAAGACGCCATTCCGACTGACCTATGGCACTGAAGACGTCATCCCGATAGAAATCATGGAGCCATCTAGGCGAACTGAAATGTCCCTCGACAAGGAGATGCATGACAAGGCCCTCAGAGATAAGCTCGACCTAGTCGAAGAAATCCGATCATGAGCAGCTCTTCACGAGGCCACGCTGAAACAGCAGGTAGCCCTATGCCACGACAACAGTCATAAAGCGCGAATTTTAGGTCGGCAGCCTAGTCTTGCAAAGAAACCAGAAGGATTCCCGTGAAGGGAAGCTGGCCGCAAACTGGGAGGGGCCTTACCGCGTCCAAGGAGCTATGGGCACCGAAGCATATTACCTCGAGCAATTGAACAGAGAACCACTACCTCGACCCTAGAATACTGTGAAGCTAAAACAATATTATAGCTAAGTCCCTCACCTGCTGAGGACTTTCGCCGTCGAATATTCCTCTTCAGTCGATAAAGGGAAAAGATAGACCACGTAGGCGCCTCGGGGTACAGACGCGACCTACAAACTAATAAAAACCAGGATGTCGTTCATTTTGACGAGCAATATCCTAGCCCGACAGGGACACCTCGATCAAGCTCTGCTGTCGAAGTACCCCAACATGGCAGAACACCCAGCTCGCGATGGGCAGTTAATGCCACGAGCATAGGATCCCGACAGCGACCATACGCTCGTCACGCGCCCACTCTGCACCCTCGACACATTTCAACATGTTTCAAACTAATATTAGGGCCGAGCACATGTCTCCACACGGAAAACACGAACTTCATGGAAAATTCATAACGACCACAAACAATGGTCGAGCATGTGGGATATACAAGTATTAATGAAATAACCAAGTCAAAAACAAAAACAAACAAAAATAACAATAAGCTGGAAATAGAAAAGATAGGCATCAAAACAAAGCGAAATAAGTATCAATGGAGACCACTTGGGTCGAAGATGTCTGAATATTATAAAGATTACAGGCACGCAAGCCCAAATGCAAATAAGATGAAAAACAAAAATGTTAATCGCTCCCCGGAGTACTCACTTCAACTTCGGGAGAGTCAAGAGGGGGAACCACCCGGCCATCAATCACCTGGGACAAAACCCCGGTTCCTTCAGTGTTTAACCCCAAGTTCAACACGGACAACTGATTCACGTCGGATTCAAAACCATCAGCCAAGGCGTTAACACAGTCCGACTCTAGGAGTTGAATCCGAGAAATGAAGTCGGCATACGTGCACAAATCGGCTACCCCCTCAGGCTCACCCTCTGCGGGCATCATAGCAGCCTTCAGATCTGCAACCTCCTTCGTCAGCCGTTGGTTATCACTCTCCATTCGTTCCTTATCGAGCTGGAGAAAGTATTTGTCTTCGAGGGCTTTCTCGGATCTCTCTTTCTCCCCCGCCATCATGTCAGATTGCTCACGAAACATCTCCTCGCTTCTTTCAAGAGCGGTTTTCAGCTTGCGGGTTTTTGTCACAAGAGTCGCCTTCTCTGACTCCAGTTCCTTGACTCGATCAGAGGAGTCTGACCCTTCGCCCTCCAGAATAACGACCATCTCTGCCATCTTCACCGCCCTGACCATGCTGACAGCGAGGTGCTTCCTTCGACCTTCCTTGTCAAGCCACCTGATGATGTCAGACTCGTTATCGGACACGATCAAGGGAAAACCCTCGAAGAAGTCTTTTTCCACGAAGCAGGGTGGTAGGCTGAAGGCCCGGGCACCCTCCCCTCCGTCAGTTACATCAACATGTCCACCTTTTGGACGAATCCTCTTCTTGCTCAACAACACAGCTTGGCGCTCGACATCGAGAATCCGAGGATCCACTAGATCCTTCCCCGACTGGCTCGGGGGCTGGACCTATGCGCGTAGCTTGCTGCGGTTTTACCAACCTCTTGTTGCTCTTCTTCTCCTGGGCCAACTTCAGCAATCTCTCGCGGAGCTCTGCCATGTGACATGCAAGAACAAAGAAAATATGCCCGAGTCAGCTTCATCGAAGAAACAAAAGAAGGAAAGCAATATAGTAAAAGTAAGCGGGAAACCTAAGAGATCTACGGCCTTCCCATAAGATTGACACTCAACGAGCGCCTTTGTATTGATCGGACATGCCTCAAACATTGGCTCGCCGTCTTCATCAAGGACGATGTGTCCTTCCCACAGACGGCGCCACTGATCATACCTAACCATAATGGACCGTCACAGCTAGCTCGAGCAGAAGTTGAATGAGATGGGGGGAGGGGTACCTGCAAGACACTTTGATGGCAAAGTAAGTTGTGGAATGAGCAAGCAAGTGTGAGAGTTAGAAAGAGTTGAATACCTGACCCTCTCAAAGGAGAGGGTATTTATAGCCCCCAACACTGGGCCAATGTCTCTACATTGAGCTGGTAAAGCAGGCCCAATGTAGAGACTGCCAGGTCCTACGTGAGTAGTGGGGACCCGCACGTGGTCCCCTATCTGGATGACGTCCTCCGTAAGGTCAGAAGGATATGGATGCGATCTTTCTGGGACCATGAAGACTCTATAATATCCGGAGACGTTGGTAGTCAGCCCTACGAGGAGGATGCTTGAGAGGAGCACCTGCTCGTCATGGGTGATCCCCGCCATACGCGAGGTCGATAGGGGACCAGTCTTGGTCGACGAGCTAGTTGAGGTGTCCTCAAAGCTTTCATAGTTAGAGGTGACCGTCCTTAGTCTACTCGGGGCGTTGTCCCTGCGTGGTGAGGTTGTGTCCTCGTGGGGAAAGGGTGGTAGTTGACTTCCGTGTTCGAGGGAGAACCGGTCAGTGGTGTAGGTTGACACACTTAGATTGGGCCTCACTGGGAGTTGGGCCAAGGGCAGGCCCAGTCCAGAATAAATTCCAATAAGGATCAACTCCTTATCGACCAAAGTTAATTACTTTGCTCAACGCAATTTAATTATAAAGAAGATTAACTATTCTTCAACCTATCAAAATTTAATCTAAAACATCTAACCAATCTTAAATCATTTTTACACTAACATAATAAAAACCTCAAGAACATTTTCAAAAAAGGATTGTTGGACTACTTTAAAATCAAAACTACGAACTACGTCTACGATCACTCATTTTTCAAAACCAGACAAGGTTCAAGGATAATTCAGAAGCAATTCTACATAATCCTATAAAAAACACCAACCAAACACTATGAACTACGAATTCAGACTATGATTCTTTGCAAGAGGATACGTAGGCACGCTGTTAAAACCAAGGCGGGTCCCCTAGTTAAAAAACTAAATCGTTTCTTGTATATATAATAACAACATGCCTTTAAATAGAAATTCCCGATTTATCTTAGAACCTAAAATAGGAAGTCCCTCGAGAATAAGGGAGATAAAGAGTGTCTAACACCTTCCCTTTATCTAATCAACTTACGAATCTAGAATCTCTGAAAATTTAAGGTTTATATGTTCCTTTCTCGTCGTCCTTAGGACAAAAAGTAGTGGTGGCAACTCATATTTTTTGTCGGTTACGATAGTCATGTACTAGCTTCTTAAAACTCAGAGTCCCAAAGCTTCAGAAGTTCAGAAGCCCCAATCTCTTGTGCCACAACTCACTGTTACCTTCAGTGCCTTCTTCACCAAGGCATTTAGTTTCAACTGTCTCTGCATTCACCTTGAATGTTTTGTTGCTTCCCTACTCAAATTGCATAATTAGCTTCTGATTGCAGTCATACAACTTCAAGAGATTGTTATTCATGATAACTAAGAAACCTTTCTCAATTAGCTGACATACACTCATCATATTGCTCTTCATCCCAGGAACATACCAAACGTTTTTAATCAGAGCAGTTCTTTTATTCTTCACTTTGACTTTTACATTTCCCATACCTTCTCCATTAAAATACTTATCATCAGCACATCTGATCTTTGTCCTCTTTCTGGAGTCAAAATCAACCAACCACTGTTTGTTTCCAATTAAGTGATTTGAGCAGCCAATGTCCATATACCACCAGTCTACCAAATACCTATAATCATACTCAGAAGCCATCAATAGCACATGTTCATCATCAAAATCTCCTCTGGCTATGTTTGCTTCTTCTGATTTCCTTTCCTTGTTTAACCAACAATCCTTAGCAAAGTGGCCAAACTGCTTACAACAGTAACATTGAACCTTCTTCTTGTCAAACTTCTCCCTTCCCTTATGATGTTTTTTCTCATCAGAATTGGAGGCTTCTGAATTCTGAGTACCACCATGTCTCTTCTTGGCCTCTGACCAAGAATGCTTCTGATAGTTCTTACTAGAAGATGTAACACCCCCTAAAACCCCGCATATAATTTTCGCAATTATTAAAAATTATCAACTCAGAGTACATGTAATAATCGAGGAATGCTACAATTCTCTTTTAATAAAATAAATTCCTGTCATGCATAATTTTAGTGGTAACTCATACATGTCTACACAGCGGAATAATTTATTTAATAAAACCAAGTTATAATATTTTCAATCATCAGGGATTAACACCTGGAAAAGTCAACGTCATATTATAACAATTAAAAGAAAATAAACGAGTCTGACTAAAGCAGCTCGACAACCAAACGTTCCCGGAGTTACAACTATCAGAGCATGACCCGGACATACTAAAACGAAACTAAACTAGACACGATAAGCCTTCGCCAAGCACCTGAGCGAAGCTCCTCAATCTGAAATATTCAACAGTAAGGGTGAGCTTCTCAAATATACATTTGGTTATACATTCATAACAATCAATTCACGAAATCATAAGCATCACCCAATAATTAGCATATTTCATAGTTTACAAAACCCTTACAATTCATATATCCATGCCATATTGCCTTTCATATTTGCAAATATTCATCAAACATCATCAACCATTTATCAATCATACGTGCATACAAACAATCAAATATAGCATTGGAAAAATCATCCATTCATGTTATATTCGAGTAATGCAACACACCCATGCATGTGGTACCACTTCACCGCCCCATTAAATCTCGGGTCACGGATAACTCACCGTTCCATTATATCGCGGACACGGCTACCACCTCAACGTTCCATTAAATCGCGGACACGTATATTGGCCACCATGTTAATTCCACACAATGGGAATTAACAAATGCAACATGATATGTAAGTATGTAACACTCAGCATACTATGAACATCGATCAACATATCATGCACATCAACAATATCAAACATAACATGATATGAAATAGCATGTAACCACTCAGCATACCATTTAAACATAAATCATATCAAGTTACGAATAGCATGTAATCACTCAGCATACTATTCAAACATCAACCAATCACATCAATTATATCATAATTCATGCTCGATAACATATCTAAAAGCATGGCAATAAAAATCCGACATCAAAGCACTAAAACCAAAATTCAGAAAATCATCACAGCAGAGCAACACGGGCACCCGTGTTGTGCAACACGGCCCGTGTTGTGCAGAACGTCCAGAAAATGCACATTTTAATTTTATCAGTACAGGGGCTCTGACACGGGTACCCGTGTTGTGCAACACGGCCCGTGTCGTGCAACCAGGAGCACACCCCTTCCAACCCAGAGGAGCAACACGGGCACCCGTGTTGTGCAACACGGCCCGTGTTGCTGAGCGCGCACAGGATTTTCCTGAACCTGCGGCAGCTCAGAAAACAGCAGTCCAAACGCGGGAAAACGTCCGCCAAACGCGCATTTCAGCACCTAACGCATCGAGTTTGTACAATTCACAACAACATCACAATATCCAAGTTACCAACGATTATCATAATAACCTTAATCGGAAACTAACCGTCCTTTTTGGGGAATTCTACTGACACTGAGGTTATCCCTACAACTTCCAAGGTAAATTCACGATCATGATATATACCCCCAATTCCTCATTTGGGACCTAAAACTCTTAATCGATTCATAAAAATTGGGAACCTAACCCTTTTCTAACAAGGTTCAGTCCTACAGTTATCGATCCCTAGAAACATCTAACAATTGGGATTTCCTACGATTACCCGAATCAACCGTACATAAACCCATAAACAAATATAAATCGAGTATAAACCCCCCTTACCTTATCAATTAACAGCTTTGAGTTCTTGGGCGATGTTCTTCGTTCTCCGTTCTTCAGAGCTCTCTTTTCCCAAATTCCAACTTCTGTTCTTACGTGAAAACCAAAAATGAGAAAATGGCCTAAGTCCCAAACATAACTTTATTTCTCTGCACCCCCACTTTTTACTAACAACATCTAAGCCCAATAACATAAAAATCCCAATATTCCTTATTTCTTTTATTTTCCTCAAATACTCCAAAATAAATAATTCTTTTTATTTTATTAATTCTAATAAAATAAATTCCCAAATTCAAATAAATCAATTAATTGAAAACGGGGTGTTACAACTCTCCCCCACTAAAAGAGTTTTCGTCCTCGAAAACATACCTTAGACGAACAGCTCCGGATAAGCCTCTTTCATCTGGCTCTCCAGCTCCCAAGTGATATTTCCATCTGCTGGACCTCCCCAAGCAACCTTCATTAATGCTATCTCTTTACCTCTTAACTGTTTCACTTCCCGATCTTCTATCCTCATAGGCAATGCTTCTACTGTCAGGTTATCTCTTACATGTACATCATCTATTTGGATTACATGAGATGGGTCTGGAATGTATCTCCTCAACTGAGAAACATGAAAAACATCGTGCAAATTCGCAAGTCTCGGAGGTAAAGCAATACGATAAGCAACTTCTCCAACTCTTTCTGTAATCTGAAACGGACCAATAAAACGCGGAGTCAACTTCTTAGACTTCAACGCCCGACCAATACCCGTCATCGGAGTAACTCTCATAAACACATGATCTCCAGCACTGAATTCTAAATTCTTTCTCCTCTTATCATGATAACTTTTCTGACGACTCTGAGAAGCTCTCATCTTTTCTTGAATCAATTTGATCTTTTCAGTAGTCTGCTGAACAATCTCTGGCCCAATTACCGAACTCTCTCCAGATTCATACCAACACAAAGGCGTCCTACACCGTCTACCATACAATGCCTCAAACGGAGCCATACCAATACTCGAATGGTAACTATTGTTATAAGTAAATTCAATCAATGGCAAATAGCTATCCCAAGCTCCACCTTTCTCTAAAACACAAGCACGCAATAAATCTTCCAACGATTGAATCGTCCTCTCCGTCTGTCCATCAGTCTGAGGATGGTAAGCTGAACTCAATCTCAACTTAGTACCCAAAGCCTTCTGCAATCCTTCCCAAAATTTCGAAGTGAACCTCGGATCTCTATCTGACACAATACTAGAAGGAACTCCATGCAAACTCACTATTTTCTCAATATACAACTGTGCCAATCTCTCCATCGAGTAATCCATTCGCACCGGTATAAAATGAGCAGACTTAGTCAACCTATCCACAACGACCCATATCGCTTCACAATTCATAGGAGTCCTTGGCAACCCAGATACGAAATCCATAGAAATACTATCCCACTTCCATTCTGGAATAAACATCGGTTGCATAAACCCAGACGGCTTTTGATGCTCAATCTTCGATTTCTGACAGATTAAACATGCATACACAAATTCAACTATTTCCTTTTTCATTCTCAGCCACCAAAACAATTTCTTCAAATCATGATACATTTTCGTGGCACCCGGATGAATACTCATCCCACTGCGATGTCCTTCCTCTAATATACTCTTCTTGATTTCTGCGACATCAGGAACACAAACTCTATCACCAAATCTCATAGCATCATTCTCATCAATTCTAAACTCACCACCTTGACCTTGGTTGATCAATGTCAATTTATCAACCAAATTAACATCAGATTTCTGCCCGGTCCTGATCTCTTCTAGAATACCACTAGTAAGTTTCAACATACCCAAACGAACACACTTCGGAGTACTTTCACAAACTAAACTCAAATCTCGGAATTGTTCAATTAAATCCAATTCACGAACCATCATCATAGACATATGCAAGGATTTCCTGCTCAAAGCATCTGCAACCACATTTGCCTTACCAGGATGGTAATTCAAACCAAAATCATAATCTTTGAGGAATTCTAACCACCTCCTTTGCCTCATATTGAGCTCTTTCTGATCGAAAAGATACTTCAAACTCTTATGATCACTATACACTTCAAATCTCGAGCCATACAGATAATGTCTCCACAATTTCAAGACAAACACAACTGCTGCCAACTCTAAGTCATGAGTAGGATAGTTCCTTTCATGAACCTTCAACTGTCTCGAAGCATACGCAACTACCTGTTGGTTCTGCATTAAAACACCACCTAAACCCAACAGAGATGCATCACAATAGACCACAAAAGATTCCACCGGATTCGGCAAAATCAGAATAGGAGCACTAGTCAATCTCCGTTTCAATTCTTGGAAACCTTTCTCACAATCAGAGTCCCAAATAAACGCTTGTCCTTTACGAGTCAACTTCGTCAACGGCAATGCTAACTTTGAGAATCCTTCGATAAACTTTCTGTAATAACCTGCAAGGCCAAGAAAACTTCTAATTTCAGAAACAGTCTTCGGCGCTTCCCACTGAGATACCGCTTCTACTTTTGTAGGATCCACCGCAATACCATTTTTAGAAATCACATGTCCAAGAAAACTAACTTCATTCAGCCAGAACTCACATTTGGACAACTTTGCATACAACTTCCTATCTTTCAACAACTCTAACACAATTCTGAGATGTTCCGCATGTTCTTCGTCATTCTTGGAATAAATCAGAATGTCATCAATAAAAACCACAACAAACTTATCCAGATACGGATGAAAAATCCTGTTCATATATTCCATGAAAACACCAGGCGCATTAGTAACTCCGAACGGCATAACAGAATATTCATAATGCCCATACCTCGTTCGAAAAGCAGTCTTTTGAATATCTTCCGCCTTCACACGAATCTGATGATATCCAGATCTCAAATCAATCTTACTGAATACACTGGCTCCAATTAACTGATCCATTAAATCATCAATCCTCGGTAACGGGTACCGATTCTTAATGGTTACCTTGTTCAATTGCCTGTAATCAACACACAGTCTCATAGAACCTTCTTTCTTCTTAACCAACAATACCGGAGCACCCCAAGGCGAAACACTTGGACGAATAAACTTCTTCTCCAGTAAATCTTCCAACTGACTCTTCAATTCAGCCAATTCAGACGCAGACATACGATATGGCGCCATCGACACCGGTCTCGTACCAGGAATTAAATCTATAGAAAATTCCACTTCTCTCTCAGGAGGTAACTCGCCAACATCATCAGGAAAGACTTCTGGAAAATCACACACCACTGGCAATTCACTACTCCTGACCTTTCCTGTTGCATCTAACGAAGCAAGTAACATAAACACATTAGCACCATCTTCCATTGCTTCTTGCACCTGCCTAGCAGTCATAGTCAAATTCTCGACACCAACTGCTTCTGGGAAAATCACCGTCTTAGCAAAGCAGTTCAGATGAACCCGGTTGAATTCCAACCAGTTCATCCCAAGGATAATATCAATTTGTTCAAGCGGTAGGCACACTAAATCCATACCGAAACCTCTACCAAAAATCTCAATAGGACAATTCCTACATACAAGTGAAGTTGTCACTGAACCCGATGCAGGAGTATCAACAACCATGCTACCTCGCATACCAGATATGTCCAGTTTCAACCTCTCAGCACAATCCAAAGAAATGAAAGAATGAGTTGCACCAGTATCAATAATTGCAACTAAAGGTGTGCCATGAATAAAACACGTACCTTTAATCAATCGATCCTCTGGAGTAGTCTCAGATCCAGACAAAGCGAACACTTTTCCACCTGACTGATCCTTCCTAGGCTTAGGACACTGCGGACGAATGTGACCTTCTTCGCCACAATTGTAACAAGTAACAGACTTCCCTTTGCAATCAATAGACAAATGACCAGCCTTTCCGCATTTATAGCACTTCTTCTCATCACTCTTGCAATCTCGAATGTGATGACCAGACTCACCACACCTGTAGCATCTGATAGGAGCCTTAGAATCTCCCCCACTAGGCCTTTTCCAACCGCCTGATCTCTGGTTATCTCTACCATATGGCTTGCCACGGTCCATATGTTGCTTTCCTCTTTTGTCAACAGCCCCACGAGAGTGAGACGACCTATTCTTGGTAATATCTTCTTCCAAGATTCTGCTACAATCCACCAGATCAGAAAATCTACGAATACGCTGGTACCTGATTCCCTGCTTAATCTCATCTCGGAGACCATTCTCAAATTTGATACATTTAGAGAATTCTCCAGCCTCATCATTGTTGTAGTGTGCATAATACTTTGCCAGCTCAGTGAACTTAGTAGCATACTCACTAACAGTCAGATTGCCCTGCTTAAGCTCCAAAAACTCAATTTCCTTTCTTCCCCGAACATCTTCAGGAAAGTACCTCCTCAGAAAAGCCCTTCTGAAGTTAGCCCAAGTCAGTGCCTCTCCATCCTGAACCATTTCAGTCCTTGTGGCAACCCACCAGTCGTCGGCCTCTTCTGCCAACATATGCGTACCATATCTGACTTTCAGATCTTCAGCACAATCGATCACACGGAAAATCCTTTCGATTTCCTTCAGCCACTTCTGAGCACCTTCGGGGTCATGTGTACCTTTGAACAACGGAGGATTGTTCCTCTGGAAATTTCCCAATTGCCTATCAGCACCAATCACGCCTCCAGTTGGGTTTCCAGCAAGTACACCAGCTAACATCCCCAAAGCCTCAGCTAGTGCAGCATCATTTCGTCCATTACCTCTTCCAGCCATATTCCTGAGAATTAAAACATACTTCACATCAGAATACAGTATCGACAGTGTTACCTTGCACTAGTCGCATACGAAAAGGAATGACTGACTCAAGACTCTGGTCACAACGACCAACCAGGCTCTGATACCACTATTGTAACACCCTCTAAAACCCCGCATATAATTTTCGCAATTATTAAAAATTATCAACTCAGAGTACATGTAATAATCGAGGAATGCTACAATTCTCTTTTAATAAAATAAATTCCTGTCATGCATAATTTTAGTGGTAACTCATACATGTCTACACAGCGGAATAATTTATTTAATAAAACCAAGTTATAATATTTTCAATCATCAGGGATTAACACCTGGAAAAGTCAACGTCATATTATAACAATTAAAAGAAAATAAACGAGTCTGACTAAAGCAGCTCGACAACCAAACGTTCCCGGAGTTACAACTATCAGAGCATGACCCGGACATACTAAAACGAAACTAAACTAGACACGATAAGCCTTCGCCAAGCACCTGAGCGAAGCTCCTCAATCTGAAATATTCAACAGTAAGGGTGAGCTTCTCAAATATACATTTGGTTATACATTCATAACAATCAATTCACGAAATCATAAGCATCACCCAATAATTAGCATATTTCATAGTTTACAAAACCCTTACAATTCATATATCCATGCCATATTGCCTTTCATATTTGCAAATATTCATCAAACATCATCAACCATTTATCAATCATACGTGCATACAAACAATCAAATATAGCATTGGAAAAATCATCCATTCATGTTATATTCGAGTAATGCAACACACCCATGCATGTGGTACCACTTCACCGCCCCATTAAATCTCGGGTCACGGATAACTCACCGTTCCATTATATCGCGGACACGGCTACCACCTCAACGTTCCATTAAATCGCGGACACGTATATTGGCCACCATGTTAATTCCACACAATGGGAATTAACAAATGCAACATGATATGTAAGTATGTAACACTCAGCATACTATGAACATCGATCAACATATCATGCACATCAACAATATCAAACATAACATGATATGAAATAGCATGTAACCACTCAGCATACCATTTAAACATAAATCATATCAAGTTACGAATAGCATGTAATCACTCAGCATACTATTCAAACATCAACCAATCACATCAATTATATCATAATTCATGCTCGATAACATATCTAAAAGCATGGCAATAAAAATCCGACATCAAAGCACTAAAACCAAAATTCAGAAAATCATCACAGCAGAGCAACACGGGCACCCGTGTTGTGCAACACGGCCCGTGTTGTGCAGAACGTCCAGAAAATGCACATTTTAATTTTATCAGTACAGGGGCTCTGACACGGGTACCCGTGTTGTGCAACACGGCCCGTGTCGTGCAACCAGGAGCACACCCCTTCCAACCCAGAGGAGCAACACGGGCACCCGTGTTGTGCAACACGGCCCGTGTTGCTGAGCGCGCACAGGATTTTCCTGAACCTGCGGCAGCTCAGAAAACAGCAGTCCAAACGCGGGAAAACGTCCGCCAAACGCGCATTTCAGCACCTAACGCATCGAGTTTGTACAATTCACAACAACATCACAATATCCAAGTTACCAACGATTATCATAATAACCTTAATCGGAAACTAACCGTCCTTTTTGGGGAATTCTACTGACACTGAGGTTATCCCTACAACTTCCAAGGTAAATTCACGATCATGATATATACCCCCAATTCCTCATTTGGGACCTAAAACTCTTAATCGATTCATAAAAATTGGGAACCTAACCCTTTTCTAACAAGGTTCAGTCCTACAGTTATCGATCCCTAGAAACATCTAACAATTGGGATTTCCTACGATTACCCGAATCAACCGTACATAAACCCATAAACAAATATAAATCGAGTATAAACCCCCCTTACCTTATCAATTAACAGCTTTGAGTTCTTGGGCGATGTTCTTCGTTCTCCGTTCTTCAGAGCTCTCTTTTCCCAAATTCCAACTTCTGTTCTTACGTGAAAACCAAAAATGAGAAAATGGCCTAAGTCCCAAACATAACTTTATTTCTCTGCACCCCCACTTTTTACTAACAACATCTAAGCCCAATAACATAAAAATCCCAATATTCCTTATTTCTTTTATTTTCCTCAAATACTCCAAAATAAATAATTCTTTTTATTTTATTAATTCTAATAAAATAAATTCCCAAATTCAAATAAATCAATTAATTGAAAACGGGGTGTTACAGAAGACGCCTTCAGAGTTTGCTCTACCTCTCTTAGAGGTTCTCTCATTCAGACGCAACTCTTGTGTCTCTAGACTATTTTGCAGCTCTTCAATTCTCATGGTGTTTAGATCTTTAGAGTGTTCAATTGTTACAAAAATATAATCAAATTGAGGAGTATGAGATCTCAATACCTTCTCAATGATTACTTGTTTAGGCAAAGTTTCTTCGCAAGATTTCATCTTATTTGTGATCAAAATTACTCTAGAGATGTAATCGGGTACCTTCTTATTGTCCTTCATGTTGAGATTCCCATACTACTTACATAGAGATTAAAGTTTCACCTTCTTCACAGACGTATCATCATCGTAGCACCGTGTTATCCCATGCAGCCTTCGCTGTTGTCGAATTAACGATTTTCTCAATTACATTCGCATCCACACATTGATGAATATAGAACATCACTTTTTAATCTTTCTTCCTCATATCTCTTTGCACATTTCTTTGTTCCTCTGTCGCATCAGCTGCAACTGGAACGTAACCTTCGGTAACAAGATCAAAAACGTCTGGAGCACCGAATAACACACACATTTGAATAATCCACTGATTCCAATTCTTTCCATCAAACACCGAAAGCATTGTATTCAAATTATTTTCGTCGTTCATCTTCGTTCTTTTGCACTAAAACTCAAACAGATATAAGATCTCACCAAACACTTGTGTTTCCCGATCCTACAAAATCAAAAAATGCAATATATTACAATTCGGTTTGTGAACTCAACGCGAATTTAAGAAAAATGAAATCAATTACACATGTCTCGCGTACACTCATGGTTTCTTGTGGATCAAACCAGAGTTTTATATACCAATTGTTATAGCACATGGTTGAAGATGAAAATGAAGATGGAAGAAAGGACAGAAAGAGAAAAAAGTTAGAGAGAAACAATTATAATAAACTTTTCAGAGAGAGAGAGAAACTCTTTTCAAAAAAACTCTTGTAACTTCACATTATGAAAAATTGATTACAAAGTTGTTTAAACACGCCAAATAAAACTTCCACGTAGATACAAGTAACAAAACTTAAAACAAATGTTAAATGTCACGTGGGTAAACAACTAACTACTCCATACATTCCAATTTGTAAGCAAAAAACATTCGTTTTTCTTATTCCAAATTATAAGAAAAAAAATATTAACTCTATTTCATTTAATTATTTTATTCTAAAAGATTCATCTTTTTCAAAATACAATTAAATACAAAATACATTCAATTTATTTTCTCTTTTATTTTTTTCATAAACAACAACCAATCAAAATTATTTTTATATTTTTTTATAAAATATATTTCAAAAAATACATTAAAATTTAAATTTTCTTAATAAATATGAAATATAAATTTTTTTACTTGTAAAATAGTACGGAGTAATACACCTCTAGAAGCTCTTTTGCTTTTAAATCAAAATTACTTCTAAACAACTCTCACAATATAAATGACTTCTTACTATATAAAAATAATAATTAAATTAAAATTAAGGATAATTTTTTTATATATAAAATATCAAAATTAAACAAAGAATTAAAAAAATGTATTAAAATGATAAAGAAAAATGTGTGTAAAATGATTTGATGGAGGGAGGGAGTATTAGTTGGTGAAGTGATTAAAGGCATCTGAAGGAAGACACGTGCAGTCTCATTCCAGTAACAGGGTAGGATCGTGCACCTAGAGATCCTAAAAATATTACATTATTAACACTGCCACCCAATCAGAAAATGACGACAGTTATGTTGTAACCGTACATGGGACCCATCTCATCAACTTGCACCTCTGGTCTATGTCACTCGTTCATTTACCCTCCAAACATCTTAATCTTTCCCTTGGCGGCTACCTCGGGCTTACCAAAATAATAACTCTAAAAAGAAATTTTTTATTTTATTAATAAGATCGGAGGAAGTATGACAAAGAATTGATGATTGAAATGATATAAAAGATATTTATTATTATTTCCGTTTTAAAATGACGTTGTTTATGATTTTTGCATACAAATTAGAGAATGTAATGATGTTGTCATAAAATATTATACTTTTACAAAATTAATCTTATTAATGTATTGAAAATAGCGCAAATAGTAAAAATTAAAGAGCACAATTGAAAAAATTATTATCATTACTATATTGAAAAGTGAAAATGTCAATCATTTTGAAATAAAATTTATTTGTTAAAACAACAATTATTTTAAAACGGAGAGAGTATATAATTATTTTATTTAAAATTAAAATAAATTAAAAACGGTAGTAATGAGTTTTAGTTAAAATATAAAAGGAAAAGTGAAAAAAATGATAAACTATAATTTATAAATTAAAACGCCATTTGAAATAATATTTGAAAAATAAACTATAAGCTCATGATACAAAGATTGATAGTATCAAACAAATTTTTATTGTCATATGTAGGTGTTTAGGTATTGGCTTGCATTTTTGGTAAATCCCAAGTGTATGTGTGAATGTCATGACTGATGTCATAACATTCTAGTTCAGGTTGTACTAACTCATTAGGTACATGTGCAGAAAAATATTGTAATTCAAATACTGATGTTTATAAGTGTGTATCTGAGCATGTTTGCAAAATGATCACATTTTGCTAAATCAGTAGACAGGTTTTCTCAGATGTCATAACAGATGTTATGACATCCGGTTCTGAACTAACAGGATTACAGGATTGGATAAGTCTGAGTTTTTTCAGGAAATAACTCAGTCCTTTCTGAACAGAATCCTGCGTTTTCTGAGGAGCAACCTAGCTCGATCCTAACCTGATCAATAAAGTACTGTGACCCGGTCTTTAGGTCAAACGGAATCAACCCTAGGTTTTTGGAAACCCTAACTGAAGTTGCAGCTGCTATATATTCAACAGAGCTGCGGTTTTTCAAGTCATCCCTGCTGATTGATTAGAAGATCAATTTTGTAATCTGTATAGATTTGTTTATTGTACTCCAAGCAATTATCATTGTGATAAGTGCCTTGGAATAGGTTTCAATTGTAAGGGTTGTGTAGCACTCAAAGCTTTGAAGCAAGAGTGTTTGAATGTCACTTGACTAAAGCTGTGAAGCAGAGTCAAGTTAGTTGTGTACATCACTCAAAGCTGTGAAGCACGAGTGATTGTGTTACTTGATTAAAAAGCTGTGAAGCTTAATCAAGTGTGTGTTTTTGAAGAGTGTCTTCATCAATTCTTAAGTCAAATTGGTTTATGTATCACTGTTGTGATTGAGGGGGAGTGAGTAGGAACTCAGGTTTAAGTTGTACTTAGATTAGAATTGCATTGGGTAGGTCTTAAGTGAAGGAGATAAACTGGTTGGTTTATTCCTGAATTAACATCTCTTATAGTGGATTCTCTCCCTGGCTTGGTAGCCCCCAAAGTAGGTGTTGTTGCACTGAACTGGGTAAACAATTGACTGTGTTATTTACTGCTTTTGTATTTACTGTCATATAGTAAGTCAGATACGGTGTCATAACATTGGACGTGACATTGAGTATCTGCAGCCAGAATTTCAATTGGCATCAGAGCAGGCACCCTGCCTGTATTACTGGGTGAGATCTAGGGATATCACTTTCTGGCACTATGGACAAAGAAGGAGTTTTTGGAAATAGACCACCCATTCTGGATGGAACTAATTATGACTACTGGAAACCTCGTATGATTGCCTTCCTAAAATCTCTGGACAAAAAGGCTTGGAGAGCTGCTGACAAAGGATGGATTCATCCCACCATAACTGAAAGAGATGGGACAATCAGTCTGAAGCCTGAGGAAGATTGGAGTAAAGAAGAAGATGAGTTAGCTCTGGGAAATTCAAAAGCCTTAAATGCCTTGTTCAATGGAATTGATAGAAACATCTTCAGACTAGTACATCAATATGAACTGGCCAAGGAAGTTTGGGACACCCTCAAAACTACTCATGAGGGCACTTCCAAAGTAAAAATGTCAAGGCTTCAGATGTTGACCACTAAGTTTGAGAATCTAAAAATGATGGAAGATGAAACCATTCATGAGTTTCACATGAACATCTTGGAGATTGCCAACACCTCAGGAGCACTGGGAGAAAAAATGTCAGAAGAAAAACTGGTGAGGAAGATTCTCAGATCCTTGCCTAAAAGATTTGCAATGAAGGTAACTGCCATAGAGGAAGCCCAGGACATTAGCAAGTTAAAAGTGGATGAACTTATTGGGTCTCTTCAGACTTTTGAGATGGGGATCACTGATAATGGTGACAAGAAGAACAAAAGCATAGCACTTGTATCCAACACTGATGTTGAATACAAGGAGGATGAAGAAGAAAACATATCAGAAGCCATTGCCATGCTTGGAAGACAGTTCAACAGGCTCATCAAAAGAATGGACCCAAAGTCAAGGTTTAATGTTCATAACATTCCTTCTGACATTGACAGTTCCAGCAGAAGACCAAGGTCAGAAGATAAGGAAAACCAAGGCAGAGGTATTCAATGCCATGGATGTGAAGGATATGGACATATTCGAGCTGAATGTCCTACCTTTCTTAAGAAGCAAAAGAAAGGAATGACTGTTACTTGGTCTGACTATGATTCAGAAAGCAATTCTGAAGAAGAATCTGCCAAACTAGTTACTGCCCTAACTAGTGTTTGTACTTCTGAAAGTGACACCAGTGATGAAGAAGTAACATTTGAAGAACTGGCTGATACCTACAAGAAATTGTGTATCATAAGTGGTGAAGTCTGTGTGCAAAATGAGAAACAATCAAAACTCATTGTAAAGCTGGAGGCTGAAAAGAGGGCAAATCTTGAAACTATAAGTCATTTAGAAGGAGAAGTTCAACTGCTGAACTCACAACTGAATCAAATGACCAAATCTGTCAAGATGTTGACCAATGGAACAGACAAATTGGAAGAGATCCTTCAGGCTGGACAAAATATGGGAAATAAATCTGGCCTAGGATTTGTGGAAACAAAGAAATTTGGTACCGGGAAGCAAATGTCAAAACGGATGTCTCAACATTACTCTCAACATCAGGGACAGAGACATATGAAGAAAAGGTACCAAAGATGGAGATGTCATCATTGTGGGAAATATGGTCACATAAAGCCCTTCTGCTTCAGATTACATGGATATCCTAATCAGAACTCAGATGTCAAACCTAAGTCTAAAAAGGTACCACACGCTCCTCAATGGAAGAAAAAGGCTACTGCACTGATAGCACACACTTCCCTGAAGATCTCTGCAAAGGAAGATTGGTACTTTGACAGTGGATGTTCCAGACACATGACTGGATTCAAAAATCTCCTCAATAATGTTATGCCTCACACCACCAGTTTTGTGACCTTTGGAGATGGTGCTAAAGGAGAAATCAAAGGAGTTGGTAATTTGGACTACCCTGGAGTTCCAAGTCTGAATAAGGTACTGCTGGTAAAAGGGTTGACTACTAATCTCATCAGCATCAGTCAATTATGTGATCTAGGATTCATGGTCAACTTCTCAAGATCTGAATGTCTAGTGTTTAATGAAAAACTAGATGTTGTAATGAGAGGAATCAAATCCAAAAATAACTGTTATGTGTGGCAGCCTGAGAACACTGATATCTCCACTATGAGTCAAATCATCAAAGAAGAAAAAGAGATGAAACAGTGGCATCATAAGCTTGAAGGAATGAAAAGAGCTATTCCTATGGAAGCTGTCGGAAGAACTCCTAAACTACAGGCTGATAATATATGTGATGTGGCAAAGAACAAGTCTCATAAATTCTGTTCTCAAAAATTCTGGTCAAAACAGATGCTACCTGAGGACAATGTTACACAAGATGTTGTGACATTGTGGTGTGATAATCTGAAAACATTCAACATTTCCTTGAACCCTATTGACTTTGAAGAGAAGAAGTCATTTGAACTGGAACATAGTTTCTCTAAGCTTCAGCTAACTGATTCTTCTACCAAGGCGCTTGTTGGAAATAAACTTGAAAATTTGAGGGGCAGATTGGGTATTCACCAACATGAGAAATTATAGCAATTAGTTTTGCTGAAAACAAGGGTTGAATGGATTAATTTTATTAAGTCTATATTTAGTGGGTTAATCATATTCATTCACAATTCCTTCAAAAGCCTTAAGAAGTTGAAGAGACTCTCTTTTACTCCCTACCTATCTCATCCTTGCAACCTGTTTCCTCCTCCCAATCAAAAAGTTTTCTCAAACTGCTACTATTACTCAAAGTTAAACAAAATGTCTCAGACATCATCTTCCACCATGGCGGCTTCGTCTCCCTCATCATCATCTGATCAAGATTCTAGGGCAATCACTACATGCATAGAATCTGAAGTTCTTGAGGTCACTCCTCTCAGGGAGATGGCAACTGACCCAGCCAGAGTCAAAAAGCTCAGAACCAGACATGCAGGAAGAGCTCAAGCTACAGTCTCTGGTAATTCTTCTCATCCTTCGTCTTCTATACCTAATAAAGAAGGATCAGTTCAAGTACACCAAGCTATTGCTAGACTGGTTACTAGCATTCTGAGTGGCAACCAATCTGTACCGGGGATTTCTATCCCTTTGAATCAATCTGAAAGTCCAAATGTAGAAGGTTCTGAAAATGTAGATGTCACTAAGGATGTTGTGACACCAAAATACAACATTCAGAACCCCTCTGAAAAGGCTGCTGATCCACCCATCATTGATGTGGATGAAGATTACTCAGATAATGAACTGATTGCTAATGTGAACCCTAGCATTGCTAGGAGATTGATGAAAAGAAAGAGTAGTGAGAATGTTAAACCTGATGCTAAGAAATCCAAGGCTGAAGGGATGGCTGAGAAAATTCAGACAAAAGGGAAGAAGGCACAGGTGCAGACTGCTAGACAACCAATCTCTAAGAAAAGTAAAGAACCTGAAACTTCTGAATCTGATGATGAATCAGAATTTGAGATTGATATTAAAGATACTCCCATCAGAAGGAAGCTCCCTTCCAGCAAGATTGCTAGAGTACCTGAAGTGCCAACAGACAACATCTCCTTTCATCATCCTGATAATGCAAACAGATGGAAGTATGTTTGCTTGAAGAGAATAGCCTTGGAGAGAGAACTCAACAATGATGCCTTGGAGTGCAAAGACATCATGGATCTGATCAGGAATGCTGGGCTAATGAAGACAGTGATGAAGTTTAGCAAATGTTATGAAAATCTGGTTAAGGAGTTTGTAGTGAACTTGTCCAATGATTGTGCTGATGGGAGGTCAGCTGACTTTGAGAGTGTGTTTGTTAGAGGAAGAAGGGTCAAGTTCTCTCCATCAGAAATCAACAAGTTTCTTGGAAGAACAAATAAGGACTGTCCTGATCTAGAGGCAACTGACAATGAAGTATGTTTGACCATCACTGCCAGGCAAGTAAAGTGCTGGCCATTGAAAGGGAAGCTGAATGCTAGTAAACTCAGCATGAAATTTGCCATCTTGCATAAAATAGGTGCAGCAAACTGGGTGCCTACAAATCACAAATCAACCATCTCCACAGGATTGGGGAGATTTATCTATGCTGTAGGAACCAAGACTGCCTTTGACTATGGAAGGTACATCTTTGAACAAACCTTGAAGCACGCTGGCAGTTATGCTGTCAAAGGACCAATTGCTTTTCCCTCCCTCCTTTGTGGAATCATCCTTGCACAATACCCTGACATCCTTGTAGCAAGAGATACAGTCTGCAAAAGAGCTCCTGCCCTTGGCCTACACTACAAACTGTTTCAGGGATCTCATGCTCCAGACATTGTCATAACATCAACTGAGACATCGTCTGCAAAGACCCAGTCCAAAACATCAGATGTCATAGCTGTTTTAAAAGAAACTTGCAAAGATCTGGATGCTAGAAAAAGGACCCTAGAAGCTCTAATTGCCAGGCTAGAAAAGGAAGAAGCTGAAGAAAGCAGAAGGGAAGAAGATGAAGGACAGCTCAACATTGAAGAAACTGGCTCCTCTGAGTCTGATGACAGTGCGTGAAGGTTGATTGCTGCTTGGTGGTGTTGCTGGTGGAGTTTGGAAGTGTGTTCTGCTGTTGTCTGCTGCTGATCTCATTATTTTGTTTTGGATAACTGTATAACTTTATAAACATGTAATCTTTGGCCCATTTGTGGCTAAAGTGGGGGAGAATATTTTTGGTACTGCTTAATTAGTACTTGACACTATATTTTTCTGTTGTCACTTATTTCTGCTGCTATCTATTTATCTCTGATTGTTTAGGGACTTTAGCCAAAAATCTGCCAAAGGGGGAGTTTGTAGGTGTTTAGGTATTGGCTTGCATTTTTGGTAAATCCCAAGTGTATGTGTGAATGTCATGACTGATGTCATAACATTCTAGTTCAGGTTGTACTAACTCATTAGGTACATGTGCAGAAAAATATTGTAATTCAAATACTGATGTTTATAAGTGTGTATCTGAGCATGTTTGCAAAATGATCACATTTTGCTAAATCAGTAGACAGGTTTTCTCAGATGTCATAACAGATGTTATGACATCCGGTTCTGAACTAACAGGATTACAGGATTGGATAAGTCTGAGTTTTTTCAGGAAATAACTCAGTCCTTTCTGAACAGAATCCTGCGTTTTCTGAGGAGCAACCTAGCTCGATCCTAACCTGATCAATAAAGTACTGTGACCCGGTCTTTAGGTCAAACGGAATCAACCCTAGGTTTTTGGAAACCCTAACTGAAGTTGCAGCTGCTATATATTCAACAGAGCTGCGGTTTTTCAAGTCATCCCTGCTGATTGATTAGAAGATCAATTTTGTAATCTGTATAGATTTGTTTATTGTACTCCAAGCAATTATCATTGTGATAAGTGCCTTGGAATAGGTTTCAATTGTAAGGGTTGTGTAGCACTCAAAGCTTTGAAGCAAGAGTGTTTGAATGTCACTTGACTAAAGCTGTGAAGCATAGTCAAGTTAGTTGTGTACATCACTCAAAGCTGTGAAGCACGAGTGATTGTGTTACTTGATTAAAAAGCTGTGAAGCTTAATCAAGTGTGTGTTTTTGAAGAGTGTCTTCATCAATTCTTAAGTCAAATTGGTTTATGTATCACTGCTGTGATTGAGGGGGAGTGAGTAGGAACTCAGGTTTAAGTTGTACTTAGATTAGAATTGCATTGGGTAGGTCTTAAGTGAAGGAGATAAACTGGTTGGTTTATTCCTGAATTAACATCTCTTATAGTGGATTCTCTCCCTGGCTTGGTAGCCCCCAGAGTAGGTGTTGTTGCACTGAACTGGGTAAACAATTGACTGTGTTATTTACTGCTTTTGTATTTACTGTCATATAGTAAGTCAGATACGGTGTCATAACATTGGACGTGACATTGAGTATCTGCAGCCAGAATTTCATCATATGAATTTATAAACTATAAGTTATAAGTTATGAATTCGAAAGAAACCTTGCCAAATAAAATTTTAATTATTGAATATGTAATTATCTTTTGTTGAAATATTAGATTAGATTTGATTTGATTATATTTAATATTTAAATATTATCCAAGTTGTGTAGACTCAAGCACAATTAGAGTTGTATATAAATAGTTCTAGTCATTATTTGTACAATTCAATAATACAAATTCTTATTTCCTTTATTATTTTTTCCTCACTAAAAGTGTCTCACGCACTAACAAATTGGTATCCAGAGCTTCTGTTTATTGTTCTTGATCGAGTTTTCAAGAATTTTACGTCAAAGATCGTGTTTCTAGGGCAAGTGAATTAACCGCTGCAAAGATGGCTAGTGACAAAAAGGGCATTTTGAATTCTCTTCCGATGTTTGACGGTAAAAATTGGATCCGATGGAAAAAATAGATGCAATCCTTGTTTGACTTCCATGAAACTCTAGAAGTGGTTACCAGCGGCGTTCCCGCGTTGACTGCAAATGCAACTGAGGAACAGAAAAAATCCCATAATGAAGTCAAGAAGAAAGATTACAAAGGCTGCTTATTGCATTCAGACGACGGTCGATGCTGCTAATTTCGACAGAACCTCTCATACTGAAACAATGAAGGAGACATAGGATATTCTGGTAAAGTATTACGAAGGAGGTGAGAAAGTCAAGGTTGTCAAATTACAAACCTTGCATCGATAATATGAGTTGTTATCGATGAGAGGATGAAAAAGTTGTAGAATATGTGTCAAAGGTTCAAAAATCCGTCCATCTCATGAAGGGTTATGGTGAAACCATAACTGATAAAATGATAGTTGAGAAGGTAATGAGAACGTTGACCTCTCACTTTGATCACGTTATCGTAGCTATTCAAGAATCCAACAATCTTGAAACCACTAAAGTGGAAGATTTGATTGGTTCGTTGGAGGCACATGAAATGAGGATTGTCGAAAGGAAATGAGTGCAAGACTCTATACAGGCTTTGCAAGCTCAGTCATGGGAAAAGGATGGTGGTTCCAACAAATTCAAAGGCAAGTTCGACAAGACTCAGGGCAAGAAGTCTTGGTAGAATCCTCACAAACATTAGGTCGGAGATGAAGCTTCTGAATCTTTGAAAGGAGAAGGAGGAAACTATCAAAAGGGAAAAGAAGATAAAAAAGGTGTGCAGTGCTATAACTGTGAAAAATGGGGTCACGTGGTTAAGAATTATTAGTACACGAAGGAGCGAACCTTGCACTCCAAGATTCAGATGATTCTAAAGGTGGTATGGTGGTTATGGTTGTAGTTGTAGATAACCAAGTCGAATCCAAAATCTAGTTTCTCGACTCAGGCTGCTCGAACCAAATGACTGGTTGAAAGGAGTGGTTGTCAGATTTTGACGAGTCGAAGAAGAGCAAGGTAAAACTTGCTGATAACAGTTCGTTGCAAGCAGAAAGTACTGAAAATATAGTCTTTCAAATGAGTAATGGAGAGAAAGTTATGATCAAAGATGTGCTTTATGTATCTGGAGTAAAGTGCAACTTGCTAAGTGTTGGATAACTAGTCGAAAAAGGTTTCTCAATTGTCATGAAAGATGGAGTTTTGAAATTGTTCGACACCAAGAACAATTTGGTCTTAAAATCTCTATTGTTGAAGAATAGGACATTTAAGACTATGATCAGTTTGATTGAAGTTCAATGTTTGAAAATTATTGTTGACCACAAGGATTGTTGGTTGTGGCATTTGAGGTTTGAATATTTGAATTTTCGATCACTCAATCAACTGATTACTCAAGATATGGTTACTGGAATTCCAAGTCTTGAGATGCCTGAAAAACTCTGTGAAGGTTGTTTAATAGTAAAGCAATCCATAAATTATTTCGTTTCGACTATGACAATGATATCATCTTGCATACTCGAAGTGGTACATTCAGATGTATGTGCTCCATGCGAAGAACATACAATTGGTGGAACCATATATTTTGTTTCGTTTGTCGATGAGTTTAGTCGAAAGATGTGGATCTATGTGATCAAACGAATGGACGAAGTATTCGAAATCTTTAAGAGATTCAAGATACTTGTCGAAAATCAGAGTGAGAAGAATATCAAAGTTTTGTGAACAGATGGAGGTGGCAAATACACATCCAAGATGTTTGAAGATCTCTGTGCAGAACATGGTGTTAATCATGAGGTAACTTCTCCTTATATACCTCAACATAATAGAACTGCTGAAAGAAGAAACATAACCATATTAGATATGGCGAGATGCATGCTGAAGCAAAAGAATTTGCCAAAGTCTTTATAGGGAGAAGTTGTTTCGACTGCAGTTTATATTTTGAATAGGTGTCCTACCAAGATATTAAAGAACAATGTTCCTGAAGAAGTATGGAGTGGAAAATGACCATTAGTGAGTCATTTGAAGTTGTTTGAATCTATGTATTACAAGCATGTTCCTGATGCAATAAGAAAGAAGCTTGATGACAAGAGTGAACCTATGATTTTGGTAGGATATCATAAAACTGGTGCATACAGACTATTCAATCCAGTTAATGAGAAGATTGTGTTGAGTCGAGATATTGTGATTAATGAAAATTCTGTCTGGGATTGAAATTCTAGCAATTCAATTAACAAGCCATTGATGAGTTTTGATGTTGATGAAGAAACTGATGAAGTAGAGGACGAAGGAATTGTTGAAAAACCAGTCGAAGTCGAAGAAGAAGCAATTGATGAAATTCCAGACACAGTCAAAGTCGAAGAGGTTGCGGCTGAAACAAACCAAAGACCTCAAAGAAATAGAGTTCTTCCAACAAGACTTCATGATTATGAAGTGGTGGGTGATGATGAAGTCACACCAGATGGAGAATTAGTTCATTTTGCTTTACTTGTAGGTGTTGAACCAATTAAATATAACGAAGCTTTAAAGACTAAATAGTGGAAGTTAGCTATGGTCGAAGAGTTACAGGCAATCGAAAGAAACAACACATGAGAGTTAGTCGAATTTCCAACACATACAAAAGCTATCGAAGTAAAGTGGGTATTCAAGTTGAAACATAATGTTGGTGGCTCGATAGCAATACATAAAGCAAGATTAATAGCTTGAAGGTTTCTTCAAAGAGAAGGACTCGACTACTCTGGAGTATTTTCTCCAATATCAAGATTGAAGACTGTTCGACTAGTGATAGCATTGGCATGTAATCAAGGTTGGTCGACATTTTATTTAAATGTGAAATCAGCATTTCTGAATGGTCATTTAGACGAAGAGGTCTATGTCACGCAACCTCTAGGGTTTGTGATTCAGAAGGAAGCAAGTAAAGTATATAAGTTGCACGAAGTGCTCTATAGCCTCAAGCAGGCACATAGGGAATAAAATAAGAAGATCGACTCATACTTAGTCGAATTGGGATTTGTCAAATGTAAATCCGAGTATGGTGTCTATGTTCAGGTTGTAGCACAAGATATAACAATTATCTGCTTATATGCCGATGACTTGCTAGTGACTGGAAATAGCTTGGAGAACTTGTCGAAGTTCAAAGAGCTGATGATGAAGGAATTTGAAATGTCTGATATGGGAAAATTGTCTTATTTCTTAGGTATGGAATCTCAAATGTCGAAGCAAGGTATCATGTTACATCAAAGGAAGTATGTCAAAGAAATACTCAAGAGATTCATAATGGATGATTCGAATCATGCATCCTCGCCTGTCGAACCAAATGTAAAATTGGAGAAGAATGGAGAGGGAGACAAAGTCGATGTAACTTTATTCAAGAAAATTATGGGATCTCTGAAGTATGTGTGCAACAATCGACTTGATATAGGTTTCGTTGTAGGATTAGTAAGCAGATATATGAGTGAACCAAAAGTGTCACATATGAAGGCTGCAAGAAGAATCCTGAGATACTTGAAGGGTTCGATAAACCGTGGAATACTATTTCGATGGGATTCTGAAGACAAAGAAGCAATAGTTAATTATTTTTCAGATGCTGATTGGTGTGGAGATAAGGAAGACCGGAGAAGCACAACTGGATATTTGTTTCAAGTATTTGGTGCCCCAATCTCATGGTGTTTGAAGAAATAACCTGTGGTGGCATTGTCATCTTGTAAAGCTGAATATATAACAGGATTCTATGCTGCATGTCAAGCAATCTGGATCAGATCTGTACTTGAAGAAATGAAGGTCGAAGTGAAGAAACCTCTTGTATTGCAAATCGACAACAAGTCAGTCATAAATCTGACGAAGAATTCAGTTCTGCATGGAAGAAGTAAACATATTGAAGCAAAGTTTCACTTCTTGAGGGAAAAGATAAATCAAGGTGAACTTGAAGGAAGGCATTGCTCGAGTGAAGCACAGTTGACCGACATTTTCACCAAAAGATTAAAGATTGATAAATTCCTGAATTTGAGAAAGAAATTATGAATAATTCAGATTGACTATTTTTGAGGATGTTCAACAACTTGGATTATGGAGGTGTGTTGAAATATTATATTTGATTTGATTTAATTAGATTTGATATTTAAATATAATTCAAATTGTATAGACCCAAGTGCAATTAGAGTTGCATATATATAATTCTAATATGTATCATTATTTATACAATTCAATAATACAAATCCTTATTTCTTTTATTATTGTCTCATCACTAAAAGTATCTCACACACTAATATATTTTAGACTATTTTTGAATATTATAATTAGAATAAAATAAAAATTTCAATTTGTTATTTCAATATTTCAGACGAAACAAAATAATTTAGCTATTATGTTCAAATTAGAGAGTACACAAAATAATTTAAAAAATGATGAAATGAGATTAAATATTTTTTATTTAATTTGATTTAGCCCAATTCAATTTTTTTTAATTAATCCAAAAATAAAATATAAAATTATAATACTTCATTCCATTCGATCGATCCAAAAATACACAAATATGAATTCAACATTTTGATTAAATTGTGGACTCTACTAATTTTATTATTAAAAATGGCAAAGGTGCATATATCTAGACCAACTTTTGAGACACCTATATGCGACATTATTCACTTTTGTTACGATGTTAATGCTTGAAAAAAAGTTCAATTTAAATGAAATCAAAATTCCTGCAATCAATTTTATGTCGCATTCACACAATCACATCCTTATCAGTTACTCCTATTGGATTTTAATCTTACAGTTTAAAAAAAATAATTATAATTTTAAAATTGTCACTTTTAAAACAAAACAGTCCAATAATAATCAAACAGTTAAAAATACTTAAATGTGTAACTGTAGTGATTTTTGATTGCCCAAACTTAGGATTTCTCAAATATTATCATTTACAAAAAAAAAAAATTTACCAATAAAATCCAAATACTTAATTAAAATCTACATTCAATTTAAATAGATAGGAATGCTTATTATTTTATCAATTAGAGGCAATTTAGTTCTTTCCTAAAATATTAAAAATATTACTGGTGTAAGTAATTCACGGCATAATAAAAGAATAAATAAATAGTTATAAGATTTTTTTGGTTTAAGAAGTGAGCTGAATTGCTCAAATCTATTATCTATTATCTATTTATTATCAATCTATTAAAAGTAAAGTATCTGAAAATTTCAAGTCTAACCTTTTGATTAGATGTTATAACTTTTCTTATTCCAAGGGTATAATAGACTAATCAACACTATGCTGTTATCATATTCATTTGGCATTTAAATGCTGTTACCATATTCATTTGGCATTTAATTTTGCTGACATGTCAATCTATCATAATTTTACACTATTTTTTATTTATTTGATTTATTAATTTATTTTATTTATATTTGAATTTTATTTATATTTCAATTCCAATTCCAATATTTCATTCACAGTTAATTTGAAATGGCCAAATTAGATCTATTATAATTAAATGGAATATTATTCATTGCATGATTTAAAAATACCCACTATTAGAATGGATTATTTTGATATTCCAAGATATCACAACTTCCCATGCATTCTAAACCATATATATAGTCATTCTAAACCATTACTCTTTCACTCCTCAATCTTCTTCATTCTCATTTTTTTATTTTTAATTGCTATAATTTTAGAAACAAATATTACAATTTTTAATAAAATATTTACGATTTATTTTTTTAAAGTACGACTAATTAATATATTTTTATACAATATTAAAAACAAATATTACAATTTTTTAATCAAATATTGGAGTACCATTTAATTGGATACTTTACCAATATATGTTTTGAATGGAGACATTATTATCATTTATTTTTATTATACTTATATGAAAATTATTTTGAATGGTGACATAAATATATTTAATTTTTATATATGATTTGATTCCATAAAATATTATGATCAATAAAATTTGAATTCTCTTTTAATATTATAGGTTTGATACTGTTTCATATTGTAGGAATATTATATACATTAGAATATATAAAGATATGAAAAAAATTAAATCAAAACTTTACAAATATATCTTTTGAATGGAGGTATTAATATTATTTATTTTTATTATATATAGAAAATATTTTGAATGGTTACATTAATACATTTTATTTTTATGCATGATTTGATTTCAAAAATTTATGATCAATAAATTTTGAATGGAATTATAATTTAACCAATAAAAATTTCTACCGACTTCTAAATATATTTGTGTATATTTTTTGAAAGATTACATTTATATTCTTGAAAAAAATAACGTAGTTTAAAGGATGTATTGTTATCTATAAATATATTGTTAATAAAATTAACAAAAAAAGTATATTATAAATATATAAAAGATAAAGTAAATAAGAACTCTAATGTTTATCTTAAATATTTAATTTATCATTCTATAAATGTAAGAATAAATATTATTTTGTAATTATTTAGATCCTTATTTGACCTAAAATAAATTATTTCAATTTCTATAAAAAGGTTAATAAAACAAAACAAAATCAATTGAGATTTGATAATTTTTTTAAGTTTATGAAATAACTAAAATATATCATAATCTTTTCAAATTAACTTTATAATTGTAATCATGATAAAAAAATATTTAATGGTAATCATGAAAATTTAATGATAAATGATAATCATAAAAATTTATAATAAAATAAAAAATTATTGATACAATCATTTTAATAAATTAAATAATTTATAATTAATTTTATAAAGGTGAATAAATTACAAATAATTTTATAAATGTAATAAATTAAACTATTTATAAAATTATTTATATCAATAATAGTAAATTACATATATTTTAATAATGGACACGAATTCAACATGCTTATAAACCGGAAAAAAGTTACAATAATTTTATAAACAGGAATAAGTTAATATCATTTTATATAAATTAATAGTATAATATAATGTATTAAATATTTATATAACACTTTATTAAATAAATTTATTTCATGAAATTAATTTTATATAATATCATTAATATTTAATTATTGAAAATTCGCAATAAACTGAAAAATATTTATTACAAATCGAATATAATAAAACATAAGAAATAAATACATAATTTTGAAATGTTATATATGATTCATTGTAATATTAAATGTTAAATTATTATTTAATATTATAATACATTTTCCGATATTCTTAGATTTAATTTATTCTTTTTCCCGTATATAATAATAATATTATATTATTATTTAATATTATAATTTTTGATTGACAATAATAAATTCATTTTAATTAGTTAGACACTAAGATAATAAATTTAATATATATCACTAATACACGATATTTAATTTGATTTTGGAGTGAGATACAATCAATATGGTATGGCTATATCAAAAAACATTTCAAGCCTATCAATTGCATGCTTGAGTAGTTACTATTCATGATGCACTTCATTTTCGGTTTCCAAAGTGAAACTATAATGATTTTTTCTGACCATTGCTTTTCTTTTCAATTCAAGATTAATTGGCAGAATGGTTAGAATCTGGAAAGTTACCTTTTCTTATTGGTACTTGATTGTCCATAATTATAAAATTTTTAATTAAATTTTGAAATAACACTTAACACTATTTAACGCTATTATTATTATTAATTATTATTATTAATAATTAAAATGGTTCACAAAAATAATCACTTGGTATTCTGTTGACTTCAGTATTTTACTTCAAAATTTTGGAACCGTGAATGTTGTATTAACAATTATATTTATTATCATATAACCAAAAACTTTATTCATTTTATGTCTACAATCATTTTATGTGGTTAACAAAAAAAATTGAATGACAACCATGTGATTTTCTACCCATTCATTTTTGCATCACCTAACCAACACTATGGAACCACAAGTTGCAGCAATGGCAAGACGTAAAAGGAAGCAGATTCTTAAAGATAAAAGATTGAAAAAAAAGGAAGAACTGGTGAAAACACAATCAATCCCATTGAAAACTCTCAAAGTTATTATGTTCCAACCATGGTTAATATCAGAACACCACTATCTGATTTAACTTCATCAATCTTTAATGAAAGAAATATGAGTTCACCTTCACCAGCATCTGCATCAAGCAACTCAAGTACAATGAAGAGTTTCAATATTGTTTCTACAAATCAACTGGCTGCTTCAGCACGACAGCGGAGGAAAAGTATTATGGAAGGTAAGATGCCCCAATCTTACAAACTTCATAACAACCTTAGCAATAACAGTGGGGGTCCTTTCAGGATAAATTCTCCATCCTTTTCGCATTTCAAAACACCATTTTCTGATATAGCTTCCTCATGTTCTAACCAAAGAAACATAAAACCTCATACACCGCCAAGTTGTTCTATTCAAAAATCAAAAAAACAATTGACTATTACACCTCTTTCTGATATAACTTCCTCATTTTCTAATCAAAGAAATATGGAACCTCATGAACATCCAAGTAGTTATGTTCATAAATAAAAAAAACAGTTGAATGTAGGTGTTATTCAATCCATGACGGTCAAACTCTTCAATTATTTTTGAAATGAGAATCATAATCTGGCTTTTTCATCCACAAGCAATATTCCTATACAAGAACCCATAACATTCACTTCAACTCCAGATGTTAACATTGAGAGTGATTACTCTGGTGATGAGACGGTAACAGATGATTCTCTCAGTGATAGCTCATGTGAATTCAATGCCGCAGATGCAAATTATGACTCAAGTTCCAGCTATGATGACGAAGATGTCTATGACTCCAATTCTACATCATTTGATTCTTTAAATATTGGTATTTATCATTAAAACCAACTTTATTTCTTCTTTAAATTCATTATACATATCAATTTGACGTTGTCCATTACATGTTGCACTTTGATACCTGCTATGATTTAATGTGGATTTTAGTTATAATTTTATTATTTAATATGAACGATTTTAGTTATAATTTTATTATTTAATATAAACCAATTGCTCAACTACGTTTCATTTAAATAGGTTATTCTGATATTGGTGATCCTATAGTTGAATGCACACAATGTGGGGCACTTATGTGGTATCAAGAAAAAACTGACAAGCGAAAACATAGTGCAGTTCCTAAGTTTCAACTATGTTGTGGAAAGGGGAAAGTTGTGTTGCCACTTCTGAAAACACCACCACTATTACTACAACGTCTTTTGTTTGATAATAGTGAGATAGACAGTCGAAATTATCAACAATTTTGTAGAATGTACAACATGATGTTTGCTTTTACGTCTCCGGGAATGAAATTCGACAACAAATTTTTAGCTGGAAGTGGACCACCTAACATAAGAATTCATGGACAGACTTGCCATCGAATTGGGAGCATGTTACCTTTAACTGGACAATCTCCAAAATTTGCTCAACTGTATGTTTACGACACCGACAATGAGATTCAACATAGAATTAAAGGAATTGGGTAATTTTACCAAACTTTGTTTTCTTTACAACATATTAAATATTTTTCATTGCTGCATCATAGTATTTCCTTTTATATGCAGGAACAACCCCAATATTATTCCAGAAACAATTAGTAGATTGAAGGACATGTTAGATGAGTTCAACACACATGCCAAATCTTCTAGGATGGCAGCAGATAGATTAAAGGATTGTCCTTTGCCTGATCTCAAGCTTAAGCTAATATCTGATAGATCAACAGATGGAAGGATTTATAACCAACCTACTGTTTCGGAGGTAGCCGCCCTAATAGTTGGTGATGTTGATACGGGTTCTAAGAGGGATATTCTTCTTGAAAGAAAGAGCGGAATGCTAAAAAGAATAAGTGAGTTTCATTCAAGTTATCTGGCATATCAATATCCACTTTTGTTTCCTTATGGGGAAGATGGTTTTAGACTTGGAGTTCTTCTTAGAGAAACTAATACCAAAAAAAAAAATGAAGAGGAATAAGCTTACCATTAGAGAATGGCTTGCTTTTAGGATTCAATGCAGACATAACGAGGCACAAACTATATTGCGGTCAAGAAGGTTGTTTCAACAATTTTTGGTTGATGGATTTACTATGATGGAGTCACAAAGGTTGAATTATATTCGAAAACATCAGAAAAAGCTGCGTGTTTCTAAATATTGCAATTTGAGCTCATCTGAACAGAATGCAAACACTCAAGGATCAAACAAAGGTAAAAGAGTGGTTTTACCTTCAACTTATGTTGGAAGTCGGAGGTTTATGGAACAACTCTATTTTGATGGAATGGCAATTTGTAGTCAAGTTGGATTTCCAGATCTTTTTATCACATTTACTTGCAATCCCAACTGGCCTGAAATCCAAAGGTTGCTTAGCAAAATTAACTTGAATTCTCAAGACCGTCCAGATATCATCTCAAGAGTCTTCAAAATTAAGTTCGATGAGTTGTTGTGTGATCTAACAAAAAAGCACGTGTTAGGGAGAGTGATTGCATGTAAGTCAATTTAATACCCTTTCAGTCGAGTTATATTTTTTGACATTAATCTTATTAAATATGTAATATGCATCGTTTTACTAAGTTTAAACTTACTTAATTTCAGATATATACACCATTGAATTCCAAAAGCGGGGTTTACCACACGCCCATATACTATTATTCTTGCATCCTTCAAGCAAGTATCCGACTCCAGATGATATAAACAATATCATTTCAGCAGAGATACCAACGGAAGAAGATGATAGGCAACTCTACCATTTGGTCAAGACACATATGATTCATGGCCCATGTGGTTTAGCAAATGCGAATTCAACTTGCATGAAAAATGGAAAGTGCTCAAAATACTTTCCAAAGAAATATCAAACTGAAACCATTGTTGATCAGGATGGATATCCCGTGTACCGAAGAAGAGAAACTGGTAATACAGTGCTGAAAAAACACGTTCAACTTGATAACAGATATGTAGTTCCTTACAATCCATATTTGTTGAAGAAATTCCAAGCACACATCAATATGGAGTGGTGTAATCAAAGTACTTCAGTTAAATACTTATTTAAGTATATTAACAAGGGGTATGATAGAATTACTGCTGCTGTTGTCCAAACTGACGGTGATGGATCTCCCTCGGTCAGAATGGTTGACGAAATCAAGCAATATCTTGATTGCAGATATATCTCACCAAGTGAGGCATGTTGGAGACTTTTTTCATTTCCTATTCATGGTAGATCACCCGCAGTTGAAAGGTTGTTCTTTCATCTTGAAGGAGACAACTCTGTTTATTATACCGATTATGAATTGATAGATGAGGTGCTTGACAAACCAACTGTGAAAGAATCTATGTTTACGGCATGGATGGAAGCAAACAAAGCATACCTAGAGGCAAAGAATTTGACGTACTCACAATTTCTTTCCAAATTTGTTTATGATAAAAGATACCGTCGATGGAGACCGCGTAAAAGAGGAAATACAATTGGCAGACTTATTTGGGTCCCTCCAAGTACGGGTGAGTTATATTTCTTGAGAATGATGCTAACAGTCGTCAAAGGTCCAACTTGCTATGAGGATATAAAATTTGTGGGTGGAAAAGTTCAGGATTCTTTTAGGGATGCATGCTTCGAAATGGGCTTTCTTAACGATGACAAGGAATATGTTGCAGCCATCGACGAAGCAAAGAATTAGGGTTCCGGGCATTTTTTACGAAAGTTATTTGTCACTATGTTACTATCCGGTACTGTCAATAGACCATGACATGTTTGGGAAAAAACTTGGAGGACGTTATCTGATGGTATCCTCTACCAACAAAGGCAAAAAACAAATAGAAGAGGTATGAACACTTTATTAAACTTTTTTAAGTCAACAAATATTATTTTCCGAATGCAAGCTGTATCTTTTTTTATTACAAAATATAATGATATGAACTTACTTTAAAATATAATTATTCTTCATCCATATGTCTCTTATTTAATATGTTTCATAAGGTATGTCCATTTACGTAAGAAACATTTTCATATTTGTCATTTGTCATGTATGTAAGTTATTTTCTTAACTTGCAGCTGCAACAGTGTCTTTGGTTCCATTTAATTTCACGCAGCCGCAACATCAACTGTTTGATTTATGTTCAATGTATTTCAACATCACGACAGCAGTTGCATCATACATATGTAATTATATAGAAAACTAATGAAATTTTTTTAACAGAATTGCAGCTATCGGACAATGAGTTAAAGAATCTCACACTAATTGAGATTGAGAACATGATGCAATCGAATCGAAGAAGTTCGCATGAATTTAAATGTATGCCGTATCCAGATTCATACATCACAAAACATGTTGGCAATAGGCTTATTTATGACGAACTTAATTACGATGCCGATACAGAGAAACAGAAATTCCAAGAACTTTTTCATGCCCTTACAGGTGATTTATTTTCTTTATACTATGACTTACAAAAATGATTTTTATTGTCCTTGCACTTATAATTCTTGGTTTGTATTTTATAGATGAACAACGTTTGATATTTGAGAAAATCATGGATGCTGTTAACAAACAGAGTGGAGGGGTATTTTTCTTGCATGGTTACGGAGGGACTGGTAAAACTTTCATGTGGAGAACACTATCAAGTGCACTTCGTTCTCAAAAAAAAATTGTTCTTACTGTTGCTTCAAGTGGGATAGCTTCGTTATTATTGCCGGGTGGAAGAACAACACACTCAAAGTTCAAAATACCTGTGCCAACGCTTGACAACTCAACTTGCAACATCGACAAAGACACCGAACATTCTCAATTATTTGAAGCAACGGATGTGATAATATGGGATGAGGCACCTATGTCTCACAATAACTGCTTCGAAGCATCGGATAAAACCCTTAAAGATGTAATGAGCAAAAAGGGTGTTGAGAATACTATTTTTGGTGGAAAAGTTGTTGTATTTGGAGGAGATTTTAGACAGATTCTTCCTGTTGTTCCAAGAGCTGGGCGTTCTGATATTGTTCATGCATCAATTAGTTCATCTTATGTATGGGATTATTGCCAGGTTTTAACACTATCAAAAAATATGAGACTTCAAGAGGGAAGAGACAACACAAGTTCTAATGAACTAGCGGAATTTTCAAAATGGATTTTAAATGTGGGTGATGGTAAGATTTGTGAACCCAATGATGGTTTGGTTGATATTGAAATTCCTCAAGAGCTATTAATATCAAATTTTGATGATCCTATAAGAGCAATTGTTGAAAACACATATCCCAATTTGTTGGAAAAATATCAAGATGTTGAATTCTTACAAGGAAAGGCTATTCTTGCTTCAACCATTGAAGTTGTGGACAAAATCAATCATTATGTATTAGACTTGATACCAGGTACATGTGTTTTATATTTACTGTATTATTACATTCACAATATATATATATATATATATATATATATATATATATATATATATATATATATATATATATATATATATATATATATATATATATATATATATATATATATATATATATATATATATATATATATATATATATATATATATATATATATATATATATATATATATATATATATATATATATATATATTTAAGAACATAGTTTTACTAATTTATTTATGTTTTGCTTTTAAACTTTTTTTTAGGAGAAGAGAAAGAGTATTTGAGTTTTGATTCCATTGATAGAACAAATTCAAGTTATACTGAAGCATATGAAGTTCTAACTCCTGAATTTCTCAGTAAATTAAGAACGTCAGGGTTTCCCAATCATAGGATCAAATTGAAGGTTGGTACACCTATTATGCTAATGAGAAATTTGGACCAAGCCGATGGGTTGTGCAACGAAACAAGATTAATTGTTACAAGATTTGCAAATCATGCCATTGAGGCAAAAATCATGTCTGGAAAGAACATAGGTAACATTTCTTACATTCCACGAATGTCTATGTCACCTTCTGATTCACCTTGGCCATTCAAGTTGATTAGGAGACAATTTCCGATTATTGTCTCCTATGCAATGACAATTAATAAGTCACAAGGTCAATCTCTTGATAGTGTTGGATTGTATTTGCCTACTCCTGTGTTTAGTCATGGTCAATTATATGTTGCAATTTCAAGAGTTAAGAGCAAAAGTGGGCTAAAAATCCTAATTCATGACAAGGAGAATGTACCGTGTTCTACTACTACTAATGTTGTGTACAAGGAAATCTTTCAAGCATTTTGATAGTTGGTAAACTTTATATCTTATACTTTACGATTCAAATTAAAAATCTATTTTGAATTAAAATATATAGTATGTACATTTCCATGTATTTCAAGAAGTATATAATTTTTCCTATTTGTTCATGCAGACGTGATTTGTTGATAGGACCGACGCTTGCTACAAATATGGAGTTAAATGTCAACATGGTTTACATGAGACATATACTCAACTGAAAACATGGTAACATACTTAATAATTTAATAATCTATAAATTTAATGTGAATCCAGACGAGACCCGTGCGATAGCACGAGTTTGTTACTAGTTCAATATTGAAAAAATAAGTAAATAATATTTTTAATTGTACTTTAGAAAACTGATATATTTAAAAACAAAGTGCTAATGAGTGTTTAATGACACAATTAAGAAATGAAATTTGATAAATTATATAAAATATTGTGTATTCAATACTTTGAAAGTTAAATTTTTTTTAATTAAACTTCATATTAACCTCCTTGTAAAGTTGTTGAACTCATAAACTGTTTTGCTCATATGTTTAGTAAATAAATTATTAAGATTGTATCAAAATAATTACGGGATATTGGTGTAGCTAGCCTATAATAACTATATAGGTGCTGAGATATATTTAATTTGAATATGTTTCATAATATTCAAAACAATAAAAAAAAAGGTGTTAAAGTATTTCCAGAACCTTTATATGACTTGTTTTTATTATGAGATTCAAAAATTGTTTTCATTTTTTATTTTTGGAAATTATAGTATTTGGTTTTGTGACCCACTATTTCAAGAAGATTATTCCTAACGATTATTTGCGGAACTTTAAATAAAATTAGAATACATTTTTTTATATGAATTTGTCTTAAAACATAAAATATTTGAAATGAGATCCTTTCTATTTCTCAAAAAAAAAGAAAAGAAATAGAGAATTTTATTATTAAAATTTTAATATTAAATATATATATATATATATATATATATATATATATATATATATATATATATATATATATATATATATATATATATATATATATATATATATATATATATATATATATATATATATATATATATATATATATATATATATATATATATATATATATATATATATATATATATATATATATATATATATATATATATATATATATATATATATATATATATATATATATATATATATATATATATATATATATATATATATATTCTTGAAGATATTATATTATAAAACGAGAATCCCAACACGAAATATTTACGTATAACAAAATTTTATTTAAAATTTTAAGAAGAGTACCACTAAATTAACTTAAAATTTTTTTATGTTCTCTCAACACATCATCTTTTGTAGTGAGGTCATCGTATATACTTGTCTTGAGTTTGATAATTTGACATATTTGCATGTTTTAATTACTTTTTATATATTTAATTCAAATTATATTTCGATTGAACCTCTTAGAGTATAAATATTAATATATCTTTTTTATTTTTAAATAATTTGTGTTGATAACTAATGAGTCTATTTATTGGTTTTAATTAATTTTATATTATTAAATATTTTTGTTAAAATTTTTAACAAAAAGTTTTAAAAAAATTAAATAAAATATTAGTTCAAATAATTAGTCTTAAAATATTATTTTGAATATTTAATCTTTTTACTAGAACTTTTTTAGATATAAAAATTTCAAAACATTACTTAAATTTAAAGATATTTTGAATAATTATTTAAAAAATATTTTTTAAATATATCTTTTTGAAAACACAGTTATATTTTAATTTTTAATAATTAATATTTTTGTTATATAATATTAAAATTAGTCTTTTTTGACAAATATTAAAATTAGTTTTACAATTTAAAAAATAAAAAATAAAAATAAATAAACGTTTTAATAAATGTTTGTATAAAAATCATTTTTTTTTAAAATACAAAAAATATTTTTAAAAAATAAAAATAAAACAAACATATCAAATACTACATCCTATTGGAAATATAATTTAGTTAATGTCTACAATTTCCAATGTTTATTCTTTAATAGGGCTTTTTGGCATTTTCATTTTTAGTATAAATATGCTACCTAGACTATCAATATTGTAACTCAATTCATTCATCTATTTGAATATTTTGAAGTAGTCCTTTTGTTATCATTCATTATTCATTCGGGTGGTAATCATAGTTCTGGAAGGGAAAACTCTGAAGGTGGTAACTCTGAAAGTAGTAGTTCTGGTGCAGCTTCAGAATAAGCTCAAAGACCACAGAGAATCTGACAAAAACCCAGAAGATTTACAGATTTTGACATGCTGCAGGATAATGACGTTGACTCTGAAGGAGAAGTCGTTCAGTGTACCATGTTAGTAGATTCTGAACCAGTGGGCATCGAAGAAGCTCTCAAGAAGAAAGAATGGCTTAATGCCATGAAAGAAGAACTTGAGGCAATAGAAAGGAATAAAACTTGGAAATTGACTAAACTTCCAGATAAGAAAAAAGCCATCAGCGTCAGATGGGTTTTTAAGTTGAAACTTAAGCCAGATAGTTCCATTGGCAAGCACAAAGCTAGACTAGTAGCTAGAGGTTTTCTTCAGAAACCTGGGCTAGATTATTTTGAGGTGTTTGCGCCTGTAGCTAGGCACGAAACAATCAGACTGGTGATTGCTTTAGCTGCAAACATAAATTGGCCTTTAATGCATCTGGATGTGAAGTCAGCATTTCTGAACGGTCCATTACAGGAAGAAGTTTACGTGTCACAACCTCTTGGATTTGTGAAAAAGAATCAGGAAGGGATGGTATACAGGTTAAATAAAGCTCTGTGTGGACTGAAGCAAGCGCCTAGAGCTTGAAATCTGAAAATTGATTCATTTTTCAAGAAGCAGAGGTTTTAGAAGTGTGAGATGGAATATGGAGTTTATGTACAACACTCTGATAGCAATATGATTCTGGTGTGTCTCTATGTTGATGACATCTTGCTAACAGGTAGTTGTCCAGAAGATATAAAGAAGTTCAAGGAAGTTCTGATGAATGAGTTCGAGATGACAGATCTAGGAAAAATGACATATTTACTAGGGATGAAGATTCTGTACTCGAAGAAGGGTATCATTCTGCACCAGTTAAAATATGAACAAGAACTTCTGAAGAGATTTAAGCTGTAGAACTGCAAAGTTACTGTGACACCATCAGAAACCAATCAAAAATTGGATTCTGACTCTGATGGTGATTCTGTTGATTCTACAACCTTCAAACAATTGGTTGACTCTCTAAGATATTTATGTAATGCTAGACCTGACATTTGTTATGCAGTTGGATTGGTCAGCAGATTCATGAGTAATCTCAGGTGGTCTCATTTCCAAACTGCTGTCAGAATTCTGAGATATATTAAGGGAACTCTGAGATATGGAGTGCTGTTTCCTTCTGAAAGAAAGATAAAATCAGAATTAGTAAGTTATTCTGATTGTGACTGGTGCAGAGACAGAGTGGACAAGAGAAGTACCTCTGGATACTTGTTTAAATTTCTGAGAGGTCCTATTTCCTGGAGTTCCAAGAAACAGCCTGTCGTGGCTCTGTCAATATGTGAAGCTGAGTATATCGCAGGTGCTGTAGCTCCTTGTCAAGCAATTTGGCTTCTGAATCTCCTGCATGATTTGAAGGTTGAAGTTGAGGAACCTCTGAAACTGATGATTGATAATAAGTCTGCAATTGATCTTGCCAAGAATCCAGTGCTACATGGAAGAAGCAAGCACATTGAGACTAAGTATCATTTTCTCAGAAGTCAAGTGCATAAAGGAGTGTTAGAAGTTCTGCACTGTAGCACTCAGAAACAGCTTGCAGATCTTCTGACAAAGGCAGTTAAAACAGATCAATTTCTTTGTTTGAGAGATGAAATTAGTGTTGTTAGTTTCTGATAGAATATCTAAATTAAGGGATGGTATTGGAAATATAATTTAGTTAATGTCTACAATTCCCAATGCTTATTCTTTAATAGGGTCTTTTGGCATTTTCATTTTTAGTATAAATATGCTACCTAGACTATCAATATTGTAACTCAATTCATTCCTCTATTTGAATATTTTGAAGTAGTCCTTTTGTTATCATTCATCGTTCATTCTTCTTCTCTCATTTTCATTACTTTGCACCAACACATCTGTATCTGTTCCTAAATATAAGATTTCATAGGTTAAATTACGCTAATTAAGAAAATTGATTAGAATATTAAATTTATTGACTATTTATATAATTTTACAAGTTCATTTGTCAAAAAAATAAATTACAAGTTCATGTTTTATTTATCATATAAAACCTAGTTTGTTCTACACATTATTTTATTATCTTTACACATTAGTTTGATTTACACATTATTTTACCATTCTTTTCATTATTTAATCTTTTTTTTCTTCTACACATTTCGTTATTTAAATTTTACACATTTGTCAATGGACCCCAACAACCATATTTCTCAGTCCAAATTTATGCAAGACAATACTAATTTTCCATGTATCCCAAATAAATAAAATGTCTAACACTTTAAAAATGCATCCAATAACCCAAATTACTAGTCGTTGTTTAAATTAGCTATTATTTAAATTAGTAGTTTTTCATAATCATGTATATAAATATTATAACATGCCCAATAAACATCACAAACTTTCCTCTTCATTCAATCAAAACTTCTCTACACATAGATCTATGGGATAGTAGGTTCAAACAATAATATCAATGTATTGAACTAATCAAATGTCTTCAACAATTTTTAACAAAGACGAGCTCTTTTATACTATAAATTGTTTTAAGTATAACATGCGTTATTATCTACCGATAAGACATTATTCTTAAATAAGATACATTTGTGAAAAATTATCTGAATTTAGTTTTTTTTTTCTTCTTAACATCAATCTCTATTTTGATTGTTTTTCCTATTTTATAATAAGTCACATCATTGTCTTTTTCCATACTCAACACACAAGTTAAATAGATAATACAAAATTACATTTTAGAAATTAAATTAAAATATAAAGCATCACAAATTGGATTTTTTGACATATTTAACTTAAAAATATCTCAACATAATTATTTAAATATCTGAAATAAATTATAAAATAAAATATAATTTTTAAATTATATATGTACAAACAAGTCAGTTTATAAGCTAAATGAGTCAAACTATATAACTTTAAATCCAACTCATTCGATTCAACACTCAATAAAGTAAGTATTTAATCAAATTTTAAAATATATTTTAGTTGACTCGATTTTTTATCAATCTTAACAAAGATTTTGATTAAACCGTGATTGTAATATGATGGGAAAACTGATTTGATTTTGTGTTTGATCGTAAATATTGCGGATAGCAAGAGTCGCCACCGATTTTTCTTTTATCCAATAAGAAAAGAGTGAAAAGAACAGGAAAGACCTTTTTTTATTTTGAGTTTGGGGGGTAGGTTATGAAAAGGGAATGTGTTAGCATTCTTTTCATCCGTAGTTATCTACGGGCTCTTAATCGCTTAACTCACTTTTGAAAATTGCTTTGTATTGTGTATGTTTGAAAAAAATTATTTTGAAATGCCAATGTGAGGCAAAACTTTGTAATAATTCTCGTATCTGTTCTCGAGAATGCGTACAAAGTGTTTTGAAAATATTTCGAAAGTGTCTGTGTGAAAATTTTTATTTTGTTTTGAAGAGCTTTGTGAGCAAGCGATTAAGATCTACCCTATTCAAGGTCGTTCTTATAATTTTCCTCCTCATTTAGATAGTGTTATCCATACCAATAGTTTGTAGGAAGTCCTATCGTAGGATGTGAAGGGACAAACGTGGATCATTGTACAATCATCGAAGGCAACTGGTAAGGACGCTTTAGCAATTTTCGTTAGGGACTAGATTATTTACCGAAAGGCAACGTCGAAGGATCATCGAGAGACTATAATCTTTGAATCAAGGGACTTTGCTAAAGCGTCTCCACTTTCGAGGGACATGACTGTTTATTTTCCGAATGCAACAAGGGAGGTTATCCTAGAGGTGTGAGTGTGCGAGTGATTTATATTCAATTATTTAGTCTTGCATTAGCGTTAGCTATCGATTCATTATTAGTCTTTCCATGCAATCCTAATTACTAAGCAATAATATAGCAAGTATAGAAAAGCAGTAAATGTGCGGGAAGTAAAGGCAGAAAGTAAACCTAAACCTATTACATCGCTTCGAAGCAGTTACATAATAGAAAGCGAAAGTAAAAGAAACCTAAGCTATTACAAACTGGGAAACAATTACATAATCGAGGAAAATGCGAGAATAATAAACTACGCGAAAAAATGTAAGAATAAGAAAAAGGAAAATGAAAGTATTTTTTGGTGATTTTTAATAAAAAAAAGTTTTGATGATTAACCTAAATAAACCTAAAAAGTCTAACTAATTTTAATTAAAAAAGTTAATTAATGAAATTAATTAAAAAAAATCAAAACCTAATTTGATTAGGGTTTATAAAAAAAGGGTTTTGAAAAAAATAGGTTTGTTAAAAAGGTTTATGGTTTATGAATTTAGGGTTTGTTTAAGGGAAAAGGAGAAAAAAGAGTAAGAAAAATAGAGAAATTCACAAAATGTTGGGGGTAGGTGTTGAACCCACGCCCTCAGCTCTTTTACCCAACACATTCACCACTGCGCCAACGCTGCGTTTGTGATTGAGAATGAGAATCAGCGCGCTATGTATGTTCATCCTGCAAAACATGAAAAATGTGAAATAAAATCCCAAAATACCAAAAGGCAGGGATTGAACCCGTGCCCTGGTATAATAATGCCTTAGTGCGCGCGTTTTAACCACTGGGGTGGTGATACATCCATTATTATCAACGAAACAAAATAATTATAAGATAAAATCAATTCATTGGACCGGAGAGGCGCCGAAGCCCTAGCTCCGATCGTCTTCTTCGGTGGCTTCTTTTTTCGTTCATGTAAAAATAGACATTATTAGAGATTCAAGGGTACCCCACCCCACTAAATCAAGGCCTGCCAATTCAATGGAACTGTTATTTAGGGCTGAATCACGTTGGTTTATGAGATATATAAAAATATCATGGATCAGTATGAATATGGTGGTTCATGATTCCGGTAGCATGGAGGCCTTGCGAAGTGTCTAACCCGCACCTTGAGATCTCAGAAGCATGTTAACATCATTAGTATCCATTGAATCATCAAGGAAATAAAAATATGAATTTGCAAAAAAGAACAAGAAATGGAGGTGCATGCATGCTGATTCTATGCCCTTTGGACCATCACACTCGACCCCATCTTACTCTGTAGTTCTCCTGGAGGTGAATGGAACAACTAGAATGCTTTGGAGGTGGCTGCAACTAGGGTTTCGAGTGGCCCTAGTTTTGAGATTTTTGTGATAATGTTTCTTGCAAAGATTTCGTGTGTAAGGATTTGTCTGAATTAAGGAGAATATATAGCATGAAATTGGGTCAAATGTTTGTGGACTTGGACCTTGTAAGAAAAGTCCTTGTTTTATTTCATTTATTTTGAATTTTAAATAAATAAAAATAAAAATAAATAAAACAAAAACCCAAGGAGTGTATGATAAAGATCTGAGGTTCATTATAATTTTCACAACACGTTTGGACCTTGAAACAATAGCCCAATAACCCAAAATTCCAAGTTTGATCATTTTTGGCTTCATGCATTTGTTCAAAATTTCCCACTTGCACCAATAATAACTCTCTCAATTTTTATCATTTTAAGGTTATCTTAGACTTTTTGGAAAGCTCAAGATGTCCTCTACAATCCCTAGTTTTATCATTTTTGCATTTGAAGACTTTATCTTGATGTAAGTTACCTTGACAAAAAGTGTCTTTTTGTTGACTTTTGAAATGACCTATAATGTATTGGCCCATATCTCTCAAATGAAGCTTTTTTTTTTGGACTTGAGCTTAGAGAGACAAAGCTGTAGATAATTGAATTTCCTTCAAAATGGGTCTTGGTTGAGGAAAATCTGATGAAGCATGTGAAAGTTATATTTGGTCAAAGTTCAGTTGACTTCTCCCTAAGAAAACCCTAATTTGGTAACTTTTGACTTTTGATGAATCTTGAGTTTTCTTGATGAATCATGATCAACCCTTAATAAAATTATGAATATGACTTAAAAATCTTGATTTGACCAAAAATCTCGAAGTTTGACTGTATGTTGACCACATTTGACTTTTTGTCCAATATAGTTGATTTCCATTCATCTGAGAAATTGACTGAGCAAACTTGTGATGCAAGACATGAAACTTAGTATGAGCATTCTTGAATACATATAAGAAACCATGAAATCCACTTGATACTTTAGAAATCCAATCTTCCTTGAGAAAAGTGAAACCCTAGTTGTAGGTCAATTGCTTAGGAGGAGAATTTGTCTAATCAATTCTTGAGCAACCTTGAGCAAATGGAAACCCTATGCGTATGAGGAGATATCTTATAGAAAATGGGAGGGAAAATTTTGGGGTACAATAGTGATCTTGGTGATAATCTAACATATATACTTATATTACTTGTCAAATTCCATACCTTCATATATTTGAAACATCAATGGTCATTTGATGGCGAACTCAATTTTCAAACACAATAATTTGCATCCACAGACTTTAAAAATATACAAGAAAGGAGGATTGAATTATGTATTGTTAATTATTTATCACTTTTGAAAAAACAACTTCATAATCTGAAAAAGTTTAGAATTTGTACTCAGAGTTGTTAGACATGAAATGAATAATATTCAGAAGCAAGAAGTAAAATAACACACAGAGTTATCTTGGTTCCTCCCACAAACTGAGAGTAGTCTAGTCCCCTTGTTCAACGAGAGATTTTCACTATAATCAAACATATTAAAAATTGATTAAGCAAAATAACAAGAGACTTCAACTGCTTAATCACACTAGAAAGAGACTTCTTCTCAAGCTCACAGGCAAGATACTTCCACTACTCAAGCAAACTAGCAAGAAACTTCTTATACTCAAAACAAATAATTTAGGAGAATAGATAACAAATATACTTGATGTAAAATCAGAAGTGTATAAGTGATACAACACATCTACACATATTCTTAATCACTTAAGATTTCTAAGATATACAAAGATAAGAAATCTCAATACTTTGTGCAGTAAATAATTAAAATAACTTTAGCTCAATTTTGTGTTCAATGTTGTTTTTGTTAGATGGTTTGATGTTGTGATACGATGGGAGAACTGAATTGGATGTTTTACGTTTGATCGTAAATGTTGCGGTTTAGCAAGAGTCGCCACCGACTTTTCTTTTATCCAAAAGGAAATATGAAAAAGCACAGGAAAGACCTTTGAGATTATTTCTTGAGTTCGGGGGGTAGATTATGAAAAGGGAAGGTATTAGCACCCTTTTCATCCATGGTTTTCCATGGGCTCTTAGTTACTTGCTAGATCACTTGCTTTTGTTTGAAATTATGCTTTGTGTGGTTTTGAAAGTATTTTTGAAAAGAGGCCATTGTTTAGGAAAACTTTGTAATGATTCTCGTTCGTAAGAATGTATACAAAGTGTTTGATCTTTTGAAAATGTTTTCAAGTTTTGAAAGATGTTTGGAAAGTGTTGGTATTTGTTTTGAAAATATCAAGGATGTTTTTGTTTTGAAATGGAGCAAGTAACTAGGAACATTATACCTACTCAAAAGTCTTTCATGTTCATTTCCTTTTTCCTTTGACATTGTTATCTTACCATTGATTTGGTAAGTAATCCTATCTTTGGATGTAAACGGGACGGACGTGGGTCATCATATAACCATGATTAGCAATGTTGCAAGGTATCTTAGCATTTTTCTTTAGGGACTAAGATCATTTTGAAAGGCAACTTTTGATAGCGTCATCGAGGGACTATGATCTTGTATTTTGCTTGTCTTTGCTAAGATACCTTACATGCGTAATATGGTCATTTTTGTAAGGCAACCAAGTGGATTTACCCTAGGGGTGCTTGTGTGCAAGTGTATTGACTTTCATGCTTGGTTTTTGTCTTGAATTAGGGTTTGCTACTTGTTGATTTTATATTTTCATACAAACCCTAATTACTAGCATTTATATAAAGCGATAAATTGCGAAAAGAAAAATTACTACGCTATTACATCATTAGGGGAGGGGGTGTACAAATTTACAAATGGGGATTGCAAGAAAATTAAACCTAATTATCTATTACAACCATATTGAATATTGTACAAAATTGAAAATAAAATGCAAGAATATAAATGGACAAAGAAATGTTTTTTGTTGTTTTTATGAAAGGGGTTTTATCCTAATTAAGCGAGATGATTAATGAATAATAAACGAAATTTAAACCTAAATTAATTAAGAAGGAAATAAAGTTAAAAAATGAATTTTAGGGTTTTTTGTGAAAAGGTTTTAACTTAATAAAAATAATATGAAAATTAATTAATTAAAATAAACCTAAGTTCTAAATTAATTTGAGTAAAAAAAGAAAAGAAAATAATAATTAAACCTAAGTCTAAATATTAATTATTTAAGAAAAAAGAAATTAATTTGTTTAAGAAAATGTTTTTAGTCTTTTTGTTTTATAGAGAAAATAAAATATATAAGTGTAAATAATAAAAATATTTTTTGGAATTTTATTAATAAAAATAATAATAATATTAATAATAATAAATAATAAAAATATTAAAGAAAATAAAATATAGGGTTAATAGCTGTTTACCCCCTTGCCATTTGGGGGTAATCCGAAAAAGGACCCTGTAAAAAAAAAGTTTGATGGCCAACCCTAACAAATTTTGAAAATTTCATATTTTACCTTCAACGTGCCAAGTCACTAAAATAATTGACGTGGTAACCTTTTTTTTTATTTTATTATTATTTTAATGACATGGCTTGATTAGTTGTCATTTTTAATTAATTTTTAATTTTTAATTCCATATGGCATTTATATTAATATTTTATTAATTGAGTGTTAATTCAAAGTTAAAATTTTTTTGTCCTTCAAAAGGAATCGAATCATGGACATACTGTCTGCAGTGAACGCTTCTTACCACTAGACCAATGCATTTTCTTTGTTATATTTTGGTTTGAATAGGTATAAAATAATAACAATGTTCAACCTTCCAGCTCAATGTTCAACCTTCCAGAACCATCAATCAATCTATTGTATCCTGGTGTAACAGCAGTGCTCATCTCTTTCTATGACCACCACAAACTCAAATGGGAAACTACCACCACCCCTGTTATCCTCCTTATCTCCTCTTTCTTACAGTATGATTTAATTTTCAATCGGAACAATTTGAATATTTGACATCACCACCTTCTCTCTTCCTTTCCGGCCGCCATGGACTTTCTGTGAGAAAAATAAACTGATAAATATCTTTCTCTTAATAACATATACATAAACCACAAAAAAAATTCATGATCGGACTAACTTTTACCGACATCCACCGTGCCGGAAATCACACTACCGAATTGGCTTGCCACTCCCGCCACCGTCCTCATTGTCACGAATTTAGAGTCGTGCGGATATGAACAACTCATATAAATCGCCATAGAAAAATTTCTTGAAAACCTGCATCAATTCAACCTGAAAATGCATAGACACACTAACAGAACCATCTCCATCAGGACCCAATAGAATCCACGCCCTGTTATATGCAATATCCTTACCTTCATTGCTAACAAACAATTTCCTTGCATCACCCAAATGCTCAAAACCTCTATTAAAATCAATATGTGATCTTATATACTCATTTGTTATCAACTCATTTGCTTCTCTTATCTTCATTGCAACATAACTCAAAGGCTTTGATGTGATATCTCCAATATACCCTCTTGTTGCGCCTGAAGTTTGAATCAAAGCATTCCCATAGTAATTCTTTGGAAGATTTGGAATTATTCTATTCCTGGCTTCAACGGAGAATCTTACAACACGTTGTTGTTTCTTTTCAAGATCACGTGCTTTAGAGGCACTTTTCCATATATGTTGTATTGTTCAAAGGCCTTAATTCAATAACTGAAATGAATGGAGTCCCATTTCCTATATTAACAAGACATAGTTGTATGTAATCTATTGATGGAGATAACTGATTAACATTCATACGCTTGTTGGGATAACTGAAGATTAATTAATATGTTAATGATATGAATATTTATTGATGCATATATGTAACAAAGAAAATGCATTGGTCTAGTGGTAAGAAGCGTTCGCTGCAGACAGTATGTCCACGGTTCGATTCTTGTGGAAGGACAAAATTTTTTTAACTTTGAATTAACACTCAATTAATAAAATATTAATATAAATGCCATGTGGAATTAAAAATTAAAAATTAATTAAAAATGACAACTAATCAAGCCATGTCATTAAAATAATAATAAAAAAAAAAGGTTGCCACGTCAATTATTTTAGTGACTTGGCACGTTGAAGGTAAAATATGAAATTTTCAAAATTTGTTAGGGTTGGCCATCAAACTTTTTTTTTACAGGGGCCTTTTTCGGATTACCCCCAAATGGCAGGGGGGTAAACAACTATTAACCCTAAAATATAATGAAATAAAAAAAAGAAAAAGAAATAATTAAAGAAAAATGAGCCAGGGGGTGCTGAAGTAAATCAAGGTTAGTGAAAAGAAAGAAAAAACAAGAGGCCCAAATGGAAGCCCAGGCGCAACAAAAAAAGCTCAAAAATGTCAAAAATAGTGAAAAAAATGCAAAAGGTCATGTTGGGGCTTGAACCCAGGACCTAAGGGTGACAGGCGCGCGCTTTAACCACTAGGGTGGTGATACATCCATTAACTTGTGTGAAAGGATAAATACATAACACAAAACGCGCCCTGATTACACTTCATCTTCAACCTCCAGCCAAAGAATCTGTAACTTGCTCATTTCTCAACCATTTGCAAAAATGTAAACATGAAAATTGCTCCATTTTGTCACACGAATCCAAACATATAAATATCATAAGCTATAGATCAAAGGTGAATGGGAATTTCTAAAAGTACCAAATTTTGACCTAAATATTTCAGAAAGTTCAAACTCAAAATTCTCCTAGCTCAATCAAAATAAATGAAATCTATGAACATGTATAGTTTCAGGACACTGATGTCTACATTTTATCTTCACAAATACAAGCCTAACAATGCCTAAATATGAAGATAGAAGTTCAAGAAAAATACCTCAAAACTGGAAATCGTGAAATGGATTTGAGCTTGTTTAAGGCAGTGGTGATGATCAGGCTAGCTTCCTCAAGTCCCTAGGAAGCTAATGCAATGGTTTGCTTGAGAAATGGATGGCTAGAATGGTCTGGAGAAGTCAAGTTGCAGACCTCTGTTTTTGGTTATGGAGGGTGATGAAGATGGAGTTATAGTTTCAAACCAAGGACAAGGATGGACTATATTTAATGTAAGGAAACTTTAGGAATGAATTTGAGGGAAAACGCACGAGGGAAATGAGAGATGCAAGTTTAAGGTCAGAACTGTGTATCAATAGAGTTTTTTTTTGTGCAATTTTTGGCTAGAAGGAATTTGGGAGTGTTTTAGGGTGCTAAAACTCGCGTCTTAGCTCACAAATAGTGACTCTATTTATAAGAAACAAGTTTGGAGACTTCTTGTTGATCAGAATTCAAAATCACAAGTTTATGCATAACATGTGATTTTTTGAGAAATTCAAGTTTCAAAGCCTTGTGTCCTTGCTAAGATAGAGTGGTTATGCTTTAAAGAAGCTTTCTTCTGACTTTGTGGATGGAGTTTGATCAGAGGGAACAAGTTAGAGGCTCAAGAATGGACTTTATGCAAAAAGCTTGCTTTACAAGAATGACAATGTTAACTTTGTGCCATTAATGGAAATGCAACTTGGATAATAACTCAATTGCTTGGATCAAAGCTCTAACAGCTGTATAAACATTTAATTATGGAGTGACAAACAAGTTTGAGGTCTGAAAAGCAAAGATTATGCAGCCTAGCATGGATTTGGTTCACGTGTTCATCAAAAAATGACTTGTAATTCAAGTTTGAAAATCCTAATTTCCTCTCTTTGATTCTCCCTGCTCAAGAATGATGTCAAGGAGTTCTTGGACATTTTGGAAATCTTGTAATGTTATCTACAACCCATCGTTGAATCACTTTTGAAAATTACCCTTGGAACTATATGAAAAAGTGCCATGAAGTTAGGTCAAAATCCTGCCTAAACTAGGGCAAAATTTCACTAAGTGTTTAGTTTCAAAACTATGACTTCATGAATTAATAACTTGAGATACAAGAATTTTTAGGAGAAGTTATGTAAAGAATTGTTGTAGATATCATGGAGATCTACAAATTTCATGTTCAAAGTTTCTTCTGAATCCTCTTGCATCATGGTGAAAAATTTGCTCAAAGTTGTGAAAAAACATGAAGTTTTAAACACTTAGAAAAATTTCTAAGTTAGAAAACTTTGACTTTTCAAAATGAAATCTTGAATTTTTGATTTCTTGATGAATAATTTTCATATTTTGACATGTTTTGATGAATTGTGATCTTTGGCATTGGATTTTAACCAAAAAGTCAAAGTTTGACTTTTCAGTGTACAATTGACTTTTGATCAGTTGACTGAAAATTCACTATTAATTCAATTGATCTTGAGAAATGTTTTAGGTCATGCCATTAGGTCAAAATGATGCAATTGAACTCTTGAGATCATGCTTCAAACCAATTGATCATTTGCTAGGTCAAAAATCAGAAATTGCCCCTTCTTAGTCAAAACCCTAATTTTGACCATTTTGCCCTTTTGATGATTTGATCAAATTTCTTGAGGAATTATGGTCCAAACTTGACCAAATGATACATGTGAGTTTATAATGTTTATGTGGATAAAAAATTATGAAGTTTTACTGTAAATTGGCCACAATTGACTTTTCCCCCAATACAACTGATTTTTAGGTCAACTGCTCAATTGACTGAGCAAAAGTGTGATCCAAGGCTTGAAACTTGACATGAGTAATCTTGGTGGTCCATAATGATCCATGAAAGTCACAAGAGGCATTAAAAGTTCAATTATCCTTGTCCAATCTCAAACCCTAATTTTGGTCATCAGTGCTTAAAGAGGTGTCTTGAGTTGATCAACCCTAGTACAATCTTGAACCAAGAGAGATCTTTGTGAGAAAATATTTGATAAATGAGAGGGAAAATTTTGGGGTACAACAGATGACCCTGTTCAATCTTCTTAAAACTGAAGAGTTAGATTGGCGGATTTTCCATTCGTGACTTGAAGGTGGAAGATGATTGGACACTAAAGTGCCCAGAAATTTGCACTCGAGGATGTGATGGTTGGTGGTATATGGAATGGGATTAAAGATTCCATTTGGAGAAGTGATGTAAAGTTGTTGGAGATGGGCTTGTAGATGCCATCCAAAAATGATTGTTGAACCATATCTGCAAGCTGAATCTGAATGAGTATCAGAATGGTGTTCGTGTCTGGAGCGTATCTGAACTGTAACTGGAAGTTGAATCCGAATGAGTATTAGAATGGAATATGTATCTGAAGCATATCTGTACTGTATCTGAGAGCTGGATCTGAATGAGTATCAGAATGGCGTTCGTGTCTGGAGCGTATCTGAACTGTATCTGAAAGCTGAATCTGAATGAGTATCAGAATGGCGTCCCTGTCTGAGGCGTATCTGAACTGTATCTGAAAGCTGAATTTGAATGAGTATCAGAATGGCATCCGTGTCTAGAGCGTATCTGAATTGTATCTGAGAGTTGAATCTGAATGAGTATCAGAATGGCATCCGTATCTGGAGCGTTTCTGAACTGTATCTGAGAGTTGAATCTGAATGAGTATCAGAATGACATCTGTATCTGGAGAGTATATGTATTGTATCTGAGAGTTGAATATGAATGAGTATTAGAATGGCGTCCGTGTCTGGAGCGTATCTGTACTTTTGTATATTGATGATGATAACCATCTGTTGACTGATCTTTCCTGAAAAGATGAAAGATTAGTTGTATGCAATGTCATGATGTATGAAATGCATTGTATAATGATGTTCTCGATAAAATGAGTGAGATTATGTTGTATGTATTTGTTACATAGATGTTTATGACGTGTGGATGCGATGTATAGGAATATAAGCTATGTTGCTGTAACATTGTTGGATTAGGGAAAACAAATCCTCGAATGCTGTAAGTCTTCATGTTTTGAAGTGCTGATGAGCTCCTATTTGTTAGATAAATAAACTCTATTGTAAGGGAAACACCGTGTGTGGCTCATGAAATCCTGTTGGGGATCCTGAGAAATTGGACGACCTTTACTGGGGATTGATAATTGGAAGTTTTGTTCCGCTGGGGATACGAGAGAGCTTGGTATCATTAAGCTTCACACTGTGAGGAATTTTATGGAATAGTCTAAAGACATCATCCTATTTCTTAAATCCATTAGTGATTGTCTTCTATTTTTTGCTCATTTATAAACAATAGTTATGTTCAAATGCATATGCTCAAAAATAAATCATTGGACGTTTTTGTAAACAAAACACAAATAAAGAAAAACAGATAGTTTTGCCCTTTCAAAGGAGTATCTTTGTATTAACTTGAAAAAGTATTTTGTATAATGATACGAACATCCTAGTAAGAGAATGTCATCGTACAAAATGAAAATTTGATACGAAGAAAAGATAGATATGTGCAATAATCCCATGGGGTTCCCATTCTGCTATATCCCTCGTGTTCCTGAGCGTCTTGTCCATTTGCTGCCTTGTCCGAAGTTGATTGGATTGATCAGAACCACTGAGTTTGTCAGTCGAAGCCAAAGGTTATCTACAAAGGTGATCCAACGGGACATAGTCGTATGCTTTAATTCCCTAACTTTTGCCTGGACCGCCCTTTCGGGTTTTCAGTCCACTGGGATACCCTTTTTTTCCCAAGTCGCCTTTTCGGGTTTTCAACTTGCCGGGTGTACAGATTTTTTTGTTTTATCCCTAATTTTTGCCCGAACCTTTTTGGTTCGTCGGGATGCCCTTGTTTTGCCTAGGTGTGTCAACCTAGCGGGTCTCTTATGTGTAGTATCTTTTGACTATGTCAGTGTTCATAGGGTGTGGCAGGTCGTCGCCATCCATAGTGGTCAAGATTATTGCTTCACCAGAGAATATGCTTTTGATTACAAAAGGTCCTTCATATGTAGGAGTCCATTTTCCCCCGGGATCACCTTGCGGAAATATGATGCGCTTGATTACCAAATCCCCGACTTGATATACTTGGCATCTGACCTTTTTGTTGAAAGCTTTGATCATCTGTTTTTGATACGTTTGACCATGACCGACAGCAGTAAGCCTTTTCTCATCAATCAAGTTCAGTTGATCAAGACGAGTTTGGATCCAATCTTCTTTATTCAGCCCTGCATCCTTCATGATTCTCAGAGAGGGGATCTGGACCTCAATAGGCAAGACAACCTCCATGTCGTATACCAGAGAGTAGGGTGTTACCACGATTGATGTGCGTGTCATGGTACGATAACCGTGGAGAGCAAATGGTAGCATCTCATGTTAGTCTTTGTACGTGACTGTCATTTTCTGTATGATCTTTTTGATGTTCTTATTTTCGGCCTCGACAACACCATTCATCTTTGGCCGGTAAGGGGAAGAATTATGGTGCTGGATCTTGAATTGCACGCACAGTGCGGTGATCATAGTATTGTTGAGATTCGTACCATTGTCTGTGATGATTCTCTATGGGACACCGTACCGACAGATGAGATTCCGTTTGATGAACCGGGATATAACATTCTTGGTAACGGAAGCGAAAGAAGCCGCCTCAACCCACTTTGTGAAATAGTCAATGGCCACCAAGATGAAAGGGTGTCCATTAGAGGCTGTTGGCTTGATTTCCCCAATCATATCAATGCCCCACATAGCAAAGGGCCAAGGAGCCGTCAAGACATTCAGAGGAACCAGAGGTACGTGCACCTTGTCAGCATAGATCTGACACTTGTGGCAGGTTCAAGAGTGTTGATAGCAATCTGCTTCCATGGTAGACCAGTAATAAACTGCCCGTAGGATTTTCTTTGCCATCGTATGCCCACTATAATGGGTGCCAAAAGTGCCTTCATGCAGATCAGCCATGATCTTTTCTGCCTCATCCTTATCTATGCAATGGAGCAAAACAGAGTCATGGTTGCGCTTGTAGAGAATGTCATTACTAAGGAAGAACTTAGCCGAGAATCTTCTTAAGAACTTCTTGTCATTGACTGAAGCTTCTTCCGGATATTCTTGAGCCCCGAGATACCTCTTGACTTCGTGGAACCAAGGCCGGTCCACTACTTCTTCAGTATTGATCTCGTGACAGTGAGCTGGTTCATCCATTTATTCAATGATGATCTGGGGAGCCTTGTTATCCCATTTAAGTTTAAACATGGACGACGTTGTGGCTAGCGCGTCTGCTAGCTGATTTTATTCTCGCGGGAAATGCTCGAAGGTAATCTTCTCAAAATGTGGGATCAATGTTAACACATGTTATTTATAGGGGATGAGGTTTGGATGCTTTGTGTCCCATTCTCCTTTGATCTGATTGATGACCAAAGTTGAATCTCTGAATACACTTAAGGACTTGATCCCCAAATCTATGGCAGCTTTGAGACCAAAAATGCACGCTTCATATTATGCCATGTTATTTGTATAGTTGAAGAAGAGTCTTGTCGTGAAAGGAGTGTGACATCCTTCAGGAGATATGAGTACAACACCTATACCATTGTCGAGTGTGTTGGATGCCCCATCAAAAATCAGGGTCCATCGGGATCCTTGTTCAGGTCCGTCATATGATCTGAATTCTTCACAGTTATTTACCATCATGATGTCTTCATCTGGGAATTCGAACTTCATGGACTGGTAGTCATCCACAACTTGATGAGCAAGGTGATCAGCTAGTACACTGCCCTTTATTGCTTTTTGGGTAGTATACTGAATGTCATATTCCGTCAGGATCATCTGCCATCTTGCTATTCTCCCAGAGATGGCAGGCTTCTCGAATATGTATTTTATTGGGTCCATCTTGGATATCAATAAGGTAGTATGAGTCAACATATATTGTCTTAGCCGGCGAGCAGCCCATGCCAGAGCGCAACAAGTTTTCTCGAGCAGTGAATATCTTATTTCACAGTCGGTAAACTTTTTGCTCAGGTAATAAATAGCGTGCTCTTTTCGGCCAGACTCGTCATGCTGCCCCAACACACACCCCATTGAATTTTCCAAAATAGTTAGATACATGACCAATGGTCTTCCCTCAGCTGGTGGCGTCAAAACATGAGGTTCTTATAGGTACTCTTGATCTTGTTGAAGGCAGTTTGGCATTCATCATTCCATTTGACTACTTGATCTTTCTTCAGTAATTTAAAGATTGGTTCACAAGTAGCTGTTAAGTGAGAAATGAATCGGGTAATGTAGTTTAACCGTCCCAAGAATCCTCTGACTTCCTTCTCGGTACGAGGAGCAGGCATTTCTTGTATTGCTTTCACTTTGGCAGGATCCACTTTGATACCTTTACCGCCGATGACAAAGCCCAAGAGTTTACCGGACCTCACCCCAAATGTGCATTTATTCGGGTTCAACCTCAGCTTGTATTTCTTTAGTCTCTCAAATAGTTTATACAAATGGTCAAGATATTCCTCTTCAGTTTGAGATCTGGCTATCATATAGTCCACATAGACCTATTTTGTGATGTATCATGTCGTGAAATAAGGCTACCGTGGCACGTTGATAGGTTGCCCCAACATTCTTCAACCGGAATGGCATAACCTTGTAACAGAAATTACCCCACTATGTGACAAAGGTCATTTTCTCCATGTCCTCAGGCGCCATTTTGACTTGATTATAGCCTGAGAAACCGTCCATGAAGGAAAACACCTTATGCTGTGCTGTATTGTCAACCAAAATATCGATATGGGGAAGTGGGAAATCATCCTTAGGGCTTGCCCTATTCAAATCTCTGTAGTCCATGCACATTCGTACCTTCCCGTCCTTTTTAGGCACGGGAATAACATTGGCGACCCATTGCGGATAGAAGGTGACAACCAAGAATCCGGCGTTGAATTGTTTCATGACTTCTGCTTTGATCTTTTTTGACATGTCTGGTCGCATGCGACAGACCTTTTGTTTTACCGGAGGGCAATCTTCTTTTGTTGGTAGATGATGTACCACGATATCTACATCAAGTCCTGGTGTGATACGGTGGGAGAACTGACTTCAGGGTTTTACGTTTGATCGTAAATGTTACGGTTAGCAAGAGTCGCCACCGACTTTTCTTTTATCCAAAAGGAAAGGTGAAAAAGCACAGGAAAGACCTTTGAGATTGTTTCTTGAGTTCGGGGGGGGGGGGGGGGGTAGATTATGAAAAGGGAAGGTATTATCACCCTTTTCATCCATGGTTAACCATGGGCTCTTAGTTACTTGCTCGATCACTTGCTTTTGTTTGAAATTGTGCTTTGTGTGATTTTTTGAAAGTATTTTGTAAAGAGGCCATTGTTTAGGCAATCTTTGTAATGATTCTCGTTCGTAAGAATGTATACAAAGATGTTTTATCTTTTGAAAATGTTTTCAATTTTGTAAGATGTTTGAAAGTGTATGTGATTCTTTTGAAAAATAGCAAGGATGTTTGTTTTGAAATGGAGCAAGTAATTAGGAGCAATCTACCTACTCAAATGTCTTTCTTGTTCATTTTCTTTTCCTTTGACATTGTTGTCTTAACAATGATTTGGTAAGCAACCCTATCTCTGGATGTAAATGGGACGAGCATGGGTCATTGTATAACCATGATTAGAAATATTGCAAGGTATCTTAGCATTTTTCTTTAGGGGCTAAGATCATTTGTAAGGAAACTTAGATAGCGTCATCGAGGGACTATGATCTTGTATTCGTTTGTTTTTGCTAAGATACCTCACATGCGTAATATGGCCATTTTTGTAAGGCAACCAAGTGGAGTAACCCTAGGGGTGCTTGTGTGCTAATGTATTATTTTCATGCTTTAATTTATCTTAATTAGGGTTTTCTATTTGTTGGTTTTAGTCTTTCCATACAAACCCTAATTACTAGCATTTGCATATAAAAAGCGATAAATTGCGGAATTTTAAAGTTACTACGCTATTACAACATTTGTGGGGAGGGGGTGTACAAATTGAATGGGGATTGCAAGAATGTAAACCTAGTTAATCTATTACAACTAAATTGAATGGGTATTAATGTGCAAGGAATAAAAATAAGTAATGTACAAAATGAATAAGCGCACAAAAATGCAAAATATAAAGAAAATGGGTCTTTGTTTGATTTTCATGAGAAAGAGGGAAATTGTTTTAACCTAATTAATTTAAATAAAATAATTAAGTTTAAATTTATTAAGAAAATATTTTTGAATAAAACCCTAATTCTATTTAGTTGATTAAAAGAAAATAAGTTTAGAAAAAAGTATTTATTTTTTTGGTGTTTTTGTCTTGAAAATATTTATGGCATCATGAAATATTTTTAGTCTTTTATATCAAAAATAATATATTCTAACAGGTGTAAAAGAAAAATAAATATTAACCTAGTTTTAAATAAATTTACAAGGTGATTTGTAAAAAATAAATAAAGTATAGTTAATAAATTTTTTTTGGTGAGAAAAAATAAAATAAACTATATTAAAATGAAGATAAATTTTTTTAAATTTTTTTTATGATTTTTAATTTTAGTGAAAAATAATTAAGAAAAAAAAAATAAAATTAAGAAAATAAAATAAATTGGGCCAGGGGTGCATAAGCGGGCAGGGAGGTTAGTTAGTAAAAAAAACAAAAAGCCCAAAGGCCCAGGTGCCCTGCAAAAAAGGTCAGAAAATGAAAAAATATGTATAAAAACAAAATGGGTATCCCTGGGGCTCGAACCCAGGTCCCATAGGTTAACAGGCGTGTGTTTTACCACTGGGGTGGCTATACATTCGTACATATAAACAAAACCATAAATATATAAGGCAAATTAAGTCCTGATGACTTCATCTTCAACCTCCAGCCGGTGTACCTGTAACTTCTTCATTTCTCAACAAAAATGGAAGATGACAAAATGAAAGTTATTGCATTCTTCCCCACGAATCTAACCATGTAAATAACTAAAGCTAAAAGTCAAAGATAAATGAGAATTTCTCTGGCCCTAATTTGAACCCTAAAAATTTCAGAAACTTCAACTCTAAAATTCTCTAAGCTCAGGCCATGTAAATGAAAACTATGGATATGTACAGCTTTGTGGCAATGAGGTCTACATTTTATCTTCATAAATGAAAGCCTAACAATGCCTAAGTAATGAGATAGAAGTTCAAGAAAAATACCTCAAAACTGGAAATCGTGAAATGCAAATGAGCTTGATTCAAAGTGCTGCAAAGATCAGGTTAGCTTCCTTGAGGTCCCAGGAAGCTAATGCAATGATTAGCTTGAGCTGAAAGTGGCTGAGGAGCTCTGGAGAAGTCAAGTTGCAGACCCCTATTTTTTAAAATGGAACTTGATGATGGAGGTGTTACAGTTGAGAAAATGGACTTTGGATGGTTTGTATTTGATGTTTAGAAGCTTTTGGAAGTGAAAGGCCAAAGAACGCACGAGGGGATTTGGAGTTTGGTATGTAAAGTCAGAACTTGCACAACAATGGTGTTTTGAGAAAATTTCTGGCTACAGGGAGTTTGAGTGAGTTTAAGGGTCTTCAAGCTCGTGTCCTAGCTCACAGGTAGTGACTCTATTTATAAGCAACAAGTTTGGGATGCTCTAGTTTATCCGAATTCAAATTTGCATCCTTAAGCTAAACATGTGATTTTTTGACAAAACAAGTTTCAAAGTCTCGTGTACTTGCTAAGATAGAGTGGTTATGCTTTAAAAAAGCTTTCTTCTGACTTTATGGGTGGAGTGTGATCAGAGGGAACAAGTTAGAGGCTCAATGTGAACTTTATGCAAAAAGCTTGCTTTACAAGAATGGTATTGTTAACTTTCTTCCCAAAATGGCAATGTGAATTGGATAAAGCTTAAATCACTTGGATTATAGCTCAAAAGTTTGTGTAATACATTAACTATGGAGTGACAAACAAGTTTTAGGCCTGCAAAGCAAAGATTTTGCAGCCTAACATTGAAATTGCATTTGTGTTCATCATGAAAATGACCTATAATTCAAGTGACAAAACACCAACTTCATCTCTTCGATTCTCCATACTCAAGAATGACCTCCGGGAGTTATTGAAAATTTTGAAAAGCTTGAAATGTAATCTACAACCCATATTTAAATTTCTTTTGAAGATTCCCCTTGGAACTATATGAAAAAGTTCCATGAAGTTAGGTCAAAATCCTGACCAAATTAGGGCAAAATTTCACTAAGTGTTTAGTTTCATGACCCTGTGTTCATAAAATTATAACTAGAGATCCAAGCACTTTTGGAAGAAGTTGTGTGAAGAAAAGTTGTAGATTTCATGGAGATATACAACTTTAATGTTGGAAGTTTCTCTTGAATTATCTTGCATCATAATGAAAAAATTGCTCAAATTTATGAAAAAATAAGAAATTTTTTACACTTAGAAAAATTTCTAAGTTTAGAAATTTTGACTTTTCAAAATGAAATCTTGATTTCTTGATTTCTTGATGAATAAGTTTCCTATTTTCACATGTTTTGATGAATTGTGATCTTTGGTGCTTAAATTTGACCAAAAAGTCAAAGTTTGACTTTTTAGTATATAGTTGACTTTTGATCAGTTGACTGCAAAATTCATCTGTCAATCCAATGGATTTGCAATGTTTTGAATCATGTAATTAGGTCAAAATGATTCAATTGGACTCTTGATATCATTCCTTATACCAATTTACCATTTGCTAGGTCAAAAATCAGAAATTGCCCTTTCCCAGTCAAAACCCTAATTTTGACCATTTTGCCCCTTTGGAGATTTGATCACATTTCTTGAGGAATTATGGTCCAAACTTGATCAAATGATACATATGGATTTAAAATGTTGACGTGGATAAAAAATCATGAAGTTTGACTGTAAATTTGCCATGGTTGACTTTTCCCCCAATACAACTGATTTTTAGGTGAACTGCTCAATTGACTGAGCAAAAGAGTGATTCAAGGCTTGAAACTTGGCATGAGTAGTCTTGGGGATCCATAATGATCCATGAAAGTCATATGGGCATTGGAAGTTCAAAAATCCTTGTGCAAACTCAAACCCTAATTTTGGTCATCAGTGCATCAGGAGGTGTCTTGAGCTGATCAACCCTAATGCAGTCTTGAGTCAAAGGAGATCTTGTGAGAAAATTCTTGATAAGTGAGAGGGAAAATTTTGGGGTACAACAGCTGCCCCTGTTCAATCTTCTTAAGCCTGAAGAGTTAGATTGGCATGTTTTTTCCAGTCGTGACTCGAAGGTGGAAGATGATTGGACACTAGAGTATTTTTGTACAATGAGACAAACATTCTAGTAAGAGAACACCGTCGTAAAAAAAATGAAAATTTTAATACAAAGAAAAAATATCTATGTGTAATAATCCCATGGGGTTCTCATTCTGCTATAGCCTTTGTATCTCTGAGCATTTTGTCTATTTGTTGCCTCGTCCGAAGATGATTGAATTGATCAGAACCTCTGAGTTTGTTAGTTGAAGCCAAAGTTTGTCCATAAAGTGATCCAACAGGACATAGTCGTACTCTTTAATTCCCTAACTTTTTCCTGGACCTCCCTTTCGATTTTTCAGTCCACCGGGATACCCTTTTTTGGCCAAGTCTCCCTTTCGGGTTTTCAACTTGCCGGGTGTACAAATTTTTATTTTATCCCTAATTTTTGCCCGAACCTTTTTGGTTCTCCGGGATGCCCTTATTTTGCCTAGATATGTCAACCTAGCGGGTCTCTTATGCGTAGTATCTTTTGACTATGTCCATGTTCGCAGGATGCGGCAGGTCGTCGCCATCTAGGGTGGTCAAGATCATTGCCCCATAAGAGAAAATGTTTTTGATTATAAATGGTCCTTCATAGGTAGGATCCCATTTGCCCCTGGGATCACTTTGTGGCAGTATGATGCATTTGATCACTAGATCCCTAACTTGATGCACTTGGCTCCAGACCTTCTTGTTAAAAGCCTTGATCATCCGTTTTTGATACATTTGACCATGGAAAACAGCAGTAAGTCTCTTCTCATCAATCAAGTTCAATTGATCAAGTCGATTCTGGATCCAATCGTCTTTGTTCGGCCCTGTATCCTTCATAATCCTCAGAGAGGGGATCTGGACCTTGATAGGCAAAACAACCTCCATGCCATAAACTAGAGAATAGGGTGTTTCCCCGGTCGATGTGGGAGTTGTGGTACGATACCCATGGAAATCGAATGGTAGCATCTCATGCCAGTCTTTGTATGTGACTGTCATTTTCTGTATGATCTTCTTAATGTTCTTATTTGCAGCTTCGACAACACCATTCATCTTTGGCTGGTAAGGGGAAGAGTTGTGATACTGGATCTTGAATTGCTCGCACAAGGCGGTGATCATAATGTTGTTGAGATTTGTACCATTGTCAGTGATGATCCTTTCCAGGATACCATACCGGAAAATGAGATTTTGCTTGATGAAACAGGCAATAACATTCTTGGTAACGAAAGCGAAGGAAGCTGCCTCCACCCATTTTGTAAAATAATCAATGGCCACTAAGATGAAACGGTGTCCATTAGAGGCTGTCGACTTGATTTCCCCAACCATATCTATTCCCCACATAACGAAGGGCCAAGGAGCTGTCAAGACATTCAGAGGAACCAGAGGTACGTGCACCTTGTCAGCATAAATCTGACACTTATGGCAAGTTCGAGAGTGTTGATAGCAATATGCTTCCATGGTAGACCAGTAATAGCCTACCCGTAGGATTTTCTTTTCCATCGTATGCCCACTGGAATGTGTGCCCCAAGTGCCTTCATGTAACTCAGTCATGATCCTTTCTGCTTCAACCTTGTCTATGCATCGAAGTAACACAGAGTCATGGTTGCGTTTGTAAGGAATGTCGTTACTAAGGAAAAATTTAGCAGAGAATCTCCTTAAGAACTTCTTATCATTGATTGAAGCTCCTTCTGGATATTCTTGAGCCTCGAGATACTTCTTGACTTCGTGAAACCAAGGCCGGTCCACTACTTCTTCAGTATTAATCTTGTGACAGTGCGCTGGTTACTCTATTCGTTCGATGGTGATCTGGGGAGCCTCGTTATCCCAATTAAGTTTAAGCATAGATGACATTGTGGCTAGAGAGTCTGCTAGATGATTTTATTCTCGCGGGAAATGCTCGAAGGTAATCTTCTCAAAATGTGGTAGCAACGTCAAAACATGTTCTTTGTAATGGATAAGGTTTGGGTGTTTGGTGTCCCATTCCCATTTGATCTGACTGATGACCAAAGCTGAGTCTCCGAATACATCCAAGGATTTGATCCCCAAGTCCATGCCAGCTCTGAGACCAAAGATGCATGCTTCGTATTCCGCCATGTTGTTTGTACAATTGAAGCAGGGTCTTGCGATAAAGGGAGTATGACACCCTTCTAGAGATATGAGTACAACACTGATACTATTTCCAAGTGCATTAGATGCCCCATCAAAGAACAGGGTCCATCGGGATCCTTGTTTAGGTCCGTCATATGGCCTGAATTCTTCATAACTATTTACCGTCATGATGTCTTCATATGGGAATTCAAACTTCATGGGCTGGTAGTCTTCCACAGCTTGGTGAGCAAGGTGATCAGCTAGTACACTTCCCTTTATAGCCTTCTGGGTAGTATATTGTATGTCATATTCCGTCAAGATCATCTGCCATCTCGCTATTCTCCTAGAAAGAGCAGGCTTCTCGAAGATGTATCTTATCAGATCCATTTTGGATATCAACAAAGTAGTATGAGTCAGCATATACTGTCTTAGCCGGCGAGCAGCCCATGCCAGAGCGCAACAAGTTTTCTCGAGCAGTGAATATCTGGTTTCACAGTCGGTAAACTTTTTGCTCAGATGATAAATAGCATGCTCTTTTCGGCCAGACTCGTCATGCTTCCCCAATACACACCCCATTTAGTTTTCTAAAACAGTCAGACACATGATCAATGGTCTTCCCTCGACTGGTGGCATCAACACTGGACGCACTTGTAAGTATTCTTTGATTTTGTTAAAAGAAACTTGGCACTCGTCATTCCATTTGACTACTTGTTCTTTCTTCAACAGTTTGAAGATTGGTTCACAAGTAGCTGTCAGGTGAGAGATGAATCTGGCAATGTAGTTCAAATGCCCCAAGAATCCTCTGACTTCCTTCTCAGTACGAGGAACAGGCATATCTTGTATTGCTTTAACTTTGGCAGGATCGACCTCGATACCTTTATGTCTGATGATAAAGCCTAGGATTTTACCGGACCGTACCCCAAATGTGCATTTGTTTGGATTCAACCTCATCTTGTACTTCTTCAGTCTCTCAAACAATTTTTGTAAGTGATCAAGATGCTCTTCTTCTGTTTGAGATCTGGCTATCATGTCGTCCACGTAGACCTCTATTTCGTGATGTATCATGTCATGAAATAAGGCTACCATGGCACGTTGATAGGTTGCCCCAACATTCTTTAGTCCGAATGGCATCACCTTATAGCAGAAAGTGCCCAACTGCGTGACAAACATTATTTTCTCCATGTCCTCAGGCGCCATTTTGATTTGGTTGTAACCTGAGAATTCATCGATGAAGGAAAACACTTTGTGTTGTGCCGTATTGTCAACTAGAATATCAATGAGGGGGAGCGGAAAATCGTCCTTAGGGTTTGCCCTATTCAAATCTCTATAGTCCACACACATTCGCACTTTGCCATCTTTTTTGGGCACGGGAACAACATTGGAAACCCATTGGGGATAAGAGGTGACAACCAAGAATCCAGCGTTGAATTTCTCCATGACTTCTACTTTAATATTTTCTGACATATCAGGCCTCATACGGCGAACCTTTTGTTTTACTGGCGGATAATCCTCTCTTGTAGGCAGACGATGTACCACAATATCTGCATCAAGTCCTGGCATGTCTTTATACGACCAGGCGAAGACTTCAACATAATCGTGTAACAATTGAATCAGACGCTCCTTGACACCGGGTTCCAGATGGGCACCCACCTTGACCTCTTTTTTGTCTTCTTCTATACCTAGGTTGATTGTATCCACAGCTTCCTCGTGAGGTTGAATGGTTCTCTCTTCTTGTTGTAGTAGTCTGGAAAGTTCCCCTGGTACTTCACAATCTTCCTCACCTTCATCTTTGGCTTGGTAGATTAGATTCTCAGAGTCACAAAAGGCCATAGAAGTATCGTTACCCATGGGATCCCGAATGGATGTATACCTGCATTGTGAGTGTCAGTGTGTGTAAGGGTATAACTATCTTTGAAAGAAATAAAATATGTAAAAAGAAAAACAATGAGCACAAAAGTTTGTATGCGAAAACGTCCATGATTCATTGATGTCATATGAAAATGAGATAATAACCCTTACAAATGGACCATTGTGCCTTGGGTAAGACACAAGGTTTTAAGAGTGCAAATTGTTTTAATATTACAGATCCAACAAAATGTAAAGACAGATTACTATGGGATAAAAGTGATCGAGACAAAATCTCTAGCCTCCCAGTTACTGAGCCCTCCACTGACATTTGGGAATATCCAGTCCTCTAAGTCACATCTATCTTCATCATCTTCTACAGTGTTGACCTCGCGGTTGCTGATCTTCAGGGGTGGTCCTCCAACACGAGCGCGGCGTACAACCTTCTGGGCACCTGATGTGAAACCTAGGCCAAACTTGTCAGACTTGTATGGGATATCTAGGAGTTGTCCCCAGATAGTGCACCCACCTTCTTCTACCACTGCTTTGGCATCCTTCAGAGATGACATCCGGAGTGGAGGCCTTGTGATCTTAGGAACAACCTTGGTTACTGCCACATCTTGCGGGACCTCTTCAAAGAGTCTTAATGTAGTTTCAATAAATTCACCATCTAATTCCATATATCTGAAGGAATTGAGATGGCTAATCATATACTCTTCTTCTCCATGAACGGTGATAATCTTCCCTTGAGTCGGATATTTCAGCATTTGGTGCAACGTAGAAGTGACAATGCCAGTATTGTGAATCCATGGTCGGCCTAGCAAGCATGAATATGAGGGAATAATATCCATTACATAAAAGGTTGAATCAAATGTTCGGGTTCCAAATTTTATGGGGATATCCACCTCCCCATGTACCATCCTTTTCGAGCCGTCAAAAGCCCTTACTACTATGTTACTTGGCTTCAATGTCAATCCCTCACAATCAAGCCTATCAAGAGCTTTTTTAGGCAATAAATTCAGAGATGAGCCAGTGTCCACCAAAACATGATCCAAGGTTGTGCCCTTATATTCAACTGAGACATGCAATGCCTCATTATGCTTCCTTACCCTTGGTGTTAAATCAGCATCTGAAAAACCTAGACCATTATCTGTAGTTAAGCTGGCTACGCAGTCTTAAGACTGATCGACAAATGTCTCTTGGGGTACATGGGCAGTTTTCAGGAATTTTACCAAGGCTTTTGCATGCGCCTCGAAACATAGTAGTAATGCCAGCATAGAAATTTTAGAGGGAGTTTGCCCCAGTTGTTCAACTACATCGTAGTCGCTTCTTTTTATGATCTTCAGAATTTCCTCCATCTCTTTCTGGGAGGTCTTAGGGATAGCCAATGACTGGGCCTTCGCCCGGACAGGCTCAATCAAAATAGTTTTACCTCGAGTCTCGTTTAAATCGGCAGTAGGAGTGTCAGTAGGAATGATAACAGAGGTTGTAACAACTTTGTTAGTTGGAGTATTAGTGGGGATGATTGTAGGACTAGGAACAACTTTTGGAGGAGTAACAACATGAATGATTACGGGTCCAGAAACTGCTTTTGGGGGAGCAATTTCTGGAGAGAATATCCTTCCACTTCGGGTAATCTTGCTAGTTCCTGCAATATTATTGATGTCGGAGTTGAATTTTTTAGAACTTGAATCTTCGGCGGCTGGCCAATCTTGCTTGATACCGTGGTAGTAGACATCCCCTCCATAATTCCATGGTATGGTTTTGTCTGATGAATACGGGACTGGTCTAGGAATTGTAATTATCAAAGGAGTTGCTTTCGGGACTGATGTAATTCTAATGGGTCTTTTGGTGGAGACCCTGGAAGAATTGGCGGAAATGGTAATGATAGAAACATCTTCAAAAGGAACAGGTGGGACAAAAGTCTTTTCAAACAAAATTCCTTTGTTATCTATTAGGCACTGAACGCCTGTTTTCAATAAAGGACAGCTGGTTGGTGAAGACAAGCAGAAACGACAGCCTTCATCACAGCCCGGGAACACACCGGCATTCAACAAGTTCACTTTGATAATCAAGAGTGGGGTCATAAGTTCATCAACTGAAGTAACAAATATTTCTTCTTCAATGGCATTGGTATTATGGCCATGTTTGGGCATAGGGGCAAAAATGACATTTGGCTTTTCGGGCGCATCGAATTCAATCTCTTTTGCTTCAATGAGGTCTTGTGTTTTGTTCTTTAGAGCCCAACAATTATTAGTGTCGTGGCATGGACTTTCAGAGTGGTATGCACAATGGGCATTGAGATGATAGTGAGGAGATGTTGTGTTGGGGGTTTTTCGAAGCTTCTTTCAAGGTCATCAAATTGGATCTCAATAGATGCGGTAATACCTGAGATAGGGTCATGTTAATTCTGGTGAATTGTCTGACTGTCCTTTCCATCCTTGGTTGGTTATTTCTTTGCTGATCAGGCGCCGATTTAGGAATCATAACAGCCCCCACCATTGGTCGACGTTCGGCCCTATCTTGATTTCTCTGAGGATAAATAACAACCACTTCTTTCTTTATGATAAATGGCTTCCTTATGGCAGCAGAGGAGGATGTATCTTTTTGGATCTTTCCATTCTTTATACCGGCTTCTACCCTTTCTCCGGTCAATATTAGTTTAGTAAAACCTGCAGATGAACTTCCAATTAAATGATTGAAGAAGGGACCAGACAAGGTACCCAAGAACATGTCTACTAATTCTCTCTCAGATAGAGGGGGTTGAACTCTTCCGGCTAAATCTCTCTATTTTTGCGGATAGTCCTTGAAACCTTTATTGGAAACCATAGCCATACTCTGGAGTTGAGTACGGGTAGGCGCAAGATCAGCATTGTATTGGTAATGTTTGTAAAAGGCTGCAGCAAGATCTTCCCAGTTGTGAACGTTGGCTCTTTCTAACTGGTAAAACCAATCAAGTTGAGTTCCAGACAGACTGTCTTGGAATAAGTGTACCCATAAGTCTTTGTCAGCGGTATGGGGATGGATTTTCCTCACATAGGACCGGAGATGCATTTTAGGGCATGAGACTCCGTCATACTTGGTGAACACAGGTTCTTTGAACTTCAGAGGAATGACAATCCCCGATACCAACCCCAATTCCTCAAAGTCCAAGCCAGACACTTTTTGGATTTCCATCGCACCCAACCGCTCTTCGAGATGTTTATACTTGTCATCAGCTGGAGGATATTGTTCTTCAGAATAGTCTTCTTCTTCCTCTTCCTCTTCTGATTCTGACGGAACAACTGTTTCCTTTCCTTTCCCATATTGATTGTCTCTTTCACCGGATGTCGTTGCAAAGTCTAAGGTCCTTCTTGTCTTCCCATGAAATCTTCTTCCCATGTTTAGGACTCCAGTTACCTTCTTTGTTTTCTTTTTCTTCTCCTCAGCCAGCAAAGTCTTCAACTCTTCTTGTCCTTTGGCTAGGGTCAAGAGCAATTGTTGAAACTGTGTATTCTGAGCTTGGAGGTCCTTCACTGTTTGCTCGAGATCCATCTTACTAAAATAAACAGTAGAGAGATGAGGAGACTTGTTGAAAAAGACATGCTTATGTTATGATGAATGATAAATGCATATGCAAATGTTTTCAAGGATTTTATGATTCAAATTTGTTTTAGACAAAATAGAAACACACGTTATATTAATAAGTTAAATCTTGAGTACATCAATGCCTTTTCGGGAAAAATAATACAAAAACTCTAAGATAAAAAGGTAGTTCGCATCCTCTTTGGTGAGATGTAGGCATTCAAAGTCTGCTCCTCATGAATTAGTCTAATGAGTTCCAAAACCTTCTTCTCGCTTGCGTAGAATTGGGCTTCAAAGGTATCTCACTCTCCCTTGAGTTGTATCCAATCCCTTCGCAGGTCTTCAAGAGAGGTAGGCATGTCAGGATGTAGGATAGTGTATGGAACTTCTCCTTCCATGATAGGCTCAATGATTACCGGGAGAATGGAGGGGTAAGGCATCATAAGACTCTGAGCACGAGTTCGTACCCATTTGAGGTAAGGCTCACGAGGGATGGAATTTTTATGCCCCAAAGTCTTGCTATCCACCTTATTTAACATCCTCCAAGCTCGGATAAATCTTTGGCGAAGACCTTGATCGTCGTTGTCATAGTCAAATACCAAACCTTAAATCAGCATCTCGTACGGGCCATCCCTTCGGGCGTAACCAAATTGTCTTAAGGCTAAGTAGGGGTTGTAGGTGATACCTCCCCTAATGCCAAGTAAAGGGACATTATGGAATTCTCCATAACGATCGACAATGATAACATTCTCTTTGGATCGGGAGGACCAATGAATGTCTGAATGTTTGAGCGTCATCAACCTCTATGACCACCTTGAACCTTGCTCATTCTTTAATACAGATTGGGGAAGATGTGAAATAAACCATCTTTCCAAGAGAGGAGTGTAACACATAAGGACACCTCTTTTCCTCATTGTGCGAGTGTGAAAAGAGTGTAGGATATCTCCTAGCAATGTAGGCACCGGGTTACGGGATATGAAGATTTTGACGGCGTTCACGTCTATGAGTTGGTCAGGATTTGGAAACAAAACCATCCCATAGATGAGGAGAGCCACAATTTCCTCAAAGGCTTGCAAATCCAAGGAGTTCCAACAGCTTTGGACTTTCTCGAACAAGAACTTTGCTAAGAAACCTTTGACACCAATACTTGTTTCCCAATGAGTTGTGATATCAGATGAGTGCAAGTGTAGAGCTTGCGCAATCTCTTCTGGCTTTGGGTCTCTTTCCGTACCGTTGAAAGGTATTTGATTGAGAATGAGAATCCTCAAAAGTTGAGAGAATTCTTCCAAAGTAGGCATAAGTTGATAGTCGGGAAATGTGAAGCAATGGTGTAAAGGATCAAAGAACTAAAAGAGAACTTTCATCATGTCCTCATCTGTGTTGGAGGTGACCAAGTTGAGTAGGCGGCCATGTCTCTCAGTGAATGGAGAGTTTTCAGGAATCCTTGAAGCTAGCTCCTTGATTTGTGGAGGGATCCTTACAAGATTGACTTGAATAGTTTTCCTGCAAAGTGAATCCATATCCAATAAAATAAGAACAAAGATGAATCCCAAAATCCTTGAAATGGTTAATGGATGTATATGATGTTCATGATGTTCATGATGTTATGTACAAGTATGTATATACAAACAAAACAAACAAGTCCTTAGGTTTAGGATTGCATGGAGTTTTATAGGTAAGTACCCTCTTGAAGTTTAGTTGGCTTAAACCTGTCCTAGTAATAGTAACCGAGTTCTAAGGAGCTCAATATCACTAGTTTGTTTCCTTGGTCCTTGTTTAAGCACAAGCCTCTTTAATGGCGACCGAAATATCCCAAGAAACCAAACCTCAATGAGTGTAGTATCGAGTATCTACCAACTTCGGACTGCACCAAAGCCGGCCATCTCACTACATCCTAAAGGCCAAGTTGGTCAAGTCAAGGTTCTAAAAGTTCATTAGTACTTCATGACATCACTCAGCGGCCCCATATTCTCTTTGATTAACTCAAAGGCTACCGGTACCCACAAATATGTCGCACTAACATAGTTATTGCTTAGACCATGTCAGTATACCCCGCACAGTTTCCACAATGTATTGCTACTTACCTATAAGGTATCCCAAATTCGGGTAGAGGATTCAAACCCAAACAAAGAACCATAATGTAAAACATACAAGTCAAACAATGTAAGCAAATAAATGTAATCTAACCCTAAGGTAACCCCACTTTTAAGTATAGTCCCCAGCAGAGTCTCCAGTTCTATGATACGGTGGGAGAACTGACTTGAGGATTTTGTGTTTGATCACAAATGTTGCGGTTAGCAAGAGTCACCATCGACTTTTCTTTTATCCAAAAGGAAAGGCGAAAAAGCACAGAAAATACCTTTGAGACTGTTTCTTGAGTTCAGGGGGTAGATTATGAAAATGGAAGGTATTAGCATCCTTTTCATCCATGGTTATCCATGGGCTCTTAGTTACTTTCTAGATCACTTGCTTTTGTTTGAAATTGTGCTTTGTGTGATTTTTTGAAAGTATTTTGTAAAGAGGCCATTTTTAGGCAATCTTTGTAATGATTCTCGTTTGTAAGAATGTATACAATATGTTTGATCTTTTGAAAATGTTTTCAATTTTGTAAGATGTTTGAAAGTGTATGTGATTGTTTTGAAAAATAGCAAGGATGTTTGTTTTGAAATGGAGCAATTAATTAGGAGCAATCTACCTACTCAAATGTCTTTCTTGTTCATTTTCTTTTCCTTTGACATTGTTGTTTTACCATTGATTTGGTAAGCAACCCTATCTTTGGATGTAAACAGGACGAGCATGGGTCATCGTATAACCATGATTAGCAATATTGCAAGGTATCTTAGCATTTTTCTTTAGGGGCTAAGATCATTTGTAAGGAAACTTAGATAACGTCATCGAGGGACTACGATCTTGTATTCGTTTGTTTTTGCTAAGATACCTCACATGCGTAATATGGCCATTTTTATAAGGCAACCAAGTGGAGTAACCCTAGAGGTGCTTGTGTGCAAATGTATTATTTTCATGCTTTGATTTGTATTAATTAGGGTTTTCTATTTGTTGGTTTTAGTCTTTCCATACAAACCCTAATTACTAGCATTTGTATATAAAAAGCGATAAATTGCGGAATTTTAAAGTTACTACGCTATTACAACATTTGCAGGGAGGGGGTGTACAAATTGAATGGAGATTTCAAGAATGTAAACCTAGTTAATCTATTACAACTAAATTGAATGGGTATTAATGTGCAAGGAATAAAAATAAGTAATGTACAAAATGAATAAGCGCACAAAAATGCAAAATATAAAGAAAATGGGTCTTTGTTTGATTTTCATGAGAAAGAGGGAAATTGTTTTAACCTAATTAATTTAAATAAAATAATTAAGTTTAAATTTATTAAGAAAATATTTTTGAATAAAACCCTAATTCTATTTAGTTGATTAAAAGAAAATAAGTTTAGAAAAAAGTATTTATTTTTTTGGTGTTTTTGTCTTGAAAATATTTATGGTATCATGAAATATTTTTAGTCTTTTATATCAAAAAGAATATATTTTAATAGGTGTAAAAGAAAAATAAATATTAACATAGTTTTAATTAAATTTACAAGGTGATTTGTAAAAAATAAATAAAGTATAGTTAATAAATTTTTTTTTTGGTGAGAAAAAATAAAATAAACTAAATTAAAATGAAGATAATTTTTTTAATATTTTTTTATGATTTTTAATATTAGTGAAAAATAATTAAGAAAAAAAATAAATAAAATTAAGAAAATAAAATAAATTGGGTCAGGGGTGCATAAGCAGGCATGGAGGTTAGTTAGTAAAAAAAACAAAAAGCCAAAAAGCCCAGGCGCCCTGCAAAAAAGGTCAGAAAATGCAAAAATATGTAAAAACACAAAATGGGTACCACTGAGGCTCGAACCCAGGTCCCATGGGTTAACATGCGCGCGCTTTACCACTGGTGTGGCTATAGATCCGTTCATATAAACAAAACCATAAATATGTAAGGCAAATCAAGTCCTGATGACTTCATCTTCAACCTCCAGCCGGTGTACCTGTAACTTCTTCATTTCTCAATAAAAATGGAAGATGACAAAATGAAAGTTGTTACATTCTTCCTCACGAATCTAACCATGTAAATAACTAAAGCTAAAAGTAAAAGATAAATGAGAATTTCTCTGGCCCTAATTTGAACCCTAAAAATTTCAGAAACTTCAACTCTAAAATTCTCTAAGCTCAGGCCATGTAAATGAAAACTATGGATATGTACAGCTTCGTGGCAATAAGGTCTACATTTTATCTTCACAAATGCAAGCCTAACAATGCCTAAGTAATGAGATAGAAGTTCAAGAAAAATACCTCAAAACTGGAAATCGTGAAATGCAAATGAGCTTGATTCAAAGTGCGGCAAGGATCAGGTTAGCTTCCTTGAGGTCCCAGGAAGCTAATGCAATGATTAGCTTAAACTAAAAGTGGCTGAGGAGCTCTGGAGAAGTCAAGTTGCAGACACCTATTTTTGAAAAAGGAACTTGATGATAGAGGTGTTACAGTTGAGCAAATAGACTTTGGATGGTTTGTATTTGATGTTTAGAAGATTTTGGAAGTGAAAGGCCAAAGAACGCACGAGGGGATTTGGAGTTTGGTATGTAAAGTCAGAACTTGCACAATAATGGTGTTTTGAGACAATTTCTAGCTAGAGGGAGTTTGAGTGAGTTTAAGGGTCTTCAAGCTCGTGTCCTAGCTTATAAATAGTGACTCTATTTATAAGCAACAAGTTTGGGATGCTCTAGTTGATCAGAATTCAAATTTGCATCCTTAAGCTTAACATGTGATTTTTTGACAAAACAAGTTTCAAAGTCTTGTGTACTTGCTAATATAGAGTGGTTATGCTTTAAACAAGCTTGCTTATGACTTTGTGGATAGAGTGTGATCAGAGGGAACAAGTTAGAGGCTCAATGTGAACTTTATGCAAAAAGCTTGCTTTACAAGAATGGTATTGTTAACTTTCTTCCCAAAACGGAAATGTGAATTGGATAAAGCTTAAATCACTTGGATTATAGCTCAAAAGTTTGTGTAATCCATTAATTATGGAGTGACAAACAATTTTGAGGCCTGCAAAGCAAAGATTATGCAGCCTAACATTGAAATTGCATTTGTGTTCATCGTGAAAATGACCTATAATTCAAGTGATAAAACACCAACTTCATCTCTTCGATTCTCCATACTCAAGAATGATCTCAAGGAGTTATTGGACATTTTGGAAAGCTTGAAATGTGCTATACAACTCATCTTTGAATTGATTTTGAAGATTACCCTTGGAACTATATGAAAAATTTCCATGAAGTTAGGTCAAAATCCTGAGCAAATTAGGGCAAAATTTCACTAAGTGTTTAGTTTCATGACCCTATGTTCATAAAATTATAACTTGCGATCCAAGCAATTTTGGAAGAAGTTGTGTGAAGAAAAGTTTTAGATTTCACGGAGATCTATAACTTTCATGTTGGAAGTTTCTCTTGAATCACCTTGCATCATAATGAAAAATTGCTCAAAGTTATGAAAAAATAAGAAAATTTTGACACTTAGAAAAATTCCAAGTTTAGAAATTTTGACTTTTCAAAATGAAATCTTGATTTCTTGATGAAAATTTTCCTATTTTGACATGTTTTAATGAATTGTGATCTTTGGTGCTTAAATTTGACCAAAAAGTCAAAGTTTGACTTTTCAGTATACAGTTGACATTTGATCAGTTGACTGCAAAATTCATCTGTCAATCCAATGGATTTGCAATGTTTTGAATCATGTCATTAGGTTAAAATGATGAAATTGGACTCTTGAGATCATGACTTAAATCAATTGACCATTTTCTAGGTCAAAAATCAGAAATTGCCCTTTCCTAGTCAAAACCCTAATTTTGACCATTTTGCCCTTTTGGAGATTTGATCAAGTTTCTTGAGGAATTGTGGTCCAAACTTGATAAAATGATACATATGGGTTTAAAATATTGACATGGATAAAAAATATGAAGTTTGACTGTAAATTGGCAATAGTTGACTTTTTCCCCAATACAATTAATTTTTAGGTCAACTGCTCAATTGAATGAGCAAAAGAGTGATTCAAGGCTTGAAACTTGGCATGAGTAGTATTGGGGGTCCATAATGATCCATGAAAGTCATATGGGGCATTGGAAGTTCAAAAATCCTTGTGCAAACTCAAACCCTAATTTTGGTCATCAGTGCATAAGGAGGTGTCTTAATCTGGGCTCCTTCTTCTATCACTGCCTTGGCATCTTTCAGAGAAGACATCTTTAGTGGCGGTCTTGTAATCTTTGGGATTTGGGAAACAACTTTGGTTACTTCCATGGTTGGCGGGACTTCCTCAAAATGTTGAAACGAAGTGTCAATGAATTCACCATCCAATTCTATGTATCTGAAGGAGTTTAAATGACTGACCATATATTCCTCTTCTCCATGGACAGTAATGATATTCCCCTTTGTTGGGTATTTCAACATTTGGTGTAACGTAGAGGTGACAACACCTGCATTGTGAATCCATGGTCAGCCTAATAAGCAGGAGTAGGAAGGGTGAATGTCCATCACGTAAAAAGTTGAATCAATGGTTTGGGTTCCAACTTTTATGGGGATGTCCACTTCCCCATGCACCATTCTCTTTGAACCGTCAAAGGCCCTTACCACTATATTGATGGGTTTTAAGGTCAAGCCTTCACAGTAGAATCTATCAAGAGCCTTCTTAGGCAGCACATTCAAAGACGAACCGGTATCCACCAAGACATGGGCCAAATTTGTGCCCCGACATTAGACATAGACATGCAATGCCTCATTGTGCTTCCTCCCTCTAGGTGTCAAGTCAGCATCAGAAAAGCCTAAACCATTGTCCACGGTCAAGCTGGCCACACAGTCTTGGAACTGATTAGTAGAGGTTTCTTGTGGTACATGGGCAATTTTAAGGAATTTCACCAAGGCCTTTGCATGAGCCTCAGAAGACAACAATAAAGCCAGCATGGAAATCTTTGACGGAGTCTGCCCTATCTGTTCGACTATGTTGTAGTCGCTTCTCTTTATAATCTTCAGAATTTCTTCCATCTCCTTTTTGGAGGCCTCAAGGATAGATACTGTTTACGCCTTCATCCAGACAGGCTCAACCAGAATGCCTTTTCCCCGAGTCTCAGTTGACTCGACGGTAGGAGTGTCAGCAAGTGTAACTATAGGAATTGTAGTAGTAGTAGTGTCAGCAGGAATAGGAACAGGGATGATAACAAGGCTGATAACAGTCTTTGGAGGAGAAATCTCTAGGGAGAATACTCTTCCACTTCGGGTTATCTTGATGGTTCCTGCAATATTACGGATGTCGGGGTCATCTTTCTCAATAATTGATTCTTCATCAGTAAGCCAATCTTGTTTGACGTCGTGATAGTAGACGTCGCCCCCATAATTCCATGGGACAGTTTTATCTGATGAGTACGAGATTGGACCTGGCATGGTAATTATTAGTGGAGCTACTTTAGGAACCGATGTAATCCTAACGGGTCTTTTGGTGGAGACCCTGGAAGGATTGGAGGAAATGGTTATTATTGAAACATCACTGTAGGAAATGGGTGGAATGGGAGTCTTTTCAAACAAAATCTCTTTGTCATCCATTAGGCGCTGAACATCTGCTTTCAATAAATGACAACTAGTTAGTAAGGATAGGCAGAAATGGCAGCCTTCATTACAGCCCGAAAATAAACTGGCTTTCAATAGGTTCTTTTTGATGGTCAGGAGAGGAGTAACAAGTTCTTCAACAGTTGAAACAAACATATCATCTTCAACAACGTTAACACCGCGACCATGCTTGGGCATAGGAGCGGTGATAACATTCGGGATTTCAGGAGCATCAAACTCAATTTATTTTGCTTCAAGAAGGTCTTGCACCTTGTTTTTCAAAGTCCAACAGTTGTTGGTATCATGGCCTGGACTTTCTGAATGGTATGCACAGCGAGCATTAGGATGATAATGAGGAGATGTTGTGTTAGGATTCTTCGGAGCTTCTTTCAAAGTTACCAGGTTGGATCTCAACAAATGTGGCAGTACTTGAGATAATGTCATATTAATCTGAGTAAATTGTCTTACTGGTCTTTCTATTCTAGGATGATTGTTCCTTTGTTGAGTAGATGCAGGCTTAGGGATCATGACATCCCCTACCATTGGTCAGCGTTCAGTCCTATCTTGATTCCTTTGAGGATACACAACACCAACTTCTTTCTTCCCAATAAATTGTTTTATTACAGCGGCGGAGGATGTGTCTTTTTGGATATTCCCACTCTTAATCCCAGCTTCCACTCTTTCTCCGGTCAAGATTAGTTTAGTGAAGCCTGCTGAGGAGCTTCTAATTAAATGATTAAAGAAAGGACCGGACAGGGTACCCAAAAACATGTCTACTAGTTCTCTTTTAGAAAGGGGAGGCTGGACTCTTCCTGCTAAGTCCCTCTATTTCTGAGCGTAGTTTTTGAAACCTTCATTTGAAACCATAGCCATACTCTGAAGTTGAGTACGGGTAGGAGCAAGGTATGCGTTGTACTGATATTGTTTATAGAAAGCAGCGACAAGATCTTCCCAATTGTGGATGTTGGCCCTTTCTAGTTGATAGAACCAATCAAGTTGAGTTCCAGATAGACTATCTTGGAAGAAGTGGACCCATAAATCTTTTTCCGCAGTGTGAGGCTGTATCTTCCTCACATAGGATCGGAGATTCATTTTGGGGCACGAAACTCCGTCGTATTTAGCAAATATTGGTGCCTTGAATTTTGGGGGAATGAAAATCCCATACACCAAGCCTAGCTCCTCAAAGTCTAGCCCAGGCACCTTTTGTATTTCCATTGCACTTAGTCGGTCCTCCAAATGCTTGTACTTGTCGTTGACCGGGGGATACTGCTCTTCAGAGTAATCCTCCTCTTCTTCCTCTTCAGACTCTTGCTGGACAACTGCTTCCTTGCCTTTCCCATCTTGATTTTCTTTTTCACCAGATGACGTTGCAAAGTCTAGGGTCCGTCTTGCTTGTCCTTGGAACCTTCTTCCCATATTCAGAACTCCGGTTACTTTCCTTTTCTTCTTCTTTTCTTCAATCAGCAAGGTTTTCAGATCTTCTTGTCCTTTGGCTAGAGTCAGGAACAACTGCTTAAACTGAGCATTTTGTGCTTGGAGGTCTTTTAACTTCTGCTCGAGATCCATATTACTGAAATAAATAGTAGAAAAATGAGGAGACTTGCCGTAAGAAACCTGCTTATGTTATAATGAATGGTAAATGCATATGCAATGGTTTCAAGGAACTTAGAGATTTAAAATGTCTTTATACCAAAAAAGGAGCACACATCATATTAATAAATCAGAGCTTGAGTAAATCATGCCTCTTTTGGGCTTACAAAGAAGTACAAAAACTCTAAGATAAAATTTTTGTACGCATCCTCTTTGGTGCAATGTGGGCATTCAGGCTCCGCTCCTCATGAAGTTTCTTAGTGAGTTCCAAAACCTTCTTCTCGCTGGCATAAAATTGGGCTTCAAAAGTGTCTCGCTCCCTCTTAAGCTGTATCCAATCCCTTTGTAAATCTTCAAGAGAGGTGGGTATGTCAGGATGCAGGACAATCTATGGAACATCTCCTTCCACAACAGGCTCTATGATTATTGGGAGAATGGAGGGGTAAGGCATCATAAGGCTTTGAGCACGAGCTTGTACCCATTTGAGGTAAGGCTCGAGAGGGATGGGATTCTTATGCCCCAATGTCTTGCTATCTACCTTGTTCAGCATCCTCCAAGCACGGATAAATCTCTGGCGATGACCTTGATCGTTGTTCTCGTAGTAAAATACCAAACCTTGAATGAGCATCTCATGTGGGCCATCCCTTAGGGCGTAACCAAACTGTCTTAAGGCTAAGCAGGGGTTATAGGTGATACATCCTCTAATGCCAAATAAAGGGACATTAGGGAATTCTCCATAATGGTCGACAATGGTAACATTCTCTATGGATCGGGAACACCAATGAATGTATGAATGTTTGAGCGTCATCAACCTATGTGACCACCTTGAACCTTGCTCGTTATTCAATACAGATTGGGGAAGTTGCAAAATAAACCATCTTGCCAAAAGAGGAGTACAACACATAAGGATACCTCTTTTCCTCATAGTGCGAGTGTGAAAGGAATGTAGGATGTCCCCAAGCAAAGTAGGCACCGGGTTACGAGACATGAAGATTTTGATGGCGTTCACATCTATGAGTTGGTCAGGATTTAGAAACAAAACCATCCCATAGATGAGGAGAGACACAATTTCCTCAAAATCTTGCAAATCCAAAGAGTTCCAACAGTTTTGGGCTTTCTCAAATAAGAACTTTTCTAGAAAACCTTTGACACCACTCCCTGTTTCCCAATTAGTTGTGATATCAGATGGTTGCAAGTGCAGAGCTTGAGCAATCTCTTCTGGCTTTGGATCTATTTCCGTACCATTGAAAGTTAGTTGATTGAGAATATGAATCCTCAAGAGTTGTGAGAATTCTTCCAAAGTTGGCACAAATTGATAATCGGGGAATGTGAAGCAATGGTGTAAAGGATCAAAGAACTGAAAGAGAACCTTCATCATGTCTTCATCAGTGTTGGAGGTAAGTTTAGTAGGCGACCATGTCTTTCGGTGAATGGAGAATTTTCAGGAATCCTTGCTGCTAGCTCTTTAAGTTGAGGAGGGATCCTTACAAGGTTGACTTGAATGGTTTTCCTGCGAATAGAATCCATGTCCTACAAAACAGAACAAAGATAAATCCCAAGATCCTTGAAATGGTTAGTGAATATAAGTATGATGTTATGATGTTTATGATGTTATGTACAAGTAAATATACACAAACAAAGCAAACAATACTTAGGTTTAGTATTGCATGGAGTCTCATAGGTAAGTACCCTCTTGAAGTTTAGTTGGCTCAAACCTGTCCTAGTAATAGTAACCGAGTTCTAAGGAGCTCAATATCACCGGTTTGTTTCTTTGGTCATTGTTTCAGCGTAAGCCTCTTTAATAGCGACCGAAATATCCTAAAAAACCAAACCTTAATGAGTGTAGTATCGAGTATCTACCAACTTCGGACTGCACCAAAGCCGGTCATCTCACTATGTCCTAATGGCCAAGTTGGTCAAGTAAAGATTCTAAAAGTTCATTAGTGCTTCATGACATCACTCAGCGGCCCCGTATTCTCCTTGACTACTCAAGGGTTATCGGTACCCACAAATATATCACACTAACGTAGCTATTGCTTAGACCATGTCGGTATACCTCGCACAGTTTCCACAATGTATTGCTACTTACCTATAAGGTATCCCAAATCCGGGTAGAGGATTCAAACTCAAACAAAGAAATATAATGTAAAGCATACAAGTCAAACAAAGAAAGCAAGTACATGTGATCTAACCCTAAGGTAACCCCAATTTTAGAATTCTCCCCAGCAGAGTCGCCAATTCTATGATATGGTGGGAGAACTGAGTTGGATGTTTTGCGTTTGATCGCAAATGTTGCGGTTTAGCAAGAGTCACCACCGAATTTTCTTTTATTCAAAAGGAAAGGTGAAAAAACATAGGAACGACTTTTGAGATTATTTCTTGAGTTCGAGGGGTAGATTATGAAAAGGGAAGGTATTAGAACCCTTTTCATCCATGGTTTTCCACGGGCTCTTAGTTACTTGCTAGATCACTTGCTTTTGTTTGAAATTGTGCTTTGTGTGGTTTTGAAAGTATTTTTGAAAAGAGGCTATTGTTTAGGCAAACTTTGTAATGATTCTCGTTCGTAAGAATGTATACAAAGTGTTTGATCTTTTGAAAATGTTTTCAAGTTTTGAAAGATGTTTTGAAAGGGTTGGTATTTATTTTGAAAATAGCAAGGATGTTTTTGTTTTGAAATGGAGCAAGTAACTAGGAACATTCTACTTACACAAAAGTCTTTCATGTTCATTTCCTTTTTACTTTGACATTGTTATCTTACCATTGATTTGGTAAGTAACCCTATCTTTGGATGTAAACGGGACGGGCGTGGGTCATCGTATAACCATGATTAGCAATGTTGTAAGGTATCTTAGCATTTTTCTTTAGGGACTAAGATAATGTTGAAAGGCAACTTTTGATAGTGTCATCAAAGGACTATGATCTTGTATTTTGCTTGTATTTGCTAAGATACCTTACATGTGTAATATGGTCATTTTTATAAGACAACCAAGTGGATTTACCCCAGGGGTGCTTGTGTGCAAGTATATTGATTTTCATGCTTGGTTTTTGTCTTGAATTAGGGTTTGCTACTTGTTGATTTTATATTTTCATACAAACTCTAATTACTAGCATTTATATGAAGCAATAAATTGCGAAAAGTAAAATTACTACGCTATTACATCATTAGGGGAGGGGGTGTACAAATTTATAAATGGGGATTGCAAGAAAATTAAACCTAATTATCTATTACAACTATATTGAATATTGTACAAAATTGAAAATAAAATGCAAGAATATAAATGGACAAAGAAATGATTTTTGTTGTTTTTATGAAAGGGGTTTTATCCTAATTAAGTGAGATGATTAATGAAAAATAAACAAAATTTAAACCTAAATTAATTAAGAAGGAAATTAATTAAAAAATGTATTTTAGGGTTTTTTGTGAAAAGGTTTTAACTTAATAAAAATAATATGAAAATTAATTAATTAAAATAAACCTAAGTTCTAAATTAATTTGAGTAAAAAAATAAAATAAAATAATAATTAAGCCTAAGTCTAAATATTAATTATTTAAGAAAAAAGAAATTAATTTGCTTAAGAAAATGTTTTTAGTCTTTTTGTTTTATAGAGAAAATAAAATATATAAGTGTAAATAATAAAAATATTAAAGAAAATAAAATATAATGAAATAAAAAAAAGAAAAAGAAATAATTAAAGAAAAATGGGCCAGGGGGTGCTGAAGTAAATTAAGGTTAGTGAAAAGAAAGAAAAAACAAGAGGCCCAAATGGAAGCCCAGGCGCTGCAAAAAAAGCTCAAAAATGTCAAAAATAGTGAAAAAATGCAAAAGGTAACGTTGGGGCTTGAACCCAGGACCTAAGAGTGACAGGCGCGTGCTTTAACCACTAGGGTGGTGATACATCCGTTAACTTGTATGAAAGGATAAATACATAACACAAAATGCGCCCTGATTACACTTCATCTTCAACCTTCAGCCAAAGGATCTGTAACTTGCTCATTTCTCAACCATTTGCAAAAATGTAAACATGAAAATTGCTTCATTTTGTCACACGAATCCAACCATATAAATATCATAAGCTATAAATCAAAGATAAATGAGAATTTCTAAAAGTACCAAATTCTGACCTAAATATTTCAGAAAGTTCAAACTCAAAATTCTCCTAGCTCAATCAAAATAAATGAAATCTATGGACATGTATAGTTTCAGGGCAATGATGTCATGCCATTAGGTCAAAATTATGCAATTGGACTCTTGACATCATGCTTCAAACCAATTGATCAATTTCTAGGTAAAAAATCAGAAATTTCCCCTTCTCAGTCAAAACCCTAATTTTGACCATTTTGCCCTTTTGATGATTTGATCAAATTTCTTGAGGAATTGTGGTACAAACTTGATCAAATGATAAATATGAGTTTATAATGTTGACGTGGATAAAAAATTATGAAGTTTGACTGTAAATTGGCCACAATTGACTTTTTCCCCCTAATACAACTGATTTTTAGGTCAACTGCTCAATTGATTGAGAAAAAGTGTGATCCAAGGCTTGAAACTTGACATGAGTAATCTTGAAGGTCCATAATGATCCATGAAAGTCACAAGAGGCATTGAAAGTTCAATTATCCTTGTGCAATCTCAAACCCTAATTTTGGTCATCAGTGCTTAAGGAGGTGTCTTGAGTTGATCAACCCTAGTGCAGTCTTGAACCAAGAGAGATCTTTGTGAGAAAATATTTGATAAATGAGAGGGAAAATTTTGGGGTACAACAGGTGTCTTCCTTCAAATATTCAACTCCTTTTATAGAGGCAGAAAAAGAGACGTTGGAAGATAACTTGCACAAATGACCTTTGTTGAGAAGCAATTCTAATAGAGACGATGGAAGTTGGTCCTATTAAGATTTACAACCTCTTTGTAATAACTTTATCCAAGGAATCTTTCTCATACTAGGTATCTACCAAGATGTTGGAGCATACTTAAGAGGTCATATGAAGTTTCGTTGAGTCTTGCATTGAGAAACTCTAGTTGACTTTCTCCAAAAACTGGCTTTGACAAGATAGTTCTGCTCTAGATACAAAGTACAGATAAAAAACTGAGTACCTTTAGCTCAGGTCTTCATAATCTAAGTTGTCACCAGAAGCTGAGATACCAAGTTCTGAGTCATCAGATTCTGATCCTTCAGAATCTAAGTCATTTAGCTTCTCTCACATGTTCTTATTAGAGTCAAAACCAAGTTTATTTTTGAGCTTATGATCCTACACACTTGAATATATGTCAATATACCCAGTTGTTCTTTAAGTACTTTGTTATCATCAAAACCCAAGGGATATGAACAATTTTGTTCCAACAATCTCTCCCTTTTAAATGATGACAAACAAAAGTATTTAAGAATAGTGATTGGTTAGTTTAACTAACTTGATAACATCATGATCTGAGATTTGTAAGCTCCCACTGAGTCTAATAGTCCAAGGTTGAGTTTTGTAAGCTCCCCCTGAGTTTCATCCAAGTTATTTAAACTTATCTAGATAGCTCAAAGAATTAATCTTTAGAATTAAAAAACAGGAAAAAAATTCCAATTATGGGTTCAGGAGCATTAAAAGCATTCAAAAATGCATTTGTACTCTTAAAATACTTCCATGATTTTCTCCCCCTTTTGTCATCAACAAAAAAAACTGAAAAATAAAGAGAGAGAAAATAATACTAAAGATAAAGATATTTAAAAGAAAACTAGTTCAGAGTTGCAGAAGACAAAAATAAAAAGAAAACAAATTCTAAATTCTAATCCTAGGGTTTCTTTGGAAGCTCCATAATAGACTTCAGATCAAAACCTATTTCTTCTTGCTTAACAACCACAGAACTCAGCTGAGCATCCATAGTTTCCTGATGACTTGCAATATTGGAAATCTGAGAGCTCATTTCTTGAATCCGAGTACCCATATGCACTTGAGAATCAATAACAGAAGCTAATACAGCCTCAAGCTAATTCTGCCTATGACTAAATAAAGCAACCACTTATGATGAGAAGCTTCTCAAATTTTGTATAACTGAGTTAACAAAGGATCTGAAGGCATCCCATCTTGCATCATAGGCCCCAACATCAAAAGAGACAAACCTATCTGAGACAAGCTCTTTGCTCTTGTTGTAAAACCCATCTTTGAACTCTTCTATTTGGGAAAGGATAACGAGAGGAGTTAAAGGTGTAAAAAAAACACAAAAATGGGGTTTGAATTAGGTTTCACCAAATAAAATATTTTGGTTGGTGATAAACCAAGTACACTTAGAACATAAAACAGTAAATGAACACAATGATTTTTATCGTGGTTCGCTGTTAACTAAGCTACTCAAGTCTACCCTCGCAAGGATGATTTCGCCTTCAACAAGGACTTAATCTACATCAAACTGATTACAAAACAACCCACATCAAGTCTGATTAACCTTATTGGCACCCCCAATAAGTCTTCCGATCCTTAGCGTAAATCCACTTAAGCCGCAACAAGAGTCTTCTTGAGCTCAGACCTTCACTCAGTCTCTCAAGGTATCATTCAAAAACAGTTGAGTACTTTCAGTGTATTATAGATTTGCTTCTTGTAAGCAGATTACACATACTTTTTAGTATAATAAATAACACCTAAGTGCTCTACTGCAAGATACGAGCAATAACTCCTTGCTTATTTACAAAACTATACACAAATGATTTCTCTACAGAGTTTGCACACCACTTTGGCGTAGTTTTGTTGAGCTTAATTTGAACCTAATAGATTTATCTTTGTATGTAGTTTGTTACATTTCTTCAGCTTCCAAGTCTTCCTTTTATAGCTTGTAAAAGAGACCCATTGAAAGGGTAGAAAGGTAAATCAGATATCTAGCTGTTGGTTCTCAATGGTTATAATGAGAGTAGTTATTGTCAAGTACAAAATAACTGTCCTTGTGCCACTCTAAAAGGGTAGAGGTCATAGTCACTTTATGTACCTTTTGTACACTATCACACGTTAACCATTTTGAACTTTTCTTCTCGATCTATAGAGGCTTCAGATATTTGAATGTTGAGCGTTGAAGCTTGTTGTAGAAGAATCTTTCTTAAGTCTTAGAACCTAAGTCTTGGAGTCTTCAGAACTTATCACATAGAACCTTGTCTTTAGAATCTTCAACACTTGTTTGTAAGAACTTCCTTTTCTTCAGATCATCAGAACTTGTTATGCAGAACCTTGTCTTCATAATCTTCAGAACTTGTAACACATAAGTAAATCTTTAGAAGGCCTCCAGAGCTAAACCACAAAGCCACGATCAAAACTTCTTGTACTAACGTTCCTAAGACACGTTGCAAAAGATTAGTTCATAACCTCGACTTTAACGAAACATGTAACCACATGTTTTTTTTATCCAGAGTCTATGTTCAGAACCTGATGACGTCACATGCCTTGTACCAGAGTCAGAACATTATAATAGCAACTACACACTAGATGAAACCATTAGTGTGTATAATTATTCTCTAAGATAACATGTGAAGTTATCATCAAAATCTCAAGGCCAGATGTAGGAAACACTCCTTGTTCTTACAATCTCCCCCTTTTTGATGATGATAAAACCATGTGTTTCGATAGAACAATTTATATAGGGTAATCACTGTAACCAACAAATTCAGAGTTAAGCTCACAACTACCCCTGAATCTGTTAAACCCAAAATTTCATTTAAGCTTGTTTAAAGTCTCCCCTAAGCCCGTGACTCACAAAATAAATTTTGAGTATCAGAACATAAGAATAGAGAAGTAACACTTCCCCACAACAACTTATCAGAGTCTAACTAGAACACTTGGTCTTCATCTCAGAACCTTGTTTCTATCAGCACTTGATGAAGGATCAAAACTTTATTTGAGCCTGATTGAATAATGCAACACATTATGTATCAGCGCTTCTGGACCATGATTTTGATATCACAACTGTAATACGATGGGAGAACTGACTTTACTAGTTTTGTGTTTTTATCGCAAATATTGCGGTTAGCAAGATTCTTCACCGACTTTTCTTTTATCCAACAAAAGAAAGGGTGAAAAGAACAGGAAAGAACTTTCGAGATATTATTGAGTAAGGGGGTAGGTTATGGAAAGGGAAGGTGTTAGCACCCTTTCCATCTGTAGTTATCTACGGGCTCTTAGTTGCTAGCTCATTTTGGAAATGCTTGGTGTTGTGTGTTTTGAAAATATTTTTTAAAAGAGGTCTTAGTGCGGGGAACTTTGTAATATTTCTCGTTTCGGAGAGAACGTATACAAAGTATTTTTTGTCTTTGAAAATATTTAGAAAAGAGTTTGTGTGTGTGTGAAAAAATTATTTTTGTTTGTTTTTATGAGAAACCAACTAGGAGCTATCTACCTACTCGAAAGGTTTTTTATTTCTCTCTTTTCCTTTAGAGAGTGCTATCCTACTATTAGTGAGTGGGTATCCCTATCGTTGGATGTTTGAGGGACGATCGAGGGTCATCGTACAGTCACGAAAGAAACTCATAAGATACTTTAGTAATTACCCTAAGATTTTAAGATCATATACCGAGGCAACATCGAAAGGGTCATGGAGGTACTTATGATCTTTAAACAAAAGGGTCACCACTAAAATCTCTCACTACGTGACTGTTTATTCCGAAGGCAACAAGTGGAGGTACCTTAGAGGTGCGCGTGTGCGAGTGTGTTGTGTTTTAGTTATTTATCTTTGGGTGTTAGTTTTGCTAGCGTTTGCTTTTAGTCTTGTCATACAATCCTATTAGTATTCATCTAACAGTTAATATCAGTACGAAAAATAAAGTGAGGAATTTGAATCTATGCTATTACATGGTTTAAGGGTGGGGGAATTACAAACCAAAACAGGGAAATAAAAAGTCTTTATTAAAACTATTACATCCTTTTGTTAATTACATAATTCATGAGGAAAGTAAACATGCTGAATTAAATAAGCGCGCGAAGATGGAAGTAAGGTCAAAACCCTAAAAAATCCTAAACACTTAAGAAAATAGTTTTGTTGTTTTTTATTGTTTGAGAAAAAATAAATAATGCGATTAAAAAGAAATTAAAATCTACTCATTTCTAATTTATTAAGAAAATTAAGTTAATGATAAAAACCTAATGTCTAATTGATTTTAATTAATAAAATCTAGATTAATTTTTGTGTGTTTTAGTTAAATAAAATAAATAACTTGAAAATAAATAAGAACAATAAAAAGCTTTGGGCCTGGTTTAGAAGAACTCTGGGGGGTGAGCATTAGTAAAGGTTAGGCCCAACCCATGAATCCAGGCACTGTAACAAAAGCAATTGGAGGGGGTGCAAGGAAACGACTGGATCCAGGCCCAAACCATAAAGTCCAAGACCTGCAAGAAAATGTTGAGAAAAACACAAAATGCAAAAACCTGGGGATCAAACCTAGGTTTTAAAGAGGGAATGCCTTAAACGCACGCTGCTTTCCACTGGGCTATGTTTCTCATTCATTAATAGAATGGAATAAAAACAATATAATATAAAATGTGAATTAAGGCCAGCTCAATAATTACACGTGCTCACTGTGGGCCCTAATTGTTTAAACAAGCCAATAAAAATAGGGCCATGTGCCACGCGTGTCCTCGCCGGAGTTAAGGGAAGTCAAAGGTGCCAGAGTCAAACTTTGGTCACCTTCTCTGGTCAGACAAAATCCCAAAAACCTACAAAAATGTTAGATTTGTGACCAACAAAAGATCTATCTTATGTAAAAAACCGTCATGAGTTCGAATCTAGGCTTAAAATAAGCAACCAGTCCCTATATCATGCAATTCAAACGTCATCTCCAGATCATGCCCTAACAATGGCAACCTTTGATTCCTGCACTAAAACTCAACAAAAAAGACTCTAAAACATCCCTAACATCAGTATGCATATGTATGAGTGCTTATAATCAATTTGTGACGTGAAAAAATAAAGATTCAAGATCAAGATTTTATACCAAACCAGAGTGATGTGAGTCACATATTCTAGGGTGTTTCACACATTGAGGAGTCCTGGGATGAATCCCGGGAGCCTCAGGAATGCAAATATAACACTGGTTTGGATGGAGGAAGGTTGGAACAAGATATTCGAATTTCACAATTTTTGAACAAATTTGAGAATTTTTTTGAGGGGCTCTTTCAGGCAGCGGTTTCGTGTCTTGTGCTATGGTTTTCTTGCATATTTATATAGGAGTTTAATGGCTCCACTAATATGGAAAGAATCAAGCCATCAAACCATGTTTAAAACCAAAATCAAACCAATTGAAAACATGCCTTTTTGAGTTATTCTCTTGACATTATTATCCTTGCATGAACCTGGACTTATTTTATGTATCTTGCACAAAATTATGGGCCTCTTGATGGGTCATACCAAGCCCAAATGCCATGGCCCACTATTTCTTGCATTTTATCTTAATTTATTTAATTTTAAATTAAATAAAATCAAAATAAATACAAATAAAATCAAATCCATTCAAAAATAGATTTATAGGTCCTCTAAGACATTAAGGACATGCTTGAAGTCCAAAAAGTAGGCCCATTGGTTTAGAAATACAATTTTGCTCAATGTGTACCTCTTAAAATTCCTCAAAATTCCCCAACTTGTGCAACTCATAACTTTCTTAATTTTCATCTTTTGAATATAATATTGGAATTTTTGGAAATCCTAAGATTTCCTATACAATCTCTATGTTGGTCATTTTTGCTTTTGAAGAATTTTTCTTAATGTAAGTTGCCTTGACAAAAAGTGTCTTTTGTTGACTTTTGAAAATGACATATAATGTATGATATCATATCTTCCAAATGAAGCATATTTTGGACTTGAGAATAAAATCAAAGTTGTAGGAAATTGAATTTTATTTAAAATAGGCTTTGGTTGGGGAAAAGTTGATGAAGCATGTGAAAGTTATGCCTGGTCAAATTTCAGTTGACTTCTCCTAAGGAAACCCTAATTTGGCAATTCTTGACTTTTGATAATCTGAGGACTTTCCTTGAGGAATCATGATAAAACCTTAATAAAGTTATGAATATCACTTCAAAATGTTGATGTTTACCAAAAATATTGAAGTTTGACTGTATGTTGACCATAGTTGACTTTTGGACCAATATAGTTGGTTTTCAAGCATTTGAACCATTGACTGAGCAAAATTATGATGTAGGGCTTGAAACTTGACATGAACCTTGTTGAAGACCTATGAAGAACCATGGAATCCATTTGAGACCTTTTCAAACAAAATTTACTTGAGAAACTCCAAACCCTAGTTGTGGGCCTTTGGTCTAGGAGGAGCAACTTGACTAATCAAACATTGAGTGCCTTGACTATTTGAAGAGCCTTGAAAGAATGCTTTGAGGGAAAATGGGAAGGAAAATTTTAGGGTACAACAACAACCAAAACAATATTCTTACAAAGCAACAACATTTGATCTGATATTCTCCACTGTATCATATATTCAGACAGTTCACAACTTTTGAATAGAGCATACGTTGCTGAAGCACACGTATCAGAGCACAAATTATGAGTAGAATCTCTTTATGAGAGCATGCATCAGAATTTTTACTTATATTCCTTTCAGGAGAACACAAATTCTGAGCTTTGAGTCTAAATTTCATACTTTCAGAAAGTTAACAACTTCTGAATACTATGATATGAAGCAAGATTACCTTACTTTCAGCAAGTTTATAACTTATGAATTGTGTTTAGTACATTTGTTTGAATATTCATATATTCACACAATGTACAACTTATTAGATATGATATCAGAGTTAATATTATCCATAAGGTTTTCAACCTTTGCATTAGGATCTTCATATTTAACATGCCTTAGAATAAACTCAGTGAACTTGTTTAGAGTTACCGGATAGAAAACATCAAACAAACAATTAGTAGCGACAACATTATATATGTTTGAGTTTCATAATCTGAGATTAAACATTATCAAAATCATTTTACTTTCTCCCTCTTTGTCAGAAACCAAAAAGGTAATAAAAGGACAGAGAAATAAATTTTGATTAATAACCAACAAGTTTAAATGATACAATTATTTTAGAAACAAAATAAAATAAATATTAAGTTCTAAGACAAAAGTTCTAATTCTAAGATTATTTGTTGAACTTCATCATAAACTCATTCAACATCTCAGCCATCTAATTGAAGGAGCTTGCTTGAGAAGCGTTTCTTTTCTCATTTCTGTCCATTCGTTCCTGAATACACTGATTTCTCTTTTGGAATTTTTCAAGAGTTTCATTCAGCCCATTGATTTCCTTTTCAACGTTCATAGTAGGGTTCATTTCAAAGCAAGAGGGGTCAACTATTGCTAATGCATTATCAAATGGAATGGCTTTTAAGGAAAGCACAACATCTAGTTTTGGAGATTGTAAGAGAGGAACTTTAGTAGTGGCTTCTTCCCAGGCTTTGCGCTTCTTGGTAGCTTTAAGAAGACCATAGGATTCCATAATTCCGGAGTTTGTTTCCATCTAGTATCTGAATGACTTCCAAGTCACTTCAACCTCTTCTAGGTTTATGCTGGTTAGGATTCTTTTTCTACCAGTTTTAGAGCATTCTTGACACGTACTTCAAAATGGTATAATAATTCGTTCAGAGGAATGTTTTGAATGTCTGTTTTGGTATAATCTACAAGAGGTTTCATAGCATATGGACACGAATCCCTATCAGGTACAACAATAATCTTAAAAATTTCTTCTTCAGAAAGGGGATCATCTTTTTCAACAAGACCTTCTGTAGACTGGGAGAGGTGGTTGGATGGAGGAGAATTAATGTTAATACGTTTAGGGGAAATGAAGGAAGAGTGTGGAGATGGAGGTTCGAAGGAGTTTGGATTTATCTGAGGCTTTGTAGGAATAGAAATAATGGTGTCTGAGGTTTTTGAGTTCTCTTGATTGGAGGCTATTGGATGTTCATTCAGTTCTATTTTATAAACTTTAGCTTTGGAGGGAGTCGTGGTTCCTTTTGAAGTCCTAGCAGCCTTTGAGGATTCTGAGCTATCTAATTTTTCGAGAATCAAACCTCGTTTTCTGGTTGACCTTGTTCTCTTGGGAGCTAAAGAGTCTTCTTTAACCTTGGATTCTTCAACCAAATTTCTTTTTCTTTTTGGAATGGGAGCAATGAGGGGTTTATCGTTGATTACAAATGATCGATCACTCAAAAAGTTTGGGATCCTATTACTAGAATTCTTATCTCCTTTAAGTCTGATGAACTAGATTCCTCAGGATCCAGTAATTCTTTCCCCTTTTTCAAGCCAATATATCTTAGGGTAATTCCACTTACGGAGGCTCCAGTGATCACCTTAAGATCTAGAATATTCAGAGACTCAAAAAGATGACTTTCAACAAGAATATCTGAAATAAGTCCCCCAAAAGGAATTTTCATCTTCTTTTTGGATCCTCCATCCCTTGAATCAGTAATAGTGGTTTTTAGATGATTGAAGAGAATTGCTGGAAGGTTAATCTTCTTGGCGGTTTAGATGGCATGCAGAAGATATTTCTGAGTATAATCGACATGATCTGGAGAGTTTGTTGGATGTCGGTGAGTAAAACTTCCCATAAATATTCTAAGCCAAACCCTTAGTTTGGGAATCAGATATTTTGCCTTTTGTTCCTCAGCTCCTTCTTGATAGACAAATTCATCTATATCAGACTTGTTGCAATCTTTTGTCGACATGTTAGTCGGAGTATATCCCGATCTATCAAGACTGTAGAGCATGGTTATACCTTCTTCTATAATAAAGATCTTCTTTCCATGGATGCTTGAGCAAACATGTTCACTTACTGAGACTTATGCATGTATCCATAAGTCTTTAACCAAATCAGTGTAAACTGGCCTGTGAAGACGATCAAAGTTATTTCCCCAATTCTAAAAACTAATAACATCCCGTAGATCATAATCATTTACAGCAAGATTTTTGAAACCCACCAGAGCTTCTGCAAGTACTACCAACTTCTTCACAGGGGTAGAGAGGAATACTATGGGATGTTGCTCAGATGGTGATAGACTCAAATTAGTGGTTACTCGTTGAGGTAAAATTGAGAGAGGTAGGGTGCAAGCTGAAGAAGTTTAAGGGTTAGATGGTTTGGGGCTGAGAGTATTATGAAGAAGGGAAAGAGAATGTTAAAGGTTAAAATTAACAATGCCTTTTGAAGTAAATACAAAAGCTTTGGGTCGACCAAAAATTCTGACACAGGTAAATTAAAAGATTTTTCTCTTATTCTTAAGATCTACTTACTCCTTAGTATGTTGCAACAGTTGTTGAACATGACTAACAGGAGGACAACTGTCTTAAATTAAAGCAGAACTATCTTCGATTTTTAACACCACATTTATTTGTCATAAATACCTTATATTCTAAAGGATAGAAGCAATCATTTTTTCTTTCTAAAGCATTTATTAATGTGTGAGAGCATCACTAAGTTAAGCAGACATACTTTTCAGATAAAAGTAAATCAATAAGCATTTAAATACTTACCTTATTATAGACATCCCATGAGCCTTCCTTCAGAATGTGATGGACTTGTTTGAGCCTTTTCCAGAATAGCTTGATCATTTAGAGTTTATACATCTTCTGACCCTTTTATTTACTATTCTGAAGTCTATAATATTTCCTTGTTAGATCATCTTTAAAACACATAACCTTTTTATACTTAGGTTTCAATTCTTGGAAAGTATGCCTTTTTCCCATTAATTGTTGTAAGTAACCAGAGTCCAGAATTCAGGACAAGTGTATCACTTTCACTACTAAGGATATCTGTAGTATAAATCATCTTATCTTTTGGTACCCATAATTTCTTGGGTCTCTTTTTATTAGTTCTACCAGAGTTGTGAACAACTTTGGCTTTAGCAGAGGAATAATCATATTTTATGTGAGAATTATAACCAATAACATTTACTCTATTCTTGCTTATACTATATATCATAGAGGCAGGCACATTTTTTCCTATATCTTTAGCTAGCAGTTTCTAGAATCTTTTTCATGTTTTTTAATGACACCATTAGTACTCTTAGATACTTCTGGAAGAGTTATCAAGCCTTTAAGGGCTGTGTTTTAATTTTTTAAAATATTTTCTTCTTTTAAAACAAAAAACTTTTTCTCAAGCTTACTATTTTTAATAGATACAGATTCATGGGTCTTTTTGAGATCCTCGAACTGAATCTTGAGTGACTCATGTTTTTCTAGAGTTTCAACTAAGGAATATGTTAATTCAGAATGAGTAAGATTATGGGATACCTCTTTGTAGAATATTTCTTCTGTATCTGAATCATCTTCATCTTCTGGAGGGAATACTTCACTTGATGCTCCGATATGAGCAGTCAGTGCCATGTTAGCAAGTTGTTCACCTGAGTCATATTCAGAAGAGTCTCAATCTTCCCATGTTGCCATTAGCCATTGGCCATTTCTTCTTGACTTTTAGAGCTTTCTTCCTTGGTATGTCCTTTTGAAGCTGAGGACAATCATTCTTATAGTTTCCTGGCTCATTGCATTCATAACAAATGACTTCATTTCCACTGGGCTTCCTTTGACCAAACGTTGATTCGAAGCAACCTTTAATCCTTCTTGAACTTCTAAACCTGTTGCCTTGATTTATCTTTTATAGACAGTTAACCCTCCTAGTTAGCAGAGACAACTCATCTTCTTCATCATCAGAATCACCTTATGAATCCTCAATCTCTTTTGCTTGAAGAGCTTTGGACTTCTCAGGTTTTCTGACAAACTTGAGCGCAATGGACTTTATCTTCTTCTATGATTCATCTTTTTCTAGATCAATCTCATGACTTCTTATAGAACTTATTAGTTCCTCAAGAGAAATGTTATTTAGATCCTTTACAAGCTTGAGTGTAGTTACCATAGGCCTCGATTTAAATGACAAGCTTATGATAATCTTCTTCACGTGATCTGTCGTTGAATAGCCTTTGTTTAGAACTTTCAGTCCTGCAACTAAGGTTTGAAATCTTGAGAAAATGATTTCAATGATTTCATCATCCTCCATTTTGAAAGCTTCATATTTCTGAATCAAGGCCAACACCTTGGTTTCCTTGACTTGATCATTTCCTTCATGAGTCATTTTGAGAGAATCAAATATAGACTTAGAAGAGTCTCTATTTATGATCTTCACATACTCAGTATAAGAAATCACATTCAGCAAGATGGTCCTTGCTTTATAATGATTCTTACAATCTTTCTTTTGCTGATCAGTCATAGCTCTCCTAGCTATCTCTTTTCCAGTATTATCTGTGGGAGGTATGTAGCCATCCACTACTATATCCCAAGGATCAATATCATGACCTAGAAATAAACTTTCTAGTCTATCTTTCTAGTATTCAAACTTTTCTCCATCAAAGATGGGAGGTTTAACATTATAACTTTTATCATTTGAATCTAATGCAGCAACAACTAGAGTGGGTTCAACCACTATGTCTCTTCAATAAAAAACTTGTCTAGATCTTTATCTGACACAATTAAGTGTTTGATAACTATCAATACCAGAACCAAAGCTCTAATGCCAATTGAAGGTGTGAGAAACACAAGAAATGGGAGTTTGAATTGGGTTTCACCAAATAAAATATTTTCGTTGGTGAAAAACCAAGTACGCTTAGAACATAAAACAGTAAATGAACACAATAATTTTTTATCCTGTTTCACTGTTAACTAAGCTACTCCAATCCACCCTCGCAAGGATGATTTCGTCTTCAATAAGGACTTAACCCACTATAACTAAAGTGATTACAGAACAACCCACAACAAGTCTAATTAACCTTATTAGCACCACCAATAAGTCTGTTGATCCTTACTGTAAATCCAATCAAGCCGCAACAGGAGTCTTCTTGAGCTCATACCTTCACTCAGTCTCTCAAGGTATCATTCAATAACATTTGAGTACTTTCAGTGTATTACAAATTTGCTTCTTGTAAGAAGATTACACAGACTTTTTAGTATAATGAAGAACACCTAAGTATTCTACTACAAGATACGAGCAACAACTCCTTGCTTATTTACAAAACTATATACAAATTATTTCTCTACAGAGTTTGCACAACAATTTGGTGTAGTTTTGTTGAGCTTGATTTGAACCGATAGATTTATCGTTGTAATGTAGTTTATTACTTTTCTTCAGCTTCCAAGTCTTCCTTTTATAGATTATAAAATAGATCTATTGAAAGGGTAGAAAGTTAAATCAGAAATCTAGATGTTGGTTCTCAATGATTATAATGAGAGTAGTCACTGTCAAGTACAAAAGATATGTCCTTGCGCCACTCTAAAAGAGTATAGGTCACAATCACTTTATGCACCTTTTAAACACTATCACACGTTAACCATTTTAAACCTTTCTTCTTGGTCTAAAGAGGCTTCAGATATTTGATGTTGAGCGTTGAAGATTGTTTTAGAAGAATCTTTCTTAAGCCTTAGAACCTAAGTCTTGGAGTCTTCAGAACTTGTCACATAGAACCTTGTCTTCAGAGTCTTCAACACTTGGTTGTAAGAACTTCCTTTGCTTCAGATCATCAAAACTTGTGCAATAGAACCTTGTCTTCATAATCTTCAGAACTTGTAACACACATAAGTAAAGACTTAGAAGGCCTCCAAAGCTAAACCATAAAGCCATGATCAAAACTTCTTGTACTAATGTTCGTAAGACACGTTGCGGAAGATCAGTTCAGAACCTTGACTTTAACAAAACATATAAACACATGTTTTCTTCCAGAGTGTATGTTTAGAACCTGATGATATCACATGCCTTGTACTAGAGTCAGAACATTATAGCAACAGTTACACACTAGACGAAACCATTAATATATACAATTGTTCTCTAAGATAACATGTGAAGTTATCATCAAAATCTCAAGGCCAGGTGTAGAAAACACTTCTTGTTCTTACAGGAGTGAGATGGTTGATGTTAGAAATAGGTGAGGTGGAGGGAGGGGTGGGGAAATGTTTTGTATAAGAGGGTCATTTACAGTCCTAGAAAACCGTTATGTACTAGCTTATGACATATGAGAAGTCTTTTTTACTGGAGATGAAGGGTGAGGTTCAGGTTGTGGGTGATTTTCAGGTTGAGTTTCATGAGACACAATACATTCAAATTCAATAATATGTTAACTCTAAGTTCGTTCTGTTGAAGAGCTAGAGGTTTGGGATTCAGAGGGATGAGGGTCAGCAGAGTAAAATTTCAGGGGTGTAACCAAGAGGGTGGTGAATTGGTTTAGTGAGAAGGTAATTCACCTGCTAGATGCTCTGAAAGAGCTTCTAGTATACTGAATGTCTTAAATGTTTTCTAAAAATGTTTTAGATCAACGGTTTCTAAAGAGGTTGAAGGATGAGCGGGGAAAGATGAAGGATGGTAGATTTTCTCTCCACCATTAGATGAAGGATGGTGGTCTGAGTCAGAAGATGAAGGGGTTAGGGATTTTCTCATTAGTGGTGAAGAGTTCAAATTTGAATTAAATAGGGGTCAAAAGAGTTACTTGATGTAGCTCTAATATCTAGAGGTTCTTTTATGGTGAATCTCTCTTCATCATGATGATCCTTAAAATCCATGTCTTTTGTGTAAAATCAAGCTTCTCAAATGAGCTTTTTGTTTTGATGAAGACAAACCATGATTGACAAAGAAAGCAAAGATTTATGATCAAGCTCAAAGCATCTAAGGACAAAATCTTCAATTCAAAGCTCTCAACAACTTTCAAGGTATAATGTAATCATTTACTTTGATCTTAAGATATAGATGCTCAATGATGAAAAATAAATGTTTAAAAATAATTACTCAAGTTTTTCAAAGTTAAAATTCATTTTTCACTTGAGTGCAATCGATTTGCATATTAGTGCAATCGATTGCATGCTTCAAATTTTTAGATCTTTTGCTTCTGTTTCTCTATGCAATCGATTTACATTGCTTGTGCAATCAATTGCATACTTCAAATTTTCAAAACGTTTGCTTTTGTTTCTCAGTGAAATCGATTTACATTGCTTGTGCAATCGATTGGACTCACTTACTTTTTGATACTGACTTCACATGCAATCGATTTACATTGCTAGTGCAATCGATTGCACACTTAAAACTTTTGAAAATATAGTTGTTGAAACCTTGTGCAATCGATTTATAGAAAGGGTGCAATCGATTGTATGCTGCATGATTTTGAAAAACAACAGCTTTTCACATGCCTGTTCATAGTACCTTTTCATTGAAACCTTTCACTCAATCTTGGCATTTGTTCATGATTCATTTTCAGAACTTCATTATGTTTCAAAAGGGTGTTATGAACATATAAATATTCATTTTCAAAATCATTTTCAACACATCTTCCATAAATATTTTCTGAATTTTCAAAATACAAACTAAAGCATTCCTTCACTTTCATGCATAAGTTTTCTGCATATTTTCATACATTGTTAAACAGAAAACTTTGAGCAATTATATCTTGAGTCATTGTATAATAATATTATTGGAAGAGAAGATCATTCATTGTTAAATCACTCTAAGTGATCGATACTACTCAACTCACTCAAACTCAAATATTGATAGTTACTTACTTATTTTTCCAGGATTGTTGGAAATAAGTTTAAGTGTTTTTAAAATCTTGTCTTTCCAGGATTGTTGAATACAAGTGTAGTCACTTTGAGAGGATTGTTCTCATAGATGACATAGTGAAAATCCAAGAGGATTGTTCTTGGATTTTTGATAGTTCTTGTTTAATTTTGCCACAATAAGGAAATCTCTTTCACGTTGAAAGGGGACTGGAGTACTCTCAGACTGTGAGGGGAACCGGGATATATCGCCCATGTCTCTTTATTTTTATGCACTTTTAAGCTTTCCTAAACTCATCATTAACCAGAAAAATAAGATCCATCATCACTAAAACTATAATTTTTTAAAGTACTTAATTTACCCCCCATCTTAGGCGCACACCGTACTTACAATTGGCATCAGAGCAGGTGATAGGTAACCTGTTCCTAAAAGATCCAGAATGGCTTCCGCAAATCAAATTCCCGTTTTCAGATATGGTGGTAGTAACAACAAGCCTCCTTTATTTTATGGTGAATATTTCGACTTCTGGAAAATACGCATGAAGGCACATCTAGAAGCACAAGGAGAAGAAGTATGGGTTGCCGTCGAGAATGGTCCATTTATCCCTATAACGGTAAATGGTGTTGGCTCATCAAAGCCTAAAACTGCATGGGATGATGATGATAAGAAGAAAATTCCCTATGATAAAAAGGAAATAAACCTTCTCCAAGGTGCACTTAGCATGGATGAATTCTTCTGTGTCTCAGCATGCAAGACAACAAAAGAAATATGGGATACCTTGGTACAAACTCATGAAGGAACTGTTGAAGTTAAAAAATCAAGACTAAATACCATGAGTCAAGAATACGAATTATTTCGAATGCAGCCCGGAGAAACCATTCTTGACCTACAAAAGTGATTTGTGCATTTGACAAATCATCTAAGTGCTCTTGGTAAGACTTTAACGAATGATGAACTAAATCTAAAAGTACTTAGGTCCTTAACTAGGGAATGGCAACCAAAGGTAACAACAATTTCAGAAAAGAAAAGTCTCTCCTCCATGACGTCCGCAACATTGTTTGGAAAACTTCAAGAATATGAAACAAAACTCGGAAGACTTGAAAAGCATGAAAATCAAGAGAAGAAATCCAAGAATATTGCTTTGAAGATAGATTCCAAGGAAGTTGAAAAGGAAGACAATCCAGAAGAAGATGAAAATTTCATACTTCTTGTTAAAAGGAAATAAATAATTTAAGAAAAAGGAAGCTTCCACATCAACACAAGAAATCACATGTTATGAATGTGGTAAGCAAGGTCATATCAAGCCGGATTGTCCAAAGCTCTCCAAGAAAGGTGGCTTCAAAAGCAAAAAGGGATTCAAGAACAAAAAGGATTATGTTGCATGGGAGGATAACGAAATAAGTTCCTCATCCGATTCCGATAGTGATGAAAGTGAAAATCTAGCATTGATGGCCTCACACCATTCCGATGATAAAGACAATGAGGTTAGTAATGAATTTTCTCTTTTTGATAGTGATGCACAAGGTGCTATAGATGAACTATTGAATGAATGCAAAATTCTGTATAAAACCATTTCATCACAAAAGAAACAAATTTCATCCTTAGAAGAAAAATGTGATTCTATGGAAAAAGATTTCAAAGAAGAAAAACAAAAAACAAGTGATGAACAAAAACGGAATTTTGTATGAAAAAATTGTGAATCACTCTCTTTCCAAATTGTCCAATTAAAAAGAGTCATTGAAAGATATGAAAAAGGCCAAATTGGATTGGAAGGTGTTCTTAGTCAACAAATATACTCCAATGATAAAAGTGGACTTGGATATTCAAAGTTTTCAAAACCAAGTTCTAACAAAACTATCTTTGTCAAGGCTAGTGATCAATCATCCAAAGAGAAAGTGAGCAAACCTAAAATAGTTCGTCACTATCCTAAAAAGAAAACATTTCCTAAGAAGAAATATTATCCTTCTAGATATAGAAGTAACTTTGAACCTACTTGTTCTTATTGTGGCATTAAAGGCCATACACCTAATGCTTGCTATGTTAGATACTTTAGTGTGGAAAGTGGGCATTATGTGTGGGTAAAGAAAGGAACTAATTATGAAGGACCCAAAGCAACTTGGGTACCTAACAAAACCTAATTTGTTTTGCAGGTATGCTTGAAGACCACATGCAATCTTTGGTATCTTGATAGTGGTTGTTCAAAGCATATGACAGAAGACATAAACCAATTTTCAAAACTAGTTCTAAAGGCCAAGGGTTTTGTCACTTATGGAGACAATAATAAGGGAAAAATCCTAGGCAAAGGCAAAGTTGGTGCTCCACCTTTCACATCCATTGAAGATGTTCTTTATGTTGAAGGACTAAAACACAATCTTCTTAGTATTAGCCAACTTTGTGACAAAGGCTTCAAAATCAAGTTCACCAAGGATGAATGCTTGATAGAAGACGAAGTCACCCATGAGGTTATACTTAAAGGTAAAAGAATAAATAATATATTCATGATTTCCCTTGATGATCCATCTTTTAAGGTTAAATGTCTCATGGCGAACAACAATGATTCATGGCTGTGGCACAAAATAATTGCTCATATTCACATGGAACACTTGAATAAATTAATCAAGCATGATCTTGTCATTGGATTGCCTAAGAGAAATTTCGTCAAAGATAGACTATGCGATGCTTGTCAAAACGGGAAACAAACTAAATCAACTTTCAAATCTAAGAATGTGGTGTCCACTACAAGGCCACTACAATTGTTACATATGGACTTATTTGGTCCATCAAGAACAAGGAGTTTCGGAGGTAATGTATATGCTTTGGTTATTGTTGACGATTTCTCTAGATATACTTGGACATTCTTTTTAGTACAGAAAAGTGATGCATTTAAGGCGTTCAAGAAGTATGCTAAACAAATTCAGAATGAGAAGTATCTAACAATTTCCTCCATAAGAAGTGACCATGGCAGATGTTGAACCCCAAAATTTTCCCTCCCATATTTCTCAACAAATGGCAAGTGAGGTCCCGAAATTGCTCAAGGAAGTTCAAGAATTGATCAGACAAACTCTCTCCTAAGGCAGTATACCTCAAATTAGGGTCTCAACTTTCATCAAGATGTGTGAACCAAAAAGGACTAAAATTCACACTATTGTCTTAATATGTTCTCAAGATCATCCATGTCAAGTTTCAAGCCTTGCAGAAAAAGTTTGCTCAGTCAATTGCTCAAATGCTTGAAAATCAACTCTGCTAGGTCAAAAGTCAATTGTGGCCCACATACAGTCAAACTTCAAGATTTTTGGTCATCCTCATTTTGAAGTATTATTCATCATTTGATCAAGGGTTGATCATGATTCCTCAAGGATTGCTCACAATCCATCAAAACCCAAAAGTTGCTAAATTTGGGTTTTGTAGGAAAAGTCAACTCAACTTTGACCAAGCATAACTTTCTCATACTTTATCATAAATGACCCATCCAAAGTTCATTTTGAAGAGGATGAAATTACCTACAATTCATTTTCATCTCCTAAGTTCAGAATATGCATTCACAAAAAGATATGAATTTTGACATTATAGGTCCTTTTGAAAAGTCAACAAAAACACCTTTTGGGTCAAAGCTTCACACATGAACATGGAAGGCTCAATTGAGATGAGAAAAAAAGGGTTGCTTATAGGAAATCTTAAGATTTCTAAATAGTCCAAGAACACCTCTCTAGGGTTAAAATTGAGAGAGTTATGCATTGGCCAAGTTCACCATTTTTGCAAAATTACCAAAAGTCAAATGTGCTCAAATTTGCATTTTTTGCTAAATGGGCCCAACTTTTTATGCTTGCACCTCAATTATAATGTGGTCCACGACTCAAATACTTATCCACACATTTTTGCTTCATTTTTCAATTTATTTTAATTTTTAATTAATTAAAAAGTGAATTAAATCAAATAAATGATGAAAATTATCAAAGATATGATTTGATTTGTTTTTTTTTATAGATTGGCAATCAATATATGCTGAGCTTGCATGATCAATTCGAATCAATGACAATTGGTACAAGAAAGGCATGATTGGCATGAAAATAGAAAGATATCATACAAATTGAAAATCAAATCAAATGTTGGATAAATGCAAAGATTCATGCCAAGTTTGTTAACCTAATTCATTCTAGGTTATATAATAAAGCTTTGCAGATCAAAAGAAGAGGGTTAGAGGTTGTGTAAAACCAGAACAAAACTTGAAAATTTCCAAGAAAAATGTGAGACGAATCTTCTTCCATAGGCCAATTCAAGGTGTGCTAGCCATCCCAATCGCTTGCTAGACATCCCAGGAAGCTATTCCAATCACTCCCATGGCCTGAAACACTCATAAACTCGCTCTGCACCTCACACGACTTGGTATATTTTTCAAATTCGATTATTGCAATTTACGCATCATTAGCACTTTTGATTGTTATATTCATGTTTGTCATCATGTTTACAAGCTAACCATGCCATTTAATTGCATTTTTGATGCCTGTACGTGATATTGCCATGGTTAGGGTTTTGAGTTCTTGTTTAGGGGTTTTCAATGTAGGCAAAATTGGGCTTTGATTCTGGTACCATGATGCTCGTGAGGATGAGACGAGTTGATTGGTACCAGTACTTGTCATTTATCTTGATCATACGCAATTTTGGAGATGAACAGGGTTATACCTACAACAAACGTCTGTAGGTAAAAGTCTGGTTTGCTAAAACGATGGTTCAAGGAAGGAGATGAAGGCGTGGCAGCGTGGGACTGGCCCGCTTGAATTTCGCGCGTTTTGAAATTAGATCTTTTGCTTAAGCGTTGGAATTGAGTATAAGGACATGGGTTCGATCCCCAGGTCCCAGTGTTTTATTTGTATTATTTTCAATTAGCTGATCCAGCGTGTTGCTTATCATGAGGCTCACCATACAACCTTAAACATCCATCCTTTGATGCCCAGCTAGCCAGATCCAATGCCTCTCCATTGAAGATCTACCATATTCCTCAAGTCAACATCCACACTAAATCAAGTGTGATTGACCAGGCCTTGGAGTTTTTGAGCCCAGAGAAATTAGATTTGCACCCCCCAGAATTGCTAACACACATGCCCATCTCTACATTTTTCTATTTCTTCTTCTTTTTTAATTCTTTTAATATTTCCTTTAATTATTTTAATTAACAAAATTAATCTTTTTTTTTTATAAAATCATAAAATCAAGAATTCACAAAATTAGAATTAGGCTTTTTTAATCAAATTTAATTTTCAATTAATTAGTTTAATTTAATTTAGGGAAATTTTAACTTGTTTTTTAATTAAAATCAATTAGAAAAATTAGGTTTTAGTTCTTGATTTAATTCTTTTCTTTTTTCAAACAAAAATACAAAAATAGGTTTTTAGAATGAATTAATTTATTTTTCAAAATTAACATTAATTAGAACTTAGGATTTTCTTTTTAATTTAATTGTTCATCATTTTCTCAAATAACAAAACATGACAAAAACATTTTTTTCAATGGCAATTAGGTTTAGTCAAGGGTCAAAACCCTAATCGTCTTGTATTTAATTCACCGCGCGCTTGTTAATTATTTTGCCAATATTTTTGTAACTGCTCATGGTTTGTAATAGTTAATTTAGGGTTTATTTTACTGTTTAAATCCACAATTTTTTGGCTATGTAATTAATCCCCCTCCCCGAAGCGTTGTAATAGCGTAGTTTATTTTCTCGCATTTTTAATTCCCGCAAATATTTAACTGTTTAGAATGCATGACAAATTTAAAATGGTTAGAAAACCCTAATGTGCAAAGATAAATAACTGAAAACAAATCACTCGCACATATCACTCTTAGGGTATACTCTCAATTCGGTTGCCTTCGGTAAACGATCATTAAGCATAGGGTGTCTTAGTGGTTGCCCTCCAGTCTTAAAAGATCAAAATATCCCATTCAAATGTTGCCTCGGAAATGTTGCCTAGGAAACGTTGCCTCGGAAATGTTGCCTCGGAAATGTTGCCTCGAATATGATCTTAAGACTCTAGGGTTACTACTAAGGTGTCATAATATTGCTTTAGTGATCGTACGTCCCTTTCGAATTGACCCTTACAATTCCAACGACGGTGTTACCTATTCCTTAATAGTAGGATAAGCGCTGTCTAAAGGAAACAAGAATAGAAACGATCTTTTTTTTGAGTAGGTAGATGCTAGTAGGTATTTGCTCAAATCAAAACTTTTTCACATTTACACTTTTCAAAACAACTTCGTCACACCTTTGAGGACTGATACAAGGGTTATCACGAAGTAAAAAATTTCAAAACAAAGCACACACACAAGCAATTTTAAAAATGAGCAAGTACCTAAGAGCCCATGGAAAACCATGGATAGAAAGGGTGCTAACACCTTCCCTTTCTATAATCTACCCCTCGTACTCAGAATATCTCAAAAAAGGATTTTTCTGTACTTTTTCCTTTCCGGTTGGATGAAATAAAAGTCGGTGGCGACTCTTGCTTACCGCGACATTTTGCGAATGCAAAACACAAACCGATATAAGAGTCGGTTCTGCCACCATATCACAGAACTAGCGACTCTTCTGGGGAGAATAAGTGGGGTATACCTTAGGATATAGGTCATCAAAATTGTTTCTCATGATTGCTTTGTTTACTTTATTTTTGAGGGTTTTGTTTGGGGTTACTATAGATCCTACACCCGGATCTGGGGAACACCTTTTAGGTAAGTAGCAATAGACTGTGAGGAAACTGTACGGCGTAGACCGATACGGTTGAAGCAGTAGCTACGTTAGTGTGGAACTTTGGTTGGTACCAATATCCCTTGTGGAGAAACGAGGAGAATACAAGGCCGCTGTGTGGTGTCATTAAGCATCAACTGACCTTAGAACCTTTAATTGCCCAACTTGGCCATTAGAAAATAGTGAGATAGCCAGCCTCAGTGTAGAGCTGAGAACTGGTTGATACTCGATGCTACACTCATTGAGATCATACTCTCGGAATATTTCAGCCACAAGAAAAGATTGCGTGAGCTAAAACCATGACGGATTGAGGATGGTCAGTGATATTGAGATCCTCTAGAACCCGGTTACTTTTCTAGGACAGGTTGAACCAACTTAACTTCAAGAGGGTATTACCTTTGACCTCATGCAAGCCTTAAATCTAAGGGCTTTGTGTGATTTGACTGTGTTTGCAATACCTGTGTTTGCTATACCCGTAGTTTATCATGACATCATGCATCATAACACGACATTCATGCTTCATTACACTAACCATTTCAAAGACCAAGGGAATTTATCTTTTTTCTATATTTCAGATCATGGCTTCCGTGCGTAGAAATACTATCCGAATCAGCTTTGTGGAGATACCTTCCCAACTTAAAGAGCTAGCATCAAGAGTTTCTGAAACTTTTACTTTCATTAAGAGACATGGTCAACTTCTCATCCTGGTTACTTCAAACCCTGATGAACAGATGATGAGCCAACTTTTTCAGTTCTTCGATCCCATGTATCACTGCTTCACCTTTCCAGATTATCAATTGGTACCCACCTTGGAAGAGTTCTCTCATCTATTAGGCATCTCCATTCTTGAACAGGTACCCTTCACATGTATAGAAGAAGTTCCTAAGCCGGAAGTCATTGCCTCAGCTTTGCATTTGAAACGGGCCGACGTGGCATCCAATTGGGAAACTCGAAGCGGAGTTGAGGTTTTTCTAGCAAAATTTATGATAGATCAGGCTCATCTATTTTGGGATGATTTGGATTTTCAGGCTTTTGAGGATGTCTTGGCTCTGCTTATCTATTGTTTAGTTCTCTTCCCTAATCCGGACTCCTTTGTAGATGTGTGTTGTACCCCAAAATTTGCCCTCTTTTCATACACGCATATTATTAGTTTTATGGTTATGGAATAAAGGTTATTTATCAAGCTTCTTCAGGTTACAAGTGACGTTTATTTCGTCAATGGATATTCTCAGAGTATTTTTTGTGCTGAAGATCGGTTCGCCGTTTTGCAACGATTCGGAGTTCAAAGATTCACAAGTCCAACCCGGTGGGTCATATTCAGGTGTTCTTTCGCCAAGATATCTCTGATAACATATTCTCAAATTCGGGTTCGGCTCAAGAGTCAATTCTTTAAAGAAGGTATCCGAATGTGTGAGTTTTCTCGAAGAAATATGGTGAAAAAGTGTGCTGAAAGTGCAGTTTTTACGCGCTAAAAAATTCATAACTTGAAGATCGTGGCTCGTTTTGAACTTGTTCCAGTGGCCAAATTTCCGTCTTGACGTCATCTACGTTTTCATCTCTCACGGCTGGAAGCCAATTTCAATCAGAAGGTCTTCAAAAATGCGGATTTATCAAGTATTTTCATACAGAAAATTTGTGACAGAAATTTATTTGCATCATGTTCAGAAAATCATAACTTGGTCGATTTTCATCGTATCGAGCTGGTTCCGGTGCCAAAATTTCACAAATTGAGTTGGCTACGTTTTCACAGGAGGTATAGAGTTCGAAAGGTATTCAAAAGACCTTCATTTTTTACTCAGAGTGCGCGTGATGCGCCGAAAATCCTGAATGCTGAATATTATTTCATCTGGGCCGAAACTTCGAAAATTCATAACTTGGTCAATTTTTATCGGATTGGGCCCATCTTTTTACACAAGGTCACTGACTCAGAGATCTACAACTTTTCTTCAAAAGTCGATAACAAATTATGCTCCGATCAATACCAGTTATTTATTGAAGAACGTGTCAGAGTCGACACTAGAGCCCAAAATAAACTTGTCTGAGCTGAAACTTCAAAAATGCATAACTAATTCACCGTTTATCCGATTGAGCTCATTTTCGGACAGGAGTTAGCTCTCGATGTCAGATACATTTTGTTTTCATATTTCAACATCAAAAATTGCACTTAAGCCCCTTCGGTTTAGCCTGGAACATGACGAACTCAAGTGAACATTGGAGGCCCAATTGCACATTCAAAGCCCATTTTTTCTCTCTAATTTCTATTATATAATCCCATTCTTTTCACACAAACAAATGAGGATAAAATAAAAGCTTTTACCACAACGCTGTCAAAATATCAAATTCTTTCAAGAACTCTAAAACTTTAAAATCCTTATTACAAATCCCCATCTCACTACAAACAAGCAATCCCTGTTACAAACCAACTACAAACCAACATCTCACTACTTCTCCAGTAAGGGTAAGGCGGGCTTGATCTCCATGATCAAAAGGGCATAAAAGCATTCATATCACTACTTCTCCAGTAAGGGTAAGTTTGATTTGATCTCCATGATCAAAAGGGTATAATCATTCATACATGTCATATCGGTTTTAACCTTAAATTTTTTCACATATTGGCTTTATTTGTATTTCATAATATATAGTAATTTATTTAATGTGTTCATGAGATTCAACACTGCAGATTTAGACAGGATCCCATGCAGGTTCATTACAGAACGTTGAGGCCAAAACACAAATGGCCAAAAGTCAAAACACAAATGGCCAAAACAGAACAGCTTACGCATGACACCAATACATGGCGAGACAGACATCCTGAGAAGGTTAAGGAACGTTGAGGCCAAAACACAAATGGCAAAAAGCCAAAACACAAATGGCTAAAACAAAACATCTTACACATGACACCAATACATGGCGAGGTAGACATTCTGAGAAGGTTAAGGAACGTTGAGGCCAAAACACAAATGGCCAAAAGCCAAAACACAAATGGCTAAAACAGAACAACTTACACATGACACCAATACATGGTGAGGCAGAAATCCTGAGAAGGTTAAGGAACGTTAAGGCCAAAACACAAATGGCCAAAAGCCAAAACACAAATGGCTAAAACAGAACAGCTTACGCATGACACCAATACATGACGAGACAGATATCCTGAGAAGGTTAAGGGCGTGGGTTCAACAACCACCCCTATTGGTTTTGATTTTCTTCCTTTCTATTTATCCGTTTACCTATTTTTATTCTTTCTGTTTAAAATCTTTTTTCATAAAACATAACATTTTTCACAAACCTTTGATTTTTTATAATAAACTCGAATAATTAATTTTAAGTTTTAATTTAATTTTAGGTAACTTCATTGTTTTGTAAATAAATTAAAATTAATTAGAACAATTAGGATTTTGTTACTAACTTAATTATATTTTTTCCCCAAAAATAACAAAAAAAATCAAAAATAGGTCATTTAATTAGTTTTAGGGTTTAATCACTAATTAATTTTCATATTTAATTTAGAAAAACTTAATTCTTTTCTTTAAAAAATATTAAAAACAACAAAAAAACATTTTTTCTTTTAATTAGGTTAGAAGGGTCAAAACCCTAGTTTCTCGTCGATCTAATTCTCATCGCGCGCTTTATTATTATTTTCATCCAATTATTGTATCTGCTCACAGTTTGTAATAGTTTTAATTAGGACTTTTACTTTTCATTATCGCTTTTTTTTCAAAGGCTTTGTTTTTGGCTATATAAATACCCGAAGCCTTGTAATAGCTTAGTTTAATTTCCGCAATTTTAATTCCGCAAATTATGAACTGTTAGATGTATGAATAACTAGGGTTTGCATGACAAGAATGTATGCTAAATTTAAAACAGTTAGATCACCCTAAATGTACAAAGATAAATAAACTGAAACTGAATCACTCGCACATGCGCACTCCTAGGGTACACTCCCACTTGGTTGCCTGTGTAAACGGTCATTGAGTATAGGTTATTTTAGAGGTCGCCCTCTTGTCTAAAAGATCATAAGTTGCCTCGGAAAGGTTGCCTCGAATATCGTTGCCTCGGATAAATGATCTAAGACATTAGGGTTACCACTAAGACATCCTAACATTGCTTTAGTGACTGTACGTCCCTTTTGAATTGACCCTCAAACTCCAACGACGATGCTACCTACTCACTAATAGTGGGATAGCGTTGTCTAAACGAAACGAACATAGAACGATTCTTTTTTCGAGTAGGTAGATTAGTTCTTAAGTACTTGCTCAATCAAAATGAAACAAATTTTTTCACACCTACACTCCTTTATAAATAAAGTTTTCAAAAACACTTCATTACACTCTTGAAGACAGAAGCAAGAGTTAAATCGAAGTCAAAATAAAAACTTTTCAAAGCACACAAAATACAAAGAAAACAATTTTGAAAATGATGATCAAGTACCTAAGAGCCCGTAGATAACTACAGATAGAAAGGGTGCTAATACCTTCCCTTTTTATAATCTACCCCCGTACTTAGAAATATCTCGAAAAAGGAATTTTTCTGTGCTTTTTTCCTTTCCTTGTTGGATAAAATAAAAGTCGGTGGCGACTCTTGCTTACCGCGACATTTTGCGAAAACAAACGCAAAACGCAAACCAACAAATTCCTTAACGAAATAGGGAAACCACGTCCCGGTTCTGGCCACCGTATCACAGAACTGGCGACTCTGCTGGGGAAATAATAAGTGGGGTGTACCTTAGGATTAATTCATCATAATGTTTTCAATTGCTTGATTTGTATGCTTTATCTTTGTGGGTTTGAATCAGAGTTACTATAGATCCTAACCTGGATCTGGGGATACCTTTTAGGTAAGTAGCAATAGACTGTGAGGGAACTGTACGACATAGACCGATACGGTTGAAGCAGTAGCCACGTTGATGTGGCACATTAGTTAGTACTGATATCCCTTGTGGAGCAACAAGGAGATTATGGGGCTGATAATGGGTCATTAAGCATCAACTGACCTTAGAACCTATAATTGACCCACTTGGCCATAGAAAAGTAGCAGTATGCTACACTCATTGAGACCATACTCTCGCGATAATTCCGGCTGCAAGAAAAGGTTGCTAAACTGGAATTATGACCGATCGAGGATGGTCAGTGATATTGAGAACCTCTAGAACCCGGTTACTATTACCTGGACAGGTTGAACCAACTAAACTGAAAGAGGGTAATACCTAGACCCCATGCAAGCCTAAACTTAAGGCTGTTTGTGTGACTTGTGTGCTTTCAAACTTGAACTACTTGCACGTTTTTGTTATCTGACAACATGAGTTCCTTGTAGGTTTTGTTTACAGTCCTTATCCAATAACTTGGATTTCTTTCCAGATTTAGTTGTTTACATCACCTTGCATTTTTTGCTTAAACGCATATCATACACATCATAACATCATGCCTTAACATTTCCTTAACCATTTCAAGGATCTCAAGGGTTTGTGATGCAGGTTATGGTAAATCATACGTCTAGCAAGGGGCAAGGGGATTTATTTTCCTCTATCCAAAGGTCGTCTAGAGATTAAAACACGATAACTTGAGTCAGTGGCTATGACCCACTCGATATGGTGGGCTTAACTCTTGAAGAAGGACTCTTGACGACACGAAGTTTCTTCAATCAAAGCTGCAAAATTCAAAATCTAACAGTTTCTTGTTTACCCCGCGAGATCCCTGAAAACATTGCATACATATATCATACATATCATTGCATAACAGGTATCCCAGTACAAGTGTCTCATGTTCTCGCTGTTTATTTCAGCGATGGCTCTCCAACAAGACAACCAAGATCTTCATACTCAAGAAGCTCAGTTCAGGGACGTATTCCTAAACCTATCCAAGGGGTAGGAAGAGTTGAAAACACTCCTTGTCGGGAACTTGGTCAAGAAAAGTCCTGAAGACAATAAGGACGAACGGCTGGAACAACTGCAAGCTGAGTTAGGTGCCATGAAAACCCAGATGCTGGGGCAGATGGCTCTTATCCAAGGCTTAGCTCGGGAACAAGAAGAGCTGAGAACCATTATCAACCAGCTTCATTAAGACAAATACAACAATATGAAGCAAACAGTCGAGGTCGGGGACCAAGCCATTGATCAGCCTCCAAGAAGACAAAGATTTGGTTTGGTAAAGAATGGACCTCTCCAGGTTGCTACTACCTCACAGGTCCAACGACAACCTCGCCAAAAGCAACGGGTTAATCATAGTAAGCCAGATACGCCCAAAAGGCAGTTCACCGAGCTCAACATGCCGCTGTCTCAAGCTTTACAACACCTGTTGAGATTGAATCTGGTGACGTTAAGGGACCCTCCTCAGAATCCCCACATAGCCTCCCCAAACTTCAATCCTGATGCAAGGTGTGCATACCATTGCAACATCCCGGGGCATGATACTGATGACTGCTGGGCATTGAAAAACAAAATTCAAGACCTGATCGATAGAGGAGCATTAGAATTCACATAAGATGGTCAACTGAAATGTTTTTGTCAATCCTCCAAGGCTCACCATTTGAAGTGACAAGTCCTGAGACGAGAAGACTTTTTGTTCATTAGAATTTTCAATTTGTAATTTTCTTTTGATTGTTCAAACATTTAGTCATGTTAAAACTTTATTACTTTATCAATTCATTGCATATGTCTGTTTTGAATCAATCCATTCGTATTCACTATATTCAAATTGCTTTCATTTTTGTGATGTTTAACTCTCAATTAAAAAACTTTAAGCCTTTAGAGGGAGGATGACAAAAACGATACCACGATCTCTATAATATGCTTTTGAACAGACCCCGCTGACGATGTACATGCATTGTTTCAAATCCTAAATAGTGGAGTTATAAGGAAGATAATCCCTAGTCAACCCCTTTGAGCCAAAGAAGTTGGAGTTTTTCTCTTCACACAAATTAAAACCCTTAATCACAACCTATGGCAGGGTAGTTTTCTCAGTTAACTCATGTGCACAATGAATGGTTTCGAAGACGTCCTTCCAAGACGAAAGACGGTGATGATTCCCCATAAGCATCAAGACAGGCAGTCATTATCTCTCAAAAATAAAAGCCCATTAAGTCAAAACCTATGAAGGAGACTTAAGAAAAAACTGGGGCATCCCGCTAACTGTAATCACAAAAAGAAATAGTTCAGGAAAAGACAGGGATAATAAAATAAAAAAGAAAGAGATCCTACAAACCCTCAACAAAAATGACTGCCTATTCAAAATGAACTGTCAGTGTGCGAACCATCACCGGAACATCAAGGACAATATTCCAGAACTTAACTGGGGTTGTAAATGCACGATTAGCTGAGTTTAGGATCGAAGAACATCACGAAGAACGGGTGGGTACAAATAAATTTTGAGCCTTTATCCTTTGTTTCTTGAACCCTGAACCAGGCCACATTATAACCCTTAAAAGTCCTAGCTGAAGCAGGGGTTAGTTTGAAAGCATACTGTTACAAAAGGTATCCTGAATTTTGTAGGGCTTGCTGTAAATCCTGAGTTGACATCACATTTTACAAAAATTCGCTTGTTTTCTTGAAAACTGCATTTTCAAAAACTTCAAGACAGACATAAGCTTTGCATTCTTGAAATAACATTGTTTGCATATGACTATTTGTTCAAATAGCAGAGAAATTTGCACAACGAATATCTAGTGAACAAAACACCTTCTCAATAAAAAAGATCACCTCAAGTGGAAAAACACTTCCAACCAAGGGGCACGACATGATCATTGTCCATCATTTGGGGCAGTCAAGTCAAGATTCAGAGAATCTCTCAAAGATGCCAAATAGCCAGGGGAAAATCTCCATCTGAGTCACTTGGGGCATTAGACATGGATTCCCACAACGAATCTTGCATGATCAAACAAACGTCTTCTGGTAGTATGGAAACACAACACTACCGACAGTGACAACTCCCTACACTCTGAGAGCGTGGACATAGTCGGAAAATACTGCGCATGAACAAAAACCCGCTAGGTCGACTGGCCTAGGCAAAAATAAGGGCATCCCGACGAACCAAAAGGGTTCGGGAAAAAATTAGGGATAAAGAGAAAAATCTGTACACCCGACAACTCGAAAACCTGAAAGGGCGGCTTGGGCAAAAGGGGTATCCCGGTGGACTGAAAACCCGAAAGGGCGGTCCAGGTAAAAATTAGGGATCAAAGCGTACGACTATGTCCCGTCATCTTGTCACTGGCCTACCAGAAGAAGATTTATCATTTCGATCGAAAGTTACCAAGCACCTCATAAGCTGGGATAATACTCGATCCACGAGGCCTCCGCAGGCACCTTCTCCCGCAGATACAGGGGCAGAAAAATCTCGATGCAAAGCCATCGTCATATCCTCAGCATGCGTCCCAATAACATTCACTCCCCACAGAGTAAAAGAAAGATAGTGGTGTTAGCTCCCCCCAACCGAGACTCACAACTATGGATGAATCGATAATATTCTCCCCAAGAAAGAGTTTATCTATCGTTAGCACTAAAAAGTCTTATTCCCCAGTGGAGCATAAAAAAAAATATCCCCAGTGGAGTTTGAAAAAGTCATCCCCAGTAGACTCCGAAAGATCATCCCCAGTAAAGTCTAAAAGGGCTATCCCCAGTAAGGTCGCTACTGGAAAGTCATCCCCAGCGGAGTTCATTCCTTTCATAAAACAGGAATTTAATCCCCAACAGGTTCCACTGTCACCAGCAACAGTAATTCAACCTCAGCTGAATTTATCAACGGAATCCTCAACAGAGCATCTCTTCCCCACAGAGTCATTCTCTCGTCAGTTTATTCCCCAGCGAAGTTATCCTCTCCTGCAGTTTATTTCTCACGAACATCTTCATCCACTATCTCCAGCAGAAACAAAGAACTCACTTCTTTTCTCCAGCAGCAATCCGGGATTTATTTTACCCAGCTCAAAACATCACATTCCCATACATCATGACATGCATACACATCGTAAAACACAACCTCATTTATTTTAAGAACATCATCGCTTGATACATATCATGCATTACATACAACTAACCTTTACCTTTCAGGAAAGATTCTCACAAAATTCAAGCGGCAAAGCTTTTGCTTCAGTTGAATTACAGACAAGTTCCTAAATCTCAGCAGGGATGTTTTCTCAATTGAATTACGGACAAGTTCCTAAATCTCAACAGAGATGTTTTCTCAGTTGAATTACGGGCGAGTTCCTAAATCTAGATAAAGATGTTCCTCAGTTGAATTAAGGATGGATTCCTAAATCTCAGCATAGATGTTTTCTCAGTTGAATTACGGGCGAGTTCCTAAATCTCAGCATAATTGTTTCATCAGTTGAATTACGGACAGGTTCCTAAATCTCAACAGAAATGTTTTCTCAGTTGAATTACGGGCGAGTTCCTAAATCTCAACAAAGATGTTTCTCAATTGAATTACGGATGGGTTCCTAAATCTCAGCGAAGATGTTTTCTCAGTTGAATTACGGGCGAGTTCCTAAATCTCAGCATAATTGTTTCATCAGTTGAATTACGGACAGGTTCCTAAATCTCAGCAGATATATTTTCTCAGTTGAATTACAGGCGAGTTCCTAAATATCGACAAAGATTTTCCTTAGTTGAATTACAGATGGGTTCCTAAATCTTAGCAGAGATGTTTTCTTGGTTGAATTATGGGCGAGTTCCTAAATCTCAGCGTAATTGTTTCATCAGTTGAATTACGGACAAGTTCCTAAATCTCAGCAAAGATGTTTTCTCAGTTGAATTACGGGATAGTTCCTAAATCTCAGCATAATTGTTTCATCAGTTGAATTACGGACGGGTTCCTAAATCTCAGCAGAGATGTTTTCTCAGTTGAATTACGGGCGAGTTCCTAAATCTCAACATAGATGTTCTTCAGTTAAATTACAGACAAATTCCTAAATCTCAGCATAATTATTTTCTCAGTTGAATTACGGGCAAGTTCCTAAATCTCAGCATAATTGTTTCATCAGTTGAATTACGGACGGGTTCCTAAATCTCAGCAGAGATGTTTTCTCGGTTGAATTACGGGAGAGTTCCTAAATCTCGACAAAGATGTTCCTCAGTTGAATTACGGACGAGTTCCTAAATCTCAGCAGAGATGTTTTCTCAGTTGAATTACGGGAAAGTTCCTAAATCTCAGCATAATTGTTTCATCAGTTGAATTACGGACGGGTTCCTAAATCTCAGCGGAGATGTTTCTTCAGTTGAATTATGGGCGAGTTCCTAAATCTCGACAAAGATGTTCCTCAGTTGAATTACGGACGGGTTCCTAAATCTCAACGGAGATGTTTTCTCAGTTGAATTACGGGCAAGTTCCTAAATCTCAGCATAATATGGTCATCAGTTGAATTACGGAAAAGTTCATAAATCTCAACAAAGATGTTCCTCAGTTGAATTACGGACGGGTTCCTAAATCTCAACAGAGATGTTTTCTCAGTTGAATTATGGACAAATTCCTAAATCTCAGCATAATTTTTCATCAGTTGAATTACTGACAGGTTCCTAAATCTCAACAGAGATGTTTTCTCAGTTGAATCACGGGCGAGTTCCTAAATCTCGACAAAGATGTTCTTCAATTGAATTACGGACAGGTTCCTAAATCTCAGCAGTAATGTTTTCTCAGTTGAATTACGGGCGAGTTCCTAAATCTCAACAAAGATGTTCTTCAGTTGAATTATGGACGAGTTCCTAAATCTCAGCAAAGATGTTTTCTCAGTTGAATTATGGACAAGTTCCTAAATCTCAGCAAAGATGTTCCTCATTTGAATTACGGACAAGTTCCTAAATCTCAGCAGAGATGTTTTCTCAGTTGAATTACGGGCGAGTTCCTAAATCTCAGCATAATTTTTCATCAGTTGAATTACGGAAGGGTTCCTAAATCTCAGCAGAGATGTTTTCTCTGGTTGAATTACAGGCGAGTTCCTAAATCTCAGCATAATTATTTTCTCATGTGAATTACGGGCAAGTTCATAAATCTCAGCATAATTGTTTCATCAGTTGAATTACAGACAGGTTCCTAAATCTCAGCAGAGATGTTTTCTCAGTTGAATTACGGGCGAGTTCCTAAATCCCAGCAGAGACGACTCACCAGTAGAATATAGACGACCGAAGCTCCTAAAATTCTACTTCTCTCAACAAAGATCAGCTTTCCCCAGCGGAATCTTCCTCAACAACAGGTACACAAGCTCTCGCTAAGGAATCTCTTATGCGATCGACACTCCTTCAGATGGCATCTTAAGCCCATCCCCATCATCAGTCTCCAAATGGCATCAATAAGCCCATTCCCGACATCAAAAGACAATTACCACTTCGTGCGAGTGAAAATTTCTGGGCACTCTAGTATTCAATCATCTTCCACCTTCAGATCATGAAAGGCATACGAGCCAATCTAAATCTTCAGGTTTAAGAAGATTGAACATGGGCAGCTGTTGTACCCCAAAATTTGCCCTCTTTTTATACACGCGTATTATTAGTTTTATGGTTATGGAATAAAGGTTATTTATCAAGCTTCTTCAGGTTACAAGTGATGTTTATTTCGTCAATGGATATTCTCAGAGTATTTTTCATGCTGAAGATCGGTTCGCTGTTTTGCAATGATTCGGAGTTCAAAGATTCACAAGTCCAACCCGGTGCATCATATTCAAGTGTTCTTTCTCCAAGATATCTCTGATAACGTATTCTCAAATTCAGGTTCAGCTCAAGAGTCAATTCTTTAAATAAGGTATCCGAATGTGTGAGTTTTCTCGAAGAAATATGGTGAAAAAGTGTGCTGAAAGTGCAGTTTTTATGTGCTAAAAAATTCATAACTTGAAGATCGTGGCTCGTTTTGAACCCGTTCCGGTGGCTAAAATTCCGTCTTGATGTCATCTATGATTTCATATCTCATAGCTGGAAGCCAATTTCAATCAGAAGGTCTTTAAAAATGCGGATTTATCAAGTATTTCCGTACAGAAAATTTGTGACAGAAATTTATTTGCGTCATGTTCAGAAAATCATAACTTATTCGATTTTCATCGTATCGAGCTGGTTCTAGAGCCCAAATTTCACAAATTGAGTTGGCTAAGTTTTCATAGGAGGTATCGAGTTCGAACGGTATTCAAAAGACCTTCATTTTTTGCTCAGAGTGCGTGTGACGCGCCGAAAATCCTGAATCCTGAAAATTATTTCATCTGGGCTGAAATTTCAAAAATTCATAACTCGGTCAATTTTTATCGGATTGGGCCCATCTTTTTACACAAGGTAACTGACACAGAGATCTACAACTTTTCTTCAAAAGTCAAAACCGAATTATGCTCCGATCAATACCAGTTTTTTATTGAAGAACGTGTCAGAGTCGACACTGGAGCCCAAAATAAGTTTGTCCAAGCTGAAAATTCAAAAATTCATAACTAATTCACCATTTATCCGATTGAGCTCATTTTCGGGCACAAGTTAGTTCTCGATGTCGGCTACATTTTGCTTTCAAATTTCAACTTCAAAAATTGCATTTAAGCCCCTGCGATTTAGCTTGGAACGTGACGAACTCAAGTGAACATTGGAGGCCCAATTGCACATTCAAAGCCCATTTTTTTCTCTAATTCTTATTATATAATCCCATTCTTTTCACACAAACAAAGGAGGAGAAAATAAAAGCTTTTGCCACAACGCTGTCAAAATATCAAATTCTTTCAAGAACCCGAAAACCTTGAAATCCTTATTACAAATCCCCATCTCACTACAAACAAGCCATCCCTGTTACAAACCAACATCTCACTACTTCTCCAGTAAGGGTAAGGCTGGCTTGATCTCCATGATCAAAAGGGTATAAAAGCATTCATATCACTACTTCTCCAGTAAGGGTAAGGCTGATTTGATCTCCATGATCAAAAGGGTATAATCATTCATACATGTCATATCAGTTTTAACCTTAAATTTTTTCATATATTGGCTTTATTTGTATTTCATAATATATAGTAATTTATTTAATGTGTTCATGAGATTCAACACTGAAGATTTAGACAGGATCCCATGCAGGTTCATTACAGAATGTTGAGGCCAAAACACAAATGGCCAAAAGCCAAAACACAAATGGCCAAAACAGAACAACTTACACATGACACCAATACATGGCGGGGCAGACATCCTGAGAAGGTTAAGGAACGTTGAGGCCAAAACACAAATGGCCAAAAGTCAAAACACAAATGGCCAAAACAGAACAACTTACACATGACACCAATACATGGCGAGGCAGACATCCTGAGAAGGTTAAGGGCGTGGGTTCAACAACCACCCCTATTGGTTTTGATTTTCTTCCTTTCTATTTATCCGTTTACCTATTGTTATTCTTTCTGTTTAAAATCTTTTTTCATAAAACTTAAAATTTTTCACAAACCTTTGATTTTTTATAATAAACTCGAATAATTAATATTAGGTTTTAATTTAATTTTAGGTAACTTTAATTGTTTTGTAAATAAATTAAAATTAATTAGAACAATTAGGATTTTGTTACTAACTTAATTATATTTTATTTTGTTTCCAAAAATAACAAAAAAAAAACCAAAAATAGGTCATTTAATTATTTTTACGGTTTAATCACTAATTAATTTTCATATTTAATTTAGAAAAACTTAATTCTTTTCTTTAAAAAATATTAAAAACAACAAAAACATTTTTTCTTTTAATTAGGTTAGAAGGGTCAAAACCCTAGTTTCTCGTCGATCTAATTCTCATTGCGCGCTTTATTATTATTTTTATCCAATTATTGTATCTGCTCACAGTTTGTAATAGTTTTGATTAGGACTTTTACTTTTCATTATCGCTTTATTTTCAAAGAGTTTGTTTTTGGCTATGTAAATACCCAAAGCCTTGTAATAGCTTAGTTTAATTTTCACAATTTAAATTCCGCAAATTATGAACTGTTAGATGTATGAATAACTAGGGTTTGCATGACAAGAATGTATGCTAAATTTAAAACAGTTAGATCACCCTAAATGTGCAAAGATAAATAAACTGAAACTGAATCACTCGCACATGCGCACTCCTAGGGTACACTCCCACTTGGTTGCCTTTGTAAACGGTCATTGAGTATAGGTTATTTTAGAGGTCGCCCTCTTGTCTAAAAGATCATAAGTTGCCTCGGAAAGGTTGCCTCTGATATCGTTGCCTCGGATAAATGATCTAAGACATTAGGGTTACCACTAAGACATCCTAACATTGCTTTAGTGACCGTACGTCCCTTTCGAATTGACCCTCAAACTCCAACGACGATGCTACCTACTCACTAATAGTGGGATAGCGTTGTCTAAAGGAAACGAACATAAAACGATTCTTTTTTCGAGTAGGTAGATTAGTTCTTAAGTACTTGCTCAATCAAAATGAAACAAATTTTTTCACACCTACACTCCTTTACAAACAAAGTTTTCAAAAACACTTCATTACACTCTTGAAGACAGAAGCAAGAGTTAAATTGAAGTCAAAATAAAAAATTTTCAAAGCACACAAAATACAAAGAAAACAATTTTGAAAATGATGAGCAAGTACCTAAGAGCCCGTAGATAACTACGGATAGAATGGGTGCTAATACCTTCCCTTTCTATAATCTACCCCCCGTACCTAGAAATATCTCGAAAAAGGAATTTTTCTGTGCTTTTTTCCTTTCCTTGTTGGATAAAATAAAAGTCAGTGGCGACTCTTGCTTACCGCAACATTTTGCGAAAACAAACACAAAACGCAAACCAGCAAATTCCTTAACGAAATAGGGAAACCACGTCCCGGTTCTGGCCACCGTATCACAATGTGAATGCTATTAAGATTTTCCTTTCTCGCAACCCTGTGCCTACCTTTCTTGGAGATATATTGCATGCTCTTCATACTCGTACTATGAAGAGAATAGGGACTCTTATGTGCTGCATGCCATTGCTGTCGAGGTGGTTTATTTCTCACCTCCCTAAGTCTGTACTGAAGAACGAAGAAGGTTTAGGTTGGTCACACAGGATAATGTCTCTCGCTCATACGGATATTCTTTGGTGTTTCCGAGCTATGGAAGACACTGATGTTATTGACCGCTGTGGGGGGGGGGGTACCCTAATGTCCCATTACTTGGTATCAGAGGGGGTATAACTTACAATCCTTGTCTAGCTTTGCGATAATTTGGTCGTGCTCGAAGGGATGGTCCCCATGAGTTACTTCTCGAGGACATTGTATTCGACTATAAGGATGATGTTAAGGAGCATCGCCAGAGGTTTATACGAGCTTGGGGCATGGTAAACAAATCTGACCCCAAAGAGTTGGGACCGAAGACTTCCCTTCCTATGCAGCCTTACCTCCAATGGGTCCGAGCTCGTGCCCAGAAGCTTATGATGCTTTACGTGGCCGTATTACCAGTGATTGTGGAGCCCATTACTGAAGACGACATTCCTTACACGATTCTCTATCCTTACATGCCCACTGATCTTGGGGAGCTACATAGGTCTTAGATTCAGCTGAAGAATGAGCGAGATACTTACCGGGAACATTTCCATGATCAAGAAAGGAAGGTTTTAAAGCTCACCAGGCAGCTCGAGGAAGAAAGAGTGCTCAATGACTATATCAGCACAAAGAGAAAGCGTCCATGGGACTTTTGATTTTTCTTTTCTAGTTTTAGATTTGTTTTTATTTAATTCTTTGTAATGCCTTAAAGGCATGATGAACCTTCAAATTTAAGCTAATAAAGTTTTTGTTTATTTTTGGTTTGCAAATTTAAATTTCCTGAAGTCTTTGAAATCATTACATGCACATCCCATTATCATACACATCATTACAGATACCACTACAGGTTTCTCATCTTCTTCACTGTTTATTTCAGCAGAAATGTCTTCCGATCAAGCCATCAAAGATCTTCGGGCATAGAACGCCCAGTTCCAACAAATGTTCATAAGTCTGGCAAAAGGGCAAGAGGATCTGAAAGCCCTCATTCTGAAAGAGAAGAAGAAGAAGAAGAAGGTTGTCGGTATTCTGAATATGGGCAGAAGGTTTGGAGAAAGGTTGAAGCAACAAATTGATATGACCTCTTCATCCAAGGAAGGGGAGAACCAAGAAGGGGAAAAGGACCCTAGTCATGCGGTCTCTGACAAAGATACTGATTATAATGATGAGTAATATCCTCCTGCTGAGGATAGATACAAGCAGTTGGAAGATTGTCTAAGTGCCATGGAAGTTCAGAGGATACCTGGGTTGGATTTCGAAGAATTGGGTTGGGTATCGGGAGTTGTCATCTCGCAAAAGTTCAAAGCTCCGGTTTTTGCCAAGTATGATGGAGTGTCCTGCCCAAAGCTCCATCTCCGTTCGTATGTCCGAAAAATCCAATCCCATACTGCCGACAGAAATTTGTGGGTGCATTTCGTTTAAGATAGTCTGTCAGGGACTCAGCTTGAATGGTTCCACCAGTTGGAGGGAGACAGTGTCCAAAACTGGGAAGATCTTGCTGCTGCTTTCTACAAGCAGTATCAGTATAATGTCGATCTTGCTCCCACTCGTACCCAACTCTAGAGTATGTCCATGGGTGCAGGTGAAGGTTTTAAAGATTATGCTCAAAAGTGGAGATACTTGGCTGGGAGAGTCCAACCCCCTTTGTCTGATAGGGAGTTGGTTGATATGTTCCTTGGGACGCTGTTTGGTCCATTTTTCAATCACTTAATCGACAGCTCGTCATCTGGTTTCACCGAGCTGATTTTAACTGGAGAAAGAGTAGAAGCTGGAATTCGGAGTGGTAAAATACAAAAGGATGCCCCCTCGAGTTCAGAAAAGAAGCCTTTCGCTGGTAAGAAGGAAGCCAGTACGGTCTATAGCCCGAAGGGCCAAAGCAGATCTGAACACCGTCAAACGGTAAATGCTGTAGTAATACCAAGACCCACAGTTGCTCCACAATGCAACAATCAACAAAGGGTGGAAAGACCACAGCGAAAGTTTACCTGCATCAACATGACTTTGGATGAAGTGCTACCTCACCTGCTGAGATCCAACTTGGCGACCTTGAGAGAGGCTCCCAAAAATCCAAACACTACCTCTCCCAGATACAATCCCAATGCGCGGTGCACCTACCATTCTGATTGTTCTGGCCACGATACAAATGATTGATGGGCCCTAAGAAATAAAGTACAAGACTTTCTCAAAGCCAAGGAGATAGAGTTTAATGCTCTAGAAAAGCCGAATGTTATAACTGCTCCCGTGCCCAAACATGGTCGTGGAGTTAATGTTGTTGACACTGATTTGTTTGTGACCTCTATTGTAGAAATTTCTACTCCTCTTATGACGGTTAAAAAGAATTTGTTATTGGCCGGTTTGTTTCCGGGTTATGGTGAAGGTTTCCACATGTGTTCGATTCTACCTTCTGGTTGCCGTTTGTTGAAGTCAGGTGTTCAGCGCCTGATGGATAATAAAGAGATTCTATTCGAGAAGACTATGATTCCTGTTGTTCCAAATGAAGATGTTTCTATTATAACCATTTCCACCAATCCTTCCAAGGTTTCCTCGAGAAGACCTGTTAGGATTACACTTGTTCAAAGAATTGCTCCGCTAATAATCACTGTTCCTAGTCCCATCCCGTACACGTCAGACAAGGTTGTCCCATGGCATTATGGTGTTGATGTGTACCATCATGGCATTAAGCAAGGTATGAAGAATGAAGAAGCTGATACTGATGTCAGTAATATTGTCGGGACTAGTAAGGTTACCCGAAGTGGAAGGGTCTTTTCTCCCGAGATTTCCCCTGAAACTGTCAAGAAGCCTATTGTCATTCCATCTGCTGTTCCTGCTAGTACATCAACTACTGTTCCCTTTCTTACTCCAGTTATCACCCCTGCTGCTGAGCTATCTGGGACTCGGGGCAAGGAAATCATAGGTGAGCCTGCCCGGACGAAGGCGCCTAGAAAAATCGTTGTGGAAGCCTCTAAACAAGAAATAGAGGAAATACTGAAAATTATTAAAAAGAGCGACTACAATGTGGTCGAGCAGCTGGGCCAGACCCCATCAAAGATATCCATGTTGTCTCTGCTGTTGTGTTTTGAAGCCCATGCGAAGGCTTTGATTGCATTTCTCAAGACTGTGCATGTTCCGCAGGAAACTTGAGCAGATCAGTTCAAAGATTGCATGGCCAGCCTGACTGCTGACAATGGGCTGGGTTTTTCAGATACGGATTTGACACCGAAAGGAAGGAATCATAATAATGCTCTGTATGTCTCGGTTGAGTGCAGGGGCACCACCATGGCGCATGTGCTGGTAGATACCGGGTCTTCACTGAATGTTCTGTTGAAGAAAGCGTTGGACCGTTTGGATTGTGAGGGTTTGACTCTAAAGCCTAGTAACATTGTGGTAAGGGCTTTTGACGGAACAAAGAGAATGGTGCATGGGGAGGTGGACATCCCTGTCAAAGTGGGTTCTCAGACTTTTGGGTCCATCTTCTACGTAATGGATATCAGGCCGTCGTATTCTTGCTTGCTGGGTCGTCCTTGGATCCATGAGGCTGGGGTAGTTACTTCCACACTCCATCAAATGCTGAAGTATCTGGTGAAGGGAAAGATTGTCACAGTGCGAGGTGAAGAAGAATATATGGTGAGTCACCTCAATTCTTTCTGCTACGTAGAGATGGATGGGGAATTCATAGAAACTCCTTGTCAAAAATTCGAAGAGGTCCCTTAGACTTTGGCATCAACTGAAGTTACTACCAACAAACCTCCATCGAAGATGGCTTCTCTCAAGGACGCCAGGGCTGTGGTTGAAGAAGGTGGGTGTACCAATTGGGGTCAGCTCCCTGATTTCACTCACAAAACTGACAAATTAGGTTTGGGCTTTACTACAGGGGCTCAAAGGGCTGTTAGGCGCGCTCGGGCTGGAAGACCTCTTCTACACATCAGCAATCGGGGAATTAATGCAATTGAAGACAGTGAAGAGGATTCAGACATCGACATCTGGATCTACCCTACAACCAACGGTGGACCGAATAACTGGACGGATAGGGACTTCATACCCGTTTCTTTTACTCCGCAGTAATTGACTCATTTGTTTTAAGATTTATAATAAAAAATTTGAAACTTTACGGCCCGGTGCCTTGCCCGAGGCACCTTGGCTTTGCTTGTGAGGGCTTATTATTTGTCATTTCATATATCATTAATAAAGCATTGGACGTTCTTGCATTACAAATTTTGCGATCCTTGTTTTTCTTTTTTGTCTCTCACTTTATCAAAACAACTATTCTCTTACATACACTCACGTATCATACTGCAGAGCCATATCCACCCTAGATCCCATTGATAACAACTCTGCTACTGCCAATTATGACTTCAAAAATCCGATCAACCAAGCCGAGGACGAAGGTGAGGATGATTGTGAGGTGCCTGGAGAACTTGCTAGACTATTACAGCAGGAAGAAAGGGCCATACAGCCTCATGAAGAGCCAGTCAAGTCAGTAAATTTGGGTACAGAAGAAGACAGGAAAGTGGTTAAAATAGGTGCGAATCTGGAGCCTAGTGTCAAACAACGGTTAATACAGATGCTACACGACTATGTGGAGATCTTCGCCTGGTCCTATGAAGACATACCTGGTTTGGATACTGATATTGTGGTACATCGCCTGCCGACTAAAGAAGAATGTCCTCCGGTAAAGCAGAAAGTCCACCGTATGCTCCCTGAAATGTCAGAGAAAATCAAGGCAGAGGTCATGAAACAGTTCGACGCAGGATTCTTAGCTGTCACTTCTTATCCACAGTGGGTTTCTAACATCGTTTCGGTACCTAAGAATGACGGTAAGGTACAAATGTGTGTGGACTACAGGGATCTGAACAGGACAAGCCCCAAAGATGACTTCCCACTTCCTCACATGGATGTTCTAGTCGACAACACCGCGCAACACAAGATCTTCTTCTTCATGGATGGTTTTTCTGTCTACAACCAGATCAAGATGGCTCCTGAGGACATGGAAAAGACAACCTTCATTACGCAGTGGGGCACCTTCTGTTACAAGGTAATGCCTTTTGGGTTGAAGAATGCTAGGGAAACTTATCAGCGTACCATGGTTGCTTTGTTCCACGATATGATTCACCACGAGGTTGAGGTTTATGTTGATGACATGATATCCAGGTCCCAGACTGAGGAAGAGCACCTTAATCATCTCCAGAAATTGTTTGACAGGTTGAAGATGTACAAGCTAAGGTTGAATCCGAACAAGTGTACCTTCAGGGTAAGGTCTGGTAAGCTTCTGGGTTTTGTTGTCAGCGACAAAGGTATTCAGGTAGACCCTGCAAAGGTAAAAGCCATACAAGAGATGTCGGTCCCCTACACAGAAAAAGAAGTTAGAGGTTTCTTGGGACGTCTAAATTACATCGCCAGATTCATTTCACATCTGACCGCCACTTATGAGCCAATCTTTAAACTGCTGAAGAAAGATCAAGTGGTAAGGTGGAATGATGAATGCCAGACCGCTTTCGAAAGAATCAAGGAATACCTTCAAGAACCACCAATTCTGATGCCTCCAGTTGAAGGAAGACCTTTGATATTATACTTGACAGTGCTAGACAATTCAATAGGGTGTATGCTGGGGCAGCATGACGAGTCTGGTCGAAAAGAGCACGCCATTTATTACCTTAGCAAAAAGTTTACCGACTGTGATACCCGATACTCATTGCTCGAGAAAACTTGCTACGCTTTGGCATGGGCTGCTCGCCGACTGAGACAGTACATGCTGACTCACACTACTTTGTTGATATCAAAGATGGATCTGATCAAGTATCTTTTCGAGAAGCCCGCTCTCTCCGGAAGGATAGCAAGATGGCAGATGATCTTAACCTAGTACGACATCCAATACACAACTCAAAAGGCAATCAAGGGGAGTGTATTGGCGGATCATTTGGCGCATCAGGCCGTGGATGACTACCAATCGATGAATTTCGAGTTCCCGGATGAGAATATCATGTTGGTAACCGACTGCGAAGAACCTGGACCGGATAAAGTGAAGATGTGAAAAACACAAGAAGGGGGGTTGAATTGAAAAACTTAGATCAAAACAGCTTAATGACACAGAATTTTTATCCTGGTTCGTTTGATCTCAAACTACTCCTGTCCACCCGTCAAGGTGATTTCGCCTCTCTCCAACGAGGTCTTAATCCACTAATCTCAAAGGATTACAACAGCTACTTTAACAACTGTTAAAGTCTTCTTGAGTACAACCACAAATCGGTTAATCTCAAGGAAATCTTTTACAAATAATTGAACAAGAATGTGTTGTTGTTTTCTAACAAAACAGTATATCACAACTGTGATAATTACACAGGTTTAGCTTAGAATAGAATAAATTTGCTAGAGCTTGAATATGCGTGGTTTGGAATTCTTTGCAAATTGTTGTATGCGTACGTGCGTGCTTCTTTCACAAGCATACTTGTTTATATAGGCAAGGCAGAGATGTTGTCCATAAAGCAAGTTTAATGTTAATAACACACTTTCATTTTGTAGAAGATCTTGTCTGAAGAAAGCCGTTGGCATTTAGTTCTGTCTTGAATAATTAATAACGCTTCAGAGTCTTCTTTGCTTTAACCGCTGATAACGCTTCAGAGTGTTGATGACTTGGTTGAGATGTATTTGTTCAGAGTCAGAGTGTACTTGTTTAGGCACAGATTCTGGTCATCAAACTTCAGCGTAAAACCTGTTTTGCTTTCAGCGTGTAATACTTTATTGCTTATCTTCTGATGTTGATCCCATCAGAACTTCTGCATACATAGAACATATTTTTAAGGAGCATATTTGTTCTTTGTATATATTCTTTGTATTTATTTATTGTTTGTATTTTGTTATCATCAAAACTCTAATCAAGGGTTGTAGAATCAAACTATGTTCTAACAATCTCCTCCTTTTTGATGATGACAAAAACCGGATTTTTCAATTAAAGATTAAAGAATAAAAAGTAGAATTAAAAAGAAAAACTCCCCCTGAGTTGATTACTTCCCTTTAATTCCATGAGTCTTTGAGCATCAGAATTTTACTGTGTCTTTCATCAGAGTTTTGTACTTGTTCAAGCTTTTCAGAAGAAAGAAATTAAGTAGATCAGAATGTTTGAGACTTATGTCTCAGTAAACCGTTATTGAAAATATCTTATTCTTTCTCCCCCTTTTTGTTAGTTATCAAAAAGAACATATAATCAGAGCTAAAAAGGACTTATATTAAAAATAAAAAGCAATGATAAGAAGTTCAGAACAGCAGCAATGTAGAATACATATTACAGATAAACAGATTTTAAAAGAGAAATCTAAGAGGGAGGAGGAAGGTGTGTGAACAAAGCTTCCAACAAGCCCTTGATCTGGGTGTTGGTTTCCTCTTGTTTGCTTAACATGCTCTTGATTTCCTAAATTGTATCATCCTGTTTATCAATCCTTTCCTGAATAACAATATCCACTCTCTTCAGTTCTTCCAGAGTTTGCCTTTCATAGGAGGAAGCTGGAGAATCTTCAGTAACTGGATGCTTCTCAGAGCATTCTGCAATGTGATCATTTTGAATCAATTCCTCTGCAGGAATCATCTCATCTAGAGCAACAGTCAGAGTGTGACCTGCTGACTCTGGTTGAACTTTGTCTTATGGACGATGTTCTGACCAGGGAGCATTGTCCAGAGGGAGAATCTCTTCCTTGAGCAGTTGGCTCAGAACTTGGTCTTCAAATACCTTTAGCAGATTACTAAAATTCTGTTGAACTTGATCATAGCTCTGTTCTTGGAGCTTATGAGTTTCAGAGCATAGCCATTTTCTGAAACTTGTCCAAAGATAATCTGAAGCAGCAGGGTTAATCATCTCTAGACTAGCTTGCTTCAAGGATATTATCCATTTCTGCATTTCTTTCTTTTTAGCAGCTTTTGGAGTCCACTGGGATGATCCTTCTACTGCTGCCTTTCTTTTCTTGTTCTTCTTCAGCACAACTTCTGGTGCCGCCTGTTGCAAGTCCTGAATATTTAAATCTGGTGCAGTGCCATCTGCCTTACATGCATCCAAATATCTGACGATTATCTCAGGCTTGGAATCAATTTCTGAGAACATAGGAAAATCATCCAGAGGAATTCTTCTGGAGGTGATGGTTGCAAAAGAAGTAACACTGGGTTCCTTCTTGATGTTCTTAATAATCTTTATCTTTTTCATATTCTTTGCATTCAAAGGCTTCCCAGCAGTTGCCTCTAGAGAGCTGATTTCCCGTGCTTCTGTTAGATGCTCTATCAGCCTATTCTCTGTCAGAATATCTGATATGAGTCTCCCAAGGGGTATCCAATCCCTTTTGGTACGCTCATCTTCTATAGTCTCCTTAACACTGGTCCTCAGATGATTGAATAGCAAATGAGCCAAATTTACCTTAGTCTTCTTGGAGATAAAGTAAATCAGAAATTGCTGATCAATGTTTATGTAGTCAGGAGAGCTGGTTGGCTTCCTGTGGTTGATGCATCCCAGAATTATCTTAACCCATATTCTGTGGTGGTCCTTCAGATCCCTTATCTTGCTAGAGGGAAGACCCAAAGTGAAAATTTCTCTTGCAATTGAAGCAACATCAGCACACCTTTCAGCCATGTCTATACACCTTACGCCACCACCATTGTAACCTATCAGTCTTGGAATTAGGTCTTCAGTAATTACTATCTTCTTCTCCATTACATACAACGTGACTTGATGGTTGGAGGATGAAGCATGAATCAAGAATTCTTTGACAAGAATTGGAAATGTTGGACCTAGAAGACAGTCAAAATACCTGTTCCATCCTTGAGCCTGTACTTCTTCAGAAAGATTGAATCCATTTTCTTGAAGACTTTCAAAATCCACAATCAGTTCTGAAAGCACTTATAGGTTGTCAATGGGCGTGATAAGAGTTCTGAACTATTCTTCATATTGTTCCATAGATTCAGTTCTCTGAGTACTGGTATTTGGGACGCCTGAGGAAGCCATGTTCACATAAGAAATTTGAGAAGAAAATGAAAGGGTTTTGAAAGTACAAACAGAAAACAATTAGAATGTAGTAAAAGTGAAAGAGTGTAAAGAATGAAACTTGCATTTAAATAGATTTTTGAAAACATAAACTGCAAGAGAGAGAAACAATTAGTAATGATTATAAGCATTAATGACAGCTGATTTTAGGGGATTCAGAAAGATATTGGAACGGTTACCCATGACATGTGTCTCAATGCACCCAATCAGCGCTTTTGACCTTTCAGAAAAGTGAACGCGTGTTCAGCCTCAGAAGGTAGCTGATGAATGGATGACAACTGTTTGCTTGCGTGAACAGCACACTTCTATCCTTGAAATGAAACGTTCAAATCTTCATGGATAGACTCTGATACAATCTGTACTTATAAAATTCTGAAGACAGGTTGATCAGTAGTTCACAGAAAAGAAAACTAAACTTCTGAAGGTTAAGATATGTAAATAAAACAGTTTATTATGGGAAAAGCTTCATGCTGAGATGTTTCAAAATGAAGTTAAACCTATCTTCAGAAAGAGGTTTTGTAAATACATCAGCCCATTGAATGTCTGTGTCAATGAATTTTAAATTGAGAATCCCTTTCTGAATATAGTCCCTAATAAAATGATGTTTTATTTCTATATGCTTAGCCCTAGAATGCAAAATAGGATTTTTACTGAGACAAATAGCAGAAGTATTGTCACAGAGGATAAGGATGTTACTCTCAAATATATTGAAGTCCTCAAGTTGACTTTTCATCCAGAGCATTTGCGTACTGTATCCAGCTGCTGCTATGTATTCAGCTTCTGCTGTTGATAGAGCTACTGTGGATTGTCTTTTGCTGGACCATGAGATCAGATTTTCTCCCAGAAACTGACAACTTCCAGAAGTGCTTTTACGTTCTACTCTCTATAGACCTTCTGTTCTACCTTTTTACTTACCTCTTCTTTTTCCAGAATGCACGTGGGATGCATTGGAATCTTTGATGGCTTACATTCTGAGAGATCAAATTTATTCAAAAGTTCTCTGACATATTTGCTCTGATGAATGTAAGTTCCTTCTGGAGTTTGATTAATCTGAATGCCCAGAAAGAATTTCAGTTCCCCCATTAGGCTCATCTCAAACTCTGCCTGCATACATTCAACAAACTCTCTTCCCAGAGAGGGTTTAGTGGATCCAAATATGATGTCAACACCATAAATCTGACATACTAAAATGTCATTCTTAACTGTCTTACAGAACAAGGTTGTGTCCACTTTCCCTCTGGTGAATTCCTTTTCCAACAGGAAGTTACTTAGTCTTTCATACCAAGCTCTGGGAGCTTGTTTCAGACCATAGAGTGACTTCTTTAGTTTGAAAACATATTCTGAATTTTTGGAACTTTCAAAACCAGGGGGTTGGTGCACATACACCTCTTCTTCTATATAGCCATTTAAGAATGCACTCTTGACATCCATCTGATACAGAGTGATGCCTTTATTAACAACAAATGATATTAAAAGTCTGATAGATTCTAACCTGGTGACTGGAGCAAAGGTTTCTGTATAGTTTGTCCCCTCTTGCTGACTATAACCTTGTGCTACCAGTCGTGCTTTGTTTCTGATGACTTCACCTTGTTCGTTCAGTTTGTTTCTGAACACCCATTTTGTACCAATGACGTTGAATCCTTTTGGTTTGGGAACCAGATCCCATACGTCATTTCTGGTGAATTGATTTAGCTCCTCTTGCATTGTCAGAATCCAGTCATTGTCCAGAAGTGCTTCATCAATTGTTGTTGGTTCAATCAGAGAAACCAGTCCCATGAGAGACTCTTCAGAATTTCTGAAAGTAGATCTTGTTCTTATTGGATCTTCCTTCCGTCCTAAAATTATATCTTCTGGGTGATCAATGCTGTTTCTGGATGGTCTTTTCTGGAGTTGATCAACAGAAGGTGTTGGATTTCTTGCAGTGACTCTTTCTGATGTTGAGGGAGTGTCTCTGTTGAGAGCCTCTGATGAGTTGTCTTCAGTACCTATGAGTTCAACTTCCATGCCTACAAGGAATTCATTCTGCTTTGACTTTTAAGAGTCAAGCTTATCATCAAACCGAACACTGATTGACTCTTCAACAATCTGTGTTTTTGTATTGTATACTTTGTACCCTCTTGAGCGTTCAGAGTATCCTAACATAATACACTTTTATGCTTTAGAGTTAAACTTGTTCAGATAATTTTTTGTATTCAAAATAAAACATGTACAACCAAATGGATGGAAATAAGAAATGTTGGGCTTTCTGTTCTTCCACAATTCATATGGAGTCTTTTCCAGAATATGTCTTATGGAGATTCTATTCTGAATGTAACACACTGTGTTTATTGCCTCCGCCCAGAAGATCTTAGCAACGTTAGTCTCGTTGATCATGGTTCTGGCCATTTCTTGCAATGTTCTGTTCTTTCGTTCTACAACTCCATTTTACTAGGGAGTTCTAGGACAAGAGAAATCATGCAGAATGCCTTTTTAATTAAAGAATAATTCAAAATCGTTATTTTCAAATTCTCCACCATGATCACTTCTGACTTTGACGATTCTAAGATCCTTTTCATTCTGAACTTGGTTGCAGAAGGTAACAAACAGAGTGTGACTCGTCCTTGTGCCTTAAGAACTTTACCCATGTCCATCTGCTATAGTCATCTACGATTACTAACCCATACTTCTTGCCACTGACTGAAGCAATTTTTACTGGTCCAAATAAGTCAATGTGCAGAAGTTCTAATGGCTTAGAGGTGGAAACAACATTTTTGGATTTGAAAGCAGGTTTTGCAAACTTGCCTTTCTGACATGCTTCACACAGCGCATCTGAATTGAACTTCAAGTTAGGAAGTCCTCTGACCAGATTGAGTTTGTTAATCTGAGATATTCTTCTCATACTTACATGTCCCAATCTTCTGTGTCAGATCCATTGCTCGTTGTTAACAGACAGAAGACATTTTACATTCTGACTTTTCAGTTCAGAAAGTTTGATTTTATAAATGTTGTTTTTCCTCTTTCCATTAAATATGATAGTCCCATCTTTCTGACTAACAGCTTTGCATGAGTTTTTATTGAAGATTATATCATAACCGTTATCACTTAATTGACTTATGGATAACAGGTTATGCATTAATCCATCAACTAATAAAACATTACTTATAGAGGGAAGATTTCCATTACCTACTATTCCAGAGCCAATGATCTTTCCTCTCTGATTGCCTCCAAAGCCTACATGGCCTCCAGGCTTAAGTTCCAGGCTTTGGAACATATGCCTTCTTCCTGTCATGTGTCGTGAGCAGCCAGAGTCCAGGTACCATGATTGGTGTCTTTTCTTTCCTGCTAAAGATATTTGCCACATGTATTATTTTATCCTTAGGTACCCACATTTTCTTGGGTCCTGATTTGTTAGTTTTACCAAAACTCTGGTTGAATTTTGGTTTGACAGAGTAATCACTACTTGTGTATTTTATGTCATGTGTGTGCCCATATATAAATTGTGAATCAAGTGGAGTGTGTTTTATAACTAAGTCCATGGCATTTTTTGGTGTAGGTACCTTACCTTGATATCCTATCCTTTTTCTGCCATTTCTGCTAACTCCATAGATCATTGAAGCCATCTTACTTTTGTCTATGTTTTTAGCAAGAAACTTCTGAAAGCTGTGATCATACTCTTTGATGATCTCATCAGCATTGCTGGGAGTTTCAGGGATTGTTTCCTTCTGAGAGTTTTGCAACTGGTTTTCTAATTTTGAAATTTTTTCTTTTAACTCAGAATTCTCCGATCTGAGACTCTCAGTCTTATCAGAGTCAAAAGCAAGAATCCTTTTCAAGTTTCTGAATTTGACTCTGATCTGCTGATACCTTTCCAGAATTTTATTAAGGCTTTCAGTAAGTTCAGCCTTAGTAAAGTTTATAGTAAAGTCAGGGAATACCTCTTCTGTGTCTGATTTTGAGTCTGAACCAGAAGCTTCACTATCTTCAGATACGTTTTCCATGAGAGCTATGTTTGCTTTTTCAGCATCTGATTCTGAGTCAGCTTCGGATGTGTCAGAGTCATCCCATGTATCCATGAGACTTTTCTTCTTTTCCTTGATAAGGTTTTTTTTTGGCTTCTCCTTCTGAAGCTTTGGGCAGTCACTTTTGTAGTGCCCTTGCTCGTTACATTCATAGCAGATGATGTCTTTGTTGTTTGGCTTTCTGTATCCTGAAGAACCTTCAGATCTTCTGTGTCCAGAGGAGGATTTTGACCTTCTCTATCTGGAGGAAGATTCATTCTGATTTTCTGATCTTATGGGATTCCTGAACTTCCTTTGCCTCTGCTTCCACAGTTGGTTCACCCTTTTGGAGAGGAGAGACAATTCATCTTCTTCTGATGAGGATCCATCAGAGGTTTCTTCCACAGCCTGCAAAACTTTGGAGTCAGATTTTCTGTTAGATTTTAAAGCTAATGGCTTACCTTGCTTTTGAGGTTCATCTGCTTCTAGATCTATCTCTTTACTTCTGAGGGAGCTGACAAGTTCCTCCAGAGAGATTTTGTTGAGATCTTTGGCTAGCTTAAGCGTTGTGACCATTGGCCTCCACTGTTTTGGCAAGCTTCTGATGATCTTCTTAATATGATCATCAGTAGAATACCCTTTGCCAAGAACTTTTAGACCATCAACAAGAATTTGGAATCTTGAAAACATAGTTTCTATTGATTCACTATCTTCCATCTTGAATGCCTCATACTTCTGAATGAGCGCAAGGGCCTTGGTTTCTTTGACTTGAATATTGCCTTCATGCGTCATTCTCAGAGAATCAAACATATTCTTAGCAGTTTCTGTTTGATATTTTCTCATATTCTGAGTATGAGATGGCACTGAGAAGAATTGTTCTGGCCTTGTGATGATTTCTGAACTCACACTTTTGCTGATCAAACATCATTTTCCTGTCAATCTTCTGAACCACGTCCATCCACTGGATGCGTGTATCCATCAGTCACCATGTCCCACAGATCAGAATCATGGGCCAGAAAGAAACTCTCAATTCTGTCTTTCCAGTAGTCAAAGTTCTCTCCATCAAAGACTGGAGGTTTTCCACTGAATCTGTCCCTTTCTTCATTGTTGTCATTGCTGATGTTTTGACTTGGTCCTGCCATTGTGTTTTTCTGACGCTGGATCTTGTACTGACACGATTAAGTGTTTAAGCTCAGAACCAGGCGCTCTGATGCCAATTGAAGATGTGAAAAACACAAGAAGGGGGGGGGGGGGGGGGGTTGAATTGAAAAACTTAGATCAAAACAGCTTAATGACACAGAATTTTTATCCTGGTTCGTTTGATCTCAAACTACTCCAGTCCACCCGTCAAGGTGATTTTTCCTCTCTCCAACGAGGTCTTAATCCACTAATCTCAAAGGATTACAACAGCTACTTTAACAACTGTTAAAGTCTTCTTGAGTACAACCACAAACCGATTAATCTTAAGGGAATCTTTTACAAATAATTGAACAAGAATGTGTTGTTGTTTTCTAACAAAAACAGTATATCACAATTGTGATAATGACACAGGTTTAGCTTAGAATAGAATAAATTTTCTAGAACTTGAATATGCGTGGTTTGGAATTCTCTGCAAATTGATGTGTGCGTACGTGCGTGCTTCTTTCACAAGCAGACTTATTTATATAGGCAAGGAAGAGACGTTGTCCATAAAGCAAGTTTAATGTTAATAACACACTTTCCTTTTGTAGAAGATCTTGTCTGAAGAAAGCCGTTGGCATTTAATTCTGTCTTGAATAATTAATAATGCTTACGAGTCTTCTTTGCTTTAATCGCTGATAACGCTTCAGAGTGTTGATGACTTGGTTGAGATGTCTTTGTTCAGAGTCAGAGTGTACTTGTTTAGGCGCAGATTCTGGTCATCAAACTTCAGCGTAAAACCTGTTTTGCTTTCAGCGTGTAATACTTTATGGCTTATCTTCTGATGCTGATCCCATCAGAACTTCTGCATACATAGAACATATTTTTAAGGAGCATATTTGTTCTTTGTATATATACTTTGTATTTATTTATTCTTTGTATTTTGTTATCATCAAAACTCTAATAAAGGGTTGTAGAATCAAACTATGTTCTAACATAAAGGACCCGAGGAGGGATCCCGATGCTTTATGTATTTTGATGGAGCTTCAAACGCGTTGGGTAATGGCATCAACGCTGTAATTATATCTCCTGAAGGCTGTCATACTCCGTTCGCCGCCCTATGATGTTTTAACTGCAACAATAATATGGAGGAGTATGAAGCGTGTATCATGGGTCTTCGAGCTGCTATTGACTTGAGGATTAAGTTTTTGAGTGTATTTGGATATTCCGCTCTGGTGATAAGTCAGATCAAAGGTGAGTGGGATACGAAGCACCCGAATCTCATTCCTTACAAAGAGTATGTACTGACATTGCTCCCACACTTTGAGGAAATAACCTTTGAACATTTCCTAAGAGAAGAGAACCAATTGGCGGACGCGCTAGCTACCATGTCTTCTATGTTCAAAGTTAGGTGGGACAATGAAGCTCCTCAGGTTACCATTGAGAGGTTGGATGAACCCGCACATTGCTGTGACATTGAGACCGAAGAAGTGGCAGATAAACCCTGGTTTCATGAGGTAAAGAGGTATCTTAAGGCTCAAGAATTCCTCGAGGGGGCATCTGTTAATGATAAGAAGTTTCTGAGAAGATTCGCTGTGAAGTTCTTCATCAGTAATGGAATCCTCTATAAGCGTAACCATGATTCAACCCTACTGCGGTGTGTGGACAAGATCGAGGAAGAAAGAATCATGGCAGAGTTACATGAGGGTACCTTCAAAACTCATTCCAGTGGACACACCATGGCTAAGAAGATCCTACGGGCAGGATATTACTGGTCCACTATGGAAGCCGATTGTTATCAACACTCTTGAACCTGTCATAAGTGCCAAGTCTATGTTGATAAGGTGCATGTACCTCCAGTCCCCTTAAACGTCTTGACAACTCTGTGGCCCTTTGCAATGTGGGGCATCGATATGATCGGCGAGATCATACCTACTGCGTCTAACGGGCATCGCTTCATTCTGGTAGCCATTAATTACTTTACGAAGTGGGTTGAGGCGACTTCCTTTGCTACAGTAACCAAGAACGTCGTGGCACGGTTTATCCGACACAATCTGATCTATCGATATGGTGTACCAGAGAGGATTATTACTGACAATGGTACGAATCTAAATAACACAATGATCATCGAGCTCTGTAAACAGTTCAAGATACAACATCATAACTCTTCTCCCTACCGGCAGAAGATGAATGGGGATGTTGAAGAAGCTAACAAGAACATCATGAAGATTGTACAGAAGATGACGGTGACATACAAAGACTGGCACGAGATGTTACCATTCGCTCTTCATGGGTACCGTACCTCATCACGGACGTCGACAGGGGCAACACCCTACTCTCTGGTATATGGCATGGAGGCAGTCCTACCCATCGAAGTCTAGGTACCCTCCCTCAGGATTATGAAGGATGCGGGTTTGGACGAAGACGACTGGGTCCAAACCCGACTTGATCAGCTGAATCTAATCGATGAAAAGAGACTTACTGCTATCTGTCATGGTCAGACGTGCCAGAAGCGAATGATCAAGGCTTTTAACAAGAAAGTCAAACATCAAGAATATCGGGTCGGGGATCTAGTGATCAAACGCATCATACTACCACAAGGTGATCCCAGGGGCAAATGGACCCCCACATACGAAGGGCCATTTATGGTTAAGAACGTTTTCTCAAGAGGAGCTATGATTCTAACCACCATGGATGGTGGCGACCTTCCTCACCCCGTCAATGCAGACATAGTGAAAATATACTACACATAATCAAAGACCCGCTAGGTTGACTGGACTAGGCAAAAATAAGGGCTTCTCGGCGAACCAAAAGGGTTCGGGCAAAAGTAAGGGATGAAAATGAAAAAATTGTACACCTGGCAAGTCGAAAACCTAAAAAGGCGACTTGGGAAAAAAAGGGTATCCCGGTGGACTGAAAACCCGAAAGGGCGGTCCAGGAAAAAAATTAGGGATCAAAGTGTAACACTATGTCTCATTGGATCATCTTGCAACCAGACTTCGGTATCGACTATCAAGCTCGGACGGCGCCAACCGATCTGATCCACCTTCGGCCAAGTAACAAAGTGATGAGACGCTTGAAGATATAAAGGCAATAGTAGAGTTGGAACCCAATGGGATTGTTTCACATAGCTGTTTTTCTTTCTTTTACACAAATTGTATAATTTTTGTTTTTCGGCGGCGTTCTCTTACTAGGACGTCAGCCTCTTTGTACAAAACGCCTATTACGGGCCAACTTCAAAAATCAATACAATTCATTTTCACAAGAAATTCCAATTTGTTTTTCTTTTTCTGTTTTGTTTTGCAAGAACGTTCAATGATTCATTTTTGATATATGCATTTGAAAATAGTTGCTGCTCATAAATATTTACATGAAAAAACAAAAGACAATTACTCATAATTTCAGGAACAGGTAAAAACAAGAAGTGCCCAAACCTTACGGTTACTCTGCCCATCAGGTACCAGGATAGAGCCAGCTTGAGAACATAAGTATTGGTACATACCCTCCCCACAGAGTAAAAAGTATCCAAAGACAGTGAAGTTAGCTTTCCTGAACAAGACATAACTCTCCCCAGCTGAGGTTCACAATCGCGAGTGAGTCGGTAAATTTTTCCCCAAGCAGATTTTATTTCTCTCACAACGGAAATTCATCTCCGGTGGAGTTTATTTCTCCAAATCAGCAGATCTATCAACAGAGTATCTCCTCTCCAACAGAGTTATTCACCCGCAGAGTTGTTCTCAAATAGAGTCTCTCCTCGGCAGAATGTCCGTAAATGAGGGGCAAATCCCCAGCATAGTCATCTTTGTTCACCATCCCCAACAGAAGTAGAGGAACTATGGTTTTTTGCAGCAGTCAAGAATACCATTTCTCATACTCTCCAAACAGCATCCAGGGATTTATTTTCCCGGACTCATATTATTACGTCAACATTTCATGTTCATACATCATGACATGTGCATACATTACATATAACATAATCTCATTTATTTTGAGAACCTTATCGCAATGCATCTCATGCATCACGCATAACTAACCCTGCATTTCTTTTAGGAAAGATAGTTATTATCAATGATTTCCAGCAGGTCCATGATCAAAACTCGAAGCTAAACAGAGTAATCTTCGGTGCGACAAAAGAAACCTTACCCAGGTTCCCTATGCAGTTTTACCCAAACTCATATCAAAGTAACCCTACTACCCAGGTTCCTTAGCCCTACTATCCCGACTCTCATATCCAAGTAACCCTACTATCCAGGTTCCTTCTCACAACCCTACTATCCAGGCTTTAATATCGAAGTAACCCTACTATCCAGGTTCCTTCTCAGAGCCCTACTACCCAGGCTCTCATATCGAAGTAACCCTACTATCCAGGGTCCTTCTCACAACCCTACTATCCAGGCTTTCATATCGAAGTAACCCTACTATCCAGGTTCCTTCTCACAACCCTACTATCCAGGCTTTCATATCGAAGTAACCCTACTATCCAGGTTCCTTCTCAAAACCCTACTATCCAGGCTTTCATATCGAAGTAACCCTACTATCCAGGTTCCTTCTCACAACCCTACTATACAGGCTTTCATATCGAAGTAACCCTACTATCCAGGTTCCTTCTCACAACCCTACTATCCAGGCTTTCATCTCGAAGTAACCCTACCATCCAGGTTCCTTCTCATAACCTTACTATGCGGGATCTTCCTCTCTTATCCCCAGATAGCAGTCCACATCACTGTAAGACCGGGACCCGATCAAACACATTTGATTTCACATTTCCCCAGAAAGTCGCGGTGCAACATATACCCCGACCGGATATGCAATTCACTTCCGCTTCCTCAAGCAAATGTTTTTCCCCAGTAGAGTAACGGACAACTGAAGCTCCTAAAACTCTATTTCTCTCAAGACAGAGACCAGCATTCCCCAGCGAAGTCCTCCTCAACAACAGGTATACAGGTTCTCGCAAAGGAATCTTTTATGCGATCGACACATCTTCGGATGGCATCTTTAAGCCCATCTCTGACAATTCTCTAGCAACTACCAAATGGCATCTATAAGCCCATTCCCGATATCACAAATCAAGTATCACTTCATGCGAGTGCAAATTTCTAGGCACTCTAGTGTTCAATCATCTTCCACCTTCAGATCACGAAAGGCAGACGAGCCAATTTACATCCTCAGGTTTAAGAAGATTGAACAGGGGCAGCTGTTTTACCCCAAAATTTTCCCTCCCATATTTCTCAACAAATGGCATGTGAGGTCCCCAAATTGCTCAAGGAAGTTCAAGAACTGACCAGACAAACTCTCTCATAAGGCAGTATACCTCAAATTAGGGTCTCCACTTTCATCAAGATGTGTGAACCAAAAAGGACTCAAATTCTCACCATTTTCCTAATACGTTCTCAAGATCATCCATGTCAAGTTTCAAGCCTTGCAAAAGAAGTTTGCTCAGTCAATTGCTCAAATGCCTGAAAATCAACTATGCTAGGTCAAAAGTTAATTGTGGCCCACATACAGTCAAACTTCAAGATTTTTGGTCAACATCCTCATTTTGAAGTATTATTCATCATTTGATCAAGGTTTGATCATGATTCCTCAAGGATTGCTCATAATCCATCAAAACCCAAAAGTTGCTAAATTAGGGTTTTGTAGGAAAAGTCAACTCAACTTTGACTAAGCATAACTTTCTCATACTTTATCATAAATGACCCATCCAAAGCTAATTTTGAAGAGGATGCAATTCCCTACAATTCATCTTCAGCTTCCAAGTTCAGAATATGCACTCACAAAAAGATGTGAATTTTGACATTATAGGTCCTTTTTAAAAGTCAACAAAAACACCTTTTGGGTCAAAGCTTCACACATGAACATGGAAGGCTCAATTGAGATGAGACCAAAAGGGTTGCTTAGAGGACATCCTAAGATTTATAAAGAGTCCAAGACCACTTCTCTAGGGTCAAAATTGAGAGAGTTATGCATTGGCCAAGTTGACCATTTTTGCAAAATTGCCAAAAGTCAAATGTGCTCAAATTTGCATTTTTTGCTAAATGGGCCCAACTTTTTATGCTTGCACCTCAATTATAATCTGGTCCACGACTCAAATACTTATCCACACATTGTTTGCTTCATTTTTCAATTTATTTTGATTTTTCATTAATAAAAAAGTGAATTAAATCAAATAAATGATGAAAATTATCAAAGGTTATATAATAAAGCTTTGCAGATCAAAAGAAGAAGGTTAGAGGTCGTGTAAAACCAGAACAAAACTTGAAAATTTCCAAGAAAAGTGTGAGACGAATCTTCTTCCACATGCCAATTCAAGGTGTGCTAGCCATTCCAATTGCTTGCTAGACATCCCAAGAAGCTATTCCAATCACTGCCATGGCCTGAAACACTCAGAAACTCGCTCTGCACCTCACGCGGTTTGGTATATTTTTCAAATTCGATTATTGCAATTTACGCACCATTAACACTTTTGATTGTTATATTCATGTTTGTCATCATGTTTGCAAGCTAACCATTCCATTTAATTGCATTTTTGATGCTTGTACGTGACATTGCCATGGTTAGGGTTTTGTGTTCTTGTTTAGGGGTTTTCAATGTAGGTAAAATTGGGCTTTAATTCTGGTACCATGATTCTCGTGAGGATGAGACGAGTTGATTGGTACCAGTATTTGTCATTTATCTAGATCATACGCAATTTTGGAGATGAACAGGGTTATACCTACAGTAAACGTCTGTAGGTAAAAGTCTAGTTTGCTAAAACGACGGTTCAAGGAAGGAGACGAAGGCGTGGCAGCGTGGGACTGGCCCGTTTGAATTTCACGCGTTTTGAAATCAGATCTTTTGCTTTTTCTCATATTATATTGTATTATTATTATTATCACAACTAACCATCACAACTCAGCTGGCAAGCAAGCGTTGGAATTGAGTATAAGGACCTGGGTTCGATCCCCAGGTCCCAGCGTTTTATTTGTATTATTTTCAATTAGTTCATCCAGCGTGTTGCTCATCATGAGGCTCACCATACAACCTCAAACATCCATCCTTTGACGCCCAGCTATCCAAATCCAATGCCTCTCCATTAAATATCCACCATATTCCTCAAGTCAACATCCACACCAAATCAAGTGTGGTTGACCAGGCCTTGGAGTTTTTGGGCCCAGAGAAATTAGATTTGCACCCCCCAGAATTGCTAACACACAGACCCATCTCTACATTTTTCTATTTATTTTTTATTTTTTAATTATTTTAATATTTCCTTTAATTATTTTAATTAACAAAATTAATCTTTTTTTATAAAATCATAAAATCAAGAATTCACAAAATTAGAATTAGGCTTTTTTTAATCAAATTTAATTTTCAATTAATTAGTTTAATTTAATTTAGGGAAATTTTAACTTGTTTTTTAATTAAAATCAATTAGAAAAATTAGGTTTTAGTTCTTGATTTAATTCTTTTCTTTTTTCAAACAAAAATACAAAAATAGGTTTTTAGAATGAACTAATTTATTTTTCAAAATTAACATTAATTAGAACTTAGGATTTTCTTTTTAATTTAATTGTTCATCATTTTCTCAAATAACAAAACATGACAAAAACATTTTTTTCAATGGCAATTATGTTTAGTCATGGGTCAAAACCCTAATCGTTAAGTATTTAATTCACCGCGCGCTTGTTAATTATTTTGCCAATATTTTTGTAACTGCTCATGGTTTGTAATAGTTAATTTAGGGTTTATTTTACTGTTTAAATCCCCAATTTTTTGGCTAGGTAATTAATCTCCCTCCCCGAAGCCTTGTAATAGCGTAGTTTATTTTCTCGCATTTTTAATTCCTGCAAATATTTAACTGTTTAGAATGCATGACAAATTTAAAATGGTTAGAAAACCCTAATGTGCAAAGATAAATAACTGAAAACAAATCACTCGCACATATCACTCTTAGGGTATACTCTCACTTTGGTTGCCTTCGGTAAACAATCATTAAGCATAGGGTGTCTTAGCGGTTTCCCTCCAGTCTAAAAAGATTAAAATATCCCATTCAAATGTTGCCTCGGAAACGTTGCCTCAGAAATATTGCCTCGAATATGATCTTAAGACTCTAGGGTTATTACTAAGGTGTCCTAATATTTCTTTAGTGATCGTACGTCCCTTTCGAATTGACCCTTACAATTCCAATGACGGTGTTACCTATTCCTTAATAGTAGGATAAGCGCTGTCTAAAGGAAAGAAGAATAGAAACGATCTTTTTTCGAGTAGGTAGATGCTAGTAGGTACTTGCTCAAATCAAAACTTTTTCACACTTACACTTTTCAAAACAATTTTCAAAACAACTTCGTCACACCTTTGAGGACTGATACAAGGGTTATCACGAAGTAAAACTTTTCAAAACAAAGCACACACAGAAGCAATTTAAAAAATGAGCAAGTACCTAAGAGCCCATGGAAAACCATGAATAGAAAGGGTGCTAACACCTTCCCTTTCTATAATCTACCCCCGTACTCAGAATATCTCGAAAAAAGATTTTTTCTGTACTTTTTCCTTTCCGGTTGGATGAAATAAAAGTCGGTGGCGACTCTTGCTTACCGCGACATTTTGCAAACGCAAAATGAAAACCAGTATAACAGTCGGTTCTGCCACCGTATCACAGCGGAGAATTTCAAAATGCTCTATTTGAAGAAATTTGTGGAGAACATGGAATATCTCACAACTTCTTGGCACCAAGGACTCCTCAACAAAATGGAGTGGTAGAAAGAAAGAATAGGTCTCTTGTGGAACTTGCTAGAACAATTCTTAGCGATTCAAATCTTCCAAAATACTTTTGGGCGGATGCGGTGAGCACTGCATGTTTTGTTAGCAATAGAGTTAACATTAGACCTATCTTAAAGAAAACTCCATATGAACTCTTCAAAGGGAGGAAACCAAACATTGCTTTCTTTCACATCTTCGGATGCAAATGCTTTATCTTAAACAACGACAAAGATAACCTTGGTAAGTTTGATGAAAAATACGATGAAGGTATTTTTCTCGGTTACTCTCTTTCTAGTAAAGCATATAGAATATAGAACAAAAGAACTTTGACAATTGAAGAATCAATGCATGTTTCTTTTGATGAAACTAACCCCTCCAAGGAGGATAATATTGTTTGTGATAATGATGATGATGATGAAATACTAGAAGGTCCTCAAGAAAATTCCTCCAAAGATCAACCCATTCAACACGAAGAATCACCTCAACAAGAATCAAATCTCAATGATCTACCAAAAGAATGCAGAACTTATAGAGATCATCCTATCGATAAAGTAATTGGTGATATAAGTCAAGGTGTGTCAACAAGATTAAATCTCAAGGATGCTTGCCTAAACATGGCATTTGTCTCTCAAATTGAACCTTACAAAGTTGATGAAGCCTTAGGCGATGATCAATGGATTATCGCTATGCAAGAATAATTGAATCAATTTGAAAGGAATCAAGTTTGGGAACTTGTCCTTAGGCCAAGCAACAAACACATTATTGGAACAAGATGGGTGTTCAAAAGCAAACTTGACGAGAATGGAATAATTGTTCACAACAAAGCAATATTGGTAGCACAAGGCTACAATCAAGAAGAAGGAATATACTTTGAAGAAAATTTCGCTCCGGTTGCAAGGTTAGAAGTTATTCGTCTCTTGCTTGCCTATGCTTGTTCATTAAATTTTCAGCTTTTCCAAATGGATGTCAAAAGCGCATTCTTGAATGGATATATCACTGAAGAAGTCTACGTTAAGCAACCCCTGGGGTTCGAAGATTTCAAGAATCTATCTCATGTATTTAAATTGAGAAAAGATCTCTATGGATTGAAACAAGCACCAAGGGCATGGTATGATCGTTTAAGCAATTTCTTATGCGAAAAAGGTTTTGAAAAGGGAAAAGTTGACAAGACTCTATTTATCAAGAAGATCAAAGACGACACTTTGCTAGCACAAGTCTATGTTGATGACATCATTTTCGGTTCTTCAAATCAAGAAATGTGTGAAGAATTTTCAGCAATGATGCAAGGAGAATCTGAAATGTTCATGATGGGTAAAATGAACTATTTTCTTGGGCTTCAAATTAAACAACTAAAAGATGGAATCTTCATCAACCAATCCAAATATTGCAAGGAACTCTTGAAAAGATTTGACATGGATAACTGTAAGGCAATGTCTACACCAATGGGTTCTGGTTCATATGTTGATCAAGATGAATTAGGTGTTTCCATCGACATCACAAAGTATCGAGGTATGATTGGCTCTTTATTTTATTTTACGGCAAGCCGTCCTGACATAATGTTTAGTGTTTGTCTCTATGCTCGTTTTCAAGCTAATCCAAATGAATCTCATCTCACGGTGGTAAAGAGGATCATGAAGTATCTCAAAGGAACAACGAATGTCGTATTGTGGTATCCTAAAGGTAGTGTTTGTAACTTAATTGGTTATTTTGACGTGGATTATGCAGGTTGTAAAATGAATAGAAAAAGCACAAGTTGTACTTGTCACATCCTCGGTAATGCATTAGTATCATGGGTCTGCAAGAAACAAGCATGCGTTGCTCTTAGCACAGCCGAAGCTGAATATATTGCAGCGGGTAGTAGTTGCGCTCAAATTTTGTGGTTAAAACAACAACTTCGTGACTACGAACTCGATCTAGGATGCATTCCACTACGGTGCGACAACACAAGTGAAATAAACATTATGAAGAATCCCGTCATGCATTCAAGAACTAAGCACATAGATATACGACATCATTTCCTCTGTGATCATGTTCTTCAAGGAGATGTCGAGGTAACCTTTGTAGATACTCATAATCAGCTTACTGATATCTTCACCAAACCTTTGGCAAGAGAACTGTTCTACAAGATTCGATGAGAGCTTGGCATACTTGACGAACACGACTTATAAGGTGCCTTCTACCCTTGTTATGATTTTATATATATGTTTTATACATGCTATATGTAAATATATGTTATGTGGTCTTTATTTTTTAAGAAAAATTTGGTTTTGGACATTTTTTGTTGATGCAAATCAATTGCACAAAGAGTGTAAATCGACTGCTCACTGAGTATTTTCAATTCTGACCTTTCTGTTTCAAGTGCAAATCGATTGCACCATCAATGCAAATCGATTGCACTCTGTGCGTTTTAGTTTTATTTTAATTCTGTTTAATGTGCAAATCGATTGCACCTGAATGCAAATCGATTTCACCTACTGCAACTTGCTTTTATGACAGAAAAATTGTGTTGGTCAGAATTCCTCTCTCTCATATTCCCAAGCCAAATACACTTTAATACAATCCACTCATTCCCTATCTACTCAAATCATTTCCAAATCTCAGCTCACAAACACCTTTCTCTCTCACAAAACCTAAAATCCTCAAAACCCTAAACTCCATTCCCATGGCTTCAAGACAAAAAAGAAAGGTGTCAGCTTCAGAAAAAGGGAAGAAAAAGGTTGATTCATCTTCTAATCCATTACTTTCATCTCTCACCGAAGAATAAGAAGCCAAATTCACAAAAGATTTTCAAAGTAAAATAGTATCCAATCCCAAATATAGTATGCTATCCTCCTTTCCCTAAAAATGCTTCTCTTTTAAAAATGATCTAGCTGCTTATGGTCTTGAACCATTAATCTCATTGTTCGGTCCATATTACCCGGATTTGGTAAGAATGATTTTCAGCAATCTAACACCCCAAAAAGGCAAAATGGTGACATATGTGCTGGGTACTCGTATCTCTCTAAATCCTCAGGTTGTTGGTGAGATCCTTCATATTCCTTACATTGGAAGTTCCTTATATGACCCTGAAAACGAGATATGGGATGACTACCGGAAAAAGGATTTCTTTTACAGCATTGGGAGGCTAAGTTAAGCTGAATTCCGTGCCAAACAGATTCGTGGTCTTGGCGGAGTAATTCCATCCAGAGACTCTTGGAGTGCAGGTAACTTCTATATAGATGATCGCCTATATCATTACTTTATGGTCTATATTATGTTTCCAAGAGCTGGAATCCACTGCACTGTGACCGACTTGGAAATGCAGCTGATTTATGAAAGAAAGAAAGGGATAAGTGTAAGGGCAAGGCTTATAATGGTGCATATGCTGAGAGTCGATGCAAAATCTAAATTTCTTCCATATGCTTATTTTGTTACTTTAATTATGGAGGAATTTGGAGTGTATTTTACTGGGTTTGAAAAAGTTAATATGGATCCAAATCTGAATAACATCTCCATCAAGAATGTTGACTTCAGGATGGGCGTGCATTACAATCCGGAAACAAAAACCATCACTTACATTGGTGAAGATGTTGTTGGCGATGAAGGGAATGACCAAGAAGTCGAAGGCGGTGAAGCTGTGCCTCCTTCACCTACTGCTCCCTCTGGTCTAAGCAATCAAGAGCTTATGGATTACATGTCTCAACAATTTTCTTCCATGAACACCAACATCAACAACCAGTGGAGTGCGATCAATGAGTCTACGAAAACCTGGATTAATGACTTCCGCACAAATGTGAATCAAAAGTTTTCATACCTTTACTCTCATCTTCATATTCCACCATATGATCCAAATAATCCAGCTGCACCTCCTCAACACTACACAGAACCCCCACTTCAACAACAATTCCAGAATCAAGGCTCTTGGTCCTATAACCACCCGAACATGCATCACCCTTGAAGTTATGGCCAACTCTTTTTTCTGTTATGTCCTTGTCTTGTTATTCAATGTTTTGTTTGTTAACTTTTCTGTGTAATCGTTAAAACAATTTGCGTTACTTGTTTAAATTCAAGTTTTCTCGATATATTTCTCTATTACTGTTTGTTTTGTATCTTTCCCTTCTTTTTGATAATGTCAAAGGGGGAGAAAGATGTGGTACCTTATGCTTGTATTTTTCCATGTCTTGTATTAATTTTTAAGGTACTCTCCAACCAAGATGAAGAAATACAAAGGATTCCAACCTTCTCATAAATAGGGGGAGTTTTGCATCTTAGGGGGAGAAGCTCTTCCGGAAAGTACAACGCATAAAGCAAGATTGTTTGTCATCATCAAAAAGGGGGAGAATGTAAAATCAGGCTTCTCAAATGAGCTTTTTGTTTTGATGAAGACAAACCATGATTGACAAAGAAGGCAAAGATTTATGATCAAGCTCAAAGCATCTAAGGACAAAATCTTCAGTTCAAATCTCTCAACAACTTTCAAGGTATAATGATATTATTTACTTTAATCTTAAGATATAGATGCTCAATGATGAAAAAGAAATGTTTAAAAATCATTACTCAAGTTTTTCAAAGTTAAAATTCATTTTTCACTTGAGTGCAATCGATTTGCATATTAGTGCAATCGATTGCATGCTTCAAATTTTTAGATCTTTTGCTTATGTTTCTCTATGCAACCGATTTAAATTGCTTGTGAAATCGATTGCATACTTAAAATTTTCAAAACATTTGCTTATGTTTCTCAGTGCAATCGATTTACATTGCTTGTGCAATCAATTGCACTCACTTACTTTTTGCTACTGACTTCACATGCAATCGATTTACATTGCTAGTGCAATCGATTACACACTTAAAACTTTTGAAAATATAGCTGTGGAAACCTTGTGCAATCGATTTACACAAAGGATGCAATCGATTGCATGCTGCACGATTTTGAAAAACAACAGCTTTTCACATGCCTGTTCATAGTACCTTTTCATTGAAACCTTTCACTCAATCTTGGCATTTGTTCATGATTCATTTTCAGAACTTCATGATGTTTCAAAAGGGTGTTATGAACATATAAATATTCATTTTCAACACCTCTTCCATAAATATTTTCTGAATTTTCAAAATATAAACTCAAGCATTCCTTCACTTTCATGCATAAGTTTTCTGCACATCTTCATATATTGTTAAACAGAAAACTTTGATCAATTATATCTTGAGTCATTGTACAATAATATTATTGGAAGAAAAGATCATTCATTGTTAAATCACTCTAAGTGATCAATACTATTCAACTCACTCAAACTCAAATATTGATAGTTACTTACTTATTTTTCCAGGATTGTTGGAAATAAGTTTAAGTGTTTTTAAAATCTTGTCTTTCCAGGATTGTTGGATACAAATGTAGTCACTTTGAGATGATTGTTCTCATAGTTGACATAGTGAAAATCCAAGAGGATTGTTCTTGGCCCAAGAGGATTGTTCTTGGCTTTTTGGTAGTTCTTGTTTAAGTTTGCCACAATAAGGAAATCTCTTTTACGTTGAAAGGGGACTGGAGTACTCTTGGACTGTGAGGGGAACCATGATATATCGCCTGTGTATCTTTATTTTTATGCACTTTTAAGCTTTCCTAAACTCATCATTAACCAGAAAAATAAGATCCATCATCACTAAAACCATAATTTTTTAAAGTACCTAATTCACCCCCCCCCCCCCCCCTCTTAGGCGCACTTCGTACTTACAATTTGCCACACACCTTTCAGCAAAAACTTCACCTTCCAGAATAACACAAACTTCTAGGACCACCTTTGAAGCAACCATACCAGAAGATACCTTTTAAGAACCTCCTGGAGCAAGGTGCTCAACTCCAGAAGTAAACTCTTGAGCTAGTTGAACAACTTCAGGAGATGTAGTAACAAACTCAAATCTTGTTCCTAGCTGTTTCCTCATAACTTTATCAACATTTTGGTTGATTTCATCAGCATGACATACAGAGGAAGATGTAAGGATTTTAGCACTAGTTATGATAGCAAATGACAAGACAATGTCCACTTTTATCTACCTTTCCTCATCAGAGACTCTGATTCTTCTTCTTCTTCTGGAAGAATCAATACCATTTGCTTTTTCTGTTTGGGAGCAGGTACATAAGCTTTCTTCTTCTCAAGAGTCTAACCAGTACCTCCACTTCTAGTTTTTTTAGGCAGAACCTCAATTATCCCAACTACCTCCTCAACTTCCTTTTGAAGGGCTTTTTGAGCATCACTTAGGATTTTCTTCTTAGCGGGATTCTGAATGACCCTTTCTTCCTCTAAAGCAGTTTTCTTCCTTTTTTTTCTCTTTTGATGGTGACATCAGAAGCTCTATCAGGAATATTCTCCATGGTCGGAGTTACCCTATTTTCCTTCTTAACCATTACAAAATATTCCCTAATAGCTTATAGGTTGTCTTCTTTAGTAAGCACATGATAGTTGTCAATGTATGTTCTACCTTCACCTCTTGTGATTCTAATAGGATTTGGAATCTTCAAAACATCTTTCTTCTTTAAGACCTGAGTTTCCCAGAATACTTATGGAGAGAGCATTGCCATAACAAATTTCTAGGTCTTGAGCAACATTAAACTCCTTCAGAACATCAATCATTTTGCACTGATAGAGGAGCTCAAAGAGTAACCTTGCATCAAGAACACTATTTTTGTTGTGCTTCTATGAATCCTTGATTTATTCACAAAGATGATGAATGATGTAGGCAGAGAGATTTAGGGGTTGTTTGTTGATCAGAAACCATTGAAAGTGTTTGTGATTCCATGAAATCAAATCAAAAATTCCTTCTCTGGGAATTAGATTACTGATGATAATCTTGAACAGGAGTCTAAAAGGAAGATGCATGTTCTTCACTTTTCCAAAATCATTTTTAATCTCAAACATATCTTCTTTTATGTTAGGAGCAAACTTTCTTCCATCCTTTGAGTTGTGCTTCACAATACCAACATTCTCAATACCAAACAGATGAGTAATATTTTCTTGAGTGATAGTAATGCTGACTCCCATAGCAGCTGACCTGATTTAAGTACCTTTAAACTCCTTTAAACCCATTTATGCCCTTGTTTTTCCTTTCAAGCTCTTGTCATTTTCAATTGCATTTCTTTCTTCAGCTAATGCATCATATAATTCAGCCATTACCCAAAAATCCTTGACAAGGAATGAATATGTTAGACCATTGAGAATGTCAAAGAAGTTCATCTAGACTTGCGCTTCAAAATACTCTCTCAGAGTATACCCATTTGTAGCAAAACTCTTGAAGTCCACAACTTTCTCAATGATGAGTTTTAGATCATCTCTTCTAAGAGTCAATGATCTAGGTCTAATATGAAGACTTTCACCAGATTCCACATTAAGAGGAATTCATTGAGATGAAAAGGATGCCATTAATAGAGTTTATATTTTTATAGGGTTTTTCATAAAGAATGAAAGGTGTGGGAGAGAGTGTAGTGGGAAATGTGTGAAGAGATGGGTGATAAAGTGTTTTTAGAAAGATAATGAGTGAAAATATTTTGGAAAGATCTGAAAAGTTAATTTTGATCAATAAAACAAGATTTTTCAGAATAAATGACAAAGGAGGTATGATACGGTGGTAGAACCGACTGTTTAATACTAGTTTGCATTTTGCATTCGCAAATGTCGCGGTAAGCAAGAGTTGCCACCAACTTTTCTTTTATCCAATAAAAGTAAGGGTGAAAAGAACAGAAAAAGACCTTTTTCGAGAGTTTCTGAGTAAGGGGGGGGGGGGGGGGTAGATTATGGAAAGGGAAGGTGTTAGCACCCCTTCCATCTGTAGTTTTCTACGGGCTCTTAGATGCTTAGCTCATGTTTTGAAAATTGCTTGTGCTTTGTGTGTTTTGAAAATTGTTTTTAAAGTTGTGTTGAAAACGCCTTAGTGCGACGATTCTCTTTGTGATAACTCTTGTATCAATCCTCAAGAGTGTTAACAAGGCGAATGTTTTTGAAAGTGTTTTGAAATGTTTTTGTGTAGGTGCAAAAAGTTGTTTTGAGCAAGCATCTAAGAACTTATCTACCAACTCGAAAAAGGCGTTCTTTTCCTCCTTTCCTTTAGATAGTCCTATCCTACTATTAGTGAGTAGGTAGTCCCATTGTTGGATGTTGAGGGACTATCGAAAGGGACGCTTATGGTCATTGAAGGCAACATGTAGAGATACCTTAGTAGTTCGAAGGGACTGTCATCAAATATTCGTAGGCAACATCAAGGGACAAGATCATTTCTCGTAGGCAACTTGAGGGATATTGAGGGACTATGATATTTATGATGACTTTAAAATTGAGGGTCTTTTCTGAGAGTATCCCTACGTTCGAGGGACATGACCATTTCCGAAGGCAACCACAGTGGGGAATTCCCTAGGGGTGAGAGTGTGCAATAGTGTGCTTTTTTCCAGGTATTTTTATCTTGATGTTAGTGATCTAAGATTGATTGATCAGTTCTTGCCATACACACCTAATTTACTAGCAGTTTATATACATGCATATAATATAGTGCGGAAAGTAAATTGTAGGAAATAAAAACTCCTAAGCTATTACATGGCCTTGGGGAAGTTACAGTTATATCTGACTGAAAATGTAAAGTGCGGAAATTAAAAACCCAAATTAGGCTATTACAAACCGGTCACAGTTACATAATTAAAAAATAATCGTAGAAAAAATAACAACGCGCAAAATTAAAAGGGAATAAGTTTGAATTCCTAAAAATCTAACTGCTTAATAAAAATATTTTTGGTATTTTATAATTTTTTTTATAGATTTAACCTAATTTCTAACTAATTTTAAATTAAATAAAACAAGTTAAAATTTAATTAAATTAATTTTAATAAAAAAACCTAAATCTATTTTTGTGATTTTTGTTGAATTTATGAAAAAAAAATGAATTTAAGAAAATATAAACTAATTAAAAAAAGAAAATAAAGTAAATTAAAAAGAAATGGGCCTGGGGTGAGAAACGAAATTGGGGGGTGCATCACTGAATTTCCTAGGGGCCCAGATCTGTTGGGCCATACAGCGTGTGATCCAATGTTGCTGCTTCTGGAAGGTCCACCATGGGGCTGCACGCTTGGAGCGCTGGATCTGGAATAATGAAGATCTGATGGTGATGGTGAGTTGATGGTATATGATGCACCTCTATGGCCTGCAAGCACTGGATCAAAGATGACAAATATGAAAAAATAAAAACCCTCACGCTTGGATCAAACCCAGGACGTGATAGGGGGAAAGCCTTAAGGGTTCGTGCATTGCCAACCGTATCACCTGTTCATTCGTTATCATAAATAAAATAAATATATTATAAAGGAAAACAAACAATAGTAATTTAAATTAAAAAAAACAATCACGCACTGAGTGGGCCCGGGGTCTATTTGAATGGACCTATCAGAATACAAGGTCCAGCCACGCCAGCACAGGGAGGGTCAAACCACCCCTCACGGTGGTTGACCATTGTCTTCTCCGGCGAGACTAAAATTAGAACCCGCAGAATATGGCACTTCAAGCCCAAAAAATTTGGCTACCCCCCACAAAACCTAGGCTGCAAACTCAACCATGGTATTAGATTAGACTGAAAGTGCTGGTATCATTGAACCGGAAGCTTACACATCTCCAAACCCTAACAATGGTGTTTAGTGATTCTAGCCTTACAACTTACATGAAACACGTTAGAAAATTTACAAATAATGATAATAATATGAATGTTCAAGCAAATGATATTTATATTACGAATTAAACAAGTTTGAGATCCAAGGATTTTACCAAAAGTTGAGATTCGGTTGGACGATCTCAGGGTCTTTCAGGTGCGTATGAGGAATGATTTGCCTCCCTTGGGACCTCAGGAGGAAGATTGGCTCTTTTGTTTGGATCAACAAAGGCTGGAATTGATGTTTTTGATTTTCACGATTTTCCTTGAAACTTTGATCTTTGCTGGGGTTTCCTGTGATGGCTGCACGTGTCTCTTTTAGGTCTGGATAGTTTGTGTATATGTAGTAAATCATATTAGGTTAACAAATGTGAATAAAGATCCATGCTTTGATGAGAGAAAAATCTTCTTTCAATTATGTGATTTTTTGACTTTTTTTTTAGAACAAATTCAATCTTTCTTTTCCCCACAATCTTCCCTTGATATGCCAGTATATTTTGTCCCTTATTTCATGAGAAAAAGATTCCCAATAATATCTTCCATTATTTCTTTTTATTTATTTATTTAATTTTGCATTTTAATGGATAAAATATCAAAATAAATAGTATAAATAATGAAATAATGTATGAATGAGCTCAAAGGTCGTGGGCCATGTTAGAAACAAGTTTCAAGCATGAGAAGATGGTCCCATCTGGAAAAAATTCAAGTTTGGTCAATATTGGCTTCATGCACTTTTCCAAAAATTGATCAACTTTGGCAATTCATATCTCTCTCATTTTTAACCCTAATAGAGTGTTCTTGGACTTTTTAGAGAGCTTAAGACTTCCTCTAAACAACCCTTTTGGTTTCATTTCAATTGGGTATTCCATGTTCATATAAGGATCTTTGACCCAAAAGGTGTTTTTGTTGACTTTTTGAAAGGACCTATAATGTATGAGCTTGTATCTTTTAACTGGGGCATTTCTTGAAATTGGGGGCTGAAGAGAAGTTGTAGGGAATTGGATTCTATTCAAAATGAGCTTTGGTGGAAAAATTGATGATAAAGTATGAGAAAGTTATGCCTGGTCAAAGTTTGGTTAACTTTTCCTATAGAAACCATAATTTGCCATTTTTGACTTTTGATGAGTTAGGAGCATTTATTTAGGAATCATGATCAACCCTTGATCAAATGATGGATAATACTTAAATTTTTTGATGTTGACTAAAAATCTTGAAGTTTGACTGTATATAGGCCACAATTGACTTTTGACCTAGTACAGTTGATTTTGAGGCATTTGCGCAGTTGATTGAGCAAACTTATTGTGCAAGGCATGAAATTTGGCATGGATGATCTTGAGGACATATTAGGGCCATGGAAAACAGTTTAGACCCTTGGAGCTCAACCATCTTGATGAAAATTGAAACCCTAGTTTAAGGTTTATTGCCTTAGGAGGAGAATTTGTCTGGTCAATTCTTAGTCATCCTAGGGCAAGTTGGGGACCTCAATGGGCATGTGTTGAGAAAAAATGAGAGGGAAAATTTTGGGGTACAACAGCTTCCCCTGTTCAATCTTCTTAAACCTGAGGATGTAGATTGGCTGGTCTGTCTTTCGTGATCTGAAGGTGGAAGATGAGTGAACAATAGAGTGCCCAGAAATTTGCACTCGTAAAAAATGATACTTAACTGTGTAGATAGTATCGGGAATGGACTTATAGATGCCATTTGGAAAAGATGATGGAAGATCGTTGGAGATGGGCTTAAAGATGCCATCTAGAGAACAATGTTGAGTTTATGAGACATTCTTTTGTGGGGATTCCTATTCCTGTTGTCAAGGAGGACTCCACTGAGGAATGTTGGTCTCTGTTTCGGGAAATAGAGTTTAGGAGCTTCAGTTGTCCATTATTCTACTGGGGAGTCATCTCTTGAATGGAGAGATGGAATTGAACTGCTATCTGGTCAGGATCCAGACTTCACATTGACTTGTTGAGGATAATAAGGCTGACTACTATCTGGTCGTATTCCAGGCTTCACAGCGACTTACTGGGGGAACATGAAATTAACTGATATCTGGTCGGACTCTAGGCTTTGCAGTTTCTTCAACTGGAATAGAAATCAGGAAAATCTTAGTATCGATTTAACTGAACCAGAGGAATGTCTTGAGTTTTCTTCAACTGGAATAGAAATCAGGAAAATCTTAGTGTCGATTTACCTGAACCAGAGAAGGGTCTCGAGTTAACTTTGATTGGAATAGAAATCAAAAAAATATTAGTGTCGATTTAACTGAACCAGAAAAAGGTCTTGGGTTATCTTCAACTTCAACTGGAATAGAAATCAGAAAAATCTTAGTGTCGATTTAACTTAACCAGAGGAAAGTCTTGAATTATCTTTAACTGGAATGGAAATAAGAAAAATCTTAGTGTCGACTTAACTGAACCAAAGAAAGGTCTTGAATCAACTTTAACTGGAATGGAAATCAGAAAAATCTCAGTGTTGATTTAACTGAACTAGAGGAAAGTCTTGAATTATCTTTAACTGGAATGGAAATCATAAAAATCCTAGTGTCGATTTAACTGAACCAGAGAAAGCTCTTGAATCAACTTTAACTGGAATGGAAATCATAAAAATCTTAGTGTCGATTTAACTGAACCAGAAAAAGGTCTTGGATCATCTTCAACTGGACTAGAAATCAGAAAAATCTTAGTGTCGATTTAACAGAACCAGAGGAAGGTTTTGGATTTTCTTCAACTGGAATAGAAATCAGGAAAATCTTAGTGTCGATTTAACTGAACCAAAAAAAGGTCTTTTGAGGATGTCTTTCTGAGGAAAATGCTGAAATAGCCCTTCTTCAGACGTAGCTTTTGAGAAGAGTACCGGGTCGTGTAAGTAGTCAACATTGTTTATTGATTTGATCTTTCCTGAAAATGGTAAAGAGTTAGTCGTATGCAATGTCATGATGTATGAGATGCATTGTGTAATGATGTTTTCAAAATAAATGAGATTATGCTGTATGAAACATGTATGCGCATGCCATGATGTATGAATATGGGATGCTGTTGCGATATCTCCTAGTGTGGGAAAATAAATCCCTGACTGTTGCTGGAGAGTACTAGGAAGATGAATCCCGAACTGTTGTTTGGTAGATGAGGAAAGTGATTCTTTCATTCTCGCTGGGGATGATGAATGAAGATGATTTACCGGAGATTTTCTCTTTCCGTTTGAGGATATTCTTCCAGGAATTTTTGACTCCTTCTTGAGAATGACTATATGGAGAGAGATGATGTTTTGTTGGAAGGTTTTACCAATGTAGAGAAGTAAACTCTGTTGGGGGATAAACTTCCGCAGCTAGAGAAATAAACTCTACCAGGGATGAGGTTTTATAAATTTTTTGAGATTATAAAACTCAATTGGGGAATACAGGTTTCAGCTCTCTGAGGGAACTTTGCTGGAGGAGGTAATTCCTTCCTGGGGAGGCAAAGATAAGGATTTTGGTTGTTTTTATTCTGTGGGGACATAAGCATCACTAGGACATATGCTGAGGATGTGACAGGAGGATGCCTTTGTGCCTGCTAGAAAGAGTAACTGTCGGGACTATAAATGGCTTTTTTAGACTTTGCCCCATTTCTTAAAGTCATTAGCAACTGTCTTTTTGTTTCTTATGCAAGTATTTGTAAACAATAATCATATTCAAATGCATATGTCAAAAATAATCACTAGACGTTTTTGCAAAAAAAAAAAAACAGAAAAATAGAAAACAAATAGTTTTGTACTTTCAAAGAAATGATTTGTATTGATTTTTGAAGTTCGCCTATAACAAACATTTTTATACAAAGAGACCGACGTTCTAGTAGGAGAACACCGTCGTGAAAATGAAAACTATACAAAATAGTATATAAAGAGAAAAAAATATGTGTAATAATCCCATTAAGTTTCAATTCTGCTATTGCCCTTATGTCCTTGAGCATCTCATCACTTTGCTACTTGTCCGAAGCTGACTGGATTGATTGGTATCATTTGAGCTTGATAGTTGATACTGAAGTTTGGTCACAAGGTGATCCAATGGGACATAGTTGTACGCTTAAATCCCTAACTTTTTCATGGACCACCCTTTCGGGTTTTCGGTCCACCGGGATACCCTTTTTTGCCCTAGCCGCCCTCTCGGGTTTTCAACTTGCCGGGTGTACAATTTTTTTGTATTCATCCATAATTTTTTCTCGAACCCTTTTGGTTCGCTGGGATGCCCTTATTTTTGCCTAGTCCAGTCAACCTGGATGGTCTTTATTTATGCGTAGTATCTTTTCACTATGTCCGCATTAACAGGGTGAGGAAGGTCGTCACCATCCATGGTGGTCAAAATCATGGATCCACCGAAAAATATGCTTTTGATTACAAATGGCCATTCGCACGTGGGAGTCCAGTTTCCCCTGGGATCACCTTGTGGCTGAAGAAGTGAAAAACACAATAAGGGGGTTGAATTGAAACTTAAAAAAACAAATGCAATAGACTCAAGATTTTTATCCTGGTTCGCTTGATCTCAAACTACTCCAGTCCACCCGCCAAGGTGATTTCGCCTCTCTCCAACGAAGACTTAATCCACTAATCAAACAAATTACAAATCTACTTTGACAACTTCCAAAGTCTTCTTGAGTATAACCACAACCCAGTTTATCTCAAAGAAAAATATCTTAATCAAAGAGAAATTTACTATGTACTATTTGTTTTTCGTTACAAAAACTTTATCACTAATGTGATGTATTACACAATTTGAATATAGGATGAATATGAATATTTGCAGCTTTTTTTTTGAGATTGTATGGAGCAGTTGTACGTAAAAATCATAAACGATTTACCCTTTGAGCTTGTTTATATAGGCATGGAAATCTGTCCAAAATGAAGTGTGATAATGGAAACTTAATGCACTTTCCATACTGAGAAGATTCTTGTCTGAATGAAGTCGTTGCATATGATACTGTATTAATGGAAATGTAACGCTTCAGAACTTGGGAATCTTGCATGCTTCTTTACTTCAGAACTTTGATAACTCAAACATGAGGATCTGTTGGCGCGTTAGACTTCTGTTCAGAATTAGAATATCTTTTACTTTAGTGCAGATTCTGATCATCATTCTTCAGAACATTCTGATTTCTCAGCTTGAAAGCTTCTTTGGCTTAACTTCTGATGCCGTTTTAGTACGAACTTCTGTACAACATACAACACAAATTTAGAGTGCATATTAGTTCTTTATGTTTGTTATCATCAAAACTCTAATAAGGGTTGTAGAATCAAACTATGTTCTAACAATTTCCCCCTTTTTGATGATGACAAAAACTAGGATTTTCAATAAAAATTTACAGAACAAAGAGCTTAAGAGAGTCTCCCCCTGACTTGAGTACTCAGATAGAGATGAAATACTTCCCTGAAGTTCCTTATCATCAGAGCTTTTGATGCATCTCCTTCTGTCTTTATTAGAATATGTTCCTGTTCATGCTTTCAGAAAAAATAGAAGTTAAGATATTCAGAATGTTTGAGACTTTGTCCCGATATACTGTTATTGAAAATATCTTACGTTCTCCCCCTTTTTTCCAGGTATCAAAAAGCAATATAATCAGAGTCAAAAAGATGATTTATATTGAAAACAGATAGTAATGACATTTTTCAGAAACAAAAAGGATAAGTTGAAGAATACATAATATATGTTAAATAAAATCTAAGATGGAGGGGGAAGTCGTGTGAACAACGCTTCCAGCAAGCTCTTAATATGAGTGCTTGATTCTTCCTGCTTTCCCAGAATATCCTTGATTTCTTTTGTTGTATCTTCTTTCTTTTCCAATATAACCCTTATCTCTTTGTTTGTGTCTTCTTGCTTATCCAACCTTGCATGGATTAAAGCATTCTCCTTCTACAACTCTTCCAGAGTTTGGATAACTAGAGACGTAGTTGGTGTATCCTCAAGGGTTGCATGTCGTTCAGAGAACTCTATATCCTCTTCTGATTCAACTACTTCTTCTGTTGCAATTTCCTTTTCTGGAGCATTAGTCAGAGGGTGACTATCCGAACTTGGTTCAGTGGCTTCTGAAGGTTAGTGCTCTTTCCAGGGAGCATTTTCCAGCAGAAGAATATCTTTCTTGTCCCAGTGACTTAGAACTTGGTCTTTGAAGGATTTTAGCTAATCACTGAAGTTCTGCTGAACCATCTCATAGCTCAACTCCACCAGTCTCTGGGATTTAGAATTGAACCATTTTCTGAATCTATCCCACAGAGAATCAGAAGCAGCAGGATTAGAAGTCTCTTTACTTACTTGCTTCAAAAAAGTAACCCATTCCTGTATTTCTGTTTCAAAAATCAACAAGTTATTACCAATATATGATTTGGTTAAGGTTGGTTTAGGTTTGGGAATGGAAATTTTATTTGAGGTAGAAGCTAGATGGTCCAGCGCTTCTATATCAATGACAGTTCTGAGATGATCAGCTGGACGGTTAATTGGTGAGGGAGTAGGAGAATCAGAAATCAGGATTGGTGAGTGAGGAGTGTTTGGTGGTGTGGAATCATATGGTGAAGGTATTCCTGGAATATCATGAATGGAGAGAGGTTAACGAACCATAAGAGGTTCTGTTATTCCAGGAATTGGTGTAGTGGTATCTGAGTATGTAAGGGAGTCTTATGATTGGTTTGTGGTAGCGTGTTGATTTTATGGTTCAGGTGTTTCAGAATTTGGATTTTCAGATTGGGGAGTGAGAGGGTTTTCATTCTCTGGTTGAGGTGAGTTGAGGTGTTGATGTTATGATCGTGGAGAGTGTGGGTGTGGATTTTCTGGTTGTTGAAACTGGATATTTGGATTTTCTAGGATTGGTGAGTGAAAGTCTTGATCAAACACTTAAATATCATAGAGAACTCTTGTAAGTTCTGGTTGATTTTATTCTGGATTTGGATTGGGGGAGTGAGGTTCATTTAAGAAACTGCCAAGAGTTACAGATGGATCATACTCTATGTCAAAATCCTCAAATGTTTGTGGTGAGGGATTTTCTGTTGGTTGAGGGGGAATGGTTTCAGATGTTGGAACAACTATAGATTCTACAACAGAAACAAAAGACGTGTTACCTTTCTTTTTCGCAGCTTTGGGTGTCCTCTGAGAGGATCCTTCTCCCGCTTCCTTTCTCTTTATGGTTTTCTTTAGCACAACCTCTGGAGCTGGCTTGTGCAAGTCACAGATGTTGAGTTCTGGAAGAGTTCCATCTTCCTTGCAAGCTTCAAGGTATTTGACCATAACCTCTGGAGAGGCATCTATCTCAGAGAATAGTGGAAAATCCTTCAGAGGAATTCTCCTAGACGTGATGACCTCATGAGAAGTAATTGTTGATTCCTTCTTAATGCTTTCAATAATCTTCATTTTCTTCAGATTTTTGGCATTTAGTGGTTTCCCAACAGTTGCTTCTAGAGTGCTGATCTCTTGAGCCTCTGTCAGATGTTCTATCAGTCTATTTTCCGTTAGAATATCTGAAATCAATCTCCCCAGAGGAATCCAATCCCTCTTAGTTCTTTCTTCTTCTCTTGTCTCTTTCACACTTGTTCTCAGATGGTTGAAGAGCAAATATGGAAGATTTATTTTGGTCTTCTTTGCAATGAAGTATAACAGAAACTACTGATCAATGTTAATGTAATCATGGGAGCTTGTAGGCTTCCTGTGATTGATACATCCCAGAATGATCCTAGCCCAGATTCTGTAATAAACTTTCTAGTCTCTTATCTTGCTGGATGGCTGTCCAGAAGTGAAAATGACCCTAGTAATAGATTTTAGGTCAGAACACTTGTCAGCCATATCAATGCATCTGACTCCGCTGCCATTGTACCCAATAAGTTTCCCAATCAAGTCTTCTGTAATCACTATCTTCTTCCCCATAACATATGACGTAACCTGGTGGTTGGATGAAGTAGCATGAATCCAAAATTCTTTAACAAGAATAGGAAATGTTGGACCCAATAGACGATCAAAGTATCTGTTCCATCCCTGTGTTGTTACATCTTCTAGTTTTGAAATCTTTTCTTTTAGCTCAGAGTTTTCTAATCTAAGACTCACAATTTCTTTAGAGTCAGAGACGATATCCCTTTTGAGGTTCTTGAATTTGACTCTGATGTGCTGATACCTTTCCAAAATCTCATTTAGACTTTCTGCTAGTTCAGCTTTAGTGAAATTAACAATAAAATCAGGAAATACCTCTTCTGAGTCTGACTGAGATGCTTCAATGTCTTCTGTCACATTAGCCATAAGAGCAATGTTGGCTATTTCATCATCTGATTCTGAGTCTATGTCAGAAGTATCTGAATCCTCCCATGTTACCATGAGACTTTTCTTCTTATCCTTGAAGAACTTCTTTTTGGTATTCTCCTTCTGAAGCCTTGGACAATCACTTTTGTAGTGCCCCTATTCATTGCACTCATAGAAGATGATGTCTCTGTTGATTGACCCTTCTAAAGAGAAGAGATAGTTCGTCTTCTTCTGATGAGGATCCATCAGAGGTTTCTTCCATACCCTGTAAAACCTTAGAATCAAGTTTTTTTTAAGATTTTAATGCTAAAGGCTTACCTTGCTTCTGAGGCTCATCATCTTCTAGCTCTATCTCATGGCTTCTGAGGGAGCTAACAAAGTTCCTCTAGAGATATCTTGATGAGATCTTTATCCAACTTAAGAGCAGTGACCATTGGCCTCCATTGCTTTGGTAAACTTCTGATGATCTTCTTCACGTGATCAGCAGTAGAATACCCTTTGTCAAGAACTCTCAGCCCAGCAATAAGAATTTGGAATCTTGAGAATATCGCTTCTATGGATTCATTGTCTTCCATCTTGAAAGCTTTGTATTTCTAAATGAGCGCAAGGGCCTTGGATTCCTTAACTTGTATGTTACCTTCATGCTTCATTCTCAGAGACTCAAACTTGTTTTTGGTTGTCTCTCTATTTGAGATCTTCTTATACTCTGAGTATGAGATGGCACTGAGAAGAATTGTTTTGGCCTTATGATGGTTTCTGAAATCACGCTTTTGTTGGTCAGACATTCTTTTTCTATCTATCTTCTGACCACTTTCATCCACAGGATGTATGTATCCATCAATTACCATGTCCCATAAATCAACATCATGAGCCAGAAAGAAGCTCGCAATTCTGTCTTTCCAGTAGTCAAAATTTTCTCCATTAAAGACTGGAGGTTTGCCGCTGATTCTATCCTTGTCATCATGATAGTCATTACTGATGTTTTGGATTGGGACCACCATAGTGTTTTTCAAAAGCTTGGATCTTGTACTGACACTATTAAGTGTATGAACTCAGAACCAGGCGCTCTGATGCCAATTAAAGAAGTGAAAAACACAAGAAGGGGGGAAGGGGTTTGAATTGAAACTTAAAAAAACAAATGCAATAGACTCAATATTTTTATCCTGGTTCGCTTGATCTCAAACTACTCTAGTCCACCCGCCAAGGTGATTTCGCCTCTCTCCAACGAGGACTTAATCCACTAATCAAACATATTACAAATCTACTTTGACAACTGCCAAAGTCTTCTTGAGTATAACCATAACTCGATTTATCTCAAAGAAAAATATCTTAATCAAAGAGAAATTTACTGTGTACTATTTGTTTTTTGTTACAAAAATTGTATCACTACTGTGATGTATTACACAATTTGAATATAGGATGCATATGAATATTTGCGACTTTTTTTGAGATTGTATGGAGAAATTGTATGTAAAAATCGTAATCAATTTACCCTTTGAGCTTGTTTATATAGGCGTGGAAATCTGTCCAAAATGAAGCGTGATAATGGACACTTAATGCACTTTCCATACTGAGAAGATTCTTGTCTGATTGAAGTTGTTGCATATGATACTGTCTTAACGGAAAAGTAACGCTTCAGAACTTGGGAATCTTAGATGCTGGTTTACTTCAGAACTTTGATAACTCAGAGACATGAGGATCTGTTGGCGCGTTAGACTTCTGTTCAGAATCAGAATATCTCTTACTTTAGTGCAGATTCTGATCATCATTCTTCAGAACATTTTGATTGCTCAGCTTAAAAGCTTCTGTGGCTTAACTTCTGATGCCATTTTAGTTAGAACTTCTGTACAACATACAACACAAATTTAGAGTGCATATTTGTTCTTTGTGTTTGTTATCATCAAAACTCTAATAAGGGTTGTAGAATCAAACTATGTTCTAACAGTGGCAAGAAGATGCGCTTGATTACTAGATCACCCACTTGATATACTTGGCGTCTGACCTCTTTGTTGAAAGCCTTGATCATTCACTTTTGGTACATCTGACCATGACAGACAACAATAAGCCTTTTCTCATCAATCAGATTCAGTTGCTCAAGTCGAGTCTGGATCCAATCCTCTTCATTCAAACCTGCGTCCTTCATGATTCTCAAAAAAGGGATCTGGACCTCAATAGGTAGGACATCCTACATACCATACACCAGGAGTAAGGTGTTTCCCCTGTTGATGTACATGCTAAGGTGCGGTAACCATGAAGAGCAAATGGTAGCATCTCATGTAAGTATTTGTATGTCACTGTCATCTTCTGTATTATTTTCTTAATATTATTGTTAGAAGCTTCAACGACGCCATTCATCTTCGACCGGTAGGGAGAAGAATTATGATGCTAGATCTTGAATTGTTTACAGAGTTCGGTGATCATCGTATTGTTGAGATTTGTACCATTATCTGTGGTGATTCTCTCTGGAACACCATACCGACAAATAAGCTTGTGCCTGATAAACGGCGGCATAACATTCTTGGTAACAGTAGCAAAAGAGGCAGCCTCAACCCACATCGTGAAGTAATCAATGGCGACTAGGATGAAACAATGCCCATTGGAAGCGGTAGGTCTAATCTCTCTGATCATGTCAATGCCCCACATTGCAAAGGGTCAGGGGGCCGTCAAGACGTTCAAGGGAACTGGAGATACATGTACTTTATCAGCACAAATCTGGCATTTGTGATAAGTTTGGGAATGCTGATAACAGTCTGCTTCCATAGTGGACCAATAGTATCCTTCCTGTATGATCTTTTTAGCTATGGTGTGTCCACTAGAGTGGGTGCCAAAGGTACCTTCGTGTAATTCTGCCATAATCCTCTCTGCTTCGCTCTTGTCTACACACCGAAGTAGAGTAGAGTCGTGGTTGTGCTTGTAGAGGATTCCATTACTGAGGAAGAAATTTGCGGAGAACCTTCTCACAAACTTCTTATCATTGACAGATGCGCCCTCGGGATATTATTGAACCTCGAGATACCTTTTCACTTCATGGAACCAAGGTTTGTCTGCTACTTCTTCAGTACCAATCTCATAGCAATGTGTTGGTTCATCCAATCTCTCAATAGTGATCCGAGGAGCCTCGTTGTCCTATCTGATGTTAACATAGATGACATAGTAGCTAGCGCGTCAACTAACTGATTCTCTTCTCGTGGAAAATGTTCAAAGGTGACTTCTTTAAAGTGTGGAAGTAATGTCAGCACACGTTCCTTATAAGGGATGAGAGTAAGGTGCTTCGTGTCCCACTCCCCTTTTATTTGACTTATTACCAAAGCCAAATCTCCGAAAATGTTCAAGAACTTGATCCTTAGGTTAATAGCAGCTTTGAGACCCATGATGCATGCTTCATACTCCTCCATATTGTTGGTACAATTGAAACATAATCTGGCAGTGAAAGGAGTGTGACAGCCCTCGAGAGATATGATTACAACACCAATGCCATTGCCGAGTGCGTTGGAAGCTCCATCAAAAGCCATAGTCCATCGGGATCCTTCCTCAGGTCCATCATCCGGTCCAGGTTCTTCACAGTCAATCATTGTGATGCAGCGGGAAAATTGACTCGGGTCGTTTGCGTTTGATCGCAATTGTGCGGTTAGCAAGATTCTCCACTGACTTTTCTTTTATCCAATAAAGAAAGGTAAAAAAGCACAGGAAAGACCTTTCGAGATTACTTCTCGGGTTCGGGGGGTAGATTATGAAAAGGGAAGGTATTAGCACCCTTTTCATCCATGGTCGCTAGATCACTTGCTTTGTTTGAATGTGCTTGTGGTGTGGGTTTAGAAAGTATTTTGAAAATGTCTTTGCAATGGTTCTCTTCTCTATAAGAACGCATACAAAGTGTTGTTTCGAAAAATAATTCAAAGACGTGTTTGCGTATTCTATTTTTTGAAGGTGATTTTGAAAAGATGTTTTTGTAATGGTTCTCGTCTCTATAAGAACGTATACAAAAGGTTTTCGTCTTTTGAAAAAGGTTTTAATATGAAAGCATTGGTGTAAAATTTTTGGTTGTGAGTAAGCGAGCAATTAAGAGCGAATCTACCCACTCGAAAGGTCTTAAATGCTCTTTTCCTCCTTTAGATGTTGCTAACTTACCATTGATTTGATAAGAAGCCCCATCGTTGGATGTGAAGGGACAAGAACGGGACATTTGTGCAGTCATAGGAGGAAACTTGTGAGACGCTTTAGCAATCTTCGTAAGGGACTATATCGTTTTATCGAAGGCAACATCGAGGGACATCGAGGGACTACGATCTTTTTTCATCGAAGGGTCTTTGCTAAAGCGTCCCATATTCGAGGGCCATAACTGTGTTTCTGAGGCAACGAGCGAGGTTGCCCTAGGGGTGCGCGTGTGAAAAAGTGTGTTTAATTCAAGTTATTTTGTCTTTGAAATTAGGTTATCTAGCGATTGATTTTGAATCTTGCCATGCATGCCTAATTACTATACAATATAAGGAAAACAGTAAATTCTGAGAATTGAAATTCTACGCTATTATAGAGTTTTCGGGAAAGGGGGTACAATTTTACAAATGGGGATGGAATAATGCGATTAAAAGTCCAAATAGGAAATCAATACAACCAAATCGAATCGAACAATTAATTAGAATTATAACAGCCTATGAAATAAAATTAATTGACAAAGTATAAAAATTCTTGGTATTTTGTTTATGAGAGTTTGGAAAGAAAAAATAAGATTCTATTTTAAAGAAAATAATTGATTAAAGAAGTTGAATCATTTGTATATATATTTTTAGTATTTTATGTTTGCGAGAAAATATAAAAAATAAAATAAAATCCTATTCTATATTTTTGGAATTTTAGTTTAAAATACTTTCAAAAAAAATGCTAACTAAAGGTTAATTATTCACAAAGCCTAAACTAAATAAATATATGTATTTCATTTGAAATCTCAATAATTAAAACTTAAACTAACTTGTCCATCAAATAAATGAAATCAAGAAAAATAGAAAAAAGGTCCTAGCAGGGGTCGAACTCAGAACCCCAAGGTTGCAACGAGGTTGTGTTACCACTGCACTACACCAATCTTTCTGTTCATTCCCTTTCCAAGTGAAATGAAAAGGTTAAAGGATGATTGGGTTGGGCTTTAAAGACAAGCCCATAACCCGGATCCAATGGAGAAGATAGAAGGAATGTTGCGAAAACCCTAAATGCAAAAAGGGGTAGCCGCTGGGAAAATCTCTAGTGCCTCTCACAATTATGTATCAATCAATATGCTCTTCCTCTGCTCTCACACTTATTTATCATTCTGTTCTTCTCACGATTCTTCACTTAACCATTGATGGGAACTTCTAATCCCACGGTAACAACCTCAACAACCAGTCCCAACTTTTGTTCTTAGCTTGAAAATCAGATTTTGGGATGGGGTTTCGAGTTTCATAGTCGACTCGAGTCTATTTGAGATTTTTTTGCTTCAGCTATCTCACACTCGGTAAGCTCTTATCACTTTCTTCCCTTAATTTGTTTCAAAGAGTGAAAAAGTAGGATCTAATGTATATTTGGCTTATGTTGGAGTTACAAAATCTTAGGGTTCAAACTTGCAGAAGTTTATCCAATAATAAAGCAACAAGAAATTACGAGTGAAAACCAAGATAAAGAGAGGTTGAAGCTTACCGGTAGTTCTTTGTGATCGCTGCCAATGGAGTCCGAAATTCGGACTAATCAACTAAATTATGTTTTACTCAATTGACTATGCTCTGATTATGTTTGTTACTGAGATTGACTTGTTGAGTGAAGTGATGTTGCAGAATGATAGTGTAGAGGTATAAAGGTTTTGATTTGAGGTATGATTAGGTTGTTTTGTGGTGAACGAAAATGGGTGAGGAAGGTTGAGGGTATGAGGTTGAGTTGTGATTGTTCTTGGCTTGATTTTTGCTGGTATTGTCTCTTGGTTCTTTTTTCTGACTATGGTTTTTGTGCTGTGACTTGTAGCTTGTTGGTTTTCTGTTTTGACAGGGGTTTGTGCAATGAGTTTTCAGTGATTTGTTTTCTGAGTTTTTGCTCTTGGTTTGTATATTGTCTTCTCCCCTCTGTTTTATGGAATAGTTCCTTTGTTATATTCAAAACAAGATGGAAAAATGGGGGGAAATATTTGAGGTTTGAACTGTTTTGGAATGTTGACTTGCTGCCTTTTGAGTGCAGTTTTTAAGTTGCCTATTTTGGTTCAAGTTTTTGGCTACATGTTTTTTGGACTGTTGTATAGCAGCCTGTGGACTCTTATACTTGGACTGCTTGGCCAGAAAGTGCAGCAGGTTGTGGGCATGCTTATGCTGGTTTGGGGACTGTTATTGCTAGGTGACATCTTTCCAAGCCTAATCTTTTTTCTCTTTATCTTTCAATGAAAATATAAGGCTACTATGCTTTTCTTTCTATGAAAAATTCTGAAGGGTTTGTATAATTTCAGGAAAATGATGATAACTTGTTTGTTGAGCTAAACAAACTAGTTATGCTTTGCCTTGTTCCATTTTGTTTTACTTATTTCTACCTTCTTCTGTCATCCTGGCAGCCTATGTCGCCTTGCTTGCTATGCTTTGCTGTTATCTGTTGTGATATTTGCTGCAATATTGTTGCAAGTTTGCCCTGTTGTTCAGTTTGTTGCAGGTTTGTTTGGCAGCTTGTGCTGCATCATTGCAGCCTAATGCTTCCTGTTTTGCTGTGTTGCTATTTTGTTTACAGTTTGACCTTGGACTTGGCAGCTTGCTTATTACTGTGTTGCTGCTGCTTGGCAGCCTTCGACTTACTGCTATATTTACAACAACTTGCCTTTGTTTTGTTTGTTTGCACATTATTTGCTGGTTTTGTAGCCTGTTCTTGCTGCTATATTTACAACAGCCTGCCTTTGTATTGTTTGCTTGCACATTTGCCTTTCCTTTTTGTGAACCAAGGTCCAACCTTGTGATTTGCAAGAATGGGAGGAGAGGAATTATGATAAAACAAAACAAAATAAAATCTAATTCCTATATACAAACCCTAGTGATGAATTAAAACTTGCTTTAACCATCAATTCAGCTTGAATCGTTTGCTAACTTTCTTTTTTTCTTGTTTCATGGAGATGAGGTGTGGATGGAAAGCGAGGATTGCTTGAAGAGGAAGCAATGGAGACTTGAAGAAACAAAATAAAAGTTCTCTCTTTGTAGACAAAAAATTTGTGATTCTTTGTAAACAAAACAAAAACTTGTAAATTATTTCATTTGTAATATAATAAATACAAAGCCTTGAATAAATTTGGTGTAATGAAATTTATTGTACAAAACTTGAATTTACTTAAACTTTGCAATTATCAATTGAATGTTTTGGATAAAACATCTTGGTTTGGTAACTTGGGTTTCAAGCAATCACAAAATGATCAAATAACCAATGCGCCTCGTACTCCAATCAAATTTCTAAACAAAAATAAATGTTTAAGAATTCAATTCTAACTCGGTTAACTCAAACCCAAAGCCATGGTCATCTAAATGACAATCTTAATCTTCACCTCCTATCCAAACCAAATTTGCATTCAGAATGAACTCGCACGCCATGCTCAATAAAAATGGAATTTCATTGACAAACCAACATGTTTTAAGAACAGTCATCAATCTTGTAGAATTAACAGATTTCAAAACAATTGTGATTGAGAACTTTTGAAATCAAACAAAATGACTTGCGATGATTCGATAAGTTTCAAAGTCTTCCAAACACAATTTCTTTTCGATCTTTGAAGATAAACTCGTGACCGACATCATTTATTACCATATGAAGAAATAAACATCTCAAGATCTTGTAATTTGAGGAAATCACAATTCTTAGAAATCAGGCGACAGTTATTTAAGATTAGGTCAAAATCCATGAAGTGACTTCTAACGCATTCTAATTTGGTGATCTTCTATACGTAATCAGCTCTTGATTTATGAAGAGAAATTAGAGATAACATCGAGGAGAGTCATACGCAAGAAGAACCACTCAAAAATATAGAATAATTAAGAAGTTACAGTCACTTGAACTTGGTCTCGCAAAAGGTCAGCTTTTGGGTTAATGGAGTCATTTTCAGTCGTCTGAACCATTGACTGAGAAAACTTGTGACGCGAGGTTCGAAACTCGGCATGAACATCCTTGAGGAGACATGAAGATCTATGAAGACCATTTGAAACCTTGAAGAATAAATTTTCTTTGAGAAACATCAAACCCTAATTGTTGACTTACTGCCTAGGAAGAGAATCTGTTTGATCAAACTTATGAGCCAAATTGATAATCCGAGAAGACGTAGGATAGTATCTTGAATACAAAATGAGAGGGAAAATTTTATGGTACAACAGTCACCAACAAGATATTCTCATCCGGGAATTCGAAGTTCATAGATTGGTAGTCATCTACAGCCTGATGAGCCAAATGACCAGCTAATACACTTCCCTTGATTGCTTTATGGGTCGTGTATTGAATATCGTATTCGGTCAAGATCATTTGCCATCTCACTATTCTTTCGGAGATAGAAGGCTTCTTGAAGATGTACTTGATCGGATCCATCTTAGATATCAACAAAGTAGTGTGGGTCAACATATACTGTCTCAGTCGAAGAGTAGCCCATGCCAAAGCGCAACAAGTTTTCTTGAGCAGTGAGTATCTTGTTTCACAGTCGGTAAAATTTTTGCTATGGTAATATATTACATGCTCTATTAGATAGGACTCGTCATGCTGCCCCATCACACACCCCATTGAATTATCTAACACTGTTAAGTGCATTATCAAAGGTCTTCCTTCGATCTGCGACATCAGAATTGGAGGCTCTTAAATATATTCCTTGATTCTCTCGAAGGCAGTATGGCATTCTTCATTCCACTTTACCACTTGATATTTCTTCAAGAGCTTAAAGATTGGCTCACAAGTAGCAGTTAGATGGGAAATGAACCTGGCAATGTAATTTAGGAATCCCATGAAACCTCTAACCACCTTCTCAGTGCGAGGAGACGACATCTCTTGTATAGCTTTCACCTTTGCAGGGTCTACCTGAATACTTTGTCACTGACAATGAAACCTATGAGTTTACAAGACCTTACCCTGAAGGTGCATTTGTTCGGATTTAACCTTAGGTTGTATGTCTTTAACCTATCAAATAACTTTTGTATATGATCAAGGTGCTCTTCCTCAATTTGAGACCTGGCTATCATGTCATCAACATAGACCTCTATCTCATGGTGAATCATGTCATGGAACAAAGCTACCATAGCTCGCTGATAGGTTTCCCCACCATTCTTCAACCCAAACGGCATCACTTTGTAATAGAAAATGGCCCATTGCGTGATGAAGGTTGTCTTCTCCATGTCTTTGGGTGCCATCTTGATCTGATTGTAACCAGAGAAACCGTCCATGAAGGAAAAGATCTTATGATGTGCGGTGTTGTCAACAAGAACGTCAATGTGGGGAAGCGGTAAGTCATCCTTGGGGCTTGCCCTGTTCAAATCTCTGTAGTCCACACACATCCGTACCTTGTCGTCCTTCTTAGGCACCAGGACTACGTTAGCCACCCATTGTGGATAGGAGGTGACAACTAAGAACCCAGTGTTGAACTATTTCATAACTCCTGCCTTGATCTTTTCTGACATCTCAGGGCACATACGACGAACCTTCTGCTTTACTGGAGGGAAATCTTCTTTAGTTGGCATACGATGAACCACAATATATGTGTCTAGTCATGGCATGTCTTCATACGACCAGGCAAAGATTTCGAAATAATCATGCAACATCTGTATCAACCGCTGTTTGACACTAAGCTCCAAATTTGCACCTATCTTGACTTCTTTTCTGTCCTCTTCTGTGCCCAAATTCACTGTCTCAATTGGCTCTTCATGGGGATGTATAGCCCTTTCTTCCTGCTGTAACAGTCTGTCAAATTCTCTGGGTACCTTACAATCTTCCTCACCTTCGTCCTCGTCTTCGTTGATCGGATTTTCAAAGTCATAACTGACAATAGCAGAACCGTTATCAATGGGATCCAGAGTGGATGGATCTGCAGTTTGATACGTGAGTGTGTGTAAGAGCATAGTTGTATTGACAAAGTGAAAAGCAGAAAAGAAAAACAAAGAGCGCAAAATTTGTATGCAAAACGTCCAATGCTTTATTAATGACATATGAGATTGAAACATGATAAATATCACAAAAAAATAATTGTGCCCCGGGAAAGACACATGGTCATAGATTTTATATTTTTTAATTATTACATATTTGAAAACAAGAATGACAATTACTTCTGAACAAAAGTAATCAGTACAAAGTCTTTAACCGTCCAGTTACTGGGTCCACCATTGGTAGTAGGGAAGATCCAACTATCCATGTCATATTCACCATCAATGTCTTCTAAAACATTGACCCCATGGTTGCTGATGCGTAGGGGAGGTCCTCCAGCATGAGCACGACGAACAACCCTTTGAGCCCCTGAAGAGAAACCTAAACCAAACTTATCAGATTTGTTTGGAATGTTAGGGAGTTGTCCCTGGATGGTACACCCACCTTCTTTAATAACTGCTTTGGCTTCCTTGAGAGAAGCCATTTTCAAGGGAGGTTTGGTGATCTTTGGCAGATTGGTAATAATCTCAGTTGCAGCCATAGTCTGGGGCACCTCTTCGAAGTTCTGACAAGGAGTCTCGATGAACTCGACATCCATTTCCACATACCTGAAAGAGTTCAGATGACTTACCATGTACTCCTCTTCACCATGTACTGTGACAATCTTTCCTTTTAAGGGGTACTTCATCATCTGATGTAGAATGGACGTGACAACTCCCACCCCATGGATCCAAGGGTGACCCAACAAACAAGAATAAGATGGCCTGATATCTATCATGTAGAAGGTGGAGTCAAAGGTCTGAGAATCAACTTTTATGGGGATGTCCACCTCCCCGTGCACCATCCTTTTCAAACCGTAGAAAGCCCTCACTACAATGTTGCTGGGCTTCAGGGTCAAACTGTCGCAGTCTAATCTGTCTAGAGCCTTCTTGGGCAGCACGTTTAGCGATGAACCAGTATCTACTAGAACATGGGCCAAAGTAGTGCCCCTGCATTCGATGGATACATGTAGCACATCATTGTGTTTTCTTCTTCTGGGTGTTAGATCAGCATCAAAAAAACCCAAATTGTTGTCATCCGTCAAACTGGCCACACAATCATCAAAATGGTCACCGGAGGTTTCTTATGGTACATGGGCAGTTTTAAGGAATTTCACCAAAGCTTTTTGCATGAATTTCGGAGCACAATAGCAGGGCTAACATTGAAATCTTAGAAGGGGTATGCCCCAGCTGTTCGACCATATTGTAGTCTCTCTTCTTTATTATCTTCAATATTTCTTCCATTTCCTTCTTGGAAACCTCTAGAATAGATTTTGAATGTGCCTTCGTCTGGACAGGCTTAATCAATATATCTTTGCCCCGAGTCTCGGCCGACTCGGTGATAGGGGTGGCAACAGGGGTAATCACAGGAATTGCGGTGGTAGTATCATAAGGAACAACAATAGGAATGATCACAGGAATAGTAACGACTTTTGGAGGAGAAATCTTAGGGGAGAACACTCTTCCACTTCTTGTTATTTTGCTGGTCCCAACGATGTTGCCAATGTCGGGATTAGTATTTTCAGAAACTTGGTGTTCAGCAGCCAACAGGTCTTGCTTAATTCCATGGTAGTAGACATCAGCCCCATAGTTCCAAGGAACAGCCTTGTCCGAGGAGTATGGGATTGGCTCTAGCATAATGGTGATCAAAGGAGCCAACTTCGGAGCAGATGTAATCCTGACGGGTCTTTTGGTGGAGACCCTGAGAGGATTGGAGGAAATGGTTATGATTGAAATATCATTACAATAAATAGTTGTGACGGGAGTTGTTGTACCCCAAAATTTTCCCTCTCATTTATCAAGACTTTTCTCACAAGATCTCTTTGACTCAAGACTGGATTAGGGTTTGGTCAGCTCAAGATATCTCATCTTACACAGTTAACCTAAAATTAGGGTTTGAGTTTTCACAAGGATTTTTGGACTATCAATGCTACATACGACTTTTAAACATCATTACGGACCCCTAAGATTATTCATGACAAGTTTCAAGCCTTGAACCACATTTTTGATCAGTCAATTGGACAGTTGACCTAAAAATCAACTGTATTGGGGGAAAATTCAACCATGGCCAATTAACAGTCAAAATTCATAATTTTTTATCCACGTCAACATTCTAGACTCATATGTATCATTTGATCAAGTTTGGATCACAATTCCTCAAGAAATTTGATCAAATCATCAAAAGCGCAAAATGGTCAAAATTAGGGTTTTGACTGAGGAAGGGAAATTTCTGATTTTTAACTTAGCAAATGACTAATTTATTTGTATCATTATTTCAAGGGTTCATTTGTATCATCTTAACCTAATTACATGATTCAAAACATTGCAATTTCATTGGATAGACATATGAAATTTGTAGTCAACTGATCAAAAGTCAACTGTATACTGAAAAGTCAAACTTTGACTTTTTGGTCAAAATCAAGTTTCAAGGATCACAATTCATCAAAATATATCAAAATGTGAAACTTTTTCATCAAGAAACCAAAAATTGAAGATTTGATTTTGAAATTTGAAAATTTTCTTAACTTAGAAATTTTTTAAGTATAAAAAATTTCTTATTTTTTCCCAAGTTTAAGCCAAATTTCCACTATGATGCAAGATGATTCAAAGGAATTTCCCAACATGAAAGTTGTTGAGATCCATGAAATATACAACTTTTCTGCACACATTTTTCCCTAAAGATGCTTGGATCTCAAGATATAATTTTATGAATACATGCCCATGAACTAAAATAACTTAGTGAAATTTTGCCCTAATTTAGGCAGGTTTTGGACCCAACTTCATCGCAATTTTTCACCTAGTTCCAAGAGGAATCTTGAAATTCATTTCAAATATGAGTTATATATCACATTGCAAGCTTTCCAAAATGTTCAAGAACTCCTTGAGATCATTTTTGAGTAGGGAGAATCAAAGAGATGAAGTTGGCAATTTCTCACGTTGTTTTCAAGCCATTTCATGAAGAACAAAGTTCAAATCAGAACCTATGCTGCCTAATCCATGCTATACAGGTCCCAAAATTGTTTATTACTCCATAATTTAATGCTTACTCAGTTGACAAAGTCTTAATTCAAGCCCAAAGGTCTTTGTCCAAGCATCATTTCCATAAATGGCACAAAGTTGCCATTGCCATTTTGAAAAAGCTTTACTTTTGCAATTTTACAAATCTTGAGCATTGAACATGTCTTCTCTGCACACACAAGTACCACATACCTAAGGAAACTTGTATAGAACATATACCAACCCTAAGCAAGCCAGTACAAGCATGTAAAGACTTTTCCCTTGACTTTGCTTCAAAAGCAAGAAAGTGTGCAAAAAGTATAGAACTTAAAAAATCTGTTGAAGAGCTGACTTGAAACCTATCCCATACTAATACACAAACATATTACAGTTGAGAACACGATTGCTAAGGGTCTGAAACACTAAAACACTCCATATCACCAAAAAATTGTCCAAACATGCAGTTTGTGCATAAGCTTAGCAATCCACAATTTGGCTCGTGCGTTTCAAGTTTCAATCATCCAAACACTTTACCTACTTGATATCTAAGTGATCCAGACCATCATCAATGCACTGTAACTCCTTCTCCATCATCTACCATTTTTGTTTTCTAAGCTTGCAGGTTGACTTGGATAGAGAGTTTCAGACACTTTCAAAGTAAGGTAAGGGTTGGAACACACTCAGGGAAGTTCAAGCAAGCTAAAGCAACCTTCAGGCCCTCCTAAATCTCACTCAAACTCAATTCACGGTCTCAGCTGAAAGAGGTAAGAATCACAACTTTTATCTCTTCATACAGGCATCCATTGGCCATGATTTGTGAATAAACAATATAGACACCATTTCTACAAAGTTGTACATATCCATAACTTGCATTTATTTGGCCTGAGTTGAGAGAATTTTGTAGTTCAAATTCTTGTAAAAATTAGGTTTAAATTTAGGGGTTTTAAAATTCATTTTAATCTTTGATTGTTAGCTTACATGATTTACATGGTTGAAATCGTGGGAATGAGTACTACCATTTTCATGTTGGAAGTTTTCATTTTCATGGAGAAATGACAAAGTTACAGAGCTTCTGGTTGGCTAGAGGAAGAAGACGAAGTACAGGGCCATGGAAGCATTTCATGTTATGTTTTTCTTGTTTCACATAAATCAACGGATGTATAGCCACCCCAGTGGCAAGGTAGCGCGCTGGTAAGGCCCAAGTCATGGTTTCGAACCTTGGCGCTACCTTTTGTTTTTTCACATTTTTCGATTTCCATTTTTTTGCTGTTTTGCAGGATGGGCTTGTTTCCTTGGGCCTTAGTGTTTTGCTTACATATTGCTCATTGTCTCCTTACAGCACCCCTGGCCCATACTTTTATTTATTTGTTTTATTTTCTTTTTTTGTTTTATTAAATATTTTCTTAAATACATAAAATCATGAAAAATATAAAATATGAGAATTTTGCATTTTGTTTATTTTATTTTATTTTCACATTAAAAAATATTTTCACTTAGTTATATATTAACTATTTTTCTTAATAAATTTGTAAACATAAATAAAATAGACTTAGTTTAATTTGTTTTATTTCCTTTTCATTCCTTACTTGTAAATATTTATTTTGGCATATATAAAAACTAAATATTTTCATAAAATATTTTTTATTATTTTTAATACAAAAATACATAAAAATAATACATAAGAACTTTATTTTCTTTTAAACTTGAAATTAGGGTTAACTTTGGTTTTCAAGAATTAATTTCTTTTTCTTAAGTTATTAGGTTTAGTTCAAAATTTCTTTTTTCACATAAAAAATAAAACAAAATCCTTTTCTCGCATGTACATAATATTGCATATTTAAATATTGTATTTGTTTATTCCAATATTCGTACAAATTCGATTTGGTTGTAATAGCTTATTTAGATTTACATTCTTACAAATCCCCATTCAAATTTGTATTCCCCCTCCCATAAATTGTTGTAATAGCTTAGTAATCTTTACATTACGCAATTTACCGCTTTTACATACCATGCTAGTAATTAGGGTTTGTATGGTAAGATCAAAACAAAGCAAATAGAAAACCCTAATACAAGACAAACAAAGCATGAAAATAACACACTTGCATACAAACATCCTTAGGGTTTCTCCACTTGGCTGCCTTATAAAAAAATAGCCATATTACGCATGCGAAGTATCTTGGCAAAACAAACAAATACAAGATCATAGTCCCTCGATGACGCTATTCTAAGTTGCCTTACAAAATGATCTTGGTCCCTCAAAATGATAATATAATTTGCAATATTTCTAATCATGGTTATACGATGACCCACGCCCGTCCCGTTTACATCCAAAGATAGGGTTGCTTACCAAATCAATGGTAAGACAACAATGTCAAAGGAATAGAAAATAAACAAGAAAGACATTTGAGTAGGTAGATTACTTCTAGTTACTTGCTCTATTTCCAAGCAACTATCCTTGCTATTTTCAAAACAAACACACACATTTCCAAACATTTTCAACAAAAAAAAAGACAAACATCTTTGTATACATTCTTACGAACGAGAATCATTACAAATATTTCTAAAACAAATGGCCTCTTTTACTAAATACTTTCAAAAACCACACAAAGAACAATTTCAAAACAAAAATCAAGTGATCTAGAAAGTAACTAAGAGCCCATGAAAAAACATGGATGAAAAGGGTGCTAATACCTTCCCTTTTCATAATCTACCCCCCGAACTCAAGAAATAATCTCAAAGGTCTTTCCTATGCTTTTTCACCTTTCCTTTTAGATAAAAGAAAAGTAGGTGGCGACTCTTGCTAACCGTAACATTTGCGATCAAACGCAAACACCTCAAGTCAGTTCTCCCACCGTATCATAGAACTGGAGACTCTGCTGGGGAAAATTCTAAAAGTGGGGTTACCTTAGGGCTAGATCATATTTATTTGCTTACATTGTTTGACTTGTATGCTTCATATTATGGTTCTTTATTTGGGTTCAAAATCCTCTACCTAGATTTGGGATACATTATAGGTAAATAGTAATACGTTGTGGAAATTGTGCGGGGTATACCGACATGGTCTAAGCAATAGCTATGTTAGTGTGACATATTTGTGGGTACCAGTAGCCTTTGAGTCAATCAAAGAGAATACGGGGCCGCTGAGTGATGTCATGAAGCACTAATGAACTTCTAGAACCCTTTACTTGACCAACTTGGCCTTTATGATGTAGTGAGATGACCGGCTTTGGTGCAGTCTGAAGTTGGTAGTTACTCGATACTACACTCATTGAGGGTTGGTTTCTTGGGATATTTCAGTCGCCATTAAAGAGGCTTGAGATGAAACAATGACCAAGGAAACAATCCAGTGATGTTGAGCTCCTTATAACCCGGTTACTATTACTAGGACATGTTTGAGCCAACTAAACTTCAAGAGGGTACTTACCTATAAAACCCCATGCAAGCCTAAACTAAGAACTTGTTTTCTTTACTTGTATATGCATATTTTTACATAACATCATGGACATCATGAGGATCATATACATCTACTAACCATTTCAAGGATTTCAGAGATTCATCTTTGTTCTTGTTTTGAAGGATATGAATCACTTCGCAGGAAAACTATCCAAGTCAACCTTGTAAGAATTCCTCCACAACTCAAGGAGCTACTTTCAAGGATCCCTGAGAACTCTCCATTCACCGAGAGTCATGGTCGTCTACTCAACTTGGTCACCTCCAACACAGATGAGGATATGATGAAGGTGCTCTTCCAGTTCTTTGATCCTTTGCACCATTGCTTCACATTTCCCGACTATCAGCTTGTGCCTACTTTGGAAGAATTCTATCAACTCTTGAAGATTCCCATTCCCAATCAACTACCTTTCAATGGTACGGAAAGAGACCCAAAGCTAGAAGAGATTGCTCAAGCTCTGCACTTGCACTCATCTGATGTCACAACTCATTGGGAAACTAGAAGTGGTGTCAAAGGCTTCTTAGCAAAGTTTCTGTTTGAGAAAGCCCAAAGTTGTTGGAATTCCTTAGACTTGCAAGCCTTTGAGGAAATTGTGGCTCTTCTAATCTATGGGATGGTTTTATTTCCCAATCCTAACCAACTCATAGATGTGAGTGTCGTCGAAATCTTCATGTCACGCAATCCGGTGCCTACATTGCTAGGGGATATCCTACACTCTTTTCACACTCGCACAATGAGGAAAAGAGGTATCCTTATGTGTTGCACTCCTCTCCTGGAAAAATGGTTTATTTCTCATCTTCCCCAATCAGTCTTAAAGAATGAGCAAGGATTAAGGTGGTCACAAAGGTTAATGACGCTCAAACATTCAGATATTCATTGGTGTTCCCGATCCAAAGAGAATGTTATCATAGTTGACCATTGTGGGGAATTCCCTAATGTTCCTCTACTTGGCATTAGGGGAGGCATCACCTACAACTCGTTCTTAACTCTAAGACAGTTTGGTTATGCCCGAAGGGATGGACCGCATGAGATGTTGATTCAAGGCTTGGTATTCGACTATGACAACGACAATCAAGGTCTTCGCCAAAGATTCATCCGAGCTTGGAGGATGCTAAACAAGGTGGATAGCAAAACTTTGGGACACACGAATTCCATCCCTCTTGAGCCTTACCTCAAGTGGGTATGAACCCGCGCTCAAAGTCTTATGATGCCTTATCCTTCCATTCTCCTGGTGATCATTGAGCTTGTTAAGGAAGGTTCCATACACTATCCTACATCCTGACATGCCCACATCTCTTGAAGACCTACAAAGGGATTGGATACAACTCAAAGGAGAGCAAGATACTTTCGAAGCCCAATTCTATGCAAGAAGAAGGTTTTGGAACTCACTAGGCTACTTTATGAGGAGCAGACTCTTAATGCCTACATTGCACCGAAAAGGATGCGTACTACTTTTTTATCTTAGAGTTTTATATTATTTTGCCCAAGGGGCATTGATGTACTCAAACTCTATTTTATTAATATAACATGTGTTTCTTTTTGTCTAAAACGAACTTGAATCTTTAAAATCCTTGAAAACATTGCATGTGTACATATCATTCATTATAACATAAACATGCCTTTTGCAACGAGTTTCCTCATCTCTCTTCTGTTTATTTTAGTAGGATGGATCTCGAACAGACAGTCAAAGATCTTCAAGTTCAAAACACGCAGTTTCAACAGTTACTCATGACCCTAGCCAAGGGGCAAGATGAGTTGAAGACTCTGTTAGCTGAAGAAAGAAAGAAGAAAATAAAGAAAGTCACTAGGGTTTTGAACATGGGGAGAAGGTTTCAGGGACAGACTATAAGAACCTTGAATTTTGCAACCACTTTTGGGGAAGGAGAAGGGAAAGGAAAAGAAACAGCGGTTCCGTCAGAATCCGAAGATGAGGAAGAAGAGGAAGACTACTCCGAGGAACAGTATCCTCCAGCATATGATAAGTACAGACATCTTGAAGAGCGTCTGAGCGCTATGGAAATACAAAAGGTGACAGGTCTTGACTTTGAAGAATTGGGACTAGTGTCAGGAATTGTGATCCCACCGAAGTTCAAAGTGCCGTTGTTTGCAAAATATGATGGTGTGTCATGTCCTAAGATGCACCTCTGATCATATGTGAGAAAGATCCAGCCACACTCCACCGATAAAGACTCGTGGGTACATTTTTTCCAAGATAGCCTATCTGGAACACAACTTGATTGGTTTTACCAATTGGAAAGGGCCAACGTCCATAACTGGGAAGATCTTGCCGAAGCTTTCTATAAGCAATACCAATATAATGCAGATTTGGCGCCTACCCGTACTCAACTGCAGAGTATGGCTATGGCTTCAAATGAGGGTTTTAAGGATTACGCGCAGAAATGGAGAGATCTAGCTGGGAGAGTGCAACCCCCTTTGTCTGAAATGGAATTGGTGGACATGTTCTTAGGCACTCTATCGGGCCCTTTCTTCAACCATTTGATTGGGAGCTTATCTTCCGGATTTACTGAGTTAATACTAACCGGAGAGAGGGTGGAAGCTGGCATAAAAAGTGGAAAGATTCAGAAGGATTCATCTGCCTCTACAGCTGTGAGAAAGCCTTTCATTGGGAAGAAGGAGGTATCTGCTGTTTATCCATAAAGGAACTAAGGGAGAGATGAACGCCGACCAATGGTAGGAGCTGTTATGATCCCAAAGCCTACATCTGATCAACCAAGAAGTAATCAACCGAGGGTGGAAAGGCCAGTCCGACAATTCACCAGAATCAATAGGACTCTAGCCCAGGTTTTACCACATCTTCTGAAATCCAATTTGACAACTCTAAAGGAAGCTCCAAAGAACCCCAACACAACGTCCCCTCATTATCACCCAAATGCCAGATGCGCATATCATTCCGAAAGTCTGGGTCACGACACTAACAACTGTTGGGCCCTGAAAAATAAAATTCAAGATCTTATAGATGCAAAAGAGATTGAGTTTGATGCGCCCGAGAAGCCAAACGTCATTTCTGCTCCAATGCCTAGACATGGCCATAACACCAATGCAATTGAAGAAGATTTGTTTGTCGCCACATTTGATGAACTCTTGATTCCACTCCCAATCATTAAGATAAACTTGTTGAAAGCCGGTGTATTCCCAGGTTGTAATGAAGACTTCCATCTTTGCTTATCCTCACCAACTGTTTGCCTTTTGTTGAAGACAGGCATTCAACGCTTGATAGACAACCAAGAGATTCTATTTGAAAGTACTCCTGTTTCTCCTGTTCTTGTTGAAGACATTTCAATCATAACCATCTCCGCCAATTCTTCTAGGGTCCCCAAAAGACCCGTTAGGATTACATCGGTTCCAAAAACTACTCCTCTTATAATCACAATCCTCGGGCCGATCCCGTATGAATCAGACAAAACAGTGTCGTGGAATTACGATGGAGACATCTACTACCATGGTATCAAACAAGATAGGATTGCCGCCAAAGATATGAGCTCCGAAGAAGAAGACTCCGACATTAGTAATATTTCCGGAACCAGTAAGATTACCCGTAGCGGTAGAATCTTCTCTCCAGAAATTGCCCCTCCAAAGGCAGTTTTTAGACTCGTGGTTGTTCCAAAGGTTACCTCCGTACCAATAATCATATCTACAAGTGCTCCTATTGACAAAGACGACACAACCCATGTTGTTATCCCTACCAACACGCCTACTGCTGAAACTCAAGGAAAAAGTATTCAAGAAAAGCCTGTCTGGACGAAGGCTCAACCACTAACTATTCCGGAAATCTCCAAAAAGGAAATGGAGGAGACCCTGAGAATAATAAAGAAGAGCGACTACGACGTAGTTGAACAGTTGGGGAAAACTCACTCCAAAATCTCCATGCCGTCATTGTTGTTGTGCTCCGAGGCACATGCGAAAGCTCTGGTAAAGTTTCTAAAGATAGCTCATGTGCCCCAAGAGACGTCTGCTGACCAATTTCAAGATTGTGTGTCCATCTTGACAGCTGATAACGGCCTAGGTTTCTCTGATGTTGATCTGACACCAAGGGGAAGAAAGCACAACGAGGCATTGCATGTCTCTGTGGAATGTAGAGGAACAACTCTGGCCCATGTCTTGGTGGACACCGGCTTATCTTTGAATGTTTTACCGAAGAAAGCTCTCGACAGATTGGACTGCGAAGGAATGACGTTGAAACCCAGTAACATGGTCGTGAGAGCATTTGATGGCTCAAAGAGGATGGTCCAAGGGGAGGTGGACATCCCCATAAAGGTTGGGACTCAAACTTTCAACTCAACCTTCTATGTAATGGACATCCGCCCCTCTTACTCTTGTCTTCTAGGACGGCCGTGGATCCATAATGCCGGTGCTGTCACCTCTACACTACACCAGATGTTGAAATATCCAGTCAAGGGAAAGATTATCACTGTCTACGGAGAGGAAGAGTATATGATTAGCCACCTCAATTTGTTCTGGTATGTGGAATTTGATGGCGAGTTCATTGAAACTCGTTTTCAACATTTCGAAGAGGTTCCCCAAGAGGTAGCAGTGACCAAGACTGTGACCCAAATTCCCAAGATCACAATACTTATGATCCGGATGTCATCTCTAAAGGACGCCAAGGTAGTAGTAGAGGAGGGTGGATGCACCATCTGGGGGAAACTTCCAGATATTCCGTATAAATATGACAAGTTTGGCTTAGGGTTCACTTCAAGTGCTCAGAAGGTTGTGCGCCGTGCCCGTGCGGGAGGGCCACCCTTGAAGATTAGCAACCGAGAGATCAATGCGGTGGAAGATGGTGAAGAGGATTGCAGCTTGGAGGATTGGATCTTTCCTACTATCAGCGGAAGACTTCGCAATTGGGAAGCCATAGACTTTGTCCCAATAACTTTCATCTCTCAGTAATTTATCTTTACATTTTTGTTGGACTTGTAATATTCACAAACAATTCGCACATTTAAAACCTTGTGTCTTGCCCGAGGCACAATGGTCCATTTGTAAGGGTTTTTATTTCATCTTCATATGACATTCAATGAATCATGGACATTTTTCACATACAAACTTTTGTGCTCATTGTCTTTCTTTTACATTTTATTATTTAAGGATGGCTATACCCTTACATACACCCACACTCACAAATGCAGGTACACCTCCATTCCAGATCCCATGGGTAACGATACTGCTATGGCCTTTTGTGACTCTGAAGATCTAATCTACCAAGCCGAAGACGAAGGTGAGGAAGATTGTGAAGTACCAGGGGAACTGGCCAGACTTCTACAACAAGAGGAAAGAGCTATTCAGCCTCATGAGGAATCAGTGGATACAATCAATCTGGGTACCGAGGAGGATAAAATAGCGGTCAAGGTGGGTGCCAATCTAGAGCCCAGTGTCAAGGAGCGTCTGATTCAGCTGTTGCATGATTATGTTGAGATCTTTGCCTGGTCATATGAAGACATGCCAGGGCTTGATACGGACATCGTGGTACATCGTCTGCCAACAAGAGAAGACTGTCCACCAGTAAAACAAAAAGTTCGCCGCATGAGACCTGATATGTCAGAGAAGATAAAAGCGGAGGTCATGAAACAATTCAATGTCTGATTCTTGGCTGTCACTTCCTATCCTCAATGGGTTGCCAACATTGTTCCCGTGCCTAAAAAGGACGGAAAAGTACGAATGTGTGTGGACTATAGAGATTTGAATAGGGCCAGCTCTAAAGATGATTTTCCACTTCCCCACATAGATATCCTGGTTGACAATACGGCCCAGCACAAAGTGTTTTCCTTCATGGACGGATTCTCAGGTTACAACCAAATCAAAATGGCACCTGAGAACATGGAGAAAACTACATTTGTCACACAGTGGGGCACATTCTGCTACAAGGTGATGCCATTCATACTAAAGAATGCTGAGGCAATCTATCCGCACGCCTAGGTAGCTTTGTTTCATGACATGATACATCATGAAATAGAGGTCTACGTAGACGATATGATAGCCCGGTCACAAACAGAAGAAGAGCACCTTGATCACTTGCAAAAGTTGTTTGAGAGGTTGAAGAAGTATAAACTAAGGTTGAATCCAAACAAGTGCACATTCAGAGTCCGGTCCGGTAAACTCTTAGGTTTTGTCGTCAATAACAAAGGCATTGAGTTTGATCCTGCCAAGGTTAAAGCAATACAAGAAATGCCTGCTCCTCGTACTGAGAAGGAAGTCAGAGGATTCTTGGGACGCCTGAACTATATTGCCAGATTCATTTCTCACCTAATAGCTACTTGTGAGCCAATCTTCAAACTATTGAAGAAAGATCAAGTAGTCAAATGGAATGATGAATGACAGACTGCTTTCAACAAAATCAAAGAGTACCTACAAGAGCCTGCTGTTTTGATGCCACCAGTCAAGGGAAGACCACTAATCATGTATCTGACTGTTTTAGAAAACTCAATGGGGTGTGTATTGGGGCAGCGTGACGAGTCTGGCCGAAAAGAGCACGCTATTTATTACCTGAGCAAAAAGATTACCGACTGTGAAACCAGATATTCACTGCTCGAGAAAACTTGATGTGTTCTGGCATGGACTGCTCGCCGGCTAAGACAATATATGCTGACTCATACTACCTTGTTGATATCTAAGATGGATCCGATAAAATACATCTTCGAGAAGCCTGCTCTGTCTGGGAGAATAGCTAGATGGCAGATGATCCTAACAAAATATCATATACAGTATACTACTCAGAAAGCTATAAAGGGCAGTGTATTGGCTGATCATCTTGCTCACCAAGCTGTAGAAGATTATCAGTCCATGAAGTTTGAATTCCCTGATGAAGACATCATGACATTAGACAACTGAGAAGAAATCAGGTCATATGACGGACCTGATCAAGGATCCCGATGGACTATTTTCTTTGATGGGGAATCCAATGCACTCGGTAATGGTATCGGCGTTGTACTCATATCTCTGGAAGGGTGTCATACTCCCGTTACTGCCAGACTTTGCTTCAACTGTACGAACAACATGGCGGAATACGAAGCATACATCTTTGGTCTCAAGGCTTCCATGGACTTGGGAATCAAATCTTTAGATGTGTTTGGAGATTCAACTTTGGTCATCAGTCAGATCAAAGGGGAATGGGACACTAAACACCCAAATCTTATCCCTTACAAAGAATATGTTTTGACATTGCTACCACATTTTGCGGAGATTACCTTCGAGCATTTCCCTCGAGAAGAAAATCAGCTAGCAGACGCTCTAGCCACAATGTCATCTATGTTTAAACTTAATTGGGATAACGAGGCTCCCCAGATCACCATCAAACGAATGGATGAACCAGCACACTGTCATGAGATTAATACTGAAGAGGTAGTGGACCAGCCTTGGTTTCATGAAGTCAAGAGGTATCTCGAGGCTCAAGAATATCCAGAAGGAGCTTTAATCAATGATAAAAAGTTCTTAAGGAGATTCTCTGCTAAGTTTTTCCTGAGTAATAGCATTCTGTACAAACGCAATCATGACTCCATTCTGCTCCGGTGTGTGGATAAGATTGAAGCAGAAAAGATTATGGTTGAATTACATGAAGGTACTTTTGGCACTCACGCCAGTGGGCATACGATGGCAAACAAAATCCTAAGGGCAGGCTATCAACACTCTCAGACATGTCATAAGTGTCAAATTTATGCTGACAAGGTGCACGTACCTCCGGTTCCTCTGAATGTTTTGACAGCTCCTTGGCCCTTTGCTATGTGGGTAATTGATATGATTGGGGAGATCAAGACTACATCCTCCAATGGATACCGCTTCATCCTAGTGGCCATTGACTATTTTACAAAGTGGGTCGAAGCAGCTTCCTTCGCTTCCGTTACTAAGAATGTTGTTGCCCGCTTCATCAAGCAAAATCTCATTTGCCGGTATGGTATCCCAGAAAAGATCATCACTGACAATGGTACAAATCTTAACAATACTATGATCACCGCCTTGTGCGAGCAATACAAGATTCAGCATCACAAATCTTCTCCCTATCGGCCCAAGATGAATGGTGTTGTCGAAGCTGCAAATAAAAACATTAAGAAGATCATACAAAAGATAACAGTCACATACAAAGACTGGCATGAGATGCTACCATTCGCTCTCCATGGGTACCGTACCACGGCCCGCACGTCAACTGGGGAAACACCCTATTCTTTGGTATATGGCATGGAGGTTGTCTTGCCTATTGAGGTTAAGATCCCCTCTCTAAGGATTATGAAGGACGCAGGTTTGAGTGAAGACGATTGGATCCAGACTCGACTTGATCAACTGAACTTAATTGGTGAAAAGAGACTTACTTCTGTCTGCCATGGTCAAATGTACCAAAAACGGATGATCAAGGCTTTCAACAAGAAAGTCTTGCGTCAAGTATATCAAGTTGGGGATCTAGTGATCAAACGCATCATCTTGCCACAAAGTGATCCCAGGGGCAAATGGACTCCTACCTATGAAGGACCATTTGTAATCAAAAATATATTCTCCGGTGGGGCAATGATTTTGACAACCATGGATGGCGACGACCTGCCACACCCTGCGAACGCAGACATAGTCAAAAGATACTGCGCATAAGAGACCCGCTAGGTTGATACACCTAGGCAAAACAAGGGCATCCCGGCGAACCAAAAAGGTTCGGGCAAAAATTAGGGATAAAATAATAAAAAATCTGTACACCCGGCAAGTTGAAAACCTGAAAGGGAGACTTGGGCAAAAAAGGGTTTCCCGATGGACTGAAAACCCGAAAGGGCGGTCCAGGCAAAAGTTAGAGAATTAAAGTGTATGACTATGTCCCGTCGGATCACTTAATGGACAACATTTAACTTCCACTGAAAAACTCGGAGTTTCTGATCAATTCAATCATCTTCGGACAAAGCAACAAATAGACAAGATTCTCAGAGATACGAAGGCTATAGCAGAATGGGAACCCCATGGGATTATTACACATAGTTATCTTTCTTTGTATAAATTTTTCTTGTTTTTTATGGCACCATTCTCTTACTAGAATGATTGCCTCCTTTGTATGAAATACTTATTCAAAGTCAATACAAAGATATCTCTTTGAAAGTGCAAAAACTATTTGTCTTTTTCTTTACACTTGTGTTTTATTTGCAAAAACGTCCAATGATTCATTAATGAACATATGCATTTGAACATAATTACTGTTTACAAATAAACAAAATGCGAAAGATAATTAGTGATAGGATGAAAGGATAGGAAAACGTCTCTAGGCTATTCCATAAGAAATCCCTGCAGTACGTCATTTAGATCCCCAACAGAACAAACTTCAATTTGTTAATCCCCAGTAGAAATCATCAAATTTCTCAGGATTCCCTGAGCAAATCTTACAAGCAGTACGTGGCATTGTCCTCACAACATAATTTACTTCTCTCAATAAGAGTTCGTCAGTACTTCAACTTCAAAGACATGAAAATTCAACATACCCTAAACAGCATTCAGGGATTTATTTTCCTCAATCATACATCAATACAACAAATCAGCTTACATGCGCATACATTACATCCACATATCATAAACATTGATAAAGCAATTACATTGCATCATACATTTCATACAATATAACTTTGTTTCAGTTAACATTTTACCCTTTTCAAGATAAAATTAAACAGCTACCAATAAAAATATACAATCAGGATACAGTACAGATACGCTCCAGACATGGATGCCATTCTAATACTCATTCAGATTCAGCTTTCATGATACAGTTCAAATACGCTCCAGACGCGGATGCCATTTTGTTACTCATTTAGATTACAACATTAGATACAGTACAGATACACTCCAGACACAGATTCCATTCTGTTACTCATTTAGATTACAACTTCAGATACAGTACGGATACACTCTAGACACGGATGCCATTTTGATACTCATTCAGATTCAACTTTCAGATACAGTACAGATACGCTCCAGACATGGATGCCATTCTGTTACTCATTCAGTTTCAGTCCCCATATACAATATGGATACACTCCAGACACGGATGCCATTCTGATACTCATTCAAATTTAAACTTCAGATACAGTACGGATATGCTCCAGACACAGACGCCATTCTGATACTCGTTCTTTCGGCTTATAACTTACAGCTCAACAAACATTCCTGGATGGAATCTACAAGCCCATCTCCAACAAGATTCTATCACTTCTCCAAATGGCATCTTTAATCCCATTCCCTCAACTACACATCGTCGAGTGCAAATTTATGGGCACTCTAGTGTCCAATCATCTTTCACCTTCGAGTCACGAATGGCAAAGCTCGCTAATCTAACTCCTCATGTTTAAGAAGATTGAACACGGGAAGCTATTGTACCCCAAAATTTTCCCTCTCATTTATCAATACTTTTCTCACAAGATCTCTTTGACTCAAGACTGGATTAGGGTTTGGTCAGCTCAAGACATCTCATCTTACATAGTTAACCCATAATTAGGGTTTGAGTTTGCACAATGATTTTTGGACTATCAATGTTTCATATGACTTTCAAACATCATTATGGACCCTTAAGATTATTCATGACAAGTTTCAAGCCTTGAACCACATTTTTGATCAGTCAATTGGACAGTTGACCTAAAAAGCAACTGTATTGGGGAAAAAGTCAACCATGGCCAATTAACAGTCAAACTTCATAATTTTTGATCCACATCAAAATTCTAGAATCATATGTATCATTTGATCAAGTTTGGATCACAATTCCTCAAGAAATTTGATCAAATCATCAAAAGGGCAAAATGGTCAAAATTAGGGTTTTGACTGAGGAAGGGAAATTTCTGATTTTTAACCTAGCAAATGACCAATTGATTTGATGCATGATTTCAAGGGTTCATTTGTATCATCTTGACCTAATTACATGATTTAAAACATTGCAATTTCATTGGATAGAAAGATGAAATTTGCAGTCAACTGTATATTGAAAAGTCAAACTTTGACTTTTTGGTCAAAATCAAGTGTCAAGGATCACAATTCATCAAAACATGTCAAAATGTGAAACTTGTTCATCAAGAAACCAAAGATTGAAGATTTGATTTTGAAATTTGAAATTTTTCTTAACTTAGAAATTTTCTAAGTATAGAAAATTTCTTATTTTTTCCCCAAATTTAAGCCAAATTTCCACCATGATGCAAGATGATTCAAAGGAAATTCCCAACATGAAAGTTGTAGATATACATGAAATCTACAACTTTGCTTCACAAAGTTTTCCCTAAATATGCTTGGATCTCAAGATATAATTTTATGAATACATGCCCATGAACTAAAATAACTTAGTGAAATTTTGACCTAATTTAGGCAGGTTTTGGACCCAACTTCATGGAAATATTTCAGCTAGTTCCAAGAGGAATCTTGAAATTCATTTCAAAGATGAGTTATAAAGCATATTGCAAGCTTTCCAAAATGTCCAAGAACTCCTTGAGATAATTTTTGAGTAGGTAGAATCGAAGAGATGAAGTTGGCAATTTCTCACTTTGCTTTCAAGCCATTTCATGAAGAACAAAGTTCAAATCAGAACCTATACGCCTGATCCATGTTTTACAGGTCCCAAACTTATTTCTTACTCCATAATTTAATGCTTACTCAGTTTACAAAGTCTTAATTCAAGCCCAAAGGTCTTTGTCCAAACATCATTTCCATAAATGGCACAAAGTTGCCATTGCCATTTTGAAAAAGCTTTACTTTTGCAACTTTACAAATCTTGAGCATTGAACATGTCTTCTCTGCACACACAAGTACCACAGACCTAAGGCAACTTTTATAGAACATATACCACCCTAAGCAAGCCAGTACAAGCATGTAAAGACTTGTCCCTTCACTTTGCTTCAAAAGCAAGAAAGTGTGCAAAAAGTCTAGAACTGAAAAAATCTGTTGAAGAGCTAACTTGAAACCTACCCCATACTAATACACAAACACATTACAATTGAGAACACGATAGCTAAGGTCCTGAAACACTAAAACACCCCATATCATCAAAAAACTGTCCAAACTTGCAGTTTGTGCATAAGCTTAGCAATCCACAAATTGGCTCGTGCGTTTCAAGTTTCAATCATCCAAACACTTTACATACTTGATATCTAAGTGACCCAGACCATCATCCCTGCATTGTAACTCCTTCTCCATCATCTGCCATTTTTGTTTTCCAAGCTTGCAGGTTGACTTGGATAGAGAGTTTCAGACACTTTCAAAGCAAGGTAAGGGTTGGAACACACTCAGGGAAGTTCAAGCAATCTAAAGCAACCTTCAGGCCCTCCTAAATCTCACTCAAACTCCATTCATGATCTCAGCTGAAAGAGGTAAGAATCTCAACTTCTATCTCTTCATACATGCATCCATTGGCCATGGTTTGTGAATAAACAATGTAGACACCATTGCTACAAAGCTTTACATATCCATAACTTGCATTTATTTGGCCTGAGTTGAGAGAATTTTGTAGTTCAAATTCCTGTAAAAATTAGGTTTAAATTGAGGGGTTTTAAAATTCGTTTTAATCTTTGATTGTTAGCTTACATGATTTACATGGTTGAAATCGTGGGAATGAGTACTACCATTTTTATCTTGGAAGTTTTCATTTTCATGGAGAAATGAGAAAGTTAAAGAGCTTCTGGCTGGGTAGAGGAAGAACACGAAGTACAGGGCCATGGAAGCATTTCATGTTATGTTTTTCTTGTTTCACATAAATCAACGGATGTATAGCCACCCTAGTGGCAAGGTAGCGCGCTGGTAAGGCCCAGGTCATGGGTTCGAACCTTGGTGCTACCTTTTTTTTTCTATTTCCATTTTTTTGTTGTTTTGCAGGATGGGCTTGTTTCCTTGGGCCTTAGTGTTTTTCTAACATATTGCTCCCTGTCTCCTTACAGCACCCCTGGCCCATACTTTTATTTATTTGTTTTATTTTCTTTTTTTGTTTTATTAAATATTTTCTTAAATACATAAAATCATGAAAAATATAAAATATGAGAATTTTTCATTTTGTTTATTTTATTTTATTTTCACATTAAAAAATATTTTCACCTAACTATTTTTCTTAATAAATTTGTAAACATAAATAAAATAGACTTAGTTTAATTTGTTTTATTTCCTTTTCATTCCTTACTTGTAAATATTTATTTTGGCATATATAAAAACTAAATATTTTCATAAAATATTTTTTATTATTTTTAATACAAAAATACATAAAAATAATACATAAGAACTTTATTTTCTTTTAAACTTGAAATTAGGGTTAACTTTGGTTTTCAAGAATTAATTTCTTTTTCTTAAGTTATTAGGTTTAGTTCAAAATTTCTTTTTTCACATAAAAAATAAAACAAAATCCTTTTCTCGCATGTACATAATATTGCATATTTAAATATTGTATTTGTTTATTCCAATATTCGTACAAATTCGATTTGGTTGTAATAGCTTATTTAGATTTACATTCTTGCAAATCCCCATTCAAATTTGTATTCCCCCTCCCATAAATTGTTGTAATTGCTTAGTAATCTTTACATTACGCAATTTACCGCTTTTACATACCATGCTAGTAATTAGGGTTTGTATGGTAAGATCAAAATAAAGCAAATAGAAAACCCTAATACAAGACAAACAAAGCATGAAAATAACACACTTGCATACAAACATCCTTAGGGTTTCTCCACTTGGTTGCCTTATACAAAAATAGCCATATTATGCATGCGAAGTATCTTGGCAAAACAAACAAATATAAGATCATATTCCCTCGATGACGCTATTCTAAGTTGCCTTACAAAATGATCTTGGTCCCTCAAAATGCTAAGATACTTTTCAATATTGCTAATCATGGTTATACGATGACCCACGCCCGTCCCGTTTACATCCAAAGTAAGGGTTTCTTACCAAATCAATGGTAGGACAACAATGTCAAAGGAATAGAAAATAAACAAGAAAGACATTTGAGTAGGTAGATTACTTCTAGTTACTTGCTCTATTTACAAGCAACTATCCTTGCTATTTTCAAAACAAACACACACATTTCCAAACATTTTATAAACATTGAAAACATTTCAAAAAAAAGAGACAAACATCTTTGTATACATTCTTACGAACGAGAATCATTACAAAGATTGCCAAAACAAATGGCCTCTTTTACAAAATACTTTCAAAAACCACACAAAGCACAATTTCAAAACAAAAAGCAAGTGATCTAGCAAGTAACTAAGAGCCCATGGAAAACCATGGATGAAAAGGGTGCTAATACCTTCCCTTTTCATAATCTACCCCCAGAACTCAAGAAACAATCTCAAAGGTCTTTCCTATGCTTTTTCACCATTCCTTTTGGATAAAAGAAAATTCTGTGGCGACTCTTGCTAACCGCAACATTTGCGATCAAACGCAAACACCTCAAGTCAGTTCTCCCACCATATCACATGAATCTTCTCAAATAAGATCTCTTTATCATCCATCAGATACTGAACTTTTGCTTTCAATAAATAGCAACCAGTCGGTAGAGACAAACATAAGTGGCAATCTTCGCCACAGCCCGGAAATAAACTGGCTTGCAACAAATTCCACTTAATGGTCATGAGAGGAGTAACTAGTTCCTCAACAGAAGTAACAAATGTATCATCGTCAACAGCATTAACAACACGACAGTGCTTGGGCATGGGAGCAGTTATAACATTGGGAATCTCAGGAGCGTCAATTTCAATCTCCTTCGCTTTAATAAGGTCTTGCACCTTGTTTTTCAAAGCCCAACAATCGTTTGTATCATGACCTAGACTTTCTGAGTGATAAGCACAACAAGCATTTGGGTTGTAGTGAGGAGACGCGGTGTTGGGATTCTTGGGAGCTTCCCTCAAGGTAACCAGATTGGATTTCAGTAGGTGAGGTAAGACTTGAGACAAAGTCATATTTATCCGGGTGAATTTCCTTACAGGTCTTTCTACTCTAGGCTGATTATTTTGTTGTTGAGTAACTTCAAGCTTGGATATCATAATAGCCTCTACCGTTGGACGGTGCTCGGTTATGCCCTGATTTCATTGATTGTAAACAACACTAACCTCTTTTTTTCCTACGAAAGGTCTATTTCCCGCACTTGAGGAGGTATCCTTCTGAATCTTGCCACTTCTAATCCCAGCTTCCACTCTTTCTCCCATCAAAATCAACTCAGTAAAGCCAGTTGAGGAGCTTCCAATCAGATGATTAAAAAACGGACCAGATAGGGTACCCAAAAACGTATCCACTAACTCCCTATCAAACAGGGGAGGTTGGACTCTTCCTGCTAAGTCCCTCCACTTCTGAGCATAGTCTTTAAAATCCTCGATCGAACCCATAGACATACTTTGGAGTTGTGTACGGGTGGGAGCAATGTCTGCATTATACTGATACTGCTTGTAGAAAGCAGCATCCAGGTCTTCCCAGTTACGAATATTGGTCCCTTCCAGCTGGTAGAACCACTCTAGTTGAGTTCTGGATAAACTATCTTGAAAGAAGTAAACCCATAAGTCCTTGGCTGTAGTGTGAGGCTGAATCTTCCTCATATGAGACCGATGATGCATCTTGGGACATGAGACCCCATCATATTTAGCGAACACCGGAACCGTGAACTTCTGCGGGATGACAACCCCAGATACCAAACCCAGCTCTTCAAAATCCACTCCAGGTACCTTCTGGATTTCCATTGCATTTAGACGCTCTTCCATCTGTTTGTATTTTTCATCGGCCGGAGGATACTGATCCTCATTATAGTCAGTCTCATTATCAGATTCCCTTGGACCAGGGTCTTCCACTCTTGTTTCCCATTCTTGATTGTCTCTTTCCTTTGACGAAGATGCTAGCTCTATAACTTGCCTTAACGGTCCTATGAACCTCTTTCCCAAATTCACCACACCAACTGGCTTCTTTGGCTTCTTGGTCTTCTCTTTAACAATCAGGGTTTTTAGTTCCTCTTGCTCCTATGCAATGATTTCAAGGATTTCTGGAAATTTAAATTTGTGAACCAAAATGAAACAAATATTTTATTAGTAGAATTCAAAATACAATTTCTTTTAGGCGTTCAATTGAAAATTCTAAAAACTAAGAAATCAGGTTTTCCATGGGCGATTCCTCTTCGTGCCGAGATAGACATTAAGACCTCTTTCTTCGTGAAGTTGCTTCGTGAGCTCCAAAACTTTCCTCTCATGGGTATAGAAATGATATCTATAGGTATCCCGATCTTTCTTCAGTTGAATCCAGGATCTCTGCAGTTCTTCAAGATCAATGGGCATATCAGGATGAAGAACTGTATATGGAACATCTCCTTCAGTGATGGGCTCCATAATCACTGGTAAGATGGTTATATATGGCATCATAAGATTCTGAGCACGAGCTCGTACCCGTTGGAGATAAGGTTCCATAGGGATGGAAGTATTCAACCCCAAAGTATTGGTGTCAAATCTGTTTACCATGCCCCAAGCTCGTATGAACCTCTGACGATACTCTTGGACATCATCCTCATAGTTAAACACAATGCCCTAGACAAACATCTCGTGGGGAACATCCCTTTGAGCGTAACCAAATTTTCGCAGAGCCAGAGAAGGATTATAGGTTATGCCTCCCCTAATGCCGAGTAGTGGGACATTAGGGAACTCCCCGCAGCGATCAATAATCGAAATATCTCCCATAGATCGGGAATACTAGAGAATATCCGCATGAGAAAGTGACATTATCCTTTGCGACCAGCCCAAACCCTCTTCATTCTTCAGTGCTTTTTTAGGGAGGTGAGAAATAAACCACCTCGAAAGCAATGGCACACAACACATAAGAATCCCTCTTTTCTTCGTGGTATGAGTGTGGAAGGTATGCAAGATGTCTCCGGGTAAAGTGGGTACAGGGTTGTGAGAGAGGAAGACCTTGATAGCATTCACGTCTATGAGTAAGTCTAGATTAGGGAACAATACTAACCCATAGGTTAGAAGGGCCAAGACATCCTCAAAAGCCTGGAGGTCCAAATCATCCCAAAACAGTTGAGCCTTCTCTATTAGGAACTTGGCTAGAAAACCCTTAACTCCGCTTCTTGTTTCCCAGTTGGATACAATGTCAGATCATTTCAGGTGCAAAGCTGCTGCAATGATCTCTGGCTTTGGAGCTTCTTCCAAACCGGTGAAAGGAAACTGATCCAAAATAGGTATACCCAATATCTGAGATAACTCTTCCGTGGTGGGTACCAACTGATAGTCTAGAAAGGTGAAGCAATGGTGCTTATGGTCAAAGAATTGAAAGAGCACACTCATCATCTTCTCATCAAAACATGAGGTAACCAGATTGAGAAGTCAACCATAGTTCTTGGTGAATGAAGAAGTCTCAGAAACCCTTGATACTAGCTCTTTGAGTTGAATAGGTATTCTCACAAAGGTGATTCAGATGGTATTTATACGATCGGAAGCCATGATCTGCAAAACAGAACAAAGATAAATTCCCCTAATTCTTGAAATTGTTAGTGTAATGAAGAATGAATGCATGATGTCATGTTTAAGCTAATTAATCACGCACAAGCAAAGTACACAATAGACCTTAGGTTCAAAGGCTTGCATTAGGTTTAAGGTAAGTACCCTCTTGAAGTTTTGTTGGTTTTAAACCTGGCCTAGAAATAGTAACCGGGTTCTAAGGAGTCTCAATATCATTGATCTTTCTTAATCGGTATTATTTCAGCTTAACACTCTTTTCTTACGGCCGAAACATCCCAAAAGTCTGATCTCAATGAGTGTAATATTGAGTATCAACTGATTCCCAGCTTTACACCGAGATCGTTTATCTCACTACTTTCTAATGGCCAAGTTTGTTCAACTAAGGTTCTAAGATTCGTTAGTGCTTCACGACACCACGCGGCGGCCCCGTATTCTCGTCGATTCGACACAAGGGATACTGGTACCAACCAAAGTGACACACCAACACAACTATCACTTCAACCATATCGATATATGTCGTACAGTCTCCACGATCTATTGTTGTTTACCTAAAAATATGCCCCAGATCCGGGTATAGGATCTATACAAGAATACCCCAACAAACCCTCAAAGATAAAGCAGTCAAGGCAAACAAAGAAAGAAATTTTAAAATGATATAGACCTTAAGTTAAACCCCACTTTTATTATATTCCCCAGCAGAGTCGCCAGTTCTGTGATACGGTGGCAGAACCGACTGTTTAATACTGGTTTGCATTTTGCATTTACAAATGTTGCGGTAAGCAAGAGTCTCCATCGACTTTTATTTTATCCAACAAAGGAAAGGGTGAAAAGAATAGAAAAATACCTTTTTCGAGAGTTTCTGAGTAAGGGGGGTAGATTATGGAAAGGGTAGATGTTAGCACCCTTTCCATCCGTAGTTTTCTACGGGCTCTTAGATGCTTAGCTCATGTTTTGAAAATTGCTTGTGCTTTATGTGTTTTGAAAATTGTTCTGAAAATGCCTTAGTGTGCGATTAGCTTTGTGAAAACTCTTGTATCAATCCTCAAGAGTGTTGACAAGGCTAATGTTTTTGAAAGTGTTTTGAAATGTTTTTGTGTAGGTGCAAAAAGTTGTTTTGAGCAAGCATCTAAGAACTTATCTACCTACTCGAAAAAGGCGTTCTTTTCCTCCTTTCCTTTAGATAGTGTTATCCTACTATTAGTGAGTAGGTAGCCCTATCGTTGGATGTTGAAGGACTATCGAAAGGGGCGTTTATGGTCATTGAAGGCAACATGTAGATATACCTTAGCAGTTCGAAGGGACTGTCATCATATGTCCGTAGGCAATATCGAGGGACAAGATAATTTCTTGTAGGTAACTCGAGGGACATTGGAAGACTATGATCTTTATGATGACTTTAAAATTGAGGGTCTTTGCTAAGAGTATCCCTATGTTCGAGGGACATGACCATTTCCGAAGGCAATCACAGTGGGAAATACCCTAGGGGTAAGAGTGTGCAATAATGTGCTTTTTTCCAGGTATTTTTATCTTGATGTTAGTGATCTAATATTGATTGATTACTTCTTGCCGCAAACGCCTAATTTACTAACAGTTTATATATAGGCATATAATATAGTACGGAAAGTAAATTGCGGGAAATAAAAACTCCTAAGCTATTACATGGTCTCGGGGCAGTTACAGTTATATCTGACTAAAAATGTAAAGTGCGGAAATTAAAAACCCTAATTAGGCTATTACAAACCGGGCACAGTTACATAATTAAAAAAAATCGTACGAAAAATAACAACGCGCAAAATTAAAAGGGAATAAGTTTGAAACCCTAAAAATCTAATTGCTTAATAAAAATATTTTTGGTATTTTATAAAAAAATTTTTTTTGAGATTTAACCTAATTTCTAACTAATTTTAAATTAAAGAAAACAAGTTAAAATTTAATTAAATTAATTTGCAAGAATTAATTTTAATAAAAAAACCTAAATCTATTTTTGGGATTTTTGTTGATTTTATGAAAAAAAAATGAATTTAAGAAAATATAAACTAATTAAAAAAAGAAAATAAAGTAAATTAAAAAGAAATGGGCCTGGGGTGAGAAACCAAATTGGGGGGGGGGGGGGTGCATCGCTGAATTTTCTAGGGGCCCAGATCTATTGGCACATACAGCGTGTGATCCAATGTTGCTGCTCTTGGAAGTTCCACCATGGGGCTGATGCTTGGAGCCCTGGATATGGAATAATGAAGATCTGATGGTGATGGTGAGTTGATGGTATATGATGCACCTTTATAGCCTGCAAGCACTGGATCAAAGATGACAAATATGAAAAAATAAAAACCCTCACGCTTGGATCGAACCCAAGACGTGATGGGGGGAAAGCCTTAAGGGTCTGTGCATTGCCAACCCTATCACCTGTTCATTCTTTATCATAAATAAAACAAATATATTATAAAGGAAAACAAAGAATAGTAATTTAAATTAAAAAAAATCACGTGCTAAGTGGGCTCGGGGTCTGTTTGAATGGACCTATCAGAATACAAGGTCCAGCCACGCCAGCACAGGGAGGGTCAAACCACCCCTCGCGGTGGTTGACCGTTGTCTTCTCCAGCGAGACTAAAATTGGAACCTGCGGAATACGACACTTCAAGCTCGGAAATTTTGGCTATCCCCCATAAAACCTAGGCTGCAAACTCAGCCATGGTCTTAGATTGGACTGAAAGTGCCTGTATCATTGAACCTGAAGCTTACACATCTCCAAACCCTAAAAATGGTGTTTAGTGATTACGGCCTTACAACTTACATGAAACACGTTAGAAAATTTATAAATAATGATAATAATATGAATGTGCAAGCAAATAGGATTTATATTACGAACTAAACAAGTTTGAGATCCAAGGATTTTACCTAAAGTTGAGATTCGGTTGGACAATCTCAGGGTCTTTCAGGCGCGTATGAGGAATGATTTTCCTCCCTTGGAACCTCAAGAGGAAGATTGGCTCTTTTGTTTGGATCAACAAAGGCTGGAATTGATGTTTTTGATTTTCACGATTTTCCTTGAAACTTTGATCTTTGCTAGGGTTTCCTTTGATGGCTGGGCGTGTCTCTTTTAGGTCATGATAGTTTGTGTATATGTAGCAAATCACATTAGGTTAACAAATGTGGAAAAGATCCATGCTTTGATGAGAGAAAAATCTTCTTTCAATTATGTGATTTTTTTGGCTTTTTTAGAACAAATTAAATCTTTCTTTTCCCCATAATCTTCCCTTGATATGCCAGCATATTTTGTCCCTTATTTGATGAGAAAGAGATTCCCAATCATATCTTCCATTATTTCTTTTTATTTATTTAATTTTGCATTTTAATGGATAAAATATCAAAATAAATAGTATAAATAATAAAATAATGTATGAATGAGCTCAAAGGTCGTGGGCCATGTTAGAAACAAGTTTCAAGCATGAGAAGATGGGCCCATTTGGAAAAAATTCAAGTTTGGGAAATATTGGCTTCATGCACTTTTCCAAAAATTGATCAATTTTGGCAATGCATATCTCTCTTATTTTTAACCCTAAGAGTGTGTTCTTGGACTTTTAGAGAGCTTAGGATATCCTCTAAACAACCCTTTTTGTTTCATTTCAATTGGGTCTTCCATGTTCATGTAAGGAGCTTTGACCCAAAAGGTGTTTTTGTTAACTTTTTGAAAGGACCTATAATTTTTGAGCTTGTATCTTTTAACTGGGGCATTTCTTGAAGTTGAGGGATGAAGAGAAGTTGTAGGGAATTGGATTCTCTTAAAAATGAGCTTTGGTGGAAAAAATTATGATAAAGTATGAGAAAGTTATGCCTGGTCAAAGTTTGGTTGACTTTTCCTATAGAAACCCTAATTTGCCATTTTTGACTTTTGATGAGTTAGGAGCATTTATTGAGGAATCATGATCAACCCTTGATCAAATGATGGATATTACTTCAAAATATTGATGTTGACCAAAAATATTGAAGTTTGACTGTATATAGGCCATAATTGACTTTTGACCTAGTACAGTTGATTTCCAAGCATTTGAGCAGTTGACTGAGCAAACTTGTTGTGCAAGGCATGAAATTTGGCATGTATTATCTTTAGTACATATTAGGGCCATGGAAAACATTTGAGACCCTTGGAGCTCAACCATCTTGATGAAAATTGAAACCCTAGTTTAAGGTTTATTGCCTTAGGAGGAGAATTTGTCTGGTCAATTCTTAGTCATCCTAGGGCAAGTTAGGGACCTCAATGGGCATGTGTTGAGAAAAATCAGAGGGAAAATTTTAGTGTAAAACGGGAGGATTTTCACAAAATTCAAAGATGCCAGAAGAAGACAAACAGTTTTCCACTTAAATTATATTAGAAGGAAATAATCCACTTCAAATTCTGAGTTTGAAGTTTTTAAGAAGCCACTTTTCATCAGAGGCAGTTTCCCAGACTTTGACAGAAGCTACTTTTGATCAACACCAGACTTTGATACTCTATTCAGAAGTAAGCACTATTCTTTAATAAAAACCTTGTTTAAATTCTCTTTGATAAAATCAAATCTTTAAATGGCTAAGGGTTTAGAAAATATGTCAGCCCGTTGATGACCAATATCAATAAATTGAATATCTATAACACCCTTCTGAACATAATCTCTAACAAAATGATATTTTATTTCAATGTGCTTGGTTCTATAATGTTGAATTGGATTCTTTTTTAAATAAATAGCAACAATATTATCACAAAAAATGGGAATAATGTTTCCATAGATATGATAATCCTCTAGCTAATATTTTATCTAGAGTAGTTGTGTACAACAAGTTGCAACTAAGATGTATTCTGCTTCTACTATAGATAGATAAATAGTTGCTTGTCTTTTACTAGCCCAAGATATTAGGGCTTCATTTCTGAATTCAAAATTTCCACTAGCTTATTTTCCCTCAATTCTATCCCCAACATAGTCAACATCACATGATCCAACTAGCTTATAATCTAGGGATTTTGTATAAAGAAGTCCCAAATTTGTTGTTCCTTTCAAATACCTAAAGATTCTCTTAACAACAGTTAAGTGAGCCTTTATAGGATATGATTGAAATCTTGCACACAAGAAAACATTGTATAATATATCAGGCCTATAATATTTGAGGTAAAGCAAGGAACCAATCATACCTCTATATAGCTTATGGTCTAGTTTGGTTCTACTATCCTCTTTGTTTAGATTGCAGGTTAGATGCATAGGAGTTGACATAATCTTACCGTCTTTAAGATTAAACTTCTTCAAAAGCTCATTTGTATACTTTGACTGATGAACATAGATTCCATTTTTGCTTTGGTTGATTTAAATTCCTAGAAAGAATTTTATTTCCCCCATCATGCTCATCTAAAATTCATCCTGTATAGTCTCAGAAAATTCGTTGCAAAGAGAGGCATTAATAGAACAAAAAATTATGTAATCTACATATATTTGGACAATTAAGATATCCTTATTTAGAGTCTTTATGAATAGTTTAGTGTCAACCTGACCTTTTTGAAAACCATTTTCTAACAAGAAATTACCCTGTCTCTTATACGAAGCTCTTGGAGCTTGCTTGAGTCTATAGAGTGGTTTCTTAAGCTTAAAAACAAAATATGGGTGGATTGAGTCCTTAAATATAGGAGGTTGTTTGACATACACTTCTGAATAAATGACTACATTTAAGAAAACACTCATAACATTGTTATGATATAAAATAATATCATAATTAATAACATACGAGAGAAGAAGTATGATTGCCTCTAACCTTTCAACTGATGCAAAGGTTTCAAAGAAATCTATACATTCCAACTGACTGTAACCTTGAGCTACAAGTCTAGACTAGTTTCTTACCACTTCTCCTTGCTCATTAAGTCTGTTTCTGAACACCATTTTATTCCAATAATGTTCTTTTGACTTGGTCTAGGGATCATGTCCCAAACATCATTCCTCTAGAACTGATTCAACTCTTCTTTCATAGCTATAATCCACCCATCATTTGATAAATATTCATCAATAGAAGTTGGCTCAATTAAGGAGATAAATCATAACATAGAGTTATCATCTCTGAATTCAGATCTAGTTCTCAAAGGATCATACTTATTCCCAATGATTAGCTCTTATGAGTGAGAAGTTTTATACTTGAAAGGCTTCTTGGGTTGATTTGAAGCTTCTGAACCATCTTGGGCTTCTTTGGAATTTTCAGCTTATAGGTGAGCTTCAGAAGTTGGTTCAGCTTCTGGTTCACCAGCATCTAATCCTTCACCTTTTGAGCTCATAGCCTCTAAAGGTCCAACTTTTGGATGATCTTCAGAAACCTGAATATCTGCGAAACTTTTAACAAGCTCAATAATACCCATGCCAATGATATTCCCTTTTTGTCCTCCTCCAAACCCACACTTTCTTCCACTTTCAGAGTTAGGTTTTAGGACATGAATGTTGCTTTGTTTTCCCTTTAGGAATATCTTCAACAAACACAATTTCAGACTTAGGTACCCATAATCTTATGGGTCCTCTAGTGTTAGTTCTAATATGCTTCCTTCTATTTTGAGTCTTTACCTGATAAAAAGGTCTAGGCTCATTCCATAATTTTTGTTTATAATATTTTTGTCTAGGATAAGTCTTGATTTGGCTTCTAAACCCTTCTAAACTTTTGATCCATAAGTCTTGGGTTCTGATTTCTTCAAAACCTTTAACTTGAGAATTTTGGGTTCTGGATTCTTCAAAGCCTTTGAATTTTGAATCTTAGGTTCTGATTTATTCAGTACCTTTGACTTTGAAGTCCCAGGTACTAATTTATTTAGGACATTTGATTATGTTATCTTAGGTTCTGATTGGTTCAAAATCTTACCTTTATTAGAAGCAGGCACAAAAAAAGTTTTCATCTCTCTTTGTGCAATGCTTGAAGAAGAAGGGTCTGAGGGTTTTTTTTAAGATCTGAGATTTTGGATTATAAATTTTTTCACTATAAACCATACCTTCTCATTTGATCTTACTTACTCCAGATATCATGGAAGCAAGTTTTGTTCATTCAAGACCGGTTATGATAAAATATTGAATAGTCATTTCATGCTCACCCAAGGGTTTATCAGAAAATTTATTTACTTGAGCAATATGATCACTTTCTAGAGTTTCAATTTTTATTTTGAGAAGACTTTAGTTCTTCTTTCAAAAGATCATATTGTTTTTCAATATTTTCATGTGCCTTTCCTTGTCTTGGCAACAACTCATGAGGTCTTGAATACAAGAGATAAGACCAGAGTGAGATAAATTAGAAAATACCTCATCATCATCATCATCATCATCATCATCATCATCATTATTATCTTCTTATTCTTCTTCAGATTCTAAACCAAAATATGATTCAAGTTCTATTTCAGAGGATGGGAGAGCCATCAGTGCCATATTCGCTTCTCCTTCATCTTTATCTGAGTTCTCTTCATTATCAAGTTAGTCCCATGTTTCTATGAAACTCTTCTTGAATTTTCTTCTGAGTCTATCCTTCTGGGAGCATCCTTTCTTTGGCTTGTCTTTCTATAAATCAGAATAAGCAGCTTTGAATGACCCGATTTCTTGTAGTTGAAGCAATTCTTCTAATCATCAACTTTGTATCTAGAACTAGAGCCTTTGAAGCCACTGCTTCTACCAAAGAATATTTTGTTTTTTTTTCCATTGTTGAAACCTCTTGTTGATAAAGTGCATTTCCTCTTCATCAGAGTCACCATCAGAAAGTTCTTCATCAAAAGCTTAATCTGATTTCCAGATTTTTGAGGATCTGACAACTTTAGCACCAAATTTTTCAGTTGCTGACTTCAAAGCCAGTGATTTAGATTTCTTCACAGGCTCATCTCCATTCAGCTCTATCTCATGGCTCTTAAGGTTTCTTATTAGACTTTCAAGGATCAACGTATTTAGATCTTTAACCTCTTGAATAGTTATGACCTTAGGTCTATATCTAGCATGAAGACTTCTTAGGATCTTCTTGACATGGTCAGATGTAGTGTAGTTTTTGTTCAGAACCTGAAGGCCTGATACAAGAACTTGAAACCTAGAGAACATGATTTCAATGTCTTCATCATCCTTCATTCTGAACATCTCATAGTGTTGTACTAGAAGGTTGACCTTAGCCTCTTTGAATTGTTAGTTTCCTTCATAAGTAGAACACAAATACTCAAAGATAGTTTTAGCAGTGGATTTATCAATGATCTTGATGTACTCAGAATGAGGTAGATCTTCAATTTGAATTCCTCTAACTTTGGGATGTTTACTACAAATTTTCTTCTGAGCTAGTGTTAGAGTTTTCCTATCAGTTACCATTCCAACACCATTAACTTCAATGTTAATGCCATCTTCAAGGATATCCCACAATTCATCATCAAGACTAATGATATATGTATACATCTTACTTTTCCACCATTCAAACTGAGTGAAATCTCCATTGAAAGTAGGTGGTCTATTAGAATAGTAACTCTTTTCAAGAGCACTATAATCATACATGTAATACGGTGGGAGAACTGACTTGGGTGTTTTGCGTTTTATCGCAAACATTGTGGATAGCCAGAGTCGCAATCGACTTTTATTTTATCTAATAAAGGAAAGGGTGAAAATAATAAGAAAGACCTTTTGAGAAATTTCTTGAGTTCGGGGGGTAGGTTATGAAAATGGAAGGTGTTAGCACCCTTTTCATCTGTAGTTATCTACGGGCTCTTAATTGCTTGATCACTTTAAAATGCTTTGTGTTTGTGTAAGTTTGAAAATATTTTGAAAAAAATGCCTAAGTTCGGAAAACTTTACAATGATTCTCGTATCGTTGAGAATGTATACAAAGTGTTGGTTTTGAAAATATTTATTGAAAAAGAGTGTTTGAAATATGTTTTGTAAGGCAATTTTGTAATGACTCTCGTATCGTTGAGAATGTATATAAAATGTGAGGTGAAAAGATGGTTTTAGTTTGTGAGCAAGAAATTAAGAGCAATCTACCTACTCAAAAAGTATTTATTCTCTTCCTCCTCCTTTAGATAGTGATATTTTACCATTGGTTGGCAAGGAGCCATATCATTGGATGTGAGGGACAGACGTGGGTCGCCGTACAATCATAGAAAGAAACTTGTAAGACATTTTAGCAATTTTCGTAAGGGACTAAGATCATTTACCTAAGGCAACATCGAAGGGTTATCGAGGGACTATAATCTTTTAATCGAGGGTCTTTGCTAAAGCATCCCACGTTCAAGGGACATGACTGATTTTATCCGAGGCAACAAGTATGGGTTAACCCTAGAGGTGCATGTGTGCAAAGTGTTTTGTTTTCATGTATATTATCTTTGAATTAAGGTTTGACTATGGTTGATTTTAAGTCTTGTCATACAAACCCTAATTACTAGAAATAATAAGGAAATGGATAAATTGCGGAATTTAAATGTCCTACACTACTACAATGCTTTGGGAATGTGGGTACAATTTTGTGAATAGGGGGAGAAAGCAACAAAGCCCTAATTACTATTACAAACCATTGAATATGAATTACAACAATAATTATACACAAAATGAACGAGAAGAAAAGATATTGTTTTCTAGGATTTTTGGTGAAGAAAAAAGGTTTTATAGTTAACCTAATTAAATTAGTTAATTATAATTTACAAGAGAAGTTAATTAATAATTAACAAAACCTAAAATATAATTTAATTGAAATTGAGAAAAATAATAAAACCTAAGTCTAATGAATTTGTTTAGAAAATAATTTGAGTACTAATGTAAATTTAGGAAAGAATATTTTAAAGTGTGTAAAATAAACAAAAATTAAGTTCTAAATATTGACAAAAAATAAAATAAGGGTTTAAATTAAAATATTTAATTATTTAATTATTTAAGAAAAAATATATTTTGGTATTTCGGTTTAAATAAAATAAAAAGATAAATAAAAATATTAAAAAGAAATAAAACAAAGTGCTTGGTGTTAAAAGTGATTAGGGGGTTAAAAATAGCAAAACAGACCCAAATCATGTTTTTTGTTTTAAAACAGAAAAAAGAAGAAGAAGTGGGCTTGCGCTATTTTTAGTAGAAGGGGGGTATTAGAAAAAAAATTAGTTCAGGCCCCAAACAGGAAGAGCCCAAGCGCATGTTTATGATCCCATGTTGCTGACTTTTGAAAGGTGCATCATAGGATTTCACTATGGGGCGCTGGATTTGAATGGCTGAACATTCAATGGTGTTGATATAAAGTCCATGGTAGGCGCCTTGTACAAGATTACATTTGATATGAAATAAGAAAATATGAAAAAAAAACAAAAGGGTGCCGCTAGGGCTCGAACTTAGGCCCCTATAGCTCAATGCCTTATGCACGCTTCCTCTTCCATTGGGGTGGTTGTTTCATCCGGTATTAAGACAAGTTGCAATAAACTTAAAGTAAGCCTAGTCCTAATTATAACTTCATCCCTAACCTTGCGCCAGAAGCCATTGACAAGATTTTTGAATTTCTGATCTTGCTCATTTCTCAACCATTTGCAAAAGTATAAACATGAAACTTGCTCCATTTTTCAATACGAATTCAACCATGTAAACAACTTAAACTATAAATCAAAGATGAAAATTAATTTATGTTGGCACCAAATAAAACCTAATTTTTTTTCAGAAAGTTCATCTTCAAAATTCGCATCACTCATGCAACATAAATGAAAACTAAAGGCATGGTTAGCCTCAGGGGTATGATTTCTACATTTTTCATTCACAAAGTAACCATTAATGATGCTTGTAGAGAGAGTTAAAAGTTGAGAAAACTTACCTCAAAACTGGAAATCGTGTATGGAGTTTGAGTACCCCTGGAAGTGTTGTGATGATCTCGATAGCTTCACTAGACTCCTAGGAATCTAATGTAACTCTTACTTTGTGCTGAAAGTGCCTGAATCGTGCCGGAGAAGTCAAGTTGCAGGGCTGAGTTTTTGAGTTTGGAAGATGATTAAGATGGAGTTACATTTGTAAAACAAGGATGGGGATGAGTTGTATATGATGTATGGAAGCTTTGTGATTGATTTGGAGAAGAAACACACGAGTGGATTGTGAGATAGAAGTTCAAGGTCAGAAATGACAAGCTATGGAGTTTTTTGTGCAAATTCTGGTTTAAGGGAGTTTGAGGGCTTATAAATCCGTGTGTAAGCTTGCAAAATAGTGTCTCTGTTTATAGGGAAAGGTTGGAGAAGCTCAAGTTGATCAGAATTCAAAATCACATGTTAAGCTCAATATGTGATTTTCTTGAAAAATCAAGTTTCAATGCCTTGTACCTTTGATCATAGAGTGGTTAAACGCTTTAATAAAAATGCTTATGACCTTGTAGATGAAGTGTGATTAGATGAAACAAGTGAGAGTCTCAAGAATTGAATTTGTGCATAAAGCTTTCTTTTCAAGAATGGCAATGTTAACTTTCTTCCCAAAATGGCAAATTGACTTGGACAATGCTTAAACCACTTGGATCATAGCTCAAAAGTTTGTGTAATCCATTAATTATGGATAGATACACAAGTTAGAAGGCATGCAAAGAAATATTATCCAGCATAACATTGAGATTGGATTATGTGTTCATCAAGAAAATGACTTGTAATTCAAGAATAGATGCCCAACTTCTTCTCTTCGATTCTCTTAGCTCAAGAATGATCTTTTCAAGTTCTGGGACATTTTGTAAAGCTTGAAAAATTGTATACAAACTTCATATTGACCACTTTGGCTAAATCATCTCGGAACTAGGTGAAAATTGGTCAAGAAGTTTGGTAAAAAATCTGCCTAAACTTGCTAAAATTTTCACAAAGTGTTTTATGAAAAATGTCATGTCTTTATGAGCTTATATCTTCAAATCTAAGCATTTTTTGGACATAAACCCTAAGGAACCAAGTTGTAGAATTCATAAAGATCTACAACTTTCATGTTGAATGTTTCCCTTGAATCATCTTGCTTCTTGGTGAAAAATTGTCATGAAGTAATGAGATTATCAAGGTTAAAAACACTTAGAAATTTTCTAAGTCTTGAAACTTTAACTTTTTATGGACTTTATTTACTTTCTTGATTATTTTTGACCAAGTTATATATTTTTGAGTGTCTTGATGAATATTGATCTTTGAACTTCAATGTTGACCAAAAAGTCAAAGCTTGACTTTTTGTGTATCAGTTGACTCTTTATCAGTTGATCAAATTTCAACTATCAATTCATTGATCTTGAGAAATGATTTGAGCCATGATATTAGGTTAATATGTTTTGTTTTTGTCCTTGAAATCATGCTTCAAGCCATTAGGTCATGTACTAGGTCAAAAGTCAATGATCAGTCATTTTCAGTCAAAACCCTAATTTTTACAATTTTGCCCCTTTGATGATTTGAATGCTTTTATTGAGGAATTGTGATAAACACTTAATCAATTGATGAATATGACTTCAAAATGTTGATGTTGGCCAAAAATCATGAAGTTTGACTGTATATTGACCACAATTGACTTTTTATCCCATACAATTGATTTTTAGTCATCTAAGCAATTTACTGAAAAAATTTGTGATGCAAGACTTGAAACTTGATATGAGTAATATTGGAGACCTATAATGAACCATGAAGTTAATTTGAAGCATTAAAAGTCCAATTGTCCTTAAGAAAACAAAAACCCTAATTTGGAGGCTCAATGCTTAGGAGGCGAGCTTGTATGATCAAACCCTTGAGAACCCTTGAGCATTTGAGATCTTTGGTGAGAAATGTCTTGAGAAAAGAGAGGGAAAACTTTGGGGTACAATAGATGCCCCTGTTCAATATTCTTAAACCTGAAGAGTTAGATTTACTTGTTTGTCATTCGTGACTTGAAGGTAGAAGATGATTGAACACTTAAGTGCCCATAAATCTGCACTCACTTGTGCACAAAGTAAAACTGTTTGTTGATTATGTCGGGAATGGGATTAAAGATGTCATTTGGAAAGGTGACCGAGAATCATCGAAGATGGGCTTATAGATGCCATCCAGAGGTAATTGATGATAGAAGTATTAGAATGAGTCTACGCTCGACTGTATCTTGAAGAAGTATCATAATAAATCTTTGCTCGATTTAATCTGAGTCAGAAAAGGGTCTACTGAGAGAAGTATCAGAATAAACCTTTGGTCAATTTAATCTGATCCAGAAAAAGGTCTTTAAATTTTTAACTGAGAGAAGTATCAGAATAAACCTTTAGTCAATTTAAGCTGAGCTAGAAAAAGGTCTACTGAGAGAAGTATCAGAATAAATCTTTGGTTGATTTAATCTGAGCCACCAGATGTTTTTAAATATTTAAATGAGAGAAATATCAGAATAAACCTTTGGTCGATTTAATTTGAGCCAGAAAAAAGGTCTACTAAGAGAAGTATCAGAATAAATCTTTGGTCAATTTAATTTGAGCCAGCAAAGGTCTTTAAATCTTTAACTGAGAGAAGTATCAGAATAAACCTTTGGTCGATTTAATTTGAGCCAGAAAAAGGTCTATTGAGAGAAGTATCAGAATAAATCTTTGGTCGATTTAATTTGAGCTAGAAAAGGTCTTTAAATCTTTAACTGAGAGAAGTATCAGAATAAATCTTTGGTTGATTTTATCTGAGCTAGAAAAAGGTCTACTAAGAGAAGTATCAGAATAAATCTTTGGCCGATTTAATCTGAGCCAGCAAATGTTTGAAAATCTTTAACTGAGAGAAGTATCAGAATAAATCTTTGTTCGATTTAATCTGAGCCAGAAAAAGGTCTACTGAAAGAAGTGTCAGAATAAATCTTTGGTCGATTTAATCTAAGCCAGCAGATGTTTGAAAATCTTTAACTGAGAGAAGTATCATAATAAATCTTTGGTCGATTTAATCTAAGACAGAAAAAGGTTTACTGAGAGAAGTATCAAAATAAATCTTTGGTCGATTTTATTTGATCCAGCAGAGGTTTGAAGGGAGTGTTTATTATGTAGATATTTTCCCTGTCTTTTACAATCTGCTTTGAGGATTTGTTGATGATTGATCTGTTGATTGATATTTCCTGAAAAGGTAAATAGTTAGTTGTATGTTGTGATACGGTGGGAGAATTGACTTGGTTGTTTTGAGTTTGATTGTAATTGTTACGGATAGCAAGAGTCGCCACCGACTTTTCTTTTATCCAATAAAGGAAAGGGTAAAAAGAACAGGAAAGACCTTTGAGATGTTTTCTTGAGTTTGGGGGGTAGGTTATGAAAAGGGAAGGTGTTAACACCCTTTTCATCTGTAGTTATCTACGGGCTCTTAGTTGCTTGCTAGATCACTTGAAAATGTTTTTGTTTGAAATGTGTTTTGTGGTGGATTTTGAAAGTATTTTGAAGACGCCTTTAATTCGACAAACTTTTTAATGATTCTTGTCTCTATAAGAATGTATACAAAGTGTTGGTTTTAAAAATAGTTCAAAGGGATGTTTGTTTTTGAAGATGTTTTTTAAAGTGTGAGTGTGGAAAATGGTTTTATTTTGTGAGCAAGCAACTACGGGCGTCCTACCTACTCAAAAGGTCTTTGTTCTTTTCATCCTCCTTTAGATGTTCCTATCTTACCATTGATTGGTAAGAAGCCCCATTGTTGGATGTGAAGGGACGGGTGTGGGTCAATCCTATAGTCATTGAAGGCAACTTATGAGACGTTTTAGCAATTTTCGTAAGGGACTAGATCATTTACCGAAGGCAACATTGAGGGACATCAAGGGACTATGATCTTTTATCAAGGGTCTTTGCTAAAACGCCCATGTTCGAGGGACATGACTATTTTCCTAGGCAACAAACGAGGTTACCCTAGATGTGCACGTGTGTGAATAGTGTGTTTGATTGCATGCATTTTTGTCTTTGAATTAGGGTTGTCTAAGATTGATTTTATCTTGCCACACACACCCTAATTACTAGCATTTATATTTGAAAGCGGTAAATTGCGGAAATGAAAATCCTAAGCTATTACATATTTTGGGGATGAGGTATACAAATTTACAAATGGGAGGTTGAAAGCAATAAAAAGACCTAATTATTACAACCACATTTAATATCAACGAAATAAAAAATATATAAAAAATATATAAAGACAAAAATAGTGCAAAACAGAGAAAGAAAAGACATCCTGGATCAAAGCATGTGTCCTTCGATTCACATACCCTTTTTCATTCTTTCGCTTGGGATTGTAAGTCAGTGTGTATTGAAGCATACACCCTTCAATTCATACACCCTTTCCTTTTGTTTGGGCCTTTAAATCAGTGTGTATCGAAGCATACACCCTTCAATTCACATACCTTTTTATGTTTTCTTTCGTTTGGGACTAGATAGCAGTATTGTTCGAAGCCATGCTAATATTGTTTCATGGTCTGTACAGGTTAGTATTTAACATATAATTGACAAGAAATGAGAACAAACAACATGGTAGAAATGAAAACAAACAAAAGGTTATTACATGTGCTTGAAACGAAAGGTTTAAAGTCAGGAAGACTTACCTTGAATCTGGAGTTGGTGTTTTGAACTTTGAGTTGCTGCTCGAATGCTCTTGAATTCGAAGGAAGGGAGGAACCTGGGTTCGAAGGATAGGAAAACTTGGATTCGAAAGAGAGAAAATAAGTGTTGTGTTTCTTTGGTTCTGGATTTGAAAGAAAAGAAACAAAGATGTGGGTTTTTTGCTTCTGGGTTTAAGAGTGTTTTAAGTGTTCTCTCCTCTTTTTGCCTTACCAACAAACCTCTCTCCAGCCACTCAAAAGCCACCCTTAGATGTGTTGTGAAACATCCTTTTTATAGAAGAGTTTTGCTGGGGTTTTGGGATGAAAAACAAATGAAATTAGAATAGTTTGGCTATGTTCTTTTCATAGCTTTCGAGGTGCAACTCTTATATGCTAGTTTGGTGCAAATTAGGAGCAACATAGCAGGACTGCTTTACAGCAGTTTTGGAGTGTTGTGGCAGCTTGGTGCATGACTGATTCATAGCAGTACATCAGACTTGGGCTTGGCAGCATATAGGACTTTGTTCAGCAGCCTTCAACCAGACTCATCAAAAGACAAAACATCAATTGTATGTTCTTCGAATGGACCCATTGTATGTACTTCGAATGGACCGATTGTATGTCCTTCAAATGGAACACCAAATGTAGGTTCTTCGAATCCACCAAATTCATGTTCTTCGAATGGGCCACCAAATATGTGTTCTTCGAATCCACCAAATCCATGTTCTTCTAATGGTCCTTTTGTATGTTATTTGAATCCACCAGTTGTGTGTCATTGTGTAGAAACTATATGTGTTGAAGAGTTTAAAGGTGGAATCGAAACAAGCATGAAGGAAGCCATTTCCTTGTGGATGCTAGCATGAGGGAAGCCCTTGCCTTATGGATGCTAGCATGAGGGAAGCCCTTGCCTCGTGAATCGAATCAAGCATGAAGATAGCTAATGCCCAGTCGAAGCTTTGTGAAATCTAAGCAAGCTTGAAGGAAGCTATTGCCTTGTGGATGCTAGCATAAGGGAAGCCATTGCCTCGTGAATCGAAGCAAGCAAGAAGATAGCTAATTCCCAGTCGAAGCTTTGTGAAATCGAATCAAGCTTGAAGGAAAACATAGTCTAGTCGAAGCTTGGGAAATCAAAGCAAACTTGAAGGAGGCCAAAGTCCAGCCGAAGCTTGGGAAATCGAAGTAAGCTTGCTCTTTTTCTATTTGATGCTTGAAAGCCCAATATGATCCATGGAAACTATACGGGGCATCAAAAATCCAATTGTACTTGTGCAACTTGAACTTTTGAAAATCCTTGTGAGAAAATGTCTTGAGAAAGGAGAGGGAGAATTTTGGGGTACAACAGCTTCCCCTGTTCAATCTTCTTAAATCTAAAAAGCGAGGATGGCACGCCGCCATTCGTAGCTTGAAGGTGGAAGATGATTGAACACTAGAGTGCCCAGAAATTTGCACTCGATGATGTGGTGGTTGATTGTGTAGGAAATAGGCTTAAAGATGCCATTTGGAAAGATGATGGAGAGTTGTCAGAGATGGGCTTATAGATGCCATCCAGAGTGACTGTTGGTAGAAATTGGAAGAATTATCATAATAAATATTTGGTCAATTTTTATACTGAAACAATAGATGTCTTGAAATAAGTGTTTGTCATGTAGATAGTCGCTCTATTTTGTTTCGAGAATTTATCTACAATCAATTTGTTCACAGATAGTTGTCCTATCTTGTTTCAGGTATTAATCTGGAACTTGTTTTTTTGTCGTAGAGATAGTTGCCCTGGCTTGTTTCAAGAATTAATCTCTGACCTTTTGAGAAAAGATTGTGGTATTTTCCAAAAGAGGATTTTTGTTGATTGCCTTTTCCTGCAAGGAAGAGGGTTATTTGCATGCATATGTATGCATGGCTTGATGATGTTCTCAAAATAAATGAGATTATGCATTTATCATGTATGTAATATAATGTATGAATGTGTCATATTTGTTGAAATGTATCTTTGCTTCGGAAAATAAACCCTTGACAAGTGCTGGGGAGCTTTGGAAAGTTAAATCTCAGAATGTTGTTGGGGATGAAGAGTATGCACATCTTCAAACCTTGTTTAGAATGTTTCCACTAGCGATTCCAGTTTTGTTGTTTGAGGATAAATTCGCTGGGGAAGATTGGCTTTGGCTTGAGAAATCTTTGTGGAAAGTGTTGATTTCTGCTCGGGGAAAAGAGTTCAGGAGTTTTAGTTGTCGGTTGCTCTACTGGGGAGTTATCTCTTGATTGGAGAAAATGGAAGTTAACAAGAAGTTAACTGTTATTTGATCGGCTTCCATGCTTTGCAGCAACTCACGGGGGATAATGGCAAACTCTAATGGGGAAGAGGAGCTTTTAAACTGTTATCTGGTCGGGTCCAGGTTTCAGCAAGTCAAACTGTTACCTGGTCAGGTCCTGGTTTCAGAAACTCAAATTGTTATTTGCTCGGGTCCAGGTTTCAGCAATTGAAGAATTTAAACTATTATCTGGTCGGGTCAAGGCTTTAGTAACTTAAAATTGAGATTAACTGTTATCTGGTCGGGTACAGGTTTCAGAAACTCAAACTGTTATCTGGTTGGGTCCAAGTTTCAGTAACTTAAAAATTGAGATTAACTGTTATCTGGTCGGGTCCAGGTTTCAGAAATTTAAACTGTTATCTGTTCGGGTCCAGGTTTCAGTAACTTAAAAATAGAGATTAATTGTTATCCGATCGGGTCCAGGTTTCAGAAACTCAAATTGTCATCTAGTCGGGTCCAGGTTTCAGCAATTGAAGAATTTAAACTATTATCTGGTCGGGTCCAGGGTTTAGTAACTTAAAATTGAGATTAACTATTATCCGGTCGGATCCAGGTTTTAAAAACTCAAATTGTTATCTGGTCGAGTCCAGGTTTCAGCAATTGAAGAAGTTAAACTATTATCTGGTCGGGTCCAAGCTTTAGTAACTTAAAATTGAGATTAACTGTTATCTGGTTGGGTCTAGGTTTTAGAAACTCAAACTGTTATCTGGTCAGGTCCAGTTTCAGCAATTGAAGAAGTTAAACTATTATCTAGTTGGATCCAGGCTTAAGTAAATTAAAATTGAGATTAATTGTTATCCGGTCGGGTCCAAGTTTCAGAAACTCAAACTATTATCTGGTCAGGTCCAAGTTTCAGCAATTGAAGAAGTTAAACTATTATCTGGACGGGTCCAGGCTTTAATAACTTAAAATTGAGATTAACTGTTATCTGGTCAGGTCTAGGTTTCAGAAACTCAAATTGTTCTCTGGTCGGGTCCAGGTTTTAGCAATTGAAGAAGTTACACTATTATTTGGTCGGATCCAGGCTTTAGTAACTTAAAATTGAGATTAACTGTTATTCGGTCGGGTCCAGGTTTCAAAAACTCAAATTGTTATCTGGTAGAGTCTAGGTTTCAGCAATTGAAGAAGTTAAACTATTATTTGGTCGGGTCCAAGCTTTAGTAACTTAAAATTGAGATTAATTGTTATCTAGTTGGGTCTAGGTTTCAGAAACTCAAACTGTTATCTGGTCGGGTCCAGGTTTCGGCAATTTAACAAGTTAAACTATTATCTAGTTGGATCCAGGATTTAGTAAATTAAAATTGAGATTAACTGTTATCCGGTCGGGTCCAGGTTTCAGAAACTCAAACTATTATCTGGTCAGGTCCAGGTTTCAGCAATTGAAGAAGTTAAACTATTATTTGGTCGGGTCCAGGCTTTAGTAACTTAAAATTGAGATTAACTGTTATTTGGTCAGGTCTAGGTTTCAGAAACTCAAACTATTATTTGGTCAAGTCCAGGTTTTAGCAATTGAAGAAGTTAAACTATTATATGTTCGGGTCCAGGCTTTAGTAACTTAAAATTGAGATTAACGGTTATCCGATCGGGTCTAGGTTTCAGAAACTCAAATTGTTATCTGGTCGGATCCAGGTTTTAGCAATTGAAGAAGTTAAACTATTATTTGGTTGGATATAGGCTTTAGTAACTTAAAATTGAAATTAACTGTTATTCGGTCGAGTCCAGTTTTCAGAAACTCAAACTATTATCTCGTCAGGTCCAGGTTTCAGCAATTGAAGAAGTTAAACTATTATCTGGTCGGGTCCAGACTTTAGTAACTTAAAATTGAGATTAACTGTTATCTGGTCAGGTCCAGGTTTCAGAAACTCAAACATTATATGGTCGGGTCCAGGTTTCAGCAATTGAAAAAGTTAAACTATTATCTGGTCAGGTCCAAGCTTTAGTAACTTAAAATTGAGATTAACTGTTATCCGATTGGGTCTAGGTTTCAGAAACTCAAACTGTTATCTGGTCGGGTCCATGTTTTAGCAATTAAAGAAGTTACACTATTATTTGGTCGGATCCAAGCTTTAGTAACTTAAAATTGAGATTAACTGTTATCCGGTCGGGTCCAGGTTTCAAAAACTCAAACTGTTATCTGGTCGAGTCCAGGTTTCAGCAATTGAAGAAGTTAAACTATTATCTGTTCGGGTCCAAGCTTTAGTAACTTAAAATTGAGATTAATTGTTATCTAATTGGGTCTAGGTTTCAGAAACTCAAACTGTTATCTGGTCGGGTCCAAGTTTCAGCAATTGAAGAAGTTAAACTATTATCTAGTTGGATCCAGGCTTTAGTAAATTAAAATTGAGATTAACTATTATCCGGTCGGGTCCAGGTTTCAGAAACTCAAACTATTATCTCGTCAGGTCCAGGTTTCAGCAATTGAAGAAGTTAAAATATTATCTGGTCGGGTCCAGGCTTTAGTAACTTAAAATTGAGATTAACTGTTATCTGGTCAGGTCCAGGTTTCAGCAATTGAAGAAGTTAAACTATTATCTGGTCGGGTCCAGGCTTTAGTAACTTAAAATTGAGATTAACTGTTATCCGATCGGGTCTAGGTTTCAGAAACTCAAATTGTTATCTGGTCGGATCCAGGTTTTAGCAATTGAAGAAGTTAAACTATTATTTGGTCGGATCCAGGCTTTAGTAACTTAAAATTGAGATTAACTGTTATTCGGCCGGGTCCTGTTTTCAGAAACTCAAACTGTTATCTGGTCGGGTCCAAATTTCAGCAATTGAAAAATTTAAACTATTATCAGGTCAGTTTCAGGCTTTAGTAACCTAAAATTAAGATTAATTGTTATCTGGTCGAGTCCAAGTTTCAGAAACTTAAGCTGTTATCTGGTCGGGTCTAGGTTTCAGCAGTTGAAGAAGTTCAACTATTATCTGGTAAGGTCCAGGCTTTAGTAACTTAAAATTGAGATTAACTATTATTCGGTCGGGTCTAGGTTTCAGAAACTCAAACTGTTATCTAGTCAGGTCCAGGTTTCAGCAATTGAATAAGTTAAATTATTATCAAGTCGGATCCAGGATTTAGTAACTTAAAATTGAGATTAACTTTTATTCGGTCGGGTCCAAGTTTCAGCAACTCAAACTGTTTTCTGGTCGGATTCCAGGTTTCACAGCAAATTTCTGAGAGAATGAAGTTAAGCGTTATCTGGTCGGGTCCAGGCTTCACGATAACTGGTGAAATAGATGAGGTCAATTATTTGGTCGGATTCCAAGCTTCACAACCACTTGCTGAAGTTGACCGTTATCTGGTTGGATTCTAGACTTCACAGTATCCTACCGGGAAGGATGAAGTTAAACTGTTATCTGGTCAGGTCCAGGCTTCGCAATAACTTGCTTTGGAGGAATGGAGTTAACTATTATTTGGTCGGGTTCTAGGCTTCATAGTCACTTTTGGGGATATTAACGACTCTGTTAGGGATTGCAATGATTCCACCGGGGGCTAAGGGTTTTGTCTGTTGATTTGTATTAGTCTGGGGGATTTGTAGTTTGTTTGGGAAATAAACCCATTTGTCAATCTGCTGCAGAAGTGTTCTCTTTTGGCAGAAATCCTCAAGGCTTCCTCTTAAGACCAATTCAGTTGGGGAGAGGTTTTTTTGGAGGTTGAAACTCAGGCTGGCGGGTTTCATGAATCCAACTCTGTGGGGATAATTCTGTGGGGATATCCATGAATTTGGCCTCGTGGGGTTTGGACCCTTATCCGTAAAGATTATTCTATGGGGATAACCTTATAGAGGTGGCTCTGGCAACTTCACTAGGGATCACCTTATGAAAGGGACTTTGTGAGAATTTGTCATTGTCCACAACAGTAAGTGTTTGTAGTTACTTCCAGAAAATGTTTGCTTGGTCGTACGTGACCTTTTGCTGGAATTCATGTTTAATGCCCCAAGTGATTCAGATGGATACCTGCCCTTGGCTATAAGAGGTTTCTTGGAATCTTGACTTGATCGCCCCTGGTGAGTTGGACAAATAATCATGTTATGCCCCTTGATTATGGAGAGTTTGTCATTGGAAGTGTTTTTCCATTTAAAGTGATTTTGTTTCTTGAGAGAATTTATGTTCATTGGATATTCGCCATGTGAAAATCTCTGTTGTCAAACAATTAACTATATGCAAACAGCGATATTCAAATAATGCAAAGTTTATGTTTGTCTTGAAGTTTTGAAAATTTATTTTTAGCAAATAAAATAATTTTACAAGAATATCAATTCAACTCGGAATTTAAAGTAATCCTTACAGGAGTCAGGATACCTTTTGTAACAGTATGCTTTCGAACTAACCCATGCTTCAATTACGACTTTTGAAGGGTTATAGCGTGACCTAGTTCACGGTTTAAGAGACAAAGGATAAGTCTCAAAGTGTATTTATACCCAACCCGTTCTCCATGATGTTCTTCAGTCCTAAACTCAGTTAATTGTGCATTTGAAACTCCCATTGAATCTGGAATGATATTTTGGTGATGGTTCGGATACTGAAAGTTTATTCGTGAAGGCAGTCATTTTTTGCAACATTTTTCATGTTGTCGATGATTTGTAGTGACCTCCTTTTTTGATTTATTGTCCCTATTTTTTGCCTGACTGTTCTTGTTTTGAGATTACTGTAGCCGTAGAAATGTTTAAGACTAAGCCATTAGGTTGACTAGACTTATACAAATCAAAATAATAAAAAATCGCCACCGTGCTTTATTGTTTCCAAAGGAATGGGAAAAGAGAGAATAACCCAAAAATAGGGGGAAATATTCAAGGTAAAAGGGGTTGGTTATGCAAAGGGAAGGTATTATCACCCTAAACATCTACGGTACTCCGCAGGAACCTCTTTGTAAAAATCTGTATATTTTGGCTATAAAAATGTGTTGTATAAAAATAGATGGTGGAGGTGAGAAAAGAGATATATTTTTTATGATTTTTGCACCCGCCGCGGTTGCGAACCTTTAGTTCCTATGTACCACCTTTCGTGCAATAGGGGATCAGGGTACACGTAGTTCTTATTTGAAAATTTTAAAACACAAGTGTGTTGGTTAATTTTATGAGATAAGACATCATCGTCATTGTCCGTGTGGAAAACATACTTACTACCCACAATCATGAGAAAGGAGAATTTGCATCATCTCAAAGTGGAGGATATGGATTGGATTTTAAAATCAACAATGCCTCACTCAACACCTAAGTAGAAAATATCTCTCTTCACTACATATTGTAGAAGTATAATTATTTGCATTACTACAAGGATTGACAAGAGTCTAATCTTTTGAGAAAGGTTTTAAAATAAAAAGCCAAAGTGGCAAAATGGTTTGAAATGAGATTGGTTGACTGTTAGTCTTCTCACAAAAAATGTCAAAGTATTATTAAGTTGATTGAAGTTTATTTATGAAAATGTTTTGAAAATGCATGGACATAAGTCCAAGTTTGTTAAAAAAGTGGTTCCAGTTAAAAACAATAAGAGTTTTCAAAAGGAGGAAGAAGATTTTTGAAATTAAAGAAGATGGGAGGAGAAGAAGAGACTATCCTAAAGCATAAGGTAAAAGCTACGGATAAGAACCATCTAACCAAGAAGAAGCCAATACTTGACATTATGAGTAAAGATAGAATTCTCATTATTTGGATTGAAACCAAGCAAGCAAAGATACTAGATCTCTTGTGAGAACCAAACTTCGAGTGTATTAAGTCTTCACAAAAAATTAGGCAGAGTAACGGTTGTATACAGGCGAATTCCAGATTATAAATAAAGTATGTAATCACAATAACCTGCATGCAAAACAAACAAACAACCCAATGTCTTGAGGTAAACCTCAAGAACTCCAGATAAAATATCAATTAAGGTCATAAAGTCTCCAACATAGGTCAGGTTCTCTAATCCTAAGTCCAAGAAGTCCAATACTCCATAATGCCAAGGATAGTAACCAAATAGTCCAAGTACCATTAAAGTTTTTTATGGTTTATGTTGATTATTAAGTGTCTTAAAAATGGAAAGAAGAGCTCAAATAAGCAAAAATAAAAATGACAAGAAAGTAAATGCTCAAATGAGCAAAGATGAAAATAGCATGAAATGTAAATGCTAAAAGTAAATGGTGCATAACAAAAGGGCATAAAAACACAAGATAAAGTCAATCATTAGTAATTAGTGGTTAGTTGGACGACCATCTTGAAACTTGCATTTGGAACTCATTAGAGGATTGGTAGAACCAAAGTCTTCACACAACAAGTTGCATTTGCTTTTTGTCAAGTATATCATCCATTTGGAATCCTCACAATTACCATTTAATGATCAACGATGTTTAAGTGATTCGCGTTAACCAAAAGTGTTGTAGATCCATTAGAGGATTGGTAGAACCAAAGCCTCCACACAATGAATCTCAAGGTTATTGGATCAAAGAGATCAAATTAACATACTTGGACTTGTAAACATAGGTTTGGGCCATGAATGATCATTTATTCGAACCGGGACAAAATTTAGCGCTATGTTAAGCAATCGTAAGTGGACTTATATAGAAGTCGCACCTATTTTGAGGCCGGTCAATAGAAATCTATGCACCATTTTTTTTAGACATGATATAGAGATCATGCTCCAATAACACTTAGTGCAATAAGAAAGGGATGAGATGAAGAGGGTGGGGGAGAATATACAAACCACTTTTTAATTAAATTTAAATCAAACTATTATTAAAAGCATTCATCCATTTTTGTGGAGTTAGACTTAACACCATGGATCCAATGATGTTTATAAAGCTCATGATCAAAAATTTAACCCAAGATCAACCATAAAATAATCACAAAATAATATTGCATTTAATATATACAATAAAAGGTTTTTAAAATGGAAATAAAAGAGAAAAATATCAACTATATTCAAATTAATCAAGAAATAAAAAGTAAGACCATAACAAAAATCAGAAAAGGACTCAAATATTTGTACAAAAATTTTGGCAATTTTTTAAAGTCAGAACTTATTTTAAAAATTAAAAGAAATGAGTAAAATAAACCAAAAATGATAAAAATAACAAATTCAGAAACTAAAATAAAATGAGGTCACCAATATTTGTCACAATATCATTGGATCATTCCATAATTTTTTTAGAATTTTAAAATATATGAAAGTATTTTTAAACATTTAAAACAATTCAGATAAAGTGAAAATTTATAAAAAATATCAAAACACAAAATTAAATTGTGAAAAAATAAAAGTAAAAAATAGAATAATCAAAAATATTTTTCATAATTTTTTCATATTTTTATTTGACTAAAAATGAATTTTCTATGATTTTTTAAGTTTAAAACAATTAAATATAAAAATCAGAAAATAAAATAAAAACCAAAAAGATGTGGACCAATGGATGAAAGTCAAAACGCATTAGTAATCAAATCTAAGGGATCTGGCGCGTTGTGCATATCATGGTCATTAATGAATAAAGCATAGAATCATTAATTAAATCAGATTTAAAAAAAACAGATGGCGCATCTTCATTGGTTGAAAGATGACACATTGGTCATCTTCAACCTCCAGCCAACGTGAATTGCAGGTCTCTCAAACTGTAAAATCAGAAGCTCAGACTTATGTCATTCGCTTCGTCTCTTCAAGACGAAGACAACCACACCCTCGCGACAAATTTCTTATAAACTGTAGCTCAAGCAATTTGGAAGGAAAGTTTTGAAAAGGGATTTGAAATTTCATGGTCAAAATAAGTTTCCAGATAAAAGTAAGTGTTTCGACTAGAACCAAATTAATGAGAGCATCACAATGATATCAAAGTTTTAAATAATTGATGAAGGAATCTACCTATTGAAGTTGAGTTGCAGAGCTCTCAAACTGGACTTCCATGGAGCAATATAGGGCACGATTATTGAATGTAATTATATGGTTAGCTTTAGGGAAGATCAAGAAAGCTGAATTGATGGAAATAATGGATTGAAAAAGGCTTGAAAACAGATTTCGAAGTTGCAGAATTTTGAGTTATGGGACAAGTTTGGCAGGGTGATTCTGGCTATCCAAGCTTGAGGAAATGAATGGGGGATGACCCTCTATTTATAGGGAATCAAATGGAATATCCAAGCGTGTGAAATGATGAAGTTTGGAGGGAAATCGTGTGAAGTTGCAAACAAGAAAAGTGTTACTTCTAATTTGATCGAAACTCATCCAAAACGCGCATTTTGTTGTGCTAATCACTTCTGGAAGTTCACTAAACATGTTTAGAGGCAAAAAAGCATGGGAAACTTGTGATTAGAAGCCAAAACAAAAATTTCAAAATCTCACTTGTAATGAAATTTCTGTTTCAAGTTACCAATTTTAAAACAATGGCATTCTCAGCTCAAGGGGTCTTAGGGCATGATTCTTGATGCTTTAGAAAGATGAGGTTACAAGCTTTGCAATGGAAAAATAATGGAATCAAATGGATGCTTGAGCTGAAAGATGCATTGAGTCAAAGTTGGAGAAAAAGGATTGCCTTTCCATATTTAGAAATATTTCAACCCGAAGGGCATCACTTTGTAACAGAATGTTCCCTAGGGCATGATAAATGTTGTTTTTTCCATGTCCTCCAAAGCCATTCTTTTTTTATTATACCCGGAAAATCCATCCATGAACGATAATACTTTGAATTTTTTTGTGCTATCAACTAACATATCAATGTGTGGCAATGGAAAATCATATTTTGGACTAATTTTATTTAGATCTCTGTAATCTACGCACATGCGTACTTTTCCGTCTTTTTTTGGTACTGGGAAAATATTGGCAATCCACTGAGGGTACACTGATGTCACAAGAAAACCGTCATTAATCTGCTTTAGAACCTCCTCTTTGATCTTCACTGCCATATCTAGGTGAGTTCTTCTCAACTTCTGTTTGATTGGCGGACACTCTGGCTTCAACGGCAAATGGTGCTCTACAATATATGTATCTAGACCAGGCATATCTTGATAAGACCAAGCAAAAATATCCACATACTCTTTCAACAACTCAATCAACCTGCTCTTCACATAAGGATGCAGCGATGCTCCAATCTTGACTTCTTTCGGATCTTCTTCTGAACCCAAATTGATTACTTCCAATGGCTCTTTATATGGCTGAATGGTATTTTCCTCCCGCTCAAGCAACCTTGAAACCTCTTCTGGAATTTCGTCATAGTCTTCTTCTTCGGCCCCATACACATGCCATTCAAAATTGGGAGAGGGTGCAGGGTCATTCTATTCAACGGGTTTTTTAATTAATCTTCACATATGATTTATGATTACATTTAGAAACTGACACATATAACAAGTGATCATGCAGATTGAATTTCAGTAATTATTTATTTTGAAAGGTTTTTTCTTATTACCATTTCCAAGAAAAAGCAGAAAATAAAGACACAATTTGGGAAACAAAGACAACTTTTATTATTGATTTTAAAAGTCAAAGCAAACAGATAAGCCCATACAATATTAATACTTCCACCTTGGCATTTCCTGCTCTGCTTCATCTTCCACAATGGAATTAATCCCAGAAACAGTTGGATGAAGATAACCCCTACTACGGAAGATGTCTTGATACTTGCCTGTTGCAGACTTCGGCTTCGTGCTCTTACCTTTATCATTCTTCAAAGAGAACCCCAAGCCAGCTCTGTTCTTGTTTACAGGTGGATCCACAATTTGTCCCCATACCTCACTATGACCATTACGCACAACTTGTTGCGCATCCTTAAGCGAAACCGTGGAATTCTCATTTCCTCTAATGTTATCAATGGATAAGGCTTGGAACTAGGTTCCAACAGCAGCTTCATCTGCATCCACAATGCTGAAAGAGGACAAATGAGATATCAATAATGCATGTTCTCCATTTATGATTACCACTTTTCCTTCATGTACAAACTTCAGTTTCTGGTGTAAAGTTGAGGTGACAGCTCATGCCTCATGTATCCATGGCCTTCCTAGCAAACAGCTATAAGCAGGTACAATATCCATGACCTGGAAAGTAATCTGTAACAAATGTGGTCCTATATGAATAGGCAAGTCCACTTCACTGATAACAGATTTCCTTGATCCATCAAATGCTTTCACAATAATGCCACTTGGGTGCATGGGCGTTCCTTGATATTTCAACTTTATAAGCGTGCTCCTTGGTATATCGTTCAATGCAGATCCATTATCAACCAGCACATTGGATAAGGAGTCATTCTTGCAATTCATAGAGATGTGGAGGGCCAGGTTGTGATTCCTTCCTTCATCTGGTAATTCATCATCGCAGAAACTCAAGTTATTACACGACATAATGTTCCCTACTACACTGCTGAATTGGTGTATAGGCATGTCACTTTCAACAAAAGCTTGGTCCAATACCCTCATCAAAGATTCTCTGTGAGCAGAGGAGTTCATCAATAAAGCCAAGATATATATTTTTGAAGGAGTCTGCAATAGCTGATCCATAATTCTGTAGTCGCTCATCTTGATTATCTTCAAAATATCATCCACTTCTTTATCTAATGTAGCTCCACTATATTCACCCGTAGCCTTCTTGGGTTTAACATTCTCAGCAATTTTCTTTTCAACACTAATATCTCCTCTAACAAATGGTGTAAATACACGACCGATGCGGGTCACTCTACTATTCTCAGCAATATTTCCAACACCAGGCATTGGCTGGATGGGAACTTCCATACCATCCTCTAAGATTGTAGCGTTATACTTGTAGGGTACAGCCTTATCTGACTTGTAGGGAACAGGACCCGACAAACTAATCACCAATGGGGTAATAACTGGCTTGCTATAATACTCAACTTCAAAATGGGCGGGTGCACCAAAACAAGGTATAATGACATTTACCCCTTCTTCAACACAATCAGTCATTATTGAGTCATCTTTAGAAAAGAAATCTTCATCTGTGGAGAAATACTCATCTGCGGAGGCATACTCTTCATCCGACTCTTCTTTAGCCAAACAAACCTCAATCATATCAGCCTCATGGTAATCATCCTTTTGACCTGTAACCTTGATAGTTCCATTGTCCAAAAACAATTGAACACCTTTCTTCCCTATTGAACATCCTCGGGAGTCTCGACAGAAAATTCGGAAAGATCCATACTGATGTTCCACCTGACCAGCCAAGTGGCAGGAAGTAGCATGCAATTATACAAGGTCTTCATTCATATACTCCACATCAAAAATTCTGAATTCTCCAGGACATCTAGAAACCATATTTACTTCCTCTTCATACTCTACCCTTGGCCTGATTATGTGGATGAGGCCCTCATCCATCATCTTCTGCAAATCAGCCTTTATCTTGTCGCAACCTTGTATGTTTGTACTGCAAATAGCACAACCGGAATGGTCGTGTGTATAGTAGCTAAATTAACAGAGGTTTGCATGCATTTTCACCAAATCTCCTCTAACTAGATTAATATCAAAAATCCGGAAGTCGCCTGGATAATCGACCACCATATTCACAGCATTTGCTCCTCTATGCTTCGGTAGAGGATTGTCTTTCACATTAGGGCCCACATCCTTGAAAGATATAATACCATACTTCACCAATTTTTGCACTTCAGTCTTCAAAGGGTAACAATTCTCAACATTATGTCCTGGTGCTCCCTGTTGAAAAACACACGTTTGGTCTGCCTTGTAATACCAAGGCAATGGTGATGGTACAACGGGAGGCGATCATGCTCTAACAACATTTAGTGCAATTAGAAGAGGATGAGATGAAGAGGAATTAGGGTAAAAAAAGAAACCACATTTGAATTAAAAATTTAATCAAACTATTATTAAAATCATTCATCCATTTTGGTGGAGTTGAACTCAACACCTAAGATCCAATGATGTTAATAAAGCCATGATTAAAAATCAACCCAAGACAGCCAAAAAATAATCACAAAATTATATATATTTAATATGTACATTAAAAGGTTAAAAAATGTTTTTTAAAAAAAAGAAAATAATATTCAAATTAATCAAGAAATGAAAAATATGTCCATAAAAAAATCAGAAAAGTGGCCAAGTAATTTTACAAAATTTTAGGGAATTTTTAAAAGTCAGAAACTATTTTTAAAAATTAAAATAAATGGGTAAAATGAACAAAAATAGTAAAAAATAGTAAAGTCAGAAACAAAAATAAAATAAGGTCATCAATATTTGTCACAATATCATTGGATCATTCCATAATTTTTTCAGAATTAAAAAATGTGTAAAAGTATTTTTAAACATTTCAAACAAATCAAATAAGTGTAAAATTCATAAAAAAATACCAAAACAAAAAATTAAATTGTGAAAAAATAAAAATCAGAAAGAGAATAATCAAAAATATTTTTCATAATTTTTTGGACTAAAAATGAATTTTCTATGATTTTTTGAAATTTAAAAGAATTAAAATATAAAAATCAGAAAAAGAAAATAAAAGAAAAAGATGTGGACCATTGGATGAGAGTCAAAACGCGTTAGTAATCAGATCCAAGGGATCTGGCGCGCTGTGCATATCATGGTCTTTAATGAATAATGTACATAATCAATAATAAAATCAGAATTTGAAAATAATAAATGTCACGCTTTCATTGGTTAGAATATGACACGTTGGTCATCTTGAACTTCCAGCCTTCACGAATTGTTGGTCTCTCAAACTGTAAAATCAGAAGCTCATACCTATGTCATTCGCTTCGTCTCTTCAAGACGAAGACAACCACACCCTCGCGCCAAATTTATATAAACTGTAACTCAAGAAATTTGGAAAGAAAGTTTTGAAAAGGGATTTGAAAATTCATGGTCAAAACGTGCTTCCAGATAAAAGTAAGTGTTTCAACTAGAACCAGGGAAATGAGAGCAACACAATGATACCAAAGTTTTGAAGAATTGATGAAGGAATCTACCTATTGAAGTTGAGTTGAAGAGCTCTGAAACTGGACTTCTATGGAGCAATATAGGGCACGATTCTTGAATGTGATTATCTGGTTAGCTTCAGGGAAGATCAAGGAAGGTGAATTGATAAAAAAAATGGATTCAAAAAGGCTTGAGAATAGGATTCAAAGTAGCTGAATTTTGAGTTGTGAAGCAAGTTTGGCAAGGTGATTGTGGCTATCAAAGCTTGGGAAATTGAATGGGGGATGACCCTCTATTTATAGGGAATCAAATGGAATATTCAAGCGTGTGGAATGATGCAAATAGGAGGGAAATCGTGTGAACCTGATGCACGAGCAAGGTGTGATCTGATTTGCATCAAAACTCATCTAATCCTTGCGTTTCAAGGCTCTAATCCACTTTGGCGACTTGGTTAAACATGTTTAGATCACAAACGCGTGCTAATTTGATGTTTAAAGGCCAAAACATGAATTTCAAATTCTGACTTATAGAGAAACTTCAGTTCCAAGTTACCAAGTTCAATCCAATGGCATTTCCATCTCAAGGAGTCTTAGGGAAAAATTCTTGATGCTTTGGAAAGATGAGGTAACAAGATTTGCAATGGAAAAAGAATGGAATCAAATGGATGCTTGAGCTGAAAGTTACATGGAGTCAAAGTTGAAGAAAAAGAGTTCACTTTCCATACTTAGAAATATTTCAAATTCTTCTTTAAAAATGACCTATAATCTTTTGCATCTAAACATGGCCTTCCACTTAGAATTTGCTCTTGACCAAAAAAGATGGAATGAAGTAGATCTCTTGAATGACATTTTTAAATTTGAACCACTCAAAATATCCAAAAATTGAGCAAGTTATGACTTGTTGAAGTTGGCCAAAAATCATGAAATGACCTATTATCTTTTGCATTCTTAAGGCAACTTCCATCCATTTTTTCACTTTGCACATAAAATAAGGCATGAAGTACACATCCGTAGGATCATCATGATAAAAGAATAGGCTCAAGGTGATAAAAATTGACCAAGTAATGACCATTTGAAGTCACATATGGAAAATTGGGGATTCATTTAGATGACTTGTAATCTTCCCTCTTCACCAAGTTCCTTCCATAGGAAAACTCCTTGGAACTTTTGATGTGATTTATTGGTAACTATTTGAAGAGAATAATGTTTTTGGAATCACTCAAAAATACCAAAAGATGAGAAAGATATGTCCCTTTGAAGTCCAAAACCCTAGCCTCTAGATCAAGAGAATACTTGGTGGAACTTTGCCAAGTTTGAACAAACTTTTTGTGCAAATATTCTTCCTTTGTGAATAGATATTGTTGAGGATGATGAGGAATCATGGACACCTAAACCACTTCCATACCAACTTACAAACAACTTCAATGGTGAGGTTTGAATTTCTCAAGCTTTTGACTAGGTTATGGAAATAAACTCATGAACCCATGAAGAAATTTGCTAAACCTCATTGCCTTTACCTACATTATTAACAAGTAAGACAACAATATTGCATTTTGTTAATTAGAGAGAAAATCAAAGAAAAATATCCATGATCACAAAAGAAAACAAGTTAAGGTGCTTGGTAATTCCTCAGAAGAGCAAAGCTAAAGATAGGGAGAAGAACCAAAAGCCCTAATGTGATTTTGTTGTGATTGAAGCAATATGGTGTGATGAAGGGATCTTAGGGGAAAAAATTGGGGTACAACAGCTTGCATAAAACTGGGATTCAAAAGTGTCTCACTCCCCCTTTATCTGAATCCAAGCTCTTTGCAAATCTTCAAGAGAAGTAGGCATATCAGGATAAAGGACAATATATGGAACCTCTCCTTTGATAACAGGCTCCATGATGATAGGTAAGATGGTGGGGGTATGGCATAACAAGACTTTGAGCACAAGCTTTATGAAATCGAAGCAAGCTTGAAGGAAGCTATTGCCTTATGGATGCTAGCATAAGGGAATCCATTGCCTCGTGAATCGAAGCAAGCATGAAAATAGCTAATTCCCAGTCGAAGCTTTGTGAAATCGAATCAAGCTTTAAGGAAAACATAGTCTAGTCGAAGCTTGGGAAGTCGAAGCAAACTTGAAGGAGGGAAAAGTCTAGTCGAAGCTTGGGAAATCGAAGTAAGCTTTCTCTTCTTCAATTTGATGCTTGAAAGCTCAATATGATCCATGGAAACTATATGGAGCATAAAAAATCCAATTGTACTTGTGCAAACTTGAACTTTTGAAAATCCTTGCGAGAAAATGTCTTGAGAAAAGAGATGGTAAATTTTGGGGTACAACATATGCAATATCATGATGTATGAAATGCATTGTGTAATGATGTTCTCAAAATAAATGAGACTGTGTTATATGCATTTCGTATGCATATGTTATGACGTATGAATGTGTTATTGAAGTGTGTTTGTAAACCTATGCAGAATCTTGTATGGGAAATTAAATCTCTGACCATTGTTGGGGATGAAGAGTATGTGTATCTTCAATCTTTTCTAGAATGCTTCCGCTGGGGATTCCTACTTACTTGTTTGAGGAAACTCTGTAGGAGATGTATTGATTTCTGTTTGGGGAATAGAGTTTAGTAACATTGGTCATCTGTTGCTCTATTGGGGAGTTTATTTCTTATATACCATGACTGGGGATAAAAGATATTATTAAACTTCCGACTCATCTGGGGAGAATAATAGTTAACTGGTATCTGGTTAGGTTCCAAGTTTTGCAGCAATTCTCTAGGGATAGTGATGACTTCACTGGGGACAAGAAATTTGTCAGCAATTTGTAGTAGTCTGAGGAATATACTCAAGTTGGGGAATTTGTAGTCTGTTGGGGAAATAAACCCTGTTGGGGGAAATAAACCCTATTTTTCGGAGAAGTGCTCTGATGAGGAAACAAATTCTCTTGGAGGAATTGAATTTTGCTAGAGAGAATAATTTTGTAAAGTCTTTTTTTGGAGGACCAAGCTCAGCTGGGGAAGAGAATTTCCATGAAGTGTACTAATTGGAAACTCCGTAGGTAGGTGATATTGTCGGGAAAGGGATTATACTATTTTATTTGCTAGAGTGACCTGCCGGAGAGGCTGCAGGGAATGTATTCTTATTTGTGAAGTTTACTCTATGGGAGATAATCTCATAGAAGTGGCCGTGGCGACTTCACTAGGGATGACTTTATGAAAGGGATTCTGTGGGGAATTATGGACAGCTTGAGTGTCATCCCAACTCCTAGAATTTTGAGTAAATGCTTATTCTTGTTCTTATTTATTTGTTAACAGTTAATCATGTTCATATGCATATGCTCATTCAATTTTAGTCATTGGACATTTTTGCAAGCAAAATAGAAAAAACAAAAAGTTTGGACTTTAAAGTATATTTGTATTGATAATTTGCCTATAAATAGGCGAGTTTGTACAAAGAGACGAAAATCTTTGTAATAGGAACTTATCATGAAATGAAAGAGTACAAAGTGAAAACAAAATGTATAGCCATGTGGAAGTGATCTCATTGGGTTCCAACTCTGCCATTGCCTCTATGTCTTCGAACATCTCATCCTTTGCCATCGAAAGGAGTTGATTGAACCATTTGAACTTTTGACCTTGGTAATGAAGCTAGTTGTAGTGATCCAATGGGACATAGCCGTACGCTTTTAATCCCTAACTTTTGCCTAGACCACCCTTTCGGGTTTTTAGTCCACCATGATACCCTTTTTTGCCTAAGTCGCCTTTTCAGGTTTTCAACTTGTCGGGTGTACAGTCTTTGTATATATCCCTTGCTTTTGCTCGAACCATTTTGGTTTGCAGGGATGCCCTTATTTTTGCCTAGGTATGTCAACCTAGCAGGTCATTCTTATGTATAGTATTTTTTTACTATGTCCCCGTTCACAGGGTGCGGGAAATCTTTGCCATCCATAGTGGTTAGCATCATAACACCTCCCGAGAATACTTTCTTAATAACAAATGACCCTTCGTAGGTAGGATTCCACTTGCCCCTGGGATTGCCTTGTGGTAGAATTATGTGCTTTATTACAAAGTCACCAGCTTGGTATACTCGATGCTTGATCTTCTTGTTGAAAGCTTTGATCATGCGTTTCTGGTACATCTGACCATGACAAACAGCCGCCAGCATCTTTCCGTTAATCATACTCAACTGATCCAACCTCGTCTGAGTATGTTCATCTTCGTCTAAGTCTTCTTCTTTCATAATTCTTAGAGAAGGAATCTGAACTTTGACAGGTAAGACAACTTCCATGCCATAGACCAAAGAGAAAGGGGTTTCCCCAGTTGATGTTCGTACCGAAGTACGATAGCCATGAAGAGAAAATGGTAGCATCTCATGCTCGTCTTTGTAGGTCACCACCATCTTTTGCAAAATCTTCTTTATATTCTTGTTGGTAGATTCTACTGTGCCATTCATCTTAGGCTTGTATGGAGAAGAATTATGATGCTTGATCTTGAACTATGTGCAGAGTTCAATGATCATGGCATTGTTAAGGTTGGTGCAATTGTCAGTGATGATCCTCTCAGGGATACCATACCGACATATGAGGTTATGCTTGATGAATCAGGCCACGACGTTCTTGGTAACTAAGGCAAATGGATCTGCTTCAACCCACTTGGTAATCTAGTCAATGGCGATAAGAATGAAATGGTGTCCATTAGAGGCAATAGGTTTAATTTCTCCAATCATATTGATTCCCCACATTGCAAATGGCCAAGGGGAAGTCATGACATTCAAAGTTATTAGAGGCACGTGAACCTTATCAGCATAAATTTGGCACTTATGACAAGTCCTCGAGTGGTGGTGACAATCAGTTCCCATGGTCGACCAATAGTATCCAGCTGTCAGGATCTTCTTGGCCATAGTATGTCCACTGGAATGAGTACCAAAGCTACCTTCATGCATATCCTCCATGATCTTATCTGCTTCCTTCTTGTCCATACAATGGAGCATAATTGAATCATGGTTGCGCTTGTATAAGATCCCATTGTCTTTGGAAGAACTTGGTTGAGAACCTCTGCATGAAATTCTTGTCGTTGAATGACGCCCCTTCGGAATACTCTTAAGCTTCGAGATATCTTTTCAGCTCATGAAACCAAGGCTTCTCCTCTACACCATCAATGTGAACCTCATAGCAGTACGCTGGTTCGTTAAATCTTTCGATAGTAATTCGGGGAGCTTCATTGTCCCATCTGACCTTGAACATAGAATACATGGTAGCTAGAGCATCAACCAACTGATTTTCTTCCCTCGGAATGTGTTCAAAGGTGATCTCTTCAAAATACAGAATCAAGGCTAGCATAAGCTCTTTGTAAGGGATAAGATTTGGATGTTTTGTATCCCACTCTCCTTTAACTTGACTGATGACCAAAGCTGAGGCTCCATATACACTTAAGAATTTGATTCATAAGTCAATAGCAGCTTTAAGACATAGGATGCACACTTCATACTCGGCCATATTGTTGGTACAGTCAAAGCAAAGTCTGCCAGTAAAAGGCGTATGGCAACCTTCGGAGGAAATGAACACAACACCAATTCCATTACCCAGTGCATTGGAAGCTCCATAAAAAACCATAGTCTATCGAGATCCTTGCTCAGGTCCTTCATACAGTCCAGGCTTTTCGCAATCCGTAATCAACATGATATTCTCGTCTGTGAATTCAAAGTTCATAGATTGGTAATCATCCACATCTTGATGTGCCAAATGATTTGCCAACACACTTCCTTTGATTTCTTTTTGCATAGTGTACTGGATGTCATACTCAGTTAAGATCATTTTCCATCGGGCTATACTTTCGGAGAGAGCTGGCTTCTCAAAGATGTACTTGATGGGATCCATCTTAGAGATTAATAGAGTAGTATGAGTCAATATATATTGTCTTAGTCGGCGAGCAACCCATGCCAAAGCGCAACAAGTTTTCTCGAGCAGCGAATATCTTGTTTCACAGTCGGTAAACTTTTTGCTAAGGTAGTATATTGCATGCTCTTTTTGACCAAACTCGTCATGCTGCCCCAGCACACACCCCATTGAATTCTCTAACACGGTTAAGTACATGATCAGAGGTCTTCCTTCAACTGGTGGCATCAGAATTGGTGGTTCTTGCAAGTACTCTTTGATCTTGTCAAAAGCTATTTGGAAGTTGTCATTCCATTTTACCACTTGATCTTTCTTCAGCAGCTTGAAGAGTGGCTCACAAGTAGCAGTCAGGTGAGAAATGAATCAGGCAATATAATTGAGTCGTCCTAATAAACCTCTGACCTCCTTCTCAGTACAAGGAGCTGGCATTTCTTAGATAGCTTTGACCTTTCCGGGATCAACTTCAATACCTTTGCCACTAACGACAAAGCCTAGGAGCTTACCAGACCTTACCCTGGAGATGCATTTGTTGGGATTCAACCTCAACTTATATTTCTTCAGCCTCTCAAACAGCTTGTACAAATGATCAAGGTGCTCTTCTTAAGTTTGGGATCTTGCTATCATGTTATCAAGATAGACTTCTATCTCATGATGAAACATGTTATGAAATAAATCCACCATATCCTGTTGGTAAGTTGCGCCTGCGTTCTTCATCCTGAATGGTGTGACCTTATAATAGAAGGTCCCCCACTGTATGACAAAAGTAATTTTTTTCCATGTCCTCAGGCGCCATTTTGATTTGGTTGTACCTGGAGAAGCCATCCATGAAGGAGAACACCTTGTGTTGAGCAGTGTTGTCAACTAAGACATCAATATGCGGTAGTGGGAAGTTGTCTTTGGGGCTTTCCCTATTTAAATCCCTGTAGTCTACACACATACGGACCTTACCGTCTTTCTTCGACACTGGAACGACATTTGCAACCCATTGGGGATTTGACGCCACTGCCAAAAAACGTGCATTGAATTGTTTCATTACCTCAGCCTTGATTTTCTCGAACATATCAGGGCGCATGCGACGAACCTTTTGTTTGATCAAAGAACAACCTTCTTTCATTGGTAGTCAATGAACCACGATATCATTATCAAGCTCTGGCATGTCTTCATATGACCAAGCAAATACCTTAACATAGTCATGCAACATTTGAACCATTCTGCTCTTGACACTGTCTTCCAAGTTGGCGCTGATCTTGACTTCTTTCTTATATGCATCAGTACCCAAGTTTATCACTACGACTGGTTCTTCGTGCGGTTGGATAGCCTTTTCCTCGTGTATCAGCAGTCTGGCGAGTTCTCCAGGTATCTCACAATCTTTTTCACCTCCGTCTTCATCTTGATAGATTGGATTGTCGAAGTCATAAACACCAATAGCAAAATTATTGTCAATGAGATCCATAGTGGATATGGATCTGCAAATGTGTGTGTGTGTGTGTGCATGTAAGATTGCATGGCTATTTGAAAATGCAGTAAAGTAAAAGAAAGACAAAGAGCGCAAAATTTGAATGCAAAATCGTCCAATGTTTTCATTAAATAAGCATATGATATATGAAATGACAACCCTTAACAAATGGACCATTGTGCCCCAGGCAAGGCACATGGTTTAAAATAATTGTTTTAAAGGAAATTATACAAACAAACTTCTTAAAGCAATAAAAACAGGAAAATAGAAATTACTCCTGGCTGAAGGAGATTGAGATGAAGTATTTAACCATCCAGTTGTTGAGTCCGCCATCAACAGTTGGGAATATCCAGTCGTCCAAGTCACCATCACTATAAGTGTCCTCTATAGCATTGACTTTATTGTTGCTAATATGGAGAGGTGGTCCACCAGCACGAGCACGTCGAACCTCTTTCTGAGCCTTTAAAGTGAAACCCAACCCAAATTTGTCGGATTTGTAGGGGATGTCAGGAAGTTGTCCCCAGATAGTGCATCCTCCATCTTCTACCACAGCCCTAGCATCCTTCAAGAAAGCCATTCTTGGTGTGTTTTTAGAGACCTTAGGAATAATAGATTTAGCAACAACAATCGTTAGAGGGATTACTTCAAATGCTTGACAAGGAGTTTCAATGAATTCTCCATCCATTTTAACATATTTGAAAGAATTTAAATGACTGACCATTTATTCTTCCTCTCCACAGATTGTGACGATCTTTCCTTTCACTGGGTATTTCGACTTTTGATGCAATGTAGAGGTGATCGCACCTGCCCCATGAATCCATGGGCGTCCGGGAAAGTATGAATAGGTCGGGCAGATATCCATTACATAAAAAGTTGAATTGAAGACTTGAGATCCTATCTTGATCGGGAGATCAACCTCTCTGTGGACCATTCTCTTCGACCCATCAAAGGCTCTTACCATAATATCACTGGGTTTAAGCACCAGCCCATTATAAACCAGTCTATCCAAATCACGTTTAGATAAAATATTGAGAGAGGACCCAGTGTCTACTAACACATGCGCCAGAGTGGTGCCTTTGCATTCAATAGAGATATGCAGAGCTTTGTTGTGCTTCTTCTCCTCTAGAGTTAAATCTACATTAGAAAATCCCATGTCATTATCATCAGTTAGGCTTGCAACATAATTCTCAAATTGATCAGCAGTGGTCTCTTGTGTTACATGAACACTCTTCAGCAATTTCAACAAAGCTTGGGCATGTGCTTCAGAGCATAACAACAAGGACAACATGGATATCTTTGAGGGTGTCTGCCCCAGTTGTTCAACTATTTTTAGTCACTTTTCTGGATGATCTTTAGAATTTCTTCCATCTCTTGTCTAGATGGGTCTTCAATTGTCACTTCTTTGGATGGCGCCTCCGTCAGGGAAGGCTCAATAACTTTATCTTTACCTCGGTTGTCTACAGTTGGTCTAGTAGCAAGAATATGAACAAGTGTTGTAGTAGTTGTTGGAGGAGAGATCTCGGGAGAGAAGACCCTTCCTGTCCTAGTGACCTTACTAGTTCCAACAATGTTTGTAATTTCAGGCTCTTCATTTTCAATAATCCATGGCTCTTGCTTGACACCATGATAATAAACTTCTGCCCCATAGTTCCAAGGCACAACTTTGTCAGATGAATAAGGGACTGATCTTGGTGTAGTGATAATCAGGGGAGCCACTCTTAGCTCAGCAGGAATCCTTATAGGGCCTTTAGAGGTGATCCTAATAGGAGTATTGGAAATTGTGATTATGGAAACATCTTGAGGTATACTTTCAGGTAAACTCTTCATGGACGTAGTTTTCTCGAAGAAAATTTCATGGTCTGTCAATCAGGCGTTGGATACCTTTGTTCAGCCACATACAACCATTTGTTTGGGAAGCACAATGGTAACAATTTTTAAGGAAGCCAGGAAATAAACCAGCTCTCAGTAGATTCTTCTTAACGGTGAATAATGGAGTAGTCAAATCATCAACAGTGGAGACAAAGGAGGCATCGGCAATAGCATTGGCACCTTTACCATGACTGGGCATGGGAGCAGTAATGACATTAGGGGTTTGTGGAGGGTCAAACTCAATCACTTTGTTATCAATCAAATCTTGTATCTTGCTCTTTAAGGATAAACAATCATTGGTATCATGCCCAGAGCTATTGGAATGATAGGCACATTTTGCATTCGGGTTGTATTTGGGAGATTAAGTATTGAGGTTTTGAGGAGGACTCCTCAGTGTTACCAAATATTCCTTCAACAAATGTTGTAAAGCTTGAGACAATGGCATGTTGATTATAGTGAATTTCCACCTTGGGGCATCATGCCTTTGTTGATTGTTTGATTGTTGTGGTCGTTGAACTGGGGTCGAGTTTGAGATCAATACAGCTCCTACTGACTGATGACGATCATTCTTGATATGGATCCTTTGTCCATAAACAAGATTAGTCTCTTTCTTACCAACAAATGGTTTCTTTACAGCATTAGAGATTAAGGCCATGGGGATCTTTCCACTTTTAACTCACTCTCCAGTCAAAATCAACTCAGTAAACCCCGACGAAGAACTCCCAATCAGCAAATTAAAGAATGGACCAGTCAAGGTGCCCATAAAAATGTCTAGTAATTCTATGTTAGTCAATGGGGTTGCACCCTTCCATCCAGGTCCCTCCATTATTGAGCATTCTCTTTAAAACCTTCATTTAAACCCATAGTCATATTCTGCAACTGTACGTGAGTTGGTGCTAGGTCATCATTGTACTGGCATTGTCTGTAGAAGGCAACGGCCAGATCCTCCCATGTGTAGATATTAGTCCCTTCTAGTTGATAGAACCATTCCAACTATGTTCCAGATAAGCTTTCTTGGAAGAAGTGCACCCATAACTTTCTATCGGCGGTGTGTGGTTGAATTTTGCGGACGTAAGACCTCAGATGCATCTTGGGACATGAGATTCCATCATACTTTGCAACGACAAGAACCTTAAATTTGTGGTGAATGACAACCCCAGGAAGCAAACCTAAGTCTCCAAAGTCCAAACCAAGCACTGTTTGGATCTCTACAACCTTAAGTCGGTCTTCCAGCTATTTGTATTTCTCATCCGCCGATGGATACTGCTCTTCAGACTAATCTTCGTCCTCAGTAATCTGGTTATTTCTACCCTCAACTCCGGTGCTTCTAAAATCCTCTTCTTGATTGTCTTCTTCCTCAAAAGAAGCTTCTTCTATTTGATCCAGTCGAGCGGGCCCCTTGAACCTTCTTCCCATGTTCAGGATAACAGCCCATTTCTTAGTCTTCTTTTTGGTGGCAAGGAGTGCCATCATCTCTTGTTTTCCCTTAGCCAAGTTGAGGAGAGTCTCTTGGAACTGTGCATGTTGAGTCTGCATATTTTTGACGGTTTGCTCTAGAGCCATCTTATACTGAAATAAACAGTAAAGAGACCAGGAAACCTATATCGGAAAACCTGCTTATGATATGACGCATGCTATGTGGATGCAATGTTTCCAAAGACCTCAAGAGATTTAAATTTTCTAGCCAAAAAGGAAACAAAAACAACAATTATATTAATAAGTTCAAAAGTTACAAATGTCCTTTGGGCTTACAATAGGAAAGCAAAAAAGGTCTCAAAGAGACAACATAATGAACTCCTAAAACAAAAGTCTCAAGCCTCCCATGGGCGTTTCCTCTTTGGTGCAATGTATGCATTCAGGCTTCGCTCCTCATGAAGTTTCCTTGTAAGCTCCAACAATTTCTCCTTACTTGCATAGAATCGAGCTTCAAAGGTGTATCGTTCCCCCTTGAGTTGAATCTATGATCTCTACAATTCCTCAAAGTCGGTAGGCATGTCAGGATGGAGAATGGTATAAGGAATATCTCCCTCGGCAACAGGCTCCACAACTATTGGTAGGATAGCAGGATATAGCATCATGAGATTTTGAGCACGAGCTCGCACCCATTTGAGATAAGTCTCCAAAGGAATAGAGGACTTTTTCCCAAATTCTTGCTATCAACCTTGTTTACCATGCCCTAAGCTCGAATAAACTTTTGACGATAGCCTTGGACATCGTTCTCATAGTCGAATACAATACCTTGAATGAGTGTGTCGTGGGGACCATCTCTTCGAGCATAACCAAATTATTGTAGTGCCAGAGAAGGATTATAAGTAATACCTCCCCTAATGCCCAAGAGTGGAGAGAACTCCCCATAACTATCAATGATAGTAATGTCCTCTAGAGATCGGGAACACCAATGAATATGTGAATAAGAGAGCGACATCATCCTTTGAGACCAAATCAAGCCTTGTTCATTCTTCAAAACTGATCGGGGGAAGGTGCGAAATAAACCACCTAGATAGAAACGATATGCAACACATAAGAGCTCCTCTCTTCCTTATGGTGCGAGTGTGAAGAGTATGCAAAATGTCTCCAGAGTAAAATAGGCACATGGTTACGAGAAAGGAAGATCTTGACAGAATTCACATCTATGAGTTGGTCTGGATTAAGGAACAGTACTAACCCATAGATTAGAAGAGCCAAGACTTCTTCAAAAGCTTGCAAATCCATATCCTCCCAAAACAGTCAAGCCTTCTCTAACAAAAACCTATCTAGAAAACCTTTGACTCCGCTCCTTGTTTCCCAATTGGCTACAATGTCAGACCTTTTCAAATGTAGGGCTGATGCAATCTCCTCAGATTGTAGATCTTTCTCTAAAACGGTGAAGGGAACTTAATCAAGAATAGGTACTCCTAATAGTTGAGATAACTCTTCTATTATGGGCACCAATTGATAATCGAGAAAGGTGAAACAATGATGTTTAAGATCAAATAATTGAAAGATCACACACATCATTTATTCTTTAAAGCTTGAGGTAACCAGATTGAGAAGTCGACCATGTCTTTTGGTGAACGGAGAATTCTCAGGAACCCTTGATGCTAACTCTTGGAGTTAAGGAGGCACTTTTACAAAGCTTATTCGGATGGTATTTCTGCGAGTGGAAGCCATACCCTACAAAACAGGACAAAGATAAATCCCTAGGTCCTTGAAATGGTTAGTGAAAATACTATGGCATGATGTCATGATGTTTATGATGTTATGAACAAATAATCACACAAAGCACACAAGGCCTTAGGTTTAGGCTTGCATGAGGTTTATAGGTAAGTACCCTCTTGAAGTTTTAGTTGGTTCAACCTGTCCTAAAAGAAAGTAACCGGGTTCCAAGGAATCTCAATATCATTTATCTTTCTTCATCGGGTATTGTTTCAGCACAAGCAATCTTTTTTAGGAAACCGAAATATCCCAAAAGTCTGATCTCAATGAGTGTAGTATCGAGTATCAACCAACTTCAGTCTTGCACCAAAGCCAGCTATCTCACTACTTTCTAATGGCTAAGTTGTTTAACTAAGTTTCTATGGTCAGTTAGTGCTTCATGACACCACTCAGCGACCTCGTATTCTCCTTGATTTAACTCAAGGGACACCGGTACCCATAAATGTGTTGCACTAACGTATCTATCGCTTCAACCATATCGGTCCACGCCATACAATTTCCACGATCTATTACTACTTACCTAATATGCCCCCAGATTCGGGTATAGGATCTTTACAAGTAATAAACCCAAGCATAGACCCAAAATGTAAAGCAAACAAGGCAAACATGTAAAGCAAATAAAGGTGATCTAGCTCTTTCGGTAACCATACTTTTAGTTTATCTTCCCCAACAGAGTCTCCAGTTCTGTGATACGGTGGGAGAACTGACTTGGGTGTTTTGCATTTTATCGCAAATATTGCGGATAGCCAGAGTCGCCACCGACTTTTCTTTTATCCAATAAAGGAAATGGTGAAAAGAACAGGAAAGACCTTTTGAGAATTTTCTTGAGTTCAGAGGGTAGGTTATGAAAAGTTAAGGTGTTAACACCCTTTTCATCCGTAGTTATCTACGGGCTCTTAATTTCTTGATCACTTTAAAATGCTTAGTGTTTGTGTAAGTTTGAAAAAAATGCCTAAGTTTGGAAAACATTGCAATAATTCTTGTATCGTTGAGAATGTATACAAAGTATTGGTTTTGAATATATTTGTTGAAAATGAGTGTTTGTCAGATGTTTTGTAAGTCAATTTTGTAATGATTCTCGTATCATTGAGAATGTATACAAAATGTTTGTTTTGAAAGTGTGAGGTGCAAAGATGGTTTTAGTTTGTGAGCAAGAAATTACGAGCAATCTACCTACTCAAAAAGTCTTTGTTCTCTTCCTCCTCCTTTAGATAGTGCTATTTTACTATTGGTTGGAAAGGAGCCACATCATTGGAAGTGAGGGACAGGTGTGGGTCGTTGCACAGTCATAAAAGGCAGCTTGTGAGATGTTTTAGCAATTTCCGTAAGGGACTAAGATCGTTTATCGAAGGCAACATCAAAGGGTCATCGAGGGACTACGATCTTTTAATCGAGGGTCTTTGCTAAAGCATCCCACGTTCGAGGGACATGTCTGATTTTATCCGAGGCAACAATTGTGGGTTAACCCTAGAGGTGCATGTGTGCAAAGTGTTTTTGTTTTCATGTATATTATCTTTGAGTTAGGGTTTGAATATGGTTAATTTTAAGTCTTGTCATGCAAATCCTAATTACTAGCAATAATAAGGAAAACGATAAATTTCGGAATTTAAATGTCCTACACAATTACAATGCTTTGGGAATGAGGGATACAATTTTGTGAATAGGGGAAGAAAATAATAAAGCCCTAATTACTATTACAAACCATTGAATATGAATTACAACAATAATTATGCACAAAATGAATGAGAAGAAAAGAAATTGTTTTCTAGGATTTTTGATGAAGAAAAAAGGTTTTATAGTTAACCTAATTAAATTAGTTAATTATAATTTATAAGAGAAGTTAATTAATAATTAACAAAACCTAAAATATAATTTAATTTAAATTGAGAAAAATAATAAAACCTAAGTCTAATGAATTTGTTTAGAAAATAATTTGAATACTAATGTTAATGTAGGAAAGAATATTTTAAAGTGTTTAAAATAAACAAAAATTAAGTTCTAAACATTAACAAAAAATAAAATAAGTGTTTAATTAAAATATTTAACAATTCAATTATTTAAGAAAAAATATATTTTGGTATTTTGGCTTAAATAAAATAAAAAGATAAATAAAAATATTAAAAAGAAATAAAACAACGGGGCCGAGTGTTAAAAGTGATTAGGGGGTTAAAAATAGCAAAACAGATCCAAATCATGTTTTTTTATTTTGAATCAGAAAATAAAAAAATTAAAAAAAAATTGTTGCTGACTTTTGAAAGGTGATTAGGGGGTATTAGAAAGAAATTCAATTCATGCCCAAAACAGCAAGATCCCAAGCGCTTGTTTATGATCCCATGTTGCTGACTTTTGAAAGGTGCATCATAGGCTTGCACTATGGGGCGCTGGATTTGAATGGCTGAACATTCAATGGTGTTGATATGAAGTCTATGGAAGGCGCCTCATACATGATTGCATTGGATATGAAATAAGAAAATATGAAAAAACAAAAGGGTGCCGCTGGGGCTCGAATCCAGGCCCCTATAGTTCAATGCCTTACGCGCGCTTCCTCTATCACCGGGGTGGCGGTTTCATTCGGTATTAAGACAAGTTGCAATAAACTTAAAGTAAACCCAGTCCTGATTATAACTTCATCCCTAACCTCACGCCAGAAGCCATTGACAAGATTTTTGAATTTCTGATCTTGCTCATTTCTCAACCATTTGCAAAATTATAAACATGAAATTGATCCATTTTTCAATACGAATTCAACCATGTAAATAACTTAAACTATAAATCAAAGATGAACATTAATTTCTGTTGGTACTAAATAAAACCTAATTTTTTCAGAAAGTTCATCTTCAAAATTCGCATCACTCAGGCAACATAAATGAAAACTAAAGGCATGGTTAGCTTCAGGGCTATGATGTCTACATTTTTCATTCACAAAGTAACCATTAATGATGCTTGTTGAGAGAGTTCAAAGTTGAGAAAACTTACCTCAAAACTGAAAATCGTGTATGGAGTTTGAGCACCCCTGGAAGTATTGTGATGATCTGGATAGCTTCACTGGACTCCTAGGAAGCTAATGCAACTCTTACTTTATGCTGAAAGTGCCTGAATCTTGTTGGAGAAGTCAAGTTGCAGGGCTGAGTTTTTGAGTTTGGAAGATGATGAAGATGGAGTTATAGTTGTGAAACAGGGATGAGGATGATTTGTATATGATGTATGGGAGCTTTGTGATTGATTTGGAGAGGAAACGCGCGAGTGAGTTGTGAGATGGAAGTTCAAGGTCAGAAATGACAAGCTAGGGAGTTTTTTGTGCAAATTCTGGTTTGAGGAAGTTTGAGGGCTTGTAAATTTGTTTGTTAGCTTGCAAAATAGTGTATCTATTTATAGGGAAAGGTTGGAGAAGCTCAAGTTGATCAGAATTCAAAATCACATGTTAAGCTCAACATGTGATTTTCTTGAAAAATCAAGTTTCAATGCCTTGTACCTTTGATCATAGAGTGGTTAAACAATTTAATTATAATGGTTCTGACCTTGTAGATGGAGTTTGATCATAGGGAATAAGTGAGAGGCTCGAGAATTGACTTTGTGCATAAAGCTTGCTTTTCAAGAATGGCAATGTTAACTTTCTCCCCAAAATGGCAAATTGACTTGGACAATGCTTAAACCACTTGGATCATAGCTCAAAAGTTTATGTAATACGTTAGTTATGGATAAATAGATAAGTTAGAAGGCCTGTAAAGCAAGATTATGCAACATAACATTGAGATTGGATTATGTGTTCATCAAGAAAATGACTTGTAATTAAAAAATGGATGCCTAACTTCTTCTCTTCGATTCTCTTAGATCAAGAATAATCTCTTAAAGTTCTTTGACATTTTGGAAAGCTTGAAACATTGTCTACAACTTTCATGTTGACCACTTTGGCTAAATCATCTTAGAACTAGGTGAAAATTGGTCAAGAAGTTAGGTAAAAAATCTGCCTAAACTTGCTAAAATTTTCACTAAGTGTTTTATGAAAAATGTCATGTCTTTATGAGCTTATATCTTCAAATCTAAGCATTTTTTAGACATCAACCCTAAGGGAAAAAGTTGTAGAATTCACCAAGATCTACAACTTTCATGATGAAAGTTTCCCTTGAATCATCTTGCTTCTTGGTGAAAAATTGTCATGAAGTAATGAAATTATCAAGGTTAAAAACACTTATAAATTTTCTAAGTATTGAAACTTTGACTTTTTGTGGACTTTATTTACTTTCTTGATTCTTGTTGACCAAGTTTGATATTTTTGAGTGTCTTGATGGATCTTGATCTTTGAAATTCAATGTTGACCAAAAAGTCAAAGTTTGACTTTTTGTGTATCAGTTGATCAAATTTCAACTATCAATTCATTGATCTTGAGAAATGATTTGAGCCATGAGATTAGGTCAAGATGTTGTGTTTGAGTCCTTGAAATCATGCTTCAATCCATTAGGTCATGTACTAGGTCAAAAGTCAATGATCAGTCATTTTCAGTCAAAATCTTAATTTTGACAATTTTGCCCCTTTGATGATTTGAATGCTTTTCTTGAGGAATTGTGATGACAACTTGATCAATTGATGAATATGACTTCAAAATATTGATGTTGGACAAAAATTATAAAGTTTGACTGTATATTGACCATAATTGACTTTTTATCCCATACAACTGATTTTCAGTCATCTAAGTAATTGACTGAGCAAATTTGTGATGTAAGACTTGAATTTTGATATGAGTAATCTTGGAGATTTATAATGAACCATGAAAGTCATTTGAAGCATTAAAAGTCCAATTGTCCTTGAGAAAACAAAAACCCTAATTTGGAGGCTCAGTGCTTAGGAGGCGAGTTTGTCTAATCAAACCCTTGAGAACCCTTGAGCATTTGAGATCTTTGGTGAGAAATGTCTTGAGAAAAGAGAGGGAAAATTTTTGGGTGCAACAATATGGTATACCACCAGCACCAATCAAATTAGTTTTTTAGGAGAGCCAACCATCTATTGTATTTTTCTCTTCAAGATCTTTTTTTGTACCACTGTTAAGTCTTTAGCACAGACCCTGCTCTGATGCCAACTGAAGGTGAGAAAAATACACAAGAAAGAGGGTTGAATTGTGTATTATTAATTCTTTTTCACTTCTGAAAAACAACTTCAGAATCTGAACAAGTTGAGAATTTGTACTCAGATTTGTTAGCAACGAAATAAATAATATTCAGAAGCAAGATTTAAAACAACACAGAGAGTTATCCTGATTCCTCCCACAAACTGAGAGTAGTCCAGTCCCCTTGTCCAACAAGAGATTTTCATTATAATCAAACAGATTAAAAATTGCTTAAGCAAATTAGCAAGAGACTTCAACTGCTCAATCACAGTAGAAAGAGACTTCTGCTTAAGCACACAGGCAAGAGACTTCCACTACTCAAGCAAACTAGCAATAGACTTTCTATACTCTAAACAAATAGTTTAGAAGAATAAATGAAGACTATACTTGATGTAAAATCAGAAGTATATAAGTGATATAACACCCCTACACAGATTCTTAATCACTAAAGATTTCTAAGATATACAAAGATAAAAAATCTCAAGACTTTGTGCAGTAAATAGTTACAATAACTTTAGCTCAATGTTATATTCAATGTTGTTTTTGTTAGATGGTTGGTTGTCTTCCTTCAAATGTTCATCTCCTTTTATAGAGGCAGAAAAAGATACATCGGAAGATAACTTGCACAAGTGACCTTTGTTGAGAAGCAATTCCAAGAGAGATGTTGGAAGTTGGTCATGTTAAGATTTACAACCTCTTTGTGATAACTTTATCCAAGACGTCTTTCTCATACTAGGTATCTACCAAGATGTTGGAGCAGGCTTAAGAGGTCATGTCAAGTTTCCTTGAGCCTTGTACTAAGAAACTCTAATTGACTTTCTCCATAATCTGGCTTTGACAAGATAGTTCTGCTCTGGAGGCAGAGTACGGATCAGAAACTGAGTACCTTTAACTCAAGTCTTCATAATTTGAGTTATCACCAGAAGTTGAGATACCAAGTTCCGAGTCATCAGATTCTGATCCTTCAGAATTTAGTCATTTAACTTCTCTTCACACGTTCTTATCAAGGTCATAACCAAGTTGATTTTTAAGCTTATGATCCTGCACACTTAAACATATGTTAGTATACCCAGTTGTTCTTTAAGTACTTTGTTATCATCAAAATCTAAGGGATACGAATAATTTTGTTCCAACAAAATCTCCAAAATAATGTCTCCTATTCTACTTAAAGATTTATATTTAAAAACAGTTGCGATTATGTTGCGATTGTATAAATGTTTTTGTAATTTCAATCGTTAGAGATATTACAACACTAATCATAATTGTGACAATGTGAATCAATCATATTTTATTCTTAAAAATAGTGAATAACTTATATAAGAATCCGTTAATATCATTTATTATAACCGTTTTCGCAGTCGCGAACCGTTCCATATCAAATCTACAATAACATGCATAAAATTATCAAAAAATAATTAAATTTTAAAATTTTCTACTAACTTTTAAAAAAATTAAACATTTAACTCACATGCTTGGATGCATGCTATAAGAAATGAAAACCCACTCTTAGGTGAATCTAATAGTGCGTAGCAGGTGAGCTTCTATCATTCATGATGAGCTGCCAATCCTCGTTTGTTTCTATTTGACAACTCCAACAACCAAAAAATGAGAGGAAAAAATCATATAAAAATAAACAATCAAGTGAATAAATAAACCATTCCAAGTCACATTAGCAAGTATTTTATTTATATTTATGAAAAAAATGCATAAAACCGAGACTGTCTATTATATTATATAATAAAGAATTTTTTTTTATAATAATTGTAAGGTGTGCCCACAAAGACATCATGTCCAATCATACCTCACCAGCTTCGTCGCTTTCATTTTTTTAATAGCTATCGAAATTCATTTCTTCTAAACTAATTACTTGCATATTATTGGCTCTTTTCTATTTTGAAGATCTTAACCTTTTTTTCTAGGGTGTTGCTGAGTTGGTATTTTTGTTTTTTCTCTTTTATTTTGCTAAGTTAGATAAAAAGAAAAAAACAATTATTTTATTCCTATAACTAAAGTAAGGATCTGATGAGTACATTTTCAAAATTTGAGATGATATTCTTAATAAACTCTTTCCCGTTTAATATTGAATATCTCCAATAATTTAAAATGAAAATTTAATATTAGATAATCAAATGAATTTTAAGCCAAACTTTGATATTATATTAAAAAATATAATTAAATTTAATTCAACCTTATAAAATTAATTTATAAAGTGAAAATTCTTTACTTATAAATACATATTCAAATCATATATTGTTCTGTATTAAATTTTTCACACAAATGCTAATAACTGCGAAAAACTCACATGTTAAATTCTTATTAATAAATAAATTGCTAATAATTTCTGGAAGCTCACATGCATAAATGTTATTATTAGAAGAGTTAAATATGTTTTTGTTCTCTTCAATATCTCATATTTAATTTTAAATCTCTTCAATTTCTTTTTAAGAATCATCTTTTTAAAAATTTTAATTTTAGCTTTTAATTTTTTTTAGCGATGAATTTTTATTTAGTGACTGAATTAGCGATAATTTTAACAACACTTAACATGAGAGATCAAAAGTTAAAATTAAAATTTTTAAAATAATAATTTTTTAAAGAAATTTAAAAAAAAATATTAAAAATAAATATGAGATATTTAAGAGGATAAAAACATAATTAACCCTTACTAAAATTTGAATTCTAATGATATGTTTTATAGATTATTTTTTATTTTTAAAATAAGAGTTTTTTATTTTATTTTTATGTCCAAGTTTTCTGCTACATAAATTATTGACTCTCTCTGTTGTATTTTAATTGGTTTTTCACATTCATTGTGTTTGCCTTATCTCTTTCTTTCTTCTCTTTGCTTCTAACTGCTTTCCCAATTGGGTTAAGCTCTTAAGTTGCAGAAAAGAAAAAATCGTTTTCCTTACTAAAAAAGTAATTTTTTTATTCTGTCCTTAAAATCATAAGCAGTTTATAGCTTTTTATTATCTATGTTATTGCTATTTTCATTAGTTCAATTTTAATATCTAAAGTGTTGTTCATTGGTTTGAGATCTTACAAGTGGTTCTAAAATTTGAAGAATTTTCTCTCATTTTTTATCAAGTGGGGTTTCTCTAAATTCTTCAAGATTTAAGAGTTTTCTCACTCATGAAAAAGTGATTCTGATTCCTTTCGAAATATTCTTGTGATTGATTTATCCTTCATATTATTCTTGTCAAAATTTGCTATCATTTTCTCTTGTCTGCTTTCTCTTACTCTGTTTTCCTCTGTTTTTCCTAAAGAGTTTCAATCTTTATAGAACCATAAAAAAAGTTGAATTTGCGTGAAAAATTGATTTGATGAAGTGGGAAATGGAACTCGTAACTCCTACATCATACACTTCAAACTCCAATTGGTGTATGGAAGAAAACAGAAGCACAAAATGGAGTCATGAGGAGAACAAGCTATTTGAAAATGCTCTTGCAGTTTACGACAGAGATACTCCAGATCGGTGGCATAAAGTCGCGGAAATGATACCGGGGAAAACAGCTGGTGATGTTATGAGACAGTACAAGGAATTGGAAGATGATGTTTGTAATATAGAAGCTGGTTTGATACCAGTTCCTGGATATAGTGCTCCTACTTCACCTTTTACCTTAGATTGGGTGGGCAATTCTGGTTATGATGCTTCCAAAGGAAATGGAAAGAGATCTTCTTTAGTTAGAGCTCCTGAGCATGAAAGGAAGAAAGGTGTGCCATGGACTGAAGAAGAACACAAGTAAATTTTTGCCTTTTTTATATGCATAAATATTAGTATTTTCGCCTTCCTTTAACTTGTTTAAAGCTTAGATAATTCTGACCTTACGAGTTGGTTTTGTAGAGTATACTATCTTGCTTTGGTATAAGTTATATGATACAGACTGATTTTGTAGGGTTGAGTTTGACTATAATACTCGTATACCATCTTGAGTTAGAATAGGTTATATATAATACAAGCTAGTTTTATCGGGTCGAGCTAGACCAAATTCGTCAAATGCCATCTTATATTTTTAGTCGTGCCTAAGTTCTACCTTTTGGTTAAGTAAGATGAACTTTGTTTTGGAGTTCAAACTTGTGAATTTTCCTGCAGATTATTTCTACTAGGTCTAAAGAAATATGGCAAAGGTGATTGGAGAAATATTTCGCGCAATTTCGTTGTCACTAGGACTCCAACTCAAGTGGCAAGCCATGCTCAAAAGTATTTCATAAGACAACTTTCAGGAGGCAAAGACAAGAGAAGGGCTAGCATTCATGACATAACAACAGTGAATCTCACAGAAAAAATTGGATCTTGCTCTTCGGAAGACACCAATGATAGGTCTACTTCGCCGCAGAATTCCATGTTACTCTCACACCAACAACATCAACAGCAATCAAGTTCTAGTACTACAACAAATTTTCTTTGGAGGAATGATCAGCAAAATTCAATGGTTTTCAATCCAGCTCATGAGCAAGTCTTCATGCCTCCTCATGGTGTTAACTCCTATGAGATTAAAATGGAAGAGGGTTTTGTTCATGACTCTTCTTATCCACATAACATGGTTTTCCAAATGCAACATCCATCCCAACATTATTCACATGCATAAAGGATCGTTGTAGTGAATTGAACTCAAAAGTGCTTAGAGTGTCTATGATTTTTCCCAAGGTTTATGTGAATATCTTATGCAAGAAAGACAAGATCTTAAAATGACGGTGGATTGAGAGAAGAAAGGTTTCGCAGATGGTGGTGAATCAATTGGAGGTGTACCTGCATGCATTTTAATGCCCAAGTCAATATAATAATTGAGGCGAGTTAGAAACTGAGAATGACACATATCTTACTTGATTGGTCATGTCATAAGATTTATATAGTTCGAAAGAGACAATATCGGACTTGAGTCGATGCAAAAAAAAAAACTCTATATAACTTCTTTTACATTAGAGTTTTGATTAATTATCGGCATATCAACTTGAAGGAAGTGACAAATTTGTTTCTATGTAACAAATAAAATCTCATGAAAGGAGAAAGCCTCAATGCTAATAAGTCTCTTAATGTTGATTTTTGGATTTTTCTAATGTTTAAGAATAATTGATTTCAAGTTAATACAAAATCTTTAAAATTTGAATACTTGCATGTGAGTGGATGGTACTGTTAGTGGTATTATTCAAAGCAAATTATTATTTGAGAAAGTATATTTTGATATGGACTTGTACTTCAAGTCCTGTTCCTTTATTTCAAGTAAAACAAGTCATTTTCCTACTTTCTTTGTCAATTAATCATTGAGAATGCACGAGATATTGTTTTCTAAGCAAATCTCAAAGAGGTTATTCCTTCTAATCCAATTACTAATCATGTTATTAAGATTAAATATAATATTATGGTACAAAGTGAGATTCAAGAGTGATTAGATAGACAATATATGCATTCTTAAGAAAGTGATTTATAGAGGATTGTAATGCTGTGTACACATTAGTCCAAATTAAGCATCACAGTCTTTTGTGATATTACCGGTGGCTGTGAAGTGAAGAATGCATGGCTGATATGATCCTAATGGACCTGCAACTAGCATCCCTACTTTATAGGACAACACTAACTACTAACTTTTTCAAAAAGCAAAGTGTTGTTTTGCAAGTTGCATCAAAAAGTATATTGGCCACTTTTTTTCTTATTTCCATCCAACACTTAAGTTTATTTCAAAGTCAAGCGCTGAATCAAATCATCCTTCATAATTTTTGTATCTTTGGAAAATATAGCACAAAAGCCAAAACACTGCTTCACGGTTGGTGTTAAATATAAGTAGCTCAGTCTCAAGGCAGGCAAAATCACATTCTCGTATGGTAAAGTCCAAATCTCACTTTCTTTAACTTCAAGCCGTTCCTTTTCAGTACTTCTTGAGCGCATTAGACCTCCTAATGCATGTGCTGCGAGAGGCAATCCTCCGCACTTCTTTATGATCTCCTTGCCTATTGCCACAAGCTTTGGTTCTTCTTCCTCATGTACAAATGCATATTCTTTGAATAACAACCAACATTCATTTTTAGAGAGCCCTGACAGGTGATGAGGATGACATGTTTCTATTAAAGGGTATTTAAGTAATTCTAATTGTTTAGATAACTTAGTTATTAAGTCTATTCTATTAGGGCTTATGTGACATTTTCTTTTGTGTATAAATAGACTAGTTGTAAATATCATAAATACAACAACAACATTTATTCCTCTTACAATTTTTACAACCGTCATTCTCTTCGCTCTCTTAAATTTATTCTTTGTTCATCATTGATTCTTGTGCACTAACAATTAGTATCTAGAGCTCCGGTTCTAATCCACAGGGAAACACAGAGAAACACGAGTGAAACGTGAGGTGTTTGTGTGATTGATTTTGATTATGGGTTCGTGTTGAATCTTGAACAAAATCTGAACAGAATCACAATTTTTTTCTGATTCTGTGGGGTTGGAAAATACTGTGCTTGTGAGATCTGAGTGAGTTGTACAAGGTTAAGGATGAACGGAAACGGTAGTATGAGTACCAAACTTCCTATTTTTTATGGAAAGAACTGGAACAGATGGATGATTTAGATGTGCGTGCTATTTGATGCTCAAGATGCGCTTGAGCTTGTTACCAATGGCTATGTTCCGGTTGCAGTAGATGCGGCGAAAGAAGAGAGAAATGAACAGAGAGACAAGAGGAAGAAAGATCAGAATGCGTTATTTTACATCCATCAGTGTGTGGATATGAATGTGTTTGAGAATATTGTTGATTCGACGACGACGAAAGAGGCATGAGACATACTGGTCAGATTCTATGGTGGTGATGCATCCGTGGATAAGGTAAAACTTTAGTCCCTGCGAAAGAAATATGAGAATATCAACATGAAGAACAATGAGAAGGTTTCTGAGTACATCTCTAGAGTGATTCTGATCACTAATGAGATGAAGGCTTATGGAGAAACCCTTTATGAACAAGTAATTATTGAGAATATATTGAGGTCACTTATTCCTCAATTTGATTACATTGTTGTAGCAATTAAAAATTCTAAAGATCTGGAAACCATGAGAATAGAAGAGCTGAAAAGAAGTTTAGAGGCGCATGAGTTGCGTCTGAGTGAAAGAACTTCTGAGAGGGAAGTTGAGCAGACTTTGAAGGCTTCTTTTGTCAAGAAGGACCAAAAGCATTCTTGGTCAGAAACCAAGAATAGACGTGGTAATAGATTCCAGAAGTCAGAATCCTCTACTCCTGATGAGAAGAAACATCAGAAGAGAAATGAGAAGTTTGACAAAAAGAAAGTTCAATGTTACTGTTGTAAGCAGTTTGGCCATTTTGCTAAAGATTACTGATCAAACAATGGAAGGAAATCAGAAGAAGAAAATATAGCCAGAGGAGATTCTGATGATGATCCTGTGTTATTGATGGCTTCTGAGTCTGATGGAAACTGTTTAGCAGATTGATAGTATATAGACACTGACTGTTCAAATCACTTGATTGGAAACAAACAATGGCTGATAGATTTTGACTCCAGAAGGAGGACAAAAATCAGGTGTGTTGATGATAAGTACCTTAATGCAGAAGGTATGTGAAATGTCAAAGTTAAAGTGAAGAATAAGAAGACCGTTCTGGTCAAGGATGTTTGGTATGTTCCTGGGATTAAGAGAAATCTGATGAGTGTGAGTCAGCTCATTGAGAAAGGTTTCTCAATTATTATTAAGGACAATCTCTTGAAGTTGTATGATACTAATCAGAAGCTGATTATGCAATCAGAACAAGGAAGCAACAGAACATCCAAGGTGAGTGTAGAAACAACTGAAACATAATGCCTTAGTGCAGAAGGCGCTGACACTGATAGTAAGCTGTGGCACAAGAGGTTGGGGCATCTAAACTACAGAAGTTTAGGACATCTGAGCTCAAAGAAGCTCATGCATGGTATTCCGAAGATTGTGAAGCCTGAGAAGTCATGTGAGGTATGCATGAAAGGCAAGCAACCCAAATTGTCATTTGTGTCAGAAGTAGCTCCAAGAGTAAAACATGCTTTGGGAGTAGTGCACTTTGACGTGTGTGGACCATTTCTAAAACCTTCACTTGGAGGAAATAGATATTTTTGTGGATGAACTCACAAGAATGACGTGGGTAACACTCATCAAGTTTAAACAAGAGGTGTTTACCGAGTTCCAGAAGTTCAAGTTGAAGGATGAGAAATAAAGTGGTCAGAATTTGAATATTCTCAGAACGGATGGTAGAGATGAGTATAACTCTACAAAATTCTAGATGTTCTGTGATGAGAATGAAATTGAGCATGAGGTTACTGCTCTTTATATTCCTCAATACAATGGTCTTGCTGAAAGAAGAAATCATACTTTGCTTGATATGACCAGAAGCATGCTGAAAGAGAAGAAGCTACCTCATAACTTGTGGGGAGAAGTTGTAGCTACGTCAGCTTATGTGCTCAACAGGTGTCCAACAAAGAAGCTGAAGGAAATTGTTCCTTTATAAAAAAGGACTGGAGACAAGAAAAGTGTTAGTCATCTGAATGTGTTTGGTTCTCTATGTTACAAACACGTTCCAAAACTAGAAGAAAGAAGTTGGATGATAGAAGCTGTTGTACCCCAAAATTTGCCCTCTCATATTTCTCAAAACATTGCAAGAAAAATCTCCAAGTGGCTCTAGGTTACTCAAGAGTTGGTCAGGCAAGCTATCACCTAAGGCAGTCAACCCTAAATTAGGGTTTTGTGTTGCATCAAGATCTTTGAGTCCAAATGACCTCAAGTGCTCCCCAATGTCCTATTATGTTCTCAAGATCATCCATGTCAAATTTCAAGCCTTGTAGAGGAAGTTTGCTCAGTCAATTGCTCAAAGGGTCCAAAAATCGACTGTGCTAGGGCAAAGGTCAACTGTGACCCAAATACAATCAAACTTCAAGATTTTTGTCAACATTCTAATTTTGAAGGATATTTCATCATTTGATCAAGGGTTGATCATGATTCATCAAGGATTGCTCAAAATTCATCAAGATTCAAAAGTTGCTAAATTAGGGTTTTGTAGGAAAAGTCAACTCAACTTTGACCAAACATAACTTTCTCATACTTTATGAGAAATGACCCATCCAAAACTCATTTTGAAGAGGATGCAATTTCCTACAATCCATATTCATACCCCAAGATCAAAAAATGCACTCACAAGAAGATATGAATTTGGACATTATAGGTCATTTTTGAAAGTCAACAAAAACACATTTTTTTCCAAAGCTTATAACTTGTGCATGAAATATCAAATTGAGATGAGACTAAAAGGGTTGGTTAGAGGACATCTCCAGCTTTCTAAAAAGTCACATAACACATCCAAAAGTTCAAAATTGAAGAAGTTATGCATTGTTGAAGTTGGACATTTTTGCATAATTGCCAAAAGTAAACTATCCCAAAAGCTTCAAATTTTGTCAAATGGGCCCATTCTTTTCCACTTGATTTGAGCTTGCATAGTTTCCCACGTGTCCTAGCTTCATACATGAGCTCATAAGATTATTTAATTTTTATTATTTAATTTGATTTTTTTATTGAATTTATTCATTTTAAATCAAATTAAATCATTTAAAATCCAAAACTTTGATTACATAAGATTTTTTGGCTGTTTCAGGTTTTGATTATCATCAATATCATCATCAAACTCGAATCTCACCAATTCATGTGCAAAAAGATTGAGATTTGGCAAATTTGAAAAGTTTTAAAGAAGGGATCAAATCAAATATGTATGCATTGATATGGGAAGATTCAATCCATAATTCTTACCCTAATACACTCCATAGTACATAAGCAAGCAAGAGGGATCGAAATAAGGGTTGGAGGCTGTAGAAAGAGGCAAAACAAAGTTGGAAAAAGTGACAAAAAGCTTGAAATCGAAATCGTGCTTAGAGGCATTTTCAGAAGCTGAGACCGGTCCCAATCTCTTCCTAGGTGTTCACACAAGCGATCTGGATCAAAAGCAAGCATTCTCAGACCATCACAAGCGTTGTAAGTGTCACGATATCTAGCTCTGTTCTTGAAATTGATTTGGATCATTCTTGCATCATTTGAACAAACTAACTGCATATTTGTGATCCTCATAACGTTTCTAAGCTTTTGGCATTATTTAATTTCGTTTACGTGACCTGTATTGCGAAATGCCATAGCTAGGGTTTCTTGGATATTTTTGGGCGTTTTTGTTTCAGGAATAATTGGCCACCAAGAAGGGTATGGTTGTGACCGGGATGATGAGACGAGTACAACCATGCCTTTAGAACTCATTTTTGTGGCCTGGAATGAATTTTGGAACAAGCCTGCACATTTAGCTGCGAATTCAAATCTGCAGGTAATGTTATTACAGGCCTGAGGACAGGGACGAGTGCGTGTCATCCCCCGGTTGGCCCATTCAAATGTTGTGCGCACGTTTTGAATTTCTGGCATTGATTTTTGTTTTTTATATAATATATGTTTTGCATTATAATAACAAAGACAATAAAGCGTCCCAGTGGTGGCCACATAGGCACTTAGAGACCCAAAGGCTGGAGGTCAGGGGTTCGATTCCTGCCTCCAGCAATTTGCATTTTCCAAATTTCTTGCAGGCAATCAGGTACACGCTTGGGTTTAAGAACTATCATGCTCCCTCAGGCATCCAATGGCCAGATGGCCAAAGGCCAAATCTGAGAGTCCCAGGCTGAGGGTCCATCATAGGCCAGGTCCACGCACGCCCACTGGATTCCAAAAGTCAACAAAGGGCCAGTTGCAATTGGGCTTCAAATTGCTAATCACACCATAAATGCAGGCCCAAACCCCTCACTCTTTTTATTTTATTTACTTTGTTTTATTATTTGTTTTTATTATTTTTATTTAATTTACTAACCAATCAAATTTCTTTTTTTTTCATAAAACAAAACCACAAAATATTTTTTTATATTTAACCAAATTTTTATTTTTATTTTTATTAATAAACACTAATTAAATTAATTTAGTTTTTTAATTAGAATAACTTTAACCTATTTTTTGTAAATAATTAAAATTAAATTAGATTTAATTATGTTTTAATTGCTAACTATTTTATTTTTCTTTCTTAAAATGACAAAAACCCAAAAATAATTTATTTTTATTAATTAATTTATGTAATTTAATTTAGTAATTAATTTAGGTTAATTTCTTTCTTAAAATAAAAAATAACAAAAAGATATTTTCTTTAATCAAAAAGGGTCAAAACCCTAATCATGCGCTCGATTTAATTTCCCGCACACGATTTATTTATTTTTATCCAATAATGTACTTGCCTCCGGTTTGTAATAGTTAATAGGACCTTTATTTATTTTTTATCGCTTTATTTATTTTTAAAGGGTTTGTCTTTGGTGATGTAAATATCCGACGCCTTGTAATTTAATTTCCGCACTTTTATTTTCTGCAAATTATAATTGTTAGATGTTTGATAATAGGATGGCATGACAAGACTGAATGTTTTAACCTAAAATCAAATTAGAACACCTTTAACATATACAAAGTTAAAAAATAACTGAAAACGACACACTCGCACATGCGCACTCTTAGGGTACACCCCACTTGGTTGCCTTCGTACGCGGTCATTGAGTATAGATCATTTTAGAGGTCGTCCTCTTGTCCAAAGATCATAGTCACCTCGAAATGGTTTCCACGGATATTGTTTCCTCAAACAAATGATCTAAGACATTAGGGTTACCGCTAAGGTGTCCTAACATTGCTTTGGTGACCGTAAGTCCCTCATTTGAATTGACCCTCAAACTCCAACGACGGTGCTACCTACTAATCAATAGTAGGATAGCATTGTTAAAAGGGCATTAGCATAGAACGATTCCTTTTTCGAGTAGGTAGATGGTTCTTAGATACTTGCTCTTTCAAAAAAAAAATCTTTTTCACACTTACACTTTTTTCGAACAAAGTTTTCAAAAACACTTCATACGCTCTTGAGGACAGAAGCAAGAGTTAAATCGAAGTTTTCAAACAAAAGACTTTTTCAAATCCACAAAAACAAAAAATCAATTTTGAAAACAATATGAGCAAGTACCTAAGAGCCCGTGGATAACCACGGATAGAAAGGGTGCTAACACCTTCCCTTTCTATAATCTACCCCCCGAACCCGAGAAAAATCTCAAAAAAGGAATTTTTCTGTGCTTTTTTCCTTTCCTTGTTGGATAAAATAAAAGTCGGTGGCGACTCTTGCTTACCGCGACATTTTGCAAAAACAAACGCAAAACGCAAACCAGCATTCCAAAAAACAGTCAGTTCTTCCCACCGTATCACAGAACTAGCGACTCTGTTGGGGATGCTTATAAGTGGGGTGTACCTTAGGAATAGTTCATAATGTTTTCAATTGTTTGACTTGTATGCTTTATCTCTATGGGTTTGAATCGTAGTTACTATAGATCCTAACCCGGATCTGGGGGATACCCTTTAGGTAAGTAGCAATAAACTGTGAGGGAACTGTACGGCATAGACCGATACAGTTGAAGCAGTAGCTACATTGGTGTGGCACTTTAGTATGTACCGATATCCCTTGTGGCGCAACGAGGAGAATATGGGTCTGCTAAGGGGTCATTAAGCACCAACTGACCTTAGAACCTTTAAATTGACCAACTTGGCCATATAACAGTAGCAGTATGCTACACTCATTGAGACTAAACTCTCGCGATGATTCTGGCTGCAAGAAAAGGTTGCTAAACTGGAATTATGACCGATCGAGGGTAGTCAGTGATATTGAGATTCTCTAGAACCCGGTTACTATTTCTAGGACAGGTTTGAACCAACTGAACTGAAAGAGGGTAGTACCTAAGCTCCTTGCCATCCTGAAATCTAAGGGGTATCTGTGTGACTTGTGTGCCTTTACCATGTTTGCTATTTGTGTATACTTGTGGTGTGTTTTCTATCATGACATCATGACATTGCATGCATCTTGCATTGGAATAACCCATTTAAAATACATAGGGGATTCATCTTTGTTATGTTTTGTAGGTCATGGCACCCATGCGAAGAAACACCATTCGGATCAACTTTGTCTAGATTCCCACTCAGCTTAAGGAATTGGTTGCAAAGATTCCAAATACTACCTCCCTCATCAGAAGACATGGGCACCTTCTTGGTTTGGTCACCCCCAAGATGGATGAACAGATGATGAGGGTCTTAGTCCAGTTCTTTGATCCACTGTACCATTGCTTTACTTTTCCGGGCTACCACTAGAACCTCCAATCTGAAATTTCCCCAACTTCAAACCTACTTCAATTCTTTCACCAGCCATAACCAAGTCTGCAAATCCTGCCGAAGTAATTCCTATCATGTGCTCATAGAATGGCCCTTGCAGGGTACTCATAAACATATCAATGAGTTCTCTCTCCATGAGTGGAGGTTGAACCCTCGCAGCTAGCTCACGCCACTTCTAAGCGTATTCCTTGAAAGATTCTCTTGGTCCCTGTGACAAATTCTGTAACTGAGTGCGATTAGGCGCCATATCCATATTGTACTGATAATGTTTGACAAAAGCCCAAGCAAGATCATTCCAGCAGTGAATATGGGTTTTCTCCAACTTCATGTACCACTCCAGGGATGCCCCAGATAGGCTATCTTGGAAAAAATGAATCAAAAGCCCCTGATCCTCAGTATGCACCGACATCTTTCGGAAATAAGCAGTTGCATGAGTAACAGGACATGACATTCCGTTGTACTTTTCAAATACAGGAGGCTTGAACTTTGGAGGAACTTTCACCCCATACACCAACCCAAGATCATTAGCATCCATACCAAGGACTCCTTGCCCTTCCACAGCCTTCAAACGTTCTTCCAACAACCGATACTTCCTATCCTCAACCTGAACTTCCGGCTCTGAACGCCGAACAGAAAACTGATCTTCATCCTGATCAAAGTCATAATCCTGCTCCTGATAGCCCCTTATACCGCCCTGATTATCTCTTATGTTCCATACAAGACGAGGTCCCGGAGACGGGGGAAACTGCCCTACGTTGCGCACAAAAGGGTTTCCAGGCATCCCGTGAAAATTTCCAACAGGCTGATCTTGCACATCCCCCAATCCTACAGAAATGTCCTGATAGAGCCCTTGATTTCCGCCATCCCCTGGATAGCGATGCTGGTTGTTGACAATGGCAGCCAGTTCCTCCTGCCGGAGATTCACATTGGTGATAACCTCCATGAACTGGGTCATCTGAGTAGCCATCTGGGCCCTTATTTCAGCGAGTTCATCTTGAACTTGTTCCATCTGTCTTGGCAAATTGTTTCTAGTGGAATACCGATGAGTAGTCGTCTTGAATTCTGAATAAGAAAAGCAGAAGAATAAGAATACCGTCTTGAGATAACCTGTAATGTTATGAAATGCATGATGTGCATGCTATGTTTGTCATTTCCCGGTATTCAAGAGTCCTTTTATTCATCAATTACGGCGCGCAATCAATAATCTTCAAGCATACAATCAAAGGAAAAAAGGACAATAAGACAAACACTTCAATTATTTACAAACAAAAGAAATGATGTTCAAGTGACTTTGGATATTTAAGAGTGTAACGATAAACAACAAAATACGTGTTTCAAAGTAAACAAAAAAAACTGAATAATAAAAACAAACAAATGGTCCTTTCCAACAATCCTGGGGGTGACCAAATACACCAAAGGTAAGTAACAAAAACTAAATCTCCGGAACAAGACACGCTTCAAGGTGTTGACAATACTCTTCAAGCCTGGCTTTCTCCTTCAAAAGTTGTGATGCGACCACTTTACTTTCTTGAAACCGATCCTCTGCGACACGCTTCTGGGCTACTTCCTTCTTAAGCTGAGCATCTTTGTCTTTGAGCTAGTTCTCTAAGTTTTGAACCTTCTTCCTGTAGCTATTCTGAGATACCTGAAGCTTCTGGTACTCTTGCTGGGTCTTACTCAACTCTTCTTCTATTTCATCATGAGATCTCTTCCTAAATCTGGTTGCATCAGAAGTTTCCCCTTGAGCTTCTTTGAGTTTGCGAGCTAAGTCGGCCCTTTCTTGATCTACCCAATAAAGTTTCATTCCGTCCTCACAACCTTTTGTACGAAGTTGAATATTCTCAACATGAACCTGGGTGAACATCTCGGTAGGCACCATATTACTCAGAACAGTAGGAGGTTACTCACATATAGGAGTCGACCTTGCAAATGGTAACTGTAAAATCTTAACCCTGGCTCTAATCCAATCCGAGTAAGTAACCCTAGCAATAGGAACCTTCTTGCCCAAAGTAGTTTTATCCTTCTTGTGAATTCCCTTCCAAGCACTTGTCAGTCTTTTCAACATCACAGGATCACTTCCTCTAACAAAATACACTGATTCAGACACCTCCTCAACCTTTGGCGGTCCATCCATTGCATATCCTAATTGACGATAAGCAAGCACAGGATTATAGTTGATACACCCCTTAGTTCCTATGAGGGGAACATTAGGGAAATCTTCACAGCTAGTGATAATACTTCGTACTTCCCCCATGTCATAATTCCACCGGATATCAAATGAAGTAAGATTGACAAGTCTGGATGACCATTGGAGAGAATGTATGGTGTCCACGAAAGGGCCACTTACCGGTTGGTGCAACTTAAACCATTGATACAACTTTGAATGACATAAAATCACATTAACTCCTTTTCCATGCCTGAAATGAATGGTGTAAAGAGTATCGGCCAAGAGTGTCGGTACCGGGTTCTTGTTTCCAAAAACACAAATAGCCGTCAAATCCACAAAATTTCTCTTGCGAGGGAAGAGGATGATCCCGTATATCATGAGAGCAAACAGAGAGCTGAAGTAAATCCAATTCCATTTCTTTGCCCAGTCTTCCGCTTTCTTCACTAAGAAATCCAAATAAAACCCTGTAGTATCCTCACTCGATTTCCAATTGTCTTTCACCTCTTTCCAACTCAAATGAAGAATTTCAGCAATAACTTCGAACTTCGGCTTCTCCGGCACTTGGACAAAAGGAACTTCATCGGAAAACTTGACATTAAGTAGGTACGCGTACTCTTCTAGTGTGGGAACCAGTTGATAATCTTGAAAGTTAAAACACCGTAATTCCTTGTCATAGAACTGGAAGAGGGTAATTAAAGCCATTGGGTCAACTGTAGTGTTAAGGATTAGTAACAAATTGCCAAATTTTTTGTTGAAACTATTCAGAAAATCACCCTTCAGATAAGAACTCAACCTCTTCAATTCAGACACATCAATAGTTGGAATCTGATAAGCGAATGTATGCTTGTTGGGCTCTTTAACATGAACTGAATCAAACTCATCTGACGGGAGGCCAACCATTTCTAATGGAAAGAAGACTCTTGAATGTCCCTGGAAGATGACATGCACATGCTAGTTATTTTTTATACATCATTTTTTAGAAATAAATATGCTATGATGCAACATGACAGGATCAAAGTTTCACACTGGATCATGGCTGGACCATTAAAGAACAATACCACTCAAGATCAAAAGAAAATCCCAAAGCTCCAAAACTATCATGGAAACCTGAGTCACCTTCGCAACACAAAGTCACCAACAGTACCTGTACCTGTAAGAAAAGTTTTCCCGCCCCTCTCATGGGTGTAGTCTAGGTCAAGGTAAGGTTAAAAGCCAAATCAGAGTACGAAAGCTCGAATGTCGATATCATCATACGATAACACCTATCTGAACTACCTCTGAAGTCATGGGTCTCATGGTCAGGTCTACAAAGCATCCGCCTCATAGCTGCCATGGCCACTCTATTCCTAGTTCCTATGCAATTCACTCATAGCCTGGGTATGAGGCCTTTTACCTCATGGAACAACCCACCCACCAAGAAATACAGAATCCAAACAGTCTAGCCAAATCCAATATGCAGAAAGTAAAGCGCACATAGGATGCAATGCAAACAGATAAATATGCAATGCGGTAAAATAAACACCCAAAAATAAAACAAACAAGAGCTAGGATCGACTCTGAGATGGACCAGCAAGAGGTCAATCTGTCCCCAGTGAAGTCGCCAGCTGAAACCACCCGGCCGGACCTGTCATCTAGATGTAATGAAACATCAATGAAGTCGCCACCGAACGTCTTTTATCCTGCTGAAAGGGAAAGGTAAACATCAAGAAAACCTGAAAAGGGAGAAATCATGGTCTTTTGACCGAGAGATCGGGTAAGGGAGTCTGTTACGCGAGGGGAAGGTATTAGCACCCCACACGCCCGTAGTACTCTACGGTATCCACTCTTGTTGTCTAATCTAATGGGTGCGGTCAAAACCTATGTCTATGGCTTAAAACTGAAAAGGGAATGCATGCGAAAGAAAAAAAACAATGTACGGAAAATAAAAGTTATGCTCGATCGGGCCCTGCCCCAATGCCTATGTATCCCTTTTAAGGAATCAGAGCAGCCGTAGTTCGGCTCATATATTTTGGTTGGTTTGTGTTTTTTAGTTAAGACAACAAAAACGGTTAAGATGGCAAAACAATCAAATGAAACATCAAACAAATGAGATGGTAAAACATCGACTAAATAATAACATGGTAACATGTCAAAGATGACGAAACATCAAATGATAAAACATCACACCTAACCATGATATTGATAATCAAAGTAGGATAACAAACATGTGCAATGGCGAAACATCGGCTCCAAACAAGTATGAGATGGCGAAACATCGGCTAAAAGATAGTAAAGTATCATGGCAAAGATGGCGAAACATCAATAAATCGGATGACAAAACATCACACCTAACAATGATATTGAGAATCAAAGTAGGATAATAAACATGTGCGATGGCGAAACATCGGCTAAAAGATAACAAGATATCATGGCAAAGACGGCGAAACATCAATAAAACGGATGGCAAAACATCACACCTAACAATGACATTGAGAATCAAAGTAGGATAATAAACATGTGCGATGGCGAAACATCGGCTTCAAATAAATGTGCAATGACGAAACATCAGCAAACCAGGTTTAAAAACAAAACCAAGAGGCACACATACAAATAAGATTGATTTGTATCTTTTACCTTGAAGAAGGGTTTGAGTTTATTAGAAGTGTTTTACGATTTGCCAAGAAAACAATTTTTGTTTTAAAATGCAAAATGCAAAGGAAGGAAAAACAACTAAGGGAAACTAGCCTAGCACTATCCCTAGTGTTATCATACAATGATTGATCCTAAGGTCGAGGATAAAGTAAAACCCTACCTTAATTAACATGTTAAAGGAAGCTTAACAAAACTATCCTATAGGGAACATGCAATGAGAACGAAGTCGTGATCTCAATTTCTAAATTGAGTGACTCATCGATCAACAATTAAAGAAGAAAAACAAAAAACATCCTATAGGGAACATGCACTGAGAGCGAAGTCGTGATCTCAATTTCTAAATTGAGTGACTCATCGATAAAAAATTAAAGAAGAAAAACAATAAACATCCTATAGGGAACACGCACTGAGAGCGAAGTTGTGATCTCAATTTCTAAATTAAGTGACTCATCGATCAAAAGCAAACACAACACATGTATCAGACAAAAAAAACAGAGGGCTTCCTGACATATATCAGCAACAGAGGTCCCATCATGCAACATAGAACTATGAAAATAGAAGAAAGGAAATAGTACAATACCAAATGGATAACTATCCGTAGCAACTGAGCAAGAATAAAAGAAACCCAGAGAACTTCAAGCAAGCTGGCATCAACAGATAAATCAAGTCAGAAATTACGCCATCAGGATGTAAGTATTGAGATTTTCAGATATGAATAGATCCCATGGGAAATGTATAGCATTCATAGTCACACACATATATATATATATCCTGCATTGACTATCAAATATGCCAAACACAATAGCAGTGCCAATATAATAAGTTGTGTTCCACAAATAAAGTGAAACACACTAGCCTCAAGTCAAAAATTGAAAACCTTTCTCAAAGTACCTCGCACATTCAACAGCCAAGTTAGTACTCCCATAAATTAAACGATGACTCACAAAGGAGTGGATGATGACACCATAATGAAATGAGAAAACACGATAACAACTATCAAAACATTAGATATGATAGACAAAAAGAAAGCAGGCATATGCACAATTTAGTCAAAAGTTAGAGGAATGTTGCTCCTTTTTATCACCATGTTGAGTTGACAATTGAATATCAATCAAGGATCATGGGAGCTTGATAAGAATACAATTAAAGAACATGAAGGTAATTAGCAACCACAATTCAATCATGCACAATTAATTCATCACAGCTCACAAGCATAATAGAAGAGGAATCCCACACAACGCATCAAAAGGTTCAATCATTCAAACATGGGGAATTAAGTGAAATAACTTGAGTTTACATGGATAAACAGAACCAACATGACCATTAGGTGCCCAATCATAGGCCTCACTCAAGTTCATTGGCCATCAAATAAATTGCAACAAGATATGCAACATTAATTGGGTACCTTCACTTCAAAAATACACCAAAAATAGAAAAGGATTTCAATAATTCAAACAAAAAAAAATCTTAGCATCTTTGAAGTGTGTAGAAGTCAGAAAGCAAGTCTTAAGTTCATGAATGGTTGAGGAGGGGATCAAATGAGGCCCAAAGTTCAAAACTAGTTGGCCAAACTAACAAAACTAGACAAGTTTTCAAAATAATTCATGGAAAAATATCAAACCAAGTCAAATAATTCAAGAAAAATGGTTTTCAGATCCTCAATACATTCATGAACCATAATCAAGACTTAAATTCCATTGAAAATCCAGGGCATAATGGTTTTGAAAATGAAACTTGCAATGTAAGCTACAAACCCTAATTGTTTGAATTTTAATCTTAAATATTAATTAGGTAAGATCAAAATTCAAACAATTCAAACTAAGATAATGCAAACCACAAGGAAATCCTAAATGTCAGAATACATATTTTTCACATTTTTTGAATTAAAGAAAAGTCAAAAATAAAATCAAATTCAAATAATTAATCAATTAAACAAATAATCACATCTCAAAATGAAATTCTAATAAAAAATCAGAAAAAACATCCAACCAAAATTATATTCAAATATTAGAATTAAAAACACACATCCCTGATTTTTTGTGGAATTTTTGAATTAAGGGAAATATTAAAATAAAAATCAAACAAACAATTAAACAATTAAACTAATATTAAGTGACAAAAAATACAAACCCTACCCAAAAGTCACAAAAAAGTCAAAACAAAATTATATTCAGACTCCATGATTAAAAACAAACTTATATGATTTTTTTGAGAATTTTTGAATTAAAGGAAGTATTAAAATAAAAATTATGCAACAAATATTTCAAATAAACTTCTCAAATTAAATTTCTAATAAAAAATATAAAAAATGCTAAACAAAAATAAGAATCAATTTCTACATTATTTCATGAGTCCAAATAATTTTTTTTTGGAATTTTTAGATCTAAAGAACTATTAAAATAAAAATAATCTTTAAACAAACAATTAATTAAACTTATGAAATTTTTAAACCAATCAAAACATTTTAAAAAATTCCAAAAAAAATATGACAAATACTAGAAATTATTATTAGCCTATGGTAATATTTTCATGATTTTTGAAAATGTTTTGATCACAAAAATAAAAATCAGAAAATCAAATAAAATCAAATATTAGAAATGCATTAAAAATTTGAATCATCCAATCAGGGCGCGCCACCTCATCGTCTTCAACCTCAAGACAAAGCCCTAAATGCGTGTTTTCTCAGTTTCAAACCTCATGTTCTGATCAATACTTCTTCCTTATTTCTCCACCAAAATCAATGATTCAAAGCTCAAAATAAAGCCAGATCTAACCTCTACATCACGACACTTATAGATCTAAAAATGTTTGACTAGGCAATTAGAAATATGGACGCAAAAATTGCAAAAACTCACTGAATATGAATTATTCATAAGTTCAAACAACGATCCATTCTTCCATTTCAAACAAAATTATACGTCAAACCTATTGTTTGGCCAGCTATGAACTCATAAACATGAAGTAATTCAACAAATCAAGCTGGAAATAGTAAAATGAAGTTCAAGAAGCCTACTTCCATGTGAAACTGAAAATATTGATCCCTTAGTTACAGAAGCAAACAAATTCCATGATCTTGATCTACACACTTCAAGGAGGATGAATCCATAGGAAATTTGATGAATGTGCGAAGAAGATGAGAGAATCGAAGCAACTTGCAGAAAAATGGTGGAAAACTCAGATCTGAAATTCTTGTAATGGGAGCGTCCTCCTCGTGAAATGAGGCTTGCAGTGCACTATATAGTGTGGGTAGAGAAGGTTAGAAGAGGAAATTGGTCTTCAAAGTTGTTCAAGGGCTTGATTGGAAAATTTGGCAAAATTAAGAATGCACATGGGCCTCAGCTATTTGCTCGTGCGTTTCCTCCTTTTCTTTGCATTTTATGAGCCAAGTGAAGTCAGGAGCCAATGCTTAAAGTTCCAGGTTATGACTAATTGAAATGAGAGAGTGTTGGTGAATTTGCAAATTTGAGCAAGTTTGTGATTTTTTCAATCCAACAAGTGCAAAACCAAATGAGGCACGAAATGGTTAGTGTGATGGGCCTCAGAATGTCACAAATTGTTCATGGGCTTGATTAGAAGCAAAAAGAATGGCTAAAACTTGAGTTTGCAAGAAATGGCCATTTTGCATATTTGTCAAAATTCAATAAAATGCCTCAAAATTCCAAAGTCCATAACTTGCTCATATTTTGGAATTTGGACACAAATGAGTACAATTTGGAAAGGTATTGAAAAGATATAAAATCCATTAGTTTTGAGTTTTTGCAATTGAATCCATTAAGGTCCTCAAAATTTGACATGAAATTCACTCAATTTAGAAAATGACCTATAATTTTATGACTTCCAAGCTTTATAAATCTTGACTCTTTGCCAATTTGGACATGAGACCCATAGGAGGTGAAATATAATCCTCTTATCTTTCCAAGAATGTTTCATTTGCATTTTTTAGATAAAAGGTGAATAAAATATGAATTTTTGAAGTTAAGTCCTTATTTTCCAAAATTAGAAACTTTTAGGGTTTCTTCATGAACAAGTTTCAACCCAAACCTAAATCTCTTTGATCCAATGATCAAAATGGACTTGAAATATGAAAAGTACACCCTTGAATTGATGGTTGACCAAAAGTTCACTTGGTCAACCTTGACTTTCACTGACTTTGACCAAAATGACCATTTTTCCCCTTTGAATCAATTGATCCACTTCCCTTCAAAATTGATGATCAAAACTTTAAACATATGATCTTCCAAATATATAGAGGCCATGTACAAAATTTCACTTCAAAATTCTCAAGAAATCTGATGAAATCCCAAACCCTAGTTTTGGTTAACCCCTTAGGAGACTGATGAATCATCTTCAAAACTTCAAATCCTCTGGGCATCTTGACCAATTTCTTGTACAAAGACTTTTCAAATACCAAAGAGATGTTGTAGCTTCCAAATCAAGATTTGTACATTGATCAATAGCCTTGGTCAAGCAAAACCCTAATTTTGACTGGTGAATCAAAAGAGTGATTCTTCTTATAATCAAACACAAACTTCAATCCTCTGATGATCCAAAGAGATGGATAAAACATCTTGAGATATGCAATAACTTTTGAGCTTGAAAGATCCAGAGGTTTAGATGACAAGATTCTACTTTGAGAAACTTGTCAATGCAGTCAACCTTCAAAGCTTGAGGAAGACTTGATAACCAAAGTACTTTGATCCCATCACAATGTATGAATGCAATGAAATATGATATTCATGATGAAACATAAGCCAAAATCAAGAGGGTAAATTTTGGGGTGCAACAGATACCCCATCATATTTTGCAAACAACGATACTTTGAACTTCGGTGGGATCACAATTCCCGACACTAGTCCCAATTCTTCAAAGTCTAGACCTGGTATCCTCTGTATTTCTATAGCACTCAAACGCTCTTCAAGATATCTGTACTTATCATCAGCTGGAGGATACTGTTCCTCGGAGTAGTCTTCCTCTTCTTCCTCCTCTTCAGATTCTGACAAAACCGCTGTTTCCTTTCCTTTTCCTTCTCTTTCATCAGATGTTATTGCAAAATCCAAGGTTATTCTAGTCTATCCTTGAAACCTTCTCCCCATAATCACAACACCGGTTGGTTTCTTCTCTTTCTTCTTCTTCTCTTTGGCCAACAAGGTCTTCAACTCCTCTTGTCCTTTGGCCAGAGTTGTGAGTAACTGTTGAAACTGCGTGTTTTGAGCTTGAAGATCTTTGACTGTCTATTCGAGATCCATCTTACTGAAATAAACGGCAGAGAGATGAGGGAACTTGTTGCAAAAGACCTATTTATGTTATGATGAATGATATGTGCATATGTAATATTTTCAAGGATTTTTAAAGATTCAAGTTCGCTTTAGACAAAAAGGAACACACGCTATATAAGGTAGAGTTTGAGTACATCAATGCCCATTGGGCAAAATAATACAACACTCTAAGATAAAAAAGTAGTGCGCATCCTCTTCGGTGCAATGTAGGTATTTAGAGTCTGCTCTTCATGTAGTAGCCTAGTGAGTTTTGAAACCTTCTTCTCGGTTGCGTAGAATTGGGCTTCGAAAGTATCACGTTCTTTGAGCTGTATCCAATCTCTTTGTAGGTCTTCAAGAGATGTGGGCATGTCAGGATGTAGGATAGTGTATGGAACTTCTCCTTCCTTAACAGGCTCAATGATTACCGGGAGAATGGAAGGATACTGTATCATAATACTTTGAGCGCGGGTTCATACCCACTTGAGGTAAGGCTCAAGAGGGGTGGAATTCTTGTGTCCCAAAGTCTTGCTATCCACCTTGTTTAGTGTCTTCCAAGCTCGGATGAATCTCTGGCGAAGACCTTGATTGTCGTTGTCGTAGTCGAATACCAAGCCTTGAATCAGCACCTCGTGCGGGCCATCCCTTCGGGCATAACCAAATTGTCTTATAGCTAAGCATGGGTTGTAGGAGATGCCTCCCCTAATGCCAAGTAGAGGGACATTAGGAAATTCCCCACAACGGTCAACAATGATAACATTCTCTTTGGACCGGGAACACCAATGAATATTTGAATGTTCGAGCGTCATTAACCTTTGTGACCACCTTAAACCTTGCTCATTCCTTAAGACTGATTAGGGAAGATGAGAAATAAACCATCTTTCCAGGAGAGGAGTGCAACACATAAGGACACCTCTTTTCCTCATTGTACGAGTGTGAAAAGAGTGTAGGATATCTCCAAGCAATGTAGGCACCGAATTGCGGGACATGAATATTTTGACGGTGCTCACATCTATGAGCTGGTCAGGATTGGGGAACAAGACCATCCCATAGATAAGAAGAGCCACAATTTCCTCAAAGTCTTGGAAGTCTAAGGAATTCCAACAGATTTGGGCTTTTTCAAACATAAACTTTGCTAAGAAGCCTTTGACACCACTCCTAGTTTCCCAATGAATTGTGACATCAGACGAGTGCAAGTGAAGAGCTTGAGCAATCTCTTCTGGCTTTGGGTCTCTTTCCGTACCGTTGAAAGGTAGTTGATTGAGAATGGGAATCCTCAAAAGCTGAGAAAATTCCTCCAAAGTAGGCACAAGCTGGTAATCGGGAAATGTGAAGAAATGGTGCAAAGGATCAAAGAATTGAAATAGCACCTTCATCATATCCTCATCCGTGTTAGAGGTGACCAAGTTGAGTAGGCGACCATGTCTCTCGGTGAAAGGAGATCTTTCAGTGATCCTTGAAGCTAGCTCCTTAGGTAGCGGAGGAATTCTTACAAGGTTGACTTGGATAGTTTTCTTGCGGGGTGAATTCATATCCTACAAAACAAGAACAAAGATGAATCTCCAAAAATCCTTGAAATGGTTAGTGGATGCATATGATGTTCATGATGTCCATGATGTTATGTACAAGCATGCATATACAAACACATCAATCAAGTTCCTAGTTTAGGATTGCATGGGGTTTTATAGGTAAGTACCCTCTTGAAGTTTAGTTGGCTCAACCTGTCCTAGCAATAGTAATCGGGTTCTAAGGAGCTCAATATCACTGGATTGTTTCCTTGTTCATTGTTTCAGCTCAAACCTCTTTAATGGTGACCGAAATATTCCAAGAAACCAACCCTCAATGAGTGTAGTATCGAGTATCTACCAACTTCGGACTACACCAAAGCCGGTCATCTCACTACGCCCTAAAGGCCAAGTTGGTCAAGTAAAGGTTCTAAAAGTTCGTTAGTGTTTCGCAACATCACTCAGCGGCCCCGTATTCTCCTTGACTACTCAAGGGCTACCGGTACCCACAAATATGTCACACTAACATAGCTATTTCTTAGACCATGTCGGTATACCCCACACAGTTTCCACAACGTATTTCTATTTACCTATAATGTATCCCCAAATCCGGGTAGAGGATTCAAACCCAAACAAAAACCGTAATGTAAAGCAAACAAATCAAACAATGTAAGCAAGTAAATGTGAACTAACCCTAAGGTAACTCCACTTTTTTCAATAATTCCCCAGCAGGGTCGCCAGTTCTGTGATATGGTGGGAGAACTGAATTAAGGGTTTGCGTTTGTGTTCACAAATGTTGCGGTTAGCAAGAGTCGCCACCGACTTTTCTTTTATCCAAAAGGAAAGGTGAAAAAGCACAAGAAAGACCTTTGAGATTGTTTCTTGAGTTCGGGGGGTAGATTATGAAAAGGGAAGGTATTAGCACCCTTTTCATCCATGGTTTTCCATGGGCTCTTAGTTACTTACTAGATCACTTGTTTTTCTTGTTTGAAAATGTGTTTGGTGTGGTTTTGAAAGTATTTTGTAAAAGAGGCCATTCGTTTAGACAATCTTTGTAATGATTCTCGTTCGTAAGAATGTATTCAAAGATGTTTGTCTTTTTTTTGAAAATGTTTTCAATGTTTGTAAGTTGTTTTGTGTGTGTGTATTTTAGAAAATAGCAAGGATAGTTGTTTGAAAATAGAGTGTTGTACCCCAAAATTTGCCCTCCCATATTCCTCAAGAAATTGCCAAGCCAAGCTACAAAATTTCCCAAGGGTTGTGCAGTGCAACAGTCTCCCATACAGTCAAAATTAGGGTTTTGAGTCTGATCAAGAAAAGGAAGTTTTCAAAGGCTCAATCAAGTCTCATGTGCTTACAAACATGGTCAAGCATCCTCATATCAAGTTTCAAGGCATTCAGCTCAAAATTGCACAGTCAAAACCCTAAATTGCACTACAGTCAACTGTAGGGGCAAAATGGTCATTTGACAGTCAAAAGTTCAAATTTTTGGTTAACATATCATTTTGAAGCCACAAACATCATTTGATCAATGATTGATCATGATTCTCAAAATTTGGCTCAGAAATCATCAAAGATGCAAAAGTTGCTATATTTGGACAGTTGAAAAAGTCAACTGAAATTGACCAGAGCATAACTTTCACATGGATTATCAGAAAAATTCCATCCAAAGCTCATTTTGAAGAGAAAGACATTTCCTACAACTCATCTTCATACTTCAAGTCCAAGAAATGCTCTCACAAAAAGTTATCAATTTCAACATTATAGGTCATTTTCAAAAGTCAACAAAAAGGGACTTTAAGTCAAAGACCATAACTTGAGATTGGTAAATCAAAATGACATGGGACCAAAGGCATTGGTTAAAGGACTCAAAGACCTTTCCAAAATGTCCAAACACATGTGAAAAGCTTAAAAATTGAGCAAGTTATGCCTTGTAGAAGTTGGGAAATTTTTGTGAAATGGCAAAAGTCAACTATCCTTGAAACTCCAATTTTTGACAAAAGGGCCCACTTTCTTCCACTTGATTCATCCTTGTCATGCCACACACGTGTCCCATGGTTAATTTCAAGACCAAATATTGATTTTTCTATTTTATTTAATTTTTGATAATTTAATTCATTTTAAATCTTTGAAAATTCAAGTAAAATTCAAAAACCAATGGAATAGTGTCATGTGAATTTGGACAACTTCCTTGTATCATGGGCCAACTCAAGAACTCAGGCTAGGGTTAAATTGCACACTAGGTCTAGGTCTTGGCTAAAAAGAAGGAAACTTGGTTAATGGTAAAAACCCTAGGACTTGTTCTTTCATGAGCATGAATTAAGGTCAGTTAGCAAGCCAATTCTCTTCCATCATAAGCACTGAGTCAAACCCTAAGCCTAACACACCATATGCTGTGCTGAAAAGCCTATTGACATTTTGAAAAAATTAGCCATATAATGCAAAACTGATTTCAAAGTTGGGAGAGTTTTAAGCCTCAATTCTTTTTCTAATAGTTTCCTGGACAAACTCTGAAGGTGTGCCAACCCCTAACCTCAATCAAAACGCGAAGAAACGGTAGCTACAACTCAAACTGTACAGAAAAATTGTTGAAATCGTGCATCATTTTTTAAGCATCCTTTGCACTTTTTCTTTGTGGATTCTTGTTCCTTATGAAGTTCTAAAGCTGACCATGGTATTTAATTGAACAATCATGCATCGTATGCGATTTTGCCATAACCAATTTCTAGGGTTGCAGGTTTTTTTAATTTAGGGGTTTTCAGACCAGGAACAATTAGGCCATCACAGTACCACCATTGCAATCAGCGCCTAGAGACGAACAAATCCCAACCATCGCGCCTAATTTATGTTTGAAGCTGAGCTATTCGCTATTTTTTTATAGCTTGCCTAATGCTACGCTTCAAAAAACCGTTGCCAATATGTTTTGTGTTTCAGGAAAATGAAAGAGACGATGCGTTGTCAGCTGTTGGTTCGCTAGTTCAAATTTGCGCGCGTTTTAGCTATTATGCGTTGGTTTTAATATTTGTTGTTTATTAACCATAATATGTTAAAAGAAATGCAAGTGGCTCAGTGGACAGGGATGCGTGCGTGTGACCTTCAAGACCTGGGTTCAAGTCCCAGGTCAGAACAATTTCCATAATATTTTTCTATATTAATTCCCATGCAGGCTCAGTAAAACATTCCACCATACGCTGCCAAGGATCAACGGCCATGTGTCCAAGGGAATCAGATCCAAGGCTTAGGTCTGAGGAATACGCTACACTTGGTCAAATGCATCACACCTGATTAAAAAAGTCAATGAACTTCAAAGCCTAATGGGCCAAAATTCCAGGCCTGAACCTCCCAATCTGGGGCTACACCCCACCCTGGTTTGCCAACTTTAATTATTTTTCTTATCCTTTTAATTATTATTTTAATTGTTGTGTTTATTTTAATTATTGTTTATTTAATTTTTAATCAAAATACGAAAACATCATAAAATAAAAAAATGCCCAAATAAAAATATAATTTTTATTTTAATTATTTTCTAAATAAATGCTTGTAATTACTTAGTTTAATTAGGGTATAATTTTAACTTTTTTTTATAAAAATCCAAAAAAACTAGAATTTAGGTTTAATGACTTTTATTTTCTTTTTTATTTTTCCCCTTTTTTCAGAATAATAATGTTATTTATTTATTTTCATAAATTAAAAAATGTACATAAATTAATTTAGAATTAAATTAGGTTAAAAGTCAATATTTTCATAATAAACTTAAAAAACAATAGAATTAGATCTAATATTTAATTTAATTTCAATTAACTCCTTTTTTCTCATTAAATCTAAAAAGCACAAAAATACCATTTTCATTTAATTTTAATTTTAAATTCCTTATTAATTTTAATTGTTTGCAAAAGGGTCCAACGCCCTAGTTTTGTTTTTAATTCCTTTATTTCGCACATTTATTTTATATCGTTTAAATAATCATGTATATGCCCCAAAGCCTTGTAATAATTTTTACTTTATTTCTCGCACTTTTATTTTATTGCTTTTTTTACTTTCAGTCAAATCGGGTTCGGTTTATTTTGGCGATGTGGACCCGCGCCATTTGTAATAGTTTAGATTTTATTTTCTCGCAAATATACAACTGTTAATAAATATGCATGAAAGAATGTATGGACTTAAAAATAAAATCAAGCGTAGATCACAACAAACATGACAAGACAAAATAATTGAAACATGACACACGGACCGCACACACCACCCCTAGGGTACGCCTCACTGTTGCCTTTCGAAAGGTGATCGTCGAGTAGAGGACGTCTTAGTAAGTCCTCATGATCCGGGAACCTGGCATGAGGGTAGCTTCTAAGGTGTCTTCCCATTGCTCCGGTGATCACCGCGTCCCTACAAACTCGAATTGACCCGAACACCTCCAACGGTGGTGCTACCTACCTCTCAATGGTGGGATAACACTACTTTCAAGGACTTTTACACAGACGAATTCCTTAGGGTAGGTAGGTTCTCAAGGATACTTGCTCTAATTTCAAACAAATCAAAATACTTTTCACACCAACACACTTTCAAAAACTTTCAAAACAAACTTTTCAAACACTCTGACGTACGAGTTGAACTGAAACTTTTCAAAGAATATTTTTGAAACCCACATTGAAAAGCAAGCAAACATTTTGAAAACACATTGAGCAAGTATCTAAGAGCCCATGGATAACCATGGATAGAAAGGGTGCTAACACCTTCCCTTTCTATAACCTACCTCCCGAACCGAGAGCAATCTCTTTAAAGGAATTTTTCTGTGCTTTTGTCCTTTCCATTTGGAGAAAATAAAAGACGGTGGCGACTCTTGCTTCCGCGACATTTCGCGAACCAGCTTTAAAACAGTCAGTTCCAGATCCACCGATCACAGAACTGGCGACTCTGCTGGGGATAAACTTAAAGTGAGGTGTACCTTAGGGATAGTTCTCACCTGTGTTTTCAATTGTATTCTTTGCTTGCTTTAAAATTGTGGGACCGTCTTGGGAGTTCTATAGATCCTAACCCGGATCTGGGGGATACCCTTTTAGAAAGTAGCAACAAGGCTGTGAGGGAACTGTGCGGGGTATACCGACATGGTTGAAACAGTCTGCTACGTTGATGTGGCACTTTGGTGTGTACCGGTAACCCTTGAGTTCAGTCAAGGAGAGTACGGGGCCTCCATGTGGTGTCATGAAGCATCAACAGACCTTAGGAACCTTAATTGAACCATCTTGGCCTCTTTAGGGTAGTGAGATAACTGACTTTGGTGCAGTCCGAGGTTGGTTGATACTCGATACTACACTCAATTGAGGGTTGCTTTCCTGGAATATTTCGGTCGCCAGTTCAGTGGCTAAATCGAAACGATGAACAATGAAAGCAATCCCGTGATATTGGGAACCTTAGAACCCGGTTACTTTGATTAGGACAGGTTGAACCCACCAACTTCAAGAGGGTATTACCCAGACCCCATGCTGGCCTTAAACCTTAAGGGCCTGTCTTGTGTGCCTTGTGTGCCTTACATGTTTGTCTTTGTAAATATCTGTGGTGTGTTTAATCATAGCATCATGACATCATCCAGCATCATACGCATTGACTAACCATTTCAGGGGTTCGAATTTTCATCTTTGTTCTTGTTTTGTAGGACATGGAAACTGTTCGTAGAAAAACAATTCCAATCAGTCTTGTAAGGATCCCTCCTCAGCTTAAGGAGCTTATATCCAGGATTCCCGAGAACTCTTCATTCAGTGAAAGGCATGGAAGCCTCATCAGCTTGGTCAACACCAACATTGAGGAAGATATGATAAAAGTCCTGTTCCAATTCTTTGACCCTCTGCATCACTGTTTCACCTTCTTGGACTATCAGTTGGTACCTACATTGGAGGAGTTCTCCCGACTCCTGAAGATCCCTATTCTTGATCAGCTACCCTTCAACGGTACAGAAAAGGAACCTAAGCTTGAAGAGATTGCCAAAGCCTTGCACCTACGGTCATCTGACCTCAAGGGACATTGGGAAGTTAGAAGTGGTATCAAAGGGTTCTTAGCCAGGTTTCTGTTTGAAAAGGCCTATGAATGTTGGAACTCCCTTGACTTACAAGCTTTTGAAAAGGTTGTGGCCCTTCTTGTTTATGGTTTGGTGTTGTTCCCTAACCCAGACCAGCTCGTTGATATCAATGCTGTCCAGATCTTTATGTCCAGGAATCCTATACCTACGTTGCTGGGGGACCTCCTTCACTCATGTTACACTCGAACCATGAGGAAAAGAGGTGTCCTTATGTGTTGCACTCCTCTCCTGGGAAAGTGGTTTATTTCGCACCTCCCACAATCAGTCCTGAAGAACGAGCGGGGTTTGAGATGGTCACAACGGTTGATGACTCTTACACATGCAGATATACATTGGTGCCCTAGGTCCAGAGAAGATGTCACTATCATTGATCGTTGTGGGGAGTATCCTACTGTTCCTTTACTTGGAATCAGAGGGGGTATTACTTATAGTCCATGCCTGGCTTGGAGACAATTTGGTTATGCTCGGAGGGATGGTCCTCATGACATGTTGATTCCTGACATAGTTTTTGACTTCGACAACGATACTCAAGGACTTCGCCAGAGATTTATCAGAGCTTGGAGGATGCCTAGTAGGATAGACAGCAAGACACTGGGGCACAGGAACTCCATCCCTTTGGAACCTTACCTCAAGTGGGTACGAGCCCGCTCTCAGAAATTAGTAATGCCTTATCCTCACATGCTTCCAGTAATCAAAGAGCCTGCCTTGGAAGGAGAGGTGTCTCATGTTATTCAGCACCCTGATATGCCCACATCCTGGGAAGAGATGCAGAAGAGCTGGATCCAGCTTAAGGAAGAGCGGAATTCTCTTGAGACTAGTTTGCATGCCAGTGAAAAGAAGGTCTTGGAGCTCACCCGTCTGTTGCATGAGGAAAGGAACCTCAACACTTACATAGCTCCAAAGAAGATGCGCAACATATTTTGGGATTGATTTTATCTTTTTTGTATTTTTGCCCATGAGGCTTTGATGTATTAAACAATGATTTTCTTAATAATAACGTGCGTTCCTTTTGGTCTACAACAAATTTGAATTTTCGAACTCTTGAATGCATTGCATAAACACATATCATTCATCATGTGCATCATAGGTACTCTTCTTTTCAGGTTGTTTACCGTTCTTCGCTGTTTATTTCAGCATCATGAACCCTGAATCATCAACCGAGGCATCTATCAAGGCTCTTCAGGCGCAGAATGTCCAGTTTCAGGCGCAAAACGCCCAATTTCAGGAGCTGATCAAGGGCCTGGCTCAGGGTCAACAAGAGTTGAAGACCATGCTTCTGAAGAAGACTAAGAAGAAGAGGAGGACTGTGCTATTTAACACTGGGCGCAGACTCGGGAACACTTTGGTTGAAGCTGAAAGGACTCCTCCATCTGTGACGGAAGGTAGTCACCAAGAAAGGGAGGTCACTACTCCTGTGGGCTCTGATACTGAAACAGACTTCAACGACGAACAGTACCCTCCTGCTGAAGACCGGTACAAACAGCTGGAAGACAGATTAAAGGCTATGGAAGTTCAGCGGGTGCCTGGATTGGATTTCGGAGACTTGGGGTTATCTACTGGGGTGGTGATCCCCCACAAGTTCAAAACACCTGCCTTCGTGAAGTATGATGGGGCTTCCTGTCCCAAGATGCACCTCCGTTCTTATGTAAGGAAGATCCAGCCTTACACAGCAGACAAGAACCTTTGGATCCACTTCTTCCAGGAGAGTCTTTCAGGGACTCACCTCGATTGGTTCTATCAGCTGGATGGAATCAGCATTCGTAACTGGGAGGATCTGGCCACTGCTTTTTACAAGCAGTATCAGTATAATGCCGACCTCGCTCCTACGCGTACCCAGCTCCAGGGTATGTCGCTAGGGTCAGGTGAAGGTTTTAAGGAGTACGCCCAGAAATGGAGAGACCTGGCTGGCAGGGTGCAGCCACCATTGACGGATCGGGAGCTGGTAGATATGTTTTTGGGGACCCTATCTGGTCCATTTTTCAATCATCTCATTGGTAATTCCTCTGCTGGGTTTACTGATCTGATCCTGACTGGTGAAAGGATCGAGGCCGGTATAAAATCGGGGAAGATACAGAAAGTTGCCTCCTCCAGTACTGAGAAGAAACCCTTCAAAAAGGAGGCTAGTGCTGTATATAGCTCCCGGAGAACAGAGCGACCTGAACACCGCCAATCTGTCAGTGCGGTAATGATTGCCAAACCTGCTGCCGCCCCTCGGCCAACTAATCCTCAAAAGTTTGAAAGACCCCGGAGAGAGTTTACCCGGTTAAGCATGACCTTATCACAGATCCTGCCACAGTTGCTATCCACCAATTTAGTGACTGTCAGGGAGGCTCCAAAGTTTCCCAATACCGCATCCCCCAAGTTCAATCCAAATGCTCGCTGTGCTTATCACTCTGATAGCCCGGGGCATAACACAGATGACTGTTGGGCCCTAAGGAATAAGGTTCAAGACCTCATTGATGCAAAGGAAATACAGTTTGAGGCGCCCGAGAAGCCGAATGTTGTAACTGCTCCCATGCCCCAGCATGGAGTGAATGCTGTTGAGGAGGATTTGTATGTAGCTTCAGTGGATGATGTTGCTACTCCGTTGCTGATGGTCAAGAGGAATCTGTTGCTAGCCGGTTTATTTCCGGAATGTAGCGAAGGTTGCCCTCTATGTGTTGCTTCCCCTGCTGGTTGTTCTCTGCTGAAGTCAGGTGTCCAAAACCTGATAGATAGTAGAGAGATTTTGTTCAGAAAGACTGTTGTTCCTGCTGCTCCTGTTGAAGAAGTGTCGATCGTTACCATCTTCAACAACCATTCCGAGGCTCCGTCAAAGAAGCCTGTACAAATTTTGCCAGTTCACAAGAGTGCTCCCATCACCATTACTGTTCCGGGGCCTATACCCTACAAATCTGATAAGGCTGTCCCATGGCACTATGGGGCGGATGTTTATGTTCTGGGTGTGAAACAAGAGTGCAACATTGATACTGGTGTCTCCAACATCACCGGGCCTGCTAAGGTCACTCGTAGTGGAAGACTGTTCTCGCCAGACATTGCTCCTCCGGCAATTCATAGGCCTTTGATCTTCACACCTGCCAGAGAGCCTGTTTCTCCCCCTGACCAAGTATCCACCCCTGCTACTGAGTCATCTGATACTCGGGGCAAGGGAATTGCTGCTGATGTGCCTGCCAAGACGGAGGTACCGAAGACCATTGTTGAGGCTTCCAAGCAGGAAATGGAAGAAATCCTCAAGATAATAAAGAAAAGTGATTTCAACGTTGTAGAACAGCTGGGGCACACCCCCTCTAAAATCTCCATGTTGTCACTGCTGCTGTGTTCAGAGGCCCATGCAAAGGCTCTGATTGCTTTCTTAAAGACCGCCCACGTACCCCAAGAGACGTCTGCTGACCAGTTCACCGACTGTGTGGCCAACCTAACCGCTGATAATGGCCTGGGTTTCTCTGATGCCGATCTGACAGCAAAAGGGAAGAACCATAATGATGCCCTGCATGTCTCCATTGAATGCAGGGGCACTACTCTTGCTCATGTACTGGTTGACACAGGTTCTTCATTAAACGTGCTGCCTAAGAAGGCTCTGGATAGGCTGGATTGTGAGGGTCTAGAGCTCAAACCAAGTAGCATTGTTGTCCGGGCCTTTGACGGGTCCAAAAGAATGGTACATGGTGAGGTGGACATCCCAATCAGGGTTGGGTCACAGGTATTTGATTCAAAATTCTATGTGATGGACATCCATCCGTCCTATTCTTGTTTGCTGGGTCGCCCGTGGATCCACAAGGCTGGAGCTGTGACTTCCACATTGCATCAGAAGCTCAAGTACCCGGTCAGGGGGAAGATCGTAACAGTGCAAGGGGAAGAGGAGTACATGGTCAGCCACCTCAACTCTTTCAGATACGTAGAAATGGATGGGGAGTTCATTGAAACCCCCTTTCAACATTTTGAGGAAGTACCACCAACCCTGGCAGCAGCAGAAGCAGATGAAGAGGTTTCTCCTATGAAGATGGCCTCCTTAAAGGACGCCCGGGCTGTGATCGAAAAAGGTGAATGTGCAAACTGGGGCAAGCTCCCTGATCTTACTCCTAAGACTAACAAGTTTGGGCTGGGTTTCACCACAGAAGCTCAGAAAGCGGTGCGCAAGGCAAGAATTGGAAGACCTCCGGTGCTCATCACCCACTCAGTGGTGAATGCTATTGGAGAGGAAGACAAAGTGGAAGAGTCAGAGTTCGATAGCTGGATCTACCCGACGGCCGACGGTGGATTGACCAATTGGACTGCTAAAGATTTTACACCCATAACTTTTGTTCCCCAGTAATGAATTTCTTTGTTTTTGATTTGTAATAAACAATAATTTGAAACTATATGGCCCGGTGTCTTACCCGGGGCACCGTGGTTTTATTTATGAGGGCTTTTGTTTGTCACTGTCATATATCATGAATAAAAGCATTGGACGTTTTTCACATTTCGAATTTTGCGCCCCTTTTCTTTCCTTTCTTTACATATTACAAAACAGCTGTATTTACACACACACTCACTCATACAGGTTTCAATCCACTCTGGATCTCACTGGTAACGACTCTGCTACTGCCGGTTATGACTTCGAAAATCCGATCAACTTAGCCGAAGACGAAGGTGAAGATGATTGCGAAGTGCCTGGTGAACTCGCAAGACTGTTACAACAGGAAGAGAGGGCAATTCAACCCCATGAAGAGCCAGTGGAAATAATAAACTTGGGTACTGAGGAAGACAAGAAAGAGGTGAAGATTGGTGCCAACCTAGAACTCAGCGTGAAACAACGGTTGACTCAGATGCTGCATGACTATAAAGAAATCTTTGCCTGGTCCTACGAAGATATGCCCGGATTAGATACCGACATTGTGGTCCATCACTTACCAACTAAAGAAGATTGCCCTCCGGTTAAGCAAAAGGTCCGCCGTATGCGTCCAGAGATGTCTGAGAAGATTAAAGCCGAGGTTATGAAGCAGTTTGATGCCGGGTTTCTTGCAGTAACTTCTTACCCTCAGTGGGTTGCTAATGTGGTGCCGGTACCTAAGAAGGACGGCAAGGTCAGGATGTGTGTCGATTACAGGGATCTGAACAGGGCCAGCCCCAAGGATGACTTCCCTCTACCCCACATTGATGTCCTTGTTGATAATACAGCTCAGCATAAAGTGTTCTCTTTCATGGATGGTTTTTCAGGCTATAATCAGATCAAGATGGCTCCGGAAGACATGGAAAAGACTACATTTGTTACTCAGTGGGGCACCTTCTGCTACAAAGTCATGCCTTTTGGACTAAAGAATGCTGGGGCAACCTACCAACGTGCCATGGTTGCTTTATTTCATGACATGATCCATCATGAGATAGAAGTGTATGTTGACGACATGATTGCTAGGTCCCAGACTGAGGAAGAACACCTTGATCATCTGCAGAAACTGTTTGACCGTTTGAAACTGTACAAGCTGAGGTTGAACCCGAACAAGTGCACCTTCGGGGTAAGATCTGGAAAGTTGCTAGGCTTCGTGGTGAGTGACAAGGGAATTCAAGTGGACCCTGCTAAGGTCAAAGCCATTCAAGAGATGCCAGTTCCTAAGACAGAGAAGGAAGTCAGAGGCTTTTTAGGACGCCTGAATTACATTGCTCGCTTCATCTCTCATCTGACTGCCACCTGTGAGCCCATCTTCAAGCTGCTGAAGAAAGATCAGGTAGTACGTTGGAATGATGAATGTCAGGCTGCTTTTGACAGAATCAAAGAGTATCTCCAAGAACCACCCATCCTTATGCCACCAGTTGAAGGGAGACCTTTGATACTTTACCTGACAGTGCTTGATAATGCAATGGGGTGTGTGCTGGGGCAGCATGACGAGTCTGGCCGAAAAGAGCATGCCATTTATTACCTTAGCAAAAAGTTTACCGACTGTGAGACCCGATACTCACTGCTTGAGAAAACTTGCTGCGCTTTGGTATGGGCTGCTCGCCGGCTGAGACAGTATATGCTGACTCACACTACCTTGTTGATCTCAAAAATGGATCCTATAAAGTACATATTCGAAAAGCCTGCTCTGTCTGGGAGAATTGCAAGATGGCAGATGATCTTGACGGAATACGAGATTCAGTACACGACCCAAAAAGCCATCAAGGGGAGTGTATTGGCAGACCACTTAGCACATCAAGCTGTGGATGACTACCAATCAATGAACTTCGAGTTTCCAGATGAAAGCATTATGATAGTAACTGACTGTGAAATACCTGGACCGGATGAAGGACCTGAACCAGGATCCCGATGGTCTATGCACTTTGACGGAGCCTCCAATGCTTTGGGAAATGGTATCGGCGCCATAATTGTATCTCCACAAGGTACTCATACTCCACTCACCGCCCGGCTGTGTTTCAACTGTACCAACAACATGGCGGAGTATGAAGCGTGTATCATGGGTCTTCAAGCTGCGATTGACTTGAGGATCAAATTTCTGAGTGTCTTCGGAGATTCCGCTCTTGTGATCAATCAGATCAAAGGAGAGTGGGATACGAAACACCCAAACTTGATTCCTTACAGAGAATGTGTGTTGGCCCTGATCCCCCACTTCACAGAGATAACATTTGAGCACTTTCCAAGAGAAGAGAATCAGCTGGCGGACGCGTTAGCTACAATGTCTTCAATGTTCAAGGTTAAATGGGATAATGAGGCTCCCCGGATCATCATCTGGAAACTGGACGAACCGGCATACTGTTGTGATCTCGAAACCGAATTGGTGACTGAGAAGCCTTGGTACCACGAAGTGAAGAGATACCTAGAAGCTCAGGAATACCCTGAAGGAGCATCTGTCAACGATAAGAAATTCCTGAGGAGGTTTGCAGCCAAGTTCTTTCTTAGCAATGGCATCTTGTACAAGCGAAACCAGGATTCAACCCTACTGCATTGTGTAGATAAGACTGAAGCAGAAAGAATCATGGAAGAGCTGCATGAAGGGACCTTTGGTACACACTCCAGTGGACACACCATGGCAAAGAAGATCCTACGGGAAGGGTATTACTGGTCCACCATGGAAGCTGATTGCTACCAACATTCTAGGACATGCCATAAATGCCAGATCTACGCAGACAAGGTGCATGTTCCTCCGGTTCCCCTGAATGTTCTGACTGCGCCTTGGCCATTTGCAATGTGGGGCATAGACATGATCGGTGAGATTAAACCTACGGCATCTAATGGACATCGCTTCATCCTAGTGGCAATTGATTATTTTACGAAGTGGGTTGAGGCAGCATCCTATGCTACGGTAACCAAGACCGTTGTGGCACGGTTCATTCGGCACAATCTGATCTGTCGGTACGGTGTCCCTGAGCGGATTATTACAGATAACGGTACCAATCTGAACAATAAGATGATCGCTGAGCTCTGCGAACAATTCAAGATACAGCACCACAACTCTTCTCCTTATAGACCGAAGATGAATGGGGCTGTAGAAGCAGCAAATAAGAACATCAAGAAGATCGTGCAGAAGATGACAGTAACGTATAAAGATTGGCACGAGATGTTACCGTTCGCTTTGCATGGGTATCGTACCTCAGCTAGGACGTCAACCGGGGCAACTCCTTTCTCTCTGGTTTATGGCATGGAGGCCGTCTTGCCGATCGAAGTACAAATTCCTTCTCTCCGGATAATGAAGGATGCAAATCTGAATGAAGATGATTGGATCCAGACACGACTTGATCAGCTCAACCTTATTGACGAAAAGAGACTTGCTGCTATCTGTCATGGTCAGACGTATCAGAAACGAATGATCAGGGCATTTAACAAAAAGGTCAGACCACAGGAATATCAAGTCGGGGATCTGGTAATCAAGCGAATCATCCTTCCTCAGAGTGATCCAAGGGGCAAATGGACCCCTACGTACGAAGGGCCATTTGTGGTTAAGCATGTGTTCTCAGGAGGAGCAATGATATTAACCAACATGGATGGTGACGACCTTCCTCACCCCGCCAATGCAGACATAGTTAAAAAATACTACGCATGAAAAAAGACCCGCTAGGCTGACATGTCTAGGCAAAAGATAGGGCTTCCCGTCGAACCAAAAGGGTTCGGGCAAAATGAAGGGATGAAAATGAAAAATCTGTACACCCGGCAAGTCGAAAACCTGAAAAGGCGGCTTGGGCAAAAATGGGTATCCCGGTGGACTGAAAACCCGAAAGGGCAGTCCAGGCAAAAATTAGGGATAAAAGCGTAATACTATGTCTCGTTGGATCACTTTGCATCCAGAATCCGGTATCTACATCAAGCTCAGACGGCATCGGTCAGTCAGCTTCACCTTCAACCAAGGTCATCAAGTGATGAGACGCTCAGAGTTATAAAGGCAATAGCAGAGTTGAAACCCAGTGGATCATTCATCTTTCACACAGCTGTTTATTTTCTTTTGTACAAAACTTGTAATAAACTCTTTTGCTCGGTGACATTTCCCTTACTGGGATGTCAGTCTCTTGTACACAAAACGCCTATTCACAGGCTATTCAAAATCAATACAAATATACTTTTCAGTTAAACGTGCCAACTGTTTTTCTTTTTCTGTTTTGTTTTGCGAAGAACGTCCAAGGTTCAATTTGTGATATATGCATTGACAATAATTTGCTAACTCATAAATATTTGCATACGAAACAAAGGAATTAATTGCAGGTGACACTAGAAACAGGGGCAATAAGGAGTTGTCTGAGCAGTCTAATCGTTCTATCCTCCAAGGTACCAAGGCAGGTTCAGCCAAAGAACCTAACCAGACATCTTAAATTCCCCAGAGAGTGAGACAGCAAGTCAGTGCATTATTCCTCAAACAAAGTTAACAAGTCTCAAGGAAATTGGGTATCCTCCAGTAGATCCCAATGTTCCCCAGCAGCATATGTTCTTAGCAAACATCCCCGACAGTCTTGGTCTAAAGGTTGTTCTCCGGCGGCATACATCAACATTCAAAGGAATCGCTTCCCCAGCATATCAAAACTATCAAAATTTCCCCAGGAGAGTCCCATCCAAGTTCCCCAGGAAAGATGGAATTCATCTCCCCAAGCAGTAAGCTTATCCCCAGTAAATTCTGGAAGCTTATCCTTCACAGGACACGAACGCGTCGTCTGGCTTGATTTAAAGAGTTATTTCCTCAACAGGATATAACTGGGTTATCCTCAGCCAAAAGCCAAGGGAAGGTCGTCGTCAACGTAGTTCTTTCCTATCCCCAGCGAAGTCTATTCACACTTCCAATACAACAACGGTATCCCCAACAGAGTTACTATCAATATTCAGCAAGGCATCACTCTTCCCACAGAGTATTGCTTTCCAGCATGATCGCTAGAGTATCTCTTCTCCCCGCAGAATCTTCCATTCGCCAAGTTTATTCCGCAACGGAGTCATCTCCTCCTACCGGTATCCTTGCAGTTATCATCCCCAGCGGAAGCAAAATCTATTCTTCGACATCAGCCCAGGATACGACTTCCCGGCACCCGTCAAGGATTCACTTTCCTAGACAAAAACATACATAAAACATCACATACATCATTATAGCATGCATGTACACATCTTACAAATCTCATTTATGTGGAGAACATCATTGCTTGATCCATATCATGCATTGCATATGACTGACTTTTACCTTTCAGGAAAGATCCAGTTAAGTTCTCAAGCTACATTTCAAGACCTAGACCGGTTCAGTTAAATCGTCCCAAGATTTTCCTGATGCTTATCCAGTCAAAGGCCTTCTCTGGTTCAGTCAGATCGACCCTAAGATCTCCCTGATGCTTATCCAGCTGAAGACATTTCAAGACCTAGACCGGTTCAGTTAAATCGTCCCAAGATTTTCCTGATGCTTATCCAGTCAAAGGCCTTCTCTGGTTCAGTCAGATCGACCCTAAGATCTCCCTGATGCTTATCCAGCTGAAGACATTTCAAGACCTAGACCGGTTCAGTTAAATCGTCCCAAGATTTTCCTGATGCTTATCCAGTCAAAGGCCTTCTCTGGTTCAGTCAGATCGATCCTAAGATCTCCCTGATGCTTATCCAGTTGAAGACATTTCAAGACCTAGACCGGTTCAGTTAAATCGTCCCAAGATTTTCCTGATGCTTATCCAGTCAAAGGCCTTCTCTGGTTCAGTCAGATCGACCCTAAGATCTCCCTGATGCTTATCCAGTTGAAGACATTTCAAGACCTAGACCGGTTCAGTTAAATCGTCCTAAGATTTTCCTGATGCTTATCCAGTCAAAGGCCTTCTCTGGTTCAGTTAAAGCGTCCCAAGATTTCCCTGATGCTTATCCAGTTGAAGACATTTCAAGACCTAGACCGGTTCAGTTAAATCGTCCCAAGATTTTCCTGATGCTTATCCAGTCAAAGGCCTTCTCTGGTTCAGTCAGATCGACCCTAAGATCTCCCTGATGCTTATCCAGTTGAAGACATTTCAAGACCTAGATCGGTTCAGTTAAATCGTCCCAAGATTTTCCTGATGCTTATCCAGTCAAAGGCCTTCTCTGGTTCAGTCAGATCGATCCTAAGATCTCCCTGATGCTTATCCAGTTGAAGACATTTCAAGACCTAGACCGGTTCAGTTAAATCGTCCTAAGATTTTCCTGATGCTTATCCAGTCAAAGGCCTTCTCTGGTTCAGTTAAATCGTCCCAAGATTTCCCTGATGCTTATCCAGTTGAAGACATTTCAAGACCTAGACCGGTTCAGTTAAATCGTCCCAAGATTTTCCTGATGCTTATCCAGTCAAAGGCCTTCTCTGGTTCAGTCAGATCGACCCTAAGATCTCCCTGATGCTTATCCAGTTGAAGACATTTCAAGACCTAGATCGGTTCAGTTAAATCGTCCCAAGATTTTCCTGATGCTTATCCAGTCAAAGGCCTTCTCTGGTTCAGTCAGATCGACCCTAAGATCTCCCTGATGCTTATCCAGTTGAAGACATTTCAAGACCTAGACCGGTTCAGTTAAATCGTCCCAAGATTTTCCTGATGCTTATCCAGTCAAAGGCCTTCTCTGGTTCAGTCAGATCGACCCTAAGATCTCCCTGATGCTTATCCAGTTGAAGACGTTCCAAGACCTAGACCGGTTCAGTTAAATCGTCCCAGGATTTTCCTGATGCTTATCCAGTCAAAGGCCCTCTCTGGTTCAGTCAGATCGACCCTAAGATCTCCCTGATTCTTATCCCAGTAGAAGACACCCCAGATCTTTTCTCAACGAGCGTCGTTGAAGTTAAAATCACCAAGATTTTTCTCAAAAAATCAGCTCCTGCAACGTGTCAGGTACTCATTTTTCTTTTTGCAGGTATGCAGGTTCTCGCCAAGGAATCTCCTACGCAATCAAACATCCAGATGGCATCTATAAGCCCATTCCACCATCTCTGCTACTATGTGAGCGCAAATTTCTGGGCACTCTAGTGTCCAATCATCTTTTACCCTCGGATTACGAAAGGCACGTCAGCCAATCTGCACCCTCAGGTCTAAGAAGATTGAACAGGGGCAACTGTTGTACCCCAAAATTTGCCCTCCCATATTCCTCAAGAAATTGCCAAGCCAAGCTACAAAATTTCCCAAGGGTTGTGCAGTGCAACAGTCTCCCATACAGTCAAAATTAGGGTTTTGAGTCTGATCAAGAAAAGGAAGTTTTCAAAGGCTCAATCAAGTCTCATGTGCTTACAAACATGGTCAAGCATCCTCATATCAAGTTTCAAGGCATTCAGCTCAAAATTGCACAGTCAAAACCCTAAATTGCACTACAGTCAACTGTAGGGGCAAAATGGTCATTTGACAGTCAAAAGTTCAAATTTTTGGTTAACATATCATTTTGAAGCCACAAACATCATTTGATCAATGATTGATCATGATTCTCAAAATTTGGCTCAGAAATCATCAAAGATGCAAAAGTTGCTATATTTGGACAGCTGAAAAAGTCAACTGAAATTGACCAGAGCATAACTTTCACATGGATTATCAGAAAAATTCCATCCAAAGCTCATTTTGAAGAGAAAGAGATTTCCTACAACTCATCTTCATACTTCAAGTCCAAGAAATGCTCTCACAAAAAGTTATCAATTTCAACATTATAGGTCATTTTCAAAAGTCAACAAAAAGGGACTTTAAGTCAAAGACCATAACTTGAGATTGGTAAATCAAAATGACATGGGACCAAAGGCATTGGTTAAAGGACTCAAAGACCTTTCCAAAATGTCCAAAAACATGTGAAAAGCTTAAACATTGAGCAAGTTATGCCTTGTAGAAGTTGGGAAATTTTTGTGAAATGGCAAAAGTCAACTATCCTTGAAACTCCAATTTTTGACAAAAGGGCCCACTTTCTTCCACTTGATTCATCCTTGTCATGCCACACACGTGTCCCATGGTTAATTTCAAGACCAAATATTGATTTTTCTATTTTATTTAATTTTTGATAATTTAATTTATTTTAAATCTTTGAAAATTCAAGTAAAATTCAAAAACCAATGGAATAGTGTCATGTGAATTTGGACAACTTCCTTGTATCATGGGCCAACTCAAGAACTCAGGCTAGGGTTAAATTGCACACTAGGTCTAGGTCTTGGCTAAAAAGAAGGAAACTTGGTTAATGGTAAAAACCCTAGGACTTGTTCTTTCATGAGCATGAATTAAGGTCAGTTAGCAAGCCAATTCTCTTCCATCATAAGCACTGAGTCAAACCCTAAGCCTAACACACCATATGCTGCGCTGAAAAGCCTATTGACATTTTGAAAAAATTAGCCATATAATGCAAAACTGATTTCAAAGTTGGGAGAGTTTTAAGCCTCAATTCTTTTTCTAATAGTTTCCTGGACAAACTCTGAAGGTGTGCCAACCCCTAACCTCAATCAAAACGCGAAGAAACGGTAGCTACAACTCAAACTGTACAGAAAAATTGTTGAAATCGTGCATCATTTTTTAAGCATCCTTTGCACTTTTTCTTTGTGGATTCTTGTTCCTTATGAAGTTCTAAAGCTGACCATGGTATTTAATTGAACAATCATGCATCGTATGCGATTTTGCCATAACCAATTTCTAGGGTTGCAGGTTTTTTTAATTTAGGGGTTTTCAGACCAGGAACAATTAGGCCATCACAGTACCACCATTGCAATCAGCGCCTAGAGACGAACAAATCCCAACCATCGCGCCTAATTTATGTTTGAAGCTGAGCTATTCGCTATTTTTTTATAGCTTGCCTAATGCTACGCTTCAAAAAACCGTTGCCAATATGTTTTGTGTTTCAGGAAAATGAAAGAGACGATGCGTTGTCAGCTGTTGGTTCGCTAGTTCAAATTTGCGCGCGTTTTAGCTATTATGCGTTGGTTTTAATATTTGTTGTTTATTAACCATAATATGTTAAAAGAAATGCAAGTGGCTCAGTGGACAGGGATGCGTGCGTGTGACCTTCAAGACCTGGGTTCAAGTCCCAGGTCAGAACAATTTCCATAATATTTTTCTATATTAATTCCCATGCAGGCTCAGTAAAACATTCCACCATACGCTGCCAAGGATCAACGGCCATGTGTCCAAGGGAATCAGATCCAAGGCTTAGGTCTGAGGAATACGCTACACTTGGTCAAATGCATCACACCTGATTAAAAAAGTCAATGAACTTCAAAGCCTAATGGGCCAAAATTCCAGGCCTGAACCTCCCAATCTGGGGCTACACCCCACCCTGGTTTGCCAACTTTAATTATTTTTCTTATCCTTTTAATTATTATTTTAATTGTTGTGTTTATTTTAATTATTGTTTATTTAATTTTTAATCAAAATACGAAAACATCATAAAATAAAAAAATGCCCAAATAAAAATATAATTTTTATTTTAATTATTTTCTAAATAAATGCTTGTAATTACTTAGTTTAATTAGGGTATAATTTTAACTTTTTTTTATAAAAATCCAAAAAAACTAGAATTTAGGTTTAATGACTTTTATTTTCTTTTTTATTTTTCCCCTTTTTTCAGAATAATAATGTTATTTATTTATTTTCATAAATTAAAAAATGTACATAAATTAATTTAGAATTAAATTAGGTTAAAAGTCAATATTTTCATAATAAACTTAAAAAACAATAGAATTAGATCTAATATTTAATTTAATTTCAATTAACTCCTTTTTTCTCATTAAATCTAAAAAGCACAAAAATACCATTTTCATTTAATTTTAATTTTAAATTCCTTATTAATTTTAATTGTTTGCAAAAGGGTCCAACGCCCTAGTTTTGTTTTTAATTCCTTTATTTCGCACATTTATTTTATATCGTTTAAATAATCATGTATATGCCCCAAAGCCTTGTAATAATTTTTACTTTATTTCTCGCACTTTTATTTTATTGCTTTTTTTACTTTCAGTCAAATCGGGTTCGGTTTATTTTGGCGATGTGGACCCGCGCCATTTGTAATAGTTTAGATTTTATTTTCTCGCAAATATACAACTGTTAATAAATATGCATGAAAGAATGTATGGACTTAAAAATAAAATCAAGCGTAGATCACAACAAACATGACAAGACAAAATAATTGAAACATGACACACGGACCGCACACACCACCCCTAGGGTACGCCTCACTGTTGCCTTTCGAAAGGTGATCGTCGAGTAGAGGACGTCTTAGTAAGTCCTCATGATCCGGGAACCTGGCATGAGGGTAGCTTCTAAGGTGTCTTCCCATTGCTCCGGTGATCACCGCGTCCCTACAAACTCGAATTGACCCGAACACCTCCAACGGTGGTGCTACCTACCTCTCAATGGTGGGATAGCACTACTTTCAAGGACTTTTACACAGACGAATTCCTTAGGGTAGGTAGGTTCTCAAGGATACTTGCTCTAATTTCAAACAAATCAAAATACTTTTCACACCAACACACTTTCAAAAACTTTCAAAACAAACTTTTCAAACACTCTGACGTACGAGTTGAACTGAAACTTTTCAAAGAATATTTTTGAAACCCACATTGAAAAGCAAGCAAACATTTTGAAAACACATTGAGCAAGTATCTAAGAGCCCATGGATAACCATGGATAGAAAGGGTGCTAACACCTTCCCTTTCTATAACCTACCTCCCGAACCGAGAGCAATCTCTTTAAAGGAATTTTTCTGTGCTTTTGTCCTTTCCATTTGGAGAAAATAAAAGACGGTGGCGACTCTTGCTTCCGCGACATTTCGCGAACCAGCTTTAAAACAGTCAGTTCCAGATCCACCGATCACATAGAGCAAGTAACTAGAAGCAATCTACCTACTCAAATGTCTTTCTTATGCATTTTCTTTTCCTTTGATATTGTTGTCTTACCATTGATTTGGTAAGCAACCCTATCTTTGGATGTAAACAGGACGGGCGTGGGTCATCGTATAACCATGATTAGCAATGTTGCAAAGTATCTTAGTATTTTCGAGGGACTATGATCATTTTATAAGGCAACTTTGAATAGCGTCATCAAGGGACTATGATCTTTTGATTTTGTTTGTTTTACCAAGATACTTTGCATGCGTAACATGGCTATTTTTGTATAAGGAAACCAAGTGGAGAAACCCTAAGGGTGTTTGTGTGCAAGTGTATTTGATTGCATGCATGATTTTATCTTGAATTAGGATTTTCTATTTCATTGATTTTATCTTGCCATACATATCCTAATCACTAGCATTTACACTTGAAAGCGATAAAATGTGGAAATGTAAAGTCCTATGCTATTACAATATTTAGGGGGTGGGGGTACAAATTTATGAATGGGGAGTACCAGCGAGAAAAATAAAGAAAATAACAAGGGGAAGAAAGAAAAAGGAAAAGGGTTAGCGTGCTGCTGAGAGGAAGTCAGAAGTTCTGACCCTGACCTGCTGCATAACAGCAACCTGTTAGTGAAAATGTATAGGTCAGAAGTTCTGACCCTGGTACACTGCAAAACAGAAACCTGTTAGTGAAAATGTATGGGGTCAGAAGTTCTGACCCTGCTGGGAACACAGTAATTTTCAGAAGTTCTGATATTACTGATAACAAAACAGGCTCCAGAAGCGCTGGTGCCAATGTCAGAACTTGGTATCCCTCTGTGCTAGTCAGAACATCTGCAATTTGGTTATTTCTCCACAAAACAGAAGACATGCCTAGGACAGTTTCAGCAGGTGTCATAGCATTTCAGAAGTCAGAACCAAAAATCAGAGGCAAGTTCTGAACTGATTCATTCTCTACTTAAGCATACAAAGGCGTGAAAATCTCATAACATGCACAACATCAGAAACATGATATCTACATTGTGTTTTTGAGCATGCAAATCTGGTGATGCTTAAGCAATGTGGTGAGGGTCAGCAAGTGCTTACCTTGCAGCTGGAAAAAATTCTGTGAACTGGAGTTAGCCTTAACTCCGATGATGTTCTTAACAGGTTCTTTGAATGGATGGATGGAGGGTATATATATGAGTCAGAATACTGTATGGGTGTTTCTTAGTCAAGAAATACTTTGAGAGCAAATGGGATTTGAAAGTAGGAGATTCAAAGTTAGTGGTTGGTATGCTGTGTTTACAGTTTTTAAAACTCTGGGAATTTTGGGCAGAGACTCAAGGTGTTTTCTTGCTAAAACTTTCTGTTTCTTTTCAACAATTTTTCTGAACTTGGACCGGAGTTTTTCAATGGACAATGGTGTTCTATTTATAGGCAAAGATTTGTGGGTTTTTTAAAATGTTAAGTGGCGCCAATATCATGCACTAGATGCTGACTTACTCTTGACGATAGTTCATAAAAAGTTGTGATGATTGACAACTTTTAGCCTAGGATGGGTTAGTAAGCGAGGATTAAGGAAAAGTGACACCCATGAGCAAAAAGTAGCGCATGAACCCATACCTAAATCTGCACAAGAGCGTTGCTATGCTGCACGTGGAGAGACCCTTTGGACAAATGCTCAAAAGTGGTTGTGAGTATTAATGAGCATTAAATGGTGATGAGATTGGTCAAGAATAAGAAATCTTGTAATATGAGATTTGCATCATTACTTAAATCTGAGCCAGCAGTTCCACTTCAGCATAGTCCAAAACAACGCACCCAAGTTCTGATCTTGGTATCCTGTTGCCTCATCAAATTCTGAGGATTCTCCAGGCTTTCCAGCATGATTCTTTGATTTGCCTCTGAAAAATCTGGACTTAGAGATTCTGCTTCAGTGTAACACCCAATCTTCTGACCCCCTTACCTTCTGATTCCAGCATGTTCTAAAGGGGCATTCAGTTTTTTTTCCATCACGTTTTATAATCTTCTGGCAACTTCTGACTGAGTTGCCGTAGATGCTGAAGAGCTACATTCTGACTGAATGTTATGTGCTGAGCTAAGTTTGCATCTTCTGACTGCTCCTGCCTGGAGATTGGTTCAGAAGTTCTGAAATGTCAGTTTTCTTAAATACTTTAGAAAAATTATAAGTATTTAGAATTTATCTTTTCCAAGGTAAAATTTGACTTTTGAGCTTCTTGATGAAACAAACTTCATATTCCAACATGTCTTGATGAAATATGATTTTTGTGTTTTGATTTTGATCCAAAAACCAAAGTTTGACTTTTTGGCTTGCAAATGACCATTTTGCCCTTGTAAATGGCTTACTTGGAAAGAAATGATAATTCAAGGCTTGGATTTATTTAAGAGAAAACTTTGAGAATCCAGGGTGATTTCCTGAATAATGAGAGGGCAAATTTTGGGGTACAACACTCTCCCCTGGGTCGATCACCTCATGGAGGAGCCTCAAAAACCAATTCATCAGCATCTTCACTGCATCTTGTTGACATCTGAAGATTGAGTCCACCCTCGAGGCAATCGTCTAGAGAAGTGACGAGACGCTCAGAGAGTACATTTATCTGTTCAACTGCGAGTCTATTCAGGTCCCTTATGTCGACCACGTGAAGAGATACCTGGTCGAGAATGGACTCCTCCCGGGCACTGGATTTAGAAAGGTCGTCGGAATTGAACCCCCCAGGTCTTTTGACGCCCTCCTAGAAAAATCCCAGGCATACATGGACTATGAGGAAAAAGAGGCAGCTAACAGGGCCCGTGATTCGAGGAACCGCGAACCAACTAGAATCCCACGACACCACGACACGGGCCCTTCTCGAAGGACTAGGAAAAAGAGAAGGGAGGAGAAACCTCACGAGCCCCGCGAACACAGAGGACCAATTGCATGGTTTACCGAGTATACCCCACCGACCGCTTCCCGCAAGCGTGTCCTTACAGAGTGCTCCAATTCTGAGTTCAAGAACGACATGGTCAGGCGTCCTTGACCTGCCCCTACAAAGCTTGAGGCCAATAAAACAAAATACTGTCAATATCACCGGAGCCACGATCACCTTACCGAAGACTGCGTCCACCTGAAGGATGCCATTGAGACTCTCATCAAGGAAGGGAGACTCGGGTAATACAAGTGAAATGACGCCCCTCTCAGGGATGCCCACGAGGTTAAAGAAATCAAGGAGGATACTAGACCATCCGATGAATCTGGTACCCTCCAGGTAACCTTTTGTGTCTCAAGGCCCGATGACTTCCACATTCCCGACAACTTTGAAGATGAGGAACCTTTGTTCACCCACAATAAATGGGAGAAGATCCCCTCAGCCATGGTCATATCTGGTGGGGGATTTAATGACATCTTAGTGAATTCATCAAAGAGGAAACTCAATGAGCTGGTGGACGCAACACCGATCTAGGTTGTAACCCTTGAAAGATTCAAGGGAAAATCTGAGTCGATCACCTTCTATCTCAAAGAGCTGCCCGACAGATCCCTAAACTCAAGTATTGCTCGATTGGTGAGGGAAAAGATGGCCAACTTTGATGTACATCGCATCCTGGCTTACAAGGGGAGTTCCATCAACATCATGTACATCCACCTGTTCCGCACCCTGCAGCTCGACGATACCCACCTGTCACCATACGTGGGGTCCAACCTACAAGGATTTAATTGTTCGACCTCCAAGCCATGGGGCTACGTCGAGATCTTTGTCACATTCGAGGAAGAAACTTGATAACATGAAATTATATCGTATATTCCACTTGATTCACATGCACTTTTATATTGTTTTTCATTCATTTTATCTTGTTATGCCGGTATTTCTATTTCATTTCATGTATTTACATTCCACAAGACTTGCATGAGAAAAGAGGAAGAAATGACAGAAAATGTGTGACTCTGTAGCAGTAAACATAAGAAACTGAATTAGAGGACTGTGACGGTCGTCACAGCCTCCTGCCAGTTGCCACAATATATGTATGTGTGCCCCTCGACACACATGTGTTCTGGTCGCCATAGTTTTTACTTGTGTGCTCCACGGCACACAAGTCACGCCCCTCACCACAGTCTTTATTACATGTTCTCTCCATGTCTACAATGAAGCTCCCATGATTTTCTTAACTTCTCCGACCATGATCTCAATTATCTCCACTGTCTCCAAGTTCCCACTATCTCCACCTTCTTTAACTTCCCATTATCTCCATTACTTCTCACATGAATCTTAAAGTAACTTCCATTAGTTCTCACTATAAAAAGGATCGAGCAGTCATTTTTGAAGAAAACCAAGTTTTATGCACGAAAGTTGTTTGTAGTTTTAGGCAGAAATCACATTCGTAAAAGTGGTAGTTTATCACATCGAGGAACTACCACACCATCATTTTTAGGCCTACAATCTATGTACTCTTGGATCTCAATCTTGTCGACATTATTTCAAAGCATTATTCAAGTTTCAAGATTTATTTCGTTCATAGTTTTATTCAAGTTTATTTTGTCTGCTTTACTTCCAGGTTTATTTATTTGCAATTATTTTAGTTTCTTGTTCTTATAATATTGTTTTATCATTACAAATCTAAATATTCCTATGTTCATGGTTAATAATTATAATTTCATTTTTGTTTCTCTAAATATGTCCGGCTAAATTAATTTGAGTCTGATATGTGAGGACCGTCATTTTCGACGAGACTCAGTGATAAGTTGGCTTAATTATTTGGTTGAAAATTCAGTTTCGGTATTTGTTTTTAAACTTAATTTAAATAGCTTTGTCATGAGAGTGAGAGGTTACTTAACATGATTTTTCCACGAGAGTGGGAAATTAACAAAGGTTCGAGCTGGCGCTGCGAGAGCATGGGGGTCGAACTGAATAGTAGAAACTATGCATTAATTCTAAACACAGCGAGAGCGCTTTAGGATTAATTAGAACTTGTTCAGTGTTTAAAACAAATTCCTTAATTAAAATGGGCGAGCGAGAGCAAAATCTCATGGATAAGGAATGCAGATTTATTCAAAACCACGAGAGTGTGAGGACCAGTCCTTAAATTGATATCTTCTACTAAACACCTTTTTAACATCAGTATAAGCCAACGAGTTACAGAGTCATAGAGGTATGCGAAATACACATTTCAGTATCCCTTTTCTTATATATTTCTTTAATCTTATTTTATTTCTATTTTAGTTCTTAGTTTCCCCTAAATTAATTATTCATTAGCCTTAGCTTTACTTAGCGACGATAGATTACAGTAGGTTGACATTGGTCTTTGTGGGTTCGATAATCTTTTATATTACTTTGATATTTCTGTGCACTTGCAGATGCATCAAAACTGCATACCGATAGGTCAATATGAGGTTTCTAGTGATCGATTTCCCATTTCTCTACAACTGCATCCTGGGGAGACCAACACTGGCCGAGTTGACGGTTGTACCCTCCACGGTGCATTTAAAGATGAAGTTCTACACTAAGAGGGCCTGCGCCGCCACCATCCATGGAGACATTTCAGCTTCCAGGAGATGTTTCAACGCGACTTACAAAGGGAAAAACATGGTCGACATTAGGGCACGACCTACTAAAAGGGAAACCACCTCGACAATAGCGGCTATCTCGGCGAACAAACCTGCTCAAGTCGAAGAACAACAGGCTCCACCAAATGTAGAATCCATTGCACTCGACACCCGCTTTGACAAAGATAAAGTCGAGGCTCCCAATAGAAAACATGATCCTCTATGACCCGTCCCAGACAGAGACTTCAAGTTCATCCCGCTCAGTGAAGACCCGAACAAAGGTGTGAAGATCGGCGCTGGACTCCCCGACTTGGCAAGGAAATAACTCAAAGCCTGCTTGAGGGAGAACACTAACCTGTTCGCGTGGAGGGTTAGAGACATTCCCGGGCTCGACCTTGAGGTCGCCTGTCACCAATTTGCTGTGGATCCAGCCGCTAGGGCAGTAGTACAACGTAGGTGTGGACAGTCTCCCGAAAAAGCAGAGGCTGCTGAAAAAGGTGTAAAAGACCTCATAGAGGAAAATTTTATTTCTGAGGCCCGGTATTCAACCTGGCTATCAAACATTGTACTTTTAAAGAAAAATAATGGAAAATGGCGTATGTATGTTGACTATACTAATTTCAACCGGGCATGTCCTAAAGATGCTTTTCCTTTACCTAACAACGACAAGCGGGTTGAAAACTCGGCTAACTATAAAATTTTATCATTTATGGATGCCTACTCGGGCTATAATCAAATTCCCATGGCGATGAGTGATAAACATTGCACCGCCTTTATGACTGGGTCAGGCAATTACTACTAAAACGTAATGCCCTTCGACTTAAAAAATGCAGGAGTACTATACCAGCAGATGATGAACAAACTCTTCAATGGGGAGATTGGGGACATGCTCAAGGTGTACATGGACGACATGATCGTCAAATATCGGAAAAAAAATGAACATGCTGCCCACCTTAAAAGAGTTTTCGCCCAATCAAGGTAATACAAAATGAGATTCAACTCGGAGAAGTGCATCTTCAGGGTCAAGGCAGGAAAATTCCTCGGTTTCTATCTGAACGAACAGGGAATTGAGGCCAACCACGATAGATTCTGAGAATTCCCCGAGCTCCCCACGCCAAGCTTGAAAAAATCCATACAAGTCCTGAATGGCACGCTCACCTTGCTTTCCCGTTTCGTGGTAAATTTCGCGTAGCACGCACTCCTATTTTTCAAACGCTTGCATAAAGAGGCGGATTTTAAGTGGACCGAGGAGTGCGAGCAAGCCCTCCTCCACCTGAAGTGAAGCCTCTCACAACATCCTGTGTTATCACAACCAGAGAGTAGGGAAACTTTGTTCCTTTATCAGGCCGTCTCCACCAAGACCGTAAGCGCGACCCTCGTCCGTGAGACACCAGGCATGCATAATTCAGTGTACTTTACTAGCAAAGCGTTACAAGGCCCCAAGGTAAGATATCAACAAATTGAAAAGTAGCCTAAGCCTTCATCAACACAACGAGGAGACTAAGATATTACTTCCTAGCCCACACAGTCGCCGTACGAACAAACCAACCTGCGAGATAGCTCCTAGTTCGACCAGATATGGCCGATCGAATGCTGAAATGGTCCCTAGAGCTTTCGAAGTTCGAATTTCAAAACGAGAGTAGGAAAGCCCTTAGAGCCAAAGGATTGACCGACTTCATTGCAGAGATGACCACCCACGAACCCCCTACAGGTGGGAAACACAAGTGGACCATATTTATAGATGGAGCTTCCAGCTCGACGGGAAGCGAAGCAGGAATCCTCCTCGAAAACAAAGAGGGCATCATGATCGAACATTCGCTCACCCTTTCGTTTCCCATGTCGAATAACCAGGCTGAGAATGAGGCCTTGCTCGTAGGATTAAGGATGGCCAAAGACCTAGGTTCCCGAGAAGTACAAGTATTCACGGACTCCTAACTCGTCGCATCTCAAGTTCGAGGAGAATTTCAAGCCAAGAATGATAGCCTCATCGAATACTTAGACCTAGTCAAAGAACAAATGAAAAAGTTTGACTGGGCAGAAATCGAACACGTACCCCACAAACAAAACACATAGGCCGACATAATTTCAAAACTCGCGAGCACAAAGAAAAGAGGCCAATGCGACTGTTGTACCCCAAAATTTACCCTCCCTTTTTCTCAAGACATTTTCTCACAAGGATTTTCAAAAGGGCAAGTTTGCACAAGTACAATTGGATTTTTGGCTTTCAGGCATCAAATCGAAAGAGAGAAAATTTTATTTGATTCATAAGCTTCGGTTAGGAATCTAAAATCCTTCGAGCGAGCTTTTGTTTCAAATTCTTTGATTGGGCATTTGGCCTCCTTCGATGCAAGTTTGGTTCACAAGCTTCGATTGAGCACTCAGCCTTCTTCAATCAAGTTTAATTCACAAAGATTCGATTGAGAAAAGGCTCCTTCAACTTGCCTTAGATACACAAGGAAAAAGGCTTCCTCACACTTGCCTTCGATCCACTAGGCAAAGGCTTCTTCATGCTTGCCTTTGATCCACAAGGCAAAAGGCTTCCTGAGATTTGCCTTTGATCCATAAGGAAAAAGGCTTCCTTTAACTTGCCTTTGATCCACAAGGTAAAAGGCTTCCTCAGAATTGCCTTCGATCCACTAGGAAAAGGCTTCTTCATGCTTGCCTTTGATCCACAAGGCAAAAGGCTTCCTCAGACTTTCCTTTGATCCACAAGGCAAAAGGCTTCCTTCAACTTGCCTTTGACCCTCAAGGCAAAAGGCTTCTTCAGAATTGCCTCCGATCCACTAGGCAAAGGCTTCTTCATGTTTTCCTTTGATCCACAAGGCAAAAGGCTTCCTCAGACTTGCCTTCGATCCACTAGGAAAAGGCTTATTCATGCTTGCCTTTGATTCACAAGGAAAAAGGCTTCTTCAGACTTGCCTTCGATTCACTATACAAATACTACCTGCATGCAAGCTTCGATTGAGCATTGGTCTCTTACGTATCTGCTTTGATCCATAAGACAAGTGCCTCATCTATGCTTGCCTTTAACGCACAAGGAAAAGGCTTCCTCTTCATGCTTGCCTTTGATTCACAAGGCAAGAAATTCTTGCATGTGTGTTTCGACCCACAAGGAAATGATTTCCTCTGTGCTTGCCTTTAATGCACAAGGCAATGGCTTCCCTTCATGCTAGCGTCCATAAAACATTGGCTTCTTTCATACGTGCTTCGATTCATTAAGAAGCTGGCTTCCCTTATGCTAGCTTTGACTCCACCTCTAAACCCTTCAACACACAGTTTTCCACACTTTGACACACAAGATGGTTCCTTCGAAGAAGCATTCAAAAGGTCCATTTGAAGAGCAATCAAAAGGTCCATTCAAAGAACACATATATGGTGCCTTCGAAGGATGTACATTTGGTACAGTCGAAAGACACACAAATGTTGGAAACAAGTTTTGTTCTGCCTTTTTATGAGTTTGGCTCAAGATGCTTGCTGGCCAAAGTCCAACATGCTGCCAAGCAGTAGCCTCCTGTATAATTGCATTCGAAGGAAATGACAAAAGAAGCTTCGACTTGCCAGAGTGAAGTGTTCAATTGGGCTAGTTGGGTATTTTCAGAGTCATTTAAAGGAGCAATCAGAGCCAATCGAAGAGCAAGGCGTGGAGGCATTCGAAGGAGACAGGGAGTGAAACATGTCCATATTCATCCCAAAACCCAAAAGGGTAGGAACCCATCAAAAATGACAATCCTTTAATTTGTCTGATTTTGCCTTCAAAGCTTGGTTAATGGATGTCCCTTGCCATTTCCATTCCCCTCTACACCCCTATAAATATAGGCCTAAGGACACATTGCCAAGGGACGGAGGGAGGAGACAAGAAACACATTGCCAAATGAAGGTATTTTTGCCATACACTACATCATACAAAAACATTCTTGCCCATACATGCATAAGCCAGACGAAAACCTTACATCCAGGAGTCCATACCATCCCTTAAGCAAACATCACCACGCCCAAAGCCATAAAGATTCATGCGTCTTCTATTAGTAAAGGTTTGCAAAACCAAAACTGAACCTTCATACCATTTAAATACATATTGCGTATATATTCTTGTTACTAATGATACTTGTGTTTGAATGAATATGTTGCATGCAAGCTAAAATGCAGGGATAAGATCATGCCATTGTTAGGGCACAATCTAAGTTTTACTTCGAATATCATGACTTAGGGTGTTTCAGGCCAAAAAAACCTAGATTCAGACTCAGAGGGTTTGAATTAGGGAGAGATTCAAATTAGGTGGGGTAAGGTCCACCTGAATCTTTAATGTTTGTTTATTTTGTAGGAAAACATTTTCCCAAACAGAATACTGTTTAGACCTTCGAAGCAGCCAAGCTTCGAACTGGGTGATACAAGAACCTCTTGCCAATTGTACTTAAATTCGAATTAGGGGGAAATCGAATTAAGGGGAAGGACCTAGGTTCGACACCCAGGTCATGCGTCTTATTTTTCTAACGTTTCATTTACAGATTCAATCACTGGCGTGTCCCAGGCGTGCGTCGGTCATCCTTCGATCCTCACCATGAGATCCCAACGCATCCATATCCAATACACTCAGATGTGCAACTCATCATGCACTCTCAAGGAGTTCCCTTACTGGATCCAGTGTAACCTCTGGGCTCCCTTTGACTTGGGCCTATGTTGTTTTCAAGATCATACCACCCTTGTTTACTTTTGCTGCCTCTCTTTTTTTCCTTTCTTTTATTTATTTGTTTTTTTATTGTTTTCTTTATTTCTATTTTATTATAAACATTAAAGTAAAAAATCATAAAAAAACATTAGGCCTAGTTTCTTTTTTAGATTAAATTTTGTTAATTAATTATTTAATTACTTTAACATTTTTTTCTTAAAAGTAAAATTAATTTAGACTTAGGTCTTAAATATTAAAATCAAACCACAAAAATACCAAAAATATATTTTTCTTAATACTTAGGCTTTTTAGGATTTTCTTTCCAAGCAATCTCTTCTCATTTTTGTCTTCTATTTTTATTTTGTTATTTAAATTCTAGAAAGAATGTATAGGTCTCTCATTTGATCTTGTAATAGTTAGTTTATCTTTTCGCATTTCTTTCCTAAATATTGTAACTGCTCATGGGATGTAATAGCGTAGGATTTACTTTTCGCATTTTATTTCCTGTACATATTTGAATTGTTAGATTTATGATTAATAGGATTGTAGTGAAAGAACATAAAATAAAATGCCAGCAAACCTAATGCAAAATACAAAAATAACTGAACATAACACACTCTCACATGCGCACCTTTAGGGTACTCCCACTTTGGTTGCCTTCAGAAAATAGTCACAACTCTCGAATATCTAGGGTAATTACTAAGGTTTCATGCCCAATTGCCTTTGTGACTATAAACATCCCTCAAACATCCAACGACTAGGGCTACCTACTCACTAATAGTAGGATAACACTGTCTAAAAGAAAAGAGGAAAAGAATAATCCTTTTGAGTAAAGTAGATAGTTCCTAGATGTTATGCTAAAAACAAATTTTTACACTTACACCAAACCAATTTCAAAATATTTTCAAAACGCTTTATCAACGCTCTTGAAGACTGATACAAGAGTTGTCATAAAGAAAGCTTCCTTACTATTGGCATTTCAAAAATACTTTTCAAAACACACAAAGCACAAAGTATTTCAAAATGAGCTAAGCATCTAAGAGCCTGTAGATAAATACAGATGGAAAGGGTGCTAACACCTTCCCTTTCCATAATCTACCCCCTTTACTCAGAAAACTCTCGAAAGGTGTTTTTATATTATTTTCACCATTTCCTTTGTTGGATAAAAGAAAAGTCGGTGGCAAGTCTTGCGCACCGCAACATTTGTGAATACAAATTCAAAACCAGTACAACAGTCGGTTCTGCCACCGTATTACAGAACTGGCGACTCTACTGGGGAATAAAAAAAGTGGGGTTACATTAGAGCTTAGTCATATTTAATTTGCTTTCCTTGTATGCTTTGATTGCTTTATCTTTAAGAGTTTTTTCTTGGGTTTACTTGTAAAGATCCTACACCCGGATCTGGGGTACCTTTTAGGTAAGTAGCAATAGATCGCGGGGACTATGCGGGGTATACCGACACAGTTGCAACGATAACTACATTGGTGTGACACATTTGTTGGTACCGGTAGCCCTTGAGTAGTCAAGGAGAATACAGGTACGCTGTGTGGTGTCATGAAGCACCAACTGAACTTAGAACCTTTAATTGAACAACTTGGCCATTAGGAAGTAGTGAGATAGCCGGCTTTGGTGGAGTCCGAAGTTGGTTGATACTCGATACTACATTCATTGAGATCTGACTTCTGGGATATTTCGGTCGCCAATAAAGAGGCTTACGCTGAAACAATGCCCGGTGATATTGAGATCCCCTAGAACCCGATTACTATTAATAGGATAGGTTGAACCAACTATACTTCAAGAGGGTACTTACCTATGGAATCCATGCAAGCCTAAACCTAAGGATCTGTTTGTGTGCTTGTATATATTTGTTTGTACATAACATCATAAATTCATAACATTGGCATATCACACTAACCATTTCAAGGACTTTTAGGACTTATCTTTGTGTCTATTTTGTAGGACATGACTCTCATTCGCAGAAATACTATCCAAGTAAACCTTGCAAGGGTGCCTCCTCAAATCAAAGAGTTGGCATCAAGGGTTCCTGAGAATTATCCATTCACTAAAATACATGGTCGACTCCTCAATTTGGTTACCTCAAGCCCTGATGAAGACATGGTGAAAGTTCTCTTTTAGTTCTTTGACCCTTTACATCATTGCTTTACATTTCCTGACTACCAGTTGGTGCCTACTATGGAAGAATTTTCTCAGTTATTGGGTGTGCCTATTCTCAATCAATTACCCTTCAACGATATGGAAAGAGACCCAAAGCCCGAGGAGAGCGCTCAAGCCTTGCATTTACAATGGTCCGATGTTGTGACAAATTGGGAAACAAGAAGCGATGTAAAACAGTTTCTGACCAAGTTCTTGTTTGAGAAAGCACACCATTTTTGGGATACTTTGGACTTACAAGCCTTTGAAGAGGTGTTGGCCCTTCTCATATAGAGGGTGGTACTTTTCCCTAATCCAGACCAACTCATAGATGTGAATGCAATCAAATTTTTTATGTCTCATAACCCGGTGCCTACTTTACTTGGAGACATTCTGCACTCTTTTCATGCTCGCACCGTAAAGAGAAGAGGAACCCTTATATGTTGCACTCCTCTATTGGCTAGGTGGTTTATTTCTCACCTACCTCAATCTATGTTAAAGAATGAGCAAGGAAAGAGGTGGTTTAATAGGTTGATGTCCCTCAGACATTTGGATATTCACTGGTGCCCTCGATCTGTGTTAAACGTTACCATCATTGATCACTATGGGGAATTCCCTAATGTCCCTCTCCTAGGCATTAGAGGAGGAATCACTTATAACCCTTGTTTAGCGTTGCAACAATTTGGATATGCTAGGAAGGATGGTCCTCATGATGCACTGGTTCAAGAAATTGCATTTGACTATGAGAATGATGTCCAAGGGTATCGTGAGAGGTTCATCCGAGCTTGGGGCATGGTGAACAGAGTGGATAGAAAAACATTAGGGTACAAGAACTTAACCCCTTTGTAACCTTATCTTAAGTGGGTGCGAGCACGCGCTCAAAATATCATGATGCCTTACCCCTCCATCCTACCTATTATCATGGAACCTATTTCTGAGACAGATGTACCTCATACTATTTGCCATCCTGACATGCCGACTACTCTCGAGGAATTGTAAAGATCTTGGGTTCAACTCAAATAGGAACGAGACATCTTTGAAACCCAGTTCTATGCAAGCGAGAAGAAGGTTTTGGAGCTTACAAGACAATTGCATGAAGAACAAAGTTTGAATGCCTACATTGCACCAAAGAGGATGCGCTCATGGGAGGCCCGAGTCCTATTTGATTTAGGAGTTTCATTTTATCTTTGTTTCTTCCATTGTAAGCCCAAGGGGCATCATTGTAATCATATAAACTTATGAATGCAATTAATGTTTGTTATTTCTTCTTCTAAGCAAATTTAAATCTTAAAATTCCTTGAAAACATTGCATAAGCATATCATGCATTTCATTACATAAGCAGGTATTTCGAGACAAGTTTCTTATTCTTTTCGATGTTTATTTCAGCAAAAGAAATGGCTCTTGAACAAATAGTAAAGGACCTTCAAGCTCAAAATGCTCAGTTCCCACAAATGTTTCTGACTCTGGCTAAGGGTCAAGAAGATCTAAAAGCTTTTATCATCAAAGAGAAGACAAAGAAGGCAAAGAAACCAGCTGGTGTTTTGAATATGGGAAGAAGGTTCCAAGGACCGGCCAAGTGAGCTCTAGATTTCGCAACTCCGTCAGATGGGGGAGACAATCAAGAAGAAAAGCCCAAGGAAGGAGACAACAACCTTGGGACTGATGAGGAAGAGACTGATTACTCTGAAGAACAGTATCCTCCTGCCGATAATAAATATAAGCACTTGGAGGATCGTCTCAATGCTATGGAGATTTAGAGGGTACTCGGGCTAGATTTTGAAGAGCTAGGACTGGTCTTAGGGGTGGTCATCCCGCATAAATTCAAGGTCCCCACATTCGCTAAGTACGATGGCATCTCCCATCCTAAGCTGCACTTAAGATCATATGCCAGGAAGATCCAACCCCACACTACTAATAGGAACCTGTGGGTACATTTCTTCCAAGAAAGTTTGTTGGGGACGCAGTTAGAATGGTTCTATCAGCTGGAGGGAACCAACATTTGTAATTGGGAAGACCTGCTTGCTGCTTTTTACAAGCAGTACCAATATAATGCTGACCTTTCTCTAACCCATACATAATTGCAAAGTATGTCTATGGGTTCCGGCGAAGGGTTCAAAGACTATGTTCAAAAGTGGAGAGACCTTGCGGGAAGAGTCCAACCTCCTCTGTCTGATAGAGAGCCGCTAGACATGTTCTTGGGCACGTTTTATGGTCCATTTTTCAACCATCCGATTGGAAGCTCTTCTGCTGGGTTTACTGAGCTGATATTGTCCGGTGAGCGAATAGAAGTTGGTACTAAGAGTGGTAAGATCCATAGAGATGCATCCTCCAGTACAACAAAGAAACCCTTCACTGGAAAGAAGGAGGTCAGCACTGCTTATGGCCAAAGAAATCAAAGCAAAACTGAACATCGTCCGAAGGTAGGGGCTGTTATGATCTTTAATCCTGCATCAAGCCAACAACGAAGCAATCAACGCAGGCCAGATGCGCCTAGAAGATAGTTTAACCGGATCAACATGACCTTATCCCAGGTTTTTCCACACCTGTTAAAGTCCAATCTGGTGAATCTAAAGGAAGCTTCCAAGAATCCTAATACTGCATCTCCCTGCTACAACCCAAATGCTCGATGTGCCTACCATTCTGAAAGTCCGGGGCACGACACAAATGATTGTTGGGCTTTGAAAAATAATGTGCAGGATCTTATCGAGGCGAAAGAGATTGAGTTTGACCTTCCAGAGACACCTAATGTAATAACTGCGCCAATTCCCAAACATGGCCAGGGTGTCCACCAAAAGACCCATCAGGATTACATCCGTTCCAAAGTTTTCTCCCTTGATCATCACCCTTCCTGGGCCAATACAATATTCCTCTGATAAAGTTGTTCCTTGGAATTATGGGGCTGACGTCTACTACCATGGCATCAAGCAAGACCTATTGGCTATTAAGGATAAAGTGGTCGAAGATATTGATCCTGACATCGACAACATCGTCGGGACCAGTAAAATTACGAGAAGCGGAAGGGTCTTCTCTCTTGAAATCTCTCTGAAGACTGTTGCTAATCCTGTGATTATTCCTGCTGCTACTCCTGTTAGTACTCCCATTTCTACTCCTAGTGTTACCCATGCCTTTATCCCTACTACTGAGTCAACTAAGACTCGGGGAAAAGAGGTACTGGTTGAGCCTGTCCGGACGAAGGCACACAAAGAAATCATTCACGAGGCTTCTAAAAAAGAAATGGAAGAGATACTAAAGATAATAAAGAAAAGTGATTACAATATTGTGGAGCAGTTGGGGAAGACCCCTTCAAAAATCTCAATGCTGACCTTACTTTTATGCTCTGAAGCTCATGCCAAGGCTTTGGTAAAATTCCGGGAGTCTGCCCATGTGCCTCAAGAGACCTCCACCGATCAATTCAAAATTGTGTTGCTAGTTTGACAGTTGACAATGGATTGGGTTTCTCTGGTGCAGATTTGACCTCCAAGGGAAGAAAGCATAATGATGCAATGCATGTCTCCATTAATTGCAGGGGCAATACCCTAGCTCATGTTATGGTAGATACAGGTTTATCATTGAATGTCTTATCCAAGAATGCTTTGGACAAGTTGGATTGTGAAGGACTCACACTGAAGCCCAGTAACATTGTGGTGAGGGCCTTCTATGGTTCCAAAAGAATGGTGCACAGGGATGTGGATATCCCTATCAAAGTTGGTACTCCGACTTTTGACTCCACTTTCTACGTGATGGACATCCGCCCATCTTACTCCTATTTATTGGGCCGACCTTGGATTCATGGGGCCGGTGATGTTACTTCTACTCTGCATCAAACGTTGAAGTACCCAGTTAATGGAAAGATTATCAAAATCCATGGCGAGGAGAAATACATAGTGAGCCACCTGAACTCTTTCAGGTATGTTGAGATGGATGGAAAGTTCATTGAGACCCCCTGTCATAACTTTGAGGAGGTTCCACGGAAAGTTGCTGCAACCAAGACTGCTACCAATGTCCCGAAATTTACCAGACCTCCATTGAAGATGGATTCTCTGAAGGATGCCAAAGAAGAAGTCGAGGAAGGTGGGTGTACAATTTGGGGCCAACTTCCAGATATTCCCTACAAATCTGACAAATTTGGTTTAGGTTTTACTTTAGGGGCCCAAAGGACTGTTCGTCGTGCTCGCGCCAGGGGACCACCACTACGCATCAGCAACCATGGAGTCAACGCATTGGAGGACAATGATAATGACTGTGACATGGACAAATGGATCTTCCCAACTATCAGTGGTGGACTCAACAATTGGGAGGCCAAAGATTTTATTCCTATTACTTTTATTCAAGAGTAATTGTCTTTTAGTTTTCTTTTTTGGGATATGTAATATTTGAAAAATTGAAACTCTAAAGCCTTGTGTCTTACCTGAGGCACAATGGTCTATTTGTGAGGGTTATTACTTCATCTTCATATATCATTAATAAATCATTGGAAGTTTTGCATGAAAATTTTACGCTCTTTGTTTTCCTTTTCTACTCTTTTACTTTATAAAAAATAGCTATGCTCTCTTACACACACCCACATGTCAAACTGCAGATCCACATCCACTCTGGATCCCATTGGTAACGGTTCTGCTATTGCCAATTATGACTTTGAAAATCTGATCTACCAAGCCGAGGACGAAGGTGAGGAAGATTGTGAAGCACCATGAGAACTTTCCAGACTGTTACAAAAGGAGGAAAGGGTTATACAGCCTCATGAAGAGTCGGTTGAGACAATTAACTTGGGTATTGAGGAGGATAAGAAGGAAGTAAAGATAGGTGTCGATCTGGAGCATAGTGTCAAGGAGCAGTTAATACAAATGTTACATGACTATGTGAAGGTATTTTCCTGGTCATACAAAGACATGCCAGGACTTGACACTGATATCGTGGTCCATTGTCTGCCGACAAAAGAAGACTACCCTCTAGTGAAACAGAAGGTTCGTCGTATGCGGCCAGAGATGTCAGAAAAGATCAAGGCTGAAGTCATGAAACAGTTCAACACTGATTTCTTAGCTGTCACCTCTTATCCATGATGGGTTGCTAATGTTGTTCCGGTACCTAAGAAGGATGGTAAGGTACATATGTGTGTGGATTACAAAGACTTGAATAGGGCAAGCCCCAAGGATGAATTTCCGCTTCCCCATATTGATGTTCTGGTTGACAATACCGCACAACATAAGGTCTTCTCCTTCATGGATGGTTTCTCCGGGTACAATCACATCAAAATGGCACCTGAGGACATGGAGAAAACAACCTTTGTCACACAGTGGGGCACTTTCTGTTACAAAGTTATGCCATTTGGGTTAAAGAACGCCGGGGCAACCTATCAGCGGGACATGGTAGCTTTGTTTCACAATATGATCCATCACGAGATAGAGGTCTACATTGATGATATGATAGCTAGGTCTCAGACTGAAGAGGAGCACCTCGATCACCTGCAAAAGCTGTTTAAAAGACTGAAAAATACAAATTAAGGTTGAACCCGAATAAGTGCACCTTTGGAGTAAGATCTGGTAAACTCTTAGGCTTCGCTGTCAGCAACAAAGGTATTGAAGTAGACCCTGCAAAGGTTAAAGCTATACAAGAAATTCCAACTCCTAGCACTGAGAAGGAGGTTAGGGGATTCTTGGGACGTCTAAGCCACATTGCCAGATTCATTTCCCATCTAACCACTACTTGTTAACCAATCTTCAAATTGCTGAAGAAAGATCAAGCAATGAAGTGGAATGATGATTGCCAGACTGCCTTTGACAAAATCAAGGAATATCTTCAAGAGCCTCCAATTTTGATGCCGCCGGTTGAAGGAAGACCTCTGATCATGTACTTAACTGAGTTAGAGAATTCAATGGGGTGTGTGTTGGGGAAGCATGACGAGTCTGGTTGAAAAGAGCATGCAATATACTACCTTAGCAAAAAGTTTACCGACTGTGAAATAAGATACTCACTGCTCGAGAAAACTTGTTGCGCTTTGGCATGGACTGCTCGTCGACTAAGATAGTATATGTTGACTCACACTACCTTATTGATATCTAAACGGATCCTATCAAATACATCTTTGTTGTACCCCAAAATTTGCCCTCTCATTTTTCGTAAAAGATACAATCCTAGGGTTTCTCGAATATTTAATTTGGCTCAGAAATCGATCAGACAGATTCTCCTCCCAGGCAGTAAATCAGCAATTAGGGTTTTGCATTTCTCAAAAGAAAATTGAATTTTCAAGGTTCCAAATGGTCTTCATGTCTCCTCAAGATTTATTTAAGTCAGTTTACAAACCTCGCATTGCAAGTTTGCTCAATCAATGGTTCAAATAACTGAAAACAACTACATCGACCCAAAAATTGACCTTTTGCGAGAACAAATTCAAACGGTCGCAACTTCTTCATTATTTAATATTTTTGAGAGGTTTTTCTTGCGTATGATTCTCCTTGACGCCATCTCCAATTTCTCTTCACAAATCAAGAACTGATTATGCATAGAAGATCATAAAAATTTGAATGCGTTGAAAGTCGCATCATGAATTTTGACCTAATTTCAAATAACAATCGTTTGATTTCTAATAATTGTGATTTCTTCAAATTACAGAGCTTTGAGACGATTATTTTTGTTCATGGTCATATGTGATGACGCTCACGGGTTTATTTTCAAAGAATCAAAGGGAAATTGTGTTTGGAAGACTTTTAAATTATCGACTCGTCACAAGGCATTTGTTGATTTTGAATTTTCTTAACCACAATTACTGAAAGATTGACGATTGTTCTCAGGGCATGTTTGTTTGGACAAGATGTGAAGATTAAGACTATAATTTAAAACAATCATGATTTTTGATTCAAATTGACCAAATGAATTACATTCTTAAAAATTTATTTTGTTTAGGAATTAGAGTACAAGGTGCATGATTGTTTGAAATACAAATCACAAGATCATTTGTGATTACTTAGAATTCAAGTTACCGGACTAAAATATTTCATTTCAAACCATTCCAATTGGGAATTTCAAAAATTCATTTAAGATACAAAGATCTGTACAAAAATCCCATCATACAAGTTTGTTCAAGGCTTTATATTGTTACATCACAAATAAAAGTAAATTAAAAAGTTTTGTCTTATTTACAAAGAGTTACAGTTTCTTGTTTTCAAAGAGGGAGTGTTGTTTCTTCGTGGCTTCATCTTCAAGAAAGCCATCCAACCATTGTTTGCATCCAAGTCTCGCTTGCCGTTCATGAAACAAGAAAAGAAAAGTAAGCAAAAAAAAATTCAAAGTGAAGTAATATGTGAAAAGAATAATTCATCATTAGGGTTTACAACTTGGAATCAGAATGTTTGTTTTATCACAATCCATTTGCCCCAATTGCAAATCACAAAAAAAGGGTTGCCCTTCTTGGTTCACAAAAAAAAAAGGCAAAGTCAAAAACTGCAAAACAAATGAGAAACAAGCTACTGCAACAGACCAAACAAAACAGGGTTGCATTACATTTGCAGCAAGCAAGTCAACAAAGCAAGGCAGCCATAGCAAGCCTACTGTCCAAAGCCTGCAAAGCCAATAAAAATAGCAAGCAAGCCCAAGGCTGTCAAAACAACAACAAAATATCACAGCAGGATCCAAGCAAAAGGCAGGCTGTCCAAAACCAACAAATATATGCAGCAACTGCTGTAAACATAGCAGCAAAAGCATGCTGCAAACACAAACCAACAAGCAAATACATCAGCCCAAACAAAAGCCATAACAGAACAAAATTGCAATAAGCAAAAAAACAAACAATATGCAAGCTAACATTAGCTCATATCTAGAACAAAATGCATCATCATTTTCTAATGCTGCAAACCCTTCAGAATTTTAAAAATAGGCAAAAAATTGTTTTTGTTTCATAGAAAGAGGAAAGAGGAAAGATGAAAGAGATATCACCACAAACCAATGCAGTCCAAAATCCTGCTAAATGCCAACGTCAGCTCTTCCCAAACTCATCCCAAATGTTGCACAAAATAGGCAACTTAAGGCTTGCACCTTAAGATTTCAAAGTCAGCATATTAGAAAATATTCAAACCCTAAGATTCCCCCCCCCCCCCCATTTTCACCCTGTTTTCATATAATACCTATTGTTGTTTCACAAAGAAAAAAAGGAATCCAAGGAAATGTACAAAAACAAAACAACAAAACCAGAAAAGATACTAGCCAAGAGCAAAAACCAGACTAGCAAATCCATGGCAATATACAAAAATAAAACAGCAAACCTCACTGTAAGATCAGAAGCCAAGGCAATATACAAAAACAAAACACCAAACCTCACTGTAAGATCAGAAGCCATCAAAAAACCAATACAATGCAAAACCAAACCTCACTGTAAAATCAGAAACCATCAAAAAACCAAAACAGTATAAAACCAAACTTCACTGCAAGGTCAGCAAACAGAAAAAACCAATAAAGGACAAGACTATATATAAACTAACCAAGCCATCTCTCAAACCCACAATCACTCAAACTGCAGAAACTACAAGCCTACACCATGATTTTAGATCTGCAAAACGCACACAACACGCCTTTAGAAGCAGAATAACATAAACGAAAAAGAAGAGGAAGAAGGAGATTCCCGAAGCGTGTTATTACCTTTTGTTGAATATCTTCAATTATCTCATCTGTGAAACACTACCGAAGTGACTCCGGCAGGTAAATTCCTTGTAATAGTCACTTTGATTCTATTTCTGCTTGCAATTTTTCATTCGAAAACCAGAAAAAAGGGTTAGGGTTTTTGCTTTTATCGTAAGAGCATGTTTTGAGAGAGACACAGGGAGCATGTCACGAGAGAGATTAAGGGAGTGGAGAACGTGATCCAAGAGTGAGGCAGAAAATTTTGCTGTTGTTTCTTTTTTGAGGGAAATCATAAGAAATAAAACTGAAAGAAGAAGGAAATAATGTTCTAGCGGCACACCCCTCCCTTTAGGGTTCTAAGAAGTTTTTTTTCTTTGTTCTAAATTCCTAACCGGGTCAGCCCATTGGGCTGCTGGCCCATTCAACTATCTTTTTTTCTTTCTTATAATAATGATTGCATTAGAAATAATGAATGGAAAGATGGTGTAGCGGTTAGGGTGTGTGTGTGATATGCGTGAAGTTCCGGGTTCGAGACCCCTTGGGGACATTTTTTTTTCATTTTTTCTGTTTGTTTGTTTCATTTTTCTTTTTTTGTTAAAACAAAAACTCCTTGGGCTTAAACCTCTAAAGCCCATGCTTCAAAAAAATAGCATCACCCCCATTTCAATTTAACACCGCCCTTCCATTTTGTTTTGTTTTAAATATTTAGTTTGGTTTTATTTTCTTTTATTAATTTAATAACTAATGAAATTTTGTTAATTAATTTTCTCAATTAACTTACTTCTAATTTTAATTTAGGAAAACTTTATAAATAATTTTACTAACTAATTTTGTATTTAAGCCTTAATTTGTTTATTTAATTTCTTAATAACAAAAAACCCTAAAAAAACAAATATATATTTACATTTGATTTAATTTCTTTAAGCTATTTATTTTCTTTAATAGAATAGATTTTTTTTTTAATTCTCTTTTCAAACTCTTCAAACAAAAACTAAGAGTTTTATTTCCTTATTTACACTTTGTCAATTAATTTTACTTCATAAATTTGTTATAATTTCTCGATTCGATTTGGTTGTATTGTTTGCCTATTTGGACTTTTAATCGCATTAATCCATCCCCATTTGTAAATTTGTACCCTTATTCCCGAAAGCTTTGTAATAGCGTAGAAATTTAATTCCAGCAATTTACTGTTTTACTTATACTGTATAGTAATTAGGCGTGCATGGTAAGATATAAAATCAATCGCTAAATAACCTAATTTCAAAGACAAAATAACTTGAATCAAACTCACTTTTTCACACGCGCACCTCTAGGATAACCTCGCTTGTTGCCTCGGAAAAACAGTCTTGTCTCTCGAATATGGGACGCTTTAGAAAAGACCATTCGATAAAAAGAATCGTAGTCCCTCGATGTCCCTCGATGTTTCCTTCAATGAAACGATCTAGTCCCTTATGAAAAATTGCTAAAGCGTCTCACAAGTTGTTTTCTATGACTGTACGATTGACCCGTGCCTGTCCCTTCACATCCAACGATGGGGCTTCTTACCAAATCAATGGTAAGATAACAACATATAAAGGAGGAAGAAAAGAACATTTTAAGACCTTTCGAGTAGGTAGATTCGCCCCTAGTTACTCGCTTACTCACGACAAAAAACCTTTTTTACACCGACACTTTCATCTCAAATTTTTTTTCAAAAAGACAACATTTTGTATACGTTCTTATAGAGACGAGAACCATTGTAAAACATATTTCCAAAAACCACTTTCAAAAACACATTCCACGAACACATCTTTGAACTATCTTTCGAAACAAAGCTTTGTACGAGTTCTTATAGAAACGAGAACCATTACAAAGATATTTTCAAAATACTTTTCAAAGCCCACACCACAAGCACATTGTCAAAGTAAAAGTAAGTGATCTAGCGAGTAACTAAGAGCCCGTAGATAACTACAGATGAAACCGGTGCTAATACCTTCCCTCTTCATAATCTACCCCCTGAACCCGAGAAATAATATCAAAAGGTCTTTCCTGTGCTTTTTTACCTTTTCTTTTGTATAAAAGAAAAGTCAATGGCGACTCTTGCTATCCACATAATTGCGATCAAAATGCAAAACCTCAAGTCAGTTCTCCCATAATATCAAAGAACTGGAGACTCTGCTGGGGACTTAATTCTAAAATCGGGGTTACCATAGGGTCAGATCACTTTTACTTGTTTCTTTGCATGCTTTATATTTTGTTCTTTGTATTGGGCTTGCTTTGATCCTTCAACCGAATATGGGACACCTTTTTAGGTAAATAGAAATAGATTGTTGAAACTATACGGCATAGACGGATATGGTTGAAACAATGGCTATGTTAGTGTGACGCATTTGTGGGTACCGGTATCCCTCGTGGTGAATCGAGGAGAATACGGGGCCGCTGAGTGGCGTCATGAAGAACTAACTGACTTTAGAACCCTAATTGAACAAAATTGTCCATTAGGGCGTAGTGAGATAACCAGTTTCGATGTAGAGCTGAAAATTGATTAATACTCGATACTACACTCATTGAGGCTAGACTTTTGGGATATCTCGGACGCAAGAAAATATTGATTATGCTGAGACAATGCCTAAGAGAAAGGTCGGTGATATTGAGATCCTTTAGAACCCGATCACTATTACTAGGACAGGTTGAGCCAACTAAACTTCAAGAGGGTACTTACCTATGAAACCCTATGCAAGCCTAAAACATAGGAACTTATTTGCTGTGTGTGTATATATTTACTTGTACATAACATCATAAACATCATAAGCATCATACACATTCTCACTAACCATTTCAAGCATTTAGAAATTTATCTTTGTTTTTGTTTTTTAGGTCATGAATTCCGTCCGAAGGAACACCATCCGAATCAGCTTTGTAAAAGCACACCCTCAACTTCAAGAGTTAGCCTCAAGAGTTCCCGGGGATTCTCCTTTTACCAAGAAACACGATCGACTCCTCAGTTTGACTACATCCAGTTTCCAAGAAGAGATGATGTGTGTGTTGTTCCAATTCTTTGATCCTGTACATCATTGTTTCACTTTCCAGGACTATCAGTTGGTACCTGCACTAGAAGAGTTCTCTCTACTCTTAGGGGTGCCCGTGCTTGATCAAATACCGTTCACCGGTCTAGAAGGGATTCCAAAACCTGAAGTCATCGCCGAAGCTTTGCATATGAAGAGACCCGACATCATAGCCAATTGGGAGACAAGAAGCGGGGTTAAAGGCTTCCTAGCCAAGTTTCTATTGGAGAAGGCTCGTTCATTCTGGGACGACATAGATTTCCAAGCTTTTGAAGACGTCCTGGCTCTTCTCATTTATGGTTTGGTTCTGTTCCCCAACTTGGATCATTTCATAGATGTTAATCTCATCAAAGTCTTTCTCTCTCGCAATCCCGTACCTACCTTAATGGGAGACATCTTGCATTGCCTCCATACCCGCACCATGAAGAAAAGAGGTACTCTCTTGTGTTGTATCCCTCTACTCTCTAAGTGGTTCACTTCACACCTACCTCAATCTGTATTGAAGAACGAGTAAAGACTGACATGGTCTCAAAGGATGATGTCCCTCACCCATTCTGACATCCGTTGGTGTTCGAGGTCCTTGGAAGATGTCTCTATCATTGACCGCTGTGGGGAATTACCTAACGTCCCTCTGCTTGGTATTAGGGGAGGTATCACCTACAATCCCTGCTTAGCTCTTCGACAGTTTGGGTATGCCCGAAGAGACGGCCCTCAGGAGATGCTAATTCAAGGTCTGGTGTTCGACTACGACAAAGAAGACCAAGGTTACCACCAGAGGTTTACACGAGCTTGGAGAATGGTGAACAAGGCGGATAGTAAGACTTTGGGACACAAAAACTCTATCCCTTTCGAGCCTTACCTTAGGTGGGTACAGGCTCGTGCTCAGAGACTTATGATGCCTTACCCTTCCATCCTCCCTATTATCATAGAGCCTGTTGTTGAAGGAGACGTCCCATACACCGTCCTTCATCCTGACATACCTACCTCTCTCGAAGACTTGCAGAAAGCTTGGGTTCAGTTGAAGGAAGAGCGAGACACCTTCGAAGACCAATTTTACGCCAGTGAGAAGAAGGTTCTGGAACCAAGAAGCTTCATGAAGAACGGAATTTGAACGCCTACATCACACCAAAGAGGATGCGTTCAACCTTTTTGCCTTAAGAGTTTTTGTTGTATTTTGTTTCTTTCATTGTAAGCCCAAAGAGGCATGATGTATTCGTACTTGGATTTAATATAACGTGTGTTCCTTTTTGGTTTGAACAAATTTAAATCTCTAATTCCATTGAAATCATTTGCATTTTGCATCTTCATTCATCAAAACATCATACAGGTTTCTTACAACAGGTCTCCTTATCCTTCTACTGTTTATTTCAGTGAGATGGATATTGAATAGACAGTGAAATATATCCAGGCACATAACGTCCAGTTTCAACAAATGCTCTTGACTCTGACAAAAGGACAAGAGGAGTTGAAGAGTCTACTGGCCAAAGAAAAGAAGAAGAAAGCGAAGAAACCACCCGATATTGTGATCATGGGAAGAAGGTTCCAAGGAGAAGCCAGACGTACTTTAGACTTCGCAACATCATCGGGTGAAGGAGATAATCAAGAAGACAGGACCAAGGAAGTGAACAACAACCCAACATCCGAAGAAGAGGAAGAACCTGACTATTATGAGGAACATTATCCTCCTGCTGATAATAAATACAAAGAGCTAGAGGATCGTTTGAATGCTATGGAGGTCCAGAGGGTACCCGAATTGGATTTTGAAGAGTTAGGACTTGTCTCAGGGGTTGTCATCCCGCAGAAATTCAAGGTTCCCACTTTCGCTAAATATGATGGTGTCTCTTGCACGAAGCTGCATTTAAGGTCATACGTCAGAAAGATTCAACCCCGCACGGCTGATAAGAATATATGGGTTCATTTTTTCCAAGAGAGCTTGTCAGGGACGCAATTGGATTGGTTCTATCAGTTGGAAGGGACCAATATTCACAATTGGGGAGATTTGGCCGCCGCCTTCTACAAACAATACCAGTATAATGCCGACTTAGCTCTAACTCAGACGCAATTGCAAGGCATGTCTATGGGTGCAGGTGAAGGTTTCAAAACCTATGCTCAAAAATGGAGGGATCTCGCAGCCAGAGTCCAGCCCCCTCTATCTGACAGAGAATTAGTGGATATGTTCCTAGGCACCTTATTAGGTCCATTATTATACCACCTGATCGGAAGTTCCTCAGCTGGATTTACTTAATTAATTATGACTGGTGAGAGGGACGAAGCTGGTATAAAAAACGGAAAAATTCAAAGAGATGCATCCTGGAGCATGATGAAGAAACCCTTTGTTGGAAAGAAGGAGGTCAGTGCTGCATATGACCATAGGAATCAAAACAAAATTGAACGTCGTTCGATGGTAGGGGCTGTTATGATTTCTAATCCTGTGCCAAATCAACAGCGAAATTATCAGCGTAAGCCAGAAGCGCCCATGAGACGGTTTACCCGGATCAACATGACCATGTCCCAGATTTTTCCATACCTTTTGAAGACCAATCTGGAAACTTTAAAAGAAGCTCCCAAGAACCCCAACACTGCTTTACCTCGCTACAACCCGAACGCTCGATGTGCCTATCATTCTGAAAGTCCGGGGCATGATACAAACAACTGTTGGGCCTTGAAGAATAAGGTACAAGACCTTATCGATGCGAAAGAGATTGAGTTTGATCCCCCAGAAACGCCTAATGTAATAACAGCGCCAATTCCAAGATATGGTCAAGGTGTCAACGCCATTGATGATGATCGTTTCGTCTCCTCCGTGAATGACTTAACTACTCCTCTGTTGACCATTAAACAAAATCTGTTGCAAGTCGGTCTGTTCCCAGGCTGCGATAAGAATTGTCACTTATGCAAGTCTCTCCCAAATGGCTATTTGTTACTAAAGATAAGCGTTCAGCGCCTGATGACTAGCAAAGAAATCTTGTTTGAAAAGATTCCTCTTATCAGAACTTCTTATCAAGATGTCTCGATAATCACCATTTCCAACAATCCTCCCGGGGTCTCCACCAAAAGACCCGCCAGGATTACATCTGTTCCAAGGTCTGCACCTCTAATCATCATTATGCCAAGACCAATATCATACTCTTCGGATAAAGCTGTTCCTTGGAACTATGGGGCTGACGTTTATTACTATGGCGTCAAGTAAGATCAGTTGGCAGTCAAAGACGAAGTTACGAGAGATATTGATCCTGACATCGGTAATATCACTGGGACCAGTAAGATAACAAGAAGTGGAAGAGTCTTATCATCCGAGATTTCTCTAAATACCGTTGCTACTCCTGTGATCATTCCCACTGCCACTCCTACCAACCCTCCCAGTGATACTCCTACTGTTATCCCTGCTACCGAGACAACGGGCAAAGAGGTCTCGAATGAGCCCCTCCAAGCGAGAGAGCGTCCCGAGATTATCCTTGAAGCTTCTAGAAAGGAGGTAGAAGAAATACTGAAGATAATCAAGAAAAGTGACTACAGCATTGTAGAACAGTTGGGGCAGACCCCCTTGAAGATATCATTGTTGTCCTTACTTTTGTGTTCTGAGGCCCACACCAAAGCCTTGGTAAAGTTTCTCAAGACCGCCCACGTGCCCCAAGAGACCTCCATCGACCAATTTGAGAATTGTGTGGCGAGTCTAACTGCTGATAACGGATTGGGTTTTTACGACGTTGATTTAACTTCTAAGGGAAAGAAGCACAACGATGCCTTGCATGTTTCCATTGAATGCATGGGCACCACACTTTCCCATGTTTTGGTGGATACCGGCTCATCATTGAATTTCTTTCCCAAAAATGCTCTCGACCGACTGGACTGCGAGGGACTCACTTTAAATCCTAGCAACATCATAGTAAGGGCCTTTGATGGTTCTAAGAGGATAGTGCACGGAGAAGTTAATATCCCTTTAAAAGTCTGAACTCAGACTTTTGATTCAACTTTCTATGTAATGGACATCCGCCCGTCTTACTCCTGTTTATTGGGTCGACCCTGGATCCATGGTGCTGGTGCCGTCACTTCTACCCTGCATCAGATGCTAAAATACCCGATCAAAGGAAAAATTGTCACAGTTCACGGGGAGGAGGAATACATGGTTAGCCACCTGAACTCTTTCAGGTATCTTGAAATGGATGGTGAATTCATTGAGACTCAATGTCAGAACTTTGAGGAGGTTCCAGAAACAGTTGCGGCAACCAAGTCTACTTCCAAAGTTCCGAAGATTACCAGACCTCCACTGAAGATGGCCTCTTTGAAAGATGCTAGAGCAGTAGTTGAAGAAAGCGGGTGTACCATCTGGGGTCAAATTCCGGGTATCCCCTACAAGTCCGACAAATTTGGTCTGGGATTCACTACAGAGGCCTAAAGAGATGTTCGACGCTCTCGCACTGGGGGACCACCTTTGCGTATCAGCAATCAGAGAGTCAATGCAGTAGAAGACAGTGATGGCAGCTGTGATATGGACGAGTGGATTTTTCCATCCATCAGCGAAGGGCTCAACAATTGGGAGGCCAAAGATTTCATTCCTATTACTTTTATTCAAGAGTAATTGTCTTTTAATGTTTTCAGGCTTCTAATATTTAAACAATTCAGACTTTTAAAAAAAAACCTTGTGTCTTACCCGAGGGACAACGGTCCATTTGTAAGGGTTGTCACTTCATTCTCATATGTCATCAATGAATCATGGACGTTTTTGCATACAAATTTTATGCTCCCTGTCTTTCTTTCTTACATTTTATTTCTTTCAAAGGTAGTTATGCTCTTACACACACTCACATATTAAAATGCAGATCTATATCCACTCAGGATCCCATGGGTAACAATTCTGCTATGGCCTATTGTGACTTTGAAAATCCAATCGACCAAGCCGAAGACAAAGGCGAGGAAGATTGTGAGGTGCCAGGGGATTTAGCTAGGTCATTGCAACAGGAAGAAAGGACCATTCATCCTCACGAAGAGCCTGTTGAAATAGTTAACTTAGGTATTGAGGACGACAAGAAAGAAGTCAAGGTGGGTGCCAATCTGGAACCCAGTGTCAAAGAGCGCCTGATTCAATTGCTGCACGATTATGTTGAGGTCTTTGCTTGGTCGTAAGCATGCCGAGACTTGATACAGACATTGTGGTACATCGTTTTCCTACAAGAGAAGATTGTTCTCCAGTAAAGTAAAAGGTTCTTCGCATGAGGCCTGATATGTCAGAAAAGATTAAAGCAGAATTCATGAAGCAATTCAATGCTGGATTCTTGGCTGTCACCTCTTATCCCCAATGGATTTCCAATGTTGTTCCCGTGCCCAAGAAAGACGGAAAAGTGAGAATGTGTGTAGAATACAAAGATTTTAATAGGGAAAGCCCCAAGGATGACTTCCGGATCCCCCACATTGACATTCTGGTTGACAATACGGCACAACACAAAGTGTTTTCCTTCATGGACGGTTTCTCAGGCTACAACCAAATCAAAATGGCGCCTGAGGATATGGAGAAAACAACCTTTATTACAGAGTGGGGCACATTCTGCTATAAGGTCATGCCATTCGGATTGAAGAATGTTGGGGAAACCTATCAGCGTGCCATGGTAGCTCTATTTCACGACATGATACATCACAAAATAGAGGTCTACTTGGACGATATGATAGCCAGATATCAAACGGAAGAAGAGCATCTCGATCATTTACAGAAGCTGTTTGGGAGGCTGAAGAAATACAAGTTGAGGTTAAACCCAAATAAATGCACGTTTGGGGTACGGTCTAGTAAACTCCTAGGCTTTGTCGTCAACAACAAAGGTATCGAGGTTGATCCTGCGAAGGTTAAAGCAATACAAGAGATGCCTTCTTCTCATACTGAGAAGGAAGTCAGAGGATTTTTGGGACGTATGAATTACATTGCCAGATTCATTTCTCACCTGACAGCTACTTGTGAACCGATCTTCAAATTGTTGAAGAAATATCAATTAGTCAAATGGAATGACGAATGCAAAGTATCTTTTGAAAAAACCAAAGAATACTTACAAGAGCCTCCTGTGTTGTTGCCACCTGTCGATGGAAGGCCACTGATCTTGTATCTGACTGTTTTAGAAAACTCAATGGGGTGTGTGCTGGGGCAGCATGAAGAGTCTGTCCGAAAAGAGCATGTTATTTACTACCTGAGTAAAAAGTTTACCGACTGTGAAACAAGATATTCACTTCTCGAGAAAACTTGATATGCTATGGCATGGGCTGCTCGCTGGCTAAGACAATATATGCTGACCCATACTACCTTGTTGATATCTAAAATGGATCCAATAAAATACATCTTCGAGAAGCCTGCTCTCTCTGGGAGAATAGCAAGATGGCAGATGATCCTGACGGAATATGACATACAATATACTACCCAGAAAGCAATAAAGGGTAGTGCACTGGATGATCACCTTGCTCATCAAGCTTTGGAAGACTACCAATCCATGAAGTTCGAATTCCCAGATGAGGACATCATGATAGTAAACAATTGTGAAGAGATCAGACCATATGATGGACCTGAATAAGGATCCCGATGGATTCTGTTTTTCGATGGGGCATCCAATGCGCTTGGCAATGGTATTGGCGATGTACTCGTACTCCTTAAGGGTGTCATACTCCCTTTACTGCAAGACTCTGCTTCAATTATACAAACAACATGGCAGAATATGAAGCGTTCATCTTTGGTCTCAGAGCTGCCATAAATTTGGGGATCAAATCTTTGAGTGTGTTTGGAGATTCAGCTTTGGTCATCAGTCAGATCAAAGGGGAATGTGACACCAAACACCCTAACCTTATCCCTTATAAAGAACATGTTTTGACATTCCTGCCACGTTTTTGAGAAGATTACCTTCGAGCATTTCCCGCGAGAAGAAAATCAGCTAGCAGACACACTAGCTACAATGTCATCTATGTTTAAACTTAATTGGGATAACGAGGCTCCCTGGATCACCATCAGACGAATGGATGAACCAACACACTATCACGAGATTAATACTGAAGAAGTAGTGGACCAACCCTGGTTTCACGAAGTCAAGAGGTATCTCGAGTCACAAGAATATCCGAAAGGAGCTTCAGTTAATGATAAGAAATTCTTGATAAGATTCTCGGCTAAGTTATTCCTTAGTAATGACATTTTGTACAAATGTAATCATGACTCTGTATTACTTCAGTGTGTAGACAAAGTTGAAGATGAAAGGATCATGGCTGAATTGCACGAAGGCACTTTTGGTACCCATTCCAGTGGGCATACGATGGCAAAGAAAATCCTACGGGCAGGCTATTATTGGTCTGCCATGGAAGCAGATTGCTATCAACACTCTCGGACTTGCCATAAGTGTCAGATTTATGCTGATAAATTGTACGTACCTCCGGTTCCTCTGAATATCTTGATGGCTTCTTGGCCCTTTGCTATGTGGGGAATCAATATGATTGGGGAAATCAAGCCAACGACGTCCAATGGACACAGCTTCATCTTAGTGGCCATCGACTATTTTACAAAGTGGGTTGAGGCAGCTTCCTTCGCTTCCGTTACCAATAATGTTGTCACCCAGTTCATAAAACAGAATCTCATCTGTCGGTACAGTATCCCAGAGAGAATCCTCATTGATAATGGTACGAATCTAAACAACACTATAATCACCGCCTTGTGCAAGGAATTCAAGATCCAGCATCACAATTCTTCCCCTTACTGGTCAAAGATGAATGGCGCTGTAGAAGCCGCTAACAAAAACATTAAGAAGATCATACAGAAAATGACAGTAACATACAAAGACTGGCATGAGATGCTACCATTCGCTCTTCACGTGTATCGTACCATAACTCGCACATTAACCGGGGCAACACCCAATTCTCTAGTATACGGCATGAAGGTTGTCTTAACTATTGAGGTCCAGATCCCCTCTTTGAGGATTATAATGGATGCTGGGCTGAACGAAGAAGATTGGATTCAGACTCGACTTGATCAACTGAACTTAATTAATGAGAAAAGGCTTACTGCTGTTTGCCATGGTCAAGTGTATCAGAAACGAATGATCAAGGCTTTCAACAAAAAGGTCAGACGCCAAGTGTATCAAGTCGGGGATCTGGTGATCAAGCGCATCATACTGCCGCAAGGTGATCCCAGGGGCAAATGGACTCCTACATACTAAGGACCATTTGTGATCAAAAACATATTCTCTGGTGGAGAAATGATCTTGACCACTATGGATGGTGACGACCTTCCACACCCTGTAAACGCAGACATAGTTAAAAGATAATACGCATGAACAAGGACCCGCTAGATCGATTGACCTAGGCAAAAATTAGGGCATCCCGGCGAACCAAAAGGTTCGGGCAAAAATTAGGGATAAAATACAAAAAAAATCTGTACACCCGACAAGCTGAAAACCTGAAAGGGCGGCTTGGGCAAAAAAGGGTGTCCCGGTGGATCGAAAACCCGAAAGGGCGGTCCAGGAAAAAGTTAGGGAATTAAAGCGCATGACTATGTCCCATTGGATCATCTTACAGATAATATTCAGCGTCGACCGACCAGCTCAAACGGTACTAATCAATCCAATCAACTTCACCAAGGTGACAAGTAGACAAGACACTCAGAGACACGAAGACTATAGCAAGATGGGAACCCCATGGGATTATCTCACATAACTATCTTTTCTTTGTATCAATTTTCATTTTCTACGACGACATTCTCCTACTAGAATGTTCGTCTCGTTGTACAAAAAGACTTATTCAAGTTAATACAAAGATATCCCTTTTGAAAGTGCAAAACTACTTGTTTTTCTTTATTTATGTGTTTTGTTTACAAAAACGTCCAATGCTTTATTTTTGCACATATGCATTTGAACGTGATTACTATTTGCAAATGAACAGAAAATAGAAAGACAATCACTAATGGCTTTAAGAAACAAGATAATATCTTTAGGCTATTCCATAAAATCCTCACAGGTACTTCCCCCGGCAAGAGCGGAAACAAGGACATCCTACTACAGGATCACTAACATGTCCCCGGTATGTAGCTTAGTGGTATGAAGCGCTCTCATATCCCTGGCGGAGCAAAACCTCAAACTACCTCTCCAAAGGTTCCCCAGTAAAAGTCGCCAGGCTTCTTAGGATTCCACAGCAGGATTTCACGAAGTCCACAAGCAATGCACGTCGTCCCCCTTCCACAATAGAGTTTATTTCTCTAACAAAAGGGAAACTCATCCATCAAATTCTTCAACTTCAACAAAGTATAGAGACTTACACTCCTCTTTCCCAGAAGTACTCAGGGATTTATTTTCCCCGACTCTAGCAACACTACGACACGAACAATCTTTATGTCCATACATTTGCATTCATATGTCATAGCATTGACAACACAAGTACATACAGTGCAATCTCCTTCATTGTGAGAAAACAAAAATCATACCATGCATTGCATACATCATAGAATTTCATACAATTAACTCTTCACCTTTTCAGGAAAGAATCAATAAACAGGAAATTATCATCAACAAATTTCCGACAGACAAATATTTTCAACAAATTAATTACAGATTAATTCCTGAGAAAAGACTGGTAGACCAACTACATAGCAAACATTTCTTTCAAACTTCTGCTGGTTCAGTTTAAATCTCTCAATGATTTATTCTGATTCTTTCCCGCAGATATCTTCTCTGGTTCAGATAAATCTCTCAATGATCTATTGTGATTCTTCTCCAATTTTTTTACTGGTTCAGATAAATCTCTCAACGGTTTATTCTGATTCTTTTCCAGATTTTTACTGGTTCAGATAAATCTCTCAACGATTTGTTCTGATTCTTCTCCAGATTTTTACTGGTTCAGATAAATCTCTCAACGATTTGTTCTGATTATTCTCAAGACCCCTGCCATTTCAATTTAAATCTCTCAACGGTTTATTATGATTCTTCTCCAGATTTTTTACTGGTTCAGATAAATCTCTCAACGGTTTATTCTAATTTTTTTCCAGATTTTTACTGGTTCAGATAAATTTCTCAATGATTTGTTCTGATTCTTCTCCAAATTTTTACTGGTTCAGATAAATCTCTCAATGATTTCTTTTGATTCTTCTCCAGACCCCTGCTGGTTCAGATAAATCTCTCAACGGTTTATTCTGATTCTTCTCCAGATTTTTTACTGGTTCAGATAAATCTCTGAACGGTTGATTCTGATTCTTTTCCAAATTTTTTACTGGTTCAGATAAATCTCTCAACAGTTTATTCTGATTCTTTTCCAGATTTTTACTGGTTCAGATAAATCTCTCAACGGTTTATTCTAATTCTTTTCCAGATTTTTGCTGGTTCAGATAAATCTCTCAACGGTTTATTCTGATTCTTCTCCTGATTTTTACTAGTTCAGATAAATCTCTCAATGATTTGTTCTGATTCTTCTCCAAACCTCTGCCCGTTCAGTTTAAATCTCTCAACGATTTATTCTGATTCTTCTCCAGATTTTTTACTGGTTTAGATAAATCTCTCAACGATTTATTCTGAATCTTTTCTAGTTTTTTACTGGTTCAGATAAATCTCTCAACGATTTGTTCTGATTCTTCTCCAGACCCCTGCTGGTTCAGATAAATCTCTCAACGGTTTATTCTGATTCATCTCTAGATTTTTACTGGTTCAGATAAATCTCTCAACAATTTGTTCTGATTCATCTCTAGATTTTTACTGGTTCAGATAAATCTCTCAACAATTTGTTCTGAGTCTTCTCCAGATCACTGCCGGTTCAGTTTAAATCTCTCAACAATTTATTCTGATTCTAATCCATATTTTTACTGGTTCAAATAAATCTCTCCATGATTTGTTCTGATTCTTCTCCAGACCCCTGTCGTTTCAGTTTAAATCTCTCAACGGTTTATCCTGATTCTTTCCCGCAATTATCTTCTCCAGTTCAGATAAATCTCTCAATGTTTTGTTCTGATTCTTCTCCAGATTCTTGATAAATTACACCAAGATTTATTCTGATGCTTCCTAGTCAAGGTTAATCCAATACCTCTCTTGGTTCAGTATTAAATCGTTCCAAGATTTATTCTAATGCTTCCCAGTCAAAAAACATTCAATACTTCTGCTAGTATCAATTTAAATCAACCAAAGGTTTATTCTGATTTTCTTTTCCGTTTAAAGTCAAGATCAGACTTAATCCATTTCTGTCAACAATCACCTTTGGATGGTGTTGTACCCCAAAATTTTCCCTCGCATTTTTCCCCAAGAAATCTCAGCTTCAAACATTTCCTGACTTTTCAAACTGGCTCAAGAATCGGACAAACGGACTTTTCTTGACAGTCAAGCAAAATTAGGGTTTTTACTGATTTTTAGAGCCTTGGATTATTTCATACAGTTGGCTTAGGGTTTTGATGAATTTTGGCTCAATTTTGATCAAGCGAACGCTATTTGGCATTTAATCAGGAGTTAAGGTTTTATGGGCATATTCTCAGAAAGATTAAAATTCTACAACACTTTGCAGTTTATTCCGAGATTCGGGTTGAATTTGCATTATTCATAATTTAATCAGTGAAAGAAACAGTGGTTTGAATTCAGTTTGTTTGGGCCAGTCAAAGAAGGTGTGCAGTTTGGATTTACAGTAGTGGCAAAGAATCAGTGTTTATGGCAAATCAGTGAAGAAGGAATGCGCTTGGTCAGTTCAGTTTGGTTGACTGCTGCTTTGCTTTGGATATCGGAAGAGACAGGTTTAATTGATCAATATTGTTATTATTTAAGTTATTTATTATTCTAAAAAATTGAATGATTGAAATTTATTTTTCAATTGTTTTAATTCTAAGAATTTTAAATAAATAAATAAACAATAAAGAAAATTAGAATTAATTGGATAATTTAGACTTTTATTGATATTTGAATTATTTGTACAAATTGTTGTTTATAATTTAAAATTATGAACAATAATATACATTGATTTAAAATATTACATAGAATAAAAAACTATCCTATTTTCTAATATTCTTCACTCTTCACTCCGCTCCGATGCTCCATTGTTTTGTCTGCAAAAAGAGAAGAAAAGTCAGAAGGCAGTTAAAAGAGACAGAGAAAATATTGCTCATCATTAGGGGCCACTGACTGGGATCAGTTGACCCTCTCTGCAAATCACGGGATTTCTCCCGGTTCACAAAGAGGGAAGAATTCTATTTTTTATTCATGAAATGCAAATGTCAAAAGTATAAGTTCCAAAATTCAAACTGCAAACTTCCAACTAAACTGAAAAAATCCAATCTCAACTTTCTATCCAAAGCAAAAGGCAAGTTACTGTCAAAATGCCAAAGATATCAAAGATTTCAAAAGTACATTTACTGTCACAAGTACCCAAGCTGTCATGAAAAGATTTGGCCAAGATATCAAGGAAAAGAAAAAGCACACAAACTGTCAAAGCTGGATAAAGAGATGCAGAAAATGTGTTATGCAAGAAAACTTAATCATCATTTCCCATCAAAATAGGGCCCCTTCAGAAACAGTACAAAGAAATCATATAATAATCTTTAAACTGTACTGAAAAGTGAGAAAAAGAGAGATAAAGAGCATAGGCAGAGTTCAGGTCCGAGGCATAGACAGCAAGACAGAAAAAAAAAGATATACAAATCCACAAGCCAAGACAGTTCAGTAGACAGTTCAAGGAGAGAAGAAAATATACAAACTAAAAGCCTGATGAGATATAACACACAACATAACACATCTCAGAAGGGGAACTCAGAACTAAACCAGCATCGGCCATAACCTCATACCCATCCTAAAAACCTGCATAAAACATACAAGTTCAAACCTGAAGCATAGGCATCAAACCTGCTAATGCTCCAAGAACCTGCCTACGCTTAAAGATACAAACCATAAGAGCCTAAACTACCAAAAATCCCTGTCAAAAAACCTCAAGCCAAGTATCAGTCACAAAACATAGCCCATTCAAAAACCAACCATAACTAGAATCACCACCCCTATTGCCAAGTCTCAAGCCTGAACATCAAAAACCTGATAAGCAATATACCAGTACCAAAACCTGCTGATACATAACCTGCCTAATCCAAAAAAAAGCACCACTACTCTCAAACCTGATACCAGTACTAAAACCATACCAACGCCTGTCAAGCATAACCAAACACATAATCCCTCAAGCATACTCAAGCCAGCCATTGTAAAAGATAAGCTTAAGGCCTTTCAAAGCTTCAAAGCTCCAAAAAGGGCATCAAGCCTTCAAGCCCTCAGAATCTTGGATTCAATCATGGGGCGAGAAAAAACATGTTAAATTAGGCAACACAGTAGAGGCAATAGGGCAGTCAAACAAGCATCATATTCCAACCCACACTCAAGGCAACAATAAGAAGCGTGTTCAGGGCATCATAGGCCACAACGTAGGCAAATCGTTCAAGAAAGCATTCAACAATTCAAAGGGACGAAAGTGGAAGAGATAAAGATACCAAGGCAGCAATGTTCTAAAGTATTCAAAGCAAATGTTCGAGGCAACATACAAATTCCCAAGGACAACACATAGTGGAAGAAGAAGATAAAAAAAAAGTGAATTTTAAGAAGGATTCCTCAGCACATATCATCATCAAAACCCTAATATATCAAAAGAACGAAAATACCAGGAAAGCATCAAAAGCAAAGCAAGCTCAAAGCTCCATCACCGAATCTCCGGCCTCCTAAGCGCCACAGCTCCCCTCCTCTCTCCTCCTTCTCCAAGGTCAGGTAACGGGCTTTCTACCTCTTCTCCTTCACCTCACAATAACAAAAGACCAAGTAAGAACTCAAATCAAAAACATGCAATTCGTAAAAAAGGGAAAAGAGATAAGAACATAAAACGTTGGAACGAACCTTAAGTCAAGGACGCTGGGCTCATGTCAGTGGAGGGAAGAAAGGCTTCAGGAGTAGCGCTGGTGGACGGAGGAAGCATTCAGGGAAGTGAAGCTTGATCGGAGAAGACGAACTCAGCGAACACGGCGCCGTCTCAAAACCCTAAAAACTGTCGTTCTGAATAACTTTCCACAACCCTAAGAATTCGTTTCAAGTTAAGCTTGGGCCTGACCCGTCTCTACCTTCCCCAAAGCCCATTAAACACTAACCCTTTTCTTTTTTTTTATTTTATAAATAATATTTACTTCTTTTTTTTCTTCCTTTTGTAAAATACTAACTTTCTTTTATTTTATTTTATAAACAAATGTTTACTTTTTTTTTATCTCTTGTAAAGTACTAACTTAAATGAAATACATTTTTATCATATGGTTCAAACGTCCCTTTTTAAATATATATTTGTACATAAAAATAACAAAATACTTTTATACACAATTAACTTAAAAACATTTTTAATACATATTGAAATACATTTGTATATATTATCTTTTCTTTTTTTCATACATAATTAAAATTGAAATTCTTTTAGTTAATATACATATTTGTACATAACAATATATACATTTCTCTAAAACTAAAATTAATAAATATGTGATTAAAATACTTTCTTTTTTTTTGCATAATACAATTTAATTAAAATTTGAACATACCATTTAAGTTAAAACATTTTCCCTTTTGTACCTAATCAAACATACAAAATCAAAGATTCGTTAAAATACATTTCTCTAGGTCAAACTCTAATACGATTCAACTTCGCATTTCGCACTTGTACATAATTACACAATTCATATACATATACACTTGTGCACTTACACAAATGCATTCACATTTCCCTATACACATTTTTTATCTTACACCTGTATATTCGATATTTATATTTGATTGCGACTTCGATTTGGTTGTAAATACTATAAGTCTCATCCCCTTGTACATTTATACCCCCACTCCCAGACACTATTTTGTAATAGCGTAGATTTTACATTCCGCAATTTACAGCTTTCCAATTATACCATGGTTAGACCTAGGGTTTGTATGTACATAAAATCAAACGCTAGATAACCTAATACAAGACAAATACATGTAATCAATACACAATCACACTTGCACCCCCTAGGGTAATCCCACATGTTGCCTTCCAAAATGGGCCATGCTTGCACGTCGAGTATCTTTGGCAAAACAAAATCAAATGATCATAAGTCCCTCGATGACGCTTTCGAAAGTTGCCTAAACGGAATGATCATAGTCCCTTCAAAGCAAATTGCCAAAGACACTTGGCACCATTGCATTCATGGTCCATACGATGACCCACGCCCGTCCCGAATAAACTTCCTAAACGCAAGATTGTCTACCAATTTCAATGGTAGAACAAAATTGTAAAAGGGGTTAGAACATGACAAAAACCTTTGAGTACAATAGGGTAGACAAAACTCTTAGTTACTTGAGATCAAACTTGCAAAAACACTTGCCTTCTTTTCAAAAACCACAATCCACAACACTTTCAAAAATTAACTTTTCAAACCTTTGAAACATCTTTTCGAAAAGATATACGCCTTTGTAAAACATTCGAGTAAAGAATTATTACAAGGTTAGCCTAAGACAAGGCATCTTTTTCCAAAACGTTTTCAAAAAGCACCCACACACATGTCATTTTCAAAGCAATCGAAAAACAAGGCAAGTGATCTAAAAAACCAAGTAACTAAGAGCCCATGGATAACCATGGATGAAAAGGGTGCTAATACCTTCCCTTTTCATAATTTACCCCCCGAACCCATGAAATATCTCAAAAGGTTTTTGCTGTGCTTTTTTAACCTTTCCTTTAGGATAAAATAAAAAGTCGGTGGCGACTCTTGCTCGACCGCACAAGTGCGAATACGAACGCAAAACCTCAAGTCAGTTCTCCCACCGTATCACAGAACTGGCGACTCTGCTGGGGATAGTTTTTAAGTGGGGTTACCTTAGGGTTTAGATCACCTTTACTTTCAATTGATTGCTTTGTTTGCTTTACATTTATGGGCTTTGTATCGGAGTTTTATAGATCCTAACCCGGATCTGGGGAAACCCTTTTAGGTAGCAACAAGGCTGTGAGGGAACTGTGCGGGGTATACCGACATGGTTGAAGCAGTCTGCTACGTTGATGTGGCACTTTGGTGTGTACCGGTAACCCTTGAGTTCAGTCAAGGAGAGTACGGGGCCGCCGCGTGGTGTCGTGAAGCATCAACTGACCTTAGAACCTTAATTGAACCATCTTGGCCTTTTTAGGGTAGTGAGATAACTGACTTTGGTGCAGTCCGAGGTTGGTTGATACTCGATACTACACTCAATTGAGGGTTGCTTTCCTGGAATATTTCGGTCGCCAGTTCAGTGGCTAAATCGAAACGGTGAACAATGAAAGCAATCCAGTGACGTTGGGACCTCTAGAACCCGGTTACTTTTGGTAGGACAGGTTTTAAACCCACAAACTGAAAGAGGGTAGTACCTGAACCTCATGCAAGCCTAAACCTAAGGCCTTGTGTGCTTTGTGTGAATATTGTTTGCCTGTATATACACTTACTTGCTTGTGCATACCTGTACATCATGACATCATACCATAGCATTCTAGCATTTTCAATAACCATTTCAAGGATCTCGAGGGTTCTGTTGATGCAGGATTACGTTGAACCAGACATCTGTCAAGGGGCAAGAAGTTTCTCCTCTAAACCAACCCAGTCAAAGTTCAAGAACAACAACTTGAACCAGTGGCTATGACCCACTTGACATGGTGAGCTTGATTCTCGTGGAAAGACATCCACCGATACAAAGTTCTCCAACCAAAAGATCAAGCATAACAACTTGAACCAGTGGCTATGACCCACTTGACATGGTGAGCTTGATTCTCGTGGAAAGACATCCACCGATACAAAGTTCTCCAACCAAAAGATCAAGCATAACAACTTGAATCAGTGGCAATGACCCACTTGACACGGTGATCTTGATTCTCGTGGAAGGACGTCCACCGGTACAGAGATCTCCAATCCAAGAACAAAGTTCAACCTCTAACATTTTCTTGTGTTTACCCCAAGAGATCCTTGAAAGCATGCATCCACATATCATGCATTGCATTTTGACAATCTTTCCTTTTTCAGGTTTCCTTACTCTCCTGCTGTTTATTTCAGCAAGAGATGGCTCTAGAACGGTCTGTCAAAGACATCCAGGACCAGACTGCTCAGCTGCAGGAGATGTTCCTGAATTTGTCTCTGGGGCAAGAAGAGATGAAAGCTCTCCTCACCAAGGGCTTGGGGAGTTCCAACAATGCCAGGAGTGATCAGATTGCGGAGCTGCAGTTTGATCTGACAACACTGAGGACTCAAATGATGGGACAGTTGGTGGGCCAGATGGCTCTCATCCAAGACCTATCTCAAAGACAAGAGGAACTCAGAGTTCTTATCCGCCAACTGCTTCCAAACAACCAACTGGGGCAAACATCTGAGGTCGAAGAGCAAGTCACCGCTCAGCCTCCATCCACTCAAGAAGACAAGGGGAAGGCTCCTTTGCTAGCTTCAGGGTCACAAACCCATCAACAACCTCGCCAGCGTCAACGGGGCAATCGGCGTAAGCAAGAAACATCGGGTAGGCAGTTCACTGAGACTGACATACCGTCATCTCTAATTCTGGAGCGCTTGTTGGAGGTCAATCTGACTGCTTTAAGGGATCCTATCCGGAACCCAAATACCGCTGCTCCTAGCTATCGTCCTGACGCATTTTGTGTTTACCACTCCTATAGCCCAGGACATGACACCGATAGCTGTTGGGCCTTGAAGAACAAGATTCAAGATCTGATTGACATTGGAGTGCTGAGGTTCATGCCAGACGGCGAGATGAAAATCTTCCGTTAAAGGGTTCTCCACTTGAAGTGACGAAGCTCGAGCTGAAAGACTTTTATTTCTTTTTGAATTTTCAAAGTTGTAATTTGCTTTTGCTGTCAAACAATTATCTGTTGATGTTAAACTCTGTTTTCATTAATGCATTGCATATGTTTGTCTTGAATTCATCCATTCGTTTCACTACTCTTATGCTTTTCTTTATGATATCTGACTCTTGATAAAAAGCTGCTAGCCTTTAGATGGAGGATGAAGAAACAATGCCGTGATCTTATACAGTATGCTTTTGAACAGACCTTGCTGATGATGTACAGGCATTTCTTTCAATTCCCAAACACTGGAGTTATAAGGAAGTTAATCCCTAGTCAACCCCTTCGAGCCAAAGAAGTAGGAGTTTCCTGTTCTAAACAATCAAAACCTTTGATATAAACCTGGGGCAGGGTAGTATCTCAGTTAATTCAAGAGAAAACGCGCAGTGAAGTCGCAAACTCTCAGTTCGTAATATAACGAACGACGTCAAAAAAGAAAGCGTTCCTTTGGAATCAAAAGACAAGGGTGGTTCCCTATCACATAGACAGTCAATCTCTCAAAAGAGAAAAGCCCACTGAGCCAAAACCTATAAAGGAGGCTTAAGAAAGCTGGGGCATCCCGCTGACAGTAATCCCGAAAACGGTAACAGTCAGGCAAAAGTTAGGGATAACAAATCAAAATCAAAATAGTGAGGTCATTACAAAACCCTCAACAACATGAAAAGTGTTGGAAAAGAAAAAAGGAGATGATGACTGTCTCCCAAAATTCAAACTGGTGAACCATCGCCCAAAAGTCGTTCCAAACTCAAAACAGAGTGCGACGCACAGTTAACTGAGCTTAGGTTGAAGAACATCACGAAGAGCGGGTGGGTACAAATATACTTTGAGCCTTTATCCTTTGTTTCTTAAAACCGCGAACCAGGCCACGTTACAACCCTCCAAAAGTCCTAATTGAAGCATGGGTTAGTTCGAAAGCATACTGTTACAAAAGGTATCCTGACTCCTGTAGGGCTTTGCTCTAAATCTCGTGTTAACTTGTCTTATGAAAAGTTTTCTGCTAAAAACGCATTTTTCAAAACTTCGAGACAAACATAAACTTTGCATTATTCGAACATCACTGTCTGCATTTGACCCCTTTTGTTCGACAGCGAAGAAGTTCATACAGCGAATGTTCGGAGGAACGAAAACTCTCTCAGTAAGTCAAAATCACTTCAAGAGGATAACACTTCCCTTATCAACAAAGGGGCATGACATGTCACAATTCAATTAACCTGGGGCAGTCCAGTCAAGATTTCAAGAAATCTCTCAATATGCAGGGTAATCTGATTCAAGATTCCTTCATCACCACTTGGGGCATTCGAATGTCAAAAGTGTTCAACAAATCAACTACAACATTTCCAGATTCGACTCCTGTATCCAGCCAGGGCATATCTGTTGACGACTATTTCCAGACTCGATTCCTGTATCTAGCCAGGGCACGTCTGAAGAGTTCGAAGATTCGATTCCTGTATCCAGCCAGGGCATATCTGTTGACGACTATTTCCAGATTCAACTCCTGTATCCAGCCAGGGCATATCTGTTGACTACATTTCCAGACTCGATTCCTGTATCTAGCCAGGGCACGTCTGAAGAGTTTGAAGATTCGATTCCTGTATCCTGCCAGGGCATATCTATCAACTATCACCTTTCCAGATTCGACTCCTGTATCTAGCCAGGGCATGTCTGAAGAATTCCAGATCAACACCTGCAACAACCCAGGAAACATCTGTGAACGACCGATTGTAGACCAACACCTGTAATAAGCCAGGAATTTATCTACATCACCACTTGGGGCATTCGAATGTCAAAAGTGTTCAAAACCGATGCAGTTTTACACAAGCTCATCATCAGGAAGCCCTACACCGGTTCCTCTTCAAGACTTCTGAAAACAGTTTACGGATTCTTCCCAACAACGGATGTTAATCTACAGACTTGTTCAGACTCTTCTCAAACCTTTGAAATTAGTTTACGGACGCTTCCCAACAACGGATGCGGCTCTATTGCTAATTCAATTTCAAGATTTCTGAAAATAGTTCACGGGTTCTCCAAGTAAACGGATGTTAACCTATCACTTGTTCAGATTCTTCTCAAGACTTCTGAAAACAGTTCATGGATTCTTCCCAAGTAACGGATGTTAATCTATCAGCTTGTTCAGATGCAACCTTTGAATTTAGTTTACGGACGCTTCCCAACAACGGATGCGGCTCTATTGCTAATTCAATTTCAAGATTTCTGAAAATAGTTCACGGGTTCTCCAAGTAAACGGATGTTAACCTATCACTTGTTCAGATTCTTCTCAAGACTTCTGAAAACAGTTCATGGATTCTTCCCAAGTAACGGATGTTAATCTATCAGCTTGTTCAGATGCAACCTTTGAATTTAGTTTACGGACGCTTCCCAACAACGGATGCGGCTCTATTGCTAATTCAATTTCAAGATTTCTGAAAATAGTTCACGGGTTCTCCAAGTAAACGGATGTTAACCTATCACTTGTTCAGATTCTTCTCAAGACTTCTGAAAACAGTTCATGGATTCTTCCCAAGTAACGGATGTTAATCTATCAGCTTGTTCAGATGCAACCTTTGAATTTAGTTTACGGACGCTTCCTAACAACGGATGCGGCTCTATTGCTAATTCAACTTCAAGATTTCTGAAAATAGTTCACGGGTTCTCCAAGTAAACGGATGTTAACTTATCGCTTGTTCAGATTCTTCTCAAGCTAACAACCACGGAAGATCGCACTCGCCAGAATTCTCCCTATCCCCAGCGGAGTTCATCAAAATTCCCCAGCAGTAACTTATCTTTGCAAATCCCCAGCCAGAGAATCCCCCGGAATTCAATTCCCCTCAGAGTTTAAGCTTCAGTATCCCCAGCAGATCAAGAGCTTCAAGTGGACAATCCCCAGCGGAGTCAGACTTTTAAACCTTCTCCCCACAGAGTTTTGGAAGGACAAATCTTGAGTTCCCCAGTGAAGCCTCCAGAGTTACTTCCCATCAAGCTGACGATTCTCAAATCTGACCTCCCCAGCATGAGTCTACTAGTTGGAACTCCCCAGTAGAGGTCATCAGGAATTCTCTTCCCCAGCGACAGCCAAGGATTTATTTTCCCCGGCAGCAGTCAAGATGCTTTTATCTTCAGCCATCTCGGATTCATGTATCCTCGGCAAGATTAGCTCATCAGCCTACATGCGCATTCATTACATTCATATCATAAACATTAATGTCACATGCATTGCATCATGCATCATAACATTGCATACAACTAACCCTTCACCTTTTCAGGTAAGATCAGTCGACAGACAAAGATCATCTCCCAAGATTCATCCAGAAATAGTTCAGATGTGACCCAGACACGGCAACATTCTGATACTTATTCCAAATTCATTCAGACGCATCAGCAGAAACCTTACACCGGTTCCTCTTCAACTTCAAGACTTCTGAAATAGTTTACAGATTCTTCCCAACAACGGATGTCAATCTGCCAACTGATTCAGACTCTCCTCAACTTTTGAAGGCAGTTTACAGATTCTTCCCAACAACGGATGTCAATCTACCAACTGATTCAGACTCTTCTCAGTTTTTGAAAATAGTTTACGGACATGTCCCAACAACGGATACTGCTCTATTGCTTGTTCAAATCCAGATAGTTTACAGATTCTCCAGATATGGACGACAGTCTGTTGCTTGTTCGGACCCCAATTCAGAGATGTTCCAAAACATGGATGCCCTTCTGATACTTGTCCATTCACCATTGACATACAGTTCAACATATCCAGATGGCATCTCTAAGCCCATCCCCCGACAAAATTCTACCGCACCAGATGGCATCTTTAAGCCCATCACCAAATGGCATCTTTAAGCCCATTCACATCCACCATCGGATCGACGAGTGCAAATTTTCTGGGCACATTAGTGTCCAATCTCCTTTTACCTTCAAGTCGCGAAAGGCAAACTTGCCAATCTAACTCTTCAGGTCAAAGAAGATTGAACAGGGGCAACTGTTGTACCCCAAAATTTGCCCTCGCATTTTTCCCCAAGAAATCTCAGCTTCAAACATTTCCTGACTTTTCAAACTGGCTCAAGAATCGGACAAACGGACTTTTCTTGACAGTCAAGCAAAATTAGGGTTTTTACTGATTTTCAGAGCCTTGGATTATTTCATACAGTTGGCTTAGGGTTTTGATGAATTTTGGCTCAATTTTGATCAAGCGAACGCTATTTGGCATTTAATCAGGAGTTAAGGTTTTATGGGCATATTCTCAGAAAGATTAAAATTCTACAACACTTTGCAGTTTATTCCGAGATTCGGGTTGAATTTGCATTATTCATAATTTAATCAGTGAAAGAAACAGTGGTTTGAATTCAGTTTGTTTGGGCCAGTCAAAGAAGGTGTGCAGTTTGGATTTACAGTAGTGGCAAAGAATCAGTGTTTATGGCAAATCAGTGAAGAAGGAATGCGCTTGGTCAGTTCAGTTTGGTTGACTGCTGCTTTGCTTTGGATATCGGAAGAGACAGGTTTAATTGATCAATATTGTTATTATTTAAGTTATTTATTATTCTAAAAAATTGAATGATTGAAATTTATTTTTCAATTGTTTTAATTCTAAGAATTTTAAATAAATAAATAAACAATAAAGAAAATTAGAATTAATTGGATAATTTAGACTTTTATTGATATTTGAATTATTTGTACAAATTGTTGTTTATAATTTAAAATTATGAACAATAATATACATTGATTTAAAATATTACATAGAATAAAAAACTATCCTATTTTCTAATATTCTTCACTCTTCACTCCGCTCCGATGCTCCATTGTTTTGTCTGCAAAAAGAGAAGAAAAGTCAGAAGGCAGTTAAAAGAGACAGAGAAAATATTGCTCATCATTAGGGGCCACTGACTGGGATCAGTTGACCCTCTCTGCAAATCACGGGATTTCTCCCGGTTCACAAAGAGGGAAGAATTCTATTTTTTATTCATGAAATGCAAATGTCAAAAGTATAAGTTCCAAAATTCAAACTGCAAACTTCCAACTAAACTGAAAAAATCCAATCTCAACTTTCTATCCAAAGCAAAAGGCAAGTTACTGTCAAAATGCCAAAGATATCAAAGATTTCAAAAGTACATTTACTGTCACAAGTACCCAAGCTGTCATGAAAAGATTTGGCCAAGATATCAAGGAAAAGAAAAAGCACACAAACTATCAAAGCTGGAGAAAGAGATGCAGAAAATGTGTTATGCAAGAAAACTTAATCATCATTTCCCATCAAAATAGGGCCCCTTCAGAAACAGTACAAAGAAATCATATAATAATCTTTAAACTGTACTGAAAAGTGAGAAAAAGAGAGATAAAGAGCATAGGCAGAGTTCAGGTCCGAGGCATAGACAGCAAGACAGAAAAAAAAAGATATACAAATCCACAAGCCAAGACAGTTCAGTAGACAGTTCAAGGAGAGAAGAAAATATACAAACTAAAAGCCTGATGAGATATAACACACAACATAACACATCTCAGAAGGGGAACTCAGAACTAAACCAGCATCGGCCATAACCTCATACCCATCCTAAAAACCTGCATAAAACATACAAGTTCAAACCTGAAGCATAGGCATCAAACCTGCTAATGCTCAAAGAACCTGCCTACGCTTAAAGATACAAACCATAAGAGCCTAAACTACCAAAAATCCCTGTCAAAAAACCTCAAGCCAAGTATCAGTCACAAAACATAGCCCATTCAAAAACCAACCATAACCAGAATCACCACCCCTATTGCCAAGTCTCAAGCCTGAACATCAAAAACCTGATAAGCAATATACCAGTACCAAAACCTGCTGATACATAACCTGCCTAATCCAAAAAAAAGCACCACTACTCTCAAACCTGATACCAGTACTAAAACCATACCAACGCCTGTCAAGCATAACCAAACACATAATCCCTCAAGCATACTCAAGCCAGCCATTGTAAAAGATAAGCTTAAGGCCTTTCAAAGCTTCAAAGCTCCAAAAAGGGCATCAAGCCTTCAAGCCCTCAGAATCTTGGATTCAATCATGGGGCGAGAAAAAACATGTTAAATTAGGCAACACAGTAGAGGCAATAGGGCAGTCAAACAAGCATCATATTCCAACCCACACTCAAGGCAACAATAAGAAGCGTGTTCAGGGCATCATAGGCCACAACGTAGGCAAATCGTTCAAGAAAGCATTCAACAATTCAAAGGGACGAAAGTGGAAGAGATAAAGATACCAAGGCAGCAATGTTCTAAAGTATTCAAAGCAAATGTTCGAGGCAACATACAAATTCCCAAGGACAACACATAGTGGAAGAAGAAGATAAAAAAAAAGTGAATTTTAAGAAGGATTCCTCAGCACATATCATCATCAAAACCCTAATATATCAAAAGAACGAAAATACCAGGAAAGCATCAAAAGCAAAGCAAGCTCAAAGCTCCATCACCGAATCTCCGGCCTCCTAAGCGCCACAGCTCCCCTCCTCTCTCCTCCTTCTCCAAGGTCAGGTAACGGGCTTTCTACCTCTTCTCCTTCACCTCACAATAACAAAAGACCAAGTAAGAACTCAAATCAAAAACATGCAATTCGTAAAAAAGGGAAAAGAGATAAGAACATAAAACGTTGGAACGAACCTTAAGTCAAGGACGCTGGGCTCATGTCAGTGGAGGGAAGAAAGGCTTCAGGAGTAGCGCTGGTGGCCGGAGGAAGCATTCAGGGAAGTGAAGCTTGATCGGAGAAGACGAACTCAGCGAACACGGCGCCGTCTCAAAACCCTAAAAACTGTCGTTCTGAATAACTTTCCACAACCCTAAGAATTCGTTTCAAGTTAAGCTTGGGCCTGACCCGTCTCTACCTTCCCCAAAGCCCATTAAACACTAACCCTTTTCTTTTTTTTTATTTTATAAATAATATTTACTTCTTTTTTTTCTTCCTTTTGTAAAATACTAACTTTCTTTTATTTTATTTTATAAACAAATGTTTACTTTTTTTTATCTCTTGTAAAGTACTAACTTAAATGAAATACATTTTTATCATATGGTTCAAACGTCCCTTTTTAAATATATATTTGTACATAAAAATAACAAAATACTTTTATACACAATTAACTTAAAAACATTTTTAATACATATTGAAATACATTTGTATATATTATCTTTTCTTTTTTTCATACATAATTAAAATTGAAATTCTTTTAGTTAATATACATATTTGTACATAACAATATATACATTTCTCTAAAACTAAAATTAATAAATATGTGATTAAAATACTTTTTTTTTTTTTTGCATAATACAATTTAATTAAAATTTTAACATACCATTTAAGTTAAAACATTTTCCCTTTTGTACCTAATCAAACATACAAAATCAAAGATTCGTTAAAATACATTTCTCTAGGTCAAACTCTAATACGATTCAACTTCGCATTTCGCACTTGTACATAATTACACAATTCATATACATATACACTTGTGCACTTACACAAATGCATTCAAATTTCCCTATACACATTTTTTATCTTACACCTGTATATTCGATATTTATATTTGATTGCGACTTCGATTTGGTTGTAAATACTATAAGTCTCATCCCCTTGTACATTTATACCCCCACTCCCGGACACTATTTTGTAATAGCGTAGATTTTACATTCCGCAATTTACAGCTTTCCAATTATACCATGGTTAGACCTAGGGTTTGTATGTACATAAAATCAAACGCTAGATAACCTAATACAAGACAAATACATGTAATCAATACACAATCACACTTGCACCCCCTAGGGTAATCCCACATGTTGCCTTCCAAAATGGGCCATGCTTGCACGTCGAGTATCTTTGGCAAAACAAAATCAAATGATCATAAGTCCCTCGATGACGCTTTCGAAAGTTGCCTAAACGGAATGATCATAGTCCCTTCAAAGCAAATTGCCAAAGACACTTGGCACCATTGCATTCATGGTCCATACGATGACCCACGCCCGTCCCGAATAAACTTCCTAAACGCAAGATTGTCTACCAATTTCAATGGTAGAACAAAATTGTAAAAGGGGTTAGAACATGACAAAAACCTTTGAGTACAATAGGGTAGACAAAACTCTTAGTTACTTGAGATCAAACTTGCAAAAACACTTGCCTTCTTTTCAAAAACCACAATCCACAACACTTTCAAAAATCAACTTTTCAAACCTTTGAAACATCTTTTCGAAAAGATATACGCCTTTGTAAAACATTCGAGTAAAGAATTATTACAAGGTTAGCCTAAGACAAGGCATCTTTTTCCAAAACGTTTTCAAAAAGCACCCACACACATGTCATTTTCAAAGCAATCGAAAAACAAGGCAAGTGATCAGAAAAACCAAGTAACTAAGAGCCCATGGATAACCATGGATGAAAAGGGTGCTAATACCTTCCCTTTTCATAATTTACCCCCCGAACCCATGAAATATCTCAAAAGGTTTTTGCTGTGCTTTTTTAACCTTTCCTTTAGGATAAAATAAAAAGTCGGTGGCGACTCTTGCTCGACCGTACAAGTGCGAATACGAACGCAAAACCTCAAGTCAGTTCTCCCACCGTATCACAGATGGCATATATAAGCCCATCTTTGAAAACTCTCCATCATTTCTCCAAATGGCATCTTTAAGCCCATTCCCTACACAATCAACCAGCGCAGCATCCAATGCAAATTTCTGGGCACTCTAGTGTTCAATCATCTTCCACTTTCAAGCTACGAACGACGAACATGTCGATCTTACTTTTTAAGTTTAAGAAGATTAAACAGGGGCAGCTATTGTACCCCAAAACTTGCCCTCTCATTTTTCGTACAAGATACAATCCTAGGGTTTCTCGAATATTCAATTTGGATCAGAAATCGATCAGACAGATTCTCTTCCCAGGCAGGAAATCAACAATTACGGTTTTGCATTTCTCAAAATAAAATTGAATTTTCAAGGTTTCAAATGGTTTTCCTAGGTCTTCATGTCTCCTCAAGATTTATTTCAGTCAGTTTTCAAACCTCGATTGCAAGTTTGCTCAATCAATGGTCCAGATAACTGAAAACAACTACATTGACCCAAAAATGGACCTTTTGTGAGAACAAATTCAAACGATCACAACTTCTTCACTATTCAATATTTTTGAGCGGTTTTTTTTTGCGTATGATTCTCCTTGATTCCATCTCCAATTTCTCTTCACAAATCAAGAACTGATTATGCATAGAAGATCACCAAAATTCGAATGTGTTGAAAGTCGCATCATGAATTTTGACTTAATTTCAAATAACAGTCGTCTGATTTCTAAGAATTGTGATTTCATCAAATTACAAGGCTTTGAGATGATTATTTCTGTTCATGGTCATATGTGATGATGCTCACGGGTTTATTTTCAAAGAATCAAAGGGAAATTGTGTTTGGAACACTTTTAAATTATCGACTCGTCATAAGGCATTTGTTGATTTTGAATTTTCTTAACCACAGTTTACTGAAAGATTTACGATTGTTCTCAGGGCATGTTTGTTTGGTCAAGATGTGAAGATTAAGACTATCATTTAAAACAATCATGATTTTGGATTCAAATTGACCAAATGAATTAAATTCTTAAACATTTATTTTGTTTAGGAATTAGAGTACAAGGTGCATGATTGTTTGAAATACAAATCACAAGATCATTTGTGATTGCTTAGAATTCAAGTTACCAGACTAAAATATTTCATTTCAAACCATTCCAATTGGGAATTTTAAAAATTCATTTAAGATACAAAGATCTGTACAAAAATCCCATCATACAAGTTTGTTCAAGGCTTTATATTGTTACATCGCAAATAAAAGTAAATCACAAAGTTTTGTCTTATTTACAAAGAGTTACAGTTTCTTGTTTTCAAAGAGGGAGTGTTGTTTCTTCGTGGCTTCATCTTCAAGAAAGCCATCCAACCATCGTTTGCGTCTAAGTCTCACTTGCCGTTCATGAAACAAGAAAAGAAAAGTAAGCAAAAAAATTCAAAGTGAAGTAATATGTGAAAAGAATAATTCATCATTAGGGTTTACAACTTGGAATCACAATGTTTGTTTTATCACAATCCATTTACCCCAATTGCAAATCACAAAAAATGGGTTGCCCTTCTTGGTTCACAAAAAAAGGCAAAGTCAAAAACTACAAAACAAATGAGAAACAAGCTACTGCAACAGTCCAAACAAAACAGGGCTGCATTACATTTGCAGCAAGCAAGTCAACAAAGCAAGGCAGCCATATAGCAGCAAGCCTGCTATCCAAAGCCTGCAAAGCCAGTCAAAACAGCAAGCAAGCCCAAGGCTGTCAAAACAACAACAAAATATCACAACAAGATCCAAGCAAAAGGCAGGTTGTCCAAAACCAACAAATATATGCAGCAGCTGCTGTAAACATAACAGCAAAAGCATGCTGCAAACACAAACCAACAAGCAAATACAGCAGCCCAAACAAAAGCCACAACAGAACAAAACTGCAATAAGCAAGAAAACAAATAATATGCAAGCTAACATTAGCTCATATCTATAAAAAAATGCGTCATCATTTTCTAATGCTGCAAACCCTTCAGAATTTTAAAAAATAAGCAAAAAACTGCTTTTGTTTTATAGAAAGAGGAAAGATGAAAGAGATATCACCACAAACCAATGCAGTCTAAAATCCTGCTAAATGCCAAAGTCAGCTCTTCCCAAACTCAGGCCAAATGTTGCACAAAAGAGGCAACTTAAGGCTTGCACCTTAAGATTTCAAAGTCAGCATATCAGAAAATATTCAAACCCTAAGATTCCCCCCCCCCCCCCTCCCCACTTTTCACCCTGTTTTCATATAATACCAATTGTTGTTTCACAAAGAAAAAAAGGAAGCCAAGGCAATATACAAAAACGAAACAACAAAACCAGAAAATATACAAGCCAAGAGCAAAAACCAGACCAGCAAAGCCAAGGCAATATACAAAAACAAAACAACAAACCTCACTGTAAGATCAGAAGCCAAGGCAATATACAAAAATAAAACACCAAACTTCACTGTAAGATCAGAAGCCATCAAAAAACCAAAACAATGAAAAACCAAACCTCACTGTAAAATCAGAAGCCATCAAAAAACCAAAACAGTACAAAACCAAACCTCACTATAAGGTTAGCAAACAACAAAAACCAGAAAAGCCCAAGACAATATACAAACTAACCAAGCCATCTCTCAAACCCACAATCACTCAAACTGCAGAAACTACAAGCCTACACCATGATTTTAGATCTGTAAAATGCACACAACACGCCCTTAGAAGCAGAATAACATAAACGAAAAAGAAGAGGAAGAAGGAGATTCCGGAAGCGTGTTATTACCTTCTGTCGAATATCTTCAATTTTCTCATCTGTGAAACACTATCGAAGTGACTCCGGCAGGTAAATTCCTTGTACTAGTCACTTTGATTCTATTTCTGCTTGTAATTTTTCATTCGAAAACCATAAAAAAAGGTTAGGGTTTTTGCTTTTATCGTAAAAGCATGTTTTGAGAGAGACGCAGGGAGCATGTCGCGAGAGAGATTAAGGGAGTGGAGAACGTGATCCAAGAGTGAAGCAGCAAATTTTGCTGTTGTTTCATTTTTTGAGAGAAATCGCGAGAAACAAAACTGAAAGAAGAAGGAGATAATGTTCTAGCGGCACACCTTTCCCTTTAGGGTTCTAAGAAGTTTTTTTTCTTTGTTCTAAATTCCCAACCGGGTCAGCCCATTGGGCTGCTGACCCATTCAACTATCCATTTTTCTTTCTTATAGTAATGTTTGCATTAGAAATAATGAATGGATAGATGGTGTAGCGGTTAGGGTATGTGTGTGATATGCGTGAAGTCCCGGGTTCGAGACCCCTTGGGGACGTTTTTTTTCCATTTTTTCTGTTTGTTTGTTTCATTTTTCTTTTTTTGTTAAAACAAAAACTCCTTTGGCTTAAACATCTAAAGCCCATGCTTCAAAAAAACAGCATCACCCCCATTTCAATTTAACACCACCCTTCCATTTTGTTTTGTTTTAAATATTTAGTTTGGTTTTATTTTCTTTTATTAATTTAATAACTCATGAAATTTTGTTAATTAATTTTCTCAATTAGCTTAGTTCTAATTTTAATTTAGGAAAACTTTGTAAATAATTTTACTAACTAATTTTGTATTTAAGCCTTAATTTGTTTATTTAATTTCTTAATAACAAAAAACCCTAAAAGAACAAATATATATTTACATTTGATTTAATTTCTTTAAGCTATTTATTTTCTTTAATATAATAGTTTTTTTTTTTAATTTTCTTTTCAAACTCTTCAAACAAAAAGTAAGAGTTTTATTTCCTTATTTACACTTTGTCAATTAATTTTACTTCATAAATTTGTTGTAATTTCTCGATTCAATTTGGTTGTATTGTTTGTCTATTTGGACTTTTAATCGCATTAATCCATCCCCATTTGTAGATTTGTACCCCCATTCCCGAAAGCTCTGTAATAGCGTAGAAATTTAATTCCAGTAATTTACTGTTTTACTTAGACTATATAGTAATTAGGCGTGCATGGTAAGATATAAAATCAATCGCTAGATAACCTAATTTCAAAGACAAAATAACTTGAATCAAACTCACTTTTTCACACGCGCACCTCTAGGGTAACCTCGCTTGTTGCCTCGGAAAAACAGTCTTATCTATCGAATATGGGACGCTTTAGCAAAGACCCTTCGATAAAAAGGATCGTAGTCCCTCGATGTCCCTCGATGTTTCCCTCAATGAAACGATCTAGTCCCTTATGAAAAATTGCTAAAGCGTCTCACAAGTTGTTTTCTATGACTGTACGATTAACCCACACATGTCCCTTCACATCCAACAATAGGGCTTCTTACCAAATCAATGGTAAGATAGAAACATCTAAAGGAGGAAGAAAAGAACATTTTAAGACCTTTCGAGTAGGTAGATTCGCCACTAGTTACTCGCTTACTCACGACAAAAAACCTTTTTTACACTGACACTTTCATCTCAAAAACATTTTCAAAAAGACAAAACATTTTGCATAAGTTCTTATAGAGACGAGAACCATTGCAAAACATATTTTCAAAAACCACTTTCAAAAACACATTCCACAAACACATCTTTGAACTATCTTTCGAAACAAAGCTTTGTACGCGTTCTTATAGAAATGAGAACCATTAAAAAGATATTTTCAAAATACTTTTCAAAGCCCACACCACAAGCACATTGTCAAAGTAAAAGTAAGTGATCTAGCGAGTAACCAAGAGCCCGTAGATAACTACAGATAAAAAGGGTGCTAATACCTTCCCTCTTCATAATCTACCCCCCGAACCCGAGAAATAATCTCGAAAGGTCTTTCCTGTGCTTTTTTACCTTTCCTTTTGGATAAAAGAAAAGTCGGTGGCGACTCTTTCTATCCGCACAATTGCGATCAAAACGCAAAACCTCAAGTCAGTTCTCCCTCCGTATCACAATATTTGAGAAGCCCGCTCTCTCCGGAAGAATAACAAGATGGAAAATGATCTTGACCGAATATGATATTCAATACATAACCCAGAAATCAATCAAGGGAAGTGTACTAGCTGATCATTTGGCTCAACAGACTATGGACGACTACCAATCCATGAATTTTGAGTTCCCGGATGAGAACATCATGTTTGTGATTGATTGTGAATAACCTGGACCCAATGAAGGACCTGAAAAAAGATCCCGATGGACTATGGTTTTTGATGGAGCTTCCAACGCACTTGGAAATCGCATCGGTGTTGTGATCATATCTCTTGAGGACTGTCATACTCCTTTCACTTCCAGACGGTGTTTCAATTGTACCAACAAAATGGCTGAATATGAAGCATGCATCATGGGTCTCAAAACTACTATCGACTTGAGGATCAAATTCTTAAGTGTATTTGGAGACTCGGCCTTAGTAATCATCCAAATCAAAGGAGAATGGGACACAAAGCATCCTAATATCATCCCTTATAGAGAGTATGTGTTGACACTGATTCCACACTTTGAAGAAGTTACCTTTGAGAATTTTCCGCGAGAGGAAAATAGACTAGCGGATGCGCTAGCTACGATGTCATCCATGTTCAAGGTCAGGTGGGATAATGAAGCTCCTCCTATTACTATTGAGAGAATGGACGAAGAAACATATTGTTACGAGGTTGATACTGAAGAAGTAGTGGTCAAACCTTGGTTCCATAAAGTCAAAAGATATCTCGAAGCCCAAGAGTATCCTGAAGGAGCTTCAGTCAATGATAAAAAGTTCCTAAGAAGATTCTCTGCCAAGTTCTTCCTCAGTAACGGGATCCTCTACAAGCACAACCAGGATTCTACTTTGCTCTAGTGTGTGGATAAAAGTGAGGCATAAAAGATTATGGAAGATTTGCATGAAGGTACCTTTGGATCCCATTCTAGTGGGCACACAACGGCTAAAATGATCCTACGGGCAGGATATTACTGGTCCACTATAGAAGCGGACTGTTATCAGCATTCACGAACTTGTCACAAATGTTATATCTATGCTAATAAAGTACATATGCCTCTGGTTCCTCTAAACATCTTGACTTCTCTCTGGACATTAGCAATGTGGGGCATCGATATGATTGGGGAGATTATACCTACAACTTCTAATGGGCACCGCTTCATCCTCGTCGCCATTGGTTACTTCAAAATATGGGTCGAGGCGGCTTCATTTGCTTCTGTTACTAAGAACATGGTGGCCCGATTCATTAGACATAACCTTATCTGTCGGTATGGTATCCCAGAAAAAATCATTACAAATAATGGTACCAATCTCAATAATAATATGATCACCGAGATCTGCATGCAATTCAAGATCCAACATCATAGCTCTTCTCCTTACCGACCGAAGATGAATGGCGCTGTAGAAGTTGCTAATAAAAATATCAAAAAGATCATAAAAAAGATGACAGTGACATACAAAGACAGGCACAAGATGTTACTATTTTCTCTTCATGGGTACCGTACCACGATTCATACATCAACAAGGGTAACTCCTTTCTCTCTGGTATACGGTATAGAAGTTGCCCTACCCATTGAAGTCCAGATCCCTTCCTTGAGAATCTTGAAGGACGCAGGTTTGAATGAAGACGAATGGGTTCAGACTCAACTTGACCAATTAAACCTGATTGACGAGAAAAGGCTAGCGGCTGTCTGCCATGGGTAGATGTATCAAAAACGTATGATTAAAGCTTTTAACAAGAAAGTCAAATGTCAGGTATATCAGGCTGGTAACCTAGTAATCAAGTGCATCATACTGCCACAAGGTGATCCCAGGGGAAAATGGACTCCTACATACGAAGGACCATTTGGGATCAAGAACATATTTTCTGATGGAGCCATGATATTAACGACTATGGACGTTGATGACCTTCCACACTCTGTAAATGCAGACATAGTTAAAAGATACTACGCATGAACAAAGACCCGCTAGGTTGTGTGGCCTAAGTAAAAATAAGGGCATCCCGGCGAACCAAAAGGGTTCGGGAAAAATTTAGGGACATACATATGAAAAAAATCTGTACACCCGGCAAGTCGAAAACCTGAAAAGGAGGCTTGGGCAAAAAAGGGTATCCCGGTGGACTGAAAACCCGAAAGGGAGGTCCAGGCAAAAGTTAGGGATTTAAAGCGTATAACTATGTCGCGTTGGATCACCTTACATCCCATCTTCAGTATTAACTATCAAGCTCAAGTGGTACTAATCAATCCAGTAAGCTTTGGACAAGCAGCAAAGAGATAAGACACTTAAAGACATAAAGGCAATAGCAGAACGGGAACCCCTTAGGATTATTTCACATAGCTGTTTTTATCTGTATACTATTTTGTATAGCTTTTATTCTTACGACGACATTCTCTTACTAGGATGTCTGTCTCCTTGTACAAAAACACCTATTATAGGCACAATTTATTCAAATTAATACAAAACTATCTCTTTGAAAGTGCAAAACTATTTGTTTTCATTTTTTCTGTTTTGTTTGCGAAAACGTCCATTGATTATTTTTAAACATATGCATTTGAATCTGATAACCGTTTACAAATACACGCATAAAAAAAGCAGAAAGGCAATTACTAATGGCTTTAAGAAATGGGACAATGTCTAAAAGCCACCCACAAAATCCCCGCGGATATTTTCCCCGCGGATATTTTCTCCAGCAAATACTTTCTCCAACAGGTACAGAGGCAGGGGCATCCTACTATAAAATCACTGCCATATCCTCGACTATAGCCTAATGATGTCAGGTGTTCTTATATCCCCGATGGAGCAAGAATCTCCAATTACTGCCCCGATATCTTAAAGAATTCCCTAGCCTGATTCACAAGGTTTTCAGGATTCCCCAGCAGGATTTCAACAAAATCCCCAAACAGTTCACAGAGTTTCCCTTCCCCAACAGAGTTTATTTCTCTAACAACAGAAATCCATCTCCCAGCATTTCAACTTTAACAAAATTTGAAGACCTACATTCTTCACCCCCAACAACAATGATGGATTTATTTTCCATAATTCAACAGTAAAACAATAGAATAGCTGATACGTTCATACATTGCATTCATGCATCATTCTACAAACATCATAGCATATGCAACACACATGCATATATCACAATCTCATTTATTTTGAGAGCATTATGCAATTCATACATCATGACATCGCAAGAACCTAGTTTTACCTTTTCAGGTTAAATTAGCTGACAAACAAACACTATTAACTTATACAGCAGGTCAAATATTAATACCCGAAGCCAGGCGTGAAAACTATCTTTCTTTCACTTAGGTCAAAGATTAATACCTTAAACAAGACAAGACAACTATCTCAACGACCGACAAAATCCAGTTCTAGATTAAAACCTGAAATAAGACAGGACAACTATCTGTGGATGACTGATTGTAGATTAATACCTAGAACCAGACAGGAAAACTATCTACATGAGAAGATTTAAGATTAATACCCAAAACCAAACGAGAAAACTATCTTTCTTTCTCTTAGGTCAGAGATTAATACCTGAAACCAAAAAGGACAACTATCTCAACGACTGACAAAAGCAAGTTCCAGATTAATACCTGAAACTAGACAGGATAACTATCCGTGGACGACTGATTGCAGATTAATACCTGAAACCAGACAGGATAACTATCTACATGAACAGATTGAAGATTAATACCCAAAACAAGACGGGAAAACTATATTCCTTTCTCTTAGGTCAGATATTAATACCTGAAACCAGACAGGACAACTATCTCAATGATCAACAAAAGAAAGTTCCAGATTAATACCTGAAACAAGACAAGGAAACTATCTGTGAAACAAATGACTGTGGATCAATTCTTGAAACAAGATAGGGAGACTATCTACATGACCATCATGAAGCATCTTACACGGGTTTCTTCTCATGATCTCCAAATGCAGTCTAACACGGACTCATCCTGAAGCAATCTTACACGAGTTTCTTCTCCTAATCTCCAGATGCAGTCTAACACAGATTCATCCTGAAGAAATCTTACACGGATTCCTTCTCGCAGTTTTCAGATATAGTCTAATACAGACTAAGCCTGAAGCAGCCCTACGTAGGTTTCTTCTAATACATTTCTAGATAGTAGTTAATTTCATTCTCCTTAGCAAATTACTGTGTAGCCTGGATTTTAACCAAAAAACAACAAACTTTTCCAGAGATAACTCCTCAATAGAGCCTTGGTCAACTGAAGTTCCTAGACTCTAATCCCCACAGAGTTTTCCTCAAGCAGGAGAACAACATAAATTAATTTTCCCCAGCGGAATCCTCCTCAGACAACAGGAACAGGAATCCCAACAAAGAGACCTCTTATGAAGTCAGCATATACTTTGGATGGCATCTTTAAACCCATCTCCAACAACTCTCAATCATCTTCTCCAAATGGCATCTTTAAGCCCATTCCCTACATAATCAACCATCACATTATACGAGTGAAAATTTTTGGGCACTCTAGTGTTCAATCCTCTTCCACCTTTAGATCACAAAAGGAAAACAAGCCAATCTAAATCTTCAAGTTTAAGAAGATTGAACAGGGGCAGCTGTTGTACCCTAAAATTTTCCCTCCCCTTTTCTCAAGACATTTTCTCACAAGGATTTTCAAAAGGGAAAGTTTGCACAAGTACAATTGGATTTTTGGCTTTCAGGCATCAAATCAAAGGAGAGCAAATTTTCCTTGATTTGTAAGCTTCGATTGGGCATCTAAAATCCTTCTAGTGAGCTTTTATTTCAAAGTCTTCGATTTGGCATTTGGCCTCCTTCGATGCAAGCTTATTCACAAGCTTTTATTGAGCACTTGGCCTCCTTCGATCAAGTTTAATTCACAAAGCTTTGACTGAGAAAAAGGCTCCTTTAACTTGCCTTTGATCCATAAGGCAAAACGCTTCCTCAGACTTTCCTTTGATCCACTAGGAAAAGGATTCTTCATGCTTGCCTTTGATCCACAAGGCAAAAGGCTTACTCATACTTGCCTTTGATCTACAAGGAAAAAGGCTTCCTTCAACTTTCCTCTGATCCAAAAGACAAAAGGCTTCCTCAGACTTGCCTTCGATCCACTAGGCAAAGGCTTCTTCATGCTTGCCTTTGATCCACAAGGTAAAAGGCTTCCTCAGATTTTCCGTTGGTCCACAAGGAAAAAGGCTTCCTTCAAATTACCTTTTATCCACAAGGAAAAAGGATTCCTCAGACTTGCCCTCAATCCACTAGGAAAAGACTTCTTCCTTCTTGCCTTTGATCCACAAGGAAAAAGGCTTCCTTAGACTTGCCTTTGATCCACTAGGCAAAGGCTTCTTCATGCTTGCCTTTGATTCACAAGGCAAATGGCTTCTTCAGACTTGCCTTCAATTCACTAGACAAATACTACCTGCACGCAAGCTTCGATTGAGCATTGGCCTCTTATGTGTCTACTTTGATCCACAAGACAAGTGCCTTATTTGTGCTTGCCTTCAACGCACAAGGGAAAGGCTTCCTCTTCATGCTTGCCTTTGATTCACAAGGTAAGAACTTCTTGCATGTGTGCTCCGACCTACAAGGAAATGATTTCCTCTGTGCTTGCCTTCAATGCGAAAGGCAATGACTTCCCTTCATGCTAGCGCCCATAAAGCAGTGGCTTCTTTCATACGTGCTTCGATTATTTAAGCAGTTGGCTTCCCTCATGCTAGCTTTGATTCCACCTCTAAATCCTTCAACACACAGTTTTCCACACTTTGACATACAAGATGGTCCCTTCGAAGAAGCATTCAAAAGGTCCATTAGAAGAGCATTCAAAAGGCCCATTCGAAGAACACACATATGGTGCCTTTGAAGGACGTAAATTTGGTCCAGTCGAAAGACACACAAAGGTTGGAAACAAGTTTTGTTCTGCCTTTTGATGAGTTTGGCTCAAGATGCTTTCTGGCCAAAGTCTAACATGCTTCCAAGCAGTAGCTTCCTACCTAATTGCATTAGAAGGAAATGACAAAAGAAGCTTCGACTGGCCAGAGTGAAGTGTTTGATTAGGCTAGTTGGGTATTTTCAAAGCCATCAAAAGGAGCAATTCAGAGACAATCGAAGAGCAAGGCGTGGAGGCATTCAAAAACGTCAGGGAGTGAAACATGTCCAGGTTCATCCCAAAATCCAAAGGGGTAGGAATCCATCAAAAATGGCAATCCTTTAATTTGTCTGATTTTTCCTTCAAATCTTGGTTAATGGTTGTCCCTTGCCATTTCCATTCCTCTTTACACCCATATAAAACAGGCCTAAGGACACATTTCCAAGGGACAAAGGGAGGAGACAAGAAACACATTGCCAAACAAAATTATTTTTGCCATACACTGTATCAGCGTAAACATTCTTTCCCATACACGCATAAGCCATATGAAAACCTTACATCCAGGAGTCCATACCAGCCCTTAAGCAAACATCTCCACGCCCAATGCCATAGTGATTCATGCGTCTTTGATTAGTAAAGGTTTACAAAACCAAAACTGCACCTTCATACCATTTAAATACATATTGCGCATATATTCTTGTTACTAATGATACTTGTGTTTGAATGAATATGTTGCATGCAAGCTAAAGTGCATGGATGAGATTGTGCCATTGTTAGGGCACGATCTAAGTTTTACTTCGAATCTCATGACTTAGGGTGTTTCAGGCCAAACAAACCCAGATTCGGATTCAAAGGGTTTGAATTAGGGAGAGATTCGAATTAGGGGGGGGGGTAAGGTCCCCCTGGATCCTTAACATTTGTTTATTTTACAGGAAAACATTTTCCCCAACAAAATACTGTTTAAACCTTCTAAGCAGCCAAGCTTCGAACTCGATGATACAGGAACCACTTGCCAATTGTACTCAGATTCTAATTAGGATGGAAATCGAATTAAGGGAAATGACCTGGGTTCGACACCCAGATCATGTGTCTTATTTTTATAACATTTCATTTGCAGATTTAATGTTGGCGTGTCCCAGTCGTGCGTCGAACATCCTTTGATCCTCACCATGAGATCCCAACGCATCCAGATCCAATACACTCAGACGTGCAGCTCATCATGCACTCTCAAGGAGTTCCCTTACTGGATCCAGCGCAACCTCTAGGCTCCCTTTGACTTGGGCCTATGTTGTTTTCAAGATCATACCACCCTTGTTTACTTTTGTTGCCTCCCATTTTTCCTTTATTTTACTTTTCTGTTTTTTATTGTTTTCTTTATTTCTATTTCATTACAAATATTAAAGTCAAAAATCATAAAAAATATTAAGCTTAGTTTCTTTTTTAGATTAAATTTTGTTAATTAATTATTCAATTACTTTAACATTTTTTTCTTAAAATTAAAATTAATTTAGACTTAGGTCTTAAATATTAAAATCAAACCACAAAAATACTAAAAATATATTTATCTTAATACTTAGGCTTTTTAGGATTTTCTTTCCAAGCAATCTCTTCTCATTTTTGTCTTCTATTTTTCTTTTGTTATTTAAATTCTAGAAAGAATGTATAGGTCTCTCATTTGATCTTGTAATAGTTAGTTTATCTTTTCGCATTTTTTCCTAAATATTGTAACTGCTCATGAGATGTAATAGAGTAGGATTTACTTTCCGCATTTTATTTCCTGTACATATTTGAACTGTTCGATGTATGATTAATAGGATTGTATGTCAAGAACATAAAATAAAACGCTAGAAAACCTAATGAAAAAGACAAAAATAACTGAACATAACACACTCTCACATGCGCACCTTTAGGATACTCCCACTTTGGTTGCCTTCGAAAAATAGTCACAACTCTCGAAACATGAGAGATTTTACTGGCTACCCTCTGGTTTAAAAATATCATAAGTCCCTCGATGACCCTCTCGATGTTGCCTCGATAAACAATGATCTTAAAATCCTTGGGAAGTTACTAAGGTTTCTTGCCCAATTGCCTTTGTGACTATAAACGTCCCTTCCAATGTTCCTTAAACATCCAACGGCTAGTGCTACCTACTCACTAATAGTAGGATATCACTGTCTAAAGGAAAAGAGGAAAATAACAATCATTTCGAGTAAAGTAGATAGTTCCTAGATGCTATGCTCAAAATAAATTTTTACACTTACACAAAACCACTTTCAAAATATTTTCAAAATGCTTTATCAACGCTCTTGAGGACTGATACAAGAGTTATCATAAAGCAAACGGCCTTACTATTGGAATTTCAAAAATACTTTTCAAAACACACAAAGCACAAAGCATTTCAAAATGAGCTAAACATATAAGAGCCCGTAGATAACTACGGATGGAAAGGGTGCTAACACCTTCCCTTTCCATAATCTACCCCCCTTACTTAGAAAAATCTCGAAAGGTCTTTTTCTGTTCTTTTCACCCTTTCCTTTGTTGGATAAAAGAAGATTCGGTGACGACTCTTGCTTACCGCAACATTTGCGAATACAAATGCAAAACTAGTACAACAGTCGGTCCTACCACCGTATTACAGCAACCAAACGACGAGCCTGCTATTACGTAGTGGTCGAGCATAAACTCTATTGACGAGGATTCTCCATCCCACTCCTGAAATGCATCGAGGAATCAAAAATCCCTAAGATCTTACAGGAAATCCATGAGGAAATCAACGCCCAACACTTGGGTGAAAGATCTCTGGCACGAAAGGCGCTTCAAGCAGGGTCTTATAGGCCCACCATGCAGTAAGACATGAAGGAGCACGTCAAAAAATCTGACAAATGTCAAAGACACGCAGAAATGTGTTGCACCCCAAAATTTACCCTCTTGATTTCATAATTTTGAGGCTTATGTTTCATCATAAACATCATATTGCATTACATTTATACATTGTGATGGGTTCAAAGTATTTTGGGTTATCAAGTTTTCCTCAATCTTTGGAAGTTAATTGTATTGACAAGTTGCTCAAGGAGATCCTTACTATCTAAAACTCAATATATTTCAAGCCCAAAGGTATCACATATCTCAAGATATCTTATCCACCTCATTGGATCATCAAAAGATTGAGTATTATGCTGTTTATAAGGAGAATCACATCCTTTCGATTCATCAGTCAAAATTAGGGTTTTGCCCAAATTAGAGTAATTGGGGTCTAGATGATCCAAGTATTAAAGCATAATTATACTATCATCATTGGAACCAATTTTGTTTAAGGAGTCTCTCATGATGTCTAGTGGAATTAAGGTTTTAAAGCTTGATTAGTTATCTCCTAATGCAGAGTGCAAAACTAGGGTTTGAGTTTTAATCAGGGATTCTTTGGAATTTTGAGTGGAAACTCTTTCCATAGCCTCTATGTGTTTGGAATATCATATGTTTGAAGTTTTGTTCACCAATTTTGAAGAGAAGTAGTTCAATTGAATCAAAGGGGAAAAACAATCATTTTACTCAAAAGTCAACAAAGTCAAAGTTGACTAAGTGAACTTTTGGTCAACATGAATAATTTGACATGTATTTTCATGTGGGATGATCATTTATGATTTATTTTGATGAGAATTGAAAGTTTGAGAAGTTACTTGGATTTGAAGTTATCTTGGTGATTGAAAATTTCACTAAGTATTCTTGATTTTGGCCTGACTTTGCAAGGGCATAACTTTCTCATTTTTCAGGGAAGTTTGGTAGTTCTTTTTGCCAATTGAAGAGGGGAAATAGATCTACAAGGGCCCACAGGGGACAAAAAACAAACTTCTTAGTCAAAATAAAAAATTATGAGTCTTTGAAGTTTAGGGAAAGTTGGGCATTTTTTGAGGAATCTTGGGCATCTGGCTAGGCAAGGCAAGGCGTTTGGCCTAGGAAATTCATCAAATAGTTGGTGACATGCCGGTAATTGTTGATTCAAGGCAGAATTCAAAAATTTTCCTCGTTCATTTTAAAGAGGGATATGAAAGCTTCTCATTAAACTTGGAATCACTCAATTTGGTTTAAAATCGAAAAAGTTGTGATTTAAGGAAGTTGGGTGTCGAAACTGGAAATTCAAATGGCTCTCTTTGATTTCCTTCAGCTTGGACCAGTTGAAGTGACTTTGTGGGATGGTCAAAGCTTCCTTCTGCTCTGTTTGATTTCCTTCAACTTGGACCAATCGAAGTGACTTTGTGGGCTGGTCGAAGCTTCCTCTTGATCTCTTCGATTTCCCTCAATTTGGACCAATCGAAATGTTACCTTATAGGCAGGCCAGTATGCGCGCAGTCTTGTTCAAGTTGGATTGAGTTGCCCAAGAATCCTAAGCCTCATATCTTGTTCATCTCTCCATCATTTCTTTTGAACCTCAAATTATTTCTAAGCTTATGGCATGTTCTTTAATTGGCTCGAGGAAAATTTGAGAACACACGAGCTAAGTTTCTATGGCCTCAGTTGGAAGTCAGCTGACTTTTGGTGCATGCATGGGTTGCAAATTGTAGATTTTGTGCACCCTTCGATTCTGTTTGGTTTTAAGTTGATATTGCACATGCTTGGCACAAATTGGACACCTCATTTCTTACTTCTTTTGGCCAAGCAATCACACTTTCCTTGCCTTCCCATGATTTCTACATTTTTTTCCAAAATTGATAACTTTCACCTCAAGAAAAATCACACCATGTGCTCATACTTCCACCTCACCCCCTCACGCTTCACTCACCTAATTTCATTAACCTCTGAGCTCATCAAAACGCAGCATAGCCTGGCCAAACAACAAATGAAACATATCATACACTCTCTCACTCCATTTTTGCAAAATGACTTCATACGCCCTTCCAATGGTTTCCTTAATTTCATTAACCTCTGAGCTCATCAAAACGCAGCATAGCCTGGCCAAACAACAAATGAAACATATCATACACTCTCTCACTCCATTTTTGCAAAATGACTTCACACGCCCTTCCAATGGTTTCCTTGATTGATAAGACACTTCTACCCTCACTTTGACTTTTATATTTAAGCTCTCACTGCTCTCAAAAGAAAAGAATAAGCTGCATTGGAGGAAGCTCAGATCTGAAGTCACTTTTCTCTCAAAAATCCATTTCTTTGAATTTCTCTTATTGCTTGATCTTTCCTCAATTTTCTTGTTGATTATTCATCCTCAAGTGTTGAGGAAGACGAAGCCAAGCATGGTTTGCATATGGAGAGAAGGAGTTAGTAGATTGCTTTTTCCTTGAGGTAGGTTTTCATGGACTTTGATTCTTATGATTAAGCTTGAAATGATGATGTAAATCGTGTGTATTGTGGTTTAGCTGGCCAGACTTTAGGTCTGATGTATATTTGATGCCTTGTTGAAGTTTGAATCTTGCATTAGAGATCTCCGCAACTTGTGTGTTTCAGTATTTTGTACTGTTTTTTCATGTTTTTTTCTCTCTGATATTGGATCTATATGAAAATTTGAGAATATCATGTTGTAGCTTGTTAGTCCAGCTTTAATTTGCACTTGATTTCATTAATTTTAGTTGTGAATTGCTTGAGTTATATTGATCTGAACATGGCTTGCAAATCTGTTTCTGCGTGCGTTTTTTGCCCTAGCCAGAGGTTTGAAGATGATGGTGTGGCCTCCTCTGGTTGGCTGTTTTTTTTTTTTTTGAATTATTTGAATTTTGTTTTATATCATTGAATTTCCTGATTTTATCTCTCGCTCAAAAATGGTTGAAAAATTCTAAAAAAATTCATGAAACTCCAAAATAATATTTCTGACCTTGTGTAGTGTTTACACAATTTTTGGAAATGCTTTGATTGGTTTAAAAATTTGTGTGATTAATTAATTGTTTGTTTTATACCATTGATCTTCTTGATTTTATTTCTTGCTCAAAAATAGGTGAAAAAATCTTAAAAAATTCATGGAACTCCAAAATAATATTTCTCACCATTTGTAGTTTTTTCAGAATTTTTGGAAACGCTTTGATTGGTATAAAAATTCGTGTGATTAATTAATTGTTTGTTTGATTTTCAATTTTATTTTGATATTTCCTTTGATCCAAAAATTCCACAAAAAAATCACGAATGCTTGTCTTTAATTCTAATATTTGAATATAATTTTGGTTGGATATTTTTCTGAAATTTGATTAGATTTTTATTTTGAGATGTGAATATTTGCTTAATTGATTAATGGTTTGAATTTTGATTTTATTTTTCACTTTTATTTAATTCTAAAAATGTGGAAAAATATCTCTTCTGATACTTAGGGTTCCCTTGTGATTTATATGATCTTGGTTTGAATTGTTTGAATTTTTATCTTATCTAATTAATATTTTAGATTAAAACTCAAACAATTAGGGTTTTGTGGCTTACATGGCAAGTTTCAATTTCAAAACCAACTTTCCCCGAAATTCAATTGAAGTTAGCTCTTGTTTAAGTATCATAGATGGATTTAGGATCTTAAAAATATTTTTTCTTGAATTAATTGATAAGGTTTGGTATTTTCCATTGATTTATTTTGAAAACTTATCTAAATTGGTGGTTTCACCAACTAGTTTTGATGTTTGAAACTTGATTGATCCTTTCCTCTACTATCCATGAACTTCAAACTTGTTTTCTGACCTTTACATATCTCAAGGATGTTATGAAAATTTTGGTTTGAATTATTGAAGTCCTTTTCTATTTTTGATGTATTTTTAAAGTGAAAATGACAAATTGATGTTACATTCTTTGTGGCAATTTGCTTGATGGCCAATGAAATTGTGGGAGGCCTGTAGTTTGGCACTTAATAATCATATTGCTTCTGCTTTCTCACATAAATTCAAGTCAATCCTCTTGACTTCTCATAATTGGTTGATGAGCACTTTTTGATCCATACCTCCTAAGTGATGTTCTTGTGTGAATTTTGCTTTAAATTTTGAATTTTTGCCTAGAGTTTGAGGTCATCAAATGACCAATGATGAAATTTTAGGGAATTATATATCAAGGATAGTCTCATAAAGACTTGAGATCATTTGACCTATAATGTTTGAACCATTTCATCTTATTATGAATTTGTTGTTCATTATTTTCTTTTCTTTTGAATCTTTGAGATACACTGAGCGCACTTGTGCAACATGCTTTAGAATCAACATTTTAAACTCTTGATCATATCCTCATAGCATGTTAGAAGCTAGATTTCAAGTATTTGAATGGTTTAAGTCTTCTAACTTTTTCTTTGTTTGAATTCCTTTCCTTGCTAACTTGTGATCCAAGCTTTGTGATGCATTTTGTGGTACCCCACTTTTGTTATGCTTGTGAACCATAATGAAGTGAATGAGTATGGATGTATAGTGTTTTACTACTTACTTTCAAGGTTTTGTTTGTATTCTTCTCTTGCTCCTTTGATCCTTGATTTATATTTACTTGTCAATTCAACATGGTGACAAGAAAGAGGCTATAGTTCTTTAGCTTTGACCTGATTGTTGCTTGTGCATAGTATATGCTTCTTGCATCTACTTCTTGGATGCTTTGCTATCATGTTCTTCCATTGCCTTGTCATATCATCATCCATCCCTTATTGGTTCATCATTTCTCTTTGAAATCACTAATTTGTCTATTGAATGTGCGAGGTACTCTGAGGAATGTTTTCCATTTTGACTTGATGTTGTAGTGTTCCACTTTATTTGTGGAACACAATTGGTTGTGATTGCACCATTCTCGTGTGATTTGTATATTTGTTATTTTCTTACAGGATATATATATATATATATATATATATATATATATATATATATATATATATATATATATATATATATATATATATATATATATATATATGTGTGTGTGTGTGTGTGTGTGTGTGTGTGTGTGTGTGTGTGTGTGTGTGTGTTTGTGTGTGTGTGTGTGTGTGTGTGTGTGTGTGTGTGTGTGTGTGTGTGATTGTGAATGCTATACATTACATGTGGGATATGTTCATATTTGAAGCCTCAATGCTTATATTTGATGGCGTAATTTCTGACTCGATTTGTTTGCTGATGCTAGGTTGCTTGAAGTTCTCTGGGTTTCTTTTTTCTTGCTCATTTGCTACGGATAGTTATCCGTTTGGTATTGCACTATTTCCGCTCTTTATTGATTTCTATTGCGTGACGGGACCTCTATTGCTGGTATATGTCAGGAGTCCCTCTGGTTTATTTAAAGACCTGTTTAAGGCAACTCTTTCAGAGTGCTGATTGTGATTGTTTAAAATCCTACCTTGGAAGTAGGTACTATGCACGTGTGTTTATATTTTTGCCCGCATTATATTACAGGTGATAAGTCCTCAAAAGAAGGCGAGCGGAAAGGGTTCATAATCGACCCCTGCACATTCCAGTCCATGTCGTTCATATGCTCACTTTCTACAAGTAGATGCTCTGAACATGTGCCCAGGATCCGAATGAATTTAAGTATTTTAAAGGCGAGTGAAATGGGTTCCCGCAATCGGAACCCCATGCTTTCTTTAGTTCGTATTGACCGATACTGATGCATAGTGTACACATGCACCATGTCTTCTTCCCCAAATCTTTCTTTCCCTGATAATTGATATCACGATTAAGGACCCTTTTATATTCCTATAAGTTCTTTGGCTTGTTGACTCGGGTGATACACTCCCCTTGGCCGTGGCTTGACCCTTGGTCTGATGCTTGGTTGCTTGTCTATGGCAGGACCTTCCTTTCTACTACTAGGCCTGTGCCTTGTAGGTGTTTGATATTCGAGTGATGCTCGAGCTGTTGTTTGTCCAGATGTTTTACCATCTGTTAGCTTGGTTTTTGTCACAGGAATTATGACATTTTTACCATGCTCCCTTAGGATTGCTCGATTAGAGTAGATTTCAAGCTAGACCTTAGGATAGGAATCAATGCATGCTAACATAGGGTAGAAATTTCCCTCTTTCATCCTCAACCTTAGGGTCAATCATTGTATGATAACATTATGGGTAGTGCTTGGATAGTCTCCGTTAGTTATTTTTCCTTTCTTTGCATATTGCATCTTAAAACTAAAACCTCTTCTTGGAAAATCATAAAACATATTTAATAAACTTAAATCCTTCTTAAAGGTAAAAAATACAAACCAATCATAATTGTTTGTGATCCTCTTGCCTTTGTTTTAAACCTTATGAAATTTATGTTTTGCCATCCTTGCCATGATATTTTGTTATCTTTTCGCCGATGTTTCGCCATCGCACATGTTTGTTATCCTACTTTGATTCTCAATATCATTGTTAGGTGTGATGTTTTACCATCTGGATAATTGATGTTTTTCCATCCTTTCCATGATATATTGTTATCTTTTCGCCGATGTTTCGCCATCGCACATGTTTGTTATCCTACTTTGATTCTCAATATCATTGTTAGGTGTGATGTTTTACCATCTGAATTGTGATGTCTCGCCATATTTGCCATGTTACCTTGCTATCTTTTAGCCGATGTTTCTCCATCACATATGTCCATTGTCGATGTTTCGCCATCATACATGTTTGTTATCCTACTTTGATTCTCAATATCATTGTTAGGTGTGATGTTTTATCAACTAAATTGTTGATGTCTTGTCATCTTTTCCATGCTATCTTGTTATCTTTTTGTCGATGTTTCGCCATTGCATATGTTTGTCATCCTACTTTGATTTTCGATATCATTGTTAGGTGTAATGTTTCATCGTCTTGTCTGATATTTTGCTATCATGCTGACATTTTATCGCCTTATCTGAGTTTGTGTTTTCATACGATGTCTTTTCATCCCTTTTTCATTGCTTTATCATTGTTGTTGATGTTTTTTCGTTTTATCTGATGTTTAGCCATCTTGATCGTTGCTTTTGTCTTAACTTAAAAACACAAACCAACCAAAATATATGAGTCGAACTACGGTTGCTCTGATTCCTTAAAAGGGATACGTAGGCAGAGGTTTTTGAGGGGCCTACTCGAGCATATCTTTGTAAATGTTCCTTTCTTTTCCCCATACTTTATTTTCCATTTTCTTTGCATGCATTCCCTTTTCAGCTTTAAGCCTTAGATATAGATTTTACACACCCTTAAACTAGAACAAACAAGAGTGGATACCGTAGAGTACTACGGGCGTGCGGGGTGCTAATACCTTCCCCCAGCGTAACATAATCCCTTACTCGATCTCATAGTCACAAGACCGTGATTTCACCCTATTCAGGTTTTCTCGATGTTTACCTTTCCCTTTCTGCCGGATAAAAGACGTTCAGTGGCGACTTTATTAATTTTATTATCAGATGACGATTCAGCCGATTGTTTCAGCTGGAGACTTCACTGGGGAACAGGAGAGTTGACCAAATTGCTGGTCCATCTCGGAGTCGATCCTTGCTTTTGTTCTTTTTTCTTTGGGTGTTTTTTGTGGTTATTTATTGCTTTCCCTTTTTGTCTATTTATGTACTTTATCAGTGTGCTTCCATGCATTACATTTTGTTGTCTCATATACTCTGGATGTTGCTGTCATGTTGTTCATTTATGAGGGTGGGATGTTACTTTTTAAGGTAAAAGTCCCAGTACCCAGGCCAAAGTGCACTATTTGGGAAACCTAGGAATAGAGTGGAACATGACTGCTACTGGACGAAGGTCCTACTATGCGGTCACATCGTCTGCGCTCAGATGAGGTATAAATGGGCTGCTATCGTCCTCCACGTCTGTGGAATGATGATAATACTTCTAGGAGGACCCATGATTTTGAGTTACCCTTGGGTTTACCCTGACCTAGACTATACCCGTGAGCAGGGAGGGTTGATTCTTACAAGTACTGATGGTGACTCAGGTTCTGGTAGGAACTATAGTTCCGAAGGTAACTTTTGTTGGTGACTATTCCAAAATTTTGATCACGCAACAAAGCAGTGGTGTCAAGTGGAGACCTTGATCCTATCATGTTTGCATCATAGCATATTTAATTTCAAAAATTATAATATAAAATATTTAAGTTGCATATGCATTGTCATTTCTAGGATTTTCCATAATTTTCTTCTCCTCCAAGAATGGCAAACAACGTTGGTACAAACAAAAGAGAAACTAGGGATGTTATTGGATACCAATTTGGCACAAGTGCTTAGCCTTTATTGAATAAGTTGAGTGACCAAGTAGTCTATCCAAACTCTCAGGTTTTAAACAAAAGATACAGGAATCTCCTGTCTTTATTAGATGCCAAAGTTGATACTAGAGCTCTCCAAACTTTGTTGCAATTTTATGATCCAAAATAGCGCTGCTTCACGTTCCAAGATTACCAACTTGCTCCTACACTTGAGGAATACTTTATTCTACTTAATATCAAGATCATAAATCATGTTCCTTTTTCTAGTGTCCCGGAGGTACCTGATTATGAAGCCATTGCCAAAGCACTTTATTTGAGCCTGAGTGAAGTAAAAAGTGATTTGAGGGATAAAAACACAGTTTCAGGTCTTTCTGTATGGTTTCTGATGAGTAAAGCTAGTGATATGGCGAAAAAAGAATGTTTTTATGCGTTCAACGCATTACTAGCAATGTTAATTTATAGCATTGTACTCTTTTCTAGTACTGAGAAGACCGTGGATCTTGCTTCCATATGTGTTTTTATGAACCCAAACCCCATTCCGACCCTATTGGCCAACACTTATTATGCAATTCACTCGAGACATAATAAAGGAGGAGTTGTGGCCTGTTGTGTTCCTTTTCTCTACAAATGGTTCATGTCCCAGTTGCGTACCAAGGGACCGTTCGTAGATAATAGTAGCACTCGTTCATGGGCATCCAAGATAATGTCTCTTACTTCCTTTGATATTACATGGTATAAAATCAGGGTTGATAGTACTGAAGTAATCACAAGCTGCAGAGGTTTCTCTAACATCCCACTCATGGGAACATATAATGATTAACTATAACCCTATTCTCGCATTACGCCAATTAGGGTATGCCATGAGGAATCCACCAAAAGAAAGTGAGATAAGAGAATTTGTGTACTGTAAGAAGGGAGAGGATCTTGAGAAACAACAGAAAGTAGAGGTTGCTTGGGCTAAAATTCACAAGAAAGGGAAGGATTTCTTTGGAAAAAAAGAGTTGGTAGCTTTTAGGCCATATGTAGACTGGGTTGAAGAAAGAGAAAGAACTCTCATGTTGCCTTTTTCAAAGGAAGAACCATTGTATCCACAGCCTACCAAGAGGCAGGATGATGTACCGAAGGAAATTTTTTAACAAATAGAAAAGGAAAACCAAAACCTCTGTATCAATCTTGAAGACAAAAATATGGAGATGTACTTTTTGGAAGAAAAAAAGAAAGAATTAGCCCGTCAGTTGAAGGAATACGAAGGTGAAAGTAGTTCTAGAGGTAGGAAGACCAAAATAAGACCTGGGGTGGAAGACCACTTTGTATCTAGAAATGAGTATCAACTTGCTCTGGCCAATGAAAAAAAGAATCACCAGGAAACCATAAAGTTTCAAACAGCCAACAACAAAAACAAAGAAAAAGTCAAAGAGTTAGGGAAGCAGCTTAAAGATGTTAAGTTTGAATTGGAAGCAAAGGAACACCAGATGACTGAAGTAATGAAAGAAAATTCCAGACTCTGAGAAAAAATAAAAGAGATGGAAGATGCACCCGTACCCATACCTTTACTAGAGTGCAAAGAATGTGATCTCTTCTTGGAGAAATGTGTATACTTAGAGGGACAACTATTTCGGAAAGATATGGTGATCGATAGCTTAGCACGTGGACGAGATCTTGGAGAAACAAGGAAATTATTCGCAGAAACCAAAAATGGAGTGAAGGGTATTTCCAGCAAGAGGGACCATTGTATTACACAGAAATCGTAGATCCACCTATTTTATTGTTGTCTTTCATGACTTATGATCACCACCAGTCTTGTTGGATGGGATCGTTTATATTGTTTTGCGTTTTGGTCCATTCTTGTACAAACTTGCTTCTGATCTGGAGGATCATTTCTATTATTAAATCAATTTTCATTGCTATATATTTTGTCGGCTTCAAATTATCTCTCTTATTATGATTGTTTGATATTCCTGAGGATTGAAAAAATTCTTGGAACACCTTGGAAATGACTAACATTTCATGCATAATCATTCACTAATGCACATTACATACATGGCAGGTTATCTCAGGACGATATTCTTATTTTATGCTTTTCTTATCCAGAGTTCAACACGACTACTCATTGGTATTCCACCAGAAACAATTTGCCAAGACAGATGGAACAGATCCAAGCTGAACTCGCTGAAATGAGAGCCCAGATGGCTACTCAAATGACCCAGTTCATGGAAGTCATTACTAATGTGAATCATCGAGAGGAGGAATTGGCTTCCATTGTAAACAATCAACGCCACTATCCAGTGGATGGTGGGAATCAAGGGCTCTATTAGGACATTTATTTTAGACTGGGGGATGTGCAAGATCATCCTGTAAGGAATTTTCACGGGCCACCTGGCAACCCTTTTCTGCGCAACGTCAACATGGGGAAATTTCCCCTGTCTCCGGAATCTCGTCTTCTTGGGAACCGAAGAGATAATTTGGATGGTGTAAGAAATTATCAAGAGCAAGACTATGGTATTGATCAGGATGAAGAACAGCTTTTTATGCGGCATTCTGAGCCAGATGTTCAGATTGAAGATAGAAGGTATTGGTTGTTGGAGGAATGGTTGAAAGCTGTGGAAGGGAAAGGGGTCCTTGGCTGGATGCTAATGATTTTGGGCTAGTATTTGGGATGAAGGTTCCTCCAAAGTTCAAACCACCGGTCTTTGAAAAGTACAATGGTTCGTCATGTCCCATTACTCATGCAACTGCTTATTTCCGAAATATGTCGGTACATACCGAGGATCAGGGGCTCTTGAATCATTTTTTATAGGATAGCCTATCTGGGGCATCCCTAGAGTGGTACATGAAGTTGAAAAAAACTCATATTCAATGCTGGAATGATCTTGGTCGGGATTTTGTCAAACACTATCAGTACAATGTGGATATGGCACCTAATCACACTCAATTACAGAATTTTCACAGGGACCAAAATAATCTTTCAAAGAATACGCCCAGAAGTGGCGTGAGCTAGCTGTAGGGGTTCAACCTCGACTAATGGAGCGAGAACTCGTCAACATGTTTATGAGTACCTTGCAAGGGCCGTTTTATGATCACATGATAGGAAGTGCTTCAGCAGGATTTGCAGATTTGGTTATGGCGGGTGAAAGAATTGAGGTAGGTTTGAAATTAGGGAAGACTCAAATCAGTGGTTATAGTGGTTCACCAGGGGGTGGTAAGAATCCATTCAATACTTACCCCAAGTAAAGGGAAGGCGACGCAAGTGTAGTTTACTCTCATAAAGGAAGAGGAGAGGATCGTCAACACCAACAAATCAATGTTATTTCTATTCCTATTAATGCTCCTCCACAGCAGGGGCAGAATCAGGCGCCCTAACAACAAAGACAACAAGATGCTCCCTGTCATTATAATAATCAACAACAGAGACAACCGAGAAAACTCGATCCCTTTCCAGTATCTCTTACTAAAGCACTCCATCATTTGCTCGATTTGAAGTTGATCAGTTTGATAAATATGCCACCACCCACTGGAATACTTCCTCCTAATTATGGTGCTAACGCAAGATATGAGTTTCATTCTGGTGGAAATGGTCATTATACTGACAATTGTTTTGTGTTAAAGTGCAAGGTACAAGATTTGTTGGATGCCAAGGCAATTGAGTTTACTCCAGTGACCAGTCCGAATGTTACCCAAAACCCAATGCCTAGGCATAGAGGGACTGTTGTTAATATGATTGATGATAATGGAGAAATTCTGAATTTAGTTGCGAATGTGGAGTAGGTAACTACTCTGTTATGGTATGTTAAGAGGTATTTTCTTGACAATTCTATTTTCCTGGGCTGTGCATTAGACTGTGCCAAGTGTAGAGAGCAACCAAAGGGATGTGATAATTTGAAAGGTGGCATCCAGTTCATGATGGATGAGGGTTCCTTACAGTTCGACAGAACACCAAGATGCCGAAGGGTTACAGAGGAAGATATTGCTGTGATATCTATTCCTTACTCCATTGCACGCATTCCTACTCCATCTAGGGCGCCTCCTTTGATGATTACGGTACTTGGACCCATGTCCTATACTAGTGAGAAGGCCATCCCATGGCATTATGGTGCTGATGTTTATTAGCATGGGGTGAAGCAAGAAGTAAATCCTCGTCCTTCTGAAGAAGAATTTACTAAAGACAACGAAGGGGATGTTCATAATTTCTCCGATGCGAGTCGAACAACTAGGAGCGGGAGAGTGTTTGGTCCTTCCAATGTACAAGATGCGGCAGATTTTTCTGCAAGAGATAAAGGTAAACAATAAGTGATGATTGGTAATTCAAAGGTTACACCATCCAATATCACTCAGCCAAGTCCAATGCCAGAAGCTTCTTCAGTTCCTGACGAATTTGAAGAGTTGATGCGAATTACCAGGAAGAGCGATTATAACATAATTGATCAGCTAAGTCATACCCCTTCTAAGATGTCTATCTTGTCTTTATTGATCTAGTTAGAACCTTGCAGAAATGATTTGATGAAGTTGTTGAAGAATGCATTCATGCCTTATAAGATAACAGTCAATCAGTTCGAGAATGTTTGTGCTAATATATCTGCTAGGAATGGTCTGGGCTTCACAAATTTTGATTTTCCTCCAGAAGGGAGAGACCATAACAAAGCATTAGATATTTATATGGAGTGCAGGGGAACTACTTTATCCCGGGTTTTGGTGGACACGAGATCATCTTTGAATGTATTGTCTAAGTCAGCATTGATGAAAATTGATTATTCCGGTCTGGAGCTGCGTCCGAGTGACTTGATGGTGAAAGCCTTTGATGGGTCTCGAAGATCAGTGTTTAGGGAGGTGGTATTACCTATCAAGGTTGGTCCTTTCACCTTCACTGCTACCTTTTTTTTTATGGATATATAGCCAGCGTATTGTTGTTTATTGGGGCGACCGTGGATTCATAAAGCAAGGGCAGTCACTTCTACTCTTCACCAGAAACTCAAGTATCCTATAGAGGCAAAAGTTATAAATGTGTGCGGTGAGGAAGAGTATATTGTGAGTCATTTGACATCATTCTGCTATGTTGAGGTTGAAGGCGAAATATATGAGACTCCTTTTCAGGAGTTTGAGACAGTTCATGCGATTAATTTTCCTCCTCCAGAACAGAAAAGGAAGCCAGAAACTGTTATGTCTTCTCTCAGAGATGCTAGAGATGTGGTGGAGAACGGTAACCCTGAAGGTTGGGGTCAAGTGCTGGACGTTATCCCTAAATTCAACAAATTTGGTCTTGGTTTCAGCCCGGGTCAGTAGAGTGCAACTCCCAGAGCTTCTGGTTTATCTACTCCTGTGAAGTTTTCCCGTCCTAGTGCTGCTCAAGAAGGATACACCAATGCAATTGGTGACGATAGGGTTGATGGCTACAATATTGAAGATTGGATTCGTCCAAGTATTCCAGGCCAAGCACTCAACAATTGGACTTATGTGGATGTTATCCAAGTTTCAAGCGTTGAGGAGTAATTTTCTTGTTTTCTTTAATTATCATGACATAATTCCCGCGCTCTGCCCAAGGCGTAGTGAACCATTTATGTAGGGCCACCATGTTCATTTTCAAAAGTTTGTCATGAATAAAGGACGTTTTTGCATTCAAATTTTTTGTTCCATTCTTTTTATTTATCTTTAAATGGTAATGTTTCCCTTTTCACACACCGTCACTAAAACACCAAAATATCATTTATGCAGATGCACTTCCACCATAGATTATATTGATAACGACTCTGCTATCGCTCACTGTGACTTTGATAATCCGATCTATCAAGCTGAAGAGGAGTCATATGAGAACTGTGATCTTCTTGAGGAATTAGCGAGGTTGTTAAAACAAGAAGAGAAGGTTATCCATCCGAATCAAGAGTCAATTGAGGTGGTGAACATTAGCACAGAAGAGGTAAGAAGAGAGGTCAAGATAGGGGCAGATCTCAAGGAAATTATGAAAGTCAGATTAATTGAGCTACTCCGTGAATATTCTGATATTTTCGCTTGGTCTTATGAAGATATGCCAAGATTGGATACATATATTGTGGTGCATCGACTACCACTCAAGGAAGGTTGTTCCCCTGTCAAGTAAAAGCTCTGAAGAACTCATCCTGAGATGTCCAGGAAGATTAAAGAAGAGGTTCAGAAACAATTGGATGCGAATTTCTTAAAAGTCATCAATTATCCTCCATAGATTTCAAATATTGTACCAGTGCCTAATAAGGATGGTAAGGTCAGGATGTGTGTGGATTATAGGGACTTGAACAGAGCCATCCCTAAGGATGATTTTCCTCTTCCTCATATTGATGTATTGGTCGATAATATTGCTCACTCCAAAGTGTTTTCATTCATGGATGGTTTTTCGGGTTATAATCAAATTAAGATGGCTCCAGAGGATATGGAGAAGACAATGTTTATCATTCCATGGGGAAACTTTTGCTATAAGGTGATGTCGTTTGGTTTGAAAAACGCGGGGGAAACGTATCAGCGTGCCATGGTTACTCTCTTTCATGATATGATTCACAAGGAGATTAAGGTATATGTAGACGATATGATTGCTAAGTATGATACGAAAGAGGAGCATCTTGTTCATCTGGAGAAATTATTCGAGAGATTGAGGCAATTCTTGTTGAGGCTGAATCCAAATAAATTCATCTTTGGGTGAGATCTGGCAAGTTGTTGAGTTTTATTGTAAGTGAAAAGGGAATCGAGGTTGACCCTGATAAAGTAAAGGCGATACAAGAAATGCCTGAACCAAAAATAGAGAAGGAAGTCTGTGGTTTCTTGGGGAGGTTAAACTACATTTCTCAGTTTATTTCTCATCCCACGGCCACATGTGAACCTTTGTTCATATTTTTAAAGAAAAATCAGATGATAAGGTGGAATGAAGATTGTCAGAAGGCATTTGACAAAATAAAAGAGTATTTACAGGAACCTTCGATACTCATGTCACCGGTGGAAGGATAGCCACTAATCATGTATTTAACTGTGTTGGAGAACTCTATGGGTTGTGTCCTCGGTCAGCATGACGAGACAGGGAAGAAAGAACAAGCCATTTACTACTTGAGTAAGAAGTTTACGGAGTGCGAGTCAAGGTACTCATTGCTGGAAAAAACTTGTTGTGCACTCACTTGAGCTTCCAGACGCTTAAGACAATACATGTTAACTCACACCACTTAATTAATATCCAAAATGGATCCAATCAAGTACATTTTTGAGAATCCGGCTCTTACAGGCAGGGTAGCCCGTTCCCAAATGATACTCACTGAATATGATATCCAGTACACTATGAAAAAGGCAATCAAAGGTAGTATATTGGCCGATCATCTTGCTCATCAACCCATGAACAATTATGAACCGATGAAGTTTGACTTTCCAAATGTGGAAATAATGTACATTCAGGATTGTAATATACCAAGCCCAGATGAAGGACCCGAGCCAGGATCACGTTGGACGCTTGTGTTTGACGGTGCCTCCATTTCCATAGGCAACGACGTCAGAGCTATTATCATCTCCCCTGAGGGATTCCACATTCCTTTCATAGCTCGTATTTGTTTCGATTGTACTAATAATATGGTCGAGTATGAAGCTTGCATTTATGGTATTGAAGCAGCGATCGACTTGCGAATCAAATATTTGAAATTTTATGGGGATTCCAATCTTGTTATCGGCCAGATTAATGAAGATCGGGAGACTCGTCATCAGAACCTGATTCCCTATCGTGAGCATGTTATGAAGTTGATTCCGTACTTCAAAGAGATTATGTTTGAACACATTTCCAGAGAAGAGAATAATCTAGCTGATGCACTGGCAACTTTGTCCCCCATGTTCAAAGTTAAGTGGGCTAACGAAGCACCTTCCATTACCATCAGAAGGTTGGATGAGCCAGATTTTTGCTTTGAAGACAATTTGGAATCAGACGATAAACCTTGGTTTTATGATATCAAAAGATATCTTGAAACACAAGAGTACCCTGAAGAGGCGTCCATCAGAGACAAGAAGTTTTTGAGAAGATTTTTGGCCAAGTTCTTTCTCAGTGCTGGTGTGTTGTATAAGAGGCATCATGATGGTTTGCTGCTCAGATGTGTTGACAAGAGAGAAGCAGCTCGAATCACTGAAGAGATACATGAGGGTGAATCTGGAACTCATTCCAATGGGCATACCATGGCCAAAAAGATTTTGTGAGCTGGTTATTATTGGTCCACCATGGAAACTGACTGTTATAATCATGCGCAGATTTGCCACAAATGTCAAGTCTATGCTGATAAATTACATGTGCCGCCCGTACCAATGAATTTCTTAACTTAACCTTATCCGTTTGCAATGTGGGGAATTGATATGATTGGCAAAATTGAACCAACTGCATCCAACGGACATCGTTTCATTCTGGTTGCCATAGATTATTTCACTAAATGGGTCGAAGCTGTATCTTATGCCAATGTCACCAGACAAGTGGTAACTCGGTTCATTAAACACAACATTATCTGTCATTACGGAGTGCCTGAAAAGATCATTACCGACAATGGTTCTAATTTGAACAACAAAATGATGACGGAGATTTGTGAGTCATTCAAAATCAAGCATCATAACTCTCCCTGTATAGACTAAAGATGAATGGCGCTATCGAAGCGGCCAATAAGAACATCAAGAAGATTGTACAGAAGATGGTAGTAACCTATAAAGATTAGCATGAGATGCTGCCTTTCACTTTGCATGGTTACCGTACCACACTGCGTACTTCGACTCGGGCAACCCCATTTTCTCTAGTCTATGGCATGGAAGCGGTGTTACCCGTGGAAGTCAAAATTCCTTCTCTTAGAATCATGAAGGATATTGAGCTTGATGAAAGTGAGTGGGTACAGAATCGGCTGGATCAACTAGAACTTATCGATGAGAAGTGGTTGACGGATGTATATCATGGTCAGGTATACCAGCAAAGGATGAGGAAACCTTTTGACAAGAGGGTGAGGCTTCAGTGTTACAATCCAGGTGACCTTGTGCTAAATAGGATAATTCTTCCCCAGGGGGATCCTAGAGGCAAGTGGGCTCCGACTTATAAGGACCATTCGTGGTCAGAAAAGTTTTCTCTGGTGGAGCAATGATGCTCGCAACCATGGATGGAGAATACTTCCCTCTCCCTGTGAATGCTGACGTAGTAAAAAATACTTTGCATAAAACCTAATAATTTAAAAACCGAAAGGGCGGCTTAGGCAAAAAGAGGGTGTCCCGGTGAATCAAAAACCCGAAAGGGCAACTCAGGAAAAAATTAGGGACTTAAAGCAAATGACTACACTCAGCATGAGTTCCCTTGTTTCTTTTTCTCTCTTTCGGCCACCTGGTATAAGTTCAGAGCTAGTCCAAGAATGTTTTATCATAAAGCAGGAAGATGGAAACGTTAAAGTCATAAGAGTTATAGCAGAGTCAGAACTTGACATTCGTGTTCACATTGCCATTTGTAAACATTTGTTTGTTTTGTTTTTGCAATTATCTCTTTCTAAGACCTGTTTCCAAATGTAAATTCCTTTTTATAACGTATGTTTTCCTTGAAGTAATTCTATTGTTTTTACTTAAACCATTCATTGTCACTCTTTAAATGATTTTCTGGCATTTTGATACCAACTGTGCCAACTCTTTTGCCTAGTCAAAAGATTGGAGGAAGGATGATGATAGTTAAAGTCGATATCTCTGATGGTATGATTTTGAGTAGAACCTTGTTGACGATGTACAAGCCTTGTTTCAATCCCCAAACACCAGAGGTATAAGGTATATAGACCCTCGTTAACCCCTCTGAGCTTTCGAAGTAGGAGTTTCTTTTCTGTTTGAAAAAACCCTTATTTTTAACCTGAGGCAGGGTAGATGTTCAGTTAATTTGATCGAACATACAAAATCTCAGAAGGAGTGTCCCATCTGAGGAACACCACACCTTATCCCTCGCATTATAAGGTTGGAAAATATCAAAACAACAATGGTTATTTCCTCCAAAAAAAGAATCCTAAGGTCAAGATCGAATCGATACAATAATGGTTATCCCTCGCCAACCAAGGAATGGGGAAGTCATTTTCCTCCAAAAGTTCAAAGACTTAGGGTCACACGACTTATTCAAAAGGGAAAGTATGAATAAGAAAGAAACAAAAAGCCCCGTTAAGTCGAAAGTTGAAAATAAGTTGCTTAGGCAAGAGTTAGGGCATCCCACTGAACTCCCAAATTGAAATTCAAAAGAATTGGTCCAGGCAAAATTTAGGGAACGTGAAAAAGAATTTGAAAAGCCCGAAAGGCAGAAAAAGATTATTTAATAAAAATCTTCATCAAAAGAAAAGCCGTGTGATCGAACACCAAAATAAACCAAAGGTTAAGTGACTGCCGTGTCCAAGAAAATGCTGTGGTTCCTCAACCATCATAAACTACTCTTGAGAGATGAATGTCCGTGTCAAGTTAACTGAATTAGGACTGGATAACATCACGAAATAACTTGAGTCTTAAAAACCTTTTTTTCAAAAAACCATGAACCAGGCCACGTTACAACCTTTAAAAGTCCTAACTGAAATATGGGTTTAACTTGAAAGCATACTACAATAGGATAACGTTTCCTAAACTTCCAAATATGTATTGCATATCCATGTTGGTATCTTATCGCCTGCATCATGTTCGTGTTAAAAAAAAGAAGAAAAAGTTTTGAAAATTTACACTCTAGCTAGTGATTCATTCACAACAGAGATGCGACATCTTTTCATTCAAGGCTTTTAATTTCAAGGTTTACATAATTGCCACATCATGGTTGTCATTCCCATAATAAACACCCTTCTGCATACAAAACAACAGTTTGACATCAAAAAGAGCGTACACAATGAACATCAGTGAAGAGCTTAATTTTGTCAAGAGAGGAAGATTCGAATACTCTGTTGAACAGAGGCCATTCCTGCCATGAAAGAATATTAATGTGAAAGTAACCCCTTACCATCCTCGGTAGTGTTGATGATTGGATGAAACTTCCAATTCCTTGGTGAAGTTGATGTTGTTCGACTATCTTCGTGATCTATCTTTATGGTTGCATACCAAGGGTTCAGGAATCCCCAGCAAAGCACTCTTCAATAGAGTTTTGTTTCCCCGGTGAAGTTCTGTTTCCTCAACAAAGTTTTATTTCCCCAGCAAAGGTGTTGTTTCCCATATTTGATCCATTATTTTAGTGTCACTCTCAATGCGGTTGCACATTGTCCTTTCCAAAGATTTATAGTTTTGCCCTGATCTTCTCCCACAACGCCCCATCTTCATTTGGCATTCCTTCTTGCGGTTGATCAGTTTCGACCCGATCTTCTCCAGCAGAGTTTGAAATTTATTTTTGCAACTCCTCTCAGTGTTTGTAGCCTGTTTATACTAGTTACTCAGTTGTTACTCCCCACAAAGTTTTAGCTCTTCAAGGGTTCCTCTTCAGCGGTTCCTTATATCTTCTCTTCTCATTTGGATTCTGAAATTTATTTTTGAAAGTTAGATAAACTCTGACTTCTTGGTTATTGGCTTCTCGATTAGCCATTCCCCAGTGAAGCATTTTAAACATGCATCATCACATTGCATCTACCAAAATGCGTAGCATTTCCATTATATGGAGCATTACGCTATAATGTTTTTTTCAAACATGCATCGGAACATAAGCCATTACTGGTTCTATTTTCCCCAGTGAATTTTCCAATACTTTGGATTATGTCCCCAACGTGGTCTTCATCCTTAATATCTCAAGTTCACCCCTTACAAATATTCTTTTGATGTTAATCATTTGATTGGTGGAGTGTCTACTCTTGATTGTAGTTCAGTTTTGCCCTGGCACAGTTTTCTCGGGTTTTGTCTTCACTACCCTCAACAGTTCATTCCAATGTATATTGATGTACCTTTTGAATACCAGTTTCATCCTAATATTCGCTTTCAGTAGGTTTTTAGTTGTACGCCCTAATCACCTTGCTTTGGGTCGAGCTTTGAGTTTCGTCTCCTCATCCACGCACGAAATTCAGTTTCGTCCTGGTACTCATCTAGTTTAGTTTCGTATAACTAGTTATAATGACTCGAGTTTCATCTTGTTTTGTTTTCATACCTTGGACCTTTTTATCGGTTTTCATTTACCGAGTCTCTTTGTAGTGTTCGTAATGTGTCCCTGGTTGAAATTAGTCTCTTCTGTTCCTTGGATTCTTCTATCAGTTTTTGTTACTGTTTATCCATTGATCTGAGACCAGCAGGTGCTTTGAGAAACATGCACTCTCATCACTTTTGCTATGGATCGAGTTTTGCCCCGCTACCTGTGCGTGAAATCCAGTTTCGTCTAACTAGTTTTTATGGTTCGAGTTTCATCTCATTTTGATCCTCACTCCTGGGATTCTTTCGATTCTTTCATACTATCTATCTTAGGTTGAGATTAGCAGGTGCTCCGAGAATCACGCACTCTAGCCACTTTGCCCCGTGTACTTTTCCGGAGTTTAGTTTCGTCTATTCATTGTAATTTGAGTCTTATCTCACTCCTTTTGTGGTCCAGTTTTATCCTGGCACATTTATTCTGAAGTTTAGTTTCGTCTACTCTTCTAAATTTTAGTTCTGTTTGAATTTTTTTTTAAATTCCGCGTTACAACTTCATTATGACGCACGTCTTGGGAGGTTCAATATTCATTAAATCCTCTATTTGCTAAATCCAATTTCGTTTGGTATCTTCTTAATCCCACGCCTACTGGCATTATTTTTCTTTGGGTGTTTCCGCTTCTTCTTCAAGAGTGTAAATTTTTGGGTTCTCTTGTATTCAATCATCTTCAACCCTGAACGCTTGAAAGTTGTCACTTTTCTCACTTATCTGGTTAAAGATAATTGAATAGGGGTAGCTGTTGCACCCCAAAATTTACCCTCTTGATTTCATAATTTTTAGGCTTATGTTTCATCATAAACATCATATTGCATTACATTTATACATTGTGATGGGATCAAAGTATTTTGGGTTATCAAGTTTTCCTCAAGCTTTGGAAGTTGATTGTAATGATAAGTTGCTCAAGGAGAGCCTTACTATCTAAACTCAAGATCTTTCAAGCCCAAAGGTATCACATATCTCAAGATATCTTATCCACCTCATTGGATCATCAGAAGATTAAGTATTGTGCTATTTATCAGAAGAATCACATCCTTTGGATTCATCAGTCAAAATTAGGGGTTTGCCAAAATTGGAGTAATTGGGGTCTATATGAGCCAATTATTGAAGCATAATTCTCGTATCATCTTTGGAATCAATTTTGTTTAAGGAGTCTCTCATGATGCCCAATGGAATTAGGGTTTTGAAACTTGATTAACTATCTCCTAATGCATAGTGCAAAACTAGGGTTTGAGTTTTAATCAGGGTTTCTTTGTAATTTTGAGTGGAAAATCTTTCCATAGCCTTTATGTGTTTGGAATATCATATGTTTGAAGTTTTGTTCACCAATTTTGAAGAGAAGTGGTTCAATTGAATTAAAGGGGCAAAATAGTCATTTTATTCAAAAGTCAACAAAGTCAAAGTTGACCAAGTGAAATTTTGGTCAACATGAAGAATTTAACATGTATTTTCATGTGGGATGATCATTGATGATTGATTTTGATGAGAATTACAAGTTTGAGAAGTTACTTGGATTTGAAGTTATCTTGGTGGTTGAAAATTTCACTAAGTATTCTTGATTTTAGCCCGACTTTGCAAGAACATAACTTTATCATTTTTTAGGGAAGTTTGGTGGTTGTTTTTGCCAATTGAAGAGGGGAAATAGATCTACAAGGGCCCAAAGGGGACAAAAAACACACTTCTTACTCAAAATCAAAAGTTATGAGTCTTTGAAGTTTAGGGCAAGTTGGGCATTTTTTTAGGCATCTTGGGCATCTGGCCAGGAAAGGCAAGGCATTTGGCCTAGGCAATTCATCAAACAGTTGGTGACATGCTTGTAATTGTTGATTCAAGGCATAATTCAAAAATGTGCCTCGTGCATTTTAAAGAGGGCTATGAAAGCTTCTCATTAAACTTGGAATCACTCAATTTGGTTTAAAATTGAAGAAGTTGTGATTTGAGGAAGTTGGGTGTCGAAACCGGAAATTCGAATGGCTCTCTTTGATTTCCTTCAGCTTGGACCAGTCGAAGAGACTTTTTGGGCTGGTCGAAGCTTCCTCCTTCTCTCTTTGATTTCCTTCAGCTTGGACCAATCGAAGTGACTTTGTGGGCTAGTCGAAGCTTCCTCCTGCTCTCTTCGATTTCCCTCAATTTGGACCAATCGAAGTGTTACCTTATAGGCAGGCCAACGCGTGCAGTCTTGGGCAAGTTGGCTTGATTTACCCAGGAATACTAAGCCTCATATCTTGCTCACCTCTCCATCATTTCTTTCGAACCTTAGATTTTTACGAAGCTTAGGGCATGTTATTTAATTGGCTCAAGGAAAATTTGAGAACGCACGAGCCAATTTTCTATGGCCTCAGTTGGAAGTCAGCTGACTTTTGGTGCATGCATGGGTTGCAAATTGCAGATTTTGTGCACCCCTCGATTCTGTTTGGTTTTAAGTTGATATTGCACATGCTTGGCACGAATTGGACACCTCATTTCTTACTTCTTTTGGCCAAGCAATCACACTTTCCTTGCCTTCCCATGATTTCTAGATTTTTTTGCCAAAATTGGTAACTTTCACCTCAAGCAAAATCACACCATGTGCTCATACTGCCACCTCAGCCCCTCACGCTTCACTCACCTCATTTCATTAACCTATGAGCTCATCAAAACGCAGCATAGCTTGGCCAAACAACAAATGAAACGCAACATACACTCTCTCACTCCATTTTTGCAAAATGACTTCACATGCCCTTCCAACGGTTTCCTTGATTGATAAGACACTTCTACCCTCACTCTGACTTCTCTATTTAAGCGCTCATCCCTCTCAAAATAAAATAAGAAGCTGCATTGGAGGAAGCTCAGATCTGAAGTCACTTTTCTCTCAAAAATCCATTTCTTCGAATTTCTTTTATTGCTTGATCTTTCCTCAATTTTCTTGTTGATTCTTCATTCTCAAGTGCTGAGGAAGACAAAGCCAAGCTTGGTTTGCATCTGGAGAGAAGGAGTCAGTAGATTGCTTTTGCCTTGAGGTAGGTTTTCATGGACTTTGATTCTTATGATTAAGCTTGAATTGATGATGTCTATCGTGTGTATTGTGGTTTAGCTGGCCAGACTTTAGGTCTGATGTATATTTGATGCCTTGTTGAATCTTGAATCGTGTATTAGAGATCTCTGCAACTTGTGTGTTTCAGTATTTTGTGCTGTTTTCTCATGCTTGTTTCTCTCTAATCTTGGATCTATATGAAAATTTGAGAATATTATGATGTAGCTTGTTAGTTCAGCTTTAATTTGCACTTGATTTCATTAATTTTGGTTGAGAATTGCTTGAGTTGTATTGATCTGAACATGGCTTACAAATCTGTTTTTGCGCATGTTTTTTTTCCCTAGCCAGAGGTTGAAGATGATGGCGTGGCCTCCTCTGGTTGGCTGTTTTTTTTTTTAATTATTCGAATTTTGTTTTATATCATTGATTTTCCTGATTTTATCTCTTGCTCAAAAATGGTTGAAAAATTCTAAAAAAATTCATGAAACTCCAAAATAATATTTCTGATCTTGTGTACTTTTTTCAAAATTTTTGGAAACGCTTTGATTGGTTCAAAAATTCGTGTGATTAATTAATTATTTGTTTTATACCATTGATCTTCCTAATTTTATTTCTTGCTCAAAAATAGTTGAAAATTTTGGAAAAAATTCACGAAACTCAAAAATAATATTTCTGACTTTGTGTAGTTTTTTCAGAATTTTAGGAAACGCTTTGATTGGTTTAAAAATCCGTGTGATTAATTAATTGTTTGTTTGATTTTCAATTTTATTTTTATATTTCCTTTGATCCAAAAATTCCACAAAAAAATCATGAATGCTTGTATTTAGTTATAGTATTTGAATATAATTTTGGTTGGATATTTTTCTGACTTATGATTAGATTTTTATTTTGAGATGTGAATACTTCTTAATTGATTAATGGTTTGAATTTTGATTTTATTTTTGACTTTTCTTTAATTCTAAAGATTTGGAAAAATAAGTCTTCTGATATTTAGGGTTCCCTTGTGATTTATATGATCTTGGTTTGAATTGTTTGAATTTTGATCTTATCTGATTAATATTTGAGATTAAAACTCAAACAATTAGGGTTTTGTGGCTTACATGGCATGTTTCAATTTCAAAACCAACTTGCTCTGAGATTCAATTGAATTTATCTCTTGTTTAAGGTTTATAGATGGATTGAGGATCTTAAAAATATTTTTTCTTGAATTAATAGATAACGTTTGGTATTTTCCATTGATTTATTTTGAAAACTTGTCTAGATTGGTGGTTTCACCAACTAGTTTTGATGTTTGAAGCTTGATTGATCCTTTCCTCTACTATCCATGAACTTCAAACTTGTTTTCTTACCTTTACATATCTCAAAGATGTTATGGAAATTTTGGTTTGAATTATTGAAGTCCTTTTCTATTTTTGATGTATTTTTGAAGTGAAAATGACCAATTGATGTTACATTCTTTGTGGCAATTTGCTTGCTGACCAATGAACTTGTGGGAGGCCTGTAGTTTGGAACTTAATGATCATATTGCTTCTGTTTTCTCACATCATTTCAAGTCAATCCTCTTGACTTCTCATAATTGGTTGATGAACACTTTTTGATCCATACCTCTTAAGTGATGTTCTTGTGTGAATTTTGCTTTAAATTTTGAATTTTTGCCTAGAGTTTGAAGTCATCAAATGACCAATGATGAAATGTTGGGGAATGATACATCAAGGATAGTCTCATAAATAATTGATATCACTTGACCTCTAATGTTTGAACCATTTCATCTTATTATGAATTTGTTGTTCAATCTTTTCTTTTCTTTTGAATCTTTGAGATACATTGAATGCACTTGTGCAACATGCTTTAGAATCAACATTTTAAACTCTGGATCATATCCTCATAGCATGTTAGAAGCTATATTTCAAGTCTTTGAATGGTTTAAGTCTTCTAAATTTGTCTTTGTTTAAATTCCTTTCCTTGCTAACTTGTGATCCAAGCTTTGTGATACATTTTGTGGTACCCCTCTTTTGTTATGCTTGTGAACCATAATGAAGTGAATGAGTATGGATGTATAGTGTTTTGCTACTTACTTTCAAGGTTTTGTTTGTATTCTTCTCTTGCTCCTTTGATCCTTGATTTATATTTACTTGTCAATTCAACATGGTGACAAGAAAGGAGCTATAGTTCTTTAACTTTAAACTAATTGTTGCTTGTGCATACTATATGCTTCTTCCATTTACTTCTTGGATGCTTTGCTATCATGTTCTTCCATTGCCTTGTCATATCATCATCCATCCCTTATTGGTTCATCATTTCTCTTTGAAATCACTAATTTGTCTATTGAATGTGCGAGGTACTCTGAGGAAAGTTTTCCATTTTGACTTGATGTTGTAGTGTTCCACTTTATTTGTGGAACACAATTGGTTGTGATTGCACCATTCTCGTGTGCTTTGTATATTTGTTTTTTTCTTGCAGGATATATATATATATATATATATATATATATATATATATATATATATATATATATATATATATATATATATATATATATATATATATATATATATATATATATATATATATATATATATATATATATATATATATATATATCTATCTGTGTGTGTGTGTGTGTGTGCGTGTGTGTGTGTGATTATGACTGCTATACATCACATGTGGGATATGTTCATATTTGAAGCCTCAATGCTTATATTTGATGGCGTGATTTCTGACTCGATTTGTTTGCTGATGCTAGCTTGCTTGAAGTTCTATGGGTTTCTTTTTTCTTGCTCATTTGCTACGGATAGTTATCCGTTTGGTATTGTGCTATTTCCTTTTTACTGTTTCCGCTCTTTATTGATTTCTATTGCATGATGGGACCTCCGTTGTTGGTATATGTCAGGAGTCCCTCTGGTTTATTTAAAGACCTGTTTAAGACAACTCTGTCAGAGTGCTGATTGTGATTGTTTAAAATCCTACCTTGGAAGTAGGTATTATGCACGTGTGTTTATATTTGTGCCCGCATTATATTACAGATGATAAGTCCTCAAAAGGAGGCGAGCGGAAATGGTTCGTAATCGACCCCTGCACATTCCAGTCCATATCGTTCCTATGCTCACTTCCTACAAGTAGATGCTATGAACATGTGCTCAAGATCCGAATGAATTTAAGTCCTTTAAATGCGAATGATAAGGGTTCCCGCAATCGGATCCCCACGCTTTCTTTAGCTCGTGTTGACGAACACTGATGCTTAGTATACGCATGCACTATGTATTCTCCCCTAGATCTTTCTTTCCCTGATAATTGATATCACAATTAAGGACCCTTTTGTATTCCTATAAGTTCTATGGCTTGTCGACTCCAGTGATATGCTCCCCTTGGCTGTGTCTTGACCCTTGGTCTGATGCTTGGTTGCTTGTCTATAGAGGGACCTTCCTTTCTACTACTAGGTTTGTGCCTTCTAGGTGTTTGATATTCGAGTGATGCTTAAGTTGTTGTTTGTCCAGATGTTTTTCCATCTGTTTGCTTTTTTTTGTCACAAGGTCTGTGACATTTTTACCATTCTCCCTTAGGATTGCTCGATTAGAGTAGCTTTCGAGCTAGGCCTTAGGATAGGAATCCATGCATGCTAATATAGGGTAGAAATTTCACTCTTTCATCCTCAACCTTAGGGCCAATCGTTGTATGATAACATTATGGGTAGTGCTTGGCTAGTCTCTCTTAGTTATTTTTCCTTTCTTTGAATATTTCATCTTAAAACTAAAACCTCTTCTTGGCAAATCATAAAACATATTTAATAAAATCAAATCCTTCTTCAAACTTATCAAATTGATGTTTTTCCATCCTTTCTATGATATTTTGTTATCTTTTCGCCAATTTTTCACCATCGCACATGTTTGTTATCCTACTTTGATTCTAAATATAATTGTTAGGTGTGATATTTTCTCATTTAAATTGTGATGTCTCGCCATCTTTGCCATGTTACCTTGCTATCTTTTAGCCGATGTTTCGCCATCGCATATGTCTGTTTTCAATGTTTCACCATCACACATGTTTGTTATCCTACTTTGATTCTCATTATCATTGTTAGGTGTGATGTTTTATCATCCGAATTATTGATGTCTCGTCATCTTTGCCATGCTATCTTGTTATCTTTTTTCCGATATTTCTCCATTGCATATGTTTGTTGCCGATGTTTCGCTATCGCGTATGTTTGTCATCCTACTTTAATTTTCGATATCATTGTTAGGTGTAATGTTTCACCGTCTTGTCTGATATTTTGCTATCATGCTGACGTTTTATTGTCTTATCCGAGTTTGTGTTTCCATACGATGTCTTGTCATCCCTTTTTCATTGCTCTATCATTGTTGTTGATGTTTTGTCGTTTTATATGATGTTTTGCCATCATGATTGTTGCTTTTGTCTTAACTAAAAAACACAAACCAACCAAAATATGTGAGCCGAACTACGACTGCTCTGATTCCTTAAAAGGGATACGTAAGTAGAGGTTTTTGTGGGGCCTAATCGAGCATATATTTGTAAATATTCCTTTCTTTTCCCCACACTTTCTTTTCCTTTTTCTTTGCATGCATTCCCTTTTCAGCTTTAAGCCTTAGATATAGATTTTACACACCCTTAGACTAGAATAAACAAGAGTGGATACCGTAGAGTACTACAGGCGTGCGGGGTGCTAATACCTTCCCCTCGCGTAACAAACCCCCTTACCCGATCTCTCGGTTGCAAGATCGTGATTTCACCCTCTTCAGGTTTTCTGGATGTTTACCTTTCCATTTCTGCGGGATAAAAGACGTTCAGTGGCGACTTCATTGATTTTATTATCAGATGATGGTTCGGCTGGTTGTTTCAACATGCACCTTACACCCCACACAAACTCAAAACATTATCGTCCCCATGGTCGTTCGCCTGGTGGGTGACGGACATCCTCAGACCGTTCGTACAAGGATCATATCAAAATAAATTCCTGATCGTGGCCGTCGACTATTTCACGAAGTGGATAGAGGCCGAAGCCCTGGCCAGAGTCACGTCACACAACATCATTTGTTTCTACAAATGAAACGTGATTTCCTGATTCTACATAACATAGGCACTCGTCACTGACAATGTGACCAAGTTCACTGACCAAAGCTTCCAATACTTCATCACCAAGCTCGGCACCAAACATCACTTCACGTCCATCGAACAGCCTTAAACCAAGTGGCAAGCCGAGGCGGCGAATAGAGTCATCTTACGAGGAATTAAGCGCAGGTTGGGAGAAGCCAAGAAGGGGTATGTTGAAGAGCTGCACAAAATCTTGTGGGCTTACCGAATAACACCACACTCGACGACCAGAAAAACCTCGTTTCGACTAACCTATGGCACCGACACCGTAATTCCCGTGGAAATCATAGAGCCATCCGGAAAAACTGAAATCCCTTTAGATGAGAAACTAAATGACGAGGCCCTAAGGGAAGAGCTCGACCTGGTCGAAGAAATCTGACCAGGAGAGGCTCTTTTTGAAGCCACACTGAAACAACAGATAGCCCTGCATAATGACACCAAAGTCATAAAATGCGAATTCCAGGTCTGCAGCCTAGTCTTGCAGAGAAATCAGAAAGATTTATGTGAAGGAAATCTGGCCGCCAAGTGGGAAGGACCTTACCGCGTCTGCGGGGAAACGAGAACTGGAGCCTAGAACCTCGAACGCCTAACTGGAGAACCACTACCTCGACCATGGAACTCTACAAAGCTGAAACAATATTACAACTAGGCCCCTGATAAATGCTGGGGCCCGACAATCGACATACCTCTCCAATAAATGACATGGCTTGCTCGACCACAGAAGCATGTTGAGGTACGAACATAGCATTCGACCAATAACAAAAGACGGGTTTTTTGCTCATTGGTCGAGCGGAACATTAGCCCGACGGGGACACCTCGACCGAGCTCTACCATAAAAGTACCCAATAGGTAGATCACCCAGCTCATGATGGGAAATTCACACCATGAAGTCAAGACCCCGACCGTAATCTTGACATTGTCCGTACAGACTCCTACTCCTCTTCCTCGACACATCCCAATATGTGTCGACCACAACTAAGGTCGAGCACAAACCTCCACCTATCGAAATTCCACATTTCACGAAATAAATAAATCAAGCAGAATGACAAGAAAATATCTAACATACAATATAAAGGAAAAATGAAGGCATTTACAAGAGCCAACCATGAAGGAAGACACTGTCCAAATACTATAAAACGCGGGGCACACAGACCAAAACAAAAGAAAATCGGGCAAACCCCTTATCCAAAAAAAGTTTACAAAATCACGGGCACGCAGACCCCCAATCCAGGTGAAAACAAAAACCGGAACGCATGCCAAATTAACGAATGGGCACGCAAGCCCGAAAACATAATCTTGAATTTCATCCTCGCCGTCACTCTCTTCCTCAGGATTGTCCTCGGGGGGATAAAATATATTCCCATTGACCACATGGTTAAATGTCCCCGCACCTTCGACCACCAGCTCGACCCCTTAGTTAAGGATATTGAGCTGCTCCACGACTGTGTTGAAGCCATAAATGAGAGTGTCCATGATATCTTGCTCAAGTACACGACTTCGAGTGATCAAATCTTTCCTAGTCTCAAGGGCTTTCTCTGTGTTAGTATCTTTATCGGCAGGTGCCGCGATCTCCTCCAACTCCTTTATCTGAGTGGCCAGTCGCTTGTTCTCCTTAGTCGCAGCTTTCAGTTGAGGCCTTAGCTCGTTCAAATATTTGAGGAGCTAGACCTGCGCTTCGTAATTTTTCTCATGGTTGAGGATATCAACTACAACTTTTCATTAATTCCCTTCAACTTTTGGACCCGGGAATACACTTTATCAAGAGCGGTATGAGATCCCACAACCTCATCTTTCAGTGTCAAAGTAGTTTCAAAAACCCTCATCACGGCGGCCATATCTTCTGATAGGTTCTTCTGCCGGGTTTCTTTGTCCTCAAAAAATATGGCTTCCTTCTCCTTCTCATGATGACCTAAGAAAATATTCTCTCTGAAGATACCTAGGTTGAGATAGCAGGGAGGTAACATGAAAACCACCTCGACACCCTTGTCCCCTTCGACAGGCGCCACATGCTCGGGGTCCTCCACGTGTTTCCTTTTCACTTGTTGTTTGGGAGGGGGGGCCTGGGTCCCTAAAGGGGAAGATGAACCGCTTGGACGGGCAAATGTTTTGGCATGTTCCTGAAGATGTGAATTTGTCGGATGTGGTAGTTCTTCCCTATCCATTATTGTGAGAATAAGACCACCTCCATAAAATGTTGTTTTGACTACGTATGGACCTTCGTAATTTGGTGTCCATTTACCACGTGAATCAAGGCGAGGTAGCAGAATCTTCTTGAGCACTATATCCCCTTCTTTGAATATTCGAGGACGAACTTTCTTGTCGAAGGCTCTCTTCATCCGCTTCTGATGTAACTGACTGTGGCACAAAGCTATCAATCGTTTTTCTTCAATAAGATTGAGCTGATCGAGCCGTGTCTGCACCCATTCTGCTTCTTCTAGCTTTGTTTCCATTATAAACCGAAGTGATGGTATCTCGATCTCAACTGGGAGTACTGCCTCCATGCCATATACCAGCGAGAAAGGAGTCACACCTGTTGATGTGCGTACCGAAGTGTGATAGCCATGTAGAGCGAAGGGAAGGATTCCGTGCCAATCTTTGTACATCTTCACCATCTTCTGGATGATTTTCTTGATACTTTTATTGGCTGCTTCGACGGCCTCATTCATCTTTGGTTTGTATGGTGAGGAATTATGACGCTCGATTTTTAAGTCATTGCACAATTCCTTCATCATTTTATAGTTTAAATTGTACCCGTTATCGGTAATTATCTGGCTTGGGACACCGTATCTGCATATGATATTCTGCTTGATGAAGCGTGTAACCACTTGGCTTGTCACATTGGCGTAGGACGCCGCTTCTACCCATTTGGTAAAGTAGTTGATGGCTACCAGTATAAAACGGTATCCGTTGGATGCTTTCGGCTCTATCATGTCGATCATATCAATTCCCCACATTGAGAATGGCCAAGGGGAGCTCATGACGTTCAGAGGAGTTAGTGGCACATTTATCTTATCAGCATAGATCTGACATTTATAACACGTCTCTGTGTAGTAATAATAGTAGATTTCCATTGTTAACCAATAATACCCTACTCGCAGAATCTTTCTAGCCATGGCATGCCCATTTGTATGAGTCCCGGAAGTACCCTCGTGGATTTCTCTCATAAGTGTATTCGCTTCTTATTTCTCAACACACCTGAGTAGTACCATGTCGTAGTTTCTTTTGTATAACACCCCATTAATCAGAATAAATTTTGAAGCCATCCTTCGTAGGGTTCGTTTGGCAATGATAGAGGCATTTTCTGGATATTCCTGCTTTTCCAGGTACTTCTTGATGTCATAGAACCAAGGCTTGTTTTCTGGTCCTTCTTCAATAGCAAGACAGTGTGAGGGCTCTTCAAAATGTCCAATTGTGATGTGTGGTTCATTATTTGGCCAGGTTACCTTGAACATAGCTGATAGAGTTGCCAGAGCGTCTGCCATTTGATTTTCTTCTCGCGGGATGTGGCTGAAAGTGATCTCGGTGAACTCCTCGGCCAATTTCAAAACATGATCCCAATATGGAATCAGTTTTGGGTGTTTTGTATCCCATTCTCCATTAACCTGATATATGACTAATGTGGAGTCCCCAAATACTTCGTAGTGCTTTATTCTCATATCAATGACATCTTCTAGTCCTAGTATGCAAGCTTCGTACTCAACAATGTTATTGATGTAGTCGAAACACAATCTTGTGGTATATGGCTTATGATAGTTCTTTGGAGAAGTCAAAACTGCCCCTATGTCGTGCCCCAGTGCATTTGAATCCCCGTCGAACGTGAGTGTCCAACGTGCCCCTGGCTCGGGTCCTTCGTCGGGTCCTGGTGTTTCATAGTCAACTATAATCATGACATCTTTGTCTGGAAAGTCAAACTTCATAGGCTGGTATTCTGGCAGCAGTTGGTGAGCCAGATGATCAGCTAGTATACTACCCTTGATGGCTTTCTGAGTGACATATTGGATGTCGTATTCTGATAGTAGCATTTTCCATCGTGCGATTCTCCCAGTAAGAGCTGGTTTTTCAAACACGTACTTCAGAGGATCCATTCTTGCTATTAACAATACAGTGTGGGTTAACATATATTGCCCAACCTCTTGGCAGCCTAAGACAATGCGCAACAAGTTTTCCCGAGGAGTGAGTACATGGTTTCGCAGTCAGTAAATTTCTTGCTAAGGTAAAAAATCACATGCTCCTTTCTGCCTGTTTCATCCTGTTGTCCCAGAACACAACCCATTGATCCTTCGAGCACTGTCAGGTACATGATGATTGGTCTTCCGGGGACTGGAAGAATTAAGATTGGTGGCTGTTGCAGATACTATTTTATTGTCTTGAGGGATGTTTAACAATCATCATTCCATACTACTGTCTGATCTTCTCGTAATAACTTGAATATCGGCTCACATGTGGCTGTTAGATGCGATATGAACCTTGAGATGTAATTCAATCGCCCTAAGAAACCACGCACTTATTTTTATGTCCTTGGTGCTGGCATCCCTTGTATAGCTTTTACCTTGTCGGGGTCCACTTCGATACCCCACTGGCTTACAATGAAACCCAATAATTTTCCTGATCTGACGCCAAATGTACATTTGTTCGGATTTTACCTCAGTCTGAACTTGCGCAGCCGTTCGAATAGCTTTTGTAAATGTATGATGTGTTCCTCCTCTCTATGGGATTTGGCGATCATATCATCTACGTACACTTCAACTTCTTTGTGGATCATATCATGGAATAATGTGACCATTGCCCTCTGATAGGTTTCCCATGCATTCTTGATATCGAATGACATTACTTTGTAGCAGAAAGTTCCCCAAGGTGTCATGAAGGTAGTATTTTCCATGTCTTCGGGTGCCATTTTGATTTGATTATAGCCCGAGAAGCCGTCCATGAATGAGAATATTGAGGCTTGAGCTGCGTTATCCACCAGAACATCTATGTGGGGTAATGGGAAATCGCCCTTAGGGCTTGCTTTGTTCATATCTCGATATCCACACACATGCGCACCTTGCCATCTATATTTGGTACTGGAACAATGTTAGCTATCCAGGGTAGATAATTTACCACTGCTAGGAACCCTGCGTCAAATTGTTTAAGAACCTCTTCTCTGATTTTGATGGACATATCTGGACGAGTTCTCCTGAGTTTTTTCCTAACTGGAGAACACCCTTCTTTGAGAGGTAACCTGTGCACCATGATATCGGTATCTAACCCTGACATGTCTCTGTAGGACCAAGCGAATATGTCCACGTACTCGTGTAGTAGTTTGATCAACCCTTCCTTGATACTCTGCTCTAACCTTTCCCCTAGCTTGATTTCTTTGGGATCTTCCTCTGTGCCCACATTAATAGTCTCTACAGCCTCTTGGTATGGTTGTATGACGTCCGCCTTTCGTTCTATTTCCCTCGTCATTTCCTTAGAGAGTTCCAGATCTTCATCATCTTCCTCTTCAACTTGGTTGATAGGAGCCTCAAAATTGTATCGGGTCACAACAATAACATTATCGGTAGTTTTGGGCATGGATCTACACATTTATCATGTTTTGGTGCAGATTTTAATATGGGTTTTGGAAAATGCATATGCAGAGAAAGTATTGCCATTTTAAATTTTAAGGAATAAATGAAAGAGAAAGACAAGGATCTTGATTGAAAACAAAATATAACTTTTATTGATTGTAAATATTGTCTAAAACAAAATGGGGAACCCTTACAAGCAACCCCTATGCCTCCGGCTTAACATAGGTTCTTTCAAAAACAAGAAAAATTACTTAGGAAAGAAAAATATCTCGGAAATCTACACAGCAGTCCATCTTTTGAGTTCTTCTCTTGGAGCGCACTCCCTGATAAAGTCCGTTGCCTTTCTGGTGTGAACTTTGTTGGATATCATTGCCACATTTCTGCCATGCTCTGTTCCCATGTTGACAAAGGTCTCTTGAATCGGAGGGAAGCGTGCTTTGCCTTTTAGAGCAGTTTTCGACGATTCATAGCCCAATCCAAAGCGATTCTTCTTCTCAGGGATTTCTGCGAGCTTTCCCCAGCCTTTTGAGGCATCACATCCCATGGTTGCTTGCAGATCTCTCCATGATGTCACCTTAGGCTTATTACCCTTCTCGACTGGTAGAGTAACCATTGAAGCAATTTCCAAGGCTTGGAACGGGGTATCTACACAGTCTTCATCGACACTAATATATCTGTATGATTCAATGTGACTTGTGAAGATATCTTCCTCTCCATCAATTATGATTAATTTCCCTTCCACTAGGAACTTCAATTTCTGATGCAAGGTCGAGGTGACCGCCCCTGCTTCATGGATCCAAGGTCTCCCCAGTAAGCAAGTGTATGCTGGTTCTATATCCATGACCTGGAAAGTGACATTGAATATATGCGGCCCAATTTTAACTGGAAGATCCACTTCTCCTAACACCGAGCTTCAAAAACCGTCAAATGCTTTCACTATTGTAGAACTTGGCCCCATCACAACGTCATCTATTGTTAACTTTATTAGACTGGACTTTGGCAAAACATTGAGGGTAGAACCAGTATCAGTAAGAACCCTGAATAAATGGGTATTACCTATTTGCATGGAGTTCCTTGTTATGAGCTCGACCCTGTGGCGACAATTCATTGTTGTTGAAACCCAGGTATGATCCGGATGTTAGGTTTGCTATGACATTGTCAAATTGATTTACTAAAATTTCTTTCGCGACGTGAGCTGATCTTAGTACCTTCATCAAGGAGTCTCGGTGCACTTCAGAGCTAATGAGTAGTGAGAGTATGGAGATTTACGCCGGAGTTTGGTGAAGCTGATCCACCACTCTATAATCAGTTCTTTTGATTATTTTCAGAAACTCTTCTGCCTCTTGATCAGTAAAGTTTTTACTTAGAGGTTTTGTATCTTAACTTGTATCAACCATTGCTTTTCCTTTGTCCTTTATTGGAGTCTCATCTTTCTTTTTTGATAGTTCAGCTCCAAAAATTCGACCGCTTCGGGTCATACCTCATGTCCCTGCTATATTAGAAATTGCAGGTCCTTGACTTGGTGAGGGCTCACTTTCCTGCTTCATTCCATTAATGTATACGAACTAGTCATAACTCCATGGCACTGCTTTGTTACTCTCATAAGGGATACGTGAGGGTCCCTTAATCACCATTGTGGCCTTTGGAATAGTTGGTATTAGGAGAGTTTTCTTGGGCGCCATCCTTGTGGTCTCCGTTGATTCTTCCCACGGAATCACTAGAGTTTTCTTGTTAAGATTTGGGCCTTGGCAAGGGATTACCAACGACTTATTTCCTTCAATCGCGACTACATAGTTCTCTTCAGGGTATGGTCCGAATTGGACTATCCCATGGTCTATTAGCTTTTGCAAAGTTCTTTCGAAGGCTTTATTATGTTCCAACAGGAACCCACATCTGAACAGATATTCTTTTAACAAGTTGATTGGGGTTTCTGCTTGTCTGATTTCCCCAAAGTCAGTGACTACTTCAATTGCATTTATTGTTGGCCCACCATGCGGAGTCATGGGATTTTTCTTGATGTTAGGTTTCTCAAAGGTGATATCTTGAGATTCTAACAAGTCATGCACTTTGTGTTTGAATGCCCAACATTTCTCTATGCTGTGCCCCGGAGAATTAGCATGGTATTTGCATTTGGCATCAGTATTATACCTTCATGGGAGTGGCCCGACTGGAGGATCTAAAGGCTTGATTTCCACCAAGGATGCCTTAACCAAGTGTTGTAATAACTGGCTAGGTGGAATGGGGAGTGGATCGAAGTTTCTTGGTGGCCTCATAAATCTATCTTGCAGCTGACCTTGTGGGATTATTAGTGGTTGTGATGCCCTTGGTTGTGAGGCTACAACGTTAATTTCTCCCTATTTTCTTTTCGGGTAATTCGAAGCTGGTCTTTTTGGATTATGGGGAGCGTTTGATAATCCCCCTAATATCTTCCCACTTTTTGTTCCAGTCTTGATTCTTTCTCTGATAGTCACTAGATCTGAGAATCCAGAAGAGATACTCCCAACCATATTCTTGCAATACATCCCTTGCAAAGTTCCCATGAACATGTCTACTAATTCCTTTTCTAATAATGTCGGTTGCACACGGGATGCCATCTCTCTCCATCTTTGGGCATATTCCTTGAAGGACCCTTCTTTCTTCTGGGACAGATTTTGGAGTTGCATGTAGGTAGGCGCCATGTCCAGGTTATATTTGTAATGCTTTAAGAAAGCATTAGCAAGATCTGCCCAGGTTTGAATTTGTGTTTGCTCGAATTGCATATACCAGTCTAAAGATGCCCCACTTAAGCTATCCTGAAAATAGTGAATCATCAACTTCTGATTGTGGGCATGAGCATGCATCTTCCTACAGTACATGCGTGTATAATTTCTTGAATAGGTGAGCCCCTTGTACTTTCCAAAGTCAGGTACTTTGAACTTTGGTGGAATTACCACATCAGGAACTAGGCCCATTTCGAGAGGGTCTACTTCGAAGGCCTCGAAAACTTCCACATCTTTTAATCTTTCCTCCAGAGCTTTGTACTTATCTTCCACCGGAGGATTTTCAACAACATGAGTACCAGTCGTCTTTAAGGGTTCCTGGTTGACATCCTCTGGGTCGTGGTCTCCGTATTGTAGGTCCAAGTAATTGTCCGTGTTGCTGACTAGGATTTACAGGGTCCCTACTTTTGATGGTGGTGGGACAAACCCTTCAGTCTCAGCTTCTTGTTTGGCCATGATGGACTTTTGGAGTCCTGCCTCTGGTTCTTTCCTTAGTTGGTGACCGCTTGATGCACCGATGGTTTGGGCTACTTATTCGAAAGCTACCCTGGGAGTTTGGTCCTGCCTGTCAATGAAGTTCTTCAGAGCTACAAGAACTTGGCTCAGATCTCCCTTCATTGAACTCACATCACCCTTTACTTGGTTGAGATCTTATTTGAACGCAGCCTGAGTCTCCTCAATTTGTTCCATTGCTTTTTGATGGTAGGACCTTGTTTGATATGGAGGTTGTAGCGGTAGAAATGTTTAAGACTAAGCCATTGGATTGACTAGACTTTATACAAATCAAAATAAAAATTGCCACCGTGCTTTATTGTTTCCAAAGGAATGGGAAAAGAGCGAATGACCCAAAAAGAGGGGGAAAGATTCAAGGTAAGGCGGGTGGTTATGCAAAGGGAAGGTATGAGCACCCTAAACATCTATGGTACTCTGCAGGAGCCTCTTTGTAAAATCTGTATATTTTGGCTATAAAAACTGTTGTATATAAAAAGTGGATGGTGGAGGTGAGGAAAGAAGCGTATTTATTTTATAATTTTTGCACCCGCCGAGGTTGCGAACCTTTAGTGCCTACGTACCACCTTTCGTGCAATAGGGGATCAGTGTACACGTAGTTCCGCTTTTAAAAATTTGAAACACAAATGAGTTGGTTAATTTTATGAAATAAAACATCATCGTCATTGGAAAACATACCTACTACTACCCACAACAATGAGAAAGGATAATTTGCATCATCTCAAAGTGGAGGGCATGGCTTGTATTTTAAAATCAACAATGTCTCACTCAACATCCAAGTGGAAAATATCTCTCTTCACTACATATTGTAGAAGTATAGTTGTTTGCATCACTACAAGGATTGACAAGAGTCTAATCTTTTGAGAAAATTTTCAAGATAAAAAAGCCAAAATGGAAATATGGTTTGAAATGAGATTGATTGACTTTTAGTCTTCTCACAAAAAATTCCAAGGTATCATTAAGTTGATTGGGGGTTTAGTTATGAAAATGTTTTGAAAGTACATGGACGTAACTCCAAGTTTGTTATAAAAGTGGTTCAAGTTCAAAAAACAAGAAAAGTTTTTTTTTCAAATAAAACAAAAAAAATGGGAGGAAGAAGATTTTTGAAATTGAAGAAGATGGGAGGAGAAGAAGGGACTATCCTAAAGCATAAAATAAAAGCTAAGGATAAGAACCATCTAACCAAAAAAAAGCCAATACTTGACATTATGAGCCAAGATAGAATTCTCATTCCTTAGATTGAAACCAAGCAAGCAAAAATACTAGACTTCTTGAGAGAACCAAACTTCAAGTGTATTAAGTCTTCACAAAAATTGGGCAGAGTAACGGTTGTATACAAGTGAATTCCAGATTATAAACAGAGGGTGTAATCACAAAAACCTGCACACAAAAACAAACAAGCAACCCAATGTCTTGAGGTGAACCTCAAGAACTCCGGACAAAATAATCAGATAAGGTCACAAAGTCTCCAAGATAGGCCAAGGTTTCTAATTCCAAGTCCAAGAAAAGTCACATGCTCCATAATGCCAAGTGTTGTACCCTAAAATTTGCCCTCTCTCTTTTTCACAAGAAATCACGGCTTCGGGCTTTTCCTGATTTTCCAGATTGGCTCAAGAATCGGTCAAACAGACTTTTCTTATCAGTTAAACAAAATTAGGGTTCCCATTAACTTTTGAATCAGTCCAAGCAGATTATTAGGGTTTCTATTGATTTGGTTGAGTTTGGCTCAGGGTTTGGTCAAGCAGACTGTTGTACCCCAAAATTTGCCCTCCCATTTCCTCAACATTTTCTCATCACAAGACATTTAAAGATCAAGATACAATTAGGGTTTCCTCTGCTCAAGACTTCTCCTTGCACTGTGGACTCAAATTAGGGTTTGTGTTTGCCTAAAGATGTGTTGACCTAAAATGCCTAAGATGACTTTCATGCTTCATATTGGACTCCCAAGTTTACCCATACCAAGTTTCAAGTCTTGATTCCAAGTTTTTCCCAGTCAATTGGACAGTTGACCTAGAAATCAGCTGTATTGGGGAAAAAGTCAACTGTGGCCAATTGACAGTCAAACCTCATGAAATTTGATCCACATCAACATTATGAACTCATATGAACCATTTGATCAAGTTTGGATCACAATTCCACAAGAAATTTGATCAGATCATCAAAAGGGCAAAATGGTCATTTTTAGGGTTTTGACTGCACAAGGGCAATTTTTGACTGTTTGACCTAGCCAATGGCAAACCAAGCTCACATATGGCCTCAAGGACTCAATGAAATTATCTTGACATGTTCATCAAGCTCAAAAGATCCCAAGTACACAAGATTGACAGTTGAATTTCTCAGTCAATTGATCAAATTTGACTGTATACTGAAAAGTCAAACTTTGACTTTTTGGTCAAAATCAAGAGTCAAGATTCATTTTTCATCAAAACATGCCAAATTATGAAACTTGTTCACCAAGAAATGTCAAAATGCAAATTAGGGTTTGAAAATGGAATTTTTCATAACTTAGAATTTTTCTAAGTTATGGAAAACCCTAATTTTTTCCCAACTTTGCCCCATCTTTTCACCATGATCCATTTGGATTCAAACAAAAGTCAAAACATGAAAATTGTAGCTTGTTGCAAAATCTACAACTTTGATTCACAAAGTTTTCTCATTTGAAGCTTGTATCTCAAGTTATGATTTTTTGAATAAGGGCACTAAACCATCTTTTAACTTAGTGAAATTTGACCTATTTTGACAAGGTTTTCTACCCTACTTCAAGGCCACTTTTCATACCCTTCCACTTGGAATTTCAAATTGCATTTCAAAGATGGATTGTAGTACACATTACAAGCTTTCCAAAATGTCCAAGAACTCATCAAACAACCTCATAACTTGAGAGATTCGAATTTCACAAGTTGGCAAAAATTCACTTTTGTTCTTCATCAAAGCATGTTCATAAACTTGGCAAATTTGAATTCAGCATGCTTAAGCTACATTGCAGGCCTCTAATCCCATTCTCACTCAATAATTCAATGCATATCCTTTGTGTTCTAACATTATTTTGCTCATTTGGATAATACACACAAAATCAAGCCTAAACTAGAAAAAGCATGTTATCCATTCTTGTAAAGTGATACTTTATGGCAACTTTGCAAATCTATGAGGTACAATGCAGATCTTTGAAGCAAAAAAGCATAGGCATATCCCACTGATCAAGACTCAAAGGTGCAGCATAGATTGAGGCATTGTACTGGCCTAGAAACCAAGTTGACATTTGCTTGCTTCACATAGAAGTAACATCCATAACTTATGCTATCTCTCATATCAGCAAAAAAAACACAGCACAAAAGATATCAAACACATTCCATAGACCACATTGAAGCTTTTGCTCGAGCCATTTGCCTTTCAAACCCTCTCCATCTCAGAATCATCCTCAAACTGCACAAACAGGGGTGCCCCTGCAGTTTGAGTGCAATCTCTCATTCCCTTCAAACATTTCTGTCCAAACCTGTTCCTCTACCTTCCTTACAACATATGCAAGCTATCCAGAAGCTAAGGCACGATCTGTAGTTGCTCTAACCACTTCCACCATTTTCACATCTTTGACTTGCAGGTGAAGTTCTATAGCTTGATACAAGAAGTTTCAAGACAAAGTGAGCATTGAAAAAGCATCCCTGGACCTCAAGGAAGCTTTTCCAATCATTACATTGCACTGAAAGTCTCTCATTCTCCACATAGAAGTTCAACTGCACAGGTAAAAGTTTGAATTCGTATCTCTCTTATTAGGCATATTTAGTCTTAAGTTTGTGAAGAAACAAAGTCCTACTCATAGCCCTGAACATGTACATAGCTTTACTTTTCATTTCTTTTGTCTGAGTAAAGAGAATTTTAGCTCTGAAAATGGTAGAAAAACTAGGTCAGAAAAGAGGGGGAGAGAAATTCTCTCTCATCTTGGAGAGATAGGTCATGTTCTTTATATGGTTGAAACCGTCTCTTAATGCTCTACACTTTTCATGTTATGAGTTTTGCTTGAAAGTCCAGGAATCCAGAGTTAGAAAACGCGTGTTCTGTGAGAAGAAAGATGTACAGAGGTTGAAGAAGAAGTGATCTGGGCTGGGCCTGGATTTGTTTCCTTTTCACACCCCATTTTTTTGGTTTACACCCCCTGAGCCCATTTGTTTATTCTTCAACATTTTTGACTTTTTTCTTTTTGGGTTGACTTTGTTTATTTTTTCTCATGCCATTAAAATTTTTAAAATATTTTTTCCATCATTTTTGTATTTATGGCATATTTTGTTTGTTTATTTCTTTTATTTATATACAAATATATATATACACTATTATTAAAATAAATAGAAAATAATGTAGATACATTTTTATTTTTATTTTTACTTTCTGAAAATGTTTCACACAAAAAAATACTTTTATTTATTTTATTAAAATATTAAATAAATATTTATTTTGTATAATACTCATTTAGGGTTCAATATATATATATATATATACATGTTTATTAATATATTTAAGATAAAAATATAAAATACTTGATGTTCTTCATTTTTATTAATATTTGATACAAAAATACTTTTTTTTCACAAAATACTTCATTTTATTTTATTTTTGTACATAATAAATAAATAGTAGAATTAAATTAGATAATAATACTTTTTATATAAAAATTAGGGTTTTTTACCCTAAGTTTCAAAATACTAAAAAATAAATACATTTTTATTTCTTTTTTCCTTTTACATAAATATTTTCTCATACACATAAAAAATTTTTCTTTTTTTTACATTTTACATATTTATTTTATTTACATTTAAATTATGCAATTTATTTACTATGCAAATATCCAATTGTTGTAATAATCTAGATTTAAATTCTTGTCTATATCCCCATTTGAACATTTGTACCCCCCTTCCCATATTTGGTTGTGTAATAGTTTAGTAATTTTAATTTCGCACTTTATTGCTTTCTAAATAATAACATGCTAGAATTAGGGTTTGTATGCGAAAAAACGATAAAAAAATAGTTTTACCTAATACAAGACAAACAAGCATGAAAACGGACACACAAATCACACTTGCACCCCCCTAGGGTATTCCACTTGTTGCCTTCAAATAAATGGGCCATATTGTATGTTGAACATCTTTGGGCAAAGCAAACAGTTTGAATGATCATAGTCCCTCGATAAAACTTTTCAAGACAAACAAAACAAATGATCAAGTCCCTTAGAGAAATTGCCCAAAGACATTTAACGTTGTTACAATTATGGTCTAAACGATGACCCGCGCCTGTCCCTTTCACATCCTAACACAAGGTTGCCCACCAAATACAATGGTGGTGCAAACTTGTTAAAAGGGTTAAAGTATAGCAATAATCTTTTGAGAAATTTAGGAGTAGATAAACTTTTAGTTACTTGAATCAAACTTGCAAAACAAAACACTTGCCTATTTTTTCAAACCACACTTCACTACACTTTCAAAACAACTTTCAAAAACAAATGAAAACCTTTTCAAAAGACATACATCTTTGTATACATCCCCACATGGATCATTGCAAAGGTTGCCACCACATTGGCCTCTTTTCAAAACATTTTCAAAACCCACACACTCAAGCACCATTTAAAACAATTGAAAACAAAAGGCAAGTGATCTAAGCAAGTAACTAAGAGCCCATGGATAACCATGGATAGAAAGGGTGCTAATACCTTCCCTTTCTATAATCTACTCCCCGAACCCAAGAAAACATCTCAAAAGGTTTTTTCTGTGCTTTTTAACCTTTCCTTAGGATAAAATAAAAAGTCGGTGGCGACTCTTGCTAACCGCAACATTTGCGAATACAAACGCAAACCTCAAGTCAGTTCTCCCACCGTATCACAGAACTGGCGACTCTGCTGGGGAAAGCTTTAAAGTGGAGTAACCTTAGGGTTTAGATCACCTTTGTTTTCAATTGTTTGCTTTGTTTGCTTTTATATTTGTGGGCTTTGCATCGGAGTTTTATAGATCCTAACCCGGATCTGGGAAAAACCCTTTTTTAGGTAGCATAATCTGTGAGGGACCTGTCCGGCGTAGACCGACATGGGTGAAGCAGTGGCTACGTTGGTGTGGCATCTTAGTCTGTACCTATATCCCTTGTGTTGTAACGGGGAGAATATAGGTCTTCTAAGGGGTCATTAAACACCAACCAACCTTAGAACCCTAAATTGACCAACTTGGCTATTAGGACAGTAGCAGTATGCTACACTCATTGAGGCTAAACTCTCGAGATGGTTCTGGCCGCGAGAAAAGATTGCGATGCTGGAGTTATGACCGATTGAGGGTAGCCAATGATTTGAGATCCTCTAGAACCCGGTTACTTTTGATAGGACATGTTTTAACCAACAAAACCAAAAGAGGGTAATACCTGAAACTCATGCTGGCCTGAAACCTAAGGGTGTCTTGTGTGACTTGTGTGCTTTATTTGCCTATGTGAATACTTGTGATGTGCTTCATCATAGCATCATGCCATCATACCATTGCATGCATAAAAAGCTAACCCATTTCAAAGACAAAAAGGTTTCATCTTTGCTCTGTTTTGTAGGACATCATGATGCCCGTGCGTAGAAATACTGTCCGGCTCAACTTTGTTCAACCACCAGTTTTACTCAAAGATCTGGTTGAAAGAATTCCAAACACTACCTCCTTCATCAACAGACATGGTTCCCTCCTTGGCTTGATCACTGCAAAATGGGACCAACAACTGATAAGTGTTCTGACCCAGTTTTATGACCCTCTGCATCATTGTTTCACCTTTCAAGACTTCCAGCTGGTTCCTACCCTGGAAGAGTTCTCTTACTTGCTTGGGATTCCTGTTTTGGAACAAACTCCTTTCACTGGTTTGGAAAAGACTCCTAGGCCTGAAGAGATTGCTGCAATTCTCCCCTTGACCAAAGAAGAGGTATTGTCCAACTGGGAAACTAGAAATGGGATCAAGGGCTTTTTGGTCAAATTTCTGGTTGGCAAGGCTAATGATTTCTGGAATGACTTGGACTTCAAAGCATATGAAGATGTGCTGGCTCTTTTGATCTATGGTCTGGTATTGTTTCCCAACCCTGACACCTTCATCAGTATCCATGTCATAAGAATCTTCATGTCTCGAAATCCGGTACCCACTCTCTTGGGTGACATTCTACAACAACTCCATGCTCGTACTGCTCGAAAACGGGGAACTCCGTGGTGTTGTGCTCCTTTGCTGGTAAGGTGGTTTATTTCGCACCTTCCTAAGTCCGTGCTGAAGAATGAAGAAGGAAAAGGTTGGGCTCGGAGGTTAATGTCTCTCACAGATAAGGATATCACTTGGACTCTCAGAGGCTTGGATGAGGTAGCTGTTATCGACCGTTGCGGAGAATACCCTAATGTCCCGTTGATCGGTATCCAAGGAGGAATCTCTTACAATCCATGTTTAGCTCTCCGTCAGTTTGGAAGAGCCAGAGGAGATGGGCCCCATGAAATGCTGGTTCCTCACTTCCATTTTGAGTTTCAGGCAGGTAGTGACAAACTACGCCAGGGATTCATTAGAGCTTGGGACAGAATCCACAAAGCTGACCCACATGAGTTAGGACCAAAGACTTCTTTACCATTGGAGCCCTATTGCAAATGGGTCCGCATCCGTGCTCAGAAGTTAGGTATGCCGTACGAAGCTGTCAGACCAATCATTCTTGAATCTCCCGATGAAGATGGGGTTCCTCCAACTGTCCTCCCTCCTCAGATACCTACTGATTTTGACACCATGAAGAGATCTTGGGCACAGCTAAAGGAAGAACGGGATTTCTATCGGGAGAAGTTCAACGAGCAGGAAAGGAAGGTCCAAAGGCTGACTAAGCAATTGGAGGAAGAACGTGTCCTGAACAACTACATCAGCACTGAGAGGAGGAGGCCATGGGAGCATTGATGAGCTTTGATTATTCCCTTTTGTAGTTTTATTTCCTTTTCCGTATTTTTCATTCCTGTAATGCCTAAGGGCAAATTGTTGAACAATTGAAAAATTTTAATCTAATGAAGTGTGTTTCCCTTTTTGTCTACAAAGTTGAATCTTATTTGTCTTTGAAAACATAAAACATACGCATTCCATTACACCATATGCATAGCAGGTACCCTATTTCACAGGTTGCTTAATTTTCTTCGCTGTTTATGTGCACAGTCATCATGAATTCGGAGTCATCCAGTGAACAAGCAATCAAGGCCCTTCAGGCCCAAAGTGCACAGTTTCAAGAGATGGTCCTAAGCCTAGCCCAGGGTCAGCAAGAGTTGAAGACTCTACTCCTGAAGAAGAAGAAGAAAAAGAGGACGGCAATGTTCAACACCGGACGCAGATTTGGGAACACACTCCACAATGAAGCTGATCCAACCACTTCTTCTGCTGAGAAAAACAGTCCCCAAGGGGGAGAAGCACCTAGTCCCGCAGTCTCCGACAACGAGACGGACTATAACGAGGAACAATACCCACCTGCTGCTGACAGATACAAACAACTGGAGGACCGTTTGAGCGCTATGGAAATTCAGAACGTGCCGGGACTGGATTTCGGGGATTTGGGATTATCTTCCGGAGTAGTAATTCCACACAAGTTTAAGGCGCCTGCCTTCGCCAAGTATGATGGGGTCTCCTGCCCAAAGCTGCATCTGAGGTCGTATGTAAGGAAAATCCAACCTTACACGGCGGATAAAAACCTCTGGATTCACTTCTTCCAAGACAGCCTCTCGGGGTCACAACTTGAATGGTTCTACCAATTAGACGGAGCTAGCATCCGGCACTGGGAGGATTTGGCGACTGCTTTCTACAGACAATACCAATATAATTCTGATCTCGCTCCTACGCGTACCCAACTTCAGGGTATGTCTCTAGGGACGGGTGAAGGATTCAAAGAGTACGCTCAAAAATGGAGAGACTTAGCTGGCAGGGTGCAGCCTCCATTAACTGATCGAGAGCTGGTTGATATGTTTCTGGGAACGTTGTCTGGTCCGTTTTTTAATCATTTGGTTGGAAACTCCTCCGCTGGGTTCACAGATCTGATATTAACAGGAGAAAGAATTGAGGCTGGTATCAGGTCAGGCAAGATACAGAAAGCTGCCTCTACAAGTGCCGAGAAGAGACCATTTAAGAAAGAAGCAAGCGCCGTCTATGGCCCTAGAAGACAAGTCAAGCCCGAAAGTCGCCAAGCCGTTAATGCTTTGGTCATCTCTAAACCTGTTGCTGCTCCTCAGCAGTACAATCAGCAAAGAAGTGAAAGGCCCAAGAGGCAGTATACCCGATTGAGTATGACATTATCTCAAATTTTACCCCAACTGTTATCCACCAACCTGGTGACCCTCAAAGAAGCTCCTAAGGTCGTCAACACTGCGTCTCCTAAATACAACCCGAATGCCCGGTGTGCTTATCATTCTGATAGTCCCGGGCACACTACTGATGATTGTTGGGCCTTGAGAAACAAAGTGCAAGATCTAATTGACGCAAAGGAAATTCAGTTTGAAGCGCCGGAAAGACCGAATGTTGTAACGGCTCCTATGCCCCAGCATAGGGTGAATGCCATTGAGGAAGAAGTGTATGCTGTTTCGATAGATGAAGTTGTTACCCCTTTGAAGACTGTTAAGAAGAACCTACTGCGGGCCGGTTTATTTCCGGGTTGCGGCGAAGGTTGCCCATTCTGTGCTATTTCCCTATCCGATTGTCCCTTACTAAGGTTAGGCATCCAAGGCCTAATGGATAGCAAGGAGATTTTATTCAAAAAGACTGCTGTTCAATTGGTTCCAATGAAAGAAGTTTCCGTGATTACCATCTTCAAAAATCCAATCAAGGCTCCCCCAAAGAAGCCTATTCAAATCTTGACAGTTGCGCCTGTGATCATTACTGTTCCAGGACCCCTCTCCTACGTGTCTGATAAGGCTGTCCCCTGGCATTATGGGGCAGACGTATATGTAAATGGAATCAAGCAAGAATTTGATGCTAGTGCCAGTATCTGCGATATCACCGGTCCAGCTAAAGTCACCCGCAGTGGCAGGCTCTTTTCGCCCGACATTGCGCCGCCCGCTATTCAAAAACCCCTCCTCATAAAACCTGCAAGTTTACCAAGTCCTGTTGCTGATCAAATTGTGTCCCCTGCTGCTGAGTCATCAAATGCTCGGGGCAAAGGGATTGAAGAAAAGCCTGCCCGGATGGAGGCACCAATACCCGTGAATGCTGAGGCCTCCCGACAAGAAATGGAGGAGATTCTGAAAATAATAAAGAAAAGTGATTTTAATGTTGTCGAACAGTTAGGGCATACACCCTCCAAGATCTCCCTGCTTTCCTTATTACTATGTTCCGAGGCCCATGCAAAAGCCTTGATCTCATTTCTCAAGACGGCCCATGTGCCGCAGGAGACGTCTGCAGTTCAGTTCACTGACTGCATAGCAAATTTGACGGCGGACAACGGCTTGGGCTTTTCAGATGCTGACCTAACCGCAAAAGGGAGAAACCATAATGATGCCCTGCATGTCTCTATTGAATGCAGGGGCACTACTCTGGCACATGTATTGGTGGACACTGGTTCTTCCTTGAATGTTCTTCCGAAAAAGGCTTTAGATCGTCTGGATTATGAGGGCCTGGAGTTGAAACCCAGCAATATCATCGTCAGGGCCTTTGACGGTTCCAAGAGGATGGTTCATGGAGAGGTTAACATCCCTATTCGTGTGGGCTCTCAAGTGTTTGACTCTACCTTTTACGTGATGGATATACGTCCATCGTACTCCTGTCTGTTGGGTAGACCTTGGATCCACAAAGCTGGGGCAGTGACCTCCACCTTACACCAAAAGCTGAAGTATCCCGTCAGGGGGAAAATTGTCACTGTGCAAGGAGAAGAGGAGTATATGGTGAGCCATTTGAATTCCTTCAGGTACATCGAGATGGACGGAGAATTTATTGAAACTCCCTTCCAACATTTCGAGGAGGTACATCCAATTTCAGCAGCTGCGGAGACAATGGCCGAAGAGAATGATTCCTTGAAGATGGTTTCCCTAAGGGATGCCCGGGATGTGGTTCAGAAAGGCAATGGTGCACACTGGGGTCAGCTTCCTGACTTCACTCAGAAGAACGACAAGTTTGGGCTAGGCTTTACTGCAGAGGCCCAGAAGGCGGTGCGCAAAGAGAAGATTGGAAAGGCTCCGGTGTTTATTTCCAGCTCAAGAGTGAATGCTATCGAGGAGGATGTGGAGGAAGCTGAGTTTGATAATTGGATCTACCCGACTGCCAGCGACGGACCAAGCAACTGGACAACAAAGGATTTTACCCCTATCACATTTGTCACGCAGTAATTAATTTCTTTTGATTTCCAAATTTGTAACAAACAATATGTTAAAACTCTGTTGGCTCGGTGTCCTACCCGGGGCATCGTAGCTCCATTTGTGAGGGCTTTTTGTATGACATTTTCATATATCATCAATCAAAACATTGGAAGTTTGTTGCATTTCAAATCTTGTGCTCCTTTTCTTTCTGTGTTATATATATTGCAAAACAGCTATATTTACACACACTCACTTATACAGGTTTCAATCCACTCTGGATCTCACTGGCAACAGCTTTGCTACCGCCAGTTATGACTTCGAAAATCCGATCAACTTAGCCGAAGACGAAGGTGAAGATGATTGCGAAGTGCCTGGTGAACTCGCAAGACTGCTACTACAGGAAGAGAGGGCTATTCAACCACATGAAGAGCCTGTGGAGACAATTAACTTGGGTACTGAGACAGAAAGGAAAGAGGTCAAAATTGGTGCCAATCTAGAGCTCAGCGTGAAGCAACGATTGATCCAGATGCTACAAGACTACATGGAGATCTTTGCCTGGTCTTATGAAGATATGCCTGGTTTGGATGCCGACATTGTAGTTCACCATTTGCCAACCAAGGAAGATTGCCCTCCAGTAAAGCAAAAAGTTCGACGAATGCGTCCAGAGATGTCTGAGAAGATTAAAGCTGAGGTGATGAAACAGTTTGATGCGGGTTTCCTTGCAGTAACTTCTTACCCTCAGTGGGTTGCCAATGTTGTGCCAGTGCCGAAGAAGGACGGTAAGGTCAGAATGTGTGTTGACTACAGGGATCTGAACAGGGCCAGCCCCAAGGATGACTTCCCCCTACCTCACATTGATGTCCTTGTTGACAATACAGCTCAACACAAGGTGTTCTCCTTCATGGATGGCTTCTCAGGGTATAATCAGATCAAGATGGCTCCTGAAGATATGGAGAAGACTACATTTGTAACTCAGTGGGGGACCTTCTGTTATAAGGTCATGCCATTCGGATTGAAAAATGCTGGGGCAACCTATCAGCGTGCCATGGTTGCTTTATTTCATGATATGATCCATCATGAGATTGAAGTATACGTTGATGACATGATTGCAAGGTCTCAAACTGAGGAGGAACACCTTGATCATCTGAGGAAGTTGTTTGACCGACTCAAGTTGTACAAGCTGAGATTGAATCCCAACAAATGCACCTTCGGGGTGAGGTCCGGAAAATTGCTAGGTTTCATTGTAAGTGATAAAGGTATCCAGGTGGACCCTGCCAAGGTTAAAGCTATTCAAGAGATGCCGACCCCAAAAACAGAGAAAGAAGTCAGAGGTTTCCTAGGACGACTGAATTACATTGCCCGATTCATATCACATCTAACTGCTACTTGTGAGCCAATCTTCAAATTACTGAAGAAAGATCAAGTGGTACGCTGGAATGATGAATGTCAGGCCGCCTTTGAAAGAATAAAGGAATACCTCCAAGAGCCACCCATTCTTATGCCACCAGTGGAAGGAAGACCTCTGATACTATACTTGACAGTGCTTGATAATTCAATGGGGTGTGTGCTGAGACAGTATATGCTGACTCACACTACTTTATTGATTTCAAAGATGGACCCCATCAAGTACATATTTGAAAAGCCCGCTCTGTCTGGGAGGATAGCGAGATGGCAAATGATCTTAACAGAATATGACATCCAGTATACAACTCAGAAAGCAATTAAGGGGAGTGTACTGGCTGATCATTTGGCACACCAACCTGTGGACGATTATCAATCATTGAACTTTGATTTTCCGGACGAAGACATCATGGTGGTAACTGACTGTGAAGTACCTGGACCGGATGAAGGACCTGAGGAAGGATCCCGATGGTCTATGCATTTTGATGGAGCCTCCAATGCTTTGGGTAACGGCGTCGGCGCTGTAATCATATCTCCCAAGGGGACCCATACTCCACTCACCGCCCGATTATGTTTCAGCTGCACCAACAACATGGCAGAATATGAGGCATGTATCATGGGTTTACAAGCTGCAATCGACCTGAGGATCAAGTTTCTAAGTGTCTTCGGAGATTCCGCTCTCGTGATCAATCAGATCAAAGGCGAGTGGGATACGAAACACCCGAATCTCATTCCTTACAAGGAGTATGTATCGACCCTGCTCCCCCACTTTGAAGAGATAACTTTTGAACATTTCCCCAGAGAGGAAAATCAGCTAGCGGACGCACTAGCCACGATGTCTTCAATGTTTAAAGTTAAATGGGACAATGAGGCTCCCCAAATCCTAATCTGGAAGTTGGATGAACCGGCATACTGCTGCGAGCTCGAGGCTGAGAAGGTGACTGAAAAGCCCTGGTATCACGAGGTGAGGAGGTACTTGGAAACCCAGGAATACCCTGAAGGTGCATCTGTCAATGATAAGAAGTTCATGAGGAGATTTGCTGCAAAATTCTTCCTCAGCAACGGCATTCTCTACAAACGGAATCATGATTCAACTTTGTTACGTTGTGTGGATAAGGCTGAAGCAGAGAAAATCATGATGGAGCTGCACGAAGGTACGTTTGGGACCCACTCCAGTGGACACACCATGGCTAAGAAAATCCTTCGGGCAGGATATTTCTGGTCCACGATGGAAGCCGATTGTTACCAACACTCCCGGACTTGTCATAAGTGCCAGATCTATGCTGACAAGGTGCATATCCCTCCGGTTCCTTTGAATGTCCTAACGGCACCTTGGCCTTTCGCAATGTGGGGCATCGATATGATCGGTGAAATCCGACCGACGGCATCCAATGGACACCGCTTCATCTTGGTGGCAATAGATTACTTCACGAAATGGGTCGAGGCAGCTTCCTATGCCACAGTAACCAAGAGCGTCGTGGCACGATTCATCCGGCATAATCTGATTTGTCGGTACGGAGTCCCAGAAAGAATCATTACGGACAACGGTACCAATCTCAATAACAAAATGATCACTGAACTCTGTGAACAATTCAAGATACAGCACCACAATTCTTCCCCCTATCGGCCGAAGATGAATGGGGCTGTAGAGGCAGCCAATAAAAATATCAAGAAAATTGTGCAGAAGATGACAGTGACCTATAAAGATTGGCACGAGATGTTACCGTTCGCTCTTCATGGGTACCGCACCTCAGCAAGGACGTCAACCGGGGCAACTCCCTTCTCCCTAGTCTATGGCATGGAGGCAGTCTTGCCAATCGAAATCCAGATACCTTCTCTCCGGATAATGAAGGATGCAGACTTGAATGAAGATGATTGGATCCAGACTCGACTTGATCAACTAAATCTGATTGACGAAAAGAGGCTCACTGCTATCTGTCACGGTCAAACGTATCAGAAACGGATGATCAGGGCATTTAACAAGAAAGTCAGACCGCAAGAGTATCAAGTTGGGGACCTGGTAATCAAACGCATCATCCTTCCTCAAAGTGATCCCCGGGGCAAATGGACCCCTACTTATGAAGGGCCATTTGTGGTTAAACGTGTGTTCTCAGGAGGAGCCATGATCCTAACCACCATGGATGGTGACGACCTTCCTCACCCCGCCAATGCAGACATAGTGAAAAAATACTACGCATAAATAAAAGACCCGCTAGGTTGACATACCTAGGCAAAAATAAGGGCTTCCCGGCGAACCAAAAGGGTTCGGGCAAAAATAAGGGATGAAATGAAAAAAATCTGTACACCCGGCAAGTCGAAAACCTGAAAGGGCGGCTTGGGCAAAAAAGGGTATCCCGTTGGACTGAAAACCCGAAAGGGCGGTCCAGGCAAAAGTTAGGGATAAAAGCGTAACACTATGTCTCATTGGATCACTTCGCACCCGGAATTCGGCATCAACTATCTGGCTCAGATTACGGCACCGACCAATCCGCTTCATCTTCGACCAGGCAACAAAGCGATGAGACGTTCGAAGACATAAAGGCAATAGCAGAGTTGGAACCCAGTGGGACTGTTCACATAGCTGTTTTGTTTTTCAAATTGTAAACTCTATGTTATTTGGCGGCGTCCTCTTACTAGGATGTCAGCCTCTTGTACAAAAAACGCCTATTCACAGGCAAAGTTTAAATCAATACAAATTCACTTGTCCATACAAATTGCCATTGTTTTTCTTTTTCTGTTTTGTCTTGCGAAGAACGTCCAATGTTCATTTTTGATATATGCATTTGACATTAAATTGCTGATTCATAAATGTTTGCATATGAAAAAAAGAGATTAATTGCAAGTGACATCAAAGACAGGGGCAATGTGTAGTTGTCTAAAGCGGTCTAGTTGCTTTGTCCACCAAGGCACCAAGGTAGGTTCAACTGAAAATGTGACCAAATCATCTCAACTCCCCGCAGAGTAAAGCAATTCAGCGGCACTTTCCCCAAGCAGGAGTCGACTCCCCGTCGATCCTGAAAAAGGCGCAACATCCCCCGGCAGGTCTTAAAAGCTCATCCCCCGGCAGGTCTTAAAAGCTCATCCCCAGTAGATTCTGCGAGCTTATCCCCGGCGAAGTACGAACGTCTCGCCCAAGTGTTATTTAGAGTTATTTCCTCGCAAGGACTTATAACTGGGTTATCCTCAGCTAAAAGCCATGGAAGACCGTTCTCGGCGAAAGTTCCTTCAATCCCCAGCGAAGTCTATCTTTGGTTTTCCCAAGCAGAGTTTATCTTTGGGATTCCCCAGCGGAGTTTATCATCATTATTCTCAGCGGAATCCATTGTTAAAGTCCTCAGCAGGCCTCTCATCAGAGCTTCGGCCAAATATCTCTTCCGCAAAGCAGTTTCCCGGCCTTTCGTCAAGGATTTATTTTCCTAAGATGAAATTGCACTCATAAACATGTCACATTTTCATACATCTTGCTTACATACATGATGAGACACATACAACATCAAATGTTGAACATCATGACATCATGCATATCATACATCATGACATTGCATACAGCTTACGTCTTTGCCTTTTCAGGAAAAAGACAATCTCAAAAACGACTACTTTCAACTGTCACAATTCCAGATTCGATACCTGTATCTAGCCAGGGCACATCTGAGAGTGATCAGTTTCCAGACTCGATTCCTGTATCCAGCCAGGGCACGTCTGCAGAGTTCAAAGATTCGACTCCTGTATCCAGCCAGGGCATATCTATTGATGACTATTTCCAGATTCGACTCCTGTATCCAGCCAGGGCACATCTGTGAGCAACCGATCGTAGATTCGATACCTGTATCCAGCCAGGGCATATCTGCATAAGGAGACTGAAGATCAAACACCTGTAACAAGCCAGGAAAACATCTGTCTTTCTTAAACACACAAGTTCTCGCTAAGGAATCTCTTATGCGATCAACACTTCCAAATGGCATCTGTAAGCCCATTCCCGACAAAGTTCTGTCACTTTTCCAGATGGCATCTACAAAGCCCATCTCCCTATCCACCATCTCTCCAAATGGCATCTATAAGCCCATTCCCGACACCACATTGTTGAGACTCCAGCATGCGAGTGCAAATTTCCGGGCACTCTAGTGTCCAATCTCCTTTTACCCTCGAGTCACGAAAGGCAAACTTGCCAATCTAACTCTTCAGGTCCAAGAAGATTGAACAGGGGCAACTGTTGTACCCCAAAATTTGCCCTCCCATTTCCTCAACATTTTCTCATCACAAGACATTTAAAGATCAAGATACAATTAGGGTTTCCTCTGCTCAAGACTTCTCCTTGCACTGTGGACTCAAATTAGGGTTTGTGTTTGCCTAAAGATGTGTTGACCTAAAATGCCTAAGATGACTTTCATGCTTCATATTGGACTCCCAAGTTTACCCATACCAAGTTTCAAGTCTTGATTCCAAGTTTTTCCCAGTCAATTGGACAGTTGACCTAGAAATCAGCTGTATTGGGGAAAAAGTCAACTGTGGCCAATTGACAGTCAAACCTCATGAAATTTGATCCACATCAACATTATGAACTCATATGAACCATTTGATCAAGTTTGGATCACAATTCCACAAGAAATTTGATCAGATCATCAAAAGGGCAAAATGGTCATTTTTAGGGTTTTGACTGCACAAGGGCAATTTTTGACTGTTTGACCTAGCCAATGGCAAACCAAGCTCACATATGGCCTCAAGGACTCAATGAAATTATCTTGACATGTTCATCAAGCTCAAAAGATCCCAAGTACACAAGATTGACAGTTGAATTTCTCAGTCAATTGATCAAATTTGACTGTATACTGAAAAGTCAAACTTTGACTTTTTGGTCAAAATCAAGAGTCAAGATTCATTTTTCATCAAAACATGCCAAATTATGAAACTTGTTCACCAAGAAATGTCAAAATGCAAATTAGGGTTTGAAAATGGAATTTTTCATAACTTAGAATTTTTCTAAGTTATGGAAAACCCTAATTTTTTCCCAACTTTGCCCCATCTTTTCACCATGATCCATTTGGATTCAAACAAAAGTCAAAACATGAAAATTGTAGCTTGTTGCAAAATCTACAACTTTGATTCACAAAGTTTTCTCATTTGAAGCTTGTATCTCAAGTTATGATTTTTTGAATAAGGGCACTAAACCATCTTTTAACTTAGTGAAATTTGACCTATTTTGACAAGGTTTTCTACCCTACTTCAAGGCCACTTTTCATACCCTTCCACTTGGAATTTCAAATTGCATTTCAAAGATGGATTGTAGTACACATTACAAGCTTTCCAAAATGTCCAAGAACTCATCAAACAACCTCATAACTTGAGAGATTCGAATTTCACAAGTTGGCAAAAATTCACTTTTGTTCTTCATCAAAGCATGTTCATAAACTTGGCAAATTTGAATTCAGCATGCTTAAGCTACATTGCAGGCCTCTAATCCCATTCTCACTCAATAATTCAATGCATATCCTTTGTGTTCTAACATTATTTTGCTCATTTGGATAATACACACAAAATCAAGCCTAAACTAGAAAAAGCATGTTATCCATTCTTGTAAAGTGATACTTTATGGCAACTTTGCAAATCTATGAGGTACAATGCAGATCTTTGAAGCAAAAAAGCATAGGCATATCCCACTGATCAAGACTCAAAGGTGCAGCATAGATTGAGGCATTGTACTGGCCTAGAAACCAAGTTGACATTTGCTTGCTTCACATAGAAGTAACATCCATAACTTATGCTATCTCTCATATCAGCAAAAAAAACACAGCACAAAAGATATCAAACACATTCCATAGACCACATTGAAGCTTTTGCTCGAGCCATTTGCCTTTCAAACCCTCTCCATCTCAGAATCATCCTCAAACTGCACAAACAGGGGTGCCCCTGCAGTTTGAGTGCAATCTCTCATTCCCTTCAAACATTTCTGTCCAAACCTGTTCCTCTACCTTCCTTACAACATATGCAAGCTATCCAGAAGCTAAGGCACGATCTGTAGTTGCTCTAACCACTTCCACCATTTTCACATCTTTGACTTGCAGGTGAAGTTCTATAGCTTGATACAAGAAGTTTCAAGACAAAGTGAGCATTGAAAAAGCATCCCTGGACCTCAAGGAAGCTTTTCCAATCATTACATTGCACTGAAAGTCTCTCATTCTCCACATAGAAGTTCAACTGCACAGGTAAAAGTTTGAATTCGTATCTCTCTTATTAGGCATATTTAGTCTTAAGTTTGTGAAGAAACAAAGTCCTACTCATAGCCCTGAACATGTACATAGCTTTACTTTTCATTTCTTTTGTCTGAGTAAAGAGAATTTTAGCTCTGAAAATGGTAGAAAAACTAGGTCAGAAAAGAGGGGGAGAGAAATTCTCTCTCATCTTGGAGAGATAGGTCATGTTCTTTATATGGTTGAAACCGTCTCTTAATGCTCTACACTTTTCATGTTATGAGTTTTGCTTGAAAGTCCAGGAATCCAGAGTTAGAAAACGCGTGTTCTGTGAGAAGAAAGATGTACAGAGGTTGAAGAAGAAGTGATCTGGGCTGGGCCTGGATTTGTTTCCTTTTCACACCCCATTTTTTTGGTTTACACCCCCTGAGCCCATTTGTTTATTCTTCAACATTTTTGACTTTTTTCTTTTTGGGTTGACTTTGTTTATTTTTTCTCATGCCATTAAAATTTTTAAAATATTTTTTCCATCATTTTTGTATTTATGGCATATTTTGTTTGTTTATTTCTTTTATTTATATACAAATATATATATACACTATTATTAAAATAAATAGAAAATAATGTAGATACATTTTTATTTTTATTTTTACTTTCTGAAAATGTTTCACACAAAAAAATACTTTTATTTATTTTATTAAAATATTAAATAAATATTTATTTTGTATAATACTCATTTAGGGTTCAATATATATATATATATATACATGTTTATTAATATATTTAAGATAAAAATATAAAATACTTGATGTTCTTCATTTTTATTAATATTTGATACAAAAATACTTTTTTTTCACAAAATACTTCATTTTATTTTATTTTTGTACATAATAAATAAATAGTAGAATTAAATTAGATAATAATACTTTTTATATAAAAATTAGGGTTTTTTACCCTAAGTTTCAAAATACTAAAAAATAAATACATTTTTATTTCTTTTTTCCTTTTACATAAATATTTTCTCATACACATAAAAAATTTTTCTTTTTTTTACATTTTACATATTTATTTTATTTACATTTAAATTATGCAATTTATTTACTATGCAAATATCCAATTGTTGTAATAATCTAGATTTAAATTCTTGTCTATATCCCCATTTGAACATTTGTACCCCCCTTCCCATATTTGGTTGTGTAATAGTTTAGTAATTTTAATTTCGCACTTTATTGCTTTCTAAATAATAACATGCTAGAATTAGGGTTTGTATGCGAAAAAACGATAAAAAAATAGTTTTACCTAATACAAGACAAACAAGCATGAAAACGGACACACAAATCACACTTGCACCCCCCTAGGGTATTCCACTTGTTGCCTTCAAATAAATGGGCCATATTGTATGTTGAACATCTTTGGGCAAAGCAAACAGTTTGAATGATCATAGTCCCTCGATAAAACTTTTCAAGACAAACAAAACAAATGATCAAGTCCCTTAGAGAAATTGCCCAAAGACATTTAACGTTGTTACAATTATGGTCTAAACGATGACCCGCGCCTGTCCCTTTCACATCCTAACACAAGGTTGCCCACCAAATACAATGGTGGTGCAAACTTGTTAAAAGGGTTAAAGTATAGCAATAATCTTTTGAGAAATTTAGGAGTAGATAAACTTTTAGTTACTTGAATCAAACTTGCAAAACAAAACACTTGCCTATTTTTTCAAACCACACTTCACTACACTTTCAAAACAACTTTCAAAAACAAATGAAAACCTTTTCAAAAGACATACATCTTTGTATACATCCCCACATGGATCATTGCAAAGGTTGCCACCACATTGGCCTCTTTTCAAAACATTTTCAAAACCCACACACTCAAGCACCATTTAAAACAATTGAAAACAAAAGGCAAGTGATCTAAGCAAGTAACTAAGAGCCCATGGATAACCATGGATAGAAAGGGTGCTAATACCTTCCCTTTCTATAATCTACTCCCCGAACCCAAGAAAACATCTCAAAAGGTTTTTGCTGTGCTTTTTAACCTTTCCTTAGGATAAAATAAAAAGTCGGTGGCGACTCTTGCTAACCGCAACATTTGCGAATACAAACGCAAACCTCAAGTCAGTTCTCCCACCGTATCACACAGACGCTTCTTTGACATTAAATCAAGAATTAGGGTTTGCACGCGCATTTTCAGAAGAATTTGAATCCACAGTGTCTTAATTGGCTGTTACACTGCTTTGACGTATGTTCAAGATTTCAGTTTGTTTCTAAAATCCTGAACCTCTGGGATAGAAGCTGAGGTTTCTGATTAAGAGTTTGAAGTGTTGGTTTAATCAGTGAAGTGAAAGGCGTATGGACGTTTGTTTGTTTAACTGTGCAATGCTATTGGTTATTTGGAACGTCGGGCTTATTGTTGGTTAATACAAGGCTAGAAGAATGCGACGTTTGTTGATTATTTATAATTTCTAAGTTAGGATTATTGGGATAATTTCCAATTATTATGACTCAAGAAATTTAAATAATTAAATAACCAATTGCAGAAGAATTAAAAGAATTAACTGAAAAAAGATTTTTTATTCATTTTTAATTGTTTGTTACAAATATTATTTGAATACTGTAAATTTATTTACAGTGTTTACAATAATGTTATTACAAATGATTAGAAATAAAATAAAACTATATCTTAAATCTCTTGAAATCTTCATCTTCTACTGTTGCGTCCTTCGCTCAACTGATATTTACCTTCAAAAAGAGAGGAAAGAAGTCAACACAGATGAATTAAAAAAAGGGCATTTTCAGACAGTTAATCAAAAAAATTCATCATTAAAGGTTGTTGGCCGAAATCAGTTTGTTCATCCTCTCTGCAAATCACAAGAAGATGTCTCTTCTTGGTTCACAAAGAGGGAAAGAAAATATGTTTGCAAGCATGGAATTAATTAAATACAAGGCAGCATATTAAACAAAATGCACAAATTGCAAAGTGCAAACTGAAATGCCAAACAAGCTGCACATGTGCAAACTGTCAAAGAGAGGCAAACAAGGCAAACCAAACTAAGTCAAATGGCCAACTAAGTCACAAGTTCAAGAAGCTGTCAAAAACTGTCAATGAGGCTAACAAACTAGCAATGCAGAAAATCTGGAAAAGAAGAAAGTACAAGAGGCAGAGCAAAGATAACATTGCAAGCAATATTTCAAATTTGCATCATTTCCCAGCCACAACCTTTTCAGAAAAGTACATTTTAAGTAATTAAATATACTTTTTCTGTAGAGAGAGAAAGAGAGAGAGAAGTGGAGGCTTACAATTTTGCAGGCTTAAGAAGAATAGATAAATATAACAAATCAGAACAGTTCAAAGGGGGCAGAACACATAGAGAAAAAAGGAGAACACAAAACTGTAAACACTCTTCAACAGGCCTAACAAACCTGTTACAGCCTTCCAAGCTTGTATCCTAAGCAAGCAAACAACAGCCTGCCTCAAGCTTGCTCCAAACCTGCATAAGCTTCAACAAACCTGCCCAAAGCCATACAAGTCTGCATAAGCCCTGAAGCCTGTCAAACACAAGCAAGCAAAAGCACAAACCTGCTGAAAACCAGAAGCAAGCCTAAAGACCTGTTCAAATACAAAACCTGTTACAAAACAAGCCTGTAACCTACAAACTGCTTCAAGCCTCAAATCACAATAAACCTAAACAAACTCAGCATTCAAGCCTCTCAAAAAAACTACCCAAACAATAAACCTGAACAAACTCAGTGTCCAAGCCTGTCAAAACCTATGTCCTAAACAACATTCAACCTGCCTTCAAGATCAAGTAACCAAACTCAAAGCAAACCCAAAAACCCTCAGAATCAAATTCATCATAGGGCCAACATCATTAGAATCAGTAACAACAGTAGCAAGTGCCTCAGAATCAGATTCATCTTTGGAAGACTAACCAAGCAAAAGAGAGGAAGAACATATCAGCAACTCAGAAGCATAACAATAGGAAACACCAGAATCATCATCATCATCATTGAAAAGGCCAAGCCCAAAAGAGAGGAAAAGAAAAATCAGAAGCAACAAGCATTTTCAGAAATAACATCTTCATGAAAGAACAAGCATTCAAATACTTAGAGGCCAGCAATCAGAAGAAAAAGAGAAAACTAAAAATTTGTGTTTTCAGAAGCATAGCATTCATCATAAAACAAAGCAAAGAGTACCAGAACAAAGCTTTTCTCATCATCATACTCCCTCCACCTTGGCCGCCGGAGAAGCGCCACCGTCCATTCCTCTGTCTCCAAAACCCTAAAGGTATTGTCCCCTTTTCCTTTTTGCTGCTTCACATCTCACACAAACATCCATGATTAAAACATGAAAAAAAAAAAATAAAACATGCAAGATAAGAACATGAAACCCTAAAGCGCGTTTGAAGAGAACTCATTACCTTTTCTTATCACCCTGTGTAACCATGAAGAGAGAAGAATGGAGGCATCACTCTGGTAGCCATAGGTGGAGAGGGAGTTCGTTCAGAAGCTTTGCTTAAGAAGGATGAAGAGGAAGAGATGAAGAAGATGAAGAGCGGCGCCGTTCAAGCTGAACCCTAACTCTGAGACAAACAATTCAAACCCTAACAAACAAAAACATTGTAAATTAACATTGGGCTTTCGCCCCATCCAAATTGCTAAGCCCAACAATTCTGGCGCTGCACCCTCCTTTTGACATACTTTGTTTTTTCACTTTGGGCCATACATTCCCCTAGAGTCCATTTAACCTTTTTCTTTTTATAAACTAATACTTTTTTTATTTATTTTCTTTTTATATAACATAACTTATTTTGTTAAATAAAATAATATATTGACTTTTTTGTACAAAATTTTCTTAGTGTTTATTACATTTTAAAAATGTGTAAATATTAGATTTATTAGGTTAATAGATTTTTGTCTTAAAACTTTTTTTTGTTTAATAAATATTTGTATATATAAAAACATTAACTAAAATACATAAACAATAGTTTTCTTTTAACTTAGAATATTTTTCTTTTCTTTTCTTTAAAACTTTTGTCTATATAATTAACAAAAACACAAAAATAATAAAATACTTAATAAATACATTAAGTTAACATTTTGATCATTTGTAAATAATCACATACATTGCACAATACTTTTATTTCTCTTTGATTCATATACTTTGCTATATTTTACATTGAGAATGCGACGATTCGATTTGGTTGTAAATAATATTTGGACACTACTATTCTGATGAGACTCATCCCCATTTGTAAACATTTGTACCCCCATCCCCGGATACTTATTTGTAATAGCTTAGACTTTAAATTCCCACAATTTATCGCTTTCTATATACTGTATAGTAATTAGGGTTTGTATGCGAAGATTCAAAATCAACCACTAGATAACCTAACATAAGACAAAAACAGAAACCCAATACACAATTCACACTTGCATCTCTAGGGTAACCTCTCTTGTTGCCTCGGAAAAATGCAATCATGTCCCTCGAGCTTGAGACACTCTAGCAAATGTCCCTTCGATAAACAAAGATCGTAGTCCCTCGATGACCCTCGACGTTGCCTTTGATAAAACGATCTCGTCCCTTACAAAATTGCTAGAGCGTCTCACAAGTTGCCTTCAATGATTGTATACGATGACCCACGCCCGTCCCGTTAACATCCTAACGCAAGGTTGTTCACCAAATACAATGGTGAAACAACACTGTTAAAAGGGTTAAAACATGAGAAAGATCTTTGAGTAAAATTAGGGTAGACAACTCTTAGTTACTTGATCAAACTTGCAAAACACACTTGCCATTTCCAAAACACACCTCACAACACAACTTCCAAACAAACTTTCAAAAACATTGAAACATCTTTTCAAAAAGACAAACACCTTTGTAAAACATTCGAGTAAAGAATTGTTACAATGGTTGCCTAGACAAGGCATCTTTTTCAAAACATTTTCAAAAACACACACACACAAACACCATTTCAAACAATTGAAAATCAAGGCAAGTGATTTAAAACAAGTAACTAAGAGCCCATGGATAACCATGGATGAAAAGGGTGCTAGCACCTTCCCTTTTCATAATCTACCCCCCGAACCCACGAAAACATCTCAAAGGTATTTCTTGTGCTTTTTGACCTTTCCTTAGGATAAATAAAAAGTCGGTGGCGACTCTTGCTAAACCGAACAAGTGCAAATACAAACGCAAAACCTCAAGTCAGTTCTCCCACCGTATCACAGAACTGGCGACTCTGCTGGGGAGTAATAGTTAAAGTGGGGTTACCTTAGGGTTTTAGATCACCTATACATACTTGCTTTGATTGATTTGATTGCTTTACTTTTTGGGTACCTTGTTTGGGTTTGTTGTAAATCCTACACCCGGATTTGGGGGCACCTTCTTAGGTAAATAGCAATAAACTGTGAGGGAACTGTGCGGGGTATACCGACATGGTTGAAGCAGTAGCTATGTTAGTGTGACATATTTGTGAGTACGGGTAGCCCTTGAGTAGTCAAGGAGAATACGGGGCCGCTGAGTGATGTCATGAAGCACTAACGAACTCTTAGAACCTTACTTGACCATCTTGGCCTTTTTAGGGGTAGTGAGATGATCGACTTTGGTGCAATCCGAAGTTGGTAGATACTCGATACTACACTCATTGAGGATTGTTTTCTTGGAATATTTTGGTCGCCAGTTAAGTGGCTAAACCAAAATAATTAACACAGAAAATAATCCAGTGATATTGAGCTCCTTAGAACCCGGTTTCTATTTTAGGACAGGATGAGCCAACTAACTTCAAGATGGTACTTACCTACAAACCCCACACAAGCCTAAAACTAAGGACTTGTTTGCTTTGTGTGAATACGATTACCTGTATATACACTTACTTGCTTTTGCATACATGTACATAACATCATAACATCATACCATAGCATTTTCAATAACCATTTTAAGGATCTCGAGGGTTTGTTGATGCAGGGTCACGTTGAACTAGACGTCTACCAATGGGCAAGAGGTTTTCTCCTCTAAACAAATGCCATCAAAGATCAAGTGCAACAACTTAAATCAGGGGCTATGACCCACTTGACATGGTGAGCTTGATTCTCGTGGAAAGACATCCATCGTTACAAGGTTCTCCAATCAAAGATGTTGACCAAAGTTCGACCTCTAACATTTTCTCGTGTTTACCCCGAGAGATTCTTGAAAACATGCATCCACATATCATGTATTGCATCATAACAGGTTTTCCTTTTCAGGTTTCCTTATTCTCCTACTGTTTATTTCAGTAGAGATGGCTCTGAAGCAGACTATCAAGGGCATCCAGGCTCAAAACGCTCAACTTCAAGAGATGTTCTTGAACCTATCCCAGGGGCAAGAAGAGATAAAAGCTCTCCTCCCAAGGGGCATGGTCTTGGGGAATTCAGGTAGTGTCAGGAATGATCAGTTGGAAGGACTGCAGATTGAGATGGCAACAATGAGAATCCAGATGATGGGACAGCTGGTGTGTCAGATGGCTCTCATTCAAGATTTAGCTCAAAGACAAGAAGAGCTCAAGGTTCTCGTCAACAAACTGCTTCAAAATAGCCAAGTGGGGAAAACCCCTAAGGTTAAAGATCAAGTCATCATTCAACCCCCTTTGAGACAAGAAGACAAGGGAAAAGCTCCTCAACTTGCTTCGGGGTCACAAGCCCGTCAACAACCTCGTCAACGTCAACGGGGTAATCAGCGTAAGCAAAATACGTATGGAAGACAGTTCACTGAGACTGACATACCATCATCTCTAATGCTGGAACGCCTGTTGGAAGTCAATCTGAATGCTTTAAGGGATCCTATCCGGGATCCCAACACCTCTGCTCCTAGCTATCATCCTGACGCATTTTGTGTATACCACTCCTATCGTCCGGGACATGACACCGACGACTGTTGGGCCTTGAAGAACAAGATCCAAGACTTGATTGGCAATGGAGTGCTGAAATTCATGCCAGATGGCGAGATGAAAATATTCTGTTAAGGGTTTCTCCACCTGAAATGACAAAGCTTGAACTGAGAGACTTTTGTTCCATTTGAATTTTCAAGTTGTAATTTCTTTTGTTATTCAAACAATTATCTTTTAATGTCAAACTCTGTTTCATTAATGCATTGCATATGTTTGTCTTGAATTCATCCATTCGTTTTCACTATTCTTGAACTATGCTTTCTACTTTCTTTATGACACTTAACTCTTGCAAGAGCTACAAGTCTTTAGAGGGAGGATGACGAAACAATGCCATAATCTCATACATTATGCTTTTGGACAGACCTTGCTGACGATGTACAGGCACTTCTTTCAAATCCTAAACACTGGAGTTATAAGGAAGATAATCCCTAGTCAACCCCTTCGAGGCAAAGAAGTAGGAGTTTTCTATTCTAAAAAAATTTAAACCTTTGATTTAAACCTGGGGCAGGGTAGTCTCTCAGTTAATTCAAAAAAAGATGCGCATTGAGGTCGCAAACTCTCAGTTCGTAATACAAACGAATGACATCAAAAAAAAAACATTCCTTTGGAACCAGAAGTCAGTGATGGTTCTTTATCTCATAGGCAGTCAATCTCTCAAAATAGAAAAGCCCACTGAGCCAAAACCTATAAAGGAGGCTTAAGAAAGCTGGGGCATCCCGCTGACTGTAATCTCGAAAACAGGAACAGTCAGGCAAAAGTTAGGGGTAACAAATCAAAAGAAAGAGGTCATTACAAATCCTCAAACAAACATGAAAAATCTTGCAAAAATGATTGCCTTCCAAAATTCAACTGGTGTGAACCATCACCAAAAATTCGTTCCAAACTCGAATAGAGTTCGACGCACAATTAACTGAGTTTAGGATTGAAGAACATCACGAAGAGCGGGTGGGTACAAATATACTTTGAGCCTTTATCCTTTGTTTCTTAAACCGTGAACCAGGCCACGTTACAACCCTTCAAAAGTCCTAATTGAAGCATGGGTTAGTTCGAAAGCATACTGTTACAAAAGGTATCCTGACTCCTGTAAGGCTTTGCCCTAAATCTTGTGTTGAAATTGTCTTATAAAAGGTTTTCTGCTAAAAAACTCATTTTTCAAAACTTCGAGACAAACATAAAACTTTGCATTTATTTGAATATCATTCTTTGCACATGGTTATTTGTTTGACAGCGAAGAAATTCATACAGCGAATGTTCGGAGGAACGAAAGCTCTCTCAGTGAATGAAGTCACTTCAAGTGGGATGACACTCCCGTTGCAAAAGTCTCCTATCAACAAAAAGAGATTTTATTTGGTATTGTCCAGTAGACCTGGGGCAGTCCAGTCAAGATTTCAACAGATCTTTCAAAGTTCAATTAACCTGGGGCAGTCCAGTCAAGATTTCAACAAATCTTTCAAAGTTAAGTCAACCTGGGGCAAGCCTCCCTCGCCATCACTTGGGGCATTTAAACGTCAATCTCATCAAAGGGTTACGTACAGTCCAAGTGTCCTGGCAATATCACAAGCAACTGATACTAGGGGCAGTGATGAAACCTCTCCGAAATCTTTCTGAAAACATATTCAGGCAGTCAACAAGGAGTTCATCACCTCTCTAGAAGACCTGCAGTCATGGGTTTATTTCCCCAACATTTGTCAAGGATTTATTCTCCAAAGCAAAATTACATTCCAAGTTTCAAGAGCGTTCAAAATTTCCTTCTGGAAGTTGCGGTCATCATCAAAAATTCCTTCATCACCTGCTGGAATTCAAGAGCGTTCAAAATTTCCTTCTGGAAGTTGCAGTCATCATCAAAAATTCCTTCATCACCTGCTGGAATTCAAGAGCGTTCAAAATTTCCTTCTGGAAGTTGCGGTCATCATCAAAAATTCCTTCATCACCTGCTGGAATTCAAGAGCGTTCAAAATTTCCTTCTGGAAGTTACGGTCATCATCAAAAATTCCTTCATCACCTGCTGGAATTCAAGAGCGTTCAAAATTTCCTTCTAGAAGTTGCGGTCATCATCAAAAATTCCTTCATCACCTGCTGGAATTCAAGAGCGTTCAAAATTTCCTTCTGGAAGTTGCGGTCATCATCAAAAATTCCTTCATCACCTGCTGGAATTCAAGAGCGTTCAAAATTTCCTTCTGGAAGTTGCGGTCATCATCAAAAATTCCTTCATCACCTGCTGGAATTCAAGAGCGTTCAAAATTTCCTTCTGGAAGTTGCGGTCATCATCAAAATTCCTCCATCACCTGCTGGAATTTAAGAGCGTTCAAAATTTCCTTCTGGAAGTTGCGGTCATCATCAAAAACTTCCTTCATCACCTACTGGAAGTTACAACCACCAACAAGATAAAGGAAAAATGAAGCTCCTAAAAATCTTGTTTTTCTCAAAGATGAAGATTCTCATCCTTGAAGCCTCAGATGATTGGTATACTCCCAATTTCTGACCCTTAACAGAATGAAGATTCTCATTCTTGAAGCCTCAGAAGATTGGTATACTCCCAATTTCTGACCCTTAACAGAATGAAGATTCTCATCCTTGAAGCCTCAGAAGATTGGTATACTCCCAATTTCTGACCCTTAACAGAATGAAGACTCTCATCCTTAAAACCCCAAGAGATTGGCATACACCTAGTCTTATGGCCCAAAACCTAAATGAAGATTCTCATTTTGGCTTCCCCAGTAGATTGGCATACAACCCAAGCTCCTGATTCCCCAACAGTGGTTCCAGGACTTCTCATTTCCAACAATCCCCTGCAGCAGTCATGGATTTACTTTCCCCAACAGCAGTCAAAGATTGCATTATCTAGGATTCGTCTTCCTCAGCAAGACAACTATTTAGCTTACATGCACATCCATTACATTCATATCATAAACATTGATGAAGTGCAATCCATTGCATCATACATATCATGCAACATGACTTTGTGTTTAGCTAACATTTTGTCCTTTTCAGGATAAGAATAAAAGGCTATCATTAACAAATTCCAGATGAAGTTTTACAGACTCATCATGAAGCAACCCTACAGCAGTTCCTTCTCTTTCAGATGCAGTTTTACACGGACTCATCATGAAGCAACCCTACACCGGTTCCTTCTCAAATCTAGATGCAGTTTTACACGGACTCATCATCAGGCAACCCTACACCGGTTCCTTCTCAAATCCAGATGCAGTTTTACACAGACTCATCATCAGAAAACCATACACAGGTCAAAGATTAATACCTCGAACCAGACAGGACAAATATCTACTCGACCAACTCATGCTTATTCAACTCCAAGACTTCTGAAAACAGTTTACAGATTATCCAAATACGGATGTTAATCTATCGCTTGTTCAGACTTCACTTCTGAAAACAGTTCACGGATGCTTCCCAACATGGATGTCAATCTATTGCTTATTCAGACCCCCAGTTCAGAGATGTTCCAAAACATGGACACCTTTCTGATACTCATTTCACTCACCAACGACATACAGTTCAACAAACATTCTTGGATGGAATCTACAAGCCCATCTCCAACAAGATACAATCACCTTCAGATGGCATCTATAAGCCCATCCTCCTACCAACAATTTCCAAATGGCATCTCTAAGCCCATCCCCCGACAAGATTCGGTCACATCTCCAGATGGCATCTTTAAGCCCATCTCCAAATGGCATCTTTAAGCCCATTCCCTCAAACTACACTTTGACGAGTGCAAATTGTTTGGGCACTCTAGTGTCCAATCTCCTTTTACCTTCGAGACGCGAAAGGAAAACTTGCCAATCTAACTCTTCAGGTTCAAGAAGATTGAACAGGGGAAACTGTTGTACCCAAAAATTTGCCCTATCTCTTTTTCTCAAGAAATCACAGCTTCGGGCTTTTCCTGATTTTTCAGATTGGCTCAAGAATCGGTCAAACAGACTTTTCTTATCAGTCAAACAAAATTAGGGTTCCCATTAACCTTTGAATCAGTCCAAGAAGATTATTAGGGTTTTTATTGATTTGGTTGAGTTTGGCTCAGGGTTTGGTCAAGCAGACGCTTCTTTGACATTAAATCAAGAATTAGGGTTTGCACGCGCATTTTCAGAAGAATTTGAATCCACTGTGTCTTAATTGGCTGTTACACTGCTTTGACGTCTGTTCAAGATTTCAGTTTGTTTCTAAAAACCTGAACCTCTGGGATAGAAGCTGAGGTTTCTGATTGAGACTTTGAAGTGTTGGTTTAATCAGTGAAGTGAAAGGCGTATGGACGTTTGTTTGTTTAACTGTGCAATGCTATTGGTTATTTGGAACGCCGAGCTTATTGTTGGTTAATACAAGGCTAGAAGAATGCGACGTTTGTTGATTATTTATAATTTCTAAGTTAAGATTATTGGGATAATTTCCAATTATTATAACTCAAGAAATTTAAATAATTAAATAACCAATTGCAGAAGAATTAAAAGAATTAACTGAAAAAAGATTTTTTATTCATTTTTAATTGTTTGTTACAAATATTATTTGAATACTGTAAATTTATTTACAGTGTTTACAATAATGTTATTACAAATGATTAGAAATAAAATAAAACTATATCCTAAATCTCTTGAAATCTTCATCTTCTACTGTTGCGTCCTTCGCTCAACTGATATTTACCTGCAAAAAGAGAGGAAAGAAGTCAACACAGATGAATTAAAAAAAGGGCATTTTCAGACAGTTAATCAAAAAAATTCATCATTAAAGGTTGTTGGCCGAAATCAATTTGTTCATCCTCTCTGCAAATCGCAAGAAGATGTCTCTTCTTGGTTCACAGAGAGGGAAAGAAAATATGTTTGCAAGCATGGAATTAATTAAATACAAGGCAGCATATTAAACAAAATGCACAAATTGCAAAGTGCAAACTGAAATGCCAAACAAGCTGCACATGTGCAAACTGTCAAAGAGAGGCAAACAAGGCAAACCAAACTAAGTCAAATGGCCAACTAAGTCACAAGTTCAAGAAGCTGTCAAAAACTGTCAAAGAGGCTAACAAACTAGCAATGCAGAAAATCTGGAAAAGAAGAAAGTACAAGAGGCAGAGCAAAGCTAACATTGCAAGCAATATTTCAAATTTGCATCATTTCCCAGCCACAACCTTTTCAGAAAAGTACAGTTTAAGTAATTAAATATACTTTTTCTGTGGAGAGAGAAAGAGAGAGAGAAGTGGAGGCTTACTGTTTTGCAGGCTTAAGAAGAATAGATAAATATAACAAACCAGAACAGTTCAAAGGGGGCAGAACACATAGAGAAAAAAGGAGAACACAAAACTGTAAACACTCTTCAACAGGCCTAAAAAACCTGTTACAGCCTTCCAAGCTTGTATCCTAAGCAAGCAAACAACAGCCTGCCTCAAGCTTGCTCCAAACCTGCATAAGCTTCAACAAACCTGCCCAAAGCCATACAAGTCTGGATAAGCCCTGAAGCCTGTCAAACACAAGCAAGCAAAAGCACAAACCTGCTGAAAACCAGAAGCAAGCCTAAAGACCTGTTCAAATATAAAACCTGTTACAAAACAAGCCTGTAACCTACAAACTGCTTCAAGCCTCAAAGCACAGTAAACCTGAACAAACTCAGCATTCAAGCCTCTCAAAAAACTACCCAAACAATAAACCTGAACAAACTCAGTGTCCAAGCCTGTCAAAACCTATGTCCTAAACAAGATTCAACCTGCCTTCAAGATCAAGTAACCAAACTCAAAGCAAACCCAAAAACCCTCAGAATCAAATTCATCATAGGGCCAACATCATTAGAATCAGTAACAATAGTAGCAAGTGCCTCAGAATCAGATTCATCTTTGGAAGACTAACCAAGCAAAAGAGAGGAAGAACATATCAGCAACTCAGAAGCATAACAATAGGCAACACCAGAATCATCATCATCATTGAAAAGGCCAAGCCCAAAAGAGAGGAAAAGAAAAATCAGAAGCAACAAGCATTTTCAGAAATAACATCTTCATCAAAGAACAAGCATTCAAATACTCAGAGGCCAGCAATCAGAAGAAAAAGAGAAAACTAAAAAGTTGTGTTTTCAGAAGCATATCATTCATCATAAAACAAAGCAAAGAGTACCAGAACAAAGCTTTTCTCGTCATCATACTCCCTCCACCTTGGCCTCCGGAGAAGCGCCACCGTCCATTCCTCCGTCTCCAAAACCCTAAAGGTATTGTCCCCTTTTCCTTTTTGCTGCTTCACATCTCACACAAACACGAACATCCATGATTAAAACATGAAAAAAAATAAAACATGCAAGATAAGAACATGAAACCCTAAAGCGCATTTGAAGAGAACTCATTACCTTTTCTTATCACCCTGTGTAACCATGAAGAGAGAAGAATGGAGGCATCGCTCTGGTAGCCATAGGTGGAGAGGGAGTTCGTTCAGAAGCTTTGCTTAAGAAGGATGAAGAGGAAGAGATGAAGAAGATGAAGAGAGGCGCCGTTCAAGCTGAACCATAACTCTGAGACAAACAATTCAAACCCTAACACACAAAAACATTGTAAATTAACATTGGGCTTTCGCCCCATCCAAACTGCTAAGCCCAACAATTCTAGCGCTGCACCCTCCTTTTGACATACTTTGTTTTTTCACTTTGGGCCATACATTCCCCTAGAGCCCATTTAACCTTTATCTTTTTATAAACTAATAATTTTTTTATTTATTTTCTTTTTATATAACATAACTTATTTTGTTAAATAAAATAATATATTGACTTTTTTGTACAAAATTTTCTTAATGTTTATTACATTTTAAAAATGTGTAAATATTAGATTTATTAGGTTAATAGATTTTTGTCTTGAAACTTTTTTTTGTTTAATAAATATTTGTATATAAAAACATTAACTAAAATACATAAACAATAGTTTTATTTTAACTTAGAATATTTTTCTTTTATTTTCTTTAAAACTCTTGTCTATATAATTAACAAAAACACAAAAATAATAAAATACTTAATAAATACATTAAGTTAACATTTTGATCATTTGTAAATAATCACATACATTGCACAATACTTTTATTTCTCTTTGATTATTATACTTTTCTATATTTTACATTGAGAATGCGACGATTCGATTTGGTTGTAAATAATATTTGGACACTATTATTCTGATGAGACTCATCCCCATTTGTAAACATTTGTACCCCCATCCCCGGATACTTATTTGTAATAACTTAGACTTTAAATTCCCGCAATTTATCACTTTCTATATACTGTATAGTAATTAGGGTTTGTATGCGAAGATTCAAAATCAACCGCTAGATAACCTAACACAAGACAAAAACAGAAACCCAATACACAATTCACACTTGCACCTCTAGGGTAACCTCTTTTGTTGCCTCAAAAAAATGCAATCATGTCCCTCGAGTATGAGACACTCTAGCAAATGTCCCTTCGATAAACAAAGATCGTAGTCCCTCGATGACCCTCGACGTTGCCTTCGATAAAACGATCTCGTCCCTTACAAAATTGCTAGAGCGTCTCACAAGTTGCCTTCAATGATTGTATACGATGACCCGCGCCTGTCCCGTTAACATCCTAACGCAAGGTCGTTCACCAAATACAATGGTGAAACAACACTGTTAAAAGGGTTAAAACATGAGAAAGATCTTTGAGTAAAATTAGGGTAGACAACTCTTAGTTACTTGATCAAACTTGCAAAACACACTTGCCATTTTCAAAACACACCTCACAACACAACTTCCAAACAAACTTTCAAAAACATTGAAACATCTTTTCAAAAAGACAAACACCTTTGTAAAACATTCGAGTAAAGAATTGTTACAATGGTTGCCTAGACAAGGCATATTTTTCAAAACATTTTCAAAACCACACACACACAAACACCATTTCAAATAATTGAAAATCAAGGCAAGTGATCTAAAATAAGTAACTAAGAGCCCATGGATAACCATGGATGAAAAGGGTGCTAGCACCTTCCCTTTTCATAATCTACCCCCCGAACCCACGAAAACATCTCAAAGGTATTTCCTGTGCTTTTTGACCTTTCCTTAGGATAAATAAAAATTCGGTGGCGACTCTTGCTAAACCGAAAAGTGCGAATACAAACGTAAAACCTCAAGTCAATTCTCCCACCGTATCACACCAAGGATAGTAACCAAATAGTCCTAGTACCATTAGAGACTTTTTAGGGTTTATGTTGATTATTAAGTATCTTAAGAAAGGAAAAGAAAAGCTAAAGTGAGCAAAGTAAAAATGGAAAGAAAGTAAATTCTCAAATGAGCAAAGATGAAAATGGCATGAAATGTAAATGCTAAAAGTAAATGGTACATAAAGCATAAAAAAGAATGAAAGCATAAGGTAAAATAAGTCAATAATTAGTGGTTAGTTGGATGACCATCTTGAAGCTTGCATTTGGAACTCATTAGAGGATTGGTAGAAACAAAGCCTCCATACAACAAGTTTCATTTGCTTTTTGTCAAGTATATCATCCATTTGAAATTCTCATAAGTACCATTTAATGATCAACGATGTTTAAGTGATCCGCGTTTACCAAAGGTGTTGTAGACCCATTAGAGGATTGGTAGAACCAAAGCCTCCACACAATGAATCTCAAGGTTATTGGATCAAAGAGATCAAATTAACATACTTGGGCTTACAATCATAAGTTTGGGCCATGAATGATCATTTATTCGAATCGGGACAAAATTTAGCGCTATGTTTAGCAATTGTAAGTGGACTTATATAGAAGTCGCGCCTATTTTGAGGCCGGTCAATAGCAATCTATGCACCATTTGTTTTGAGACATGATATATAGATTATGCTCCAACAACATCTAGTGCAATAAGAAGGGGTTGAGATGAAGAGGGATGGGGAAAAATATACAAACCACATTTAAATTAAATTTTAATCAAACTATTATTAAAATAATTCATCCATTTTTGTGGAGTTAAACTCAACACCATGGATCCAATGATTTTAGTAAAGTTCATGATCCAAAATCTAACCCAAGATCAGCCAGAAAATAGTCACAAAATAATATCATATTTTAATATACATAAAAGGGTTTAAAAATAATGTTTAAAAATAGAAAATAAAGAGAAAAATATCAACTATGTTCAAATTAATCAAGATATAAAAAGTAAGACCATAGAAAAATCAGAAAAAGGCTCAAATAATTTTACAAATTCTTTGGTAATTTTTTAAAGTCAGAAACTATTTTTAAAATTAAAATAAATGGGTAAAATAAACAAAAAATGGTAAAAAATAGTAAAGTCAGAGACAAAAATAAAATAAGGTCACCAATATTTGTCACAATATCATTGGATCATTCCATAATTGTTTTAGAATTTTAAAATGTATAAAAGTATTTTTAAACATTTAAAACAAATCAAATAAGTGTAAAATTAATAAAAAATATCAAAACATAAAATGAAATTGTGAAAAAATAAAAATCAGAAAGAGAATAATCAAAAATATTTTTCATAATTTTGTTCAGATTTTTTGGACTAAAAATGAATTTTCTATGATTTTTTTGAAATTTAAAACAATTAAAATATAAAAATCAGAAAAAGAAAATAAAAGTAAAATATGTGGACCATTGGATGAGAGTCAAAACGCATTAGTAATCAAATCCAAAGGATCTGGCGCGCTGTGCATGTCATGGTCATTAGTGAATATTGTACACAATCATTAATTAAATAAGGATTTGAAAAATACAGATGGCGCGCCTTCATTGGTTGGAAGATGACACGTTGGTCATCTTAAACCTCCAGCCATTACGAATTGCAGGTTTCTCAAACTATAAAATCATAAGCTCAGACCTATGCCATTTTCTTCGTCTCTTCAAGACGAAGACAACCACACCCTCGCGCCAAATTTATATAAACTGTAGCTCAAGCAATTTGGAAGGAAAGTTTTAAAAATGGATTTGAAATTTCATGATCAAAACGTGTTTCCAGTAAAAGGTAAGTGTTGCGACTAGAACCAAGGCAATGAGAGAAACACAATGATATCAGAGTTTTGAAGAATTGATGAAGGAATCTACCTATTGAAGTTGAGTTGCAGAGCTGTGAAACTGGACTTCTATGGAGAAGTATAGGGCACGATTCTTGAATGTAATTATGTGGTTAGCTTCAGGGAAATTCAAGGTGATTCTGAAGTTACATAAAATTGAGTTATGAAGCAAGTTTGGCAGGGTGATTCTGGCTATCCATGCTTGGGAAAATGAATGGGATAGTTCATGTATTTATAGGAGAAGCGAATGGGGTCAAAAGGAAGAGTGAATGATGAGTTTTGGAGGGAATTCATGCAAACTTGATGCACGAGTGAAGTGTGATCCAAACTTCAACAAAACTCATCTAATTCTTGCGTTTTGATGCACTAATCCACTTGGGAAAGTTGGATAACCATGTTTAGACCCAAAACGCGTGTTAATTTGAGGTTTAGAGGTTGTAACATGAAATTAAAATTCTGACTTGCAAGGAAACTTCAATTCCAAGTTACCATTTTTGAAACTATGGCATTCTCAGCTCAAGGGGTCTTAAGGCATGATTCTTGATGCTTTAGAAAGATGGGGTTACAAGCTTTGCAATGGAACAAGAATGGAGTTAAATGGATGCTTGAGCTGAAAGTTATATTGAGTCAAAGTTGAAGAAAAAGGGTTGACTTTCCATACTTAGAAATATTTTAAATTCTTCATCAAAAATGTCATATAATGTCTTGCATCCAAACATGGCCTTACACTTTGAATTTGCTCTTGATCAAAAAAGATGGCATAAAGTAGATCTCTTGAATGACATTTTAAAACTTGAATCATTCAAAATATCCAAAATTTGAGCAAGTTATGACTTGTTGAAGTTGGCAAAATTTCATGAAATGACCTATAATCTTTTGCATCTTTAAGGAAACTTCCATTCATTTTCCCACTTTTCACATAAAAGAAGGCATAAAGTTCACATCCCCAAGATCATTTTGGAAAAATAATGGTCTCAAGGTGATAAACGTTGACCAATTTATGATTATTTGAAGTCACACATGGAAAATTGAGGATTCATCTGGAGGACTTCTAATCTTTCTTTTTCACCAAGTTTCTTCCATATGAAAACTCTTTGGAACTTTTGAAGTGATTTGTTGATAATCCTTTGAAGGGAAGGGTGTTTTGGAATCATTCAAAAATACCAAAAGGTGAGAAAGATATGCTCCTTTGAAGTTCAAAACCCTATCTCATAGATCAAGAAAATGCTTTGAAGAACTTTGACAAGCTTCAACAAACTTCTTGTACCAATATTCTTGCTTTGTGAATAGAAGTTGTTGAGGATGATGATGATAATTAATAGCTACCAAAACCACTTCCATATCTTGAAATTTGAGAGAAATATGATCTTGTGACCAATGGGAACAAAATCTTTTCCAAACATGACAACTTCTCCAATCAACCCCTTGTACTTTTGAGTCAAATCTAATAACCTTGAAATGTGATGAACCAAAGAAACCTTGCTATGCAAATATTTCCAAAACCAATCCAATGGTGAGGGTTGAACTTCTCAAGCTATATTGACTAGGGCATGGAAATAAACTCATGAACCCATGGAGTAACTTGTTAAATCTCATTGCCCTTACATACATGGATAACAAGCAAGACAAGTCAACATTGCATTTTATTAGTTAAATGAATAAGTCAAAAAAATATTCATGATCACAAAAGGAACATAAGTCAAGGTGCTTGGTAATCCCTCAAATGGAGAAAAACTCAAAGTAGGGAGGGGAACCAAGAATCCTAGTGTAATCTTGTTGTGAATAAACCAACATGGTATGATGAAGGGATCTTAGGGGCAAAAATTGGGGTATAACAACTGCCCTTATTTAAGTTTCTTCAATCCAGAGATACGAAGGTTAAAAATCTTCATGTCGACGCGATCAGAGATACTTAAATATAAAACAAATCCTATTTTTGGCCCTAAGATGCCATGCAAATGCTTAGCATATGAATGCATATGAACAGGACCAAAGAGACGCAAAGTATCACTAGGGATGCAACAATAATAAAGAAACAAAGGAGCAACCCCACCAGGAAAATAAATCGCTGGTAGACCAAAAGACCTGAACCAAAGAGGATGGCAGAATGGTCAAAGGATACACCAACTTCTACCGAAGGCGAAGCTACCAACGTTTACTGAAGGCAGAGAGAAAGATAACAAACATCGACGTTCACTATCGATGGTCTACCAACTTTCACTGAAGGTAGAAATAGAAAATATCATAGCACCACCGTTCACTGACGATAAACTACCAACGTCCACTGAGGGTAGCAAAAAGATAATAAACATCAACGTTCACTGTCGATGGTCTACCAACTTTCACTGAAGGTAGAAATAGAATTATATCATATCATCACCGTTTACTAAAGATGAACTACCAACGTTCACTGAGGGAAGCAAAAAGATAACAAACACCGACGCTCACTGCCGATGGTCTACCAACTTTCATTGAAGGTAGAAAGAGAATATCATATCAACGCCGTTCACTGACGATGAACTACCAACGTTCACTGAGGGTAGAAAAAAGATAATAAACATCGATGTTCACTGCCGGTGTTCTACCAACTTTCACTGAAGGTAGAAAGAGAATTATATCATATCACCGCCGTTCACTGACGATGAACTACCAACGTTCACTGAGGGTAGCAAAAAGATAACAAACACCAACGTTCACTGCCAGTAGTCTACCAACATTCACTAAAGGTAGAAAGATAATATCATATCACCGCCATTCACTGACGATGAACTACCAACATTCATTGAGGGTAGCAAAAAGATAATAAACATCGATGTTCACTACCGATGGTCTACCAACTTTCACTGAAGGTAGAAATATAATTATATCATATCACCGTCGTTCACTGACGATGAACTACCAACGTTCACTGAGGGTAGCAAAAAGATAAAAAACATCGACGTTCACTATCGATGGTCTACCAACTTTTACTGAAGGAAGAAAGAGAATTATATCATATCACCGTCGTTCATTGACGATGAATGTGATTGGTGGAAATAGAACTGACTGTTTTTTAAGCTGGTTCACGAAATGTCGCGGTAAGCAAGAGTCGCCACCGTCTTTTATTTTCTCCAACAAGGAAAGGACAAAAGCACAACAAAATTCCTTTTCGAGAATGTTTCTCGGTTCGGGAGGTAGATTTATAGAAAGGGAAGGTGTTAGCACCCTTTCTATCCGTGGTTATCCACGGGCTCTTAGGTACTTGCTCACTATATTTTCAAAAATTGTTTGCTTTTCAAGTGTTTGTGGGTTTTGAAAAAGTTTAGTTTGAAAACTTCTAAGTAACTCTTGTATCAGTCCTCAAGAATGTATGAAGTATTTGTTTGAAAACTTTTTGAAAGTGTAGGTGAGAAAAGTTGTTTTTGTTTTTTGAAAGAGCAAGTACCCAGGAGAAATCTACCTACTCTAAGGAATTAAGCTGTGTAAATGTCCTTTAGATAGTACTATCCCACTATTGAGAAGTAGGTAGCACCGTCGTTGGAGTTATTTGGGTCAATTCGATTATTAGGGACATGTGTGGTCACCAAAGCAATAGTAGGACGCCTTAGCGGTAACCCTAATGTCCTAGATCCTTTTTATCTGAGGCAACCGTTTCGAGGCAACTTGATCTTTAGATAGGAGGGAGACCTCTAAAACACCCTATACTTGACGACCACCTCGAGGCAACCAAGTGAGGCGTACCCTAGGAGTGGCATGTGCACGTGTGTCCAATTCAGTTAAGATTATCTTGTACATGTTATTTGTGAGCTACGAGTTGGTTTTATTTTCATACAAGTCTTGCAGGCATAATTAACAGTTAATGTTTGTGCGGGAAATAAAGTGCGGAAAGGTAAATCTACGCTATTACAAGGCGCGAGTCTATACATCGCCAAAAACAAAACCCGTTTGGAAAATAAATGCGAGAAAATAAAAGAAAGCGGTAAAAGTCCTAATTAACTATTACATCCTCGGAAACAGTTACATCAAATATAATCAAAAATAATGAATTAAAAATGAATATGCGTGCGAAAGAATTGAATCGAGACGTCCTTAGGGTTTTGACCCTTTTTGAGAAAAGAATTGAATTTTGTCCTTTTTTGCAATTAATTAAAAAATTAAACCTAATAACTAATTAATTAAATAATTAAAGAAAAAAAGTATTTTTTGTGTTTTTATGTTTTTAATGAAAATAATAAAAAAAGAAATTAAAAGTCAAGAAAACCCTAATTCTAAGTTTATTTTATTTATTATGAAAAAAGATTAAAGTTAACCTAATTTAACTAAATTAATTAATTTACATTTTATTTACAAAAATAATTATTAATAGTGAAAATAATAAATAATAAAAATAAACAATATTTTAAGTTTCTGATTTTATTATGAAAAATAATTTATGAATTAATTAAATAATAGTAATAATAATTATTAAAAGAAAATAAAAAGAAAGAAAAAGGAAATAGAAAGAAAACCAGGGGGTGTGTTGGACCCATTAGGAGGTTTATTTGGAGATTTCTGGCCCATTTGTTGGCCAACCCATTGACTTTTTGGATCAGCTGAGCGTGTGGTTGACTGGGAGTACCATACTCTTCATCTCCTGGCCATCAGATTGGTGATGGTGGCCAGATGGCATGCTGATTATTGAAGGTACATGATGGACGCTTTGAGGATGCCTGCATAGGAGCATGTTAGAAAAAATATGAACAAGCGTTTGGGGGACCTGGGAATCGAACCCAGGTCCCAATGATCCTTAGACAACGCAACAACCACTGAGCCAACTGCACGCCTTTGTTAGTATAATAATGGACAAATATTATATGGGATAATTAATACTTATGCTGTAAAAAAACAAAAGCGCGCGCTTCTTTGAATAGGCCACCCATGCGCTGACACCTCATCATCGTCTCCACTGAATACCTGCAAAATAAATCAAATAGCGGGGGTTTTTAACCCCCACAATATGGCCTGAGGAAAAATAGCGAACAAGCGTGTGGTGAACATAAATTGTTTGCGAGGGTAGTGTTCAATTCGTCTTGTCTCCACGAATACAACCATATGCATTAGAAGGTCCAATTTTACTGGATGGGGAAAACCCCAATTTTGAGATTCAAGAACCCTAAAATCCTCCAATGGCAATTCACGATTCTGGACACCATAATGCAATTCACCTACATCATTAGCTTCAGAGAGGTTCTAGAAATACAAAGCAATGGTTATAACATGTTAATGATGCATAAAATGTGAGTTTCGATTATGACAAAGAATAAGCAAACCGTGAGTTGTTCTGAACAGTTTCTGTAGCCTTAAGACTTGGTTTTGATTGTAAATCGTTTCTCACACCTCCAGCAATGTATTGGAATCAAGAAAAGGCTTTGAGTTGGCGTGGAAAGTATAATTCAGTTTTCAAGTTTCTGTGATATTTTTCAATGTTCTTATGGCTTTTGTGCAGCAATTCTCACGTCAATAGCATTAGGGTTGGCTTGCTTGCATATATGGGAACATAATTAGGTTAAGTCTTGGCCCAAAGATCCATTGCATTCATGTTTGTATATTTGATTTTCAATCAAATCTTTTTGCCTCTTTTTGATGGAGAAAACTTGCCAAAATTGGAGATCTTTGTCCCCTTGATGTGCACACGAATTTTCCAGCTCATATTGGTCATATTTGCTTCATAAAAAGATTTGAAAACCATATCTTTGAATTTCCTTTATTTTAAATCAATTAAATGAATTAATATTAATAAAAAATTCAATTAATTAATTAAAAATAAGAAAATAAATCAATTTAAGCTCAATGGGTCGTGCATAAGCTTTGGGTAAAGATTCGAGAAGGAATTTGAGGCCCATTAGCAAAAATAAGGTGTTTTGGGCAAAGTTGACTTTTGCAAATTCCCAAAATTTTCCCAACTTCTCCAATTCATATCTTGCTCAATTTTGATCCTATGAACATGTTCTTGGACATTTGGGAAAGGTCTTGAAGTCCTCTAACCAATTCCTTTGGTCCCATGTCATTTTGATTTACCAATCTCAAGTTATGGTCTTTGACTTAAAGTGCATTTTTGTTGACTTTTAAAATTGACCTATAATGTAGAAATTGATAACTTTTTGTGAGAGCATTTGGAATGTGATGATGAGTTGTAGGAAATGTCATCCCCTTCAAAATGAGCATTGGATGGGATTTTTCTGATGAACCATGAAAAAGTTATGCCTTGGTCAAGTTACAGTTGACTTTTCTGCTGTCCAAAAATAGTAACTTTTGCATCTTTGATGATTTTTGAGCCATGCTTGAGGAATCATGATCAAGACTTGATCAAATGATGATTGTGTGCTCAAAATAAGATGTTGACCAAAAATTCTGACTTTTGACTGTAAAATGACCATTTTGCCCCTGCAGCTGACTGTGAACCAAATAGGGCTTTTGACTGTGCAATTTGACCCTGTGAGTCTTGAAACTTGGCATGTAGATGCTTGACAATGCATATAGGCCTATGGGACTTGATTGAGCCATTGAAAACCTCAAATTCTTTGAAGGAACCAAACCCCTAATTTGGACTGGCTTAGGAGACATTTGAACTGTGCAATCCTTAAGGAATCTTGAGCCACTTGAATGATGATTCTTGATAAATCTTGAAGAATATGGGAGGGAAAATTTTGGGGTACAACAGTTGCCCCTGTTCAATATTCTTAAACCTGAGGATGTAGATTGGCTTGCGTGCCTTTCGTGATCTGAAGGTGGAAGATGATTGAACACTAAAGTGCCCAGAAATTTGCACTCGCATAGTAGAGTATCAAAAATGTGATGTCGGGAATGGGCTTACAGATGCCATTTGTAGAAATGATGGATGGGAGGATGGGCTTATAGATGCCATCTGGAGGTGTGACAGAATCTTGTCAGGAATGGGCTTATAGATGCCATTTGGAAGTGTAATGGATAGTTGTGGAGATGGGCTTAAAGATGCCATCCGGGGGCGTTAATCGCGTAAGAGATTCCTTAGCAAGAACTTGTATATTTGAGAAAGAAAGATAATTTCCTGGCCTGTTACAGGTGTTGATCTTCAAACTCTTCATGCAGATATGCGCTGGCTAGATACAGGTATCGAATCCATAATCAATCGCTCACAGATATGCCCTGGCTAGATACAGGTATTGAATCTGGAACTTCAATCTCTTCATGCAGATATGCCCTAGCTAGATACAGGTATCGAATCCATAATCAATCGCTCACAGATATGCCCTGGCTGGATACAGGTATTGAATCTCTAAACTCTTTATGTAGATATGCCCTGGCTAGATGCATGTATCGAATCCACAATCAATCACTCACAGATATGCCATGGCTAGATACAGGTATCGAATCTGGAATTAGTCGTCTACAGATATGCCCTGGCTGGATACAGGTATCGAATCTCTAAACTTTTCATGTAGATATGCCCTGGCTAGATACAGGTATCGAATCCACAATCAATCACTCACAGATATGCCCTGGCTAGATACAGGTATCGAATATGGAATTAGTCGTCTACAGATATGCCCTGGCTGGATACAGGAATCGAATCTCTAAACTCTTCATGTAGATATGCCCTGGCTGGATACAGGTATCGAATCTACAATCAATCACTCACAGATATTCCCTGGCTAGATACAGGTGTCGAATCTGGAATTAGTCGTCTACAGATATGCCCTGGCTGAATACAGGTATCGAATCTCTAAACTCTTCATGCAGATATGCCCTGGCTGGATACAGGTATCGAATCTACAATCAATCACTCACAGATATGCCCTGGCTAGATACAGGTATCGAATCCGGAATTAGTCATCTACAGATATGCCCTGGCTGGATACAGGTATCGAATCTCTAAACTCTTCATGCAGATATGCCCTGGCTGGATACAGGTATTGAATCTTCAATCAATCACTCACAGATATGCCCTGGCTGGATACAGGTATCGAATCTGGAATTAGTCGTCTACAGATATGCCCTGGCTGGATACAGGTATCGAATCTCTAAACTCTTCATGCATATACGCCCTAGCTAGATACAGGTATGGAATCTACAATCAATCACTCACAGATATGCCCTGGCTAGATACAGGTATCGAATCTGGAATTAATCGTCTACAGATATGCCCTGGCTGGATACAGGTATCGAATCTCTATACTCTTCATGCGGATATGCCCTGGCTAGATACATGTATCGAATCTACAATCAATCACTCACAGATATGCCCTGGCTAGATACAAGTATCGAATCCAGAATTAGTCGTCTATAGATATGCCCTGGCTGGATACAGGTATCGAATCTCTAAACTCTTCTTGCAGATATGCCCTGGCTGGATATAAGTATCGAATCCACAATCAATCGCTCACAGATTTTCCCTGGCTAGATACAGGTATCGAATATGGAATTAATCGTCTACAGATATGCCCTGGATGGATACAGGTATCGAATCTCTAAACTCTTCATGCAGATATGCCCTGGCTAGATACAGGTGTCGAATCCACAATCAGTCACTCACAGATATGCCCTGGCTAGATACAGGTATCGAATCTGGAATTGGTCGTCTACAGATATGCCCTGGCTAGATACAGGTATCAAATCTCTAAACTCTTCATGTAGATATGCCCTGGCTGGATACAGGTATCGAATCTACAATCACTCACAGATATGCCCTGGCTAGATACAGGTATCGAATCTGGAATTGGTCGTCTACAGATATGCCCTGGCTGGATACAGGTATCGATTCTCTAAACTCTTCATGCAGATATGCCCTGGCTGGATACAGGTATCAAATCTACAATCAATCGCTCACAGATATGCCCTGGCTAGATACAGGTATCGAATCTGGAATTGCGACAGTTGATAGTAATTATCTTTGGATTGACCTTTTTCCTGAAAAGGCAAAACGTCAGTTGTATGCAATGTCATGATGTATGAAATGCATGATGTCCTGATGTTCAAAAATTAGATAGTGTCGTATGCACTTTGTCATGTATGTAAGCAGGATGTGTGAAATGTGAAATGTCTATGAATGTATTTTCATCTAGGAAAATAAATCCTTGACGAATGCCGGGAGCTTGTTGAATCCTGGGATGATGTTTGAAGAGTATAGTTTTTCGTTTCCGCTGGGGAATGATGATTGCAAGGATAAACCGGTAGGAGAAGATGACTCCGTTGGGGAATAAACTTGTTGGAGAGATTACTCTGCGGGGAATTACTCTGTGGGAAGAGATACTTCGCTGAGGTTTTGATGAGAACTCCGCTGGGGATTCCGTTGATGAGCTCTGTTTGAAGATTTGATGAACTCCGCTGGGGGATAGGAAGAACTTCGTCGAGGACGATCTTTCCATGGTAATTAGCTGAGGATAACCCAGTTATAAGCTCTGGTGGAGGAATAACCTTTGAATATGGTCGGGGAGAGATACGTTGATACTCTGCAGGGGATAAGCTTCCAGAATCTACGGGGGATAAGCTTCCAGAATCTACTGGGGATATGGGTTCAACTCTCATGGGGAATCTTTTAAGGACTGTGCTGGGGAAGTGTCTCCATTGGGGTATCTGTATTCCGCCGGGGAACAATCTTATATTAAGACTGTCAGGGATGCTTGCTTAGGAACATCTGTATACTCCGCTGGGGAATATTGAGATCTTCTGGGGATACCCAACTTCCTTAAGGCTGACAATAGACTAACTCTGCTTGGGGAGAGTGTTGCTGACTTGCTGGAGATACTGTGCCTTGTTAGGGGCTGATGGGAGACCAACTCTGCATGGGGAGAGTATTGCTGAGCCTTATCTTACTCTGCGGGGAGTGGAGATATCTTGGTTACGTTCTTCATCCGACCTTACCTTGGTACCTTGGTGGACAAAGAAACTAGATCGCTTAGACAATTCATTATTGCCCCTGTTTCTGATGTCACCTGTAATTAGTCCTTTGTTTCGCATGCAAGTATTTATGATTAGCAATTAATGTCAAATGCATATTTCAAAAATGAACATTGGACGTTCTTTGCAAAACAAAACAGATAAAGGAAAAACAATTGACAATTTGTCTGAAAAAGTGAATTTGTATTAATTTTGAAGTTTGCCTGTAAATAGGCGTTTATGTACAAGAGGCTGACGTCCTAGTAAGAGAACGCCGCCGAACAAGATAGAGTTTATACAAAAAGGGAAACAAAACAGCTATGTGCAAAATCCCACTGGGTTCCAACTCTGCTATCGCCTTTATGTCTTCAAGCGTCTCATCACTTTGCTGCGTAGTTGAAGATGAAGCTGATTGATCGATGCCGTCTGAGCCTGATAGTTGATACCGAATTCTGGATGCGAGGTGATCCAATGAGACATAGTATTACGCTTTAATCCCTAACTTTTGCCTGGACCGCCCTTTCGGGTTTTCAGTCCACCGGGATACCCATTTTTGCCCAAGCCACCTTTTCAGGTTTTCGACTTGCCGGGTGTACAAATTTTTTTCCATTTTTCATCCCTTATTTTTTCCCGAACCCTTTTGGTTCGCCGGGAAGCCCTTGTTTTTGCCTAGGCCAGTCGACCTAGCGGGTCTTTGATCATGCGTAGTATCTTTTTACTATGTCTGTATTGGCAGGGTGAGGAAGGTCGTCACTATCCATGGTGGTTAGAATCATAGTTCCTCCTGAGAAGATATGTTTAACCACAAATAGCCCTTCGTACGTAGGGGTCCATTTTCCCCTGGGATCACCTTGAGGAAGAATGATGCGCTTGATTACCAGGTCTCCGACTTGATACTCTTGTCGTCTGAATTTCTTGTTAAATGCCCTGATCATCCGTTTTTGGTACGTTTGGCTATGACAAATAGCGGTGAGTCTCTTTTCATCGATTAGATTTAATTGATCAAGTCGATTCTGGATCCAGTCATCTTCGCTCAAACCTGCATCCTTCATTATCCAAAGAAAGGGTATCTGAACTTCGATAGGCAAGACTGCCTCCATGCTATAGACCAAGGAAAAGGGAGTTGCCCCTGTTGACGTCTGTGCTGAGGTACGGTACCCATGAAGAGCAAACGGTAACATCTCATGCCAATATTTGTAAGTCACTGTCATCTTCTGCACAATCTTCTTAATATTTTTGTTTGCCGCTTCGACATCCCCATTCATCTTCGGTCGGTAGGGAGAAGAGTTATGATGCTGTATTTTGAATTGCTCGCAGAGCTCAGTGATCATCTTGTTGTTAAGATTGGTACCATTGTCCGTAATGATCCTTTCCGGGACGCCGTATCGACAGATCAGGTTATGCCGAATGAACCGTGCCACGACGTTCTTGGTTACTGTAGCATAGGAAGCTGCTTCAACCCATTTTGTGAAGTAATCAATTGCTACCAGGATGAAGCGATGCCCGTTGGATGTCGTAGGTCTGATCTCACCGATCATATCAATGCCCCACATTGCAAAAGGCCAAGGTGCTGTCAGGACATTCAGAGGAACTGGAGGGATGTGCACCTTATCAGCATAGATCTGGCATTTGTGACACGTCCGAGAATGTTGGTAACAGTCAGCTTCCATTGTGGACCAGAAATATCCTGCCCGAAGGATTTTCGTTGCCATGGTATGTCCACTGGAATATGTTCCGAAGGTACCTTCATGTAGCTCTGCCATGATCCTTTCTGCTTCAGTCTTGTCCATGCAACGTAGTAAGGTTGAATCATGGTTTCCCTTGTACAGAATGTCGTTGCTGAGGAAGAACTTTGCCGCGAACCTTCTCAGAAACTTTTTGTCATTAACAGATGCACCCTCGGGGTATTCTTGAGCTTCCAAGTACCTCTCCACTTCATGATACCAAGGTTTTCCAGTTACCTCTTCAACCTCAAGATCGCAGCAATGCGCAGGTTCGTCCAACTTCCAGATAATGATCCGGGGAGCCTCGTTATCCCATTTTACTTTGAACATGGAAGACATCGTAGCTAGCACGTCCGCCAACTGATTCTCCTCTCTTGGGAAGTGTTCAAAAGTTATCTCCTCGAAGTGGGGAATCAACGTCAACACATACTCTTTGTAAGGAATAAGATTTGGGTGTTTCGTATCCAACTCGCCTTTGATCTGACTGACCACGAGAGCGGAATCTACGAAGACACTCAGAAACTTGATCCTTAAGTCAATTGCAGCTTGAAGACCCATGATGCATGCTTCATACTCTGCCATGTTATTGGTGCAGTTGAAACATAGTCGAGCAGTAAGTGGAGTATGAGTGCCTTTAGGGGATATGATCACAACGCTAATACCGTTACCCAAAGAGTTTGAGGCTCCGTCAAAGTGCATAGACCATCGGGATCCTTCCTCAGGTCCTTCATCTGGTCCAGATACTTCACAATCAGTCACTACCATGATATTCTCGTCTGGAAATTCAAAGTTCATAGACTGGTAGTCGTCCACTGCCTGGTGTGCCAAATGGTCTGCCAATATACTTCCCTTGATTGCTTTCTGAGTCGTGTACTGGATGTCATATTCGGTCAAGATCATCTGCCATCTTGCTATTCTTTCGGACAGAGAAGGCTTTTCGAATATGTACTTGATTGGATCCATTTTTGAAATCAAGAGAGTTGTGTGAGTCAACATATATTGTCTCAACCGACGAGCAGCTCCTACCAAAGCGCATCAAGTTTTCTCGAGCAGTGAGTATCGGGTCTCACAATCGGTAAACTTTTTACTAAGGTAATAAATAGCGTGCTCTTTTCGGCCAGACTCGTCATGCTGCCCCAGCACACACCCCATTGAGCTGTCCAGTACTGTCAAGTATAAGATTAGAGGTCTCCCTTCAACCGGTGGCATAAGAATGGGTGGCTCTTGGAGATACTCTTTGATTCTTTCAAAAGCGGCCTGACATTCATCGTTCCAACATACTACTTGATCTTTCTTCAGCAGCTTGAAGATTGGTTCACAGGTAGCAGTCAGATGTGAGATGAATCAGGCAATGTAGTTCAGCCGTCCTAGAAAGCCTCTGACTTCTTTCTCTGTCTTGGGAGTTGGCATCTCTTGTATGGCTTTCACTTTGGCAGGGTCCACTTGAATACCTTTGTCGCTCACGACGAAACCTAGTAGTTTTCCAGATGTCACCCCAAAGGTGCACTTGTTTGGGTTCAACCTCATCTTGTACAACTTCAGACGGTCAAACAACTTCTGTAGATGGTCAAGGTGTTCCTCCTCAGTTTGGGACCTTGCAATCATATCGTCGACATATACTTCAATCTCATGATGGATCATGTCATGAAATAAAGCAACCATGACACGTTGGTAGGTTGCCCCAGCATTTTTCAACCCAAAAGGCATGACCTTGTAACAAAAGGTGCCCCACTGAGTAACAAAAGTGGTCTTCTCCATGTCTTCAGGAGCCATCTTGATTTGATTGTAACCGGAGAACCCGTCCATGAAGGAGAATACCTTATGCTGAGCAGTGTTGTTAACTAGAACGTCGATGTGAGGCAGAGGGAAGTCATCCTTGGGGCTCTCCCTGTTCAAATCCCTATAGTCAACACACATTCTGACCTTACCATCTTTCTTCGGCACTGGAACCACGTTGGCAACCCACTGAGGGTAAGAAGTCACTGCTAGAAACCCGACATCAAATTGTTTCATAACTTCAGCCTTGATTTTCTCGGACATCTCTGGACGCATACGGCGGACCTTCTGTTTTACTGGCGGGCAGTCTTCCTTGGTAGGCAGGTGATGAACCACAATGTCAGTATCCAACCCAGGCATGTCTTCGTAAGACCAGGCAAAGATTTCCACATAATCATGCAACATCTGAATCAACCGTTGTTTCACACTGAGCTCTAGATTGGCACCAATCTTAACTTCCTTTTTGTCTGTCTCAGTACCCAGATTTACCGTTTCCACTGGCTCTTCATGTGGCTGAATGGCCCTCTCTTCCTGGAGTAGCAGTCTTGCAAGCTCACCAGGAACTTCGCAATCATCTTCACCTTCGTCTTCGGCTAAGTTGATCGGATTTTCGAAGTCATAACTGGCAGTATCAGAGTCGTTACCAGTGAGATCCAGAGTGGATTGGGACCTGTATGGGTGAGTGTGTGTAAATATAGCTATTTTGCAATATATGTAATAAAGAAAGAAAAGGAGCGCAAGATTTGAAATGCAAAAAATGTCCAATGCTTTTATTCATGATATATGAAAATGACAAATAATAAGGCCTCACAAATGAAGCCACGGTGCCCCGGGTAAGACACCGGGCCGTAAAGTCTCAAATTATTGTTCGTTACAAACTCAAAACAAAGGAGTTCATTACTGAGTGACAAAAGTAATAGGTACGAAGTCTTTCGCAGTCCAGTTGCTTGTTCCATCGTTGGTCGTTGGGTAGATCCAGCTGTCGAATTCAGATTCCTTCACGTCATCATCATCCCTAATAGCATTTACTCCATGGTTGGGCATGGGAGCTGTCACCACATTAGGCCTCTCAGGCGCCTCGAACTCAACCTCTTTAGAATCAATAAGGTCTTGAACCTTATTCCTCAGAGCCCAACAATCATCTGTGTTATGCCCCGGGCTGTCAGAGTGATAAGCGCAGCGGGGATTGTACTTTGGAGAAGTTGTATTCACTACCTTCGGAGCTTCCTTTATAGTTACCAGATTGGTTGACAGTAGTTGCGGCAATATCTGAGACAGGGTCATACTAAGCCGAGTGTACTGCCTTTTGGGTCTCTCACCCCTTGGTTGGTTATACTGCTGAGGAGCAGCAGCAGGCTTTGAAATTACCACCGCGTTGACAGCTTGGCGGCGTTCCGGTTTGTTCTGTCTCCTTGGACCATAAACAGCACTAGCTTCTTTCTTGAAGGGCTTCTTTTCATTACTCGAGGAGGCACCTTTCTGTATCTTCCTCGACTTGATACCAGCTTCTATCCTTTCACCAGTCAGAATAAGGTCTGTAAACCCTGCAGAAGAATTACTAATCAGATGGTTGAAGAACGGACCAGACAGGGTCCCCAAGAACATGTCCACGAGTTCACGGTCAGTCAACGGTGGATGCACCCTGCCAACCAGGTCTCTCCACTTTTGTGCGTACTCCTTAAAACCTTCACCCGTCCCAAGTGACATACCCTGGAGTTGGGTACGCGTGGGAGCGAGGTCGGAATTGTACTGATACTGCTTATAAAATGCAGTAGCCAAGTCCTCCCAGTTACGAATACTGGTTCCATCCAGCTGATAGAACCATTCGAGTTGAGCCCCTGAAAGGATATCCTGGAAGAAATGGATCCATAGGTTCTTGTCTGCAGTGTAAGGTTGGATCTTCCTTACATATGATCTGAGATGCAGCTTAGGGAAGGAAGCCCCGTTGTACTTCGCAAAGGCAGGTGCCTTGAACTTGTGTGGGATCACCACCCCAGAAGATAAAACTAGATCTCCGAAATCCAACCCAGGCACGTGTTGAATCATCATAGCGCTTAGACGGTCCTCCAATTGTTTGTACCTATCCTCAGCAGGAGGGTACTGTTCATCATTGTAATTTTTCTCGTTGTCGGAGACCGCAGGACTAGGAACCCTTCCCCCTTGGGGACTATCCTTCCCTACAGAGGAAGTAGCTTGATCAGCCTCATTCTGTAGTGTATTCCCAAACCTCCGTCCAGTGTTAAACATCACAGTCCTCTTCTTCTTCTTCTTCTTCTTCTTTTCCTTCAAGAGCAGAGTCTTCAACTCCTATTGACCCTGGGCTAAGCTCATGACCAGCTCCTGGAATTGGGCATTCTGGGCCTGGAGGGCCTTGATAGCTTGCTCAGTAGTAGGCTCGGAAGACATGATGATTGCTGAAATAAACAGCGAAGAAGATTAAGCAACCTGTAGAAAAAGGGTACCTGTTATGCATATGATGCATGATATGCTATTTATGCGATGCATTCAAGGGTTTGAAAGTTCAAATTCGTTGTAGACAAAAGAGGAACACATGTTATATTAAGAGATAATCTGTTCAGTACATCAGAGCCTCATGGGCAAAACATTACAAAATACTTAATCCCAAAAGACACTGCGCATCCTCTTTGGAGCAATATAAGTGTTGAGAGTCTTTTCCTCGTGCAGTAGGCGGGTGAGCTCCAAGACCTTCTTCTCACTGGCATGTAGACTGGTTTCTAGAGAATTCCGTTCTTCCTTGAGTTGGATCCAGCTTTTTTGCATTTCTTCCCAAGATGTCGGCATGTCAAGATGTTGAATGGTGTATGGCACCTCTCCTTCCAAAACTGGCTCTTTGATCACGGGGAGAACATGAGGATATGGCATCACAAGCTTCTGGGAGCAGGCTCGTACCCACTTGAGATAAGGCTCAAGGGGGATGGAGTTCTTGTGCCCCAGTGTCTTACTATCTACCCTGTTGGGCATCCTCCAAGCTCTGATGAATCTCTGGCGAAGTCCTTGTGCATCGTTGTCGAAGTCAAAAACTATGTCAGGAATCAACATGTCATGAGGGCCATCCCTCCGAGCATATCCAAACTGTCTCAAAGCCAGACATGGGTTGTAAGTAATGCCCCCCCTAATTACAAGTAAAGGAACATTAGGGAACTCTCTGCAACAATCAATGATAGTGACATTTTCTCGGGACCGAGAACACCAATGTATATCAGTATGTGTAAGAGTCATTAATCGTTGTGACCATCTCAAACCCCGCTCGTTCTTCAAAACTGATTGTGGAAGGTGCGAAATAAACCACCTTGCCAGGAGAGGAGTGCAGCACATGAGAACACCTCTTTTTCTCAAGGTTCGAGTGTAACATGAGTGGAGGATGTCCCCAAGCAATGTAGGTATGGGATTCCTAGACATGAAAATCTTGACAGCATTGATATCTATAAGCTGATCCGGATTTGGGAACAACACCAACCCATAAGCAAGGAGTGCCACAACTTCTTCAAAGGCTTGTAGGTCAAGGGAATTCCAACATTCTTGTGCCTTCTCGAACAGGAACTTTGCCAAGAATCCTTTGATACCACTTCTAACTTCCCAATGCCCCTTGATGTCAGATGGTTGTAGGCGTAATGCTTTAGCAACCTCTTCAAGTTTTGGTTCCCTTTCCGTACCGTTGTAGGATAGTTGACTGAGAATGTGAACCCTCAGAAGCTGAGAAAACTCTTCCAAAGTAGGCACCAATTGATAATCCGGGAAAGTAAAACAGTCGTGCAAAGGGTCAAAAAACTGGAACAACAATTTCACCATATCCTCTTCAATGTTGGTATTGACCAAGCTGATGAGTCTACCATGCCTTTCACTGAAGGAGGAGTTCTCATGAATCCTGGATGTAAGCTCCTTAAGCTAAAGAGGGACCCTTACAAGGTTGATCTGAATTGTCTTTCTGCGGATAGTTTCCATGTCCTACAAAACAAGAACAAAGATGAAGATTCGAACCCTTGAAGTGGTTAGTAGATGCATATGATGCTTTATGATGTTATGATAAGGACACACCACAAGTATTCACAAAAAGCAAACATGATAAGGCACACAAGTCACACCAGACAGCCCTTAGAGTTCAGGCCAACATGAAGTTTGGGGTACTACCCTTTTGAAGCTGGTGGGCTCAAAACCTGTCCTATCAAAAGTAACCGGGTTCTAAGGATCTCAATATCATTGGGTTGTTTTCTATGTTCATTGTTTTGATTTAGCCACTGAACTGGCGATCAAAATATTCCAAGAAAACAACCCTCAATGAGTGTAGTATCGAGTATCTACCAACTTCGGACTGCACCAAGGTCGGTCATCTCACTACCCCTAAAGAGGCCAGGATGGTCAAGTAAGGTTCCTAAGGTCAGTTGATGCTTCACGACACCACGTGGCGGCCCCGTACTCTCCTTGACTTGACTCAAGGGTTACCGGTACTCACCAAAGTGCCACATCAACGTAGCAACTGCTTCAACCGTGTCGGTATACCCCACACAATTCCCTCATAGTTTGTTGCTACTTCTAAAAGGTATCCCCCAGATCCGGGTTAGGATCTATGAAACTCCAAGACAAGCCCACAATATTAAAGCAAACAAAGCAAGCAATTGAAAACATAAGAGTGGTCTAATCCTAAGGTACACCTCACTTATAAAGAATCCCCAGCAGAGTCGCCAGTTCTGTGATCGGTGGAAATAGAACTGACTGTTTTTTAAGCTGGTTCGCGAAATGTCGCGGTAAGCAAGAGTCGCCACCGTCTTTTATTTTCTCCAACAAGGAAAGGACAAAAGCACAGCCAAATTCCTTTTCGAGAATGTTTCTCGGTTCGGGAGGTAGATGTATAGAAAGGGAAGGTGTTAGCAACCTTTCTATCTGTGGTTATCCACGGGCTCTTAGGTACTTGCTCACTATATTTTCAAAAATTGTTTGCTTTTCAAGTGTTTGTGGGTTTTGAAAAAGTTTAGTTTGAAAACTTCTAAGTAACTCTTGTATCAGTCCTCAAAAGTGTATGAAGTATTTGTTTGAAAACTTTTTGAAAGTGTAGGTGCGAAAAGTTGTTTTTGTTTTTTGAAAGAGCAAGTACCCATGAGAAATCTACCTACTCTAAGGAATTAAGCTGTGTAAATGTCCTTTATACAGTACTATCCCACTATTGAGAAGTAGGTAGCACCATTGTTGGAGTTATTCGGGTCAATTCGATTATTAGGGACATGTGTGGTCACCAAAGCAATAGTAGGACGCCTTAGCGGTAACCCTAATGTCCTAGATCCTTTTTATCCGAGGCAACCGTTTCGAGACAACTGGATCTTTAGACAGGAGGGCGACCTCTAAAACACCCTATACTTGACGACTACCTCGAGGCAACCAAGTGAGGCGTACCCTAGGAGTGGCATGTGCATGTGTGTCCAATTCAGTTAAGATTATCTTGTACATGTTATTTGTGAGCTACGAGTTGGTTTTATTTTCATACAAGTCTTGCAGGCATAATTAACAGTTAATGTTTGTGCGGGAAATAAAGTTCGGAAAGGTAAATCTACGCTATTACAAGGCGCGGGTCTATACATCACCAAAAACAAAACCCGTTTGGAAAATAAATGCGAGAAAATAAAAGAAAGCGGTAAAAGCCTTAATTAACTATTACATCCTCGGAAACAATTACATCAAATATAATCAAAAATAATGAATTAAAAATAAATATGCGTGCGAAAGAATTGAATCGGGACGTCCTTAGGGTTTTGACCCTTTTTGAGAAAAGAATTGAATTTTGTCCTTTTTTGCAATTAATTAAAAAATTAAACCTAATAAATAATTAATTAAATAATTAAAGAAAAAAAGTATTTTTTGTGTTTTTATGTTTTTAATGAAAATAATAAAAAAAGAAATTAAAAGTCAAGAAAACCCTAATTCTAAGTTTATTTTATTTCTTATGAATAAAGATTAAAGTTAACCTAATTTAACTAAATTAATTAATTTACATTTTATTTACAAAAATAATTACTAATAGTGAAAATAATAAATAATAAAAATAAACAATATTTTAAGTTTCTGATTTTATTATGAAAAATAATTTATGAATTAATTAAATAATAGTAATAATAATTATTAAAAGAAAATAAAAAGAAAGAAAAAGGAAATAGAAAGAAAACCAGGAGGTGTGTTGGACCCATTAGGAGGTTTATTTGGAGATTTCTGGCCCATTTGTTGGCCAGCCCATTGACTTTTTGGATCAGCTGAGCGTGTGGTTGACTGGGAGTACCATACTCTTCATCTCCTGGCCATCAGATTGGTGATGGTGGCCAGATGGCATGCTGATTATTGAAGGTACATGATGGACGCTTTGAGGATGCCTGCACAGGAGCATGTTAGAAAAAATATGAACAAGCGTTTGGGGGACCTGGGAATCGAACCCAGGTCCCAATGATCCTTAGACAACGCAATAACCACTGAGCCAACTGCACGCCTTTGTTAGTATAATAATGGACAAATATTATATGGGATAATTAATACTTATGCTGTAAACAAACAAAAGCGCGCGCTTCTTTGAATAGGCCACCCATGCGCTGACACCTCATCATCGTCTCCACTGAATACCTGCAAAATAAATCAAATAGCGGGGGGTTTTTAACCCCCATAATATGGCATGAGGAAAAATAGCGAACAGGCGTGTGGTGAACATAAATTGTTCGCGAGGGTAGTGTTCAATTCGTCTTGTCTCCACGAATACAACCATATGCGTTAGAAGGTCCAATTTTACTAGATGGGGAAAACCCTAATTTTGAGATTCAAGAACCCTAAAATCCTCCAATGGCAATTCACGATTCTGGACACCATAATGCAATTCACCTACATCATTAGCTTCTGAGAGGTTCTAGCAATGCAAAGCAATGGTTATAACATGTTAATGATGCATAAAATGTGAGTTTCGATTATGACAAAGAATAAGAAAACCGTGAGTTGTTCTGAACAGTTTCTATAGCCTTAAGACTTGGTTTTGATTGTAAATCGTTTCTCACACCTCCAGCAATGTATTGGAATCAAGAAAAGGCTTTGAATTGGCATGGAAAGTAGAATTCAGTTTTCAAGTTTCTTTGATATTTTTCAATGTTCTTATGGCTTTTGTGCAGTAGTTCTCACGTCAACAACATTAGGGTTGGCTTGCTTGCATATATGGAAACAAAATTAGGTTAAGTCTTGGCCCAAAGATCCATTGCATTCATGTTTGTATATTTGATTTTCAATCAAATCTTTTTGCCTATTTTTGATGGAGAAAACTTGCCAAAATTGGAGATCTTTGTCCCCTTGATGTGCACACGAATTTGCCAGCTCATATTGGTCATATTTGCTTCATAAAAATATTTGAAAACCATATCTTTGAATTTCCTTTATTTTAAATCAATTAAATGAATTAATATTAATAAAAAATTCAATTAATTAATTAAAAATAAGAAAATAAATCAATTTAAGCTCAATGGGTCGTGCATAAGCTTTGGGTAAAGATTCAAGAAGGAATTTGAGGCCCATTAGCAAAAATGAGGTGTTTTGGGCAAAGTTGACTTTTGCAAATTCCCAAAAATTTCCCAACTTCTCCAATGCATATCTTGCTCAATTTTGATCCTATGAACATGTTCTGGGACATTTTGGAAAGGTCTTGAAGTCCTCTAACCAATGCCTTTGGTCTCATATCATTTTGATTTACCAATATCAAGTTATGGTCTTTGACCTAAAGTGCATTTTTGTTGACTTTTGAAATTGACCTATAATGTAGAAATTGATAACTTTTTGTGAGAGCATTTCTTGGACTTGTAATGTGAAGATTAGTTGTAGGAAATGTCATCCCCTTCAAAATTAGCATTGGATTGGATCTTTCTGATGAACCATGAAAAAGTTATGCCTTGATCAAGTTACAGTTGACTTTTCTACTGTCCAAAAATAGTAACTTTTGCATCTTTGATGATTTTTGAGCCATGCTTGAGGAATCATGATCAAGACTTGATCAAATGATGATTGTGTGCTCAAAATAAGATGTTGACTAAAAATTCTGACTTTTTACTGTAAAATGACCATTTTGCCCCTACAGTGGACTGTAAACCAAATAGGGCTTTGGACTGTGCAATTTGACCCTGTGAGTCTTGAAACTTGGCATGTAGATGCTTGACAATGCATATAGGCCTATGGGACTTGATTGAGCCATTGAAAAGCTCAAATTCTTTGAAGGAACCAAAACCCTAGTTTGGACTGGCTTAGGAGACATTTGAACTATGCAATCCTTAAGGAATCTTAAGCCACTTGAATGATGATTCTTGATAAATCTTGAAGAATATGGGAGGGCAAATTTTGGGGTACAACAATGAACTACCAATGTTCACTGAGGGTAGAAAAAAGATAATAAACATCGACGTTCACTACCGATGGTCTACCAACTTTCACCGAAGGTAGAAAGAGAATTATATCATATCACCGCCGTTCACTAATGATGAACTACCAACATTCACTGAGGGTAGCAAAAAGATAACAAACACCGACGTTCACTGCCGATGGTCTACCAACTTTCACTGAAGGTAGAAAGAGAATATCAAATCACCGCTGTTCACTGACGATGAACTACCAACGTTCACTGAGGGTAGCAAAAAGATAACAAACACCGACGTTCACTGCCGATGTTCTACCAACTATTACTGAAGGTAGAAAGAGAATTATATCATTTCACCGCCGTTCACTGACGATGAACTACCAACGTTCACTGAGGGTAGCAAAAAGATAACAAGTTTCCCCAAGATTCTGGTGTTTCACCTAGAACGCGTCTCAACTTCTTCTTTAACCAAGGTGCTCTGCCTGGAAAGGATAACATATGAGTTGTCTCAAATAAATATATTTGCTACTTGTTGTCATAGAAGATTGTAAAAAGAAATGGCTTTTTGGGAAGGAGGTATGACTTCCTGGGGAGATGCCATGATATTATTGCCGAGGGGATAAAGTCTTCTCGTGCAAAATAAATGCACCAACCAAAATCTGGAGTTTTCAGAAATGCAAAGTAAATAACATTGTCGTGGAACCACAGATTCAAACCAGAAATAAACTGGAATGAAACAGTCAATCAGAATACATCCTTTGAGAAATAAACTCAAGAGGGAAAATCAAATCTAACCAAACAAGGAGCTGTACCAGAAGGCTAAAGCAAAAATCTTCCATTAAGGACAACTCAGTGGGGACATTGAAAGAATATACGCTTTCTGCTTAGGACCAACACTTTGTTGAAGAGAGGACAATGTAAATTTGTAAAACAGGGTAATATGTCTACAAAAATATTAACAAATGTCAATGAACAATGACTTGCCAATTTTATCTATGCATGATGTATGCATGAATGTATGAGCGTTATCGTGTGTATGCTGACACAACAGATATACAACACTGGGAACAACCTGGTTAAACTGCCTCGGGCACTAACAACACTCGGCTAAACTTCATCCAGGATGATCATTCCAAGAAATGTAAAGGCAAGATGAGGAAACAAAACCTATTGCCTGCTTTAACTTTACTGAGCAGAAACATGATCTGGAGGTAGATAAATCAAAGTGATGAAATAGTACGGATACAGGGATAAAACATCCTTCTTCAGGCTTCATCGAGGAAACAAGTGTTTTTCAAAAGTAACATTCCTACTGGAGATTGCAAAACCAGTCTCAAGTAAAGCAGACTAACACCAAAACATCCGAACATTCATTGGGGAAATCAAACTCACTTCATTGGCGAAGTTAACATCATATTCACAATAAGTCCTTCATTTGGAGAAACCAGGGACCTACATTCTTCAAGAGCGGGTATGGTACTAATCTCTCTGGAAAAAAGAACTTCTATCGGGCCAAACAAAAACTTCACTGGAGAAAATGCGTATTGAAACTTCACATCATGAAAACTCAGAAAAGACGAGAAATGAATCCAAACTTGACCGAGGATACCGGAACCATAAACCCAATACGGAGAAAACAACCCGAGTAGACCTTCTCGAGGGGAACAAAAACTTCTCAAAGCAACTGGAGTTTGTCCATTCTTGGGATCACCATTTTTGTTGTCATTGTTTCATCACAAATCTCAAAGTAAAAATAGATTGTAAAATCTCTTTTTTTTTTTAAAGTCAATTTTATTATTTAATCTTTTTTTTTTTGCTTTGAAAGTTATTATCAATAATAAATGGAGTCTTTGAAAACTAAATAAAATAAGAAATACAAAGAATTGGGTAAAAGCTCAAATTTCATTAATAGAATGGTAGTCTGTGAATGGTGAGACTCCATAGATGATTACAAAGTTCGGAAAATGGTAATATATACTGGAAAAGATACATTGAGATACAATGACCACTATCCCCTCTAACAACTTTTGAAATCTTGAGCATCAGCTTCTATTGAAGTATGGTGAGGATCCGAGAAGAGTGTTGCTTCAATGATCAAATCTTGTCTGATGTAGTTACTTGCCCAAAAAGTCCCTAATTTTTGCCTAAGCTGCCCTTGCGGGTTTTCAACTTAGCGGGAATTTATTCTGTTTATGTCTCTAATTTTTGCCTAGACCACCTTTCGGGTTTTCGGCCTACCGAGACACTCCTTTTTTCCTAAGCTGCCCTTTCGGGTTTTCAACTTAGCGAGCTACTCTTTTATTTCTTTAGGCAAAGTATTTCTTGACTCCGTCAGCATTCATGGGACGTGGGAACTCCTAGCCATCCATAGTTTCAAGAATTAATGCACCACAAGAGAAGGATTTCTTGACAACGTATGGGCCTTCAAAATTTGGAGTCCACTTTCCCCTAGAATCAGTGTTGAAAGACATGATTTTCCTGAGCACGAGGTCGCCTTCTCTGAATTCACGAGGTTTGACCTTTTTATCAAAAGCTTTCTTCATTCTTCTCTGATATAACTGGCCATGACACAAAGCTGCCATTCTCTTCTCCTCAATGAAATTCAATTGGTCAAACCTGTTCTGGACCCATTAATCCTCTGTCAACTTGGTTTCCATTATCAAATGCAGTGAGGGAATCTCTACCTCGACAGGGAGTACAACTTCCATTCCATACACCAGGGAGAACGAGGTTGCTCCTGTTAAAGTGCAGACAAATGTTCGATATCCATGCAGAGCAAAAGGAAGCATTTCACACCAATCCTTATAAGTAACAACCATTTTTTGAATAATTCTCTTAATATTCTTATTAGCAGCTTCAACAACCCCATTCATCTTAGGCATGTATGGAGATGAATTATGATGGACAATCTTGAATTCTTCGCACAGTTCTGTCATCATCTTGTTGTTCAAATTCGAGCCATTGTCAGTGATAATCCTGCTTGGCACACCATACTGACATATAGGGTTATTCTTAATGAAGCGCACAACCACCTGCTTAGTAACATTGGCATATGAAGCAGCCTTCACCCACTTGGTGAAGTAATCAATTGCTACTAAGATAAAACAGTGTCCATTCGAAGCTTTGGGTTCTATCATCCCAATCATGTCAATACCCCACATAGAGAAAGGCCACGGGGAGGAAATCACATTGATAAGTGTCGGAGGCACATGGATCTTGTCTGCATAAATTTGGAATTTATGACACTTCTTTGCAAATTTGTAACAGTCAGACTCCATTGTCAGCCAATAATAACCTGTCCTTAGCATCTTTTTAGCCATCGAATGTCCATTGGCATGAGTGCCAAATGAACCTTCACGAATATCATGCATCAACATGTCTGCTTCATGTCTATCCACGCATCTGAGCAAGACAATGTCATAATTTCTCTTGTACAACACATTTTCACTGAGGAAGAAAATGCCTGCCAATCTTCTCAATATCTTTCTATCTTTCTTCGTTGCACCAATCGGGTACTCCTGAGTATGAATAAAATGCTTGATATCATGATACCAAGGTTTTTCATCTGCTACCTCCTCTGTTGTAAACACATGAGCGGGCCTATCCAACCATCGAACCATAATTCGGGGTATATCATTCCAAGTATTCACTTGGTACATAGAAGCCAGGGTTTCCAGAGCATCCGCCATTTGATTTTCGTCTCTAGGGATGTGATGGAATTCAACTTTATTGAAGAATGGTAATAATATTCTAGCATAATCTTTGTAAGGGATCAAGCCGGGGTGACGAGTATCCCATTCTCCTTTAATCTGATTTATTACCAAAACTGAATCACCATAGACATCGAGAATTTTAATTCTGAGATCAATAGCTTCTTCGAGACCCATGATGCAAGCCTCATATTCTGCCATATTATTAGTACAATTGAATGTTAATCTTGCAGTAAAAGGAATGTGAGATCCATTAGGAGTGACAATCATATCACCAATTCCTTTACCATAAGCATTCACATATCCATTAAATATCATACTCCAACGAGATTCAGGGTCAGGGCCTTCCTCAGGCAACGACTCATCACATCTTCCACTTTGAGGAACATCACATCCTCATCGGGGAATTCATATTCTACAGACTGGTGATCCTCCACTGGTTGGTGAGCAAGATAATCTGCCAACACACTACTTTTAATAGCCTTTTGAGTGCGGTATTCAATATCGTATTAAGATAGCAACATCTTCCAGCGGGAAATTCGTCCAGTAAGAGCAGGCTTTTCAAAAATGTACTTGATTGGGTCCATTTTGGAGATCAACCAAGTGGTGTGATTCAACATATACTGCCGCAACCGCTTTTCCGCCCATCCAAAGCACAACATGTTTTTTCCAGCATGGAATACCGCGACTCACAATCAATGAATTTTTTACTGAGATAATAGATGGAAAACTCCTTCTTCCCTGTTTCATCATGTTATCCCATAATACAACCCATGGATTTATCTAACACTGTCAGATACATAATCAACGGTATTCCTTCTACGGGAGGGAGCAAGATAGGAGGTTCAAGCAGATATTCCTTAATACTCTCAAATTCCCTTTGGCAGTCATCCGTCCACACACAACCTTGATCTTTCTTTAACAACTTAAAGATCGGTTCACATGTTGCAGTCATGTGGGAAATGAATCTGGAAATATAATTCAAACGCACGAGGAAGCCTCTGACTTTCTTTTCAGTTCTCGGTGATAGCATTTCTTGAATTGCCTTGACTTTATCAGCGTCAGCTTAAATTCCTTTCTGGCTAACAATGAAACCCAACAATTTCCCTGATCGAACACCGAAGGTGCATTTATTTGGATTCAAGCGGAGATGGTGTTTCCTCAAACGCTGAAAAAACTTCAACAAATCTTCTACATGTCCTTCTTCAGTCTGGGATTTAGCAATAATATCATCAACATATACTTCAATTTCCTTGTGCATCAGATCATGAAATAGGGTTGTTATAGCCCTCTGGTACGTTGCACCAACGTTCTTCAACCTGAAAGGCATCACTCTATAACATAATGTTCCCCAAGGTGTGATAAACATTGTTTTTTCCATGTCCTCTGGAGCCATTCTTATTTGATTATACCCGGAAAATCCGTCCATGAACGAGAATACTTTGAATTTTGTTGTGCTATCCACTAACATGTCGATGTGAGACAACGAAAAATCATCTTTTGGACTAGCTTTATTTAGATCTCTGTAATCTACGCACATGCAGACTTTTCCGTCTTTTTTTGGTACTGGGAAAATATTGGAAATTTATTAAGTATACACTGGCGTCACAAGAAAACCAGCATTAATCTGCTTTAGAACCTCATCTTTGATCTTTACTGCGATATATGGGTGAGTTCTTCTCAACTTTTATTTAATTTGCGGACACTCTGGCTTCAACGGCAAACGGTGCTCGACAATATCTATATCTAGACCGGGCATAACTTGGTAAGACCAAGCAAAAATATCCACATACTCTTTCAAAAGCTCAATCAACCTGCTCTCCACATCAGGAAGCAGTGATGCTCCAATCTTGACTTCCTTTGGATCTTCTTCTGAACCCAAATTGATTACATCCAAAGGCTCTTTATATGGCTGAATGGTATTTTCCTCATGCTCAAGCAACCGTGAGACCTCTTCTGGAATCTCATCATAATCTTCTTCTTCAGGCCCATACACAGGACATTCAAAGTTGGGAGAGGGTGCAGGGTCATTGTATTCAACGGGTTTTTTAGTTAATATGCACATATGATTTGTGATTGCATTTAGAAACTGACAGATATAACAAGTGATCATGCAAATTAAATTTCAGTTATTATTTATTTTGAAAGGTTTTTTTTATTACCGTTTTCCGAGAAAAAGCAGAAAAATAAAGACACAATTTGGGAAACAAAGACAACTTTTATTATTGATCTTAACAGTCACAGCAAACAGATAAGACCTACAACATTAATACTTCCACCTTGGGCAGAGTGAAAGATTTTCAAAAGAAAGATTAACACATCAAATTACTTTGAAACATGTATGCAAGAGGGAACATCAATGGTGATCCAGTTCTGAACCCTGACTCTGTGCGTCACATAATTCAGAATTTCCTACTCTGCTTCATCCTCCACAATGGCGTTAATCCTGGAAACAGTCGGATGAAGATAGACTCCGCTATGAAAAATGTATTGATACCTACCTTCAGTAGACTTTGGCTTCGTGCCCTTACCTTTGTCATTATTCGAAGAGAACCCTAAGCCAGTTTTGTTCTTGTTTACAGGTGGATCCACAATTCGTCCCCAAACTTCACTATGACCATTACGCACAACCTGCTGCACATCCTTCAGCGAAACCATGGAATTCTCATTTCCTCTTATGTCATCAATGGATAAGGCTTGGAACTGGGTTCCAACAGCAGCTTCATCCGCTTCTACAATACTAAAAGAGGACAAATGAGATATCAACAATTCTTGCTCCCCATTTATGATCACCACCTTCCCTTCATGCACGAACTTTAGCTTCTAGTCTAAAGTTGAAGTGACAGCCCCTACTTCATGTATCCACGGCCGTCCTAGCAAACAGCTGTAAGCGGGAACAATGTCCATGACCTGGAAGGTTATCTGAAACAAATGTGGTCCTATATGGATAGGTAAGTCCACTTCACCGATGACATATTTCCTTGACCCATCAAACACTTTCACAATGATACCACTAGGGCGCATAGGCGTTCCTTGATATTTCAACTTCATAAGGGTACTTCTTGGTATAACATTCAACGCGAATCCATTTTCAATCAGCACATTAGATACCGAATCATTCTTGCAGTTCATAGAGACGTGGAGGGCCAAGTTATGATTCCTCCCTTCATCTAGTAATTCATCATCGCAGAAACTCAAGTTATTACACGACGTAATGTTTCCTATTACGCTGCTAAATTGATCTATTGGCATATCACTCTCCATAAAAGCTTGGTCTAGTACCCTCATCAAGGATTCTCTATGAGCAGAGGAGTTCATCAATAAAGCAAAGATGGATATTTTTGAAGGAGTCTACAGTAGCTGATCTATAATTCTGTAGTCGCTCATCTTAATTATCTTAAAAGTATCATCTACTTCTTTTTCTAACGTAGCTCCGCTAGTCTCTGCTGTAGCCTTCTTAGGTTCATCATTCTCAGCAACTTTCTTTCCAGCATCAACATCTCTCCGAACAACCGATGCAAACACACGATTGCTATGGGTCACTCTGATATTTTCGGCTATATTTCCAACATCAGGCATTGGCTGGATGGGAACCTCCACACCGTCCTCCAAGATTGTAGCGTTGTATTTGTAAGGAACAACCTTATCTGATTTGCAGGGGATAGGACCTGGAAAACTAATTACCAATGGGGTAACAACTGGCTTGCTCTGATACTCCACTTCAAAATGGGCGTGTGCACCAAAACAAGGAACAACGATGCTTACCCCTTCTTCAATGAAATCGGTCATTAATGAGTCATTTCCAGAAAACAAATCTTCGTCTAAAGAGAAATACTCATCTACAGAGGAATACTCCTCCTCTGAATCTTCTTCCGTTAAACAAACCTCAATCATGTCAACTTCATGGTAATCATCCCTCTGACCTGTGATCTTGATAGTTCCATTATCTAACAACAACTGAACACCCTTCTTCACGATTGGACATCCTCAGGGGTCTCGACAGTAAACTATGCAAGATCCATATTGGTGTTCCACCTGACCAGCCGTATGGCAGAAGGTAGCATGCAACTGCACGAGGTCCTCATTCATATACTCCACATCAAAAATTATAAACTCACCAGGACATCCAGAAACCATGTTCACTTCTTCTTCATACTCTTCCCTAGGCCTGATTATATGGATAAGGCCCTCATCCATCATCTCCTCTAAATCAACCTTTATCTTCTCGCAAACCTGTATGTTTGTACTGCAAATAGCACAACCGGCATGGTCATGCGTGTAGTAGCTGAATTCACAGAGGTCTGCATGTATTTTCACCAAATCTCCTCTAACCAGATTAATATCAAAAATCCGGAAGTCGCATGGACACCCTACCACCATATTCACAGCATTCACTCCCCCATGCTTGGGTAGAGGATTATCTTTCACATTAGGTCCCACGTCTTTGAAAGATAGAACACCAGACTTCACCAATTTTTGTACCTCAATCTTCAAAGGATAACAATTCTCAACATTATGCCCTGGTGCTCCTTGATGAAAAGCACATCTTTGGTATGCCCTGTAATACCAAGGAAATGGTGATAGTACGGTGGGAGTTGGTCGTGTCTGGACCAACTTTTTCTAAATCAATGCCGATAGTAACTCTGTATAGCTCATGGGAATAGGGTCATAACTCTACTTTCTCTGATTATACCCTTGATTTCCCTGCTGGGACGGTCTCTGATAAGCAACGATAGTTAGAGCTGAATTCATAACAGGAGTAACTGAGGCAACTTGCTGACGACGCTGATAATTCCTTCTAGGAGCATTTACCCTCCTCTCTTGTATAACAACATTTGCATCCCCTTCTTTCTTCTTGGTAAACCCATAAGATGGATTATTTGCACCTCCATATCCTTTACTCTTCATCAAACGACCTTCTCTTACAACCTCTTATAAGCGGATACCCATTCCTACCATCTCAGTAAAGTCACTTAGTGTGCTTGCTACCATCCTTTTGTAGTAGAAAGCACCCAACGTCCTTAATAAAATCTTAGTCATCTCCTTCTCTTCCATGGGAGGAATCACTTGGGCAGCTACCTCACGCCATCTCTGCGCATACTCTTTGAACGATTCCCTGTCTTTCTGAACCATGGCCCAAAGTTGATCACGGTCAGGCGCCATGTCCATGTTGTACTTGTATTATTTGATGAATGCTTCTCCAAAATCATTAAAAGTATGTATATTGGCGCTACCCAAACTCATATACCACTTCAACGCAGCACCAGTCAAACTATCTTGAAAAAAGAGAATCAGCACACACTGATCATCAGTATGGGTAGACATTCTACTCACGTACATCACCAGATGAGCATGAGTGTAAGTGTTTCCCTTATACTTCTCAAACTATGGGACCTTAAACTTAGCAGGTATCTTAACATTTGGGACCAAGCATAGCTCATTCACATTCTTCCCAAATAGCTCTTTTCCCTTGAGGGCCTTCATTTCTCTCTGCATCTTTCAAACTGCTCTTGAAAATCATCCATTCTATCATAAAGACCCAAGTCTTCACTTGGTAGAGGGAAAAGATGACACACATCATCATTAACAAACGGAACCATATTCACTGAAGGAGGTGCAGCAGGAGCAGTATGCACCACAGGAGGTGCAGGAGTAACAATAGTCTGAACAACTGGAGTATCTTCAGGACCAAGATTGAAACCTTCAGGTGCAAAATTCTCTGGAATTCCCCATGGATAACCTTGAGGCATACGGTTATGAACAATAGTCATAGTAGCAGATACGAGAACAGTTGGAGCTTTAGTGTTTTCCCTTATTGGTTGGGATTGAACACTCGGTGGATGATTCTGAGCAGCCACCAGAGCATCCATCAGAGTAGTCAGATTGGGCATGTCGGCCTTCAAAGTAGAAACTTCCTCGCGCAGCTCGCAATTATCTTGTTCTAAGTTGTCCATCTTCTTTTTGAAATAAGCCCAAGTGTTGTAGTGATGAGCCAGCTTGCTATTAAAGTAAAGAAGCTTGGTAAGACACCTGGATATGCATAACAAATGCAAGAAATATGTGCAATATGATGCATGATATGCAATGCATATGGTTATTTTTTCTTTGTTATTTAATATTTCAAGGGATTTATAGATTTATAGACATATTGCAAACATCAAAGTAATAACGCTTTTGAAATACTGAAAAAAATTTATAATAACTCCAAAATGGATTACAAGTTTCAATGATCCCAAGTACAAGATGAAAATAAAATCTGAAACCCTGAGAAAAAGAACTGATGGAGATCAATCTATACGCTGGCGCTTCCCCGTGAGCCTGACAATCTGAGCTTTCAACCTCTGGTTTTCTTCTGTATATCTGATGGCAATCTCCTTCCAATCATTTGAATCAGGAAGTAAGTGATCAGCACCTGATTGAGGCCCAGGAGAAAATAAATCCCCTTGCCTCTCCATAGACTCTACCGCTCGACTCTCAAGGATCTCAATCAAGTTGTCTTTCTCCTTCAAGTATGCTTTATAGGAAATCTATAAAGTTTGGCACTTGTTCTTCCAAGCATCCTTTTCCTGTTGCATCCTGACCAAAGCAAGCGGCAGCTCTCCTAGATCATCTAATAGGGGAGGAGTGGTCTTCACAAACAGATCAGGCATATGTGTTTCCCGGGAATACGGCATCTTCAACTGAATAGCTCTCGATCAGATCCATTGAAGATATGGCTCCAAAGAAACAACACCCCTAGGTCCCAAATCCTTCCTACTTTTCTTATGAATGTGACACCAGGACTTCACAATCTGCTCCCTAGCTTCCCTATGGTCTTCTCCTTCCTTCATAAAGAAACTACTCAAATGAATACTATTCGGTTTATCCCTCATCGGATAACCAAGTTGTCGCCGTGCAAGAACAGGGTTATAGTTAATTCCTCCCTTTGTACCAAGAAGAGCTACATTAGGGAAACTACCACAACTGTCAATAATCTCTATATCCTGGTAAACTCGATGATACCAATCAATATCTGAGTGAGTAAGTGCCATGATCTTAGGAGCCCAACGGGGTTCCTTCTTGACATCCCAAAAAGCATCAGACTGAGGCATATGAGAGATAAACCACCGGTACAACAGAGGCGTGCAACAGATAATCATCCCTCCATGATAAGAATTCCAAAGATGAATAGAGTAATAAACATCACCCAATAATGTAGGAACTGGGTTTCCAATAATGAAGATCCTGATAGCGTTAATGTCAACAAACTTGTCCACATTAGGAAATAAGAACAACCCGTAAGCAAGTAGAGCAAAAATGGCCTCAAAAGCAATTGTACTCTTTATTCTGGAAAAGTAACGAGCTTTCTCCAATAAGAACTGAGCTGGTAATCCTCTAATTCCTCCTTTAGTAGTCATATGGGCTTCCACCTCAGACTTCCCCAAGTGAATCGAGGCAGCAATCTCATGTGGTTTTGGCTCACCCTCCAAACTAGTAAAAGGAACACGATCGGTAACAGGTAAATCCAACAGATAAGAATACTCCTCCAGTGTAGGCATCAACTGATAGTCGGGAAAAGTAAAGCAACGATACATCGGATCATAGAACTGGACCACGGTCGAGAGAATACCCTCCTTCATCTTCAGCTTCATGAGAGGAATAATGGACCCATACTTCTTCCGAAAGTCTGAAAAACACTCGATCTCGGGGATTAGACTGATCAACTCATCTATCTTAGGATCCTTGAAACTGTATTTCCCGGTCTTTCTCTTTCCAGAATCCATGGTTAAAAGTACATGAGATATTCACAAATAGTCAACCATTAAAATCCCTTGAAATAAGATTTCTCCAGAAGATGCTTATGAGTGCATGGATGCATGATGCAACAATCACACACAAGATCACACATATAGGGTTCATAGGTTCAACGTCACGAGCATGAGGTCGAAGGTACTACCCATAAAGTATTGGTCTAAAAGTTATCACCTGCCGAACAAGTTTCTAGAGGTTCCTAGAGTCTACATCCTTCCTTCGAATATTACCAACTTCCTGATTAACTCATTAATTAGTAATATTCTCAAGAAAGACTCGTCCGAGCATAGTATCACGTGACAAACATTTCCGGATTACTCCGTCATAGCTTCCGCACTACACCTAAAAGGACAAGATGGGTTTGGTATCCTACGGTCCTCAGTTTCAGCAGGCTCCTAGGTCGAAAGCAGTATGTCTTCCCGATTACTCGGTAAATGACAATATAATCAAAGGGGCCTCCACTCAGTGGGGGATCTCATGTGTCCTTTTTTGGGATAACTCCCTCAAAGTTAACATGACTATATCGCCCGTCCTATCTTAAAGTTTTCCCAAGTCCGGGTATAAGACTTATGAGTAATCACCAAGCACCCTGAAAACCAGGAAAATCTAGACAAAACATATATACAACATATAACACAAAAACAGTAATAACACATATACAGATATAAACAAAGATAGGCTTGACCCACTTAGGGATGGACCAACAAGAGGTCAATCTTTCCCCAGTGAAGTCGCCATTTTTCTGTAGCAGTAGAAATGTTTAAGACTAAGCCATTGGATTGACTAGACTTTATACAAATCAAAATCAAAATCGCCACTGCGCTTTATTGTTTCCAAAGGAATGGGAAACGAGCGAATAACCCAAAAAGAGGGGGAAAGATTCAAGGTAAGGGGGTTGGTTATGCAAAGGGAAGATATTAGCACCCTAAACATCTACGGTACTTCGCAGGAGCCTCTTTGTAAAATTTGTATATTTTGGCTATAAAAACTATTGTATATAAAAAATGGATGTGGAGGTGAGGAAAGAAGCGTATTTATTTTATAACTTTTGCACCCTCCGCGGTTGTGAACCCTTAGTGCCTACATACCACCTTTCGTGCAATAGGGGATCAGGGTACACGTAGTTCCTCTTTTAAAAATTTGAAACACAAATGTGTTGGTTAATTTTATGAGATAAAACATCATCGTCATTGTCCGTGTGGAAAACATACCTACTACCCACAACCATGAGAAAGGAGAATTTGCATCATCTCAAAGTGGAGGATATGACTTGGATTTTAAAATCAACAATGCCTCACTCAACATCCAAGTGGAAAATATCTCTCTTCACTACATATTGTAGAAGTATAGTTGTTTGCATCACTACAAGGATTGACAAGAGTCTAATCTTTTGAGAAAATTTTAAAGATAAAAAAGCCAAAATGGCAAGATGGTTTGAAATGAGATTGATTGACTTTTAGTCTTCTCACAAAAAAAATGCCAAGGTATCATTTAGTTGATTGGGGGTTTATTTATGAAAATGTTTTGAAAATACATGGACATAAGTCCAAGTTTATTATAAAAGTGGTTCAAGTTCAAAAACAAGAAAACTTTTTTTTTCAAAAAAAAGAAAAGAAAGGGAGGAAGAAGATTTTTGAAATTGAAGAATATGGGAGGAGAAGAAGGCACTATCCTAAAGCATAAAATAAAAGCTAGGGATAAGAACCATCTAACCAACAAGAAGCCAATACTTGACATTATGAGCCAAGATAGAATTCCCATTCCTTGGATTGAAACCAAGCAAGCAAAAATACTAGACCTCTTGAGAGAATCAAACTTCAAATGTATTAAGTCTTCACAAAAATTGGGCAGAGTAACGGCTGTATACGGGTGAATTCCAGATTACAAACAGAGGGTGTAATCACAAAAACCTACACACAAAAACAAACAAGCAACCCAATGTCTTGAAGTGAACCTTAAGAAATCCAGACAAAATAATCAGATAAGGTCACAAAGTCTCCAAGATAGGCCAAGGTTTCTAATTCCAAGTCCAAGAAAAGTCACATGCTTCATAATGTCAAGGATAGTAACCAAATAGTCCAAGTACCATTAAAGATTTTTTAGGGTTTATGTTTATTATTAAGTATCTTAAGAAATGAAAAGAAAAACTCAACTGAGCAAAGTAAAAATGGCAAGAAAGTAAATGCTCAAATGAGCAAAGATGAAAATGGCATGAAATGTAAATGCTAATAGTAAATGGTACATAAAGTATAAAAAAGAACGAAAGCATAAGGTAAAACAAGTAAATAATTTGTGGTTAGTTGGATGACCATCTTGAAGCTTGCATTTGGAACTCATTAGAGGATTGGTAGAACCAAAGCCTCCACACAACAAGTTGCATTTGCTTTTTGTCAAGTATATCATCCATTTAGAATTCTCATAAGTACCATTTAATGATCAACGATGTTTAAGTGATCCGCGTTGACCAAAGGGGTTGTAGATCCATTAGAGGATTGGTAGAACCAAAGCCTCCACACAATGAATCTCAAGGTTATTGGATCAAAGAGATCAAATTAACATACTTGGATTTGCAATCATAAGTTTGGGCCAGGAATGATCATTTATTCGATACGGGACAAAATTTAGCACTATTTTAAGCAATCATAAGTGGACTTATATAGAAGTCGCACCTATTTTGAGGTCGGGTAATAGCAATCTATGCACCATTTGTTTTGAGACATGATATAAAGGTCATGCTCCAACAACATCTAGTGCAATAAATGAAGATGGATGGGGAAATATATACAAACCACATTTGAATTAAATTTTAATCAAACTATTATTAAAATCATTCATCTATTTTCGTGGAGTTAAACTCAACACCATAGATCCAATGATGTTAATAAAGTTCATGATCCAAAATCTAACCCAAGATCAGCCAGAAAATAGTCACAAAATAATATCACATTTTAATATACATAAAAGGGTTTAAAAATAATGTTTAAAAATAGAAAATAAAGAGAAAAATATTAACTATGTTCAAATTAATCAAGAAATAAAAAGTAAGACCATAGAAAAATCATAAAAGGCTAAAATAATTTTACAAATTTTTTGGTAATTTTTTAAAGTCAGAAACTATTTTTAAAATTAAAATAAATGGGTAAAATAAACAAAAAATGGTAAAAAATAGTAAAGTCAGAAACAAAAATAAAATAAGTTCACCAATATTTGTCACAATATCATTGGATCATTCCATAATTTTTTCAGAATTTTAAAATATATAAAAGTATTTTTAAACATTTAAAACAAATCAAATAAGTTTAAAATTTATAAAAAATATCAAAACAAAAAATTAAATTGTGAAAAAATAAAAATCAGAAAGAGAATAATCAAAAATATTTTTCATAATTTTTTCAGATTTTTTGGACTAAAAATGAATTTTCTATGTTTTTTTGAAATTTAAAACAATTAAAATATAAAAATCAGAAAAAGAAAATAAAAGTAAAATATGTGGACCATTAGATGAGAGTCAAAACGCGTTAGTAATCAAATCCAAAGGATCTGGCGCGCTGTGCATATCATGGTCATTAGTGAATATTGTACATAATCATTAATTAAATCAGGATTGAAAAATACAGATGGCGCACCTTAATTATTTGGAAGATGACATGTTGGTCATCTTCAACCTCCAGCCATCGCGTATTGCAGGTCTCTTAAACTGTAAAATCAGAAGCTCAGACCTATGTCATTCGCTTCGTCTCTTCAAGACGAAGACAACCACACCATGGCGCCAAATTTATATAAACTGTAGCTCAATTTGGAAGGAAAGTTTTGAAAAGGGATTTGAAAATTCATGGTCAAAACGTGTTTCCAGTAAAAGGCAAGTATTGCAACTAGAACCAAGGCAATGAGAGCAACACAATGATATCAGCATTTTGAAGAATTGATGAAGGAATCTACCTATTGAAGTTGAGTTGCAGAGCTCTGAAACTAGACTTCTATGGAGCAGTATAGGGCACGATTCTTGAATGTAATTATGTGGTTAGCTTCAGGGAAAATCAAGGAAGGTGAATTGATGAAAAAATTGGATTGAAAATAGCTCGAGAATGGATTTTGAAGTTATAGAAAATTGAGTTATGGAGCAAGTTTGGTAGGGTGATTCTAGCTATCCAAGCTTGGGAAAATGAATGGGGTAGTTCATGTATTTATAGGAGAAACGAATGGGATCAAAAGGAAGAGTGAATGATGCGTTTTGGAGGGAATTCGTGCAAACCTGATGCACGAGTGAAGTGTGATCCAAACTTCACCAAAACTCATCCAATTCTTGCGTTTTGATGCACTAATCCACTTGGGAAAGTTGGCTAACCATGTTTAGACCCAAAACGCGTGTTAATATGAGGTTTAGAGGTTGTAACATGAACTTCAAATTCTGACTTGCAAGTAAACTTCAATTCCAAGTTACCATTTTTGAAACTATGGAATTCTCAGCTCAAGGGGTCTTAAGGCATGATTCTTGATGCTTTAGAAAGATGAGGTTAAAAGCTTTGCAATGGAAAAATAATGGAGTTAAATGGATGCTTGAGCTGAAAGTTATATTGAGTCAAAGTTGAAGAAAAAAGGTTGACTTTCCATACTTAGAAATATTTCAAATTCTTCATCAAAAATGTCCTATAATGTCTTGCATCCAAACATGGCCTTCCACTTGGAATTTTCTCTTGATAAAAAATGATGGCATGAAGTAGATCTCTTGAATGACATTTTGAAACTTAAATCATTCAAAATCTCCAAAATTTGAGCAAGTTATGACTTGTTGAAGTTGGTAAAATTTCATGAAATGACCTATAATCTTTTACATCTTTAAGGTAACTTCCAATCATTTTCCCACTTCACACATAAAAGAATGCATAAAGTTCACATCCTCAAGATCATCTTGGAAAAAGAATAGGCTCAAGGTAATAAACATTGACCAAGTTATGATCATTTGAAGTCACACATGGAAAATTGTGGATTCATCTAGAGGACTTGTAATCTTTCTTTTTCACCAAGTTTCTTCCACATGAAAACTCTTTGGAACTTTTGGAGTGATTTGCTGATAATCCTTTGAATAGAAGGATGTCTTTGGAATCATTAAAAAATACCAAAAGGTGTGCAAGATATGGTCCTTTGAAGTTCAAAACCCTAGCTCCTAGATCAAGAAAATGCTTTGAAGAACTTTGACAAGCTTGAACAAACTTCTTGTACCAATATTATTGCTTTGTGAATAGAAGTTGTTTAGGATGATAAAGATTATTCATAGCTACCAAAACTACTTCCATATCTTAAAATTTGAGAGAAATATGCTCTTGTGACCAATGGGAACAAAACCTTGTCCAAACATGACAACTTCTCCAATCAACCCCTTGTACATTTGAGTCAAATCTAATAACCTTGAAATGTGATGAACCAAAGCAACCTTGATATTCCAATCCTTCAAAAACCAATCCAATGGTGAGGTTTGAACTTCTCAATCTATATTGACTAGGGTATGGAAATAAACTCATGAACCCATGGAATAACTTGTTAAATCTCATTTCCCTTACCTACATGGATAACAAGCAGGACAAGCCAACATTGCATTTTATTAGTTAAATGAAGAAATAAAAACAATATTCATGATCATAAAAGGAACATAAGTCAAGGTGCTTGGTAATCCCTCAAAAGGAGAAAAACTCAAAGTAGGGAGGGGAACCAAGAATCCTAGTGTAATCTTGTTGTGAATAAACCAACATAGTATGATGAAGGGATCTTAGGGGCAAAAATTGGGGTACAACAGAGGCCAAGGGGGTGGAGATCTTCTTCTACCAATGGTTTACTGGAGAGATTTTGCGAGAGATGAGTTTTGATATGATATACAAGTGTTTTATGAAGGCATGCAGGCAGATGAATGTGTATGAACATGAAATATCGTATTCACTTGGGTACACAATTATCTTTTGTTTATTATTATTTTAATTGGTGACTGTATTTGAAATGGATACGCAAACGAGATACGGAAATAAAATGCCTTTATCGAAGGTAACCTAATCCAGATATTGAAAAATATTACAACTTTGAATCAAAACTTGTTTACATAAACATAAATGAAGGGAAATAAATATTCTAGGTGCGCCTGCGGTTGTGTGTTCTGAAACCATCAACCATTGCTCGACAAATATAGAGAATGTCTTCAACATCCTTTGGGAGAGGAACCATCACACTTTCTGCATCTCTCAGACTTCTAGGGATATCCTCAATAAGATTGTTGGCTAAGAAGACAAGCTTTTCATGTATTTCTTTGTAATACCGGTACTCTTGATAAAGAGGTGGGATTATCTTATGGTTGTCTCTCCCTGCTTAGGCAATCTTGACATATTGCTCTTCCCAATACATCTTTTCACCCCTCATTTCCGTATAATGTCTCCGTTGAATAAGGAAGTCTTTTTCGAGACCCTGCAATTCTAGGCATACTTGCTCGTATTCTTCAGTTTTCCGAACCAAGAGTCCTTGTGCCACCATCCTCTCGAGGCGTTCCTTATTCTCTACTTCTTGACTGTCTTGAAATCCAGTGGTAAGGTACTTTATTTGCTCTTCTTGGTCTAAGGAAGCTTGTGTTAAACTTTGGAACTGGGCTCTTAGGTCCTCCTCTAGTACCTTTTTGACATGTGTAGCCTTTTCATACCATTTGGTTAACTTTCCAATTTCAGCAACAGCGTCTTCTAACCTTTGGTTGTGGGAATCCAAATTGAAGGTTGCACTTAGCATCCCTTCGGTTGTGCACTTTCGCTTGAGACTCTCCTTTCCAATACCTTTGGATCTCTCTCAATTTTTAGGTCCTTGGACTCAAGTATGAGCTGCATCTGCTTCTTCTCTTTGGTCAAATTGCAAAGGTTGAGCTCTAACTCTTTCTTTTCCTTTTGAGCTTGCTTTAGGGAATTTTTCAAATTGTCAATTTCTTCCAAGGATATAGGCGTGACTTCTGGGACCTCTATCTTGTGCCCTGGATCTATCTCAAAGGGAAGCTTGATAATATGTACCCTATCTCTGACCCATCTGGTGTAAGGCTCTCTTGCTATGGTATTCTTTCTTTCATCTCTCCTTTTATTGACCTTATTCCAGGCCTGAATAACCTTGTTGAGAAACTCTTGGTCTTTTGTACCCATGCCATGGATGATCAATGGTTAGAGTTGTTCGTCCGTAGGTCTGTCTTCCAAAGGATAACCTAGTTGTTGAATGGCCAGAGTAGGGTTATAGTTAATGTAGCCTCGTGATCCAATCAACGGGACATTAGGAAAGTCTCCACAGCTAATAGTGATGTCACCAATATCTAGCTTCCTTGCATACCATAGTGTCATGTTTGTAGTGAGAGACTTTAATTTCTGGGGCCATTCGCATTTGGTCAGCTTCAGAATCATATAGTCTTCTTTGTAAAGATGGGTCATGAACCAAGTATATAGGAGTGGAATGCAAAAATTCAAAGTGCCCTTTCTCTTTTTATACATCATATGCAAAGTGTAATAAACATCAACAAGTAGAGCAGGAGTTGGATTAGTATTAAAGACTTTCGTGCCCTAAAATACGCGAATGGCTGCAGGGTCAATATATTTTATGGTCCTAGGAAATAAAATTACACCAAATACCAGTATCCCTAAACAATCAACACAAGATTCCCATTCTTTATAGTTAGCAAATTCAAGTTCCTTAGCTTCTAAGTATATCCTTTTGATTCCTTGTATCGGACCTTCCCGACGGTAATTTTGTACTAAGTCAGGGTAAGGGATCCCTAAGCCTTTTTCCAAAACTTTGACTTCGACAACTTGTCAGATACCTACATAGGCCTTCTCTTTGAAAAAGTTCAGAATTCTGTCAAATTCTTCCAGAGTCGATGCTAGCTGGAAGTCTTGGAAAGTAAAACATCTCAGCAGAGGGTCGTAGAACTGAATGACGGCAGATACATCATCTATTGGAACATCTACTCTGGTCAAGTCAAGGGTATCCCCATAGCGGCGAGCATACATCTTCAAAGCTCTCTCAGATAATTTCCCCTTTATAGTTTTGATTTCAGAAAGGTCAGGCTGGAAGGCATTGACGCGGACAAGTTATTTCCCTTTGGTATCCATTTTTTAGACAGTCCCCAAAAAACTTGATTTTATTATTTTTTTTGGTACCCTGTGAATAAGACAGATAAAAGACGCAAATGATGAATCGATGACAAATATGAATGCATGAATGTATAGATGTATGGTTTAGTGGCGGGGTTTTGTTGTAAGTACCCTTAGAAGATAGGTTCCTTAATTTTGACCTATGGTTGGTTTACCCTCCCAAAGGTGGCTTCTTTAAGGGTGTCATGAATAACACCAGAGGGAAAATGCACAAGGGCCTCCCTTAGGTGGAGCCTCTTTACGGACCGAGACTTTTGTCTCAAACTCGTGAAAGGTCTCGTCATGAATTTTTAGGTTAAGGCCGTTACAAAGAGTCATGAGTGATCTTCCAAAGTCCTACTCGTGAAGAGGATATCTCTCGATAAGTATTCCTTTTTTGGAAGTCCACCGACTTTAGGCGAAGTCGTCACATAAACTAGCAAGTATGATGTACCCCCTAAGTTAATAGACGAACCTTCTTTCTAAGGGTTATATTTAAAATATTTTGAGAAATAAAAAAACCCGCCATACAATATATACAATGATAAACAATAAACAATAATTAAATAAATGTAATGAATAAATGAAAGCAATGACTAAATAAAGCAATAAATAAATAAAATAAAACCCAAAATAAACCTAAAACCTAGAGTTAGTCCCCAGCAGAGTCTCCAGCTGTTGCGGATGGTTTTTAAATCAAGAGTCGTCACTATCAGTTTTTATCCCAGGGAAGGGCATCTAATAGGAAACCCTAATTCCCAGACAGAGATTCTAGGTTTTGGACTTCATTAGATGAAATGAAGGTGTTAGGCACGTTTCATCTACCTTGTTCACAAGGATACTAGGTTTTAGGTTTAGGTTCGGGTAAAATAGGGTTTTAAGTTTTATTAAGGGAAAAGAGTTTTAATTTTTAATAGGGGAAGGGGTTTAATTTTTTAATAGGGGAACTCACTATGATTTTTGATTGTATGCCTACGTATCATCTCATGTGGAATTAGAGTCCCAATTCATAGTTCGTATGGGTTTGTGTTTTTTAGGGGTTGCAAACGTACTTTGAATCACCTCACATTTTGGCTTGGAGTAGTGATTGCGGAGATTTTTGCTAAATGCGCAGTAAGTCAAAATCTGCTTGAAACCCTTTGTAAAAAAAGTTGTTTAGATTAATTTGTTGTGAAAAATAGTTTTATGTTTGTTGAGTGTTTTTTTTAGATATTAATTGTGAAAATTCTTATTAATGCATGATATAAAAAATATTTAATGCAAATAATATAAGAAAATAATATGCAACTTTTTATGTAAAAATAATTTAAGAGATATAATAAGTAATATTAATATTCACAATAAAAATTTATAGAAAAAATAAAGGAAAAAAAAACAAAAAATAAATTATGAACAGGGGGGTTGCATCTTCTGGTTGTTAAGACCTAGTGCAAATTCTGGAAAAGGGATGTTCTGAAAGGGACAAAAGTTCTGCAGGGGATGCAGGGAAGTTGACTGGGTTTTGGCCCAGTCGCAGAACTTCTGGAAAGGGGGCGTTGCTAACTGGTTAGTAAAGTCAGAAAATAAGGGTGTTAACTTCTGGGCTAAGCCCACTACTCAGAATATCCGGAAAAGGGAAGACAAAAAGTATATAAGTCTAATGCTGATTCTGGATAGGAAATAAAAAATCTGAAACCTGGGTTAAGCCTAGTCAGAACTTCTAAGATGGGGACTACATTTGAACGTAAGAAATTAGCGTGAACATATGCAATCAGATTATAAAACTATCTACAGATTTGTTCTCTATAGTTTCAGCCCTACCTATGTTCTCCTGACCCTATTCATCTTAAACCCAACATGAAAACTGGGAAGAAATAAGCTAAAATGTGTTACCCCTTTAGCGCTCTTGCTTCTGATTCTGGTGCGTGTTTTATTGTCCTTTCCTTCTTCTTTTGCAGGTTCTGGTGACAGCAGCGACAAAAGGTGGAGCGACGACGATTGAAACTAGGGTACCAGATATTGGAGCCTCAGTTACTCTTCTGCGTCTTCTTCTTCTGGGTTTTATGGAAATTCTACTCTCCTTGCTCTTTCTTCAAGCATTGTTGTATTTCTTTTCTCTGCAAATTCCTCTCTCTCTCTCTCTCTCTGTATTCTTCTCTTTCCGTTTGCTAATTTTCTTCTTTACTTATAATGTTCAATTTTTCGGCTTGGACTATGGCTAGAGCAAAGATTGAGGATAAAATTAAAAAGATTTGATTGGAATTGATTCTCTGTGGAATATTTGATTGAAATTGATACAGTGCACGTCCAATAGATTTGGGCTTGGGTTGCTTAGCCTCTGAAACTCTGAGCTTGGTCTGTGGAAGATAATCTGATTCCGCCCTTGCTTACAATTTGACTCTGCTAGAAGATCTGATATTCCAGTTTTATACCAGTACTAGCTTATGCGTGATTATGGCTCTGATCTGTATAGTTTTTGCGTTTGTTTCTGTAAAAAATAACTTCTGGAATTTGTTCCAGAATTTCTGATGAGTCAACGCTTGATCCATAAGACCTAGAACTTCTTCGCTTTCAATCAGAACTTCTCCTTTTATTTCAATTGGGCCTAGCGTTAATTCTTCCCCTCTCTTTTGCATACTCCCGGATTTAATTATCATCCCTCTTTTTTTTTTAAATAACAACTAAATCTTCTTTATTTAAAATACACCCCCTTGATCTTGAATAAAGATAGTCCATCAGATATTGTTGTACCATCTTTAATTAAATAATTCTAAAAAAAGGATCGCTGAGGTAGGACAAATTCGGGGTATGACAGTTTGCAGCAAACCAGCAGAAGGCCAAGGCTTCAATCGAAGCTTGGAAATTTGAGGCAAGCTTATAGGAGGTTAGGCGCTTGACCGAAGCCTATCAAAATACCAAATCGAAAGGCCTTTTAACATGCCAATCAAAAGACTTAGCTAAGATGCCAATCGAAAGACCTAGCTAAGATGCCAATCGAAGACTCCTTATTTGTCTTCAAATTTTTTTTTTATTTCTTCCTTTAATCAAATGCTTGTGACCACCCATATAAGAAAGAATCTTGGAAAACATGAGAGGGCAAATTTTAGGGTACAAAAGCTGCCCCTGTTCAATTTTCTTAACCCTGAGGATTTAGATTGGCTTGTCTGCCTTTCGTGATCTGATGGTGGAAGATGATTGAACACTAGAGTGCTCAGAAATTTGCACTCGCATAAAATAACACTGATGATTGATGATTTAGGGAATGGGATTATAAATTCCATTTGGAGGAGATGACAGAGAGTCGTCAGAGATGGGCTTAAAGATGCCATCCAAAATAGATGCTGATTTACACACGGTCCCCTTGGGGGTTCTGTTGCACCCCAAAATTTTCCCTGCTAATTTCTTTTATTCTGGCTTAGACGTTGCATTCATCTACATCATTCCATTAGGTCACTAACGTAGTATGCATTGCATTCAATCAAGCGCACGAGGTTCAAAGTTCGGTGGTCGCGCAATATTAGGGTTTCACAGTGGTTAAGGCGTTTGTATCCAATAAAAACTAATTTCTTATTCGAGCAGTGAGGTCGAGATTTAGGGTTGTGAGTCATGGTCATTGAGAATTTCATTCTTCATCAAGCTACAATGCTATTGGGGTTTATCTCTCTACGTGCAAGCAAAGATCGGGACTTTTTCAGCTATTGTACTCTAATAGAGGTGCTTCTTCAGGAATCATCGATCACAAGTTTGGATTTTGCATAATGGTTGTTTCAAGAACAATTTATTGGATTTGAGATTTAATCACAGACATGGATTCCCTTTGTTCTATTAGTGGTTATCGGGTGGATTTTAAGGTTTTAGTTTCATGGTATTCATGTGGTGCATTTCACAATTAGTTATTTTTGTGAATCGTCATGAGAAGACTGGTTCATTTAGTTATGTGCTTTACAAGAAAATGTTGTGGATTTGATACAAGATCATTTCAAAGTCAAGTTTAAGCTATGGGGACTTCCATATATGGATCCATTGGTGCAAACATGGAATAATGTTTGATTGAGATTCAAGATTCCTGATTCAAACAAGGTTCATAAGAATTCAAGTTTCATTAGAGATTTATTCTATATTGAAAAAATCAAGAAGGAAGCTCTAAATGTCAAAGGGCGAATTGGAAGAAGTTTTGGTACATTGGTGTTTCTGTTCATTAATACTTTCGATTCATGATAAGCATGAAATATTGGAAAAAAGAAAGAATATCACAAAATCATGGTTCAAATACATTCATCATAAAAGTCCATAATATTCATTATTATTCTATCAACGATATTTCAGGATCAAAGAAATGAGTATTCAATTACAAGTCCAAAAGCAATTGAGTGAAATTCGAATTCAATAAAAGCAAACATTTTTTGAATAATTGAGAAGATTTATATTGAATTCAAAATATTTAAAACCACATTCATAATCAAGAGCTATAGTTTCATTTAAAATGTCAAGAAAAACTTATTCAAAATCCATCCAAATCTCATCCAAAACCTCCTCATTCAAAGTTCAAGTGTTAGAATACACCATGTTCATTACAAATTAAAGTTATTACATTGAAGTTACAAAAATACATCTCAGTCATCAAAGTTCCAAGCTTCAAGTACAAATCATCACCATTTTTTACAAATATCTGTCATCATTCAAGGTTAAAGTTCAAGAGTCCATTCAAGGTTCCAATGCATTACATCATATCAAAAATATACAAAATTTTACTAATATTTAAACTTATGTCCTTATTTTCTCCTAAACCTATTTCTAACTTTTATTCTTTAACTGATGTCCATGATCTCCTTAAAGCTCTGAGGGTCCATTAACAGATGGACCGGCCTGTAAGCCATAAGCATCTCGTGCGCCATGCTCAGACCTGCATAACACAAAGGAATTAATACGCATTGCTTCCCTGTCATGTTCCCGTAAGGTCATTAAGCTCAGGTTATGACAAAATTCAGAAATAAAGCTTAAGATACATTACCAAGAAATGCTAGCCATGTCGTGAACCTGCGACGGCTTCTTGTATTAACCAACCGTTAATTCTGCACCAGGCCGGCAATATCACCTTCATCATGACATGACATCCTATACATGAAAATCCATATACCCAAGCCAAGACAATAGAAAAAGGCAATTCAGAAAACTAACTACAATCACCATAAAATCATACCTACACGCTAATGTCTAGTCACAACAGGAGAAAATATCCGCTTCAAAATCTGAAACCAAAGCCATCCTGCAGAAATCTAGATAATTAAACCAGGTTCAAATAACCTGTATGAAAACAGGGGGGAAATTAAATGAAAAATGAAGGAGAAGCTATTAGAAGCATGACAAGCAAGGTTCATCTCATAGCTCATAGTAGAGTTCCAGATTTCAATTGAATTCAAAAACATATAACTAACCTCTATCAAATCCATCTCACCCATTCCTTTTATAACAAGCTGTTAAGATCAGAGGGTTAAGGTTAGGTCCTTAGTAACAAACTTCAGAGAATAGAATCAAACTCTAACAGAATTTAACAAATTAACTAACTAACCCAAATTATAACCAACCTTCTAACAGTTGTTTCACTAACCACCTCCATAACAGAATTTAACCAACCTATAACTGATTAACAAACTAACAGCCTAAACCCCTAACTGTTTTCTTTAACGGCTTCCAACCTCTAAAAAAACGTTGCAAACTGTCATAACAGAAATATCCCTCCAACTAACTTCTAACTAACCAATTGCCAGCTCATACTAACCACCATAACAGAAATCCAACTGTGCCAACTATCATAGCTTCTAGCTATTAACAAAATTACAAAAAGCCCTAACTGATTTTCTATCAATCTAACAAACTACAAAAATAGAAACTCACCTTTGATAGATCAGCTAGATTCATTCTGCAGAATAAAAAAAACTAGAAAAACTCTTTATTCTCCTCTCTTCTTCCATCTATCATCATTCTTCAATCTCTGGAGAATCGCCACATAAATTCTCTCTATCTTTATCTTCAACCTCCACCAATTCCCTACGACACCAGCACAAAAAACTCACCAATATTTCTCGATTTTTATTTAGTGTCGACACAACAAAATCTCACCACTTCAAGAACGAACAAAAATACCATTTCAAATTTCATCGTTCTTCAATTTGCATCAACAATAATATCATCTTCAATTGCTAATATCGGCTTCAATTAGCAAAAGAGCTAATTTTCAAGAACTTCTGCAATCTCACTGTATCATCCTTAATATTCACCAATTTCACCTTTTTCTCAGCTTTGCGTAATCGTAACAGCAACATCAAGTTGGTAATCGTATTGCACGCTCAATTTGATAATTCTTCGTCTGTGTTCTTCATCGCAACATCAAGATTCACAATAACAAAAACGAGAATCAGAAGAAGAAGCAAGATGAAGACAAGAACGAATGGGGCTGAGGCAAATTGGAAACAAAGAGGAACAGACGTGTACCCGAGTCTTCTGTTTACTTGAGATGAGACGGAAAATCGTGGTGTTGTGATGTTGAGACGAAACTATGCGATGAGAATGAATCGGCAATCGCTCACGAACGAAAAGCTCAAAGAAGAAAACTATGGCACTAAGACGGTGATGTAATGGTATCAACTGAGACGTAAAAAGTGTTGTACCCTAATTTTTCCCCTAATATCCCTTCATCATACCATGTTGATTCAATCACAACAAGATCACATTAAGGCTTTTGGTTCTTCTCCCTATCTTTAGCTTTACTCTTTGAGAGATCACCAAGCACCTTGAATTGTTTTTCTTTTGTGATTATAAATGTTTTGTTTTGACTTTATTTCTAATTAACAAAATACAATTTTGGTTTGTCTTACTTGTTAATAATGTAGGTAAAGGCAATGTGGCTTAGCAAGTTGATCCATGGGTTCATGAGTTTATTTCCATGTCCTAGTCAATAAAGTTTGAGAAGTTCAAACCTCACCATTGAATTTATTTTGGAAGAAATGGCATGGCAAGATTCATTTTGGTTCACCACATTTCAAAGTTATCAAAATTTATTCAAAAGTAAAAGGGGTTGACTAAAGAAGTTGTCATGGTTGGACAAGGCCTTGTTCCCATTGGTCACAAGTGCATATTTCTCTCAATTCTCAAGATATGGAAGTGGTTTTTGTTGATATGAGTTCTGATTATCATCCTCAACAACTTCTATTTACAAATAAAGAGTGTTGGTACAAGAAGGTTGTTCGAAATTGTCAAAGTTCCTCAAAGCATTTTCTTGATCTAGGAGCTAGGGTTTTGAACTTCAAAGAGGTATATCTTGCTCATCTTTTGGTATTTTTGAGTGATTCAAAAGACATCCTTCTCTTAAAAGGGTTATAAACAAATAACTTCAAAAGTTTCAAGGATTTTTCATGTGGAATAAACTTGATGGTGAAGAAAGATTACAAGTCCTCTAGATGAATCCCCAAATTCCCATGTGTGACTTCAAATGATCATAACTTGGTCTATTTTTATCACATTGAGTCCACTCTTTTTCCATAATGATCTTGAAGATGTGAACTTTATGCCTTATTTTATGTGAAAAGTGAGAAAATAAATAGAAATTGCCTTAAGGATACTAAAGATTATAGGTCATTTTATGAAATTTTGCCAACTTCAACAACTCATAACTTTCTCAACTTTTGGAGATTATGAATGGTTCAAGTTTCAAAATGTCATTCAAGAGATATAATTCATGCCATATGTTTTGGTCAAGATAAAATTCCAAGTGGAAGGCTATGTTTGGATGCAAGACATTATAGGTCACTTTTGAAGAAAAATTTGAAATATTTCTAAGTATGGAAGGTCAACCCCTTTTCCTCAACTTTGACTCAACAAAACTTTCAGCTCAAGAATCCATTTGATTCCATTCTTTTTCCATTGCAAAGCTTGTAACCTCCTCTTTCTAAAGCATCAAGAATCATGCCCTAAGACCCCTTGAGCTAAGAATGCCATGATTGTGAAGTTGGTATATTGGAACTAAAGTTTCATCATAAGTCAGAATTTGAAATCTTTGTTTTAGCTTCTAATCACATGTTTTCCACGCGTTTTTGCCTCTAAACATGTTTAATGAAGTTCCAGATTTGTTTAGCGCGTCAAAACGTAAGGATTGTATGAGTTTTGGTGAAAATTAGATCACACTTCAATCGTGCATCAGCTTTGCACGAATTCCCTCCAAAATGCATCATTCACTCTTCCTTTTGATCCCGTTTGCTTCTCCTATAAATACATGAACTATCCCATTCGTTTTCTCAAGCTTGGATAGCCAGAATCACCCTGCAAAACTTGTTCCCTAACTCAGAATTCAGCAACTTTGAAATCCATTCTCAAGCCTTTTTCAATCCAATTTTTTTATCAATTCACCTTCCTTGATCTTCCCTGAAGCGAACCATATAATTACATTCAAGAATCGTGCCCTATATTGCTCCATAGAAGTCCAGTTTCAGAGCTCTGCAACTTAATTTCAATAGGTAGATTCCTTCATCGATTCTTCAAAAGGTTGATATCATTGTGATTCTCTCATTGCCATGGTTCTAGTCGTAACACTTACTTCTTACTGGAAACACGTTTTGACCATGAAATTTCAAATCCCTTTTCAAAAATTTCTTTCCAAATTGCTTGAGCTATAGTTTATATAAATTTGACGCGAGGGTGTGGTAGTCTTCGTCTTGAAGAGACGAAGCGAATGGCATAGGTCTGAGCTTCTAATTTTACAGTTTAAGAGACCTGCAATTCATTGACTGGAGGTTGAATATGACCAACATGTCATCTTCTAACCAATGATGACACGCCACTTGTTATTTTTTAATTCTGATTTTATTTGTGATTCAGTGCTTTATTCACTAATGACCATGATATGCACAGTGCACCAGATCACTTGGATTTGATTACTAATGTGTTTTGACTCTCATCCAATGGTCCACATATTTTTTACTTTTCTTTTCTTTTCTGATTTTTTATATTTAATTGTTTTATACTTCAAAAAATCATAGAAAATTCATTTTTAGTCCAAAAAATCTGAAAAAATTATGAAAAATATTTTTGATTATTCTCTTTCTGATTTTTAATTTTTCACAATTTAATTTTGTGTTTTGGTATTTTTTTATAAATTTACACTTTATTGGAATTGTTTTAAATGTTTAAAAATACTTTTATGCATTTTTAAATTCTGAAAAAATTATGGAATGATCCAATGATATTGTGACAAATATTGGTGACCTTATTTTATTTTTGTTTTTGACTTTGCAATTTTTTATCATTTTTGGTTTATTTCACCCATTTCTTTAAATTTTAAAATAGTTTATGACTTTAAAAAAATTACCAAAAAAATTTATAAAATTATTTTAGTTCATTTCTGATTTTTCTATGGTCTTACTTTTTATTTCTTGATTAATTTGAACATAGTTGACATTTTTTTTCTTTTATTTCTATTTTTAAACCTTTTGTATATATTAAAATATAATATTATTTTGTGATTATTTTCTGGCTGACCTTTGGTTAAATTTTTGATCATGAACTTTATTAACATCATTGGATCTATGGTGTTAAGTCTAAGTCCACAAAAATAGATGAATGATTTTAATAATAGTTTGATTAAATTTAATTCAAAAGTGGTTTGTATATTCTCTCTCACCCCTCTTCATCTCATTCTCTTCTTATTGCACTAAATGTTGTTGGAGCATGATCTCTATATCATGTCTCAAAACAAATGGTGCATAAATTGCTATTGACCGACCTCAAAATAGGTGTGACTTCTATATAAGTCCACTTACTATTGCTTAACATAGCGCTAAATTTTGTCCTAATTCGAATAAATGATCATTCGTGGCCCAAACTTATGTTTGCAAGCCCAAGTATGTTAATTTGATCTCTTTGATCCAATAGACTTGAGATTCATTGTGTGGAGGCTTTGGTTCTACCAATCCTCTAATGGATCTACAACACCTTTGGTCAACGCGGATCACTTAAACATCGTTGATTATTAAATGATATTCATAAGGATTCCAAATGGATGATAGACTTGACAAAAAGCAAATGCAACTTGTTGTGTGGAGGCTTTGGTTCTACCAATCCTCTAATGAGTTCCAAATTTAGGTTTCAAGATGATCATCCAACTAACCACTAATCACTAATAATTGATTTTATTTTGTGTTTTTATTTTATGATCTTTAATTTATGCACCATTTACTTTTAGCATTTACATTTCATGCTATTTTTCATCTTTGCTCACTTGAGCCCCTTTATATTCTTGTCATTTTTTATTTTGCTCACTTGAGCTTTTGTTTTCTTTTAAAGACACCTAATAATCAACATAAACCCTAAAAATCTTTAATGATACTTGGACTATTTTGTTACTACCCTTGGCATTATGAAGCATTGGACTTTTTGGACTTAGAATTAGAAACCTTAGCCTATGATTGGAGACCTTGTGATCTCATCTGATTATTTTGTCTGGAGCTCTTGAGGTTTACCTCAAGACATTGGGTTGTTTGTTTGTTTTGTGTGCAGGTTATTGTAATTACACCATTTGTTTATAATCTGGAATTTACCCGTATACAACCGTTACTTTGCCCAAATTTTGTGAAGACTTAATACACTTGAAGTTTGGTTTTCTCAAGAGGTCTAGTATTTTTGCTTGTTTGATTTCAATCCAAAGAATGGGAATTCTATCTTGGCTCATAATATCAAGTATTGACTTCTTTTTGGTTAGATGGTTCTTATCCCTAGCTTTTACCTTATGCTTTAGGATAGCCTCTTCTTCTCCTCCTATCTTCTTTAATTTCAAAAATCTTCTCCCTCCTTTTGAAAATCCTTCTTGTTTTAAACTTGAATCACTTTCATAATAAACTTGGACTTAGGTCCATGCATTTTCAAACATTTTCATAAATAAACTCCAATAAACTTAATAATATTTTGACATCCTTTTTGTGAGAAGACTAAAAGTCAATCAATCTCATTTCAAACCATTTTACCACTTTGTATTTTATCTTTAAACTTTTCTCAAAAAAAGATTGAACTCTTGTCAATACTTGTAGTGATGCAAACAACTATACTTCTACAATATGTAGTAAAGAGAGGTATTTTCCACTTGGGTGTTGAGTGAGGCATTATTGATTTTAAAATCTAAGCCATATCCTCCACTTTGAGATGATGCAAATTCTCCTTTCTCATGATTGGGGGTAGTAGGTATGTTTTCCACAAGGACAATGACGATGATGTTTTATCTCATAAAATTAACCAACACATTTGTTTTTTTTTTATTTTTAAAAGAGGAACTACATATACCCTGATCCCCTATTGCATGAAAAGGTGGTACGAAGGCACTAAAGGTTCACAACCGCGGCGGGTGCAAAAATAATAAATATATTTCTTTTCTCACCTCCACCATATATTTTATACAACATTTTTCATAGCCAAAATATACAGATTTTACAAAGAGGTTCCTATGGAGTACCGTAGATGTTTAGGGTGCTAATACCTTCTCTTTGCATAACCAACCCTCCTTACCTTGAATCTTTCCCCCTCTTTTTGGGTTATTCTCTCTTTTTCCATTTCTTTGGAAACAATAAAGCGCGGTGGTGATTTTTATTTTGATTTGTAAAAGTCTAGTCAATCCAATGGCTTAGTCTTAAACATTTCTACCGCTACAGAAAAATGGCGACTTCACTGGGGAAAGATTGACCTCTTGCTGGTCCATCCCTAAGTGGGTTGAGCCTATCTTTGTTTATATCTGTATATGTGTTATTATTGTTTTTGTGTTATATGTTGTATATATGTTTGTCTGGACTTTCCTGGTTTTCAGGGTGCTTGGGGATTACTCATAAGTCCTATACCTGGACTTGGGAAAACTTTAAGATAGGACGGGCGGTATAGTCATGTTAACTTTGACGGAGTAATCCCAAAAAAGGAGGCATGAGATCCCCCACTCAGTGGAGGCCCCTTTGAATGTAGTGTCGTTTACCAAGTAATCGGGAAGACGTACTGCTTTCGACCTGGGAGCCTGCTGAAGCTGAGGACCGTAGAATACCTAACCCATCTTGGCCTTTTAGGTGTAGTGCAGAAGCTATAACGGAGTAATCCAGAAATAGTTGTCACGTGATACTACACTCAAATGAGTTTTTCTTGAGAATATTACTAATTACCGAGTTAATCGGGAAGTTGGTAATATCCGAAGGAATGATGTAGACTCTGGGAACCTCTAGAACCTTGTTCGGCAGGTGATAACTTTTAGACCAATACCTTATGGATAGTCTCTTCGACCTTATACTCGTGACGTTGAACCTATGAACCCTATATGTGTGATCTTGTGTGTGATTGTTGGATCATGCATTCATGCACTCATAAGTATCTTTTGGAGAGATCATATTTCAAGGGATTTAAAGTTTGACCGTTTGTGAATATCTCAGGTATTTTTTAACCATGGATTCTGGAAAGAGAGAGATCGGGAAGTACAATTTCAAGGATCCCAAGATAGATGAGTTGATCAGTCTAATTCCCGAGATCAAGTGTTTTGTAGATTTTCAGAAAAAGTATGGATCCATTATTCCTCTCATGAAGCTGAAGATAAAGGAGGGTATTCTCTCGACCTTGGTCCAATCCTATGATCCGATGTATCATTGCTTTACTTTTCCCGACTATCAGTTTATTCCTACACTGGAAGAGTATTCTTATCAGTTGGATTTACCTGTTACCGATCGTGTTCCTTTTAATGGTTTGGAGGGTGAGCCAAAACCACATGAGATTGCTGCTTTGATTCATTTGGGGAAGTTTGAGGTGGAAGCCCATATGACTACTAAAGGAGGAATTAGAGGATTACCAGATCAGTTCTTATTATAGAAAGCTCGTTACTTTTCCAGGATGAAGAGTACAATCGCTTTTGAGGCCATCTTTGCTCTACTTGCTTACGGGTTGTTCTTATTTCCTAATGTGGACAACTTGGTTGACATTAATGTTATCAGGATCTTCGTGATTGGAAACCCAGTTCCTACCTTGTTAGGTGATGCTTATTACTCTATTCATCTTCGGAGTTCTTATCATGGGGGGATGAGTATTTGTTGCATGCCTTTGTTGTATCGGTGGTTTATCTCTCACATGCCTCAGTCTGATGCTTTTTGGGATGTCAAGAAGGAACCCCGTCGGGCTCCTAAGATCATGGCACTTACTCACTCAGATATTGATTGGTATCATCGAGCTTACCAGGATATAGATATTATTGACAGTTGTGGTAGTTTCCCCAATGTACCTCTTCTTGGTACAAAGGGAGGAATTAACTATAACCCTATTCTTGCACGATGACAACTTGGTTATCCGATGAGGGATAAACCAAATAGTATTCATTTGAGTAATTTCTTTCTGAAGGAGGGAGAAGACCATAGGGAAGCTAGGGATAAGATTGTTAAGGCTTGGAGTCACATTCATAAGAAGAGTAGGAAGGATTTGGGACCTAGGGGTGCTTTTTCTTTGGAGCCATATCTTCATTGGGTCCAAACGAGAGCTATTCAGTTGAAGATGCCGTATTCCCGGGAAACACCTATGCCTGATCTGTTTGTGAGGACCACTCCTCCCTTATTAGATGATCTACAAGAGCTGCAACTTGCTTTGGTCATGATGCAACAGGAAAAGGACGCTTGGAAGAATAAGTCCCAAACTTTAGAGATTTCCTATAGAGCAGACTTCAAGGAGAAAGACGACTTGATTGAGATCCTTGAGAGTCGAGCGGTAAAGACTATGGAGAGGCAAGGGGATTTATTTTATCCTAAGCCTCAATCGGATGCTGATCACTCACTTCCTGATTCAGGTGATTAGGAGAAGGTTTCCACCAGGTATGCGGAAGAAAACCAGATATAGAAGGCTCAGATCGCCAGGCTCACAGGGAAGCGTCAGCGTATAGAGTGATCTCCATCAGTTTTACTTCTTAGGGTTTTAGATTTTATTTTCATCTTGTACTTGGGATCATTGAAACTTGTAATCCAGTTTGGAGTTCTTATAATAAAAATTTTCAGTATTTCAAATGCGTTATTACTTTGATATTTGCAGTATGTCCATAAATTTTAAATCCCTTGAAATATTAAATAAATTAAAATCATGTGGGTTACATATCATGCACCATATTGCACATATTTCTTGCATTTGTTATTCATATCCAGGTGTCTTACCAAGCTTCTTTACTTTGTTTAGCAAGCTGACTCACCACTACAACACTCGGGCTAATCTCAGAAGGAAGATGGACCACTTAGATCAAGAGAATCGTGAGCTGCACGAGGAGGTTTCTGCTTTGAAATACGGCATGGCCAATCTGACTACTCTGATGGAAGCTCTGGTGGCTGCTCAGAATCAGCCACCGAGTGTCCAACCTCAACCAACAAGGACAACTACTGAAGCTCCGACTGTTCTTGCATCTGCTACTCCAGCTGTTGTTCAGAATCGCATGCCTCGAGGTTATCCATAGGGAATGCTAGAGAATTTTGCACCTGAAGGTTTCAATCTTGGTCCTCAAGATACTCTGATTGGTCACACTATTGTTACTTCGGCACCTCTTGTGGTGCATGCTGCTCCTGCTGCGCCTCCTTCGGTGAATATGGTTTCGTTTGTTAATGATGATGTATGTCGTCCTTTCCCTCTACCGAGTGAATACTTGGGTCTTTATGACAGAATGGATGATTTTCAAGAGCAAATTGACAAGATGTAAAGAGAGATGAAGGCCCTCAGGGGAAAAGAGCTATTTGAGCAGAATATGAATGAGTTATGCTTGGTCCCGAACATTAAGATACCTGCTAAGTTTAAGGTCCCGGAGTTTGAGAAGTACAAGGGCAACACTTTCCCTTGTGCTCATATGGTGATGTACGTGAGGAGAGTGTCTACCCATACTAATGATCAGCGTCTGCTGAATCACTTTTCTCATGGTAGTTTGACCGGTGTTGCGCTGAAGTGGTATATGAGTTTGGATAGTGCCAATATCCGTACTTTCAATGATTTAGGGGAAGCATTCTTCAAACAATAATAGTAAACCGTGGACATGGCGCCTGACCGTGATCAACTCAGGGCCATGGTTTAGAAAGACAGGGAATCGTTCAAAGAGTATGCACAAAGATGGTGTGAGGTAGCCACCTAAGTGATTCCTCCCATGGAAGAGAAGGAGATGACTAAGATTTTCTTGAAAATGCTGGGTGCTTTCTACTCCGAGAGGATGGTAGCAAGTGCGCCAAATGACTTTACTGAAATGGTAGGAATGGGTATCCGCTTAGAGGAGGCTGTTAGAGAGGGTCGTTTAACGAAGAGTGAAAGTTCAGGAGGTGTGAAGAAACCATCTTATGGGTTTACCAAGAAGAAGGAAGCGGATGCAAATGCTGTTATGCAATAGAGGAGGGTTAATACTCCTAGAAGGAATTATTAGCATCATCAGCAAGTCGCCTCCGTTACTCCAGTTGTGGGTGCCGCTCCAACTACCGTTCCTTATCAGAGACCGTCCCAACATGGGAATCAAGGGTATAATCAGAGAAGGGAGAGTTATGACCCTATTCCTATAAGCTATACAGAGTTACTACCGACATTGATTCAGAAGAAGTTAGTTCAGACCCGACCACCTCCCGCCGTACCATCACCATTGCCTTGGTATTACAAAGCAGACCAAACATGTGCTTTTCATCAAGGATCACCAGGGCATAATGTTGAGAATTATTATCCTTTGAAGACTGAGGTGAAGAAGTTTGTAAAGTTTGGTGTTCTATCTTTCAAGGACGTGGGACCTAATGTGAAAGAAAATCCTCTACCTAAGCATGGGGGAGTAAATGTTGTGAATATGGTGGCCGGTTGTCCAGGCGACTTCCAGATTTTTAATATTAATCTAGTTAGAGGAGATTTGGGGAAAATGCATGCAAACCTTTGTGAATTTAGCTACTATACGCATGACCATGCCGGTTGTGATATTTACAGTACAGATATACAGGGTTGCAATAAGATAGAGGCTGATTTACAAGAGATGATGGATGAGGGCCTAATCCACATAATCAGGCCTAGGGAAGAGTATGAAGAGGAGGTGAATATGGTTTCTGGATGTCTTGGAGAATTCAGAATTTTTGATGTAGAGTATATGAATAAGATGACAGTGACATACAAAGATTGGCACGAGATGTTACCATTTGCTCTTCATGGTTATCGCAGCACAATGCACACATCAAGAGGGGAAACCCTTTCTCTTTGGTATACGGGATGGAATCTATCCTACCCATAGAAGTCCAGATCCCTTCTTTAAGAATAATGAAGGATGAAGGGGTGAGCAAAGACAAATGGTTTCAGACTCAGCTTGACCAATTAAACTTGATTGATGAGAAGAGGCTCGCAGCTGTCTGTCACAGCCAGATGTACCAAAAGCGTATGATCAAAGCTTTTAACAAGAAAGTTAGACATCAGGTATATCAGGCTGGGGACCTGGTAATCAAGCGCATCATACTGCCACAAGGTGATCCCAAGGGAAAATGGGTTCCCATATACGAAGGGCCATTTGTGATCAAACATATTTTATGGTGGAGCTATAATCTTAACAACTATGGACGGCGACGACCTTTTGCACCCTGTAAACACGGACATAGTTAAAAGATACTACGCATGAACAAATACCCACTAGGTCGACTGGCCTAGGAAAAAATTAGGGCATCCCGACGAATCAAAAGGGTTCGGGCAAAAATTAGGGATATACATAAAAAAATATGTACACCCGGCAAGTCGAAAACCTGAAAAGGCAGCTTGGGCAAAAAAGGGTATCCCGATGGACTGAAAACCCGAAAGGGAGGTCTAGGCAAAAGTTAGGGATTTAAAGCGTATAACTATGTCCTGTTGGATCACCTTACAACCAGTGTTCAGTATCAACTATCAAGCTCAAACGGTACTAATCAATCCAGTTAGCTTCAGACAAGCAGTGAAAGAGATGAGACGCTCAAAGACATAAAGGCAATAGTAGAATGGGAACCCAATGGGATTATTACACATAGCTGTTTTTCTTTGTACACTATTTTGTATTAATTTCATTCTTACGACGACATTCTCTTACTAGGATGTTCGTCTCCTTGTACAAAAACGCTTCTTCAAGTTAATACAAAGCTATTCCTTTGAAAATACAAAACTATTTGTTTTTATTTTTCTGTTTTGTTTGCGAAAACGTCTAGTGATTATTTTTGAACATATGCATTTGAATGTGATTACTGTTTACAAATATACACATAAAAAGCAGAAAGACAATTACTAATGGCTTTAAGAAACGGGTCAATATCTAAGGGCCATCCATAAAATCCCCACAAATATTTTCTCCAACAGATACCTTCTCCAGAAGGTACAAAGGTAGAGACATCCCACTACAAGGTCACTACCATGTTCTCAGTATGCAGCCTAATGAGGTCAGATTCTTATATCCCCGGCGAGCAAGAATCTCTAAATTACTGCTCCAACAAAAATTCCCCAGTGAAGTCGCCTAGCTTCTCAGGATTCCCCAACAGGATTTTAACAAAATCCCCAAGCAGTTCACGGGGTTTTTCTTCCCCAACAGAGTTTATTTCTCTAACAATGGAAGTTCATCTCCTAGCATGTCAACTTCAACATATCTGAAGACCTACATTCTTCATCGCCAGCTGCAATCAGGGATTTATTTTCCCTAATTCAACAATATTGTAGTAGAACAACTGATACGTTCATACATTGCATTCATACATCATTTTACAAACATCATAGCATATGCAACACAAATGCATATATCACAATCTCATTTATTTTGAGAGCATCATGCAGTTCATACATCATGACATCGCATGAAACTGACTTTACCTTTCCAGGTTGAGTTTGTAAACAAACAAACACTATCAACTTGTACAACAGGTCAAAGATTAATGCCCGAAACCAGACGGGGAAACTATTTACACGACCAAGTGGTATGAACTCTCGAAGCAAGACAGGTTTACCAACAAATACAGCAGGCCACTGGTTAATTCCCGAAACTAGACAGGGAAACTATCTATGTGGCCAACATTGCAAAGTTCCAGATTAATACCTGAAACTAGACAGGAAAACCATCTGAGAACTATCTGATTGTAGATTAATACCTATAACAAGCCAGGAAAATTATCTACATGAGCAGACTGAAGATTAATACTTGTAACAAGCCAGGGAAACTATATTTCTCTCTCAGGTCAGAGATTAATACCTGAAACTAGACAAGACAACTATCTCAACGACCAACAAAAACAAGTTCCAGATTAATACTGTAACAAGCCAGGAAAACTATCCGTGGACGATCGACTGTAGGTTAATACCTGTAACAAGCCAGGAAAACTATCTACATGAGGAGATTGAAGATTAATACCTGTAACAAGCTAGGAAAACCATCTTTCTTTCTCAGGTAAGAGATTAATACCTGAAACCAGACAGGACAACTATCTCAAACGACCGACAATTTTCAAGTTCCGGATTAATACCTGAAACTAGACAGGAAGACTATATGTGAACAACTGATTTGTAGATTAACACCTGAAACCAGACAGGAAAACTATCTACATGACCAAACGAAGCAATCTTACACGGGTTCATTCTCATCATCCAGATGCAGTCTGACACGAACTCATCCTAGAGCAATCTTACACGGATTCCTTCTCAACTTTCCAGATGCAGTTTAACACGAACTCATCCTGAAGAAGCCCCACACAGGCTCCTTCTCATATATCTCAGGATGAAAACTAACACGGACTCATCCCAAAACAGCCCTACACAGGCTCTTTCTAATACATTTTCAGGTAACAGTTGATTCCATTATCCCCAACAAGTTATTGTGAAGCCTGGATTTTAACCAGAAAATAGAAAACTTCCATCTCTCCAGGGATAACCCCTTAGTAGAGTCTTGGACAACTTAAGCTCCTAGACTCTATTCCCCACAAAGTTTTCCTCAAGCGGAAGAACAACAAAAACCCACATTCCCCAGTAGAGTCATTCTCAAATAGCAGGAACGTGAATCCCCCATAAAAGGACCTCTTATGAAGTCAGCATCTACTTTGGATGGCATCTTTAAGCCCATCTTCGTCGACTCTCTATCATCTTCTGCAAATGGTATCTGTAAGCCTATTCTCGATATCATCAACCAACAATATTACTTCATGCGAGTGCAAATTTTTGGGCACTCTAGTGTTCAATCAGCTTCCACCTTCAGATAACGAAAGGTAGAAAAAACAATCTAAATCCTCAGGTTTAAGAAGATTGATCAATGGCAGCTGTTGTACCCCAAAAATTTTCCTCCCACTTTTACTCAAGAAATGCTCCTAGAGGTCCTCAATTGCTCAAGGTTGACCGGGAATTGATCAGAAAAATTCTCCTTCTAACTAATGAACCTCTAACCAGGGTTTCACTTTTCATCAAGATGTGTGAGACTCAAAGGTCTCAAATGTTTTCCATGGTCCTAATATGTCTTCAAGATTGTCCATGCCAAGTTTCATGCCTTCCACTACAAGTTTGCTCAGTCAATTGCTCAAGTGTTTGAAAAACATCCATACTAGGTCAAAAGTCATATGTGGCCCAAATACAGTCAAACTTCATGATTTTTGATCAACATCAACATTTTGAACTGATATCCATCATTTGATCAAGGGTTGATAATGATTCCTCAAGAAATGCTCGCAATCTATCAAAATTCAAGAATTGCTAAATTAGGGTTTCTATAGAAAAAGTCAATTGAACTTTGACCAGGTATAACTTTCACATACTTCATCTATTTTTTCCCAACCAAATCTCATTTTGAAGAGAATCCAATTCCATACAACTTCTATTTTCCCCTCAAGTTCAAGAGATACACCATTTGAAAGATACAAGCTCATACATTACAGGTCATTTTCAGAAAGTTAACAAAAGACACTTTTTGTCAAGACCATTTAAATCAAGATAAAATATTCAAATGCAAAATTTATCAAAAGAGGGATTGAATTAGACATCTTGGGCTTTCCAAAAATTCCAAGATCACCAACATGAGATAAAAATTGAACAAGTTATGGCTTACCCAAGTTGGGAAAGGTTTGGAAATTCCAAGAATTGTGCATTGGACAAAATTGAACTTTTAGGTCAATGGCCTAACTTCTTGGACTTCAAAGGTATTCCTAACCTTATAAGGGACCTCTAATATCATTTTTACATTACCTTACCATTTTTATCTATTTTGTTCATATTTATTTTAATTTATTTCAAATAAATATAAAATAAATTGCACAAAATGTATAGAGACGGGCTTTGGCATTTGGGATGATGATTTGTCTTGCTTAGAAGCCCGCAAATTTGTGCCAAGATGTCCAGGTTCATCCAAATATGAAAATGACATGAAATCTCATGTTTTGGTAATTTTTCAAATTGAGATCATGGCTTTAATCAACATGTTTATGCCTTGATTTATTTCCTTGTAACCTTGTCCACTCCCTCTCCTCTACATATACTACCTCCATGCAAGCATTACTCACGCGATAATTTCCTGAAAAAAACTCCAAAAAATTCCAATTTTTTATTCAAAGTTGTGAAATTCAAAAGTGAATTTCCAACCATCATCCATCCAAACCAAGTGTGCCATCCTCTTCCTGAAGGTCCCAGGATTCATTCACAGCCCTCATACAAGCCTGAAGCACGCCCAAAGCAGCCACACGAACCTCATTAATTGGTACATTTTTTCTTGGATACATTTTCATTTAATCTGCATTGCTTTCAAATTTAACATTTGCATATGTGTTCATAATCATGTATAAAGCAGGTTGGACGTGGAACATGGGAAAAATAAAGCCAAAATTGTGAGATGCCATTTTTGAGTCAAATCCGGTACTGTTTACCGTGGGAATTGGTAAACAACCGCTGATCTTCCAAAAGGTTACTTATTTGGTGACTCGCAGGATCGATCAGATTGATCCTAAGACATGGTTGATTTTGGGGTTTTGACTAAGTTTAATAATGGTTAAATGACAAGAAAATAAAGAAGCTTTATGTAAATTGCATGAAGAAGAAAACTTGGTAGAATAAAAGAAAGGCTTGAAACGAAGGCTTCGACTAGAAAAGTAAATGAAGAGCAATAAAGTTCTGGAAAATAAATGACTTTGATTAATTAAAGTGGTGTTTCACACATACATTCTCAACAATTCTTTCGCTCACACTGGGTACTTGAATCTATATGAGTGACTTGTATATAATTGTGAACACACGCGAAAAACTGCGTGAACTACTAATATTTATACTAAACACATCCCAAGTAACCGTCGGGCAGTTACGCTGCTTCGAGATGACTCCACTTGGCATGCTCACAGCATTCGATGCTCCAGATCTTGGCACGTTGCACTTGGTAACCGCTGGGAACCGTTTTCCCTCCAAACGTTTGAATCTCACACCGTTCCACTCTGAGCATCGAACTCATTTGTCGAGAAGCACCTTCGACGTCGAAGGCAACATGATTCTCCCTTAGAAGAAATTCTCTAAGTACATTGCCATCTTCTGATGAGCATTTCGACAGAACCAGCTGGTCGAAACCATCTTTCATGCTTTAATGGCTTATATTAATAAAACAAGGGTGTCAAATTTAAGAGCCAACAAATTTCCCCCTAAGAATGCCTTATTTCGACGCTGAAAAGAAAAAGGCATTCTTTGAGATTCCATTCGACACCTGTCCTTCATTATTAGCCACAAATTAAACTGTGCGCTTTTTGTCTTCTACCAACCACTGACAATCCCAAGAAAAAGCCATCATTCCATCTGTACCTAAGACGTCACCTAAGTACGGCGTTTAGTGTGCCCAATGTCCTTTCACAAATCGTCATCATGACAATTTCCCAAAAACGAGGGCGCACGCTGCACCTTTTCGTTTCTGCAGAACGACTATGTCAGCGAGGGAGCACCACGTGTCCCACTATCTTCTGCAACATTAAATGGCCTCGAATTTGGGGATTTCCCAACCACTATAAATAGCGCTAGGTACCTATTGTGGGACTTTTTCACGCTAACTGCATTCAAAACCTCATTGCTGAACACAAAATCTCTGCAAACTTGCAAAAACTTTGTTCTTCACTTCACCTTCAACCTTAACTCAACAATGGCTTAAGGTTCCTCTAACGCTCCTAGTTCTAACATTCCTTCCAGAAATGCTAAACCCAAAATCTTCTCAACTGTTCCCACAGTTACCCCTACAGGCCAACGAAGGGTTCCTGAACCCCTAGAAACTGCTGAGCGTGAAGCTTATTCACACCAACTAATGATTCCGGTTGGATACTCCAACCAAATCTTCGCCATGTCTGGCCCGTTATCCACATGCATTGATGAATCCATGAAGATCAAGAACTTCTTTCCAGTGCTTGAGGCGCTCAAACCCGTTGGGTGCTCTAAGAAAGCTGCAGATGACAACGAAGATCCGGCTAAGGAGAAGATAGATCTTCACTTCTTCAATAGGGGTGTTAGGGCTTTTAGGTCTAGCCCTAGCCTCACACCTGACTACAGCGCTTGGCTAGAGAAAATGGAAAAAAGCCAGGCTTCGATCTGGAAGGACCTGGGGATATACGACCTAGTCATGCTGTCGAAGACGGGTCTCAACTACTCCCCTGAGATGCTGATAACCTCCTTGCTTTTCTGGGATTACACTCATTTCACTTTCCACCTTCCTTGTGGAATGCTAACACCCACGCTTTTCGACGTGGCTTCCATCACCGGCCTTCGACCCACTGGGGATTATTTCGACCCAGAGGAAATGTCGGAGGATCAGATTGGATTCTCAGCTACGAAACCCACCTACAACACCTATATCAACCATTACCATGATAGGTCGACAACAACTGTGACGGATGTAGAGCATATTGCGTTTCTAGCCCTTTGGCTGTCACGCTTTGTGTTCTGTACAAAGTCTTTACAGGTGACAAAGGAGATGGTCACCCTCGCCACCCAGCTTCACCATGGCCAAAATATTTGTTTGGCAGGATTAATCTTGGCGAATCTGTACGAGTCGATCAGCAGCGGAGCGACTCTGTTAAAGGTCATCGAAAATAGAGCCAGTCTGTTGCTTGCAGGACCCTTTTGGCTACTTCAATTGTGGCTCAATGCCACTTTCGAGTCTTTCTTACCTCAGAAAACTCAAATAAATGAGCAAGCTCCTGAGGTAGCAAATAGGCGTATCGAAGGCACCAGATTAGCTCTACTGACCCCGACTGAAGATGGGCTGGAGCTTCAACAGACTTTTGCAAACTTCGTCTTGATGTTTGCAAAAAGAAAAGAATTCACTTCGACCATGTCTCCTTTCGCTAGACGAAAGGTTGGTCCAGAATGGTTCACCAGGCCCCATCCTAAGTCGTCAGGTGACCCTCATGTCGAAGAACACACAATAATGTGGGAAGCATTTCTCACACCTAGAATAATGCCCCTGCGCTTCAAGAGCTCCAAGACTCACCTGAGCTTGATCGCTTACCAACCAAACCTGGTCTCTCGACAGTTTGGTATCATTCAATCACTTCCTTCTCCTATTTTTCCTAAGGAGAAATCCATGTTATATTTTTGCAATGACTATACTGAAGATGCTGCCACCAAGCATATTGGCAGGTATGTAGGTCGAACAGTACTTTCCCTGTTTGACTATCAACTTAACTTTCTCTGTCCACCATCCTTCGAAGACTGGTGGAAGAGTTACTATGCTGAAGAGTTCTTCGACGAGAAAGAATTTGTGGACGAACTTCAGAAGTCTTTCGTTCTAGTCCTTGACAAAATAAAGAAATGTAAGTTCACCCTTCAAATTATTTTGTCTTTCCATTTCGACTGGTAACTTGTTAATTATAACTTGTCTTTTTTCAGTCGTTCGAAAGCCCGCAGCAAAGAAAGCCGCAGAAGGCCAACAAGGAGGAGGTCCCTTGACAAAACCTCCAGCACCATCGAAAACTACAGCAAGCCATTAGGGGGAAGGTCCTTCGATAAAATCCTCAGCACCGGTAACCCAACTCTTATTATTTCCTTCTGGTTTTAACATTCTGATTTTCGATGTAGCGTTCTAAATCGAACTCCAATTGGTTTTCAGGCACCTTCACCCAAGAAACGACCTGCACTGACGGTCGAATCTGGGAGTGACGAAGAAGACGACTCTCCCTCCGCTCCTCTAAAATGGAGAAAACTGAAGAAAGGTGCTCCTTCTCCTGAGACTCGACCCACAATTAGAATAAAGGTTGCAGGGAGAAAACCCAGGCCACCTCAAGTGATTATCGAAGAGCCAACGGAGGAGGAGCTAAATGTTTTGCTCAATAAATCCGTCGAAAGTGATAATTCCAGCCCTGGGGCTGAAGTTCCTCTGCAGGTTGTTTCTCTGACCATTTTTTAACACAGGTGTCGATACTCACGTTCGATTGTGTCTCTTCCTAAACTAGAAGATTCTTTCTCTTCTTTTTCAGGAAACCACTGAAAGTTCAACACCAAAGACTTCTGAAACACTAGACTCTGCTGAACACAGTAGACCACAAGAGAAGGAGTCGGCGAACGATGAAGCCAACGCCGAAACAGAAGAACAACAACCAAAGGAGATTCAAGTGGTCGATCTGTTGGAGGAACAACATGACGAAGGGGATCACGCTGACGCTGGCACTGCTGAACTACAGGTCGAAGAGAGTCATGTCGATGCAAACGCTACTCAACAACTTCAACCCCAAGACAACGCTGCTGTAAAGGTTACCACCTCGACAAAGCATAAGTCTAAAGAAGACTTAGCACTCTTGAAGCAAACTGATCCCATTGGCTACTTGAATGCCATTATCGAGAGTAGGGGAAGTTCATCTGACCTTAGTCAAGATGCTTCTACTCAATCGGGGAAGTCCACTTCGACTTCTCCTCTTGATGAGGCTTTGATGAAGGTCAAGGCTCAGTTCTTCAAGAAAGATTTGATGAAGGCTTTGGAGGGGGACCCTACTGCTCCGTCGTGTTTGGGAGCTGTTTTGAATGCAGTCGACTTGCTTGCTGTGACTCCAGAGGTTTCGAGCTTTATCATGGAGTTATACTCCATTGTTGATCAAGTCTCAGCAGACTATCGACGACAGAGGGGCTTCAACAGCCAGCTCGAAGCATTACATGGCAAAAGTTCTTCTGCCTGGACTGCAGTAGCTGAGACGACTTCTCGAATTGTAGAGTTATCGAAGCAAAAGTCATCTAAGCAAGAAGAAATTGATGCCATAGATCGAGACAATTCCTCCATAAATGCGCAAATCGAAGAGCTGGAGGCCAATATGAACGCTAATACTAAGCGCAAGGAGGAGCTTCTCTCGACTGTTTCAGACACAGATAGCCAAGCTGAAGTTACGCGAGGCCTAGAGTTTGCTGAGAAAGCCCAAGCCTTCGATGACCAAATTGCCAAGCTTGCCCAGGTGAATGCCTTGTGCAACAAAAGACTGGAGTTGCAGCAGGCCAAGTACCTTCGACTCAGAGATTCTATCCCCTTCTGAATTACTCTGCTATTTATTAACCATATATTGTAATATGTATTTGACAATGTAGCCATTTTGGCTAATTCTTATAAAATTTTCCATTTTGGCTATTTATGGTTAATTTAGTCATTACTTGCTATTTATTTTGATCTCTTGGAGCATGGGTTTATACTTTTTCAAATATTTTCCGTTTACTCTCAAGAGCCTTTTATCTTCTCCTAACTCTTCGACTTCATAAGCTCCACCAGAAAAAGTTTGGATAATTCTGAATGGTCCTTCCCATTTGGGTGACCATTTTCCCATGCTTCGATCCCTTCGATCCATGGGGAGAATCACCTTCCAAACTAATTCTCCAGGCGAGAATGCCTTAGGTTTCACTTTTTTATTGTAAGAGTCTTCTACTCTTTTCTTCTGAATCCTTAGTAGGTCGAGAGCGCGCAGTCTTTCTTCGTCTAAATCTACTAGTTCGTCTAACATCATATCCCAATAAACTTCAGAGGGGATATCATGGTGTCTCTGAACCCTTGCAGATTGAAGACAAATTTCCGCTGGTAACACTGCATCATGACCAAAAGTTAGCCGATACGGTGTTGTACCTATGGCTTCTTTTGGGGACGTTCGACAGGCCCACAAGATCTGGTCTAACGTCTTATGCCAATTTTTTGGCTTCTTCCCAACATGCTTTTTTATCAAGCCAATCACTATTTTATTCGCTGCTTCGACTTGACCGTTTGCCTGTGCATAATAAGGTGTTCACGTTAGGAGTCTAAAGCCCGTTTCTTGAGCGAATTCCTACATCTTTCGACCGGTGAAAACTGATCCTTGATAAGTAGTTATAGTTTCAGGGATTCCAAATCTAAAGATAATGTTCTTTTGAATAAATTCAATGACATTTTCTTGGTCTACATTGACTAAAGGAATAGCTTCGATCCACTTAGTGAAATAATCAATGCCTACCAATATATACTTCTGGCTCTTTGATGATGCTGGTCGAATCTCTCCAATAAGGTCCAACGCCCATCCTCTAAAGGGCCAAGGTTTCACTATTGAGTGAAGTTCGCTTGCTGGTACATGTTGGATGCCTGTATGGACTTGACATTCTTGGCAACCCTTCGCGAAATCGACACAATCTTTCAAGATGGTGGGCCAGTATAGTCCTTGTCGAAACAACAACCATTTCATCTTATGGCCTACTTGGTGAGCCCCACATGCTCCAGCGTGCGTAGTCGAAAGGGCTATGTATGCTTCAGTTTCACTTAAACATTTTAGCAATACCCCTTCAGGCGTCTTTTTAAATAACTCATTACCCATGAGTACGTAACTCAACGCCCTATATTTTATTTTTCGTTCTGTCGAAGCTGCTGGATTTTGTAGATAATCCACAATGGGTTTCCTCCAATCTTGCTCTGACAAATTGTCTATGAACGAAATTTCGAAGTTGCTCTGATCAGCATACCCTAGTCTTGTCGATTTCAAATCTGTTGGTGACAGACAAGTTGCTTTTATATTTTCTCGAACTTCAATTGCTCTTTGTAATCTCGTTTTTGAAATTTTATACCCAGATGCAATTTGTGCCAAACCGTTGGCTATTTGATTTTCCAATCTGGGTATGTGTCGAATGTTGACCATTTCGAATTTTTTAAATAAACGATTTGCTATCACAAAGTACATAATGAGATTTTCTCTTATGCACTTATATTCTTTTGTGACTTGCTTAATGACTAACTCTGAGTCTCCCATTATTTCGACTCGAGTTGCCCCCAATTCTAACAATATCTCAAGGCCAGTAATTAGAGCTTCATACTCAGCCTCATTGTTCGAACAAGTACCTGATATCTTGTACTTGAATGTTGTTGGAATTTTTTCTGGATAAATAATCAAGACCCATACTCTTGTTCCATCTTTATGGATGGAACCATCGAAGTAGAATTTCCAAGGCTCTATCTCCACATAATTAATACTCTCAACTTGAATTGAGTGGTCGACTATAAAGTCTGCCACCACTTGTCCTTTCATTGCCTTAAGAGGCATAAAGGTCAAGGAGTATTCAGTTAATGCTAGTGCCCACTTGCCAATTTGACTGTGCAGGATGGGTTTCGACAACATGTACTTGAAAACATCAAAATGAGACGAAACATACACATCAACTGGTTTTATATATTGTTTGAGCTTTGTACAAGAGAAATACAGACATAGACATAATTTTTCAACTTCGCTATATCTAGTTTCTGCATCGTTCAAAACTCTACTAAGATAGTAAATGGGTCTTTCGACTCCATTTTCATCTTCTTGGGCTAACATACTTCCCAAAGTTTTGTCGGATGCAGCTATGTACAATCTCATACTCCTGTTGCTGCAAGGAGGCACCAAAATAGGTGGCTTTGTGAGATACCCTTTGATTTTGTCGAAGGCTTCTTGTTGCTCTTGCCCCCATTCGAACCTTTCTTTGTTCAATCGAAGTAACGGTGAAAAGGCTTGAGCTTTCCCACTTAGGTTAGATATGAATCTCCTTAAGAAATTTATCTTGCCTAGCAGAGATTGCAGTTCCTTTTTGTTCGCTGGCGCTTTCGCTTCCAGAATTGCCTTTGTCTTGTTCTGGTTGATTTCGATTCCTTTCTTGTGGATGACGAAGCCCAAGAAATCTCCAGCTTTTACACAGAATGCACACTTCAAAGGGTTCATCTTCAGACCATGTTCTCTCATTCTTTCAAATGATTGTCGAAGGTGGTCTATATGGTTCTTCCTGGAAACAAATTTTACAATAATGTCATCAATATATACTTGCATAAAAGTGTTAATAAAATCATGGAAGATAGAATTCATTGCTCGCTGATATGTTGCCCCAGCATTCTTTAGGCCAAAAGGCATCACTACCCATTCGTAAGTGCCTAAAGCCCCAGGGCATCGAAAAGCTGTTTTCGACACATCTTCTTCAGCAATGAATATTTGATTATATCCTGAATAACCATCGAGCATACTCAGGTACTCATAGCCAGCGGCAGAATCGACTAGCATTTCCGCCACAGGCATAGGATATTCATCTTTGGGTGTAGCAGCATTCAAATCTCTGAAATCTATGCACACCTTCAATGTACCATTTTTCTTAATCACTGGCACAATGTTTGCAATCCATTCGACATACCTCGTAGTGCGTATGAATTTGCACTTCAGCAGTCTTTCGACTTCCGTTTTGATCTTCGACAGTATCTCTGGAGCGAAGCGTCTTGGATTTTGCTTGACTGGCTTCTTCCCAGGTTTGATTGGCAACTGAAGTTCCACCAATCCTCTGTCGAGACCAGGCATCTCGTCGTAATCCCATGCAAAACAGTCCTTGAACTCCTTTAACAAATGGATTACTTCCAACCTGAGTTCTGGGTCTATTTTTGCGCTAATGTAAGTTGGATTTTTCTCTAACCCTTCGCCCAAGTTGATTTCTTCTAAAGGATCCTGCACCAGCATCTTGATGTTGTTCGCTAAGGGGTCCTTTTCGAATCCCAAAGGCTCATCGTCGTAGATGGCATCGAGCCTTTGTTCCTGCATTCCTTCTGGCATGATATCAGGAGGTTCTGGGTCGAAATCTTTTCCAGGACCTGCAGAAGGTAACTCTTGATCATTGGCATGTGTGGCCATATATTTTACTTCGGCTTCGAGAGCCGTTATCATCCTTGTTTCGGCTACGTAAGCCAAAATTCGCTGCAATGATTGTGACTCAGTCATTGTCACTGAATTCACTTCCCCAACCAGTTGGCTGGATATCAGTTAGCCCACTAAAGTCAATGTGGGACAAGTCTTCTCTGTCCCATTGAAAACCATGCTCAGGATGCAAGTATAGGGAACAAAAAGTATTTGGCGCTGGCGCCAAGTCGAAGTCAGGTGTTGGGCATGGCCCAATGTGAGCCAGATTTTTGTCGAAGTCTGCCAGCCCTAGGTGATTTACTTCGCCCAGGTAATAGCTTTGATCCGTTTCTATGTTTTCGACCATTCCATCAGGACGCCATAGTAGCAACCTCTGGTGCATTGATGATGGTACAGCTCCAACACCATGTATCCATTCACGGCCCAACAAAAGATTATAGTTAGGTTTGGCCGATATGACCATAAACATAGTTGGTCGAAGGATAGATCCCACCTTGATGTCCAGTTGGATCACACCCATAGTGGTCCCTATGCCGCCTTCATAATTCGACAGGACCATGTTGTGAGGCTTGATGTTTTCATCACTCTTGCCTATTTTTCTCAGCATAAAGTGAAGGATGATGTTGATGGTTGCCCCACAATCCACCAAGATCTTATTTACTGTGGTTTCTTCGAGTTTAGCCCTTATAAATAAAGGCTTAAGGTGATTTTTCATCGCCTCTGTAGGAGGTTCGAAGAACCCATTCTGCTCTTCAATAGCACCATTATCCATGACGAAATAGCATACTGGCCTATGCTTGGCCATTTCTTGTTCAACTTCCCAATCACTTGTTTCGACCTCCACCTGGCGGTTGAACTCTCTTGGCAAAACTGAGACTATGTTCACCATGATATCTAATGTGTCATCAGACTCAGAGCCATCTTCGTTATCGACTTCACCCTGGTTAGGCCAGACTAGCCTATTGGTCACTGGTTGTCTTTCCAAAGGCTTCCTCTGCTTTCTCTGAGGAACATTTGAACTTGATTCTGCCTTTGGTTCATTAGCAGCTTCCCTCTCAGCTTTTCGTCGCCTCTGGTATCTCCTCCATTGAGATCGAGACATGGGATTCTTCCCTTTGTAGTTGCTTGATACCTGGGTCACTTTAGGGGTAGCAACCTGAGGTTCTTTCTTATGTGTAAAAGATGAACCTCTTGGCACTTTGAAGGAGTGCCATCTTTCCTCGCTTGGCCTCTTTCGACCAGATGTTTTGTACCAAGTATCAACTTGCACATTAGTTGGAGGCCTAAAAGTCAGTGGCCTCTTTTCTTGATTTGAACCCCTTTGGGAGGTTCTTCTGGGGTCATGTCGAGTATCAACACTTTCCCTTTTTCTGTTTGCTGCTCTTACACCTTGAATATGTTCAGCAGCTTTTTTGTCGAAGATTGAACTGCATCGAGGACACAACATCACTTCTGACTTCTTTTTCTGGCATCTTTGCAGGAAATCTGCCAGATTTTCATTTTCCCGAGGGAAAGCAGTTTTGTTGGCTTGTTCTTTCCTAATGGCCTCCTCTGATGCTTTTAGTTCAGAGACTTCAACCATGTTGACATTCATGGTGTCTTTGGTGGCAAGAGTCAACTGCTTCATCTGAATCTCCAAGTCCTCTGTCTGGCCTTGAACTGCAGCCAAGTAAGAACTGGGTTTTGTTCCAGATTTTTGGGCTCCAACTGTCTCCAGCTTTGGGCTTTCGACCGCCTTTTGGACCGCTTCAATTGCCTTTCTGGATAGATTCCCATAAAAACTGCCAAAGATTGGCATGTTGACATGGTCCTTTGTGACTTCGACCATTGTGATTCCTGGCCTCTTCGACTGGCTTCTGGATGCCTCGATCACGTTCACCTCTGAAGGTTCAGCATAATGGGCTTCAGCCTGCAAAGGGTTGGAGTCCAAAGTCATGGGGGTCTTGTCAGCAAACTTCAACCTCCCTTCTTCGATAGCGTCTTGCACAAGATTCCTGAAAAGAAAACATTGAGACGTTTTATGGCCCAGAAAATTATGATATTTACAAAAGCCTCTTTTCTTTCTTTGATCAAGAGGAGGCACTTTTACCCCTGGGGGTACTATCATTTGGCCATCTTTTACAAGTAAGTCAAAGATTTCATCACATTTTGTAATATCAAAACTATAAGTCTTTTTGGGGAACCTATCGTTGGTCCTTTCTGGACCAGTGGAATTTTTTCCACTTGAGGGGACTAACAGTTTGCAAGAGTATGGTGGCCCTTGTTTCAATTCCGCTAAATCGACCTCGCTTTCTTCGACGGTTATGGTTTCGTCAAAGGTTTCTGGATCTTCATCATCCATCTCGACATACGCTATCCTCTCTCTTTTATGAGTTTTTGTTTCCTTGGCTTTTTCAGCTTTATGGCGTTCTACCTGTCGAACTCTATCGGCCAATTGGGCCATGTCTCTCAGGTATTGAGTGTCTAATTTCTTCCTAATGGAATAATCTAAACCGCCTGCGGCTATTTCGACTTACTCATGTTCTGGCACTTGCGTAAAGGATCTTGCTTTGAGCAACCTAAACCTATTTAGATATTCGTCTATAGGTTCGGTGAAACGTCTCTTTACACTGGCCAATTCTTTCAGGCTTATCTTGGTTTTTCCAATGTAGAATTGCTCATGGAACAATCTCTCCAACTGGGTCCAATGATGGATCGAATTGGGGGGGAGAGTTGTGAACCAAGTAAACGCGTTCTTTGTTAAAGAACTTGGGAAATACTTAATCCTCAGGTTTTCGTTGTTTGAAATATCTCCTGCTTCGATCAAGTATCTCGCCACATGTTCGACAGTAGATTCTGTCGTGTCCCCGGAAAATTTAGTGAATTTAGGGACTTTACATCTAGGAGGTAAGTCTGTTTGTAACACATATTCTGACAGTGGGGATGTGAAGTTGGGCCTACGAAAGCCCATATTCATCCCATTTTGAGTCATGATTCTTTCGATCATGGCTGCCAGATTATTTTCCAAACCCATGTTTTGGTATTGGATGTGCTGAACTACTTCGTCAGCATTTTGGTTCCTGTTAACTAACCTTACCTCTGGGGCTATGACCCTAGGTTCTTTGACCGGCTGCTCCAATCGTGCCCTAAGGTTTTCTTCGACAGGCTGCTGGACTTGGTTGATAGTGGTTTCTTCCTCTAAAAGTATACCTTGGTTTCCCCTTATTTGCGCCCTTTGGGGCTGTCGGATAGGTTGGGATACTCCAAAGAAATCAGCCAGACGCGTCATTTGCGTTGTCATCTGCTGATTCGACTGGGTGGTGTTTTGTATTAGAGGATTCAACATTGTACTTAAAGTTTGTGCCAACATTTGAACCATATCATGGTTGCTTTCGTCCATTTGTTGCCTCAAGACTGCTGTCGAGGCATTTGTAAGGCCATGCGCTACTTGGGAAGTTCCTCCTAAGAGTTGGGTCCTATTTCTGTTCGCCATACCTACTCCAGAACCTTGGAGTGGCGAAGAGGCACTCACTAAAGGGTCTGAAAAAGTGGACGCAGCGTTCGTCAGGCTAGCCAATTCAGAAGTTGGCATGCCATAGAGTGGTTCTCGATTTGGACCGCCTGTCATAAATCCTGGGGGAACATAAGGCCTGGTGCCTAGATTTCCCCTTGGTGGGGAAGTTCCTAAAGGCACTCTGGGGCCAGTGAACGGAGGTAATGGCCCCGTTGTTGTGACCGTTACTGCTGGTGTTGAACCAGCGGTTATCGCTTCCCTTACGGTTGGGATTACCGTTGTTCCCACATTCGTTTGTGGGACTTCGTTATTGTTTGGCGGATTCGCCATCGCTTCTCTTCTTCTGGAAGTATTGGTATTGTTAGTGTATATTCTGCCACTTCTCAATAACATGCAATACTTCTCGAAAAAGATGATATTCTGTATAAAAAGGTTAAACTTCAAAATCAACACAAGGTCCCACCAGGTGTGCCAATTTGTTTACCGTGGGAATTGGTAAACAACCGCTGATCTTCCAAAAGGTTACTTATTTGGTGACTCGCAGGATCGATCAGATTGATCCTAAGACATGGTTGATTTTGGGGTTTTGACTAAGTTTAATAATGGTTAAATGACAAGAAAATAAAGAAGCTTTATGTAAATTGCATGAAGAAGAAAACTTGGTAGAATAAAAGAAAGGCTTGAAACGAAGGCTTCGACTGGAAAAGTAAATGAAGAGCAATAAAGTTCTGGAAAATAAATGACTTTGATTAATTAAAGTGGTGTTTCACACATACATTCTCAACAATTCTTTCGCTCACACTAGGTACTTGAATCTATATGAGTGACTTGTATATAATTGTGAACACACGCGAAAAACTGCATGAACTACTAATATTTATACTAAACACATCCCAAGTAACCGTCGGGCAGTTACGCTGCTTCGAGATGACTCCACTTGGCATGCTCACAACATTCGACGCTCCAGATCTTGGCACGTTGCACTTGGTAACCGCTGGGAACCGTTTTCCCTCCAAACGTTTGAATCTCACACCGTTCCACTCTGAGCATCGAACTCCTTTATCGAGAAGCACCTTCGACGTTGAAGGCAACAGGATTCTCCCTTAGAAGAAATTCTCTAAGTACATTGCCATCTTCTGATGAGCATTTCGACAGAACCAGCTGGTTGAAACCATCTTTCATGCTTTAATGGCTTATATTAATAAAACAAGGGTGTCGAATTTAGGAGCCAACAGGTACCTTGCTTCAAAACACATGATCCAGTGGTCTTTAGCCAAAAATAAGGCCAGATTCGGATTCACGACATCATTTAAAGGGGGGTAGGGTTGTTTTGATCTTTTGATTTTTGCTATTTCGCAGATTAGGGTTTCAAACACACCGAAGAAGACAACCGGAAGGTTGACTCTGGTGGGTTGATTTCGGTGGTCCAGGCGTTACTCTCTCATTGGTCCATTTGAATTAATTCTAGCGCGCATTTGAATTTAGGAAAATTGACTGGATTTCTCTTATATTATTATTGTATTATTATACTAACAATTGAGCAGCATGGCCCAGTGGTGAGAAGCATGTGTGTTATTCTAAAAGGCCTTGGTTCGAATCCTAGGTTTGCATTTTATTTTTTCTAACAATCTCCCTGCAGATCTAATGCATATAAGGGTTAGTCAGTGCATGATATGGCCTTCATCCGAACCATTAGATACTCAACAGAGGTAGATCCAACGCTCCTAGAGTGCTCCTTGATGATGGACCCCCAGGAGCCAATAACACTGAGCAAGCCAGCTTCTGGGCTCCCTCATATTTTGGCCTAACAATTCCAACCTTGCACCCCCATTTCTGCTTCTAATGCTAGGCCCATCTTACCTTTTTTTTGTTTTAATTGTTTATTCCCTTTTTTAATCTTTTTTAATTACAATCATATAATCAACAAAATCATAAAAATATTAGACTTAGGAATTTCTAATTAATTTTAATTTTGTAAGTTAATTAATTTAATTATTTTGACATTATTTTATAATTTAAAAATAATTAGTACTAGGTTCATTTAATTCAAATATTTCTTAGCAAAAAATACAAAAATGTTAGGTTTTGTTTTGAATTTAATTTTGATTAATAACTTTATTTTTATTTTTATTAATTAAATTTAGGTTTAATTTAAATTAATATTTTCCTAAGTAGACTAAACAAAAAAAAAACTTAGAATTATTTTTTAGGGTTTTAGACGTTTCTTTTCCATTTTGCGCGCATTGTTTATTTTCACATTTTTTTATATTTTTGTATCTGCTGATGGAATGTAATAGAATTAACTAGGGCCCTTTACTGATTTCTTTATTTTCTTTCCCCCAAGTGTTTTTGGATATGTAAATACCCTCTCCATGAAGCATTGTAATAGCGTAGGATTTATGATTCCCGCACTTTAAATTTCTGCAAGATATTAACTGTTAGTAACTAGGTGTGTATGGAAAGACTAAAAGCAAAACGTTAGCAAACCTAATAACAAAGATAAATGAACTGAATTGAATCACATTGCACATGTACACCTCTAGGATACCCCACTTCGGTTTCCTTCAGAAATTAGTCACAACTCTCGAAACGTGAGAGGTTTTAGTGGCTATCCTCTGGTTCAAAAAGATCATAAGTCCCTCGATGACCCTCTCGACGTTGCCTCGGTAAAAATATGATCTTAGAACCCTAGGGTAGTTACTAAAGCTTCTTGCCTATTTTCCTTTATGACTATAAAAACGTCCCTTCGAATGTCCCTCATACATTAAACGATAGGGCTACCTACTCACGAATAGTAGGATAACACTGTCTAAAGGATAGGAGGAAAAGAATGAACCTTTTCGAGTATAAGTAGATAGTTCATAGATGTTTGCTCAAAGATAAAACTTTCACACTTACACAAAACTTCTTTCAAAAATACTTTCAAAAAATGCTTTATCAACACTCTTGAGGAATGATACAAGAGTTATCATAAAGCGAATCGCCGCACTAAGGCATTTTAAAATACTTTTTCAAAACACAAAGCACAAGGTATTTAAAAAATGAGCTAAGCATCTAAGAGCCTGTAGATAACTACAGATGGAAATGGTGCTAACACCTTCCCTTTCATAATCTACCCCCTTACTCAGAAAATTCTCGAAAAGGTCTTTTTCTGTTCTTTTCACCCTTTCCTTGATTTGGATAAAAGAAAAGTCAGTGGTGACTCTTCCTTACTGCAACATTTGAAAACACAAAACGTAAAACCAGTATAGCAGTCAGTTCTGCCACCGTATCACATGTTAGGTTCACAAATCGTTGCGTGAAGTCTGAGGTGATAGGCTAGATTTTGTTTTTGAGCATCGCTGCATGAATTCTGAGGCGATGGTCTGTGTTACAGAATAAAGAAACACATTGTTGCATGAAGCCTTAGGAAATGGGTTAGGTTCAGAAATCGCTGCTTGAAGTCTGAGGAGATAACCTAGGTTTTGGTTTTCGAGCATCGCTGCATGAAGTATGAGGCGATGGTCTGGGTTACGGAATAAATAAGCACATTGTTACATGATGTCTTAGGCAATGGTCTATATTACCTAACAAGGAACCGCGCTTCTGCTCGATGTCTTAGGCAGTGGGTTAAGTTGAGGAGAGTACATTGAGGCCTAGAGGAAATGTACCGAGTTTAGAGAATACATTGAGGCTTAGAGGAAATGTACCGAGTTTGGAGAGTACATTGAGGCTTAGAGGCAATGTACCGAGCTAGGAGAATACATCGAGGCTTAGAGACAATGTACTGAGCTAGGAGAATACATTGAGGCTTAGAGGAAATGTACCGAGCTAGGAGAATACATTGAGGCTTAGAGACAATGTACCGAGATTGGAGAATACATTGAGGCTTAGAGGCAATGTACCAAGCTAGGAGAATACATTGAGGCTTAAAGGCAATGTATCGATCTAGGAGAATACATTGAGGCTTAGAGGTAATGTACCGATATTAGAGAATACATTGAGGCTTAGAGGCAATGTACCATTTTTGGAGAATACATTGAGGCTTAGAGGCAATGTACCGAGCTAGGGAATACATTGAGGCTTAGAGGCATGTACCAAGTTTGGAGAATACATTGAGGCTTAGAGGAATGTACCAAGCTAAGAGAATACATTGAGGCTTAGAGGAAATGTACTGAGTTTGGAGAATACATTGAGGCTTAGAGACAATATACCGAGCTAGGAGAATACATTGAGGCTTAGAGGAAAAGTACCGAGTTTGGAGAATACATTGAGGCTTAGAGGAAATGTACCGAGATTGGAGAATACATTAAGGCTTAGAAGCAATGTACCAAGTTTAGAGAATACATTAAGGATTAGAGGCAATGTACCAAGTTTGGAGAATACATTGAGGCTTAGAGGCAATGTGCCGAGTTTGGAGAATACATTGAGGCTTAGAGGAAATGTACCGAGTTTCATTCATTACTATATGGAGACTTAGGTGATGGGATGAACGTGTCAGGACATGGAGACTTAGATGACGGGTTGGATCGCAGGAGAAGTGTTTGGTTGATGGACCCTAAGTGTATGTGTATTAGATTGTATGTATATGCAAAACATATGATGTTTGATATTGATATGGAATCCTGAATATATGCGTATTGTATGCAAAAATGTATAGTGTATGTATGCTTTGGATATGCAAAATGTATGTGTGAAATGTGTGTAAAATGCGTGTATGCATTGAAATGTTATGAGGACTAGTTCTAGCATTCTCTCCTTTAAACCATTGGTTTTGAATTACCAACCCTTAGTGTTGTATGTTGTATTGTCGTGGCATCGTTGAATTTGATTTGAACGCGGCGAAAAAGTGTTAGCAAGATTTTGAACATTGATTTTTTGTATTTTAAGCGTAAGCATAGGTGTAAACATATGCATCGACTTTGTGTTGTAGGTGCAGGCGTAGGCATAAAAGTGTGCATTAGACATAGAATTTTTTTGTTGTGAGCGTAGACGTAGGCGTAAACATGTGTATAGACTCTTGTATTATGAGTGCAAGCATAGGCGTAGACTTAGATTTTCTTTTGATGTTTTTCTAACCAAAATGCTTTTTCGATGTTTTGTCAAATGCTTTTATTTGTCAATTCACCCGAACTAATTAGAAACGATATTCATAAGAAATAATCGTAGTATTTTGTAAACAAGTCTTAGAAAAGAAAAAAAAAACACAAATTCAAAGATGAAAGATGAAAAGTAAAAGCTTTATTAATATGCCTCTGAATAGGAGAATGTACATGATGTAATTCCTTGAAAGAGGTAATTACAGAAATTTTCAAAACTGTAAATGGCAATGAAAATGATAATTGCTATTGTCATTTTCCCAATATCCTTTTAATAGCTCTTGTCTTATTTGCTTCTGAGTCGTATGATTTAGACCCATCTCTCCCTCCGTGGCTCGTAGTTGCAATTCTTAGATCGCAGTCTTTTTGTTCTTTATTTCTTTGTATGAAATCCCTAAATTTTGCCTGGATTTCCCTTTCGGGTTTTCAATCCACCGGGATAATTTTTTGTTATATGCCCCTAATTTTTTCCTGGATCGCCCTTTAGGGTTTTCGATCCACCGGGACGTTCCTTTTTGGCTAAGTCGCCCATTTAGGGTTCGAGCTCAGCGAGCTTCTTATACATAGTATTTTTTGACTGCGTCTGAATTTGTCAGATGTGGAAGTTCTTCCCCATCCATTATTGTGAGGATGTGACTACCATCGGAGAATGTCGTTTTCACTACATATATACCTTCGTAGTTGGGTTTCCATTTACCACGTGATTCGAGGCAAGGTAGAAGAATCTTCTGGAGTACTAGACCATGTTATGGTTCATCTTGTGCATTACACTGTTACTCAGAAAGAATTTCGAGGATAATTTATGTAGAGTTCGTTTGTCGATGTTGGAGGCATTTTCTGAATGTTCTTGTTTTTCATGGTATTTCTTGATGTCGTAAAACCAAGGCTTGTCATCTGGTCTTTCTTTGATAGCAAAACAGTATGCGGGCTCTTGATTGTGATGTGTGGTTCATGGTTTGATCAAGTTACTTTGAACATAGCTAATATAGTTGCCAAAGCGTCTGCAATTTGATTTTCTTCTCGTGGGATGTAACTTAAAGTGGTCTTTATGAATTGCGCAGCCAACTTTAAAACATGACCCCGATATGGAATCATTTTTTGATGTTTAGTATCCCATTCGCCTTTGACTTGGTATATGGCTTGTGAGAATTCTTTGGAGAAGTCAAAACTGCCCCTATACCGTGCCCCAATGCGTTTGAAGCCCCGTCGAACGTGAGTGTCCAACACGCCCCTAGATCGGGTACTGGTATCTCGTAGTCGCCTGTAGCCGAGACATTTTCGTCTGGAAAGTCAAACTTCATAGGTTGATATTCTGGAAGTGAGCTAGGTAATGGCTTGATTGGCCTTTCTTTGATGCTCTTCTCTAACACCGCCCCTAGCTTGATTTCTTCCTTTGTGCCTAGATTAATGGTCTCAATAGCCTCTTGATACGGTTGTACGTTGTTAGCCTTTCGCTCTATTTCCCTTTCCATTTCCTTAGGGAGTTCAAGATCTTCATCATCTTCCTCTTTAGCTTAGTTGATAGGAGCATAAAAATTATATCGGGTCGCAGCAGTAGCACTATCGGTGGTTTTGGGCATGGATTTGCATCGTTATCATGTTTTGGTGAAAATTTTAGTATATGAGTATTTAAAAATGCATATGCAGAGAAAGTATTGCCATTTTTACATTTAAGAGATAAATGCAAGAGAAAGACAGGGATCTTAATTCAAAACAAAATATAGCTTTTATTAATTACAAATATTGTCTGAAACAAAATGGGGGAACCCTTACAAGCAACCCCTATGCCTCGGGATTGACATAGGTTCTTTTTAAAACAAATAAAAATTACTTAGGGAAGAAAAAGATCTCGGGAATCTCCACGGTAGTCCATCTTTTGAGTTATTCTCCTGGGGTGCATTCTCAGATGCAGTCAGTTGCCCTTTTGGTATTGAATTGGTTGGATATCATCGCCACATGTCCGCTATGCTCAACTCCCTTGTTGATAAAGGTCTCTTAGATTGGAGGAAAATGTGCTCGCCCTTCAGAGTAGCTTTATATTTTTATTCACGGTATGGTCTGAATTGAACTATCCTCTGGTCCACTAGCTTTTGTAGAGTTCTCTCGAAAGCTTCATCGTGTTCTAGAAGGAATCCACATCCCAACAGATATTCTTTCATCAAATTTATCGGGGGTTTTGCTCGTCTACTTGCCCCAGAGTCAGTGACTACCTCAATTGCATTTATTGTGGGCCTGCCATGCAGAGGCATATGGTTTGATTTGATGTTAGGTTTCTCAAAAGTGATGTCTTGATATTCTAACAAGTCTTGGACCTTATGCTTGAATGGCCAACATTTCTCTATGGTATGTCCAGGAGAATTAGCATGATACTCACATCTGGTGTTGGCATTGTACTTTAACAGGAGCGGCCCGACTGGGGGAGCCAGAGGCTTGAGTTCCACTAAGGGTTCCTTGACCAGGTGCTGTAATAACTGACTGGGTGGCATCAGAAGTGGATCAAAATTTCATTGTGGCCTTCTGCCTTGTTGCTGTCCTTGTGGGATCATTAACGGTTGTGGTGCCCTTGGTTGTGACTCTACAACATTAATTTCTCCCTCTTTTCCTTTGGGGAAGTTTGAAGAAGTCCTTCCTGAATTGTAGGGTCCTGCTTCTGGCTCTTTTCTTATTTGGTGATGACTTGATGCACTAATCGCTTGATCTACTTCTTCAAAAGCTACCCTGGGAATCTGGTCTTGTTTGTCAATGAAGTTCTTTAGGGCTAGGAGAAATTGATTCAGATCTCCTTTCATTGAACTTACACCCCCCTTTACTTGGTCGAGGTCCTCTTTGAATGCAGCCTGAGTCTCCTCGATCTGTACCAGGGTTCTTTATTGATAGGCCCTTGTTTGATATAGAGGCCAAGGAGGTGGAGATCTTCTTCTACCAATGGTTGAACTAGCGAGATTCTTTTATAAAAAAAAGATGGAGTTTTGATATGATACGCAGGTGTTTGTGAATGCATGCATGCAAACAAATGTGTATGAACATGAAATGGTTTCTTATTTTAAATGTCTTATTCATTTGGGTACATGCTTGTATTTTGCTTATTATTGTTATTCGTTGATCAGCTTGAAAATAGATACACAAACGAGATGTGGAAACAAAATGCCTTTATTGAAGGTAACATAATTCAGATATTGAAAAATATTACAATCTTAAACCAAAACTTTAGTTGCATGAAATCAAGCAAAGGGAAATAAGTCTTCTATGCGCGCTTGTGGAATGGAGCTTGAGAAATCACCCACTAATTGATCGACAAAGCTTGAGAAAGTCTTCAGCACATTATTTCCCTTTTGTGGCTTTGATTTCAGACATGTTTGGCGCATTGACGTCGACAAGTTGTTTCCTTTGGTATCCATTTTTAAAGACAGCCACCGAGATCTTGATTTTATCATTATTTTTTGTGCCCTGTGAATAAGACAAAAAGAAACGGGTAATGAATATATGAAATGTATGACGACTATATGAAATGCATGAATGCATAGGTGTAGGGTTGAGTGTCGGGGTTTTGTGATAGATACCTCTATAAGGTAGGGATGTATGGTTCAGTGACGAGGTTTTTGTGATAAGTACCCTTAGAATGTAGGCTCCTTAATTTGGACCTACGGTTAGTCTACCCTCACAAAATGTGGTTTCCTTAAGGGTATCATGAATAACACCAGAGGGAAAAGGCATAAGGGCCTCCCTTAGATGGAACCTCTTTACAGACCGAAACTTTCGTCTCAAAGTCGTGAAAGGTCTCGTCATGAGATTTTAGATTAAGGTCATTACAAAGAGTCATGGGTGAACTTCCAAAGTCCTAATAGGCAAGAGGATATCTCTCGATAAGTATTCCTTTTTTGGAAGTTCACCGACTCTATGCGAAGTCGTCACATAAACTCGCAGGGATGATGTACCCCCTAAGTTAATAGACGGATCTTCATTATAAGGGTTATTGAAAATATTTTGATAAATAAAAAATCCCGCCACATAGTATATATGATGATAAACAATAGACAACAATTAAATAAATTCAATGAATAAATGAAAGCAATAAATAAATAAAGCATTAAAAACCCCAAAGCAAAAAAGCCTAAAACCTAAAGTTGAAATCCCTAGCAGACTCGCAAGCTATTTTGACTGGATTTTTAATCAGAGTCGCCACTATTAGTTTTTATCCTAGGGAAGGGCATCTAATAGGAAACCCTAATTCGTAGATAAAGATTCTAGGTTTCGAACTTCATTAGATGAAAGGAAGGTGTTAGGCACCTTTCATCTACCTTGTTCACAAGGATACTAGGTTTTAGGTTTAAGTTTGGGGGAACAAGATTTAAATTTTATTAGGGGAACTCGCCACGATTTTTGATCATATGCCTATGTATCCTCTTATGAGGAATCAGAGTCCCAATTCGTAGTTCGTATGGGGTTGGTGTTTTTTAGGGGTTGCAAATGTATTTTGAATCATCTCGCATTTTGGTCGGGAGTAGTGATTGTGGAGATTTTGGCTAAATGCGCGATTAGTCAAAATCCGTTTGAAACCCTTTTGCAAAAACAATTGATTAGATTAGTTGGTTGCGAAAAATAGTTTGAGATTTGTTGAGTGTTTTTTAGTCGTATTAATTGCGAAAAATATTAATTCATGCATGAAAAATATTTAATGCAATATGTAGAAAATAATATATTCATGAGTTTTAAATAAAAATAATTTATTTAATATAATAAATAATATTCACATATAATAAATAATAAAATATAAAAATTAATAATAATAACAATTATGAATATAAATAATAACAATAAACATAATGATTAAAAAAAATGATAATAATGTAATATAATAATAATTATAATTATAAAAATGTAGAAAATAAATAACTAACCAGGGGGTGTTGTTTCTAGTTATGAAGTAAAGTTAGGGGGTGCTGTTAGCAATTGGGTTAGGCCCAAAATAGTTCAGACAGGGGGGGGGTGCCAATTTTTTTGGTGTTTGGAAATTAAGGCGATTGGGGGTGCAGGAGTTAATGGGCTTAGGCCCAAAACATTTTGTAAAGGACCAGTTTAATCATGTAGGTGAAGGCGCACAATTGTTCTCATAAGACTTGGCTTGTGGCCTTCAGATCGTGATCAGAGGGATGATAATGGGGGAGCATGGTAACTGTGATGGGCGCGCTAGCATGGATTAAACGGAATACATATTTCAATTAAAAATCATTTTCTTTTTTTTTATTACAGTACTCTCTCTTTCTCTCTTCCTCGCGTTTACCCTTTCCTCTTGTAACCCTAAAACTCACACCATCAGCGGTGGCGCTAGAAACCAACCAACATCCCTTTGATTACTACCCCTTATCAAAACCCCAAATGCAAGAACAAATAAATAAGCAACAAAAGCTAAACATGTTTACCCCCTACTCGATTTTTCTGAATCTGAGTGTGCCGATTTGGCTAATCCCCTGTTCTCCTTCTCTTTTATAGGTGGTCGGGGCAATGATAAGAGGTGGAAGATGATGGTGGTGTGGAGGTAGAAGGTATGGTGGGGAGGCGCGACTATCAACGACAGATATGGCAGTTAGCAACGTTGTTCACGACGATTATGGTTTCAGATAATGAAACCCCAATCGCCCCCTTTTCTCTGTATGTTCTGCATTGCAACAATTAGTTTCTCTTATGTCTTATTCTTCTCAGAATCGGCCTCGCTATTCTTCCCCTTTTTCTCCCCAAAAACATCAGATGGGCCAACTTATTGGGCTTCATATTGCAACCACACCCCTTTTTTACTAACAACAAAAGCTTAAATGGGCTAAGTTAATTTAATAACTTAGTAATTATTAATTTTGAAATAATTTTCCATTTTTGAATCTCATGGGCCATAGGCCAACATGTCTCGTAAATGGGCCTACGAATACATGGGTCTTTCTGATTTAGAAGACCCCACTCTCCTGAATTAAAATTCACCCCCCTGTTAACTTGGATTGAAGAATGGGCCATCAGATATTACTAGACCATCCTTAATTAAAACATTCTTCTATTCTAATCTTGAAAAAAATAAAATCATTGAGGTAGGACAAATTTGGGGTACGACACACGTTAGACTCGTACCACTGTCACATTATTTCTATTTTCCTACCTCCAAACAGTCATCCATTTATCTCTATATACTTTCCCGATTTATTTGAATTACAAGATCTTGTGCAAACCAAAACAAAAATTTTCGTTCAAAATTTGGGAAGGACTTCAACTCATGGATTTACACAGTAACTAACATAAAACCAACAAATAATTCGAAAAGAAAATCAGTAAAAACCCCCCAAACTTGAACTAAACATTGACCCCAATGTTTCAGAACAAGATCGAGGAAGGTGACTCACAAGGGGTAACGTAACACTAACTGCTGCCTCCTAGCTTTCACCAGTAAGGCTCCCTTTTTATTACCTGCAGACAAAATGAAAGAAACACAAAAAGAAAAACTAAGTTATTAAAAGTGTGGGTTGCCTCCCACGAAGCGCTTCGTTTAACGTCGCATGGCTCGACGGTTTATCCCCTTGTTAAGGTGGCATATATGACACAAAGAACACATCATACTTCTTCTTTCTTTTGTTTGGTAGCAATTCCATGAACTTAAAGTACTGATGATGTTGCATCCAAATCATTTTCAACTTGATTTAATTGAACAGGGCATAAATGACATCCAATACCTTGTCAATTTCTTGTCCGTCATCAGCCTTGTTGTGAAAATAATTTTTAGGGAGACTCTTTTGTGGAAAATTTTCTGGTTGGATGTCCACATCTTCACAAATTGTGAAATTTGTAGTTTCATCCAAAACTAGATTATCTTCTAGTTTCCTTATTTCTTCTTCCCCGTCATTCTTGTTTACCTCAAATTCTTCTATTCTTACTGCATCTTTGTCATCTGATGTTATGCATTCTTCTTCTGGTTTCACATCTTCTTCTTCCAACTGTAACTTTCGCCACAGTCTTACCTCCCTCCTACATGCTTTAAAAATTTCAGTCGCCTCTTCCAAAGTTAATCCTGAATCAGGAGACCAACATGCAAGAGATACAGGTGGCAACGTATCGAGATAATACATGACTACAACACTTAGACACTTGGTTAGTAACAAAGTATAGAAGAATTCATGAAGCAAACAATAATTTGACCCTCTTTTTTCTTTTATTTTTTTATAATAAAATAAAATTCAAATTAAAAAAAACTAAAACAAAATTTTAGTTGACAAGCAACAAAATTTCAATTGAACCAAAATTAAAACTCTATATTTTGGAAGTCCCTGACAACGACACCAAAAACTTGATGGGAATAATAGCAAGTGTACTATTTTTGCCTCTTTTAATAATAGGGAAATTCTACGAATGTCGATCTCAAGGACTGCACAAAAGTACCGAGTTCAATTCGTGGTTCATTTAAACAAAAACTAAATTTGGGGTTTTGTTTGGTTATTGTTACCATAAAATAGAAGCTTCCATGTAACAACCTTGAATCCTGATTTCTTCAACAAGTTCATAACATTCAGTTTCTAGCCCTTTATATTATTTTCCCCTAAGTCCTTAGTGAGAAAACCTTTAAACATTCATCCTAAATCCTAAGTCCTTAGAGATATCTATGGATTCAAGCCTTTATTTTATCAAGAGTTATGGTAACTTATAGGATATCCCTAGTTCTAGGTGATATATACTATAGTCTAATTGTACAAAAACCTTAACAATTACGGTCCAACTAATCATTAACCATAGAACAATCCTTATTTTTCCGATAAAGAAAGCATGAAAAACCTTGTACAATTAAATTAATTAATAAAACAAGGGAATTAATGAAATCATAAATTCAACATCATTACAAAATCAAATCAGGGATATCCCCTACCATTAGGGTTTTATCTACTCATACTATTCAAAGAAGAAAAAAAGAAAAATTGTAAACATTATAAGTATTGGGGAGAAATTTGATCTTCAATGTAGTCCGTTCATGAAAATATCCTTCCACTGAAACCCTTGTCTTCTCCAATCTTCTCTAATCTTCTTCCTCCTTTTTTTTGGCCAAAAAGTCTTATAAACCAAATAAGGGTTTTCACTACTAACTCAAACTGGGTCGAAAATATAAACCAGGCCTGTAAAACAACCCGAAACAACTAAATTTCTAAAGTCTACAACTTTAATGAATTTTTCGAGGCTTCTACAGTCCGAATCAGGTTGTTACTTTAACATGAAAGTTATATCTCTTTCTCTCATCTTTACAACAAATGTTAGAACACGTTGATCTGATTCCCGTAGCTCCAGTTATGAATTTTTTAATGAAAATTGATCAATTAGCGCATTCTCTGACACGGCATGTGTCAGTTGACACGGGTGGCCGTGTCAGGCATCCTGGAGCGTGCCGAAAACTTTTCCGAAACTCTAAATTTTGTACTTTTTTCGCACTGATTTGTCCCGATTTATTTATGTGAACCTGAAAACAGTAAAACATACAACCAATGCATAAAAAGTGGTAAAATGAAATAAAAAACTCGAGAATAAAAAGAAACCATAACTAAAATTAATGGTAAATAACTGTGTAAAAACCATTGACCAATGAACAAATCTGTCAAGAACTAGAAGGCCTCCGAGAGGATTTCCTCATTCAAAGGGAATTCTATACGGAGATGAAGGTTGAAAAGATGTATTCGGAAGGACAGTATGTGAAGATTCCTCAAGCTGGAGAGGACAATAAAATCATAGTTCTTATGCTCTACAAGGAGTATTTGAAGTACAAGGACAAGCATGCAAAGCTTTCCTATCTAGAAAACAATATCATTGGTGACATCCGTAGAAGTTTGAGAGATGCAGAAGCCATGATGGTCCCTCTTCTGAAGGATGTTGAAGACTTCCTCAAGTTTTGTAGGGAGATGGTTGATAGTTTTAGGGCAGATATTCACAAGCGCACGTAGAAGATTTTGGTTTCCCTATTTTTATTTCTTTCAGTATTTGACATTTGGTTCAATATTTCCTTTCAGTATTTTCCCTTCGGTATTTTGTTTCAAACTTTTGGAGTTTATTTCCCTTATAAGGATGGTTTAATTCAATAAAAGTACTTTTGTTTTCGTATTCAAATTGTGTATTTATTTTGGGATACTCCCCAATAAAAAGAAAAACCTGAAAGAAAATATATAAAAAAAAAGAATATAAAAGAAAAAGGAAATCCGACGTGAATAAAACAAAGATTAAAATTTAGGCATATTCATACGCATTCATTCACAAGCATTGCATTTAGAAAATTTCATACATAAAACTCACATTTTAAAAATCATCTCCAGTTAAATCATTGGTAAAAAAGAACCAACTCTCTGAACTTCATATTGGACTAGAGGTCATCAAAAGAAAGTGATGGAACAAATTAAACAGAATCAAGCCATCTTCCAAGAAGATTTGGAGCAAGTGAAGGGCAACATTAACTCGATGAAAGGAGACATGAGTCAAGTTATTCTAGAATTGAAGAACATCATTGAAAGGAAAGACCATATTCCTAGGGTAGCCTTTGAAGAAGTAGCCCATACTATTGGTGCATCGAGCAGCCACCAACCAAGACAAGAACTAGAATTAAGTCCTCTAAAGTAAACTATGGCTCAACAAGAGGTCAAGCAAGATGATACTGAAGGAGTTGTCCCACCTCCTCCGAAAGTGGGGGCATATCATACTTTACATATTCTAATTAACAATCCACATAACATGGATAATTACATAGACCTGCAATATCGAGACCATGACTTGGAGGGAATCAACCAAGTGCCTCAAAAGAATGCTCATGCCAATATTGCTGAAAATCCTATGGATCTCACTCAGTTTAAAGCTCTTGAAGAAAGGTTGAAGCATGTAGAGGGTTACGACACTTTCCAAGGGATAATCTAATTCAAGAGATACACTGAAGAAAAATATTTAGTTGCGATTGATGGAAATACAAAGAAGCCATTGGTAATTAGTTTCCAAGGGTCGAGTCTTGCCAAGAAAACTCTTGTAATTCCTCTTGGAGAGTCAAGTACGATAAAAGCACTAGTGATGATACCAAGCCAGACTGTGAAGATACTGATACTTGTGAAGACTACAATGGTGATTAGGGGGCCATCTCCCACTACTTATGAAAGTGACAAGGTTGTACCATGGAACTATGATACTACTGTCTATGTCAATGGTTAAAAACAATAATGTGAACCATCAACAAGCCAAGCACCGACAATTACAAATATAGTAGGAACAGGGGGCATGACCCGTAGCAGTCGATTATATGGTCCCGGACAACAAAGGAAAGATGATATTATGGTTAAGGTTAAGGAAAAGTTATGGTGGAGGCAAATCAAGAACAAGAACCCCTGAGCAAGAATTTTATTGGCCAGAAGGCTGAAGAATTCTTGAAAATAATCAATAAGAGTGATTATAAGGGGGTGGATCAACTACACCAAACCCCGACCAAGATTTCAATACACTCATTGCTCATCAACTCATAAGCACATAGACACTCTCTAATGAAGATTATAAGTTATGCTCATGTTACAAAGGAGATCACAGTAAATTAATTCGATGGAGTTGTGGCAAATCTAACATCAGGATCACGCTTAGGCTTCAATGATAGTGAGTTACATCCATAAGGTAGAGATCACAACAAGGAATTACATATTTCTATTTAGATAGGAACAACTATCCTATTCAGGGTACTCACTAATACTGGTTTCGCCCTCAACGTACTTCCAAAGACCAGTTTGATGGAGCTAACACTATACAGTGTTGTCATAAGGCCAAGTTCTCAAAGCACGATATTTGGATAAGTGGATCTTCCCATCAATATCGGTCCGCATATGTTCTACATTACTTTTCAAGTGATGGATATAGAACCAACATATATATGCTTGCTAGGGCGACCTAGGATCCATGCGTCGGGGGCTGTTACCTCAAACCTGAATTCAAAAGTTGAAGTTCCTTGTTGAAGGAAGGTTGGTTATAATTGACAGAGAGGAGGACATATTTGCTGGTCACTTAGAGTCCTATAGATATATCAGTGTGGAAGAAGCTTTCATAGCAACACCCTTCCAAGTTCTAGAGGTTGCTTCAATGGTAACCCTACTAGTGGAGAAAATCAAGAAACTTACTATGACGTCATGGAGATATTTACAAGCAGTTGTGGAAAATCATACCTCAAAAGGTTGGGGTAATCTTGTGGAGATACCCGAGAAGAAAGATGGTTTTGGTTTGGGCTACAAATCGTCAAAGGCTATTCAGAAAGGTAAGGCGTAGTTTCCTCCCATCCAGGAAACCTTCGTCAGCAAAGGAGTAGAACATGGTGGGCACATAGCAATGATATCCAACAAGAGCCAAATAAAAGGAACATCCAATTTCATCTGTGAATGTGCTCCAGGCAAGAAGCGTAAGAATTGGACAACTGTGGAGATTCCAGAGATCTTTTTCTTTCCAAAGTAATTTTTTCTATTTTTAAAGAACCTATGTCACGCCTGAGGCATATGGGTAGCTAGTAAGGAGCCCCATTTGTTTCAAATAGTATTTTCAATTAATAAGAGTTATGTTTTGCATTCAATTAATATCCATGTCTTTCTCTTGCATTTCTCTTATATTTTTTTACAAATGGAAATACTTTTCTTCATATACATTTTTTCAAATTCACATTCTAAAATGAACAAAAACATGATAAAATATGCAGATCCACATCTAAACCCACTGATAATATTACTGCTGCTATCCGATATAATTTTGATGCACCAATTAACCAAGCTGGAGAGGAAGATGAAGAAGATTTTAAACTCTCCAAAGAATTGGCGAGGGTATTAGAGAAAAAGGCTGATAATATACAGCCGTACCAAGAATGTATTGAGATCATCAACCTTGAAATAGAAAAAGATCCAAAAGAGATCAAGCTAGGTGCAACCTTGGAGGAAAGCGTTAAAGAAAGGTTGATCAAAATTTTACATGAATAAGTGGATATATCCACCTTGAATAGCTAAAATCGTGCTAGTTCCCAAGAAGGACGGTAAAGTATGCATGTTTGTGGACTATCAGGATCTGAATAGAGCAAGTCCCAAAGACCATTTCCCATTACCTCACATAAATGTTTTAGTGGATAGTACAGCTCAAGATTTAGTATTATCATTCATGAATGGTTTCTCATGTTATAATTAGATCAAAATGGCACCCGAGGATATGGAAAATACTACTTTCATGACTCCTTAGGGAACCTTCTGTTGCAAAGTAATGCCCTTCGGTCTAAAGAATGTAGGGGAAACTTATCAACGAGTAATGGGTACGTTATTTCGTGACATGATCCACAAAGAAGTGGAGGTATACGTGGATGACATGATTTCGAAATCCCATACAGAGAAGGATCACATCATTCACTTACAAAAATTATTCGAACGTCTACGAGAGTTCAGGATGAGGTTGAATCCAAACAAATAACCGTACCATGACTTAGGTCTCAAACTTTTTGAATATCATATCCTCTATTTAATTTATTTTGGAAAAGTAAACAGGAAAAGTGTCTCTTGAGAGTAACTTCTTTCACATGCACTTATCAGAACTTCCATCACAAGCTCTGATCAAACATCTTCAAGGAATTATCTAAGTATTCTTTATATGAGTATTCAAATCAGGGGGAGACCCTAATACTTTATGTTCTTACTTGATTCATCAAAATATACAATTTTTTGTCATCATTAAAAAGGGGGAGATTGTTAGAACATAGTTTGGTTCTAGATCTTTGTAATGGTTTTGATGATAACAAATACATATATATATATATATATATATATATATATATATATATATATATATATATATATATATATATATATATATATATATATATATATATATATATATATATATATATATATATATATATATATATATATATATATATATATATATATATATATATATATAAAGGACAAATATGCTCTCTAATAATTTAATTACATATGCAGAGAAGTTTTGATAAAGAAGCATAGAAGTTGGTGAACTAAATTATGCTAAGAAGATCTGATAAGAATTCATGTACGACTATATTGAAATATCACTCTCAACATAAGAAGTTCTAATGCTAAACTTCTGAAGCACCAAAGCTGCACGCTAAAACTATGATGGAGCAATACTCTGATGATTTAAAGGTTCAACATCAATATTCTTATTCTGATCAGTTTTTTAAAGAAGCAAGTTCGGATGCCTTACAATTCAATCATTACAAATCAAAGAGTAACGACTAGTACTAGACAAGATCTATATTTTCGGAAAATGAATTAACAACATTTTATCAACCTTCCAAAAACATCTTCTCATGTCTCATAACTTCGCCTATATAAAGGAGCCTTGAAGAGTATTAAAAACACACTTGCGCATATAAAGAAATATTTTCACAAGCTCTCTCTTATCTATTCATTATGCTTTAACATTATGTAAAAATCACAATTGTGATATAGTTTTCTAGAAACACTCTTGTACACATATTGATTCATATGTTGTAATACCTTGAGAAACCAAGTTGTGGTTTAGTATCAAGAAGACATTGACGGTAGTCTTTGTGATTGTGTAATCAAAGTTTTGATTAGTGGATTAAGACCCCGTTTGAGAGAGGTGAAATCACCTTCGCGGGTGGACTAGAGTAGTTTGAGTTCAAATGAACCAGGATAACCAAACGTGTCATACTATTTTTAATTTTGAAAACACCAATTCAAACCCCCTTTCTTATATTTTTCTATTCTTCACTAATTGTTGTCCATTGACTTGTTGGTATCAAATCATTTATACTGGTACCAACCGTGCCTCCTACTGTCGGAGGTATAACTTGTTCTGCATTGTTACTGGGTGGGTTAACCATTCTCCTATTATATTTTACTTTTGGTATAGGTTCATTAGTATTGGCTAATTTTCCACTTCTCAGTATCATACAACGATGTTTATAAACAAAAATTAAAATGTTTCTAAAAACTAGACACTAGTCCCACTCGGCGTGCCAATTTGTTTACCGTGAAATTTGGTAAACAACCACTGGTCCTCCTAATCGAATAAACATTTGGTAACTTGTAGGATCGACTAGATTGATCCTAAAGACATGTGTTTAGTTTCCCTTTCTTTCACTCTGATTGTCAATTTCTTTGATAGAAATTCTTACTTCGAAAACAGTAATGTAATGCTTTAAAGAAAAGACTGGAATGTAAAAGACTTTTGACTTAAACTTAAAAGGAATATATAAATCTTCGATTGAAATTGAATTTCAGAAAACATAAAATTGGTGCATCATACGTACATTTTCTTAAAGATTCTTTTCTCGAACGCTTGATACTTTGTGTTTTTGAGTGATTTGTACAAAGATGTCAACACATGAAATCCTAACGCTAAGACTCCTATATATAGTAATTCCACCATAACGATCTCTAAATAATAAACTGCCACGTTCAACATTTGCATGTATAATCGAACTCCAAGCTTCCACGCGTCCTTTTGGATAAGAAGAACATTTCAAATTTGAAACTTCTCGCTTTCAAAGCGCCAAAACATAATAGTCGAGATATTATTTTTAATATTTCGAATAGACTAAATATCTTTAGGATCCAAATTTGAACCTTTTTCTAACACTTAGCCATATTAAATTTCACTTTTAACTCTTCAATTATCAAAATATTCTTATAGACTCTTTAATCTTTTTTCCTCCGAAACAGACCAAATGTATCCATTTGTCCCAACTTTCGATAGTCAAAATTTCCAGATAACAGATATCCAAGTGTTTCATATGCATATGCACCAAGTGTCTCTTATGTACATGCACCAAGTGTTTTGTAAATGTTTTTTTGATAGTTTTCTCCTTTTAAACCACTAGGTTTTCTAAGTCACCAACTTTCCAACGTTGTTTGTTGTTTCATCGTGGTGTCTCAAGTTGATTTTGGATTTGATATGTCATGGTGAACAGTGTCAATTTGATAATGGTAATTGTATTGCAGGCGTGGGCGTAGGCGCAGACGTAGACGTGAATTTTCATTTGAAAATTGTATAACCAAAATACTTTTTTACGTTTTATCCAATGCTTTTATTTAACGTCATGATGTAATTACTAAAAAGAGGTAATTACAAAAGTTTTAACAAAATTTGAAAATGGCAATGAAAATGATAATCGATACTACTAATTCTCCAATGTCCTTTGATAACTTCAATCTTCTTTGCTTTTGAGTCAGATGAATTAGATTAATCTTTCTCCCTCATGGTCAGAATAGTGAATTCTCGAATCACATTCTATTTGTTCATTTTTTTTGAATAAAATCCCTAATTTTTGTATGGGTCGCTCTTTCGGGTTTTCAATCCACCGGGATGATGATTTTGTTTGTATGTCCCTAGTTTTGCCTGGATCACCCCTTTAGGGTTTTCAATCCACTGTGACGCCCCTTTTTGCCTAAGTCTCCCATTTAGAGTTTCGACTTCACGGGACTTTTATACATAGTATTTTTTTACTACACCGGAGTTTGTTGGATGCAGTAGTTATTCCCCATCCATTGTTGTGAGGATAAGACCTCCGCCCGAGAATGCAATTTTAATCACATATGGACCTTCGTAGTTAGGTGTACATTTACTATGTGAATCTAGATGAGGTATCTGAATATTTTTAAGAACCAAATCTCCTTCTTTGAACACTTGAGGACCGACCTTTTTATCAAATGCCTTCTTCATCCTCTTTTGATACAATAGGTAGTGACACAAAGTTGTTAAGCGTTTCTCTTCAATGAGGTTGAGCTGATCAAGTCGCGTCTAAACCCACTCTGATTCTTCAAGCTTAGTTTCCATTAGGACTCGTAGTGATGGAATCTCAACTTCAACAGAGAGTACAACCTCCATGCCGTAGACAAGAGAGAAAGGAGTTTCACCTGATGAAGTACATGCTGAGATACAGTAGCCATGTAGAGAACAGGGAAGCATTTCTTGCCAATCTTTACATGTCTTCACCATTTTCTAAATGCTTTTCTTGATATTTTGATTGGCAACTTCAACGGCCCCGTTCATCTTGGGTCGATAATGTGACGAGTTATGATGTTCAATCCTAAAATCATCACATAACTCCTTTATCATTTTGTTGTTCAAGTTGGGCCCATTGTCTGTGATAATTCTTCTATGAACCCCATATCTACATATGATGTTTTTCTTGATAAACCAAGTAACTACTTGTCTTGTCACATTTTCATAGGATGTAGCTTCTACCCACTTGGTGGAATAATCAATGGCGACTAGTATGAATCGATGTCCATTAGAAGTCTTTAGTTTGATCATTCATATCATATCAATTCCCCACATCGAGAACGACCAAGGTGAACTTAGAACATTCAGAGGAGTTGGTGGCACGTGCATCTTGTCAGAATAGATTTAACATTTGTGGCATGTCTTTGTATAATGGTAGCAGTCAACTTCCATCATTAACCAACAATAACCTGCTCATAAGATTTTCCTAGACATGGCATGTTCATTTGTATGAGTCCCGAAGGTTCCTTCATAGATCTCTCGCATAAGCCTATGTGCTTCATGTTTCTCCATGCACCTGAGTAATAACATATTGTAGTTCCTTTTGTACAACACATCCCCACTTAAGAAGAACTTTACAACTAGCTTTCATAGAGTTTGCTTGTCAATTATTGAGGCGTTTTCTAGATATTCTTGTTTCTCCGAATACCTCTTGAAGTCATAGAACCAAGGTTTTTTATTTGGTCCTTCTTCAATAGCGAGACATTGTGAATGTTCTTCAAAATGTATGATCATGATGCATGGTTCATGATTTGGCTAAGTTACTTTGAGCATGGCTAATAAAGTTACCAAAGCATTTGCCATCTGATTTTCTTCTCGTGGAATGTGAGTGAAACTAATCTCAGTGAATTTCATAGCCAGCTTTAAAACATAATCCTGATATGGAATCAATTTGGGATGTCAAGTGTCCCATTCACCATTGACTTGGTATATGACTAATGCTGAGTCTCCATATACTTTGAGGTATTTGATCCTTAGATCAATAGCAGCTTCCAGACCCAAGATGCAAGCTTTGTATTTAACAATATTGTTGGTGCAATAAAAACATAACCTTGTAGCATAAGGTTTATGAAAATTCGCTAGAGATTTCAGCATTGCCCCAATTCCATGTCCTAGTGCATTGGAAGCACCGTCAAACATGAGCGTCCAACGTGCCCCGGGTTCAGATCCTTCGTCGAGTCCTAGTATTTTGAAGTCGCATATAACCATGACGTCTTCGTCTGGAAAGTAAAACTTCATTTTTTGATATTCTGATAATGGTTTATGAGCTATATGATCAGATATTACACTACCTTTGATGACCTTTTGAGTAACATATTAGATGTCATATTCAGATGACAACATCTGCCATCTGGAAATTGTAACAACCCAATTCTACCCCGGCAAATTATATAAAAAAATCAGAGTTATAAAACTCATTCATGCAAACGAATCGGGATGCCACAAATTCTTCTATCAAAATTCATTGCATTTATCGTGGATATATAACACTTTAAAACTTCAGATGAACCATCAACATAACAACTTTAACTAAATAATTCAACATCTACGAAGCGGAATTCTAAATAACAACTTCATCACTATTATAGCAACTTCAAACCAACAAATACTAAATAATAATCAACTTAAATTTCAACGACGGAATTAATCAACAATCAAAAGCAACAAGCGTTCATCCCCCCGAGTGTTACATATCAGAGCAATGACACCAACTCGAACTATTGAAGGTATACAGCCTTCACTCTCGATTACCTACACGTTACCAACATAAGGGCAACATTCAAATAGAAGGGGTGAGATATCTAACAATATAATAAAGCGCATGATAATTAATATATTAAATTAGATCACATAACATCACCACTTCTCATCTCATAATCATTAATAATCACAATAATAATACACATTCACAACATCAATACACAACTTCTTTATGCAATCAAATAATGCGACTAAATACTATGCAATGCATGTGGTACCATTGGAGCAGAACTCCCATCTCAAAAATTTCCAACTAATAGAGGCATCAACAAAGCATAAGCCTCCATCTCAATATTCGCAAAATTCAGGCCATCTCAACGAGCATAAGCTCCATCTCAAAATGCAATGTATGCGACACAATCATGAATGTATTAACAACACCATAATTAACAACAATCACAATACAACATCAACTTTGGCCAAAGGCCTACATCTTAAAGCATCTCGACATCTCTTCATCAACATCTCATATCATCATAATAATTCATCAAACATCATTTATTCATCATAAATTATCAACACAACATTATTAATAACATCTCATCAATAACTCAGTTGTATGTTAATACGACAGTAATTCACACCGCTATTCTGTAATCTTACATCATTACTATCATTACTCCTACTGTTACAAATCAAACAACAGCCTATAAACATTTCATCCTCATTATTCTGCATAAAAACCAACATAACGATTAACAAGGGAATTAACTCTAGTCCTAATTGGGATCACAAGGGTTATCCTTCCTACTCTTTATTTTAATCCTCAAGAATTAAGTTCACCATGTTAGATATTCAACACTTTGAACGGCACCTCAAAAGGAATCTGAAAACTCAAGTTACAGCATTCCCAAATTGATTCTGCCAAAAACCAGGCAATATGGATCGATGTAAAATGTCTTGGTTCAACGCGTACTGCATTGAACTCGCAACATGAGTCGACGCATTCCCTCATGTATCTACTCATCCTGAGTCAAACACACATCATGTATCGACACATGCTCCTATCGATCGACTCATCCCGAGTCTAAAAGTCCTCATGTATCGATGCAAAAGCTCTTCGTGTCGACTCATCCTGAGTCTCTACACCTTCTTGTATCGACACATAGCATTTGGGGTCGACACATCCTATTATATCCTTCACAATTTCTACGATTTCTCTGTGTTTTCACTACGGGATTCATACTTTAAGCCCTAAAAACCTAATCTAATCATGGATAATCATCACTTACAATTATCCTATAATTCTACATCAATTAAACAACATCGGGACATCATTATTCATCTAAAATTCATCAATTTTTCGTCATACAACATCACATACATTTAATTCATGAACAAGACATCAATCACCTCTAACCCCACATACCAATTATCATGAACCCAATTATAGAGTCAGAACCCCACCCTTACCTTGGATTGAAGGTCGCTCTATAATCTTCCATTCGAAAACCTCGTTTTGCCGTTTTTCCTCCTTTTCCAGCAACTTCACGTTCTTCTTCTTAATCCTTATTCTTCTACTGCCTCTTCTTTCTATTCTTTCTAACAACAATAAAATAACCTATTATTCTCTTAACTCCTTATTGGGCTCAAAACTAATACACCCCCTTTATTACTTCTATTCCTTAAAAACAAGCTCACATCAAATAATATCATACTTCTAATATTATTTCACCACTTAATAAAGTAATTAAATTCAATTAATCACAACACATCTTCTCAAATATTCCAAAATAATTTAATTAGATAATTAGTTAAATTACGAGTGTTATAACTCTCCCCCACTTAGAATATTTTTGTCCTCGAAAATTTACCTCAATCAAACAACTCAGGGTTGGAGTCTCGCATCTTGCTCTCCAACTCCCAAGTCATGCTTTCTCCGGCAGCTCCTAGCCAAACCACCTTATTCAAAACAATCTTTATTCCCTTCAGAGTATTTATTTCACGATCCGCGATCCATACAGGCATCGTCTCCACCGTAATATTATCTCGTACTTGCACATCATCCACATGAATCAAATGAGATGGATCTGAAATATACTTCCGGAGTTGCAACACGTGAAACACATCATGCAAATTCGAAATATTAGGCGGTAACGCCACTCTATAAGCAACATTCCCCACTCTCTCCTAATTCTGATACGGTCCAATAAAATGAGGAGTGAGCTTCTTAGACTTCAATGCTCGCCCAACACTAGTCACAGGTGTAACTCTCAAGAACACATGGTTACCCTCTTGAAATTCTAAATCATTCCTTCGCTTGTCATGATAACTCTTCTATCTACTTTGGGAAGCTTTCATCTTTTCTCGAATCAACTTCACCTTCTCAGTAGTTTCACGCACAAGTTCAGGTCCAAGTACTACACTTTCACCAGATTCATGCCAACATAAAGGAGTTCTACATCTTCTACCATACACCGCCTCAAAAGGTGCCATCCCAATATTGGAATGGTGACTGCTATTATAAGTGAACTCTATCAACAAAACCTAAGTATCCCACGAACCTCCCTGCTCAAGAACACATGCCCTCAGCAAATCTTCGAACGATTGAATCGTCTATTCAGTCTAACCATCTATCTAAGGATGATACGATGAACTCAATCTCAACTTAGAACCCAACGCTTCTTGCAAAATCTTAAAAATCAGAAGTAAATCTTGGATCTCTATCGGACACAATGCACAAAGGAACACCATGCAACTTCACAATTACACTAGTGTAAATCTCATCCAACTTCGACACTGGAAAACTGATGTTAATAGGAATAAAATGAGATGACTTCGTATGCCTATCAACAATCACCTAAATCGAATCATGTCCTCTTAAAGTATTAGGTAACCCCGTCACAAAGTCCATTGAAATTCTATCCCATTTCCATTCTGGAACTTCTAACAGTTGCATCAATCCTACAGGCTTCTGATGTTCAACTTTCGACTTCTGACAAGTCAAACATGCATACACAAACCGAGCCACGTCACTCTTCATCCCAGGCCACCAAAACAGACCTTTCAGATCTTGATACATCTTCGTAGATCCTGGATGAATACTCAACTTACTCCTATGACTCTCTTCAAGTATCACTTTCTTCATCTCAGCATCATCAGGAATACAAATCCAGTTACAAAACCCCAACAAACCTTGCACATCTAGCTTAAAATCACTATTCTCAAACTGATCGATCCCAACCATCAAATCTATCAGTTTCACATCTAACTTCTGAGCTTCTCTGATACTGTCTAGAAATTCATTATTAATCTTCAACATACCCAACATAACACTCTGCAGCGTAACATCGCAAACTAAGCTTATATCTCTGAACTGCTCAATTAACTCCAACTCTTTAACCATCATTGCTGACATATGTAGAGTCTTTCGACTCAACGCATCAATTACGACATTCGCTTTTCCTGGATGATACTTCAAACTGAAATCATAATCCTTTAACAATTCCAACCATCTTCGCTGCCTCATATTCAACTCCTTCTGATCTAAAATATGCTTCAAACTCTTATGGTCACTAAACACTTCAAATCCAGAATCCTAAAGATAATGCCTCCAAATCTTCAACATAAAAACAACTGCAGCAAGCTCTAAATCATGCGTAGCATAGTTCTTCTCATGAGTCCTTAACTGACTTGACGCATAAGCAACTACCTTACCATTCTGCATAAGCACACCTCCTAAACCCATCTTAGAAGCATCAAAATACACCACAAAAGGCTCTCCTGGATTAGGCAACGTCAAAATCGGAGCCGACGTCAACCTCTTCTTCAATTTTGTAAAACTTTCTTCGCACTGAACATCCCATACAAAAGCTCTACCTTTACAAGTCAACTTAGTCAACGGAAGTTCCAACTTAGAAAATCCTTCGATAAACCTTCTATAGTACCCAACTAATCCCAAAAAGTTTCTAATCTCAGTAGCTGACCTCAGAGTTTCCCATTGCAACACAGCATCAACCTTTGATGGATCTACAACAATGCCACTACCTGAAATCACATGACCCAGAAAACTAACCTCCTTTAACCAAAATTCACACTTTGACAGCTTTGCATATAACTTCTTCTCTTTCAAAACTTGCAACACTACTCTTAAGTGTTCTGCATACTCCTCTTCTGACTTAGAGTAAATCAAAATATCATCAATGAACACCACCACGAACTGATCGAAATAAGTGTGAAAGATATGATTCATGTATTCCATGAATACTCACAGCGTATTATTAACACCGAAAGGCATCACTGAATACTCATAATGTCCATAACGCGTCCTAAAAGTCGTCTTCTGGATATCTTCATCTTTCACTTTAATCTGATGGTAACCTGACCTCAAATCAATCTTACTAAACACACGAGCATCCACCAATTGGTCCATCAAGTCATTTACTCTTCGAAGTGGATACTTGTTCTTAATCATCACTTTATTCAACTGTCTATAATCAACACAAAGCCTCATACTTCCATCTTTCTTCTTTACTAACAACACTGGAGCTCCCCACGGCGATACACTTGGTCTTACAAATTATTCTCAAGTAACTCTTCTAATTGCTTCTTTAACTCTGACAATTCAGATGTCGACATCCTGTATGGTGCCATAGACACAGGTCTGGTACCAGGTACAAGATCAATAGTAAATTCAACTTCCCTCTCTGGCGGTACATTAGGAATCTCATGAGGGAAAACTTCAGGAAATTCACACATCACTAGAAATTCCTCAATTATAGCTTGAGTCTCTATAGATAGCGACGCCATCAACGAGAACATCTGTGTTTCCTCTTACACCAACTTTCTCAACTGTCTAGCAGAAAACAAACCACCTTCTTCCGCTTCAGGGGTAGAAAACTTCACCGATTTGTCATAACAGTTAATATGAACACAGTTATGCTCTAACTAGTTCATACCCAAAATCACATCTTAACCTCTTAACGGTAAACAAACCAAATCGACAACAAAGTCTCTGTCGAAGATAGACAAGGGACACTTTAAACACACAAAAGAAGTAGTCACCGACCCCTTGGCTGGAGTATCGACGACCATTTCTCCATTCAAAGAAGACAACATAAGTCCTAATATTTCAACACAATCAACAGCAATAAAACAATGCGTAGCACAGGTATCAATAATAGTAATTAAAGGAGTATTATTAATGAAACATGTACCTCTGACAAGTCTGTCCTCGATAGCTGTCTGATCCTCAACCAAAGCAAAACCTTTAACACTTGACTGAGCCTTCTTCGGTTTCGGACACTGACTACCAATGTGGCCTTCTTCTCTACAATTGAAACAAATCACATCATTATGTTCACACTCAGATACAACATGTCCGTTCTTACCACAACGGAAACACCTCTTCACTTCAGTAGTGCACACATTACTCTTGTGCCCATATTTTCCGCACTTAAAGCAAACCACACCAGGACGAGAATCTCCCCCACTAGTCCTCTGACTCTGACAATCTTTCTGTTTACCTTTACCAACTGGGGCATCATAAGGCTTACCACGATTCTGTTGGTGCTTACCCCTCTTCTCACTAATAATCTTGTAATGAGCATTATTATCCTCCTCATAAATCCTAAAACTATCAACCAAATCAACAAAGACACGAATCTTCTGGTATCCAACTACCTTCTTGATCTCTGGGCGCAACCCGTTCTCAAACTTGATACACTTCAAAAACTCAACATCTGCCTCAGCGTAATGCGGATAAAACTTAGCCAACTCAGAAAACTTTGCAGCATACTGAACAAAAAATATATTCCCTTTCTTCAGCTCAAGGAACTCAATCTCCTTCTTACCACGAACATCTTCAGGAAAGTACTTCCTCAAAAATTCCCTACGGAACACAGCCCAAGTGACATTCTCACCTGTAGCCTCCAACTTCTGACAAGTCTCTAACCATCAGTCATCAGCCTCGACTGCTAGCATATGAGTCTCATACCGAACCTTCTACGCTGGAGTGCAGTCCATCACACGAATGATTTTCTCAATCTCTTTCAACCACTCCAATTCTCCGTCAGGATCATACTTTCCCTTGAACGTAGGTGGATTCTCTCTCTGGAAAGTCGCCAAGCTACGAGATCCAGCATTCCCGTCAGTATTCGGTTGATTTTCCATCGCATGAGCCATTGCTTCTAGAGCAGCAACAAGTGCAACATCATTCCTTCCATCCATCTCAACGTCTGACTACAATATAAACAATGATCAGAACTCAAATTAACAATACTCAATTGTTAGACAACTACGACTCGACGACAAGGTCGGACCAACCTTTTGCTCTGATACGAACATTGTAATACCCCAATTCTACCCTGGCAAATTATATAAATAAATCAGTTATAAAAATCCTTCATGCAAATGAATCGGGATGCCACAAATTCTTTTATCAAAATTCATTGCATTCATCGTGTATATATAACACTTTAAAACATCTGATGAACCATCATCATAACAACTTTAATTAAATAATTCAACATCTACGCAGCGGAATTCTAAATAACATCTTCATCACTATTACAACAACTTTAAACCAACAAATACTAAATAGTAATCAAATTAAAGTTCAACTACAGAATTAATCAACAATCAAAAGCAACAAGCGTTCATCCCCCTGAGTGCTACATATCAGAGCAATGACACTGACTTGAATTATTGAAGGTATACAACCTTCACTCTCGATTACTTGCACGTTACCAACATAAGGGAAACATTCAAACAGAAGGGGTGAGATATCTAACAATATAATAAAGCGCATGATAATTAATATATAAAATTAGATCACATAACATCACCACTTCTCATCTCATAATCATTAATAATCACAACAATAATACACATTCACAACATCAATACACAACTTCTTTATGCAATCAAATAATGCGACTCAATACTATGCAATGCATGTGGTACCATTGCATAAGAACTCCCATCTCAAAAATTGCCAATTAATAGAGGCATCAACAAGGCATAAGCCTCCATCTCAATATTCGCCAAATTCAGGCCATCTCAACGAGCATAAGCTCCATCTCAAAATGCAATGTATGCGACACAACCATGAATGTATAACAACATCATAATTAACAACAATCACAATACAACATCATCGTTGGCCAAAGGCCTACATTTTAAAGCATCTCAACATCTCTTCATCAACATCTCATATCATCATAAAAATTCATCAAACATCATTTATTCATCATAAATTATCAACACAACATTATTAATAACATCTCATCAACAACTCAGTTGTACGTTAATACGAAAATAATTCACACCGCTATTCTGTAATCTTACATCATTACTATCATTAATCCTACTGTTACAAATCCAACAGCAGCCTATAAAAATTTCATCCTCATCATTCTGCATAAAAACCAACATAACGATTAACAAGGGAATTAACTCTAGTCCTAATTGGGATTACTAGGGTTATCCTTCCTACTCTTCATTTTAATCCTCAAGAATAAAGTTCACCGCGTTATCTATTCAACGCTTCTAACAACACCTCAAACGAAGTCCGAAAACTCAAGTTACATCATTCCCAAACTGATTCTGCCAAAAACCAAGAAATATGGATCGACGCAAAATGTCTTGGATCGATGTGTACTGCACTGAAATCGCAACGTGAGTCGACGCATTCCCTCATGTATCGACTCATCCTGAGTCAAACACACCGCATGCATCGACACATGCTCCTATGGATCGACTCATCTTGAGTCTAAAAGTCCTCATGTATCGATGCAAAACCTCTTCGTGTCGACTCATCCTGAGTCTCTACACCTTCTTGTATCGACACATATCATTTGGGGTCGACACATCCTGTTATATCCTGCACAATTTTTGCGATTTCTCCTTGTTTTCACTATGGGATTCATACTTTAAGCCCTAAAAACCTAATCTAATCATGGATAATCATCACTTACAATTATCCTATAATTCTATATCAATTAAACAACATCGGGACATCATTATTCATCTAAAATTCATCAATTTTTCGTCATACAACATCACATACATTCAATTCATGAACAATACAGCAATCACCTCTAACCCCACATACCAATTATCATGAACCCAATTATAGAGTCAGAACCCCACCCTTACCTTGGATTGAAGGTCGCTCTATAATCTTCGGGTCGAAACCTCGTTCTTCTGTTTTTCCTCTTTTTCCAGCAGCTTCACGTTCTTCTTCTCAATCCTTATTCTTCTATTGCCTCTTCTTTCTATTCTTTATAACAACAATAAAATAACCTATTATTCTCTTAACTCCTTATTGGTCTCAAAACTAATACATCCCCTTTATTACTTATATTCCTTAAAAACAAGCCCACATCAAATAATATCATACTTCTAATATTATTTCACCTCTTAATAAAATAATGAAATCCAATTAATTACAACACATCTTCTCAAATATTCCAAACTAATTTAATTAAATAATTAATTAAATTACGGGCATTACAGAAATTCTTTCTATAAGCGTCGAATTTTCGAATACATACATTAACTGATCCATTCTTGCTATTAACCATGTAGTGTAAGTTAACGTATATTGTCTCAGGAGTTTAGTAGTCCAAGCCGAGGCATAACAAGTCTTCTCAGGGAGTGAGTACCATGTTTTGCAGTCGGTGAATTTATTGCTTAAGTAGTAGATGGTTTGCTCTTTTCTACCTGTTTCGTTGTGTTTCCCCAACACACATCCCATAGATCCCTCAGGCACTGTTAAGTACATTATAAGTGGTCTTCTAGGGAAAGGTGGCATCAAAATTGGTGGCTTTTGTAAATATTGCATTATTGTTTTGATGACTGTCTGAAAATCATCATTCCACTCCATTGATTGATCTTTTCGAAGTAGTTTGAATATAGGCTCGCACGTAGTAGTTAGGTGCGATATGAACCTTGAGATGTACTTCAATCATACTAAGAAACCACAAACCTATTTTTATGTTCTCGGAGGTGGAATTTCTTGTATAGCTTTCACCTTGTCAGGATCCACCTCAATACCTCATTGACTCACAATAAAACCCAATAGTTTTCCTGACCTGACACCAAATGTACATTTGTTCGGATTCAGCCTCAGTCTGAATTTTCATAGACGTTTAAATAATTTCTGCAAGTGAATGACGTGATCCTCCTCCGTATGGGATTTGGTAATCATATCATTCTTATTCGGAGATTCTTTCTCTTGACTTGTTTCTGCCACAACTTTCCCTTTATACTTAACAATGGTATTATCCTTATTTTGTTATTCAGGACCATATATTCGACCGCTGTGGGTCATACCCCATGTTCCTGCTATATTTGTAATCGTAGGCCCTTGGCTTATTGATGTTTCACATTCTTGTTTTAAACCATTGACATGGACGGTTGTTGCACCCAAAAATCCTCCCTCTTCATTTTAACCCTAATTGTCTTATACTTCACTATCATATGCATACATATATGTCATTAGGTCAAATACTCATGGAATCGAGGCATTTCTCTGCAAGGAAGAGTTGTGAAATTTGATTATTCCATTAAACAACAATATGAAACAGAAGTCAGGGTTTTAAGGTTTTAAATGAACTCCACACGATTTCCAATCTATCTAATAAACAACCAAACAAGTTATCATCATGTCAATCTCTTATGCGTTCCAACACGCTTTGAATTATGCAGAAAGTCAAACGTTTTAGTTGATTAGAGACAATACAAACATAAATTCAGTATTGTGCGTTTCGAGCTCACAAATTCACAACTCAAGATCATAAAATGGTTTGGGAATGATTCTTCAGTCATTATAACCGTCTTGATGTCTTCATCATTTCATATGTTCATGTCGAATACTAATTTGGTGAGGAAGATTTTCTAAAGCGCAAAATACTTGAAATGCTGTATACAGTGGATTTACTGTTTCTCTAGTTTTCAGATGCTTAAAAATTCGTAACTTCTGACTGGAACATCATCTTTGAGTTACTCTGGGATCATTTTAATCGTCTTGTTATTTCCTCCAACTTTCATGTTCAGCTTGAAATCCAATTCTTTGAGGAAGATCTCTGAATACCCGAATACTATGAAGTTAAACAGTGAAAATACAATGTTGAACCGTTATTTTTAAGACGTTCAAAAATTCATAACTTTCACTCGATTCGAGGGTTTTGAGTGGTTCTTTGGGAGAAAAATCCGTCTTGATTTTATCTTGGATTCATATGTCTAGGTCAGGAGCTAATTCTTTGCAGAAGATTTTTGAAAGTGCGAATTACCATAGATTTTTACAGTGAAAAAAGATTGACAAACATTTATTTTCTTGATGTTGAAAAAATCATAACTCTCTCGATTTTTATTGTATCGGGATGGTTCTTGAAGCATTGGATCATAAATTTTGTCTACTACAACTTTGCTTCAGAGCTGGAGTTCAAACACTATTCTGAAGGTTTCCGTTTATGGTCTGTTTCACAAGTGGAACAATGAAATTTGATGAGACTGAAAAGATGTTTGTCTAAGACATAAATTCTTGTCGCTTCAATGGTCATAACTTCTTTGATTTTTATCGTATCATGTCCATTCTTTCAAAATCATGTCACAAATTTCATCATCTTTATTTTTGAATCAGGGCTCGAGTCGAGGTTTCGCATCAATGATGACCTTGCATTTTCTACTCGCATTATGCACTAAATTTGATGACACTATAAAAACAAGGCCCAATTCAAATCCATATCCAAGGCCCAATGGAGAGAACTATATATTGATTTTCTCTTCACAATTCAAGGACACACAAATTATTTTCTAAATTTCTTACAAAATTCTCTCTAATCTCTCAAGAATCAAATTCAACTTTCAATAAAAAATTCAAGAACATCAACAATATTCATCCAAACTTCAAGATCGAAAAAGTCAAAAAACTTGAAATCTCTTCCCTTTTCTTCCATTGATCCGCGACTTCCTAGCACCGTTAGACCTCCGCCATGATTTGCTTTTACCACTGCCGGCCACCATCGATCATTCTCTGGTCTTCCCTGCAAAATCCGTGGCCTTCTCTTCTCCGCCAAACCGCGATTTGACCTCGATTCTCTCCCTCCTTATGCTCTCATTTTTCCATCCTCCTTCGTGCTCAGATCAATTCCTATAACATTTCTTATCTTCTTTAAACTCCTCTTCGACTTCAACTCGGTAATTCAATTTTGATATCAACTATTTTGAGATGTGGAATTGGTTGAATCATCACCTTAAAGATGTGATAAAATATTAAATTCAATTGCTTGTTTGTTGATTATATGGAAATTTATGTGTCAATGTCAAGATTTGTTCATAATTTTGGAAATTAACATGTCGAAGCTTGATTCCTAGTCAATTACTTAATGCATATTTCTTTGATCTTGACACTTTTGGAATCAAACTTTGAACTGTTATTTTGACATTGACATGTAAAGTACTCTTGATGCTTGGATTTTTGGAATTAAGGTGGATTCCACATGTTGAGTTTTTGATGAGGATTAAGTTGTAAATTCATGAGTTAATGCAACTTTTCAAATCAATTTGTTGATGAATTCAATTTTTCAACATTTAAATTTCAAATCCGATAAGTTGCATTAAAACTTGAACTATGTTGTTTTTTACTTGAATTATGCGGATTTAATTTGTTTGTAAAGCGCTTATAGCTTCAAAGCGATGATATATGAACCGACACACGCTTTTACATATGTTTATGAGTTTTTAAACTCATTTCTATTAAATATTGGTACATGTACAAGTTGCTTCCTGGAAACTATAAATACCTTGAAAATGGTTCTTCAAAGGTTTTTTAATGCATATTCATGCTTGTTTGTGCGTTTGTGGACCATTATGGTGGAATTTTACAGTTTCCGTTGTGATTTTTCGAGCAGTTTATGTGTTGATGGTGTTACTTCCCGGGAATGGTAAGTTATACTTGCAAGGTGATTTAATTCACGGTGTATACTTATTTGAGCTTCTTGGTAAGTTTGGTAGCTACTAGTAACATTGTGGAGCGGTTTTATACCAACTTTTTGTGTAGTCATGTTTATGACGCAATGCTTCCCGGAGTTTGCTTTTTTGCTTCCAATATGCATTTAATTTATACGTCTTCATGATTTAATCATAAATTTAATTGTGTTCAGAATGCATAACTCCGATTACAGTTTCTTGTTATCACTGATGTGTATGTTGACTTATGCAAGGTACTTTGTGAGAGGTTTCAATCATGTAACTAAAGTGTTGGTTATTTGATAGATTTGTGGATTCACTTTCTACACGATTTACGTTGATTCTCAGTTCATGAGAAATATGCACTGGTTATGTTTTTGTCTGGATGTGAATTTGTGTGTAGGTGTTCTGTTTATTGTGAATGTGTCTGACACGCATTCCCATTGTGCTTTTATTGATCAACGCATATTCTGACTATTATGTTATTGATGCTAGCTTGCGCGAAGTTTTTCGGAGTATTTATTCTTTTGCGTGCTTGCTACGAAATCTTGTTCGTTTGGTATTACACTGATACTGATTTATACTTCCGCATCATTTACCGCTTTCCATTCCATGAGAAGTAGGAATAGAGATGCATGCTTTACCGCTTTCCTTGACATGAGAAGTAGGATATAGATTTATGTTCTTGGAGTCCCTTTGAGGAAAATCTGGTTTATTTAAAGACCTGTTTAAGGAAATTCCTACTTGTGTTTTTTTTAATGCGGTATGATTACTTTTGTGCCAAAGACCTCGATGAAGGCGTCCCATTCCTATTCCCCATTGATAAGTCCTTAAAGAAGGCAAGGCGAGCAGAGGGTCCGTAATTGACTCCGCCATTTCTTGTTCGTGTCGTTTGTAGCTTGTGTTGTACGTTGATGCTATGAACTATATTGCTTCTGTTATCGAGTTAATTAGGAGGAATACATGGATTTATAACCAATCCCCCACACAGTGCCTTTAGCTCACATTTGTGAAATGTTGTCACTTTGATGTGATCTCATTATTACCTTCTATTACTTACCTCGATCCACGATATCTTGGTTAGATGCTTAGTCTCTTATGACGATTCACTTTCGTTCTTCTCTTGCCTCGACTATTTGATATCTTGGTTAAGGGTCGAAACTCCTTTTTTTCTTGCCCTGATAAGTCGATATCACGGTTATGAACCATTATTCCCCCTATTTCGCTTGTCTCGACAATTTGATGTCTTGGCTAAGTATCTCTTTATCCTACCTTGATGATTAGATATCATGGTTAGATGCCCCACTCCCTTTGCCCTGCCTCGATATACAATATTGTGGTTAGGCATCCCTCTCCTTATCCTACGTTGGTGGCATGATACCTCGGTTAGGTGTGAGCTACTTGAGAGAATGGACACTGCTCAAGCTTTATGTGCTTGTTTGTTTTGATATTGACTTTGTGTGATCTCCTTGTGTGTGTGTTTCCTTAGGTTTTGAACCATTTATTGATCCCTTAGGATCTCTCGATTCAACCTTTGGTGACAATTCGAGATAGACATTAGGTTGTAATCCATGCATGCTAACATAGGTAGAGATTTCCTGTTTGAACTCGACCTTAGGGCCATCATTGTATGATAACATTATGGGTAGATTTAGGATAGCTTCCCTTAGTTGTTTTATTTTCTTTTGCATTTTTAAAACTAAAACTCTTTTCTTGGCAAATGCATAAAACATCTAACATTTTCAAACCCTTTTTCAAGGTAAAAAATACTAACCAACGCAAATCATATTTAGTCCTTGGACTCTTTTTTTTTTTGAAAACATTTTCGATAAGGATGTGTCATTTCAAATTTGAGCAAGTTAAAATGCTAAGTGTGTGAGTGGTTGAGCATGAGTCTCTTACTAGCTGCAACACCAAGCACAAGTTTCAATCCTAACCGCAAGGATGCGAACATGGCATTATCCATGAAAAACATTGCAACTTACCAAAACTATTGAACGAAACTACGACACTCTGATTCCTTAAAAGGGATATGTAGGCATTTGGTCATGGGGCTCAGCCGAGTGAAACTTTGTAAATATTTACTTCTTTTACCCTTGCTTTCTTTTGCATGCATCCTCTCTTTGAATTTTTTCTTTTAGCTTGTAAGAGTAGATTTGAACACACCCATTAATTAGAACAACAAGAGTGGGTCCCGTAGAGTACTACAGACGTGTGGGGTGCTAATACCATCCCCTTGCATAATCGACTCCCTTACCCATTTCTCTCAGTCGTTTGATCGTGATTTCACCCTTCTAAGGTTTACTCGATATTTACCTTTCCCTTCCTGTGGGATAAAAAATGTTCAATGGTGACTTCATTGATTTATCTCGATGATATTTCAGCCGGTTATTTCAGCTTGTGACTTCACTGGAGACAAATTGACCAAATGCTGGTCCATCCCGGAGTCTCTTCTAGCTCTTGTTTTGTTTTCTTTGGGTGTTTATTTTTATGCTTTAAAGTTATTCATTTGTACATATTTATCTGAGCATATGTTTGCATTTCATCTTTATTGCTTTCCATATACTGGTGTTGTAATGAATTTGTTTGTTTTTCAGGTTGTGTGGGATGTTACTATTAAGGTAAAAGGCCCAATACCCAAGTTAGGTGACAAACAATAGGAACACTAAGAATAGAGTGGAACCAGACGAATATGGGATGTAGATCTCCCTAGATGGCTATGTCGTCCATGCTCATATGAGGTTCTAATGAGGTGTTTTGTACCCAAAAATTTGCCCTCCCATTTTTCATTCAAGATGTTATCCTAGGGTTTCTCAAATACTCAAAATGGCTAAGGATTTGATCAAACGGATTCTCCTCCTATGTATTGAGTTAGCAATTAGGGTTTGGTATTTCTCAATAAAAATTGAGTCTTCAAGGTTTAAAATGGTCTTCATGGTTCTTTATGTATTCTCATGAATGCTCGTGCCAAATTTCAAGCCTTGCATTGCGAGTTTGCTCAGTCAATGGTTCAGATGACTGAAAATCAACTGCGTTGACCCAAAAGTCGACCTTTTCAATATCAAGTTCAAAATATTGTAACTTCTTCATTGTTTTGATATTCTTGAGTGTTTCTTTTTGTGTATCACTCTCCTTGACATCATCTCCAACTTCTCTTTACAAGTCAAGAGCTGATTACATGTGAAAGATCATCGGAAATTTGAATACTTTAAAGGTCACTTTTTGGTTTTGACCTAATTTCAGATAATTGTTGCCTGACTTCCAAGAGTCATAATGTCCTTAATTTTCAAGATCTAGAGACGACTATTTTTGCATATTATCATAAACGATGTCATCAACAAGTCTTCTTCAAGAAAAATGATCTATAATGCTTCACTAAATTTCAAGGTGCCGAGTTCTCAACACAAAAACTTTTATCTTAAAGCCCACTTGTATTGATCATTCAAGGTCTTTTAGGTTTGGATCGATTTATGATGCAAGATGAGTTGATTTGTGAACGGTCGGTGCAAGGCATGCCTTTTAAGTATTCAAAGTTGGTTTGCAAATTTTCATATTTGAAAATTCTTTGAGAAGAAACGTGAATTTCATGGTGTGATTAAATTCCGTCCATTTCGAAAGAGGAATCTATCAATAACTCTTGAGAGTTTTTATCCTTTAAAAATTCAAGGGTTAATTCGAATGTGCAAGGCATATTTCCTTTATTCATCGACTTTTATTTAAGACATTCATCATCATTCAAGATGTCAAGTTCTTATTTCATTCAAGAATTGAATTCAAAATTCAAGATTCAAATATCATTCAAGTTTCAATTCTAATTCAAAGAATTCAAATGGTGGATAATGAGAATATGGTCAAAGTCATGATTACGGATTGAACATGGAAAGGCTAAGTAAAATTCACATGAAAATGGGAAGAGAAGAATATTATTGGAGAATGTATCATTACAAGAATATTCGAAATTTCAAATAATTTCCATTTTGCATTCATACAAATATGCATTCAAATTTACAAAATCCATCATGAATTCAAGTTCATTCATGAGAAGGTATTTAAGCATACACTTGAATTCAAGGCTCATCCATAAATTTCATGATTCAAAACCATTACACCATTCTTGGTTTCATTACAAAATTACATTCACGAGTGCATGAAAACTAAAGTTCTAAACCCACACATAAACCATATTCTAATCAGCCCCAAAACTTGTCCAAATCAACCCCACAAATTGTTAAATTGTCCATCGCACTAATGCTCAAAACCTGTTACATAAACCTGTCAAACATGTTCACAAACCAGCCCATAAAACTTTCAAAACAGTCTTGTTATACTGCACAAAAACCAGACACCTATACAGTCCAAAAGCCTTGTTGTTGCTGCCCCTAATCAGTCCAAAACCAGCCTGTTTGCAACAAAAAAAAAGCAGCCCTGCTGTCCATTGCTAGACTGTCCAAAAACCAGTCCAAAACCAGTCAAAACAGTCCAACAAATACATAAATTCAACAATATAAAAACAAAAAACAAAGAAAGCAATGAAACAGTTCCTAAAATTGTTCAAATTTATCTCATTTTCCCCTCCCAATTCAATCCCTCATGCTTCTATAAAACCAGAAGACAGAAAAGCAAAAAAAAGGGATTGAGAGGAAAAATCACAGCAAAGAAACACACAAATAACAGAGAGAGAAATTTAGAGGAAAAATTGTAATGAAACTCTATACAAAAGGCAGTGACTTGATCCAATAAACTTACATGCCCAAACCTTCAATATCCATACTTTCCACCATACTCAAAACCTACTACCAATCCCCATGATCTTACTGCTCCAAACATCATCATAACATCAAGCAGCTCTATAACTCACATGTAACAACAAACTGTTGCTAGCTTGTTGAATTCAGAACCTACAGTAACATTAACACATGACAAATCCCTTTATTATTCTTCACCCATCATTCACAATCAACAATCATCATCACCCTTCAGTCGAATTACTCCAACTTCAATTGCAATGTCACCTTCCAATTTTTTTCGTAAACCACTGATTTCGCCTTCACTGATCATCAACATCACCAACTTTTCATCGCACTTCTTCACTGCGAGCAATAACAACACCACAACTTTAATATGCAACAACGTCACCATTTTCGTATCATTCTCCGTGAAACAAAACCCATCGCAACAATGACAAATTTAACAGATTTCTAAAGTGTACAGAAATAAAATAAAATTGACGAAGTATGAGATCAAAGCGATACCTGGATTTAGCTTTGGAATTCTCTTCTCATCAACAGCATGAAAGAAACGTCGAACTTTCTCCGGCAGGTAAGCATTGCATATTTTCTTCAATCAGTTTCCATTGAATCGAGCGGCGTTTGAAGTGTGACGCAGATCTGAGATGAAATAAAAAGAAATCCGAACTGGAGCAGAAAAAAAGTAAATGCGGCGCAGTGAAAACGCGAGAGACAAAGTGAGAGGAAGAGAATGTTGGTTTTTCTTTTAGAGAGAGGAGGATCAGGGGAAAGGGATTAACTGTTAAGAGAGAGAATTAATTTGTTTTTTAGTTGAGTGTTATTGGGAACAAGTGATAAATTAATTAAAATAACAAAAAAACAAAAGAAAAATAAGTTTCCCCCTTCCCAATACAAAAGCTCATGTGGCGCCTCCCATTTAGTGTTCTAGGGTTACAAAAACTTTTCCTTATCTTCTTTTTAACCTGGTCAGCCCATTGGGCTGCTGGCCCAATTTCCATTACTGTTTTCCCTTTTATACTAATTAATTCATAATAATAACGAATAAGCAATCCAGTACAGCTGGCAAAGCATACCAATTATAACCAGGAGGAAACGGGTTCAACCCCTACTGGGACTTGGTTTTCTCTTTTTTCTTAATTTCTTTATGTTTTTTATAACAAAAATAGTTTAGTTAATCTTTAGTTTTAACTTTAAAACACAATTAAATAAAAGATATATATAATTTCAAAATTAAGTTATTTTCTTAATTAGTTTAGTTTAGTACTTTGTGAATACTTTTATTAACATGTTTTACTGTTTAGTTAACTTTCTTTCAAATTATTTAGTTTCTACATGATAAAAATCAAATAAAAATAATAGATTAAAATTTATTTTCCCTTTCAAATCTTAATCATAATACCAAGAATTTCATTTCCATACTTTGTTAATTAATCTTTAATTCATAGATTATTGTAGTTTTAATTAATTGTTCGATTCAATTTGGTTGTATTGATTACCCATTTAGACTTTTAATCGTCGATTCGATCCATCCCCATTTGTAAATTTGTACCCCCATTTCCGAAAGTTCTGTAATAGCGTAGAATTTTAATTTCCGCAATTTACTGTTTTTCTTTATACTGTATAGTAATTAGGCGTGTATGGCAATATTAAAATCAATCGCTAGACGATCCTAATAAAATAAAAATTAACTTGAATCAAACACTTTTCACACGCGCACCTCTAGGGTAACCTCGCTTGTTGCCTTCGGAAAAAAAATAGTCATGTCCCTCGAATGCGGAACGCTTTAGCAAAGATCCTTTGATATAAAAAGATCATAGTCCCTCGATGTCCCTCGATGTTGCCTTTGGTAAAACGATCTAGTCCCTTACCAAAATTGCTAAAGCGTCTCACAAGTTGCCTTCTATAACTGTACGATTGACCCGCGCCTGTCCCTTCACATCCAATGATGGGGCTTCTTACCAATCAATGGTAATATAGAAACATCTAAAGGAGGAGGAAAAGAACAAAGACCTTTTGAGTAGGTAGGACACTCGTATTTGCTTGCTCACAAATTAAAACCATTTCCACACTTACACTTTCAAAACATCTTTCCAAAAACAAACATCTCTTTGAACTATTTTCAAAACCAACACTTTGTATACATTCTTATAGAGACGAGAATCATTACAAAGTTTGTCGAAACAAAGGCATTTTCAAAATACTTTTAAAACCCACCACAAACACATTTCAAACAAAGCAATTTCAAAAGTGATCTAGCAAGAAACTAAGAGCCCATAGATAACTATGGATGAAAAGGGTGCTGACACCTTCCCTTTTCATAACCTACCCCCCAAACTCAAGAAAAAATCTTGAAAGGTCTTTCATGTTCTTTTCACCCTTTCCGTATTGGATAAAAGAAAAGTCAGTGGCGACTCTTGCTATCCGCAATAATTGCGATAAAACACAAAACACCAAAGTCAGTTCTCCCTCCGTATTACAAGGTGATATCATTATCATGTAGGTGTATGATGATAGAACTCTCAAGCGAACCTGGGATTCTAAGTTACCATTAACCTTACCTTGACCTAGTCTTGACCCGTGAGTGAGGCGGGAATAATCTTTACAGGTTCAGATGGTGACTATGTTCTGATGGCGACTGTATTGTTCTGTTGATGATTATGGTTCTATGGTTATGTTCCAGACCGTTGATTCTGGTATTCTTGGTGTGTTTAGAGACACTACAACACAACAACAATTTTGTGGAAACATTGATTCCATGAGTATTGCACTTGCATCATTGCATATTTACTTTTTACAAAAGAAATGCATAAAAAATGTATATAAATAAAGAGTTAATCTGCATATGCATACCATTTCCAGGTTATCCGAGATCGCCTTTTCATTTGGGATGGATAACAACACAAATATAGGTAAAGAGCTGCTTAGGAAAACATCTTGTTACCAATTTCATGGTTTTGCTTTGGCTCTACTGAGAGAAATGGGGGTTCTTGTGACCAGTCCTAATGAGAAGATTTTCAGAGATCGATATGGGAATTTGTTGCCATTGCTGAATGATGGGTATGGGAAGTGGGCTATGGTTTCACTTTTGCAATTCTATGATTCACAATTACTACCTTCACATCACATTTCTCCTGGAGATACTAGGGGAGACGCATTACAAAAACTAGCTCCAATCTGCCTCCCTTCGCTCCCACCTTTGCCTGGCGAAGCTCCGTCTCCCGGTGACATATCCACTATTGCCCGACGATCTTGTGCGAACAAGGTTTTCCTGATGAGATTTCCTATATAGACCAGTCCAATTATCTTACAATTTTATCATATTACAGGTCCTAAAACACCTTCTAATCACAGGGTTTCATCATCTATTAACAACCTATAATTCTATACTCAATATACATCAATTATAAACCATTATTCATCACAAATTCATCAATTTCTCATCAAACAACACTAAATCACCATCTACCAAAACCTAAGGAAATATACCAATCACATAAACCTTAAATCGAGTATAATAATAATTATAAAATTCCCCTTACCTTAAGATTATAGCAATAATTCACTTCTTTTTGGTTTTCTACCGAAATCTCTTGCCTCTTTGTGCCCTAGCCTCCTTTCTCCACAGCGTCGGTTTCTTTCTCCCAATTCTATGATCGTTCCTCCATGATTTTCTTTTCCCCTAATTCCTTGTATAACCTTTAGACCCTTAATATCAAACTTCCCACCTTGTCCTTACTTATCCTTCACTAATTACCATCTCGCCCTTATTTTCTCTACACTTCTATTATTCTATTTTTCCCAATTAAAACAATTATAAATAATTATTCTAATTATTTCAAAATACTAATAATCCTATTAATTAGTCTAATTCCTACTATGCTACACATAGCAACCCATCATACATCATAGTCATCCAAATATCATATTCGAACATCATATTTATCTCAATCATCATGGTACATTTCACATTCATTATAGTATCACAAATAACTATAAAGGATCACATATAATCACCAAGACATCAAATACTTCACTTTGACTCATATAATCACACTAAATTAATCCATTAAATAATTAATCTTGAATTCGGGGTGTTACAACCTCCACCCATTCCTACTCGACAGAACAATGATCAACCTTTTGTTCAACCAGGGCTTGTTCGTGTTCATGTTCAATAGCTTGAAAATGATAAATATGATGACTTAATGCCTCATGTTGATGAGCCGACTAAATATGGAAAAAAGATATGTGTGCTCGAGGAGTGTATGCGAGCCTTCGAGAATCAGGGAGCTATGGTCCTTGATATGTCTGATTTGGGCTTGGTCCCTGGAGTGAAGATTCCTCTAAAGTTTAAAGTGCCAGAATTTGTAAAGTACAAGGGAACTTCCTGTCCTAAGACACATGTCAAGTCTTACTACAGGAAGATGTCAGCATACTATAATGATGAACAATTGCTTATGCACTCTTTCAGGGCAGTCTGACTGGTGGACCGCTAGAGTGGTATATGCAACTTGAAGGTACTCGTATCCATACTTGGAGAGAGCTAGCTGAAGCTTTCATTCACCATTACCAGTACAACACCGACATGGAGCCTACAAGAACTCAACTGCGGAATCTATCGTAGAAGAAGAATGATTCCTTTAAGGAATACACACAAAGGTGGCGTGAAATGGAGGTTAGGGTCCAACCGCTGATGATGCAATGGGAAATGGTAGATATGTTCACCAGCACCTTGTAGGGGCAGTATTATACGAGTTGTAGTACCTCCAATACATTTGCCGAAATGGTGACATATGGGGAAAGGATCGAAATTAGAATCAAGTTGGGAAAGATTTAAGATGTCTCTGGCACTAACACTGGTAATGCAAAGAAGTCTTTTGGTGGTTTCCAAAAGAAGAAATAAAGCGACTCCAGTGCCCTCTATTCATGGAAGCGTAAAGGTAGGGCTCATCAGGAGTCTGATCACCAAATTGTTGATGTGACAATCCCAGTTGTTGCACCTTAGCGGAAGACATATGCGCCAAGACAAGGCAATCATCAAAAGCCGAGGCTGCCTCCTAGGAAGTTTGATGCAATTCCCATGTCCTATGCAGAATTACTACCTCAGCTACTTGAATTGGAATTGGTTGAGTTGCATACTTGGAAAGTTCACCCTGAAAAATTTCCAACTAGCTTTAATGCTAATGCTACGTGTGAATTTCATTCTGGTGGACAGGGGCACACCATTGAAAATTGTTATGCTTTTAAGCATAAATTGCAAGACTTATTGGATTCCCAAGCTATTAATTTCAGGCTAACACCGACGCCCAATATTCTATAATAGCCTTTTTCTGTAGGCTACATCATATCCTTGTAGTCTGACATGAGTAACAAAATCATGCAGGTTGTCAACCCGATAAGTCAATGCATGCATATCTTCGGTAAGCTCTGACATACTACGATCATGCCAGTAGGCGTAGTCGTGCTGATCTCTCTGAAGTTATCGGACTTCTTACATCATATCGTTATATTGTGCTTCCATCCTTTGATAGTGTTGAGCTTCAGATTCATTATGGTGCAACATTTCAGCATAAATATCATCAAGAGTAGCTGGCTGCCCCTGGTTTCTTCTTCTTTGGGGCTGGTGCCCGGATGATGAACCTTCAAGATTCTCGAAAGGAATTTGTGTAGTGTGTTAGTGGGTGTCAGGTTAATGAAGATCTTGTTCTAGTACTTGCTCCATTTCATCGGGTGCAACATTGCTCGGATCACCTGGATTATTTTGAACATTCTCACCAGGAGCAATTAGATCATAATACCACTTATCCATATCTGTTACATTGGTAAGCTGGGGATTTGGAAAAATAATACTTGGAATTACTTTGTTCCGCACTATAAGATTGTATCTTCCATCATCTCTAGCCTTGATTATGTGCCCAGCACGACAGTTGTCAACATCAATACATAGAGCTGGTAGTGAAGGTAGATTCTCTTGTTTGTCGCCCAAGTTCAAAGAAAGTGCTATAGAGGTGACTAATCCTCTAATACAGAAAGGGGTAATACCTCTTGCATAGATAGGATGGATATACGCCAAGAGGAACACGCTAGCATTGATCTTCCAACCATGCGTGAAGATGCAGTGCGGGAAAAACAATTCTTTGGAATTAACTTTATTGTTGTTCCCGAAAATGGTGTTGGAAAGGATGCGATGAAAGTAACTGATGGAAGGATTATGGATAAATTAAGAAAAAAGTCCTTCCCAACTAGAAGGTCGCTCACCAGTTAAAGCTTACCATACACCGAATGCTGTCGAAGCCCAATCTTCTTCTGGAGTAATTCGGTAGTACAGTTCTCCTCCATGAGGGAAATGTAACAAATCCCTCAGATCTTCTTGATTCACATAGTATTCTTTGTTAAATAATCTAAAGTTTGCAGTGAGGTGAGGTACATCTTGTCATCTGCTGGATTGTTGTAGGAGAAAGAGCTCAAAAATTCCAAGGTCAAATATTCATAAGTTGGGTGGTTCAGTGTGCAGACATAAGATAGGTTAGAATTTTGAAGTAGCCATTGCACACTGTCTAACAATCCCAACTCATGTAGACAGTTAACATCAACATACCTTGTAGCAGTAACGAACATTGATAAAACTTATGGTACTGAGCTTCTTGATGTACCCCAGCTTCTCCATTTCTGAACACGATTCCGAAAAGGTCAGGCTTTCCTCTTGGGTTTTGAACTCTTCGAAACATAATTAGATGCAATGAAGGTGGAAAGTTTCAGTTACGAAGCTGACAGAAGGTTGTGGTTTATGGGTTTTGTTTCTCAAGTACTTAAATAACAGAACAATATAAAATGCAGGCATTGTATTTTAATGGTGTTTAATGATAATTTTGGAAATAGAGGATGTGGGACGGTCAGGGTTAAGGAATATGGAGAAAGGGTTTTAATGGGGTTTAATGATAGTTGAAGAGGATGACAAAAAAGAACGAATCTGGTATCTGTTTGAAAAAAATACACGCGCAGGTTTTTGTTTCATACCGAGAGGCACCGAATATGTGTCGAGTGACACACTTCATAAGGGTCTAGCGATTGTCACATAACGTGTGGCGAACGGTATAATAAAAAAAACTAAAAATTTCCAGAACTATTAATAATAAACGCGACAGAGCAATACGTCAAGGCACACAAAGATATTTTATATCAGTACGAAATAGAGTAATAGTGCAACAATAAAGCATAACATAAATGTAAATATCAGATATGGTGCCAAACATTTTGATATAATCCAGAAATTTTGAGTTTTTCTAAACAATAGTCTAAGAAGCAAAAACAGAAACAGAAAGTAAATATAAAGTAAACAAAAAGAAATAAAAGCTAGAAATGCAGAATGTTAGCAATGTCAGCCACTCCTGTTAGTGTTGAGAGCAGAGGAGTAAATATGCTGAAAGATGTGATCCACCTGCTCTGTTACTAGATCTATAAATCCATGAAACTCTATGCGCAATTTAGTGAATTCTTCCCTCAAGCAGTTTAACTTAGTTTGCACAACAAATAAGGAAGTATCTTGATCAACAGAGGGAGGTGCAGAGGAAACTGGAGCAACTAAAGCATAGGAAGGGGTAGGTGGGTCAGTGGGTAGAAAATGGTGATAAAATGGAGGTGTTTCTGGATCTATTTTTGTATTAGAAAGGAAAGCATCATTGTGGTCATAAATTTGAGGTGTTTCAGGAGAAGAGGGGGGGGGGGGGGGGAGGGTGAAGTTGGTTGCACTTCCAAATCAAAAAGCCAGTTGTTTCGGTTATGAATACGTGTTCTTGAATTGGGTAAGGTGAAGAGTTTCATAACCTGGTTGGTGATGAGAAGTTCAAATTCACCAGGGCCAAGGTTTCTAATTATGTTGTAATACATTGGGAGAACTGACTTGTTTTGGTGTTTTATCACAAATGTTGTGGATAGCAAGAGTTTCCATCGAATTTTCTTTTATCCACTAAGGAAAGGGTGAAAAGAATAGGAAAGACCTTGATAGATTTTGAGTTCGGGGGGTAAGTTATGAAAATGGAAGGTGTTTACACCCTTTTCATCCGTAGTTATCTACGGGCTCTTAATCGCTTATCTCACTTTGAAAATTTTCTTTGTGTTCATAATTTGAAAATATATTGAAAATTTTCCAATATAAGTCGAACTTTGTAATGATTCTTGTATCGGTCCTCAAGAATGTATACAAAGTGTTTTAGAAATTATTTTTGAAAGTGTAGTGTGAAATGTTTTATTTTGAGAAAGAGATTTGTAAGCAATCGATTAACAGTATTCTACCCACTCAAGGTCATTCTTGTACTTTTCCTTCACCTTTAGATAGTGCTATACGTACCATTAGTTAGTAGGTAGCTCTATCGTTCGTTCATTGAAGGAAACTTGTAAGGACGCTCTAGAAATTTTGTAAGGGACTAGATCATTTTTTCGAAAGGCAATATCGAAGGGTCATCGAGGGACTATGATATTTTATACGAGGGTCTTGGCTAAAGCATCCCCAATTTCGAGGGACATGACCTTTATTATGAAAGCAGTGAAGAGAGGTTACCCTAGAGGTGCAGGTGTGAAAATGTGTTTGTTTCAGTTATTTAGTCTTGAATTTAGGTTTTCTAGCGTTTGGTTTTATGTTTCCATATGTAATACGGTGGGAGAACTGACTTGTTTTTGCGTTTTATTGCAAATGTTGCGGATAGAAAGAGTCGTCATTGACTTTTATTTTGTACAATAAGGAAAGGGTGAAAAGAACAGGAAAGACCTTGATAGATTTTGAGTTCGGGGGGCAGGTTATAAAAAGGGAAGGTGTTACCACCCTTTTCATCCTTAGTTATCTACGGGCTCTTAATAGCTTAACTCACTTTTTGAAAATTGTTTTGTGTTATGTGTTGGGAAAATATTTTTAATGCCAATGTAAGGCGAACATTGTAATGATTCTCATATCCGTCCTCGAGAATGCATACAAAGTGTTTGTTTGAAATATTTTGAAAGTTTTTGTGAGAAATGTTTTGTTTTTGTGAGCAAGCGATTAAGATTATCTAACCACTCAAGGTCGTTCTTGTATTTTCCTCCACCTTTAGAGAGTTCTATTTGTACCATTAGTTAGTAGGAAGCACTATCATTGGATGTGAAGGGACAGGAGAGGGTCATCTTATGATCATCGAAGACAAATGGTAAGGACGCTTTAGCAATTTTCGTAAGGGACCGTCATAGTTTTTATTCGTAGGTAACTAGAGGGACTAGATCATTTACCAAAAGGCAACATCGAGGGACTATGATCTTTTTGTATGATGACTTGATCGGGGGTCTTTGCTAAAGCGTCCCTACGTTCGAGGGACATGACCATTATTTTCCAAAGGCGACAAGGGGGGTTACCCTAGAGGTGCAAGTGTGCGAGTATGTTGTATTCAGTTATTTTAGTCTTTGCAGTTAAGGTTGTCTACTATTTGTTTTTAGTCTTGCCATATAATCCTAGTTACTAAGTAGTAGTATAGAATAATAACAATAGGTAAAGGAAGAAACGTAAACCCTAAACTATTACAATGTTTCAGGGTATATACAAAATAGTAAAGCGGAAAGTAAAAATCCTAAGCTATTACAACCCGTAAATAGTTACATACTAATGAAAAAGGAAAGCAAGAAATAATTACATTTGCGAAAACCTATACATTTGATCTGAAGGTGTAAAATAAAAATAGAATCGAAGGGAAAAGAAGTGTTTTTTGAGGTTTTTTATGAAAAATGTTTTTTGATGGTGGGTAAGCAAACCTAAAAATTAATTAATTTTAATTAACAAAATAGTTGATTAATTAAATTAATAAAAAAGGAAATGTTAATGAGAAAAACCAAAAACCTAATTATTTTTAGGGTTTATAAAAAAATAATTCTTTTAAGGGAAAAAAATTAATTATCCAAAGAAACATAGGGGAAGAAAAACCAAAGAGAAACGGTTAGAAAATAAAAAAAAAATTTTGAAAATGACAGGGGTGGGTATTGAACCCGCGCCCTTAGCTTCCTCAACCATACGCTTCACCACTGCGCCAGGTGCGCGCTTGTGTTGAAAGAATAGGATCAACACGGTATGTAGTAAACCTGCAGGAATTGGAAAATTATTAAAAAAAGTGTCAAAAGCAGGGATCGAACCCACACCTCGTTATACAAATGCCTTTACATGCGCTCGCTTGCCACTGGGGTGACTATACATTCGGTATCATAACTGAAACAAATTAAATATAAAATAAACTATATTGCATTGACCGGAGAAGCGCCAGAGCCCTAGCTCCGATCGTCTTCTCCGATGACTCTTTTCTTTGTTCCTGCAAAATAAACATAGTTAGTGATCCAAGGGTACCCTACCCCCTCCTAAATCAGGCCTTGTGAGTTCAATGGAAGTGTTATTTTAGGCTGAATCACGCTGCAAAAAGAGTTACGATAAAAATAATTCAAAATGGTGTGGATATGGCAGTTCATGGTTCGATCATAATGGGGCTCCCACGATGGGTTTTTCCTGCATATTGATACCTCAAAAACACATTAGCATGGTTAGTATGCGTTAAAACACAGAGAAAAAACAAAATTATAAATTCAGGCAATGGTGGAAATCAATGATTCTTAGTGGTGCGTTTCGAGCCCTTTGGATCATCAAGGATGATCCATTCTTACCCTACAATGCTTCAGGAATTGAATGGAACGATTGGTTTGTTGTGAAAGTGGATGCAAGCTATGGTTTCAAGTTTCCCTAGTTCTTGGATTTTTTTGAGATTTTGGAGAGGTTTCTTGCAAGGGATTTGTGTGTTGATGTCTGACACGATGAGGATATATAATGAAGAATTAGGTCAAACAAATATGGGCTTGGTCTTTGTAAGAAGGCTTGACTTTTTCTTTTTAATTTTGAATTTAAATATATAAAAATAAATAAATAAATAAAAACCCAAGGGGTGCATGAGTAATTTTTTAGGTTCACTATGAAGTATATAACATGCATGGACCTTGAAACACAAGCCCAATAGCCTAAAATTCCATGTTTGATCGCTTTTGGTTTCGTGCATTTTCTCAAAATTTCCCAACTTGAACTAATCATAACTCTCTCAATTTTTATTATTTGAAGGTCATATTTGACTTTTTGGAAAGATCAAGATGTCATCTACAGTATTTATTTTGATTATTTTTGCATTTGAAGACTTTATCTTGATGTAAGTTGCCTTGACAAAAAGTGTCTTTTGGTTGACCTTTGAAATGACCTATAATGTATTGGCCCATATCTCTCAAATGAAGCATTTTTTAGACTTGAGCCTAGAGAGAAAAAGTTGTATAGAATTAAATTTCCTTTAAAATGAGCTTTGGTTGAGGAAAATCTGATGAAGCATATGGAAGTTGTGCTTGGTCAAAGTTCAGTTGACTTCTCCTTAAGAAAACTCTAATTTAGTGACTTTTGACTTTTGATGGTTTGAGATTTTTCTTGATGAATCATGATTAACCATTGATCAAATGATGAATGTGACTTCAAAATCTTGATTTTAACCAAAAATCCTGAAGTTTGACTGTATGTTGATCATAATTGACTTTTTGTCCAATATAGTTCATTTTTAGTCATCTGAGAAATTGATTAAACAAACTTGTGATGCAAGGCATGAAACTTGGTATGAGAATTCTTAGAGACATATAAGAAACCATGAAATACACTTGAGGCCTTAGAAACTCAATCTTCCTTGATAAAAGTGAAGCCCTAGTTGTAGGTCCATTTCTTAGGAGGAGAATTAGTCAGATCAATTCTTGAGCAACCTTGAGCAATTGAGAACCCTATAACCATGAGAAGATGTCTTGAAGAAAATGGGAGTAAAAATATTGGGGTACAACATATTCCCCTGTTCAATCTTCTTAAACTGGAAGAGTTATATTGGCCTGTCCTCCATTCGTGATGTGAAGGTAGAAGAGGATTGAACACTTAAGTGCCCAGAAATTTTCACTCGTTGGTGTGTGAAGTGATACTGTTGGTTGATTATATTGCTTAATTGGGATTAAAGATGCCATTTAGATAGGTGAATGAATGTGATCGGAGATGGGCTTATAAATTCCATTCGGAGAGGTGACAGAACATCTTCGAAGATGGGCTTATAGATGCCATCCAAAGTAACTGTTAATAAGAGTATCAGAGGGAGTCTACGTTGGACTTTGTCTAAAGAATTCTTTTCAGAATGACTCTATGGGGAAAGGGATCAAGCAGTTTCTTATCAGATTTATTCTCTGAGGGAAATGCTTGTCATGTAGATAGTCGCCATGTCCTGTTTCGGGAATTAATCCACAATCTGTTTTTGTTGGTAAACCCGTCCTGTTTTGGGAATTCATACCACCTGGCCACATAGATCGTTTCCTAGTCCTATTTTGGGAATTAATCTTAGCCTGGTTATATAGGTAGTTTCGCCATCCAATTTAGGGAATTAATCTTTTCCTGGTCATATAGATAGTTGGCTCGTCTTGTTTCAGGAATTAATCTGGGACCTGCTTTTTATAGGTAAACTCGTCCTATTTCGGGAATCAATACCGCCTGGTCGTATAGATAGTTTCCTCGTCTTGTTTTAGAAGTTAATCTGCGACCTGGTCATATAGATAGTTTCCCTGTCTTGTTTCAGGAATTAATCTTTGACTTGTTTGAAAATTGCTAATGATATTTGTCTGTTTGTGGACTAACCTGAAAGAAACAAAGTTAGTTTTATGAAATGTCATGATGTATGTAATTCATTGTGTGATGTTTCTCTCAAACTAAATGAGAGTTTATTATATGCGTTTTGTATGCATATTCTATGATGTTTTATAAATGATGTATGGATGTAAGATGTAAAATGTCGTTGAAGCGTATTGGTAGCTTTGTGTAACATCTTTGGTTGGGGAAAATAAATCCATGATTTTCGCTGGGGATGAAGAATATGAATCTTAAATATTGTTTAGAATGTCTTCACTGGGAATTCATGCTTTCTGTTTGAGGATATTCCACTGGGGACATTCAACTTTTGCATGGGGATAGAAGAGTTCAGGAACATTGGTCGTTCATTGCTCTACTAAGGAATTTAGTTCTTATATACTCTGACTAGGGATAAAAGAAATGGATATTCTTCTGATGTGATACCTGACTAGATTTTAGATACCGTAGCAACTCTCTTGGGATATCAACCTTGACTACACTTTGTTGGAGAAGAGAATTTTGTCGGGGATTTGTAGTAATCAAAGAAATGAACTTTGCTTGGGAAATTAACTTTGTTGGGGAAATAAACCATGTTGGGGAAATAAACCATGTTGAGGAAATAAACCCTGCTGGGGAAATAAACCCTGCTGGAGAAGAGAATTCTGCCGGGGATTTCACATTGTTGGAGAAATAAACTCTACTAGAGAATTAAATTCCTGTGAACCGTGTTAAGGACATAATCTCTGATGGGGATTGGAATTTCGTAGGCTATGCTGAGGAAGTTTCCACTGTATGTTGGGGAGATGATCAAACTTCCTTATCAGCTAGGGGATCTATTGGAGAGATGATCATGTGAACTGCTGGAAGATGCCCTAATTTCCGTCTGAAGGCATATTAGACTCGTTGAGGAATGTATCTTTGTCGGGGATGAGCTCGTGAAGGTAGCTCTGCAGAGATTTCTCTATTGGGATTTGTGGATGACTTGAACGCTATCCCAACTCTTAGAGTCTTTAGTAAATACTTATTCCTGTTTTTATGCACATATTTATTAACAGTAATCATATTCATATGCATATTATCATTCAATTTAGTCATTGGACGTTTTTGCAAACAAAACAGAAAAAATAAAGCAAATTTGAAATTTGAATTCGACTTGTATTGATAACTTTCCTATAAACACGCAATTTTGTACAAAGAGACAAAAATCCTAGTAAGAGTAAATCGTCGTAAAATGAAGAAAGGTACAAAGGAAAAAAAATAAAAACAACTATGTGGAAATGATACCATCGAGTTTAAACTCTGCTATTGCCCCTATGTATTCTAATATCTCATCCCTCACTGTCATAAGAAGTTGACTGAATTGATCTGTACCATTTTAACTTGACATTGGTAACAAATCTTGTTGTATGTAGGTGATCCAATGGGACATAGTCGTACGCTTTAATCCCTAACTTTTTCCTGGACTGCCCTTTCGAGTTTTTAGTCCATTGGGATACCCTTTTTTGCCTAAGCCGCCTTTTCAGGTTTTCGACTTACCGGGTATGTACAATCTTTATATATATATATATATATATATATATATATATATATATATATATATATATATATATATATATATATATATATATATATATATATATATATATATATATATATATATATATATATATATATATATATATATATATATATATATATATATCCCTAATTTTTTCCCGGAACCTTTTGGTTCGCCGGGATGCCCTTATTTTTTCCTAGGTCAGTCAACCTAGCAGGTCTCTTTTATGCATAGTATTTTTTGACTATGTCCGCATTCACAGGGTGCGGAAAATCTTCACTGTTCATGGTGGTAAGTATCATAGCACCGCCAGAGAATATATTCTTGATTACAAATGGAACTTCGTAGGTAGGAGTCTATTTTCCCCTGGGATCACCTTGTGGTAGGATGATACACTTTATTACCAAGTCACCAGTCTGATATGCCTGATGCTTAACTTTCTTGTGAAAGGCTTTGATCACACGCTTCTAATACATCTGACCATGACAAACAACCACAAGTCTTTTCTCGTCAATCAGATTTATATGGTCCAGCCTAGTCTGAATTCACTCGTCTTTGTTTAAATCTGCATCTTTCATAATCCTTAGAGAAGGAATATGGACTTCGACAAGTAGGACAACTTCCATATTATAGACTAGAGAAAACGAGGTTTCCCCAGAGTATGTACATACTGAAGTGCAATATCCATGAAGAGCAAATGGAAACATCTTGTGCCAATCTTTGTATGTCACTATCATCTTTTGTATAATCTTCTTGATATTCTTGTTGGCGGCTTCCACTGCGCCATTCATCTTCGGTTGATACAAAGAAGAATTGTGGTGCTTAATCTTGAACTGCGTGCATAGTTCTGTGATCATAGTATTTTTAAGATTAGTACCATTATCTGGGATAATCCTTTCGGGCATGCCATATCGACAGATAAGGTTATGCTTAATGAACCAGTCCACAACATTCTTGGTAAGGGAGGAAAATGAGGATGCTTCAACCCACTTCGTTAAGTAATCAATGGTGACGAGGATGAAACGATGTCCATTAGAAGTGGTAGGCTTAATTTCTCTAATCATATCAATGCCCCATATTTCAAATGACCAAGGAGTAGTCAAGACATTCAGAGGAACCAGAGGCACTTGTACTTTGTCTGCATAGACCTGGCATTTGTGACAAGTTCTATAGTGATGATGGCAATCAGTTTCCATGGTCGACCAATAATAACCTTCTCTCAGAATCTTCTTAGACATTATGTGCCCACCAGAGTGCGTACCAAAGATTCCTTCGTGTATATCCTCCATAATTTTCTCAGCTTCCTTCTCGTCTACACACTGAAGCAGAGTTGAGTAGTGATTGCGTTTGTACAAAATTTTGTTTCTTAGGAAGAACTTGGCAAAGAACCTCTGTAGGAATTTCTTGTCATTAATAGATTCCCCCTCGGGATACTCTTGAGCCCCTAGGTATCTTTTTAATTCATGAAACCAAGGCTTTTCTTCTACTCCATTAGTATCAACTTCGTAGCAATGTGTCGGTTCGTCTAGTCTCTCAATACTAATTTGGGGAGCTTCATTGTCCCATATGACTCTGAACATAGATGACATGGTAGCCAATTCATCTTCTAACTGATTATCTTCTCGTGGAATATGCTCAAAAGTGATTTCCTCAAAGTACGTAATTAATGTCAACACATGCTCTTGATAAGGAATAAGATTCGGGTGCTTTGTATCCCATTCTCCCTTAATTTGACTGATCACTAGGGTTGAGTCCCCATATACATTCAAGAACTTGATTCTCATATCAATAGCAGATATGATGCCCATGATGCACGCTTCGTATTCGGCCATGTTGTTGGTATAATCAAAGCATAACCTAGAGGTAAACGGCGTATGGCAACCCTTGGGAGAAATGATCACAACACCAATTATGTTGCCAAGTGCGTTAGAAGCTCCATCAAAAACCAAAGTCCATCGGGATCCCAACTCAGGTCCTTCATACGGTCCAGGTTCTTCATAATCTGTAACTAGCATAATATTCTCATCCGGGAACTCAAAATTCATAGATTGATAGTCGTCTACGGCTTGGTGAGCCAAATGATCTGCCAATACACTTCCTTTAATTTCCTTCTAAGTAGTGTACTGAATGTCGTTTTCTGTTAAGACCATTTTCCATCTGGATATCCATCCGGAGAGAGAGGGTTTCTCGAATATGTACCTTATAGGATCCATTTTAGAGATAAAAAAGTAGTATGAGTTAACAAATATTGTCGTAGTCGGCGAGAAGCTCATGTCAAAGCGCAACAAGTTTTCTCGAGCAGTGAGTATCTTGTTCCACATTCGGTAAACTTTTTTCTAAGGTAGTATATTGCATGCTCTTTTCGACCAGACTCGTCATGTTGGCCAAATACACACCCCACTAAGTTCTCTAACACTGTCAGATACATGATGTAATACGGTGGGAGAATTGACTTGGGTATTTTGCTTTTTATCGTAATTGTTGTGGATAGCAAGAGTCACCCTTGACTTTTATTTTATCCAATAACGGAAAGGGTGAAAAGAACATGAAAGACATTTTAAGAATTTTCTTGAGTTCGGGGGGTAGGTTATGAGAAGGGAAGGTATTAGCACCCTTTTTATCTATAGTTATCTACGGGCTCTTAGTTGCTAGTTCACTTTGAAATGCTTTGTTTGAAATGTGTTTGTGATAGTTTGAAAGTATTTTGAAAACTGCCTTTGTTTAGGCAAACTTTGTAATGATTCTCGTCTCTATAAGAATGTATACAAAGTGTTGACTTTTGAAAATATTTCATTTGAAAGTGCTGGTGTATTTTGAGAGATGTTTTGAAAATGGTTGTGAGCAAGAAACTGTGAACGTTCTACCTACTCAAAAAGTCTTTGTTCTTTTCCTTCTGCTTTAGATAATGTTATCTTACCATTAGTTAGTAAGTAACCATATCATTGGATGTGAAGGGACAGGCGTGGGTCATCGTACAATCATAGAAGGAAACATTGTAGGATACCTTAGCAATTTGTTATAATGGTCTAAGATCATTTACCGAAGGCAACATTGAAGGGTTATCGAGGGACTACAATCTTGTATTCAAGGGTCTTTGCTAAAGTATCCCACATTCGAGGGACATGACTGTTTATTTGAAGGCAACAAGTGTGGGTTATCCCTAGAGGTGCAAGTATGCAAAGTGTTTGGATTGCATGCATTTTTGTCTTTGAATTAAGGTTTTCTACTTGTTGATTTTATGTCTTGCCATACAAACCCTAATTACTAGCAATTATATTGAAAATGATAAACTATGGAAATTTAAAGTTCTACGCTATTACATTATTTGGGGATGGGGATACAAATTACAAATGGGGGAATAAAAGAAATTAAACCCTAATTTACTATTACAACCATATTGAATATTGCAAGATAAAATGTACAAGAATATGAAGAAAATGTACAATAAGAAATTTGTTTTGTTTTTTATGAAAGGTTTTTAAGTTAATAAAAAGAAAGGAATTAATTAATTATAAGTTAATTAAAAGAGAAAATTAAAAATAAAACCTAAGTCTAAATCCATTTTAATTAAGAAAAGAATTTAAATTGGTTAAAAAAATATTTGTAGGGTTTTATGTTTAAGGAAATAAAATAAAATGGAAATAAAATAAAAGATAATTAGTCTAAGTATTTCATAAAATATTTTTGGTATATTTGACGAAATATAATAATAATAATATTAAAAAAATAAAAAGTAAAAAATAAAAAATAAATTTAAATTATAAGTCAGGGGGGTTTTAAAATGAAATGGAAGGTTAAAAAGAAGAAAAAAAACAGTTTTTGTTTGATTTAGGCCCAATGCCTGCTTTTGTTGGAGTCGGAAATAAAATAAAATAAAAATACTGGGCCGGTGGTGTATGAAGTAAACAGGGGGTAAGGGTGAGAAAAAGATGCATGGCCCAAGGCTGGAAGGCCCAACGTGTTTATGAACAAAAAGAACAAGAAAATGTTGTAAAAAATGCAAAATGGGGACGCTGGGGCTCGAACCCAGGTCTCAGCATACTAACGCCTTACACACACACGCTTACCACTGGGGTGGATGTTTCATCCGTGTATAAAACAACTTGCGATAAGTTTAAAATAAAAAAAGCCCACGGCTAACTTCATCTTCTTCCTCGCGCCAAGCCTGGACATCCATATTTGAAATCTGTAACTTCTTCATCACTAAATCATTTGCAAAAATGTAAACATCAAACATTCTCCAAATTTTATCACGAATCCAGAAATGTAAATAAATTAAGCTATAAATCAAAGATGAGCATGAATTTTAAATGTTACCAAATTTAACCTAATTTTTTTAGAAAGTTCAACTATAAAATTTTCACTACTCAAGCAACATAAATGAATTCTAAGGACATGGTAAGTTTCAGGGCTATGATGTCTACATTTTATCTTCACAAATCAGAATCAAATGATGCTTGTATGAAGAGTTGAAAATCCAAAAAACTCACTTTGTAAGTGGAGATTGTGTTTTGAGTTAAAGCACCTTTCAAGTTGTTGTGATGATCTAGTTAGCTTCAGTCAACCTCCAGGAAGCTAATGCAATGATTAGTTTGGATTGAGGATGGTTGAGTCGTGCTAGAGAAGTCAATGTAAAACACCTTGTTTTTGGTTATGGAGGATGGTGATGTAGGTGTTACAGTTCCAACACAGGGACATGGATGAACTATATTTGATGTATGGAAGCTTTGAAAACGATTTTGAGGGAAAACGCACGATGGAAATGGAAGATACAAGTTCAAGGGAAAAATTGTATACAAATGGAGTTTAGTGTGAAATTTCTGGCTAGAGGGAGTTTCGGGGAACTTTCAGGCTTGCTATTTCGTGTCCTAAGTTGCATAAAAGTGTCTCAATTTATAGGAGAAGGTTTGAAGGCTTGAGGTGGTCAGAATTCAAAAATCACATGTTGTGTTTATTTGACTTGTTTTTGAAGCGAGCTTGACAAATATGGTTTCAAGGCAATGTACAAAGCTTGTAGGGTGGCTAGAAAACTTTAAACATGTTTATATGACTTTGTATATGAAGCTTGTGCAGAAGGAACAAGTGCAAAGATCAATCCAATGACTTTTGCAATAAAGCTTGCTTTTCATAAATAACAATGGTACCTTTCTTCCCAAAATGGAAATGTAGATTGGAAAATGGCTTAATTGCTTGGAAAATGGCTCAATATATTGTGTAAAAATTAAATTAAGGAGTGATTTGCAAGTCAGAAGCCTGCAAAGCAAGATTTATGCAGCTTGGTTTGAGATTTGCTCAAGTGTTCATCAAGAAAATGACCTATAATTCAAGTTTATGAAGCCATCTTTATTTCTTTGAAAATTCTAGCTCAAGGATGATATCTTAAAGTTCTTTGACATTTTGGAAAGCTTAAAAAATCCTCTACAACCTTCATGTTTACCATTTTGAAAAAATCACCTTGGAGCTTGGTGAAATTTGGCCAAGAAGTTAGGTCAAAAATCTGCCTAAACTAGGTCAAATTTTCACTGTGTTTTAGAAAAAGTGCATGACTTCATGAATTTATAACTCAAAATACAAGCACTTCTAGGACTTGATCAGTAAATAAAATCTGTATATATCATCAAGATCTACAACTTTCCTGTTGAAAGTTTTCTTTGAATCATCTTGCATCTTGGTGAAAAAATGTCATGAAGTTATGAAATTATCATGCTTAAAACACTTAGAAAAATTTCAAAGTCTTGAAAAGTGTGACTTTTCAAATTGACTTTTTAATTTCTTGATGATCAAGCTACACATTTTTGAATGTCTTGATGAATTTTAATCTTTGAAATCAAATCTTGATCAAAAAGTCAAAGTTTGACTTTTTGTGCATCTGTTGACTTTTCATCAGTTAATCAAATTTCAACTATCAATCCATTGATCTTGAGGAATGTTTTGAACCATAAAATTAGGTCAACATGTTGCATTTGAATCCTTGAGTTTATGCTCAGGCCATTAGATCATGTATTAAGTCAAAATTCCTTGATCAATCAAATACAGTTAAAACCCTAATTTTGACCATTTTGCCCTTTTGGTAAATTGAGTGCTTTTCTTGAGAGATTGTGATAAATACTTGATAAATTATGAATATGATTTTAAAATGTTTATGTTTGCCAAAAATCATGAAGTTTGACTGTAGGTTGACCACAGTTGACTTTTTACCCAATATAGTTAATTTTAAGTCATCTGAGCAATTGACTGAGCAAAATTGTGATTCAAGACTTGAAACTTGACATGAGTATTCTTGGAGGTATATAATGATCCATGAAAGTAATTTGAGTCATTATAAGTCTAATTGTCTTTGTGAAAATCAAAACCCTAATTTGAATTATCAGTGTTGAGGAGATGGTTTGACCTAGTCAACACTTGTGCAAACTTGAGCTATTGAAGATCTTGTGTGAAATGTCTTGAGAACAAAGAGGGAAAATTTTGGGGTATAACACATGATCATAGGTATTTATTCCACTGGTGGCATCAGAATTGAAGGTTCTTGGAGGTACTCATTGATTTTGTCAAAAGCTGTCTGGAAATCGTCGCTCCACTTCACTACCTGATCTTTCTTCAGCAACATGAAGATCAGCTCACAAGTAGAGGTCAAATGAGAAATAAATCAAGAAATATAGTTTATTCGTCCCAAGAAACCTCTTACCTCCTTCTCAGTACGGGGATCTAGAATTTCTTGAATGGCTTTGACCTTGGCGGGATCAACTTTAATACCTTTACCACTGACAACGAAACCCAGGAGCTTATCGATTCTCACCCCATAGGTGCACTTGTTCGGATTCAACCTCAACTTGTACTTCTTCAGTCTCTCAAACAACTTGCGCATGTGGTCAAGATGTTCTTATTCAGTCTGAGACCTGGCTATCATATCGTCTACGTAGACCTCTATCTTGTGATGAATCATGTCATTAAACAAAGCTACCTTGCGCCGACGTTCTTCAAACTAAAAGGCATCGCCTTGTAACAGAAAGTGCCCCACTGTGTGACGAAGGTAGTTTTCTCCATGACTTTAGGTGCCATCTTTATATGATTATAACCTGGGAAACCATCCATGAAGGAGAATATTTTATGCTGAGCGGTGTTGTCAGCCAGAATATCAATATGCGAAAGTGGGAAGTCATATTTGGGGCTCTCCCTGTTCAGATCCATGTAGTCCAAACACATACACATGTTTCCATCCTTCTTTGGTACCAGAACCACATTTGCAACCCACTGAGGATAGAATGTAACAGCTAAGAAACCTACATTGAATTACTTGATAACCTCAACCTTGATCTTTTTCTGACATCTCGGGACGAATACGATGAAGCTTCTGTTTTATTGGAGAACAAACTTCTTTTATCGGCAGACGGTGAACCACAATATCAGTATCAAGCCATGGCATGTCTTAGTATGACCAAGTAAATATCTCATCATAGTCGTGCAACATCTGAATTAACCTATTCTTGACACTGTCTTCTAGGTTGGCACCTATCTTGACCTCTTTCCTGTATGCTTCAGTACCTAAGTTTACAACCTCAACTGGCTCCTCATGCGATTGTATAGCCTTTTCCTCTTACACTAACAGTCTGGCAAGTTCTCCAGGTATTTCACAATCTTTCTCACCTTCGTCCTCGGCTTGGTAGATCGGGTTTTCAAAGTCATAAGTGGCAATAGCAGAATTATTACCAATGGGATCTAGAGTGGATATGGATCCGCGATTTGTTGTGCGAGTCTGTGTAAGAACACAGAGCTATTTTGGAAGTGATAAAAATAAAAGAAACACAAAGAGCACAACATTTGAATGCAAAATATCCAATGATTTATTGAATGAAAATATGCTTATGAAATGACAACCCTAACAAATGGACCATTGTGCTTCGGGCAAGGCACAAGGATTAAAGTTATTGTTTTAAAAATTACATAGCCAAAACTTTGAAAGCAAAAAGAAATAGAGAATAATAATTACTCCAAACTAAAGGAGATTGAGATAAGATCTTCAGTCTTATAGTTATTGATCCCATTATCGATGGTGGGAAAAATCCAGTTGTCTAGATTGTAGTCACTATCAGCATCTTCTACCAAGTTGACTCCATTGTTGCTAATGCAGAATGGTGGTCTTCCAGCACGAACACGACGAACATCCCTCTAAGCATGTGCAATGAAACCCAAACAAAATTTGTCATACTTGTAAGAAATGTCAGGAAGCTGAACCCAAGTAGTGCATCCACCTTATTCTACTACATCTCTAGCATCCTTCACAAAAGCCATTCTGGGTGGGACCATGGTAACCTTGGAAATAGCAGAAACGTCTTCAATAACGGTAGGAGGGATAACTTCGAAAGTCTAGCAGGTAGTCTCGATGAATTTGTCGTCTATCTCTACATACTTGAATCAGTTCAAGTGACTCACAATATACTCTTATTTACCTGTAACAATCTTTCCTTTCACGGGATATTTTACCTTTTGATGTAGGGTTAAAGTAACAACACCTTCCCCATGAATCCAGGGGCGTCCAAGTAGAAAGGAATAGGCCGGTCGAATATCCATTACATAGAAGATAGAGTCGAATACCTGCGAACCTACTCTGATCGGAAGATCCACTTCTCTGTGCAACATCCTTTTTGAACAGTCAAAGGCTCTAACCATAATATCACTGGGTTTCAGCACAACCCCTTCACAGTGAAGTCTGTCTAGAGAACCCTTTGGTAGAACATTCAGCGAGGAACCCGTGTCAACCAACACATGGGCTAAGGTAGTGCCCCTGCATTCAATGGAGACATACAAGGCCTTGTTGTGGTTTCTTCCTTCAGAAGTCAAGTCGATATCGGAAAAGTCTAGCCCATTATCAGACGCCAGGCTAGAAACATAGTTTTCAAATTGGTCAGCAGAGATTTCTTGTGGCACGTGAGTGGATTTCAAGAACTTCACCAAATCTTAATCATGTGCTTCTGAACACAACAAAAGGGATAACATGGATATCTTGGAGGGAGTCTGTCCCAACTCTTCAATAATCTTGTAATCACTTTTTTGGATGATTTTTAATACCTCCTCCAAATCTTTCATGGAGATATCTTCAGCGATAACTTATTTAGGTGCCTCAATCTGGGAAGGCTCTGTCATCTGTTCTTTGCCTCGAGCCTCACTAATTGACTCGGTAGCGGTAACACGAACTGGTGTGGCAACAGTCTTTGAAGATATTTTTGGAGAGAAAACCATTCCACTTCTAGTAACCTTACTGGTCCCAACAATATTGTCAATTTTGGGATCGACAACTTCAGTACCTTTATTCTTAGTAGTCAACAGTTTTTGCTTGACGCCGTAGTAGTAGACGTTGGCCCCATAATTCTAAGGGATAGATTTGTCTGAGGAATATGGGATAGGTCTTGGTGCGATGATTATTAGAGGAGAAACTTTGGGTTTGGCTGTAATCTTTACAGGACCCTTGGGAGTGATTTTGACAGGACTACCGGAAATTACAGATACCTCTTCCAGCTCCAAGTCTTGAAACAAATTCCCCTCAGAGGGAGTCTTCTCAACTAGAATCATGTGGTTGTCCATCAGACGCTGAATACCTTCTTTCAATAGTTTGTAGCCATTGGATTGGGTTGTGCAGCAGTAGCACCTTTCAATACAACCCATAAATAAACCGACTTGCAACAGATTTTTCTTAATAAGTAGGTGGGGAGTGGTCAATTCACTTACAGTGGAAACATACGAAACATCATTAATAACACTTATGCCTTTGTCGTGCTTAGGCATAAGTGCAGTAATCACATTGGGGGTCTCAGGAGGATCAAACTCAATTTCTTTATTGTCAATCATGTTCTGAATTTTATTTTTTGACGCCCAACAACTATTGGTGTCATGCCCGAGGCTATTGGAATGGTAGGCACATTTCACATTAGGATTATAAACAGGAGAGGAGGTGTTAGGTTTCTGAGGAGGATCCCTTAATGTTATTAACTCCACTTTCAAAAGATGTTGCAAATCCTGAGATAATGGCATGCTGATCTTGGTAAACTGTCTCCTGGGTGCGTCTGACCTGCGCTCATTGCCGTGTTGATGTTATTGTGCGGGCGCTAGATTAGAAATTAGAACAGATCCTACAGAATGGTTGCGATCACTTTTAGCACGACCCTTATGGCCATAGACAACATTAGTCTCCTTCTTACCGCTAAGAGTATTCTTTATAGAACTTGAAGATGCATCCACTTGAATTTTTCCAATTCTAATTCCACATTCAACATGTTCCCCTGTTAGAATCAGCTCGATAAAAACAAATGAGATGCTTCCAATCAGATGATTAAAGAAAGGACATGTTAGAGTTCCCATGAACATATCAACCAACTCCCTATCAGACAAAGGAGGTTGCACTCTTCCATCCAGATCTCTCCACTTCCAGGCATACTCTTTAAAACCATCGTTCGAGCCCATAGTCATACTTTGTAATTGCACACGGGTTAGTGCAAGGTCAGCATTGTATTGATATTGTTTGTAAAAGGAAGCAACCAAGTCTTCCCAAGTATTGATGTTGATCCCTTCTAGTTGATATAACCATTCTAGTTGTGTTTCCGATAGACTCTCTTGAAAGAAATGTACTTGTAACTTCCTATAAGTAGTATGAGGTTGGATCTTCCGAACATAAGACCTTAAATGCAATTTAGGACATGAAATACCATCATACATTGCAAAAGTAAGGACCTTGAATTTTTGAGGGATAACAACTCTCGAGATAAGACCCAGTTCTTCAAAATCCAGCCCAAGCACCTTCTGGATTTCCATGGCATTCAAAGGATCTTCCAGTTGTTTGTATTTTTCATCAACCGGAGGATAATGTTCATCGTAATAAACTTCTTCATCAGAGATTTTGTCAGAACCAAAGGTGCTTCCCCCTTCATCTTTGATACTTTTATTGTCTTCCTCTTTATTGTCATCTTCGTAAGAGGGAATATAACAGTCTTGAGCTTGTTTAGGAGGACCTTTGATTCTTCTTCCTATGTTGAGAATGCTGATAGATTTCCTAGTATTTTTCTTCTTGGAGATGAGCATCATCAGCTAGTTCTGCCCCTTGCCTATGTTCAGGAGCGTCACTTGGAATTGAGCATTTTGAGCATAAAAATCTTTCACGGTTTGTCCGAGAGCCATCTTTTACTGAAATAAACATCAAGAAGATGAGAAAACCTGTCTTGGGTAAACTTGTTATGCAATGACATGGTACGTAGATATGTATGCAATGTTTTCAAGGATCTCGCGAGATAAACAAAGATGAGATGTTAGAAGTTAAGTCTGGCTGCAGCTTTGACTGAATAACTTTGTGTCCTTGAACGTCCTTCTATGAGAATCAAGCTCACCATGTCAATTGGGTCCTAGACGTTGACTCAAGGGAAAGTACTTCAGTCTTTGATGAAATCTGGTTAGAGGATAATAAATCCTCTTTCCCCTTTCTAGACGTATGGTTTATAATAAACCTGCATCACAAGTCCCTGAGATCCTTGAAATGGTCAACAAAAATGCTATGGTATGATGTTATGATGTCATGTTTGAACAGGTAACAAACACAAACAACGAACCCAAGAGCCTTAGGTTTAAGTCTTGCATGAGTTCCATAGGTAAGTACCCTTTTGAAGTTCAGTTGTCTCAACCTGTCCTAAGAATAGTAATAGGGTTCTAGGTGTCTCATATCACCGATCTTTCTTGAAGGTTTTATTTCAGTAGAGAAACTGAATTGTCACCGAAATATCCCGAAAGTTGAATCTCAATGAGTGTAGCATCAAGTATCAACCAACTCGGGACTGCCCCAAAGCCAGCTATCTTACTACCTTCTAATGGCCAAGTTGGGTTAATTAAGGTTCTAAAGGTAAGCTAGTGTATATGAAACTACGTGACATCCCAATGTTATCCTCGAATGACTCAAGGAACACCAGTACAAACCAAAATGTTACACTAACGTAGCCATCACTTCAACCATATCAGTCTACGCCGTACAATTTCCATGATCTATTGCTACTTACCTAAGGTATCCCCAGATCCGGGTGTAGGATCTTTGCAAGAAATTAAAACCCGAGAAACCCTCAAATGTAAAGAAAACAAAGCAAACAAGTAAACAACAAGTAAAAGTGATCCTAAACTCTAAGGTAACCCCTCTTTTAAATCCTCCCCAGCAGAGTCGCAATTCTGTAATACGTTAGGAGAACTGACTTGTTTTTGCTTTTTATCGCAAATGTTGCAGATAGCAAGAGTCGCCACCGATTTTTATTTTATTCAATACGTAAAGGGTGAAAATAACAGAAAAGACCTTGATAGATTTTGGGTTCGGGGGGTAGGTTATAAAAAGGGAAGGTGTTAGTACCCTTTTCATCCGTAGTCACCTACGGGCTCTTAAACGCTTAGATCACTTTTTGAAAATTGTTTTATGTTGTGTGTTGGGAAAATATTTTGAATGCCAATGTAAGGCAAACTTTGTAATGATTCTCGTATCCGTCCTCAAGAATGCATACAAAGTGTTTGTTTGAAATATTTTGAAAGTGTTTGTGAGAAATGTTTTGTTTTTGTGAGCAAGCGATTAAGATTATCTACCCACTCAAGGACATTCTTGTATTTTCATCCTCCTTTAGATAGTGATATATGTACCATTAGTTAGTAGGAAGCCCTATCGTTGGATGTGAAGAGACATGTGAGGGTCATCATACGGTCATCGAAGGCAATTGGTAAGGATGCTTTAGCAATTTTTGTAAGAGACTATCATCGTTTTTATTTGTAGGCAACTCGAGGGACTAGATCATTTATCGAAAGGCAACGTCGAAAGGATCGTCGAGGGACTATGATCTTTTTATATGATGAATTGATTGAGGGTCTTTGCTAAGGTATCCCTATGTTAGAGGGACATGACCGTTATTTTCTGAAGGCAACAAGGGAGGCTACCCTAGAGGTGCAAGTATGCGAGTGTGTTGTATTCATTTAATTTAGTCTTTGCAGTTAAGGTTATCTATCGTTTGTTTTTAGTCTTGTGATATAATCCTAGTTACTAAGCAATAATATAGAATAATAACAATATATAAAGGCAGAAACGTAAACCCTAAACTATTACAATGCTTCAAGGCAGATACAAAATAGTAAAGTGGAAAGTAAAAATCCTAAGCTATTACAACTCGTAAACAGTTACGTAATAATTAAAAAGGAAAGCGATAAATAATTACATTCGCGAAAACCTATACATTTGATCTGAAGATGTAAAATAAAAATAGAATTTAAGGGAAAAGAAGTGTTTTTTCAATGTTTTTTATGAAAAAAGGTTTTTTGATAGTGGTTAAGAAACTTAAAAACTAATTATTTTTAATTAACAAAATAGTTGATTAATTAAATTAATAAAAAAATAAAAGTTAATGATAAAAACCTTAAACCTAATTATTTTTAGGGTTTACAAAAAAATAATTCTTTTTAGGTTTGTAAAAAAGGTTGGTGGTTTTATGGTTAGATGAAATTAGGGTTAAGGGAAAAGAATTAATTAGCCAAAGAAACATAGGAGAAGAAAACCAAAGAGAAAGGGTTAGAAAATAAATAAAAAACTTGAAAATTCCAGGGGTGGGTATTAAACCTACGCCCTTAGCTTCCTCAATCATACGCTTCACCACTGCGGCAGACCCGCACTTATGTTGAAACAATAGGATCAGCGCGTTATGTCGTAAACATGCATGAATTGGAAAATTATAAAAAAAAGTTTCCAAATCAGGGATCGAACCCACACCTTGTTATACAAATGCCTTAACATTCACTCGCTTTCGACTGGGGTGACTATACATCCGGTATCATAACTGAAACAAATTAAATATAAAATAAACAATATTGCATTGACCGGCAAAGCGCCGGAGCCCTAGCTCTGGTCGTCTTCTCCGGTGACTCTTTTCTTTTTTCCTGGAAAATAAACATAGTTAGTGAACCAAGGGTACCCTACCCCGCCTAAATCAGGCCTTGTGATGGGTTTTTCCTGCATATTGATACCTCATAAACACATTAGCATGGTTATTATGCATTAAAACACAAAGAAACACCAAAAATATGAATTCATGCAATGATGTAAATCAGTTGATGCTTAGTGGTGCGTTTGAGCTCTTTGGATCATCAAGGATGATCCATTCTTACCCTACAATGCTTCAGGAATTGAATGGAACAATTGGTTTTTTGTGAAAGTGGTCGCAAGCTAGGGTTTCGAGTTGGCCTAGTTCTTGAAAAGTTTTGAGATTTTGGAGAGGTTTCTTGCAAGGATTTTGTGTCTTGATGTTTGAAATGACGAGGATATATAATGAAGAAATAGTTCAAACAAATATGGGCTTGGACTTTCTAAGAAGGTTTGACTTTTATCTATTTAATTTTGACTTTAAATAAATAAAAATAAAAAATAAAAAAAATGAAAACCCAAGGGGTACATAAGTAACTTATGAAGTTCACTATGAAGTATATAACACGCATGGACCTTGAAACATAAGCCCAATAGCCCAAAACTCCAAGTTTGATCACTTTTGGTTTCATGCATTTTCTCAAAATTTCCCAACTTGAACCAATCATAACTCTCTCAAATTTTATTATTTGAAGGTCATCTTTAACTTTTTGGAAACTCAAGATGTCCTCTACAATCTATATTTTAATCATTTTTGCAATTGAAGACTTTATCTTGACAAAAAGTGTCTTTTTGTTGACCTTTGAAATGACCTATAATGTATTGTCCCATATCTCTCAAATGAAACATTTTTAGGACTTGAGCTTAGAGAGACAAAGTTGTAGAGAATTAAATTTCCTTCAAAATGAGCTTTGGTTGAGGAAAATCTAATGAAGCATGTGGAAGTTGTTCTTGGTCAAAGTTTAATTGACTTCTCCTTAACAAAACCCTAATTTATCAACTTTTGACTTTTGATGGTTTGAGAATTTTCTTGATGAATCATGATCAACACTTGATCAAGTGATGAACATGAATTCAAAATCTTGATGTTGACCAAAAATCCTAAAGTTTGACTGTATGTTGACCACAGTTTACTTTTTGTCCAATATAGTTGATTTTTAGTCATCTGAACAATTGACTAAGAAAACTTGTGATGCAAGGCATGAAACTTGGTATGAGAATTCTTGGATACATATAAGAAACCATGAAAACCACTTGAGGCCTTAGAAACTCAATCTTCCTTGAGAAAAGTGAAACCCTAGCTGTAGGTCCATTGCTAAGGAGGAGAATTTGTCTGATCAATTCTTGAGCAACCTTGAGCAATTGAGAACCCTAGAAGCATGAGAATATGTCTTAAAGAAAACGGAAGGGAAACGTTTGGGGTACAACACCATACAAACCCTAGTTACTAACAGTTTCATAACAAATATAGTAGCAGAAGAGAAAGGAAGAAATGTAAACCTAGGTTATTACTGAGCTTTAGGGCAGTTACATATTAGTGAATGTGCGAAAAAGAAAACCTACCACTATTACATCCCGAAAGAAATTACATAATAAAAAAATCCGAAGAAATATAAAGCTACGCTGTTACATTCGACGAGATGTGCTATACACTTGATCTAAGAAATTTAAATGAAAGTAAAGAGCAAGAATAGGAAAATAGAATGTTTTTTGGTGATTTTTTTATGAATAATAGTTTTTGACGATGATTAAAATAAAACCTAAAATTCTAATTAATTAAAAATGGTTAATCAATTAAACTAAAAAAAAGGTTAATTAAACCTAAATATAATAATTAGGTTTTACAAAAAGTTTATTTTTTAGGTTAATTAAAATTTAAAAAAACATTAGGGTTAGCCAAAAAATAATAGGGGAAGAAAAATCAATGAAAAGGGGGTTAGAAACCAAAAATAAAACAAATTCCAGGGGTGGGTGTTCAAACCCACGCCCTTTACCCTCACAATATATGGCTTCCCACCAGGTCAAGCGCTGGTTGGTGTTAGTAGAATAGCTGCAACGCAAAATATAATAAAAGCTGCAAAATATGAAAAATAAATGAAAAAACATCAAAACATCAAAAGGTAGGGATCGAACCCACGCCCTGGTTGTCTAATGCCTTATCATGCACGCACTTGCCACTGGGGTGGCTGTTTCATCCGGCATATCAATGGAACCAATTAAATATATAATAAACATCGTGACTAGACAAGAGAGGCGTCAGAGCCCTAGCTCCGATCGTCTTCTCCGGTGACTTCATTTTTTGTACCTACATAATAAGCAACGTTAATGGTTTAAAGGTACCCTACCCCCCTAATTTAGACCTTGCGAATTCAATGGTGCCCTTGGTTTTGGTTGATTCTCCTTGTACAAAGAGATACAAAGCAAATAATATGAAACAGTTCAAACATGGCAATGCATGATTCGATCGTTATGGGACTCATGCGATGGGTTTATACTGCATATTGACATCTCAAAAGCACATTAGTGATGTTAGTATGCATCAAAACATAATGAAAATAAAAATATGAATTTCATGCAAATCAAAAAACCGATGAGGCATGTATGCGATTTTTAGGCCTCTTGGATCATCACAATCGATCCATTCTTACCTTATAATGTCCCTGAAGTTGAATGGGATGGTTGTCTTGCTTTGAGAGAGGCTAAAAATAGGGTTTATAGTTTGACCTAGTTTTGAGAAAATTTGAAGTTTGGAAGGTGGTGGTTTCTTTGCAAGATTTCGTGTCCTTTTTTCTTTTATAAAATATGTGGAATATATAGAGAAAAATCAGGTCAAGAAGAGTGGGCTTGGACATTTGTATGAAAGCCCATTATAAACTTGTGATGCAAGGCTTGAAGTTTGGCATGAGAATTCTTAGAGACATATGAGAAACCATGGAATCTACTTTAGGCATTATAAGCTCAATTTTCCTTGAGAAAAGTGAAACCCTAGTTGTTAGTCAACTACTTAAAAGGAGAATTTACCTGATCAATTCTTGAGCAATTGAGAACCCTAGGAGCATGAGGAGATATTTTGAATAAATTTATCTTTAAAAATGGGAGGGAAAATTTTGGGGTACAACACTGGTGTTGAAACAGAACCGTATATTCATGGGTTGGAATTTACCTAGAGGGTGGAGTCCTAGGAGTGGTTGTCGCAATCCAATAGCATTGGCTATCATGGTCAGTAGTCCTCCCACCAAGATAGGTGCATGATAAGTTTGTGCAATATGGTCAAAGTTAGCTATCATAAAGGTAGAGGCATTAACTAGGCGGTTTCTAGAGGCACAATATATGATGAAGAGCTCATCTTTGGACACATAAGTAATGTTTTGCTGTTTTCCAAAAAGAGTGTGAACAAGGAACTTATGGAAGTAGCAGATAACAGGGTTATGGATATTTTTAGAGAACATGTTATCACGCTCGGGGTTGTTATCTCTGGTTATACTATCCCAAAAGCATCCAAGTTCACGGTCCATAAGAAGGTCTTCTTGGGTACAAATAAAAACATGTGGGCCACCAGGAAATCCTAACAGATTAGAAAGTTCACAGTTATTATAACGGTATTTAACACCAAACATTCTAAAGGTGGTTAGGCCTCGATTAAACCCTAAACCATGGTCAGGAAAAAAGACAAGTAATCTTAGGAATTCTAAGGTCAACTTTCTATAAGAATTAAATCTTCTTCTCAAAGAAGAAGTATCCCAACCTATTTGGTACAGCAAATACATTACATTATCTCTAATACCAAAAGTAGTCATGGTAGGGCCATCAGGGTAGAAAGTTAGTGTCATTTCTCTCGCAGCCAGTGCCTCAAAATGCCTCCTCAGGGCTCATCCTCTAAAAGCTATTTCCATTGTGTCAACCTCTTGCATCGTTAGTTAGTATGGTTAGCTAAAAACTAAGTTAGCCTTTAATTAAGTTGACAATTAGAATTAAGTTATTAGTGGTTATTGTTAGAGAACAATACTGCAAAACTATAATGAAAAGAAAAAGAAAGAAAATTTAGAAAATGCAAAGATAAAGAAATTATTAAAGCAAGAGAAAAGACTAGAAAGTGGGGTGTCTCCTACCAAGCGCTTTGTTTTATTTTGTAAGCTCGACATAATTTTAATAGGTGATTAGATCTAGGAGTGAGCAGGTAGTTCTGGAAGACGGAAACTAGCAGAATAGTCTTTGATTTCTATACAATGATAATGCTTTAAGCATTGCCCGTTTACGATAAATGGTTCGCTATATTTTCCTTTAATTTCAATAGCTCCACTTGGAAAAACCTTAGTTATTTCAAACGGACCGGACCACCTAGAACGAAGTTTTCCTGGGAACAATTTAAGTATAGAATTAAAGAGGAGCACTATGTCGCCTTCATTGAAATTTTTCCTAGATATGTGCTTGTCGTGCCAATTTTTCGTTCTTTCTCTATAGATCCTGGCATTTTCATATGCATCTAGTCTAAGTTCGTCTAAGTCATGAATTTATAGGATTCGCTTTTCACTCGCAGTAGTGTAACTTAAGTTGAGGGTTTTCATGGCTCAATAGGCTTTATGCTCGGGTTCTATCGTCAGATGACACAATTTTCCATAAACTAATTTGAATGGTATTGTTCCTATGGATGTCTTATAGGCTGTTATATATGCCCATAGCGCCTCGTGTAATTTGGACGACCAATCTTTCCTAGAAGTGGCAACTGTTTTTTCTAAGATTTGCTTAATCTCTCTGTTGGAGACTTCTACTTGACCACTTGTTTTGGGATGATATTGTGTTGCTACACGGTGTAGGACTCCATATTTCACTAATAGTTTTTCAAATATTTTTGAAATGAAATGAGAACCACCATCATTGATGACAAGTCTTGGCACACCGAACCTGGGGAAAATTATATTTTTAAAAAGCCTGATTATTACTCATGCGTCATTTGTTTGAGAACCTACGACCTAGATCCATTTTGATACCTAATCTATAACAACGAGTATGTATTTAATTCCAAAAGAGGATGTGAAAGGTCCCATGAAATCAATTCCCCACACATCAAAGACTTCCACTTCTAAAATGCATATTTGAGGCATCTCATCGCGTCTTGAGATGTTGCTAGTGGGTTGGCATCAGTCTCAACTTATGACTATAATGTGGACATCATTCTATAAGTTGGGCCTATAGAGGTCAACTTGTAAACTTTTAGCCGAAGTCTTTGAAGTGTTTGCATGTCCACCATAGGAAGCAGCATGACAATGGGAAATTATGTTTTCTATTTCATCTTTGGGGAAACATCGACGGAAAATACCATCTACGCCTCTCTTGAATAACAGAGGCTCATCCCAATAATATTGTTTAAGATCGTGGAAGAACTTCTTCTTTTGTTGATAGGTGAGATCTGGTGGAAGCACTCCAACGGCCAAATAGTTAACGATGTCGGTGTACCATGGCAATGTGTTCTTAGTGTAAACTACTTCCATGATTTTACTTGTCTTATTATTAAAAGTTACGGGGCGTCCAGTGGTGTTGTTTTCTAACTAGGCTATGAGTTATTCTTAAGGGAAATTATCATTGATAGGCACTTGTTCAAGCTTAATGCCTTCCATTCTAGATAAGTTATCATCTACTATGTTTTTCAGTGCCTTTTTTGTATTTAATTTCTAAATCAAACTCTTGTATAAGTATGCTCCATCTTAGTAATCTCGGTTTAGCGTCTTTTTTGCTTAATAGGTATCTAATTGCAGCATGATCAATATAGTAATTATCTTTGCTCCTACTAGGTAAGAACGAAATTTATCTAGGGCAAAGACGACAACCAAAAGTTCCTTTTAGGTTATTGCGTAGTTTATTTTTGAATGATCTAAGGTTCTACTGGCGTAATAGACTACATGAAGCTTTTTATCTTTTCGTTATCCTAAAACTGCGCCTACAACATAGTCACTAGCATAACACATGATTTTGAAAGGTAATATCCAATCATGTGGTTGCATAATAGGTGCGGTAATAAGAGCTATTTTTAATTCAGTGTCTTTCATTAGCAGGCCAGTTAGCGGTTTGGTAATTTTAGAGAAATCCTTAATGAATCATTGGTAGAAACCGGCATGTCCTAAGAAACTTCGTATTTCTCTTACGTTTTTCAGAGGTTGAATATTTTCTATAACTTCTATTTTTTATTTGTCAACCTCAATCCCCTTGTCGGATACTATGTGTCCAAGTACGATTCCTTGTCGGACCATAAAATGGCATTTTTCCCAATTTAATATGAGATTAACTTTTACGTATCGTTCAAGTACCATTTCTAAGTTCGATAAGCATCCTTCAAAGCTTTGAGCACAGACATAGAATCATCCATAAATACTTCCATGATGTCATCTATAAAATCAGTGAAAATTGACATCATGCGCCTCTAGAATGTTTTGGGAGCATTGCATAGTCCAAATGACATTCGTCTATAGGAAAATGTACCATAAGGACAAGTCAATGTAGTTTTTTCTTGATCTTCGGGGTGTATATGGATTTGTAAAAATCTAGAATAACCATCTAGATAGTAAAAATGGGAATGCTTAGCTAGTCGTTCGAGCATTTGATCAATGAAAGGTAAAGGAAATGATCTTTTCGAGTGGCTTTATATAACTTCCTATAGTCAATACACATTTTCCATCCAGTTTGAGTATGTTGTGCTACGAATTCAAATTTTATGTTGCTGACAACTGTAACACCTCCTTTCTTTGGTACAACATGTACCGGGCTGACCTATTTACTGTCGGATATTGGATATATGATTCCTGCTTCTAATAGCGTTTGTACTTCTTTCTTAACTACATCACTCAGAACATGGTTTATTCTTCTCTAATGTTCTCTTGAGCTCTTGCAGTCTCC